>CM046965.1:70385010-72885010 GCA_025698475.1 Gossypium anomalum | reverse complement strand
AATGCTAGAGGCTCAGAGGAATATGATGACTGAGATAGCTCAGTTGCTGAGGGCCACTGATAAGGGAAAAGCCCCTATGGCAATCACTGGTGAGGAGGAAGAGGATCATCCTCTAGGCTTTACTCCACCTCACGGGCCTAAACAAACCAAGGCACCTCCTAAAAGACCATCTGTCAATATAAGGCCTCAATATGGGCCGGTTGATGCTGGGATCCATATGAATTACCCAACTGGCTCGCGATTCAATTTGGGTGATAACTTACGAATCCTCTCATTCTTGACTTGGATATAGCTGAAAAAGAAGATTTGAGAGCCGAAGCTGCTAAACAGTTGGAGGAATGTTGTCGTTGGTTGGAGGAGAAATTTAAAGCTTTAGAGAGTGCTGATGGGTATCATGGAGTTGATTCCAAAGACTTAAGTTTGGTCCCAGACTTGGTGCTCCCCCATAAATTCAAAATGCCGGAGTTTGAAAAGTACAACAGGACTACTTGCCCAGAGGCCTACATTACGATGTTCTGTAGAAGGATGACCAGATATGTGAACAATGATCAATTGTTGATTCATTGTTTCCAAGATAACTTAGTGGGAGCAGCAGCCAGGTGGTACAATCAATTGAGCTGGGCCAGAATAAATTCATGGAGGGATCTTGCACAAGCCTTTATGCAACAGTACAATCATGTGACTGACATGACGCCGGATAGGATCATGCTACAAAGTATGGAGAAAAAGCCTAATGAGAATTTTAGGCAATATGCTCAAAGATGGAGAGAGGTTGCCATGCAAGTTCAACCACCATTGTTGGAGAAAGAGATCACCATGTTGTTCATCAACACTCTGAAGGCTTCATTCATTACTCACATGATTGGAAGTACTACCAAAAGTTTTGCGGACATAGTCATGGCGGGAGAGATGATTAAGAATGCCATAAGAGGTGGTAAAATTGAGGGGAAAGCGACCAAAAGATCGGCCCAAAAGAGAAAAGACAATGAGGTGAACAACACAAGTAGCTTCAACTCGAAGGCAGTCACAGTTGGTCAACCCAAAGTAGCTGCGGCTGGGCAACAGGGTTCTCAAAGGCAGGAATCTGGCACAAGGCACGAAAGGATGCAGTTCACACCTATCCCTGTGACGTATCGTGAGCTTTATCAAAGCTTATACGATGCACATGCTATTGCTCTTTTCCACTTGAAACCATTACAGCCTTCATATCCTAAATGGTATGATGCAAACGCCAGATGCAAGTACCACGCTGGAATATCGGGGCACTCAATTAAAAATTGTACCGGATTCAAGAAAGCCGTGGAGAGGTTGATCAAGATGGGGGTTGTGAGATCTGATAGTACCCCAAATACTGAAAACCCTTTGCCAAACCATGACGATCAAGGAGTGAATGCCATTAGCGAAGCTAGTGAGAGATGGATGAAGGAAAATGTTGCTGAGGTGAGGATGCCTATGAAGGTGATTTGGGAGGAGATGATGAAGAGAGGGATGATAACATCTAGGAGAGAAAGAGAAAAAAAGGGGAACTACTGTGAGTTCCATGGAGAAGAAGGTCATGAGAGCCAAAATTGTGAAGGATTTAGAGCCTTAGTGAAAGGCTTTATAGATAATAAAGAGATACAAATTTTTGAAGGTAGTTCTTATAAAAGAGAAATAAGTGTGCTGAAAGATGAACAAAAAGGAACCAGCCGGCCAAGGATTATTATCTCCCTGCCAGGGAATAACGAAGTGGAGACACCAGTAGTGCCCAAGGTCATTATCTATAAGCCTACTCATTTCCCTTACAAGGATAGCAAGAGAGTACCATGGAGTTATGACTGTAGTATGACAGTACCGTAGGAAGAAAATATAGCCAGCACATCTAAAGACGTGCAAGTTGAAGGTTCCCATACACGAAGTGGGAAGCGTTGTGATACGGGGGCGTCAGAGTGAAGCCCACAAAAATAAAAGGTGTTGAGGTTGAGAAGGAGAAAGAGACCAAAGTACCCATCAATGAGCCGGTGAAGGAGGATGAGGCTAAGGAATTCCTAAATTTCCTTAAACATAGCGAGTATAGCGTGGTCGAGCAATTGCATAAGCAGCCGGCTCGCATATCAGTATTGGCTCTATTTCTGAGTTCTGAAGTGCATAGAGATGCATTAATGAAGGTGCTCAACGAGACATATGTCACCCATGATATATCTGTTAATAAGCTGGACCGATTGGTGAATAATATAAGTGCTGATAATTTCATCTATTTTAATGATGATGAAATCCCACCGGGGGGCAGGGGGTCAACTAAGGCCTTGCATATTACTACTAGATGCAAGGGGTACACACTCCCAAGCGTACTTATCGATAATGCACCAGCCTTGAATGTTTTACCGTTATCTACATTAAATAGATTACCCATTGACGGTTCTCACATGAAGACATGTCAAAATGTGGTAAGAGCCTTCGACGGTACAGAAAGGAAGGTGATGGGAAGGATTGACATCCTTTTGGAAATTGGGCCAAATATATACGAAGTAGATTTCTTGGTGATGGATATCAAGCCTTCATACAATTACTTATTAGGCAGGCCATGGAACATTCAGCAGGAGCGGTGCCCTCATCGTTGCACCAGAAACTAAAGCTAGTGATGGATAGACGGTTAGTAACCATCAATGTGGAGGAGGACATTATAATCGCAGTCACTAGCAAGGCCCCTTATGTCGAGACAAATGAAGAATCCACCTTTCGCTCTTTAGAATTTGTAAATGCAACCTTCATTTCAGAAGGAAGTGAGCAGTCAGTACCAAAGATAGCAAGAGCTACGAGGATGGCTCTACAAATGATGGCAGGAAAGGGAGCCTCACCAGGAAAAGGATTAGAGAAATACCTACAAGGAGGGGCCCAAATCCCAGAACTAAAAGAGAAGAAATATCACTTTGGTCTGGGTTTCAAGCCAGACTATAAGCAAAGGAGGAAAGAAGTTGAGAAGCGCCAAGAGGGAAGAAGGGCACGCCTCAATAGAAGAGAAGTGGAGTAGAAGCCGATGACATTCCCTCTAATATCCCAAACCTTCATATTGAGAGGGTTACTTATAGAAGGAAGTCATCAGATTAATGTTGTACAAGATGAAGGATTGAGACAAGGAAACCTTGAGGGCATCGTCTTTACGAATTGGGAAGCTCTTTGAACAATTGGACTGCGGAGGAACTTCCTGTAGTCTTTAAGAATTTTTCAGAGTAATTCTCGAAACATTCTTGTTACTCTAGAGCCTAGGAGTAATAGGATTATATTTGTGAAATAGGCTTATGATCATTTATCACTTTTTTAATAAAACATAACTTTTATTAATTCAAACGAGTATTGTTTCATTTTTATCAACCAATATTCTGTTAAATTTTGGCAATTCTTATTCTTTCATTTATAGTACATAAATAATCATTCTTAAATTCATTCATTCTTTGTATATTCTTTATACTTCACAGATCCCTAGATATCAATAACATGAGCACTGATATTACAAATCCTGATTTCTCTCACGAGCAAGACATATGTTTAGAAGAATCTCAGGATTTTGAGGATATCCAGGACTATGATGTGTCTTTAGATCTTTTGAGGATAGTAAAGCAGGAGGAGAAACAAATCATGCCCCATGAGAAAGAGGCAATAGAGAATGTAGCCCTAGAGGAAGGGAAAGAAGTAAAAATTGGCACGCATGTTGCCGAAAACACAAGGCAAGGACTGATTGAGTTGCTGTGTGAGTTCAAGGATATCTTTGCATGGTCCTATCAAGATATGCCAAGGTTAAATACCGATATTATGGTGCATCGTCTCCTAATAAGACATGATTATAAGCCAGTCCAATAGAAGTTGTGAAGAATGAGGCCAGATATCGTGTTGAAAATAAAGGACGAAGTCAAGAAGCAGTTTGATGCAGAATTCTTACAGGAGGTGAAGTACTCTAAATGGGTAGCTAACATTGTACCAGTTCCTAAGAAAGATGGGAAGGTACGAATGTGTGTTGATTATAGAGATTTGAACAAAGCTAGCCCAAAAGATAATTTCCCTCTACCACACATAGACACTTTGGTAGACAATACAGTGGGATATTCGTTGTTTTCCTTCATGGATGGTTTCTCAAGGTACAATCAGATAAAGATGCATCCCCGAGGACATGGACAAAACCACCTTCATAATATTGTGGGGTACCTTTTGTTACAAAGTAATGCCTTTTAGATTGAAGAATGCAGGGGCAACATATTAGAGGGTAATGGTGACCTTATTTCATGATATGATGCACAAGGAAATTGAAGTATATGTCGATGACATGATTGCCAAATCTTGAACGGAGGAGGAACATATTAAAGTTTTAAGAAAACTGTTCTTGAGATTAAGGAAGTTTCAGTTAAAACTTAATCCGGCAAAATGCACCTTTGGAGCTAGTTCGGGGAAATTACTAGGCTTTGTAGTCAGCAAAAAGGGAATAGAAGTGGATTCAGACAAAGTTAAAGCCATACGAGATTTGCCTCCACCACGCACTTAGAACGAAGTTTGGGGTTTTCTTGGAAGGTTGAATTATATTGCTCAGTTTATTTCACAATTAACTGAGAAATGTGACCCTATATTTCGCCTCATTAGAAAACACAACCAAGGTACTTGGAATGAAGAATGCCAGAATGCCTTTGATAAAGTCAAGCAATACTTGTTAAATGCTCTAGTACTATCTCCACCTAGTCCAGATAAACCATTAATTCTGTATTTGTCAGTGTTTAGTAATTTCATGAGATGTGTGCTTGGTCAACATGATGAGTCGGGAAGAAAGGAGAAGGCGATATACTACCTCAGTAAAAAATTTACAGAGTGTGAGATGAGATATTCACCAATTGAGAAATTGTGTTGTGCTTTAATTTGGACGACTCGAAGGTTAAGACAGTACATACTATATCATACTAATTGGCTTATTTCAAAACTTGACCCTTTGAAGTATATGATGGAGTCAACAGCTTTGAATGGGAGAATGGCAAGGTGGCAAATTCTGCTTTCAGAGTTTGACATAGTCTACGTGAGCCAGAAGGCTATAAAAGGAAGCGCTATAGCAGAATTTCTGGCTAGTAGAGCTCTGGAGGACTATGAGCCGTTGAATTTCGATTTCCCAAATAAGGAGTTGATGTGTGTGGCAACTACGGAGGATTGTCCTTGGAAGTTGAGCTTTGATGGGGCATCCAATGCAGTGGGAAATGGAATTGGGGCAGTCCTGGTATCCCCAAATGGTGATTACTATCCATTCACATGCAAGTTGGATTTTGATTGCAGAAACAATATGGCTGAGTATGAAGCGTGCATCATGGGACTCCGAGCGGCTATAGAGCGAGGAATAAGAACCTTGAAAGTATATGGAGACTCTGCATTGGTAATTTACCAGCTTAGAGGCGAATGGGAGGCAAGGGATCCTAAATTGATCAATTATCGAAAGGTAGTTTTGGGATTACTCGAGGAGTTTGATGACATCATCTTTAATTATATCCCGCGAGATGAAAACCAAATGGCAGATGCTTTAGCAACCTTGGCTTCAATGATTAGAGTGAATAAAGAGAAGGAGATGAGACCCATTCAGATGAGTATCTTCGAGGCTCCAGCTAGCTGTTGTAACATTGAGGAGGAAGAAAAGGATGATAACCCTTGGTATCAAGATATATTGCGATATGTGAGAGATCGTAAATACCCAGAACAGGCAACTGAAAATGATAAGCAAACTTTAAGGAGATTAGCCTGCGACTACATTTTGGATGGGGACATCTTGTACAAAAGGAGAAAAGACCAAGTAATGTTGAGATGTGTTGATGCCGTGGAGGCTAAGTTAATTTTAGAAGAAGTTCACGAGGGCGTTTGTGGGACACACGCTAATGGTTTCACGATGGCTTGACAAATCATGAGGTTTGAATATTATTGGTCTACCATGGAAGAGGATTGTATCAACTACGCCAAGAAATACCATAAATGTCAGATTTATGGAGACAAGATACATGTACCACATTCACCTCTACATGTTATGACTTCTCCATGCCCCTTTTCCATGTGGGGCATGGATGTCATCGGGCCAATATCACCAAAAGCTTCAAATGGGCATCGCTTTATTTTTGTGGTCATTGATTACTTCACGAAGTGGGTAGAGGCTGCTTCTTATGTAAATGTTACTAAGTCGGCTGTAAGTCAATTTTTGAAGAAAGAGATCATTTGTCGGTATGGGATGCCTGAGAGGATCATATCAGATAATGCATTGAACTTGAACAACAAAATGATAGCAGAAGTTTGCAATCAGTTCAAGATTAGGCATCATAATTCATCTTCGTATCGTCCAAAGATGAATCGGGCAGTGGAAGCTACTAACAAAAACATCAAGAAGGTAGTGGGAAAAATGACTAAAACCTACAGAGATTGGCATGAGAAGTTAGCATTTGTACTCTTAGCCTATAGAACGTCTGTCAGAACCTCTACTGGGGCAACTCCTTTCTCACTGGTTTATGGGATGGAGGCAGTGTTACCTATTGAAGTTGAAATACCTTCTCTTCGAATTTTGTCAGAGATAAAGCTGGATGAGGCAGAGTGGATTCAATCACGGTATGACTAGTTGAATTTGATCGAGGAAAAGAGGCTAAAAGCTATTCGCCATGGGCAGATGTATCAGAAGCGAATGATACGAGCTTACGACAAAAAGGTTCATCCGAAAGAGTTCCATGAGGGGGACCTTGTGCTAAAAAAGATCCTTCCCATTCAAAAGGACTTTAGAGGAAAATGGATGCCAAATTGGGAAGGGCCATAAGCCATGAAGAAAGCTTTCTCTAGAGGTGCATTGATCTTGACGGAAATGGATGGGAAGAGTTTACCCAATCCAGTGAATTCAGACTCAGTCAAAAAGTACTTTGTCCAAAGAAGAAGAGAATTCAAGGTGAAAACCCGCAAAGGGTGCCTTGAGACTAAAGGGGTTTTGAGTTGAAAACCTGAAAGGGCAGCTCAAATTTTGAAGAGTATACAGTAATTTTTCTATTCAACAAAGAGCGAAGCGCGTTGCATATTAGGGCATCAACAAAGTAATTTGGATCTTTTAAACACATGTTGAACTTAAGAAAGACTTCATGGAGCTGGTGTATAAACGCTCAAGCGGTGATATCTAGCGAATCTAACCCTTGTCCTGTTCGCTATCTTTAGATTCTATTTCTTCTTAAAGATAAACTTTCAGATTAATTTTCTTTGTATTTTTGACAAATTCATTCAAATCTAATTATTCTCAGGATTAAATTCATCTTCCATTGTTCTTAAAGTATGTTGTATTAAATAATGATAGATGAACTAAATAATTCTCACAAATGAAGTTTTACTTATTACTCTGGAATTTTCTAGATAATACAAGAAACTAAAATGGAACAATTGTTCAAGGAATTCACGTAGGTGAGGTTCGAAAGAACTCGAGGGAATTTTTTGGTCCAAAATGATGATTGGACAAATCAAACGACTCGATCCTAAGAGAGGATCATCTTGCAAACATTTTTGATGGGTCATAGCATTTGAAGAATGGTACAAACCCATGGGCTGAGTAAAGAATGAATTTCGAGAGAAATAAGGATGTGATTTAATGAAGGAATGAGTAGTGACGTCGGAATAGGGGTCATATTTATAAACATTTTGCATTATAACAGGTTTAATTAGGAGTATTTGATTCATTTCGATCATAGCATCCTACTCATTAGCCATGAAATCATACACATTATACAGGTCATGTCCCTCAAGAGACAATGAAGATTGGTGCGCCTTAACCCCCTAAGCAGTAGGGTAACAGACCAAAGCATAGCAGATCTGGCCTTCACGTGTTTACACTGAAGCAGGTCCAAGATAACAAGATTTGGCTTCTCTATCTTCGATAGAGAGCAAATCAAAGACATAGCAGATCTAACTTTCGGATGATCTCACATCGAAGCAGACCCAAGATGATTTGGCATTCTTGTATTTACAAGGAGCAAGTCGAAGACAAAGCAGATTTGACTTTCAGATGTTTTCACATCAAAGCAGATCCAAGATAACAGATGTGGCATTTCCATAATCAAATGGAGAGCAGATACATAGTAGATCTAACCTTCAGATGTTTTTACTGAAGCAGATCCAAGATGATTTGGCATTCTTGTGTTTACAAGGAACAAGTCGAAGGCATAGCAGATCTGACTTTCAGATGTTTTCACATCAAAGTAGATCCAAGATAACAGATCTGGCGTCTCCATATTCGACAGAGAGCAGACACATGGTAGATCTAACCTTCAGATGTTTATACTGAAGCAGATTTAAGATGATTTGGCATTCTTGTGTCTACAAGAAGCAAATCAAAGACATAGCAGATCTGATTTTCAGATGTTTTCACATCAAAACAGATCCAAGATAACAGATCTGGCGTCTCCATATTCGACGGAGAGCAGACACATAGCAGATCTAACCTTCAGATGTTTATACTAAAGTAGATCCAAGATGATTTGGCATCCTTGTGTTTACAAGGAATGAATCAAAGACATAGCAGATTTGGCTTTCACGTGTTTACGCTGAAGCAAATCTAAGATGATTTGGCATCTCTGTATTGTCAGGGAACAAATCGAAGAAGCAGATTTGGCGTCTCTGTATTCGACGGAGAGCAGATTGAAGATATCAGCATGACAGTCTTGAGTTTGTAATGAGCAGATTGAAGACCATGATCCAATAAGGCCGGGCAAATTTGGTTTTTCTATGAGTCTTTGCTCGATTCCTGTTACACAGCAATGAGCAAAGAGGGGCAACTGTAATAGCCCAAATTTGACCGGGCTTTAAAAGGACAAAACAGATAAATGGATAAATAAATACTTATTTAACAGTCCAAGTTACAAAGCCCAAGCATTGGGGCCCAAGCCTAAACAAACCGCATAACCAATACCCGTGTAACCCAAATATACCCGAAGCCTAACACATACACCTTTGACCCAATTCAAACGGCCCAAAATTAACCAGGCCCAACACCTAAACAGAATCTGGAAACCCTAGGGTTTCCAGAAGCTTCACGTCGCAATCAGTCCAAAAGTCACGCCCCTTCAGCTCGTGTCCGTTCATCTCACCCCGGGATTTTGGCCCCGAATCAATGCTGTGACTACGGCCTCGTATCACGTCATGATCTACGGCCGAATCAACGCCGGTGGTCTACTCTCCTCGCTGGTACCTACAAAAAAGGAAAGAAAATAGCAGCGAACAAGGCAAGAAATTGAATAGGGATAAACTAAACTTGTAAATAGAGGCTATAAAAGCCAAATCATTTCATTGTACAAAGGACCGAATTTTTTTTAAGAATACGAAAAAGTGATACACACATATATTTACAAGAAGAAATAAGGAGCGTTTGTTCATTTTAAAAAGGTGATTTAAATTTCCTGTTTTGTTATTTTATTTCCTGACAAATATACGAATCGATATTTTTTTTAAAAAAACAAAATTAATAATATTTAAAAAAGAGGAATAACCTGAGATTTGTCGAGGGAAATGAAGGCTTTTAGCCTTCTGACCGTCATGCACGGAGGCGCGTGTGGCGCGTGGACATGTGTTGCCCGGTGACCGAAGGCCGAAGCCAGGGACTCTTCACTTCCCTCTGCAGAGAGTTTCAAATCATTTTTTTTTAAGATCGGTGAAAAATGAATTCTAGGCTTAAGTTTTGGCTTATATAACCCTACGAAAACGGTGTCGTTTTGCTTGATTCGATAGGCACTAAAACGGCACCGTATTTGGAAGAGGATCCGCTCGTTGACCCGGTTACCCGGGGAGATCTGCGTGTTTTTTGTAAATTGGGATAATTGCCCAATTGATCCTTCCAGTTTATTAAATTTTATAATTTCATTTCATTTTATTTTTAATTCGGCCCTAATATTTTATAGTTGTTTTTAATTTAGTCCCAATTGGCTATTAAATTTCATTCTGAGGAACGACGTCGTTTTGGAGATAAGGGAAAATTTCCCAATGAGTCCCTAGGATTTTAATGGGCATCTCGATTAGACCCAAATTCTTTTTTAAATTAACTTCTGATTTTTTTTAAATTTAATTTTAGTCCTTTTTATTTCTTTTTAAAATTTTTAAAATTTATTTATTTTAAAAAATTATATATATTACTTTTATTTTAATATAAATATTATTTTTATATATCATTTCATATTTATATATATTATTATTATTTATCTTAAATTACTTATTATATAATTTTTAAAAATTGGCAAATTATTATTAAATATTTTTAACTTGTATACTTTTATATTACATGCTATAAAAATTTACCTTTTATTATATATACTATTTATATTATATTATTATATATGACTTATTTTGAAATTTATTACTAAATATTGTTCTTTAATTTATATTTTATGTATATTTTTTAAAAAAAAAATCACTCACTATATTTTATATTTTAATACGTATTAAATTTTTTATATATTGTTCTATTTTATATCATTTATATAGTAAATGCTAGTTTCATAATATTATTAAGTGTTGTTTGTTTGATATATATGTTACTACATTATTATTATTTTTATATATTATCACATTTGTTTTGTATATATATATTTATATGTCTAATGGTATATCATGCATTGTTTTTTATTTAATTATTATTTTGTATGTTCGTATATTTTGCTTATTCATCTTCAATATATGCTATGTATATCTTAGTATGTATGTTGTTATGTAACTAAGATTTGCTATATTTATATATGTATCTAGTATAGGACCTTTATATTATCGCTATCATATTATTTAAATGCATGTTTTAGCTATCTATTATTGTAGTATGCTATATTATATGTTATAATGTATATATATGGTTCTTCATCCATTGGTTAAAAGCGAGATTCAAATGTTTTCAAAAATAGAAAGGCAATGCTTGGTATTTAGAAACTTCGAGAAAGGTAGTGCCCTAACTTATTGGACCTTTCTCGTTGAGTTCGAATAGTCAAGCACCCTTCTAAGTTTTTAAGGTTTTCAAAATACGAACAACTGTCTTGGAATTTCAATGCATTGTGTCCTAACTTACTGGATATGGCGTTTTGTCGTTTTGAGATAGGGATTTTCAAAAGGGGCTAGCTTAGCTTCGAATATCTTAAAAATATTACTTCCTAACTTATTGGATGTAATATTGTGATTCATTTGATACAAGTGAACCCTAATTTTCAAAATTAAAATCTTATAAAGAGGATTGCATATTAAAACTTTCAAATTTCCGACATTAAAGACACTTGATAATCAATTAGGTACCAATTTTTGTACGTTACGAGGGTGCTAACCCTTCCTCGTACGTAACCGACTCCCGAATCCGTTTTCTCGACTTTTGTAGACCAAAATTAATGTTTTAAAACAAAACATTTTATAAGGTGATCCAATCATACCTAAAAAGATTGGTGGCGACTCCCATTTGCATTTTTCTTAAAGTCGATTCTCATTTTCCAAAAACTCGATTTAAAGATGGTTTCGACAATAACTATTAAAACTCATAAAGAAGTTTTTCAAAGGCTTTCATGTGAGAGGTCTCTAAACGAGTTGTCAGTGACAAACTACCATCGTTGACTGGATTTGGTAGTATGTAAATTTTGCCTTCTTGGATGACATTCCCTGGCCCCATATATATGGGACGATCCCATCCGAAATCTGCCTCATATATAGGCAACCAGTTCCATGGAACAACAATAAGGTTTGGGCATCGGAAAGTATGCGATCCTGTAACCAAAGTGTTTAAATCAGATACTTTTTCAATGTAATCAATAGCTGATCTTAAATATTCATCATTTATCTGGTTTAATCGTTCATGGATCCTCTTTATGGTGTCAGTAAACAATTCGGTTTCGAGATCACCAGCTTGAGCAATTAGTGCAGACATAAAGATTACATTGCCGAAGTAGCCTGGTGGGAGCGGAGGATCCAACCTGTATCGACTGTCAACTGGAAAATACAGCTTGGTATATTGATCAGCTGAGAGACCCCTTGCTTTACTTACACAACGCCATATATGTGCAGCCAAAATGTTGAAGCTGCTATATTTTATACCACCGTTTGCATTTGCAACGTTTGCCTTGGCTTTCAGATTGCTCAATTAATCAGCTGTGAGCTTAAAGGTGGAGACAATGGATGACTTTGATCATTTGTTTGAGATTTTGATGCAGACTTCAATATCGAAAAAGGGTCATGTTCAACATGGTGGAACTTAGGCGTTGGTGGGTCCCGAGCACGAATAAGAGTTCGATCGATAAATGGTGCAATGGCAGGAGACAAGCCCCGTGAGGTGTCAGCCCAACTATTGATGAAATGAAGAGCCGCAGTGCCATCTCCTAAAGTATGTTGAAACCCTACTCCAAGACAAACTCCACCGCAATTGAACTTAGTGACCTGGTAAAATATACACAAAATAAATCAACTATTATTATATAAGTTTTTATATTTTATATCCTTTTTCCGATGAAATGCTTGCATATTACCTGCAATACAAGAAGTGGATAAGAAGATATTCCTCCAGAATAGTCGACTTTAGGGACTAAACGAAAAACTTGAGAGTTCTCAGTAAAATCACCAATCAAATGTTCCATAACTGAAGTAGTTTCAGCTTCAACGAATAAAACTCCTTCAGCGTTGCATATTATCTCAAGTCTTCCATTTTCATCATACCCCAACCTTCCAGCAATAGGGTAGAATGGGACAAGAATCTTGCTCAAAGCCTCTTTAAGCCTTCCAGTATCAAAGAAATCAGAAGAACCATTTGGCTTATAATAGTATATAGTAGGGACGTGGTATCTTGTCATCACTATATCTAAATTGGAGTTCCATAGACTTCTTTTAGGAGTGTCTTCAGCTGGACGAACAATAGTAGACTCCTTTATAGTAATCTCCATCTATAAATTAGATAACAAACTCCTTTTTCAGTCACATCATCAAATGAATGGGATGAAAAGGCAGGTTTTGATATCAATGAAAATGAGATAAGAACATGTATAAACTTCTACTTCTACTGAATGTTTGAAAGATGAAGGAGAGAAAATAGTGATTTTTCTAATTAAAAAAATGGAATGATGAACACATAAATATAAACACATAAATATTAAATAACTATATTTATATAAACATGTATTTTTTTTGTAACGCCCTGAATAATTTACTTATATTTTTGTAAATATCTGATACAAATGTGTATCTACTTCAGTGGTTAAGTGTTCTGGATGTGTGTAAGAGGTATTGGGTTTAATTCCCACTCTTGGTAATTTTTGTTATTTTTTATCCAAGCCTTACCCTTGTCGAGTGGGCTTTTATAAAATTGTCTGTTAATCCATATTAGAATGAGCCTGCTGGTTCGAGTGGTAAGGGAGTCAGTGTGTTGGAGGCCCTATGTTTGAATCCCTGCGTTAGTAAGGGTGTTAATTTTTACTTAGTTGTTTGATAGAGTTTCGGTGGAGCTAAAATTCTGAGATGGTTGTGAGTTAGTGGGACATTCCCTGGCCCCATATATATAGGATGATCCCATCCGAAATCTGCCTCATATATAGGCAACCAGTTCCATGGAACAACAATAAGGTTTGGGCATCGGAAAGTATGCGGTCCTATAACCAAAGTGTTTAAATCAAATAATTTTTCAATGTAATCAATGGCTGATCTTAAATATTCATCATTTATCTGATTTAATCATTCATGGATCCTCTTTATGGTGTCAGTAGAAGATTCAGTTTTGAGATCACCAGCTTGAGCAATTAGTGCAGACTTAAAGATTACATTGGCAAAGTAGCCTGGTGGGAGCGGAGGATCCCACCTATATCGACCGTCAACTGGAAAATATAGCTTGGTATCTTGATCAGCTGAGAGACCCCTTGCTTTACTTACACAACGCCATATATGTACAGCCAAGATGTTGAAGCTGCTATATTTTGTTAGGGATTTGGGGTTTAGAGAAAAAGGTTTTGTTAAAGTTTAGGGTTTGAATAAAAAAATATTAAATGTTTTTATTAGGGTCTGGAAAAAAAAAGGATTAGGAGGCTTTGTTTAGGGTTAAAAAAGGATTATAGGTTTTGTTTAGGGATTAAAAAGGGGTAA
Organism: Gossypium anomalum; assembly: GCA_025698475.1. NCBI lineage: Eukaryota > Viridiplantae > Streptophyta > Magnoliopsida > Malvales > Malvaceae > Gossypium > Gossypium anomalum. The sequence continues at coordinate 72,870,922 of CM046965.1, read as the reverse complement.
AAAGAGATCAAAAAAGGATTTCATTTAAGGTTTTAATAGAAAAGATCAAAAGAGGTACTTTTTTAGTATTTATAAATTATTTGTTTAGTTTAGTGTTAATTGTGAATTATAAGTTATAAATGTTATTTTTTTATTGTTTTTGAATTATTTGACAAATGTTTTTGATTCATTGAGATTTTGGAATTTTTTAAATTATTTTTGTAAGGTACTATTTTTGTAAGAAAGGAAGGTTGTTTGAAAGAAAATGTACAGGTATGTTTCTGTTATATTTTTTTGATGGACATGTTTTTTTTTTTTTTGTTTTGTTTATTATTAGATGTAGATAAGAACATATAGTCCAATTAGGTTTATTTTGTTTTGATAGTTTCTACTATTTTAACATAATTTTTTTTTTGTTTTTTTACGTAGGTAAAAGATGAGACCATTGAGTTGGAATTTATGAGATATTTTTATTTTGTTAATTACTGAACCAACATAAATAAGTTTATTATATACTGTTTAGTATATATGAAAATGTGATGTGGACAAAACTATTTAGTATTTTTGTAATGGTATTATTGTACTATATTTATTGTAATATTTATTGTATTACATTTAGTTGTTTTTGTAACACCCCTTACCCGTATCCAATGTCGGGATAGGGTTCAAGGCATTACCAGACTTAAACTCAAGCACACACATAAAACCGGGCCATAAGATTTCGTTCAACTTAAAACTTTTCATTCACATGTATTTTGTCCCCTATGCAAGCTTATGAGGCCCAAAACACACATCGAGGGCGATCCGGGACTAAATTGAGAATTTTGAAAACTTTTAGAAAACTTAGAAAATTTTCATCATAAAACAGGGCCACACGCCAGTGTGGGTGGGCCGTTTGCTCTCACACGCCTGTGTGGCTTGGGACATGCCCGTGTCCTTTACCCGTGTGAAATTATTAAAGCTTTATTTTTCATTTCGAACCTATAGAGTTTTCACACGGCCGAACACATGCATGTGTCCCTCACACGGCCTAGACACGCCTGTGTTATCGCTCGTGTTCAAAAACTGGACATTTTGTTTATGATGTCATCATACATTTTAGGGACACACGCTCGTGTGCTAGGCCGTGCCAGACACACTGCCATGTCTCTACCCGTGTGTTTACTACAATGCATACTGACTTAAAAATTTTAGGTGCAAAGGACACACGGTCGTACAATATGCCCATGGGGATGTCCGTGTGTCATACACGGCCTAGACACATGCTCGTGTGTCTACCCGTGTGGTCCATTTTGGAAGCTATTTTCTAAGCATACTTATGACTCCCATATGGCGTATATGAACACTCAACAACCTAGAATATAGCTCATGCATGGCAATAAATACAAATTCAATCTATATCATCATAGGCCAACACATTTGGCCACATCAAAAATAACATAATTAACAAATGACAAGTCCCTATACATGCCATAAACTTAAAAATACATGTATTCACTTACGCCCCCGTGATAGCTTGATAATGCGATAGCGTCTCCGGCGATCTCCAACCCAAGCTTACTAGTTTAACCTATAAGAGATGGGAAAAGAAAGGGAGTAAGCTAATAAGCTTAGTAAGTTCATATGCAAATAATGACCAACTATTAGTATCCATTTATCATAACCATCCATAAGGATATTATTGACACAATTTATAAAAGGCCTCATGATTACCACTTATTCATACACAATGCTTACTCTTTTATCTTACAACACTACTTTCATGTCATAACATTAGGCTAGCCACCATAATCCCCCCGTCAAGGCTTATCACCTGATCTAACTTGTTACTTATTCTCTTAACAACATGCTCGTCATTTACAAGTAGTCATAATCTTAAAATATAACTTAACATGCTTTCACTTATCCATAGCTCATGCCTCTCAAAGTTTTCATAACCGCTTAAATCGATAATTACACCTGCCTTTCCTCTTTCTCATATCTATTGAATCACACTTTACGCATATGCATTATGTTGCACCCCAAACAAATCAGGCCCACAAGCCTATCACTTGATCATTCTCAAAACTCATCATACATCCATTCATCATATATACATGTCATTGATTTCATGTCCATCAAATACTCACAAGACTAACTTACTCATGCATATTATCACCAAGAGTCCATCATGTACTGAATTCACTTTACATGAGTTCTGTGTACATACCTGTACCATCCATAACATAGCTACGTACTTTATCGTTCTTAACGTGCCGTGGAACACATTGGAATACTAAAGATATTCGGGGTTCTCATACATGTAGTATCATAGCAATGCCATATCCCGGATATGGTCCTACATGAAATAGTGACATGCTCTTATACGAAATCACGTACTGAGGCCATATTCCAGATATGGTCTTATACGGAACCTTATTAACCTTATCGTTATGATATTTGTATTCCATCAATTTCTAAGGTTCAATAAAGATTTCTCATTCAAACTTTATCAAATCGTCATTAACAAATTCATAGAAACACATATACAATTCATGAAATATCAAAATATTAACCGCATATCATAAGGTTGCATTACTTACGTTTGAACTTACCTCGACATTTAAATAGCAATAAGGGGCCTAACCATCAATTTCTTGTTTCTCCCCGTTCTAGATTCGAACCTCATTTTCCTTGATCTATAACATCACATTTAACTCATTTATTAGTCACATTACTCAATGTGACCCAAAAATTATACTATGGCAAATTTATGTTTTTGCCCCTAAACTTTTATATATTTACACTTTTGCCCCTAGGCTCGTAAAAACGATTTTCATTCAATTTCCTTGTACTTTAAGCTTATCCAAACCATTTTCATAACTATGGAAATCCACAATTCTCATTTAATTACACTTTTATGACCAATTTTATAACTTTTACAAAACGGTCCTTTTTGACGTTTTCACCGAAAATCACTTAACAAAAGATGTTTATCTAACACCCAACATTCATTTTCTACCATTAGACATCAAAACACATGCACGTCATCCATGGGAAAATTTTTAAACATGAACCCTAGCTTAAAATAAGGGTAGAAATAGGTAAATCGAGTTACCAGGACTTCAAAAATGTAAAGAACTTTGAAAATGGGGCTAGGGATCATTTACTATTGAGCTTGGAAGCTTGAACAAAACCCTACCATGGCATCTATGGGGGTTTCGGCTAGAGCAAGAAGATGATGGCCAATTTGGCTTTCTCTTTCCCTTTTTATTCTTTTAATTACCAAAAAACCAAAATGCCCTAAATGCCTTTCTTTGAAAATTTACCTAACCATGTCCATTTTTGTCCATCAAAGTGTCCAATGGTCTAATTATCATATAAGGACCTCCTATTTAAAATCTCATGATAGTTGGACACCTCCAACATGTAGAACTCAACTTTTGCACTATTTATGATTTAGTCCTTTTTACCAAATTGAGAGCCCAAACGTCGAAATTTTCGAACGAAATTTTCACAAAATCATTTCGTGAAATTGTAGACCATAAAAATATAATAAAAATAAATTTTCTTACGTTGGATTTTGGGTCCCAAAACCACTATTCCGACTAGGCCCAAAATGGGGATGTTACAGTTTTGATAATTATTTAAAATGGATCACCTTAGAAATTAATTATCGAAATGTGTTATCCGCAACTTCGTGTTTGGGTGTAACATTTCTATAATTTAATAATATTTTTCCTATTAGTGGGATAAAAATGGCCAAATACAAATTAATTATCGAAATGTATTTTTTACAACAAACTAATTGAACTTATTTTTTTAAATTGCAGATATATAAATGAGTTCTTTGGTTAACAATAATGATCACATATCAAACATGGTTAATGAGATGATAATGAAATTGTTATTTTTTACTTACGAGTCCCCTTATAAAAAGTTCCACGTCATTTACGAAATTAAATTAGGGTATATTAACTATTTTTGTAATTTAATAGTGTCAGGGCTCGTATCGCGCATTGAGGGGTTGTTTTAATGGTTTAGGATATTCGCCGTATGAATGACTAATGCCATACTTGGAGTCAACATGATTCAAATTAGCGGTATTGATCCGAACCTTTGATTTATGGTACAACTTAATATTCACTTTGGTCGAGTGGTGGCGCTTGGAGACCCACACTTTTCATTTTCCGTGTGGGGAGTACACCATCACTCTGGAGGATGTTGCACTGCAACTCAAGCTCCCAATTGACGGGAGTGCAGTAATGGGCATAAGTACAATCTCTGAGCCTGCCGCATTTTGCTATAACTTACTGAAAGTCTCGCCCGATGATGCTGAGTTGAAATTTACGGGTTTGAGGTTTTCATGGCTTAAGCCCAATTTTAAGCATTTACCGATTATTGCCACGGAATGGGAGGTCATGTACGCTGCTTGAGCGTACATTATGCACATTATAGGGGGTGTACTCATGTCGGATGCAAACAAAATGGTCCATTTGATGTACTTGTCCCTATTAACTAATTTGCATAACATCCATTTGTATAGTTAGGGTTCTACACTACTAGACATGTATCGTGAGCTTTTTCGGATGATAAAGCCTTTTGTCATAGACATAGGCAGATGCCACATATTGCTACAGTCTTGGGCGCTTTACCGGATGCCATTCTTGGCATCGGTTAGTCACCAAGCATATGTATTTCCACTCATGAATAGGTGACAAAATTTTACCCATTATAGCAATTATTTGACTTTTTTTTTTCTAATGAGATTATTCTAACAAGTTTTTTTTTTATTGTTTTCGTAGATGGAGTACTAATCCAAGTATTGAGAGGTTATACACGGTTTCGATATACCATTTAATGATTGAGACACATGCCAGGGGAGGGGTAAGTTGTTGCAATATTCGTGACATGTAATTACTTTATCTATCTTACTCGAACCGTGTTAATATAACCATGTTATTAATTGTGCAGTTCATTTGGATGCCCTATTTCTTCCCGAAAATTGCGGCTGTTATTCTCTTATCTGTCCACATCCACACACACATGTGGTGCATTATCGCACCTATTATCAATTCCCGAGTACTCCGGTAGATTGGATGCATACAGTATATCCCGACATCGCCAATGCAATTGGGGAAGATCCACAGGATTAATAAGAGGGGAAAATAGGGAAATGATTGGACGGCAATGCATCAACAATATATTGCAGTGTGGAACAATCTGATGAGGCGGAGACCTTAGATGGATCTTTCTTTTGTTTTCCCGCCCTCCTTAGAGTACACAAAGTGGTACTCCGAGATAGAGAAATCGTATTTATTTGGTGGGCAATCAATGATAATCCCCCCACACATGCCATGACTTGGGCAACCTGCCCATCTCCTTCCACATCCACCTACTACACCCGAGCCAAAGTCCTCACCTAAACCTGAACCAATGCCCGACCCTGAGCGGTCTTATACATAGTCTGGGATAGTTCTTATCATCCGAACTTAGGGGTCGATGACTATTTTCCGGGCTTGCCAAGCCACGAATATCGTTCAGATTTTTCTGAATCCAGTTCTAATAAACCTGATCCGAGATCATCAATGACGTTTGATATCTTTATCCTATTACCACCGTAATGTTCGACTCCTCCCGGGCAAACGTTTGGGGCATACAATTTTTCTGCTATGTTTAGCACACCCCAGGTTTGGGTAAGGATAATGTTGATCGCTATGAGCACCCGCAACGTGAACGCCGACCACCACAACGATATACCCCTAGGACCACACCATCAAACCATCAATTTTAGGGGTTTTTGTAATTTCAATGGTTAAGTTTGTAATTTTAAATGAGACGTGTTGGAACAAACTTGGTGTCTAAATTTAAATTAGATGGTGTCTAAGATATAAATTATTGACTTACATACATGCAAAAGATACATGCAGAAATATACATTGCACCAAACTTGGAACAAACTTTGTAATTTCAATTAGATTCATTGGAACAAAATTGTAATCAACTTTGTAATATAAATTGGATGCATTGGAGTAAATTAGCTCAATTTCCACCCGATCGTGACAATTGACCAATATGGTAGGTTCGTTGTAGGCATTTATTTCGATTATGTCTAGCAATTTGCACACATCACAAAGCTTCCCCTCAGTTTCCTCTCTAATGTCCATTTCATTATGGATTCTGGTCATTTGCGAATGACCTTTCGGATTCCTAGTTAACCTGTTGTCTGAGACAAGGTCAAAAGTCGTCATAGGCACCTCTCATGTAGACAAATCAAGCAGGACGAGGAACTCATTTTCCTAGACACGCGACATGTGCTCGAGAGTGTACACATCAGTGATAAATTGTTCAAAATTGTGCGATACGCGAGCACAGATTGCCACGACATGCGTACAAGGATAATAAAGTGTCTAGAACCTCCCAAAATAGCACCGTCTGTTTCGGAGATCAACTCCGTAGGACCTAGGTGGGATACTGGTCGACGACCTATGGTTTCTGTAACTCAAAGCTTTTCAAACTATCGTGAATATATTTCTACATTCATCGACCTCGCCCTTTAATAGTTCGCATCCATTGCATCCCTGAAATCTTTAACAAACACGTGTCCCGCCTCAATCTGATTGACTTGTTTCAGCCCCATTCTTGGCATCAAGGTATCCAGCCTATAGAATGTAGCCAAGAACACAGATGAAATCGAAAGATGTCGTGTTTTCCTCAACACAGACTTAACTGCCTCTACCAGGTTGGTCGTCATTTGACTATATTGAAACCCATCATTGAAAATTTGAGCCCATTGGCACGACTCCTTGGTACCTAACCAATGTTAGAAAGAGTGTTCATTGCATCTTGCATGTCACCGTCAAGTCTGGTCAACTTTTGCCGGAAAAGGTGTGGCTCTGGCTCGTACGTTGTGGATGTATTAAGAAAAGAAACATTACACACTCAAATTAATTTGTTCTAGTATTGATAACATTAAAACATATATTGAATCTAAATTTTACCCATTTCCACAACTTGTCTCCGCCAGTCTGCATTCATTTACTTGCGTTAAAAGTTAGTTGGATGTCTCAGATACTGTAAACGGATCTCCATAGTATATCGAAATGCCTAATGGTGGCAATTATTCCCTTCCCTCTATCAGAAATGATGCAAATATTATCATCACTAATAACATACCTTTGCAGGTTTGTGAGGAAGAATTCCCACGATTCCATGTTCTCTTTGTCCACAATGGCAAACGTTATCGGGAGCATGTTCTTGTTCTCGTCTTGAGCAACCACAATAATTAGGATCTGCATATATTTCTCGTATAGCTAGGTCCCATCTACTTACATAAGTGGCTTGCAGTGGAGAAATGCCCGCATGCATGAATCAAACGTCTAGAACATCCGATGGAAAATTTTTCTTCCCGATTGTAGCTTGTCATCAGGGTCGTAATAAGTTTGTGTCTCCAACTCAATGATAGTCCCTAGCACGTACTCTCGCATAGCAGCTACGTATCCCTATAGCTCATTATACAATGCATTCCAATCTCCGTACAACTACTTTATTGCCATTTGTTTAGCTATCCATTCTTTTCGATAGGATACTTGATACTAGAATCGTGTTTGCATTTCAGCAATCAGTACCGAAACTTTAATGGTCGACATGTCCTTCACCATTGGCATGATGCATGTACGGATAGTTTTGGAATCAAGTTTCAAGTGATCTTCTATCATACATGTTGAAGTGCATGTGTGAGGCCCAACAAATTTTCGTATCTCTCACGTTTGCGACTCCTAGATAAATATGGCTCGTGCCTGCCAATTGTAGCCTTCCGTCGACCTCCAACACTCCCCAATATACAATGCCAGTTTAGACACGACGACTTTCTAGTCCACTGACACATTCATGCTATACTGCTTAATGGAAAATACACACTCTTCCTTGGTTTCGAATTTTTTGCTCATGAACAACTCCTCAGGTTTGAAATCTATGGCCAACCGGTGAGCAGGTAGTATATTAGAGTAATCCAGGAACTCGCTGTATGCACTGCATCAGGGTCTATTAGTGACAATTATTCCCTAGGATCATTGTGTATTGCAATATGTTAAATCGGGTTCTTGATTGAAGATGCGTTAACATTTCTATCGTCATTGTTGTCTTCGTCGTCGATATCATCTAGGACTTCATCCACATCGGGCTCACTATAACTAATAACCTCGTGATCAGAAGGATCATTACTATCATATCCATCATCACCATCCACATCAGCCTCAGGTACAGTACTAAAATCAATGTCGACCCCGCGTACACTCAATTGACTATCAATGTATGATATCAAAACCACCATACATTGATTTTGAACTCCATGTTCTTCACGTAATGGAGTGGGATCTTCAGTTGGCTCCATATTAGCTAACTCAGCAAATAACTGAGTCGATGTATTTTAGAGGCTTTGATTCCTACAACAAAGAGTGACCATTGTCCACATCTTCATCATCTACAAGTTTTATCGGTTTAGGCCTTTCGAGGTGTCTGCCGAGCCGACTTTCACCTTATTGAAAAATTGTCGAAAATAAACCAGATTTGTGAAAATTTATTATAACAATAATAAAAATTCAATTTTTAATAATTTAAGTTCCAATTAATTATTTTATAATTCAAGACGAAACTGCATGAATTTGAGCTCAAAAGGTGCTGAAAATGTCTATATAATTTTTTGTTTCCACACCCCTAAACTTAATTCATTGCTCGTCCCTAGTAATGCACAAATTGGAAAGAAAATTTGCTTGAAAGCACCACTGAAAAATACCTTTAGAATACATTTCCCCTATAACTATGAGTTTAGTGTAATTATGCTCAAGAACAAGAATTTTGAAATTATGCAACTCAAGTATACATATTGTTCAAATTATTTTCAATCATTATCATAATGGCAAGAATAGACTAAATTCTTTCTCAATAAAGATATGCTAATTGTTACCAATTAATTTTTATTCCTTTATTTAAGACTAAGCTGCAACCACTAAGTTTAATTTACGTCTTCACATGTTGAACTTAGCAATTTCTCTCCACTAATGTAGGCATCATAAATCAATAGGTCTTTTAAATTAGCTGTAACGTGGCTAGGCTAGGGGTAGGTAAAAGATAGATAACTTTAGGTTAAAATCCCTAGACTCAGCTTCCAATGGACCTTTGGAATAAATACCTTTAAATTCACCAACTCATTTTGCACTTGAGTTCACACATGTGCTTTGTACATCTATTTATTTTAAGTACATATGCTTTCTTTTTTTCAAGCATATTACTATATGTACTACAATTTTTTGAGCATTTGATACGTCTTTTCAACTCTTCTAAACTTATTTTTAGAGAATATTCTAGATAGACTGAGTCTAGTGTTTGGGACAATTTAGAGATAATTACGAGAGAAGTAATGGCTTAATATTGCAATGGTTCAAATAAAGTCAAGCCATATAGTCTCAAAGTTGGGTTTCAAGGGATAGATATTCATTAAGGTTAGCTTGAAAGGCTCAAGCAGTCCAAACAAAGTTTGCCTAAATCATTTTCAAAATCCCATGCTTCCTAGGATTTCACCTCAAGAAATTACTAAGTCAATTCTAGAGACTTAAACTTTCATGCATGCCTAGCTCTCCTAAAGAATTAAAAAATTTATGGTTTGATTTACAAACTTTATTAAAAGTAACATTATGTCATAGTTCAGCTAACATAACAATTATTGATATAATATAACTTTATTTATACTAGAAGTTACCATAATTAAAATTTTAAATTTTTGAACAAAAAATAACTTAATCATAATTATAAGAATAATGTATCTTGAAAAACAATTTCAATTTTTGGTCCCCCCCACTTAAGATGAACAATGTCCCCATTATTAAAAACAATAGAGAAAAAAAATAGAAGTGAATAGATACTGTACACCAGGTAGGACCCTAGGAAAAGAAGGTGAGTTAAGTTTGACTGCGTAAATACCAAGGTTTTCCAAGGCAAATCCAATCCTAGACATCTACATGTCTATTGCCACACTTTTTATTTTGCAAGTTCAATTTTATTGATGATATCCACCTCTTATTTTATTATGCGAGAAATAAAATCCTAAAAGAACCTAATCCTAAAAACTTTAAAAATCCTAAGAAATGAAATAAAATAAAGTAAAGATCCCCCCTTTTTATTTATTTGCAGACCCTTCAATATCTGACTCATCTTTTGCTCTATCGTCCTTGTTTTTCTTGAATCGCCTCATTCCCTTTTTGAAATTGGAGTCCATGGTTCAAATATAAAGTCTGGAAATTCAGGTACAAAAATAAACGGGTCATGCAATATTTTCGTAAAAGCACTTCTTATTGAGTGATCCCGTATTTTTTAATATCTCCAGTAAGCTTGTTGCTACCATTGCATATGTTGTATTAGGTCCATCAAATTTGACAGATCATCAGGAAGATCTGAGCGAGGCGAATGAGTTTTGAATATTGAGGTCACCATGTCAAGTTTGGTCATTAGTTCAACTGGTTCTACCTTATCAGGGATTTCAGTTGACTATATTGGTTCAATCTCTGTAGGATCTTCTACTTTTTCTTCAAGATCCTTGCTCGATTCAGCTTATTGTTGCATTACAGAATCTCCTGCTACTTGGAAGGGATCCCAATCTGTGATTTTGCCTTGGCTATACCCTGTTTTCTTTATGTTTGCAAGAATTTTAGCTTTTAAGCACAAAACTGTTATCGTAAAGGAAAAGTATTTCGAATTTCCCTTAGATTTATTTTCCAACATCAATGGTCTTTGCTGTCATAATTGAGTATCGCAAGACTATTCATTCTAATGAATTGTGGTCCCAAGTGAAATCGACGTAAGGCTGAACGAAATGAAATAAAATCATACATTCGCTAATGGTGTCAAATATTCACAGCGACAAGTGTGAGTCCTATGCTTTGACACAGTCTATTTAGAACCCATAACTATAAGTTCCTCGAGAATTTCTTGCAATTTTTCAGCCTCAATATTTTCCATTAAGGAAGAATATTCATCATCTTCAAAATTAGGTAAATAAAAGAATTCATTAATAGTGTTTAATTTTATTAGTACCTTGATTCCTCTGACATAAACTTCAATTAATTCGCTTGAGGTCAAATTCGCATAAAATTCATGAACTAACTCTTCATCTGCACTAGGCCTTTTCTCACAAAACACTTCCCATTTTAAAGCTTCAGCAATTTGTCGAATGTTCGCCATAAAATTAGTATAGTTGCTTTCTTTCAATATAAAACCTTTTTCTGGGAGCATTTTTTTTATTTTTGAAGATGCTATCGTATCTCTCTTTGGCTTCTTCATAATGGAATTTGTTTTGTGAGAATTCAACTTAGACAAATGCACGAGTTCTTTTGCGAGGCATGATTTAACATGAACATAAGATGGATACAAATATTTTCTCAAAAATTCAATTCGCATAAAATATTAATAATTCAAGAAATTAAAAAAATTAAATAATTGAATCAACTTAAAATTTAAGAGAAATTTTTCTTACCACATTTGTATAAAAATTAAGCACTCAGTAAAATAAATAATATATTAAGCTAAATATGTCGATTTAGGGTTGGTTGGAGGGTGCTTGGTTGGTGAATCTAGGAGCTAAGATGTTTATGGAGGAGGGTGGTCAAATTGTGGCTAGAGGTTGCGGCAAATTACTTCAAAGGTGTGGTGTGTGCAAAACAAGGGAACGTACGGTTGATGCAAGGGTGTGCATGGCTTGAAGCAAGGAGCAGGAGCAGCACACGAAGACAAGGGGTAGTAGCAACATACGAAGGCTAGAGCATGAGCAGCAGTGTGTGCAAGGATAGCAAGGTGCACGAGCAGTAGGATGCACAAGCAAAGCCATGCGAAATGGTGCGCAACAGGGTTGTGCTGCTGTGCGCACAGTTGGGTGCTTGGTTCGTTGGCTGGTGGTGGTGGCAAATAAAGGTTGCAACGTTAGGGAGTTTGGAGGATGGGAAGTTGCTAAGGTCAACAGTGGAAAAGGTGTGTGGAAAGGTTGGTTTGATAGGTGATGTGAACGGGAGAAGAGGGTGGTGATATTTAAAGTGAAAGAATAGAGGAATTCAATTCAAATTCTTAGATTAAGATAATAATAAAATATTATAACTCCTAATACTATATAGAGTTAATAACAATTAATATATAATAGTAATATACTATTTTCTATTACCTTATTTATTAAAATAAAAACTATTAAATAAAATATTAAATAATTCTAATACTATACAAAGTTGATAACAATTAATAGATTATATAAATATAATTATATATTAGTTTTTACCATCCTATTTATTAAAAATTAAAATAAAAAACTTTATTTTAGCTGTTTTAAAAATATTTACAGGAAAAGACAACTAATTTCAATATTTACAAAAAGAACAGTCAATTTTTGCAAATAATTCAATTAAGTCCCTAGACTTAAAGATAATTTGAAAATTAAGCTCCAAACTAAAACTTGGATCAAATTGACCCTTTTATTTAAAAAATTCAAAATTTATTTTGTCACTTAGGAAATAATTTCTCGAAAGATTATGTTAAAATCAATTTCCAGGAAAGATTGGAGGGGTTACAATAAGTTCCAATCTCCTAGATAGAATTTATTTTAACATACTAATCCAGAAAATATAGCCTAAGTAATTTATTTGAAAGAGAAAAAAATTTTAAGTATCCGATAAAATGAATGAGGTTTTATCCCATTCAATTTTATCCTCCCAATAATGTTTCAAGCGCTGAGCATTAACTCTGGAATTACCTCCCTTATTGTGAAGTTCAACAACCCTATATGGGAAGACTTGATAAATAGTGAAATGGAGCGGACCAACATGATTTTAACTTACCTGGAAAGAACCTTAATCTGGAATTGAAAAACAAGACTTGTTGACCTGCTTCAAATTCTCGAACTCGAATGTGCTTGTCATGCCATCTTTATAATCTCTCCTTGAATAACTTGACATTTTCAGTTGAGAACATTCAGAACTCTTCTAACTCATTGAGTTGAAGCATCCCTTTCTCTTTAACAAGCTTAAGATCCAATTTGAGCTGTTGGAGAGCCTAGTAAGCTTTATGTTCTAACTTCAAGGACAAATGACAGGCTTTCCCAAAAACCAACCGATAGGGAGACATCCCTAAAGGTGTTTTATGGGTAGTCCTATAGGCCTATAAAGCGTCATCTAGTCTTTTGGACCAATCTCATCAGTTTGGACAAGCTACTTTCTTAAGTATACCTTTTATCTCCTTATTTACAAGTTCGACTTGCCCATTTGTCTGCGGAGTGTAAGCTATGGTAACCTTGTGCTACACTCCATGTCTATCGAGCAACCATTTCAACCATTTTTTCACAAAATGGGACCCCGGATCATTGATGATAACCCTAGAAGTTCCAAACCTTGTGAACACATGTTTCTGCAAAAACTTCATTACAACATTGGCATTGTTTGTCAGATATGCCTCGGCCTCAACCCACTTAGATACATAGTCTACTGCTACCAATATATACTTGTAACCAAAATAATAAGGGAAAGGACCAAGAAATTCAATACCCCAAACATCGAATAATTCTACCCCAATAATATTTGTTCGAGGCATTTTATTTCTCACCCCTAACCCGTATCTGTCGCCAGATTAGGGTAACAGAGCATTACCGTACAATCATGAAAATTTAAACTTAATATTATTTAATAACATTATCAAATCATAAATCAATCATATACATACATGTTGTCCCCAAATCGAGTGCTCGAGGCCTTAAAAATACCTTAGAAGCTATTCAAGACCAATTTGAAATCATTTAGAAAGTCTAGGAAAAAGTCACAAAAATTTGGAAACATGGGTTAGACGGTTGTGTGCCTCATATGGCTGAGACATACGCTCGTGTCTCAAGCCATGTAACCTTTAAATTAGGGACACACAGCAGTGTCCCAACCTATGTCCTCACCCATGTAACTCTCTGAATAGGGTCAAAAGGCCGTGTCACATGCCCGTGTGCCAGGTCGTGTAACTTTCTGAGTTACCCAACATGCACATGTGTCAGGCCGTGTGTTAGGTCGTGTAACTCACTGGCTTACAACCTAAAGAATTCACCATATGGCACACGATCGTGTCACTAGGCCGTGTGTAACACCCTTCACCCGTATTCACCATTAGAATAGGGTTACGGAGTATTACCGGACTTACAACACTTATACACATTCATTTCATAAACAATTTACCAATTAAAATACCATTCAATCATATTCAATCATAGTGTCCCTTAAACGAGCCTACAAGGCCTTAAACATGCATTAGAAGTGGTTCGGGACTAAACTGATATCATATAAAAAGTTTGGAAACCTAGAAAAATTTCAACCATACAGGGGTCACACACCCGTGTGGACAGGCCGTGTGTGTAACATGGCTCCAAACACACCCATGTATCAGGTCATGTGGAAACAGGGCATACATACTGACTTGTACCACACGGCCGAGGATACGTCGTGTGCCAGGCTGTGTGAAAACTTAAGGGTATACTGACTTGGCCACACGGCCAACCACACGCCCGTGTGTCTAGGCCGTGTAACTCACTGACTTAATTTCTAAAGCATCATCAGGGGACACACAGCTGTATACCATGACCGTGTGTCACACACGGCTGAGACACACGCCCGTGTCTCTACCCGTGTGGACAAAAATAGGCCATTTGCAAGGCCAATTTGCCATCCCAACTTCAATATATATAATGCCCCGAATTTTGGGCTTAGAAGTTTTGGGTTTTAAGCGTAGGGACTGTGGGGAGGTTGCACATATGTGTTTGGGTGTGCAGTTTAGTGTTAGAATGGGCCTGCTGGTCTGGTGGTTGAGAGAGTGTTATAGAACCTCATGGTTCCGGGTTCGAGTCTTAGGGTGAACGTTTTGGTAGGAATTTTATTGTGTTTTGTTTTTAGTTAATAATTATAACTATTTGTAATTATTAAATTATTAGTTTTATGACTAAAGTTGTTTTTATTTTTCTCTTTTATTTTATTTTCGGCTTTTCTGTTTTCACGTTCTTCTCTCATCCCTTTTCTTTTGCTTTCTAAATATTTCTCAAAATGGTTGATTTGTGGATTCGAGAATTTCGCGCCTTTACTGTCTTCTTCTATCGTAAATAGGTGTGGGATTCGAACATTGTCTACAGTTTTCTTTTTTGTTTATTTTTTTTGCGAACCTGTGCTTTTGGCTTTCCTTGATTGTATTCTAACCTGTTGATTTTGGGTTTTTAGTCAATGGAAGTGATGAGAAATCGTCACTTTTTTATGGTTGTTTATAGGGAAAGGGTTAGGGACAAGTTTGGTGGCTAAAGTAGTGGTTTTGGAGCTATTTTGGGGTGGTTTCATGACCTCCTCGATGGCCACACGGGCATGTGCTGAGGCACACGGCCGTATGGATTTGGGAATTAGGGTTCTGGGCTAATTTTGGTGCCACACGGCCATGTGGCTGATTTGGGGATTTTGTTGACTTTTACACGGTCGTGTCCCTTGGGTACACGGGCGTGCGGGTTTGGGGAATTAGGGATTTTGAGTTTTGGTGTCACACGACTTGGCCACACAGCCGTGTGACCAATTTGGGAATTTAGGGATTCCACACGGTCGTGTGTTTCGAAACACACGGGGCGTGTGTTTCAAACACTGATGTGTCTACTCTGCACTTGATTTTAGTGAAATTGGACAGTGAGTTACACGGCCTGGTCACATGGCCGTGTCTCTGCACCACACAAGCATGTACCTCTGTCACACGGCTGTGTGCTACCCTACACATGGGCATTTGGACCCTTACATGGCCTGGTTTGTCCCACACAGCCGGGTCACACAGGCGTGTGGCCCTATCTTTCCAAACAATAATTTTAGGACAAATGTAAGTGCAATCGTGACTCTGTGTGTTTCATCCCTCAACTAAGCCGTACTGAGAGTAATTATGACTCTGATCTGGGCTTGATATGTATGTATTGGTGATTGGTTGTGTGCACATGTCTGATTCTATACTGACTAACTGGATGTGAGTGACTGCTTTTGAATGATTAACTGAAATTGTTGTTTCATTCTGTACATTTGTCTGCATATAAACATTCATTTGCATAAAGTGTTTTGGGTGCGATCTTGAAGAGAAGGAAGATTGACTGAACTAAATCGACAGCTGCTCTGGTTGTTGTTAGCCCTATTACCTAGAGGGACGTGGGCGGTCCCAATACCCTGAGGGTTGTGGACTTTACTAATAACGGTATAGCAGATTATCGCATGGCATTGTTCTGTATGTACGTTAGCCACGCTATGTACCATTAACTGAATTGGCAGTTTTACTGCAACCTATTGGTATAGCGGATTACCGTATTACACTGTACCACATGTACGTTAGCTACGCTACGTACCATTATCTGATCTGGCAGTTTATACTGCATGCCTGTATCGCGGTTTACCGCATTGTACAGTACATCTTACGCTAGCTTTGCTGCGTAATATACGTGACTGGCAGTTTATCTGTAAAGTGTTAGCCCCAATACCTAGAGGGTTGTGGGCAGTCCCAATTCCTTGAGGGTCGAGGACAATGCTGATGTCCATCGTTGCCGTGCAACCTGGGACGACATCATATGGAGTGTAGGGTTGGATGGGCTTTTCGAAGTCCTATATTGAGTGATTGGTTGTGTAACAGCCTAATTTTAGTGGTGTCGAAACAATGATTCGAGATTACTAAATCCGACAAATGAGTAGGAAATATTATTAATTTAGTGAGTATAAGCTAAATGTGAAGTTAGGAAAATTTTTGAAATAGTGAATAGTGTACAAAAATATATATATATTAAAATAATTAGAATCGAAAACGAGGTATCGAGACCTCGAGAATTTTAAATCGAGCCATAAATATTTTTATAAATATTTATGGAGTGTTAATAAGTTAGTATTAAAGTTTCACAAGAAATTTTAAAGTAATCTTGATAGCTAATTAAATAAAAAGGACTAAATTGAAAAAGGTGTAAAAGTTTCTAAAATGATTAAATAGCTTAATTGTCAAATGAGGAAGGACCTAAAGTGAAAATAAGCCCAAAGGAGATATTTTAAGCGCAATAGCTGAGAAAAATCAGAAAATGTGTGAAATAAGGGCAAAATTGGAAAATTGCCAAAATTAACTAAATAAAAATGGGACTAAATTGGAATATCTAGAATTCTCTTCATTTCTCTTCATATTCATCAGCTGAAAAACAGTCATGGATGAGGGTTCAAGCTGGTTTTCATACTCTAGCTTCATGTAAGTTTAATTCTTGCTTTCTCCTTGAAATTTTTATGTTTTGGACTTTTACAATTGGGTCCAACTTACTATTTCATTAGTTTTTGATTCCATGGCTAATTTTTTGAAGTTTTTATGGATGATTACTGGAATAATATGATGAATAAACATAGAATTGAAGCTTTAATTTTGACATATGGTGATTTTATCAAGTAAAATTGATGAAAATTGGTTTAGGACTTAATTGTGAAAGAGTTTGGAATTAAGGTCTAGTGTTAAAGTTCTGGTTTTCAAGGGTTATGAAGTAGTTTAAAATGATGGAATAAAGTATTAAATGAGAAAAATTATCTCAATTGAGGAGTTAATTGAACAAGGATTGAATTGTATGGACTATGAGATTTGGGGCTAAATGGAAATCAATATCTTTCCCTAAAACTGTTTTGGGCAGTAGCAGTAGGCTAACTTTGAAAAATCACCAAAAATTGTAGAAATCAAATTATAGGATGAATAAAATATGAAATTAAATCTTATTGAGTCTAGTTTCTCATAAAAGAAATTATGTAAGCAATGGAATTGTAAATCATGAGCTACAATAACTTTTGTGAGACAAGATCAGAATGATTTCGGGTTCCCCTGTTCTGAATTTGGAAAATCATCAAAAATTGGATAAAAATAATTAGGGGCTTAAATTTATATGTTTAGAATCCTTAATTAGTCTATTTTCAATAGAAATAAGCGGGAACATCATCCAAATCTCGTACGATGAGATAATTAATTCTTAGTGAAGAAGGGTCGGAACTGTCGATACAGCAGAGATAGGGGTAACTTTAAAGAATAAACTGTACTTATTGGCTAAACCAAAAATTGTGAAAATTTTATGGTAATAAGATATGTAAGTCTAGTTTCAGGAAAATTAGCGGATCTTAATTTCTGAGTTCTGTACCTTAAGATATAAATAATTTAGTAACTATGACGCAAATGGACAGTTTTTGAATATACATATAAGTAAATAGTGAAATTATTGATAATGTTACTTGTTGCATGTTATATAAATAAAGGATGTGGAATGGAGAGGAGAAGGAGAAAAATATGTATGAATATTCAGCTAGCATGGCTAATTTGCATGTTTTAGGCTCATGGACTAAATTGAATAAAAGTAAAAATTTATGGGCAATTTTGTAAAAAGGTCGAAATGACCAAATTGCATGAAATGAATTATTTTATTATTTAAAATTACAAAATTGAATGAAATTATTAATTTAGCTCAAGATCGTGGAAAAACATGTTTTAAGGATTAAATTGAAAAGTGTTGAAATTATGGAAAATTACGATATTTTATAGAATTCATGGGTCGTTATCAATTTGTTTGAGAATAACGGCTGGAAATAAGGATTAAATTGCAATAATTTTATTTTATTTTAACCTAAGGATGAAATCGTCATTAATTAAAAGTTTAGGAGTAAAATGGTAATTTTGTTTAGAGTATTAGTTGAATGTATTACAACATGAAATAAATGAAAACGACGATCAAATTTCTTTATAAAGATCCGGATAACTCGAATACGAGACTTGAACGTGGAAAAGAAAAGATATCGGATTAATGAAATTATAAACATGTACAAGTAACGAGCTAAGTTAGTGTAACTTGAATTGTATTTTTAAATGCATGAAATATCGATATAATGAATTCCCTGATTTTATGTTTATGAAGAAATGGCAAGAAAATGATATTTATCATGACATGTAAATAAGTGATTATTTTTTTATACGTTGATACAAGGAAATTAATTAAATTGAGACGAGTAATAAATTCAAGTAAAACATATCGAGAAAAATAAGTACGTTAAGGGACAATATGTTTGATTTTAATTGGTTCCAAATATGAACGTTAGATAAAATGAAATATCTGGTAAATAAATCGGTAACTCCGGTAATGCTCCATAACTCTATTTCGGTGACGGATTCGGGTTAGGGGCGTTACAGGTTGGATGAGCTTAATAACTCTATTAAGGTGTGATGGGGGACAAAGAGGTGTGTTGGCTGGATGGGTGGGTTTTCTTTACCTCAACTGCATTCATATGCATCCTATTGACTGTTTTATGAATGCAACTAACTGTTGTACTATTTGACTGAAAAGCATTTGTGGCACTGTGTACTCTGATTGCAACTGTCTGACTGAAAAATTATAGTGACTGTGTGATTGAATGTGTTCTAACATGTACTAAATATTGATATCTACCGGTACGTCCGTTTCGAATGTACCAACTGGCTTCGTATAGTTCTGTAAGTATGTTCCGCTTCTGAACTACTTCCTGGATTCTCTATTTCTGATTATGTAGTAGTTGGCTTTGATCTCACACTGAGGTCAAATAGCTCACCCCCTCTTCTCTTTCCCCTTTCAGGTACACTTTATAATTTTGGATGTTGGGCTCGGTATGCGAAGGACTCAGGCAATCTTAGAGGGAAATAAATTATACGTTTGTGATTTTAGTTTTAATTTGATCTTCAATTTTGAAATGTAAGGTCTTTAATACTATAATACAAACTCTATTTTAAGACTTATTTGCTTTATTATTTTGGTTTTAAATACTTTAATATTAATGCTTTCGGGAATGGAATTAAGGGCGACTAGTTTTATAAGATTTTCTCACGATCACTTCAGTGAATAATGTATCATTTTGAATTCAGTCTAAACTCCTAGGCCGGGTTTGGGGTGTTATAATGTACCTACACAAGGCAAAATATACAATCTCCAAACACAAAGGGCAGCCAAGTCAATCCCAATTCATGCACAATTCATGCCATTATAATAACATCTATTCCAAATCCCAAATCACTACCATTTACTTAGCCAAATATATGCCAAAACAATATCAACAATATGGTTCATTTACCAAATTCACATGACCATTTTAACTTTCATAATGTCTTGGTTACAACCATGCCAAAAACAAACAAACACAAGCCATCACTCATCGCTATATATATATATATATATATATATATATATAAAAACAAAATAAATACATTTACAAGTCATTTCTAATAACCAAACACACATCAATATTAACATCATTTACAAGTCGAATCTCATAGCTATGATCACAACCAAAATATCGCATCTAGCCTATACATGCCATATACCATATATGTATAATTCAAAAGTACCAACTTAGATGTTTGATAGTGCGATGATGTTCTCGACAACTACCAGATCCGAGCTAGCCTTGATTTTCTATAAAACATAGAAAAATAACACGAAGTAAGCTTCATAGCTTAGTAAGCTCATAGGTGAATAATTTAATTCATCGAATAAATGTAATTCCACCAATTACACATGACAAAATCATATGCACATTAACTACAAACCTTTCTTCTGTCTCAAAACGTGATCAAATACAAATTTATCGAACTTTCTCTATTTAATACTCGAATAGGTTCTGCACATACCTATATCGCCTCGTACTAACCTCTTTCTCAAACACATCATTTGTTTACCCGTTGAACCAATCGAAATAGAAATTGGATACTCAGGATTCTCGTATGATAAGCACCTATACCATGGCCCGTAGCCAAATCAATGTAACTTATCCGAAAAACTATTTTTATGGCTCGAAGCCAAATCATCTGATATGCATAGCCTGAAGCCAAATCGGTAAAATACGCACCCGAAGTGCTAATATCATGGCCCGCCAACTCAATGTATCATTTACGGACATGTCAATAGTATCCAAAACTATTCCTAAGGTTCAACCGGGCTTTCACACTTTTCATTTTAATCCTCGAATGCATTCGTAGAGTCACTTTCGAAATTCATACATTATCCATAATCCCGATTTAACAATTTATGAAATATCAAAGCATTTTAACATACATTTATAATATGATCATCACATACGAACTTACCTTGTATTCGGAATTGACAGATCAAATCGACTACTCGATAACCTTGCTTTTCCCCAGATCTAAATCTGAATTCTTTCTTTCTTGATCTATATGTATTCAAAATTAACTTATTTAATCATTTATTCATTCAATTTAGTCCAAAAATACACATTTGGGCATTTTTACACATTAGCCCCTAAACTTTCACACTTTTACAAATTAGTCCTTATTTCACAAAAATACAAATTCAAGCAATTTAGTACAATCTCATGCTAGCTGAATGTACCACATGTTGCTAGCAGCCATATTTTCAATTTATTTACTCTTTTACCCACATAATTTTATATTTTCACAAATTAACCCCTTTTTGACATTTTTGTCAAAAATCACTTTACAAAACTTGTTTAACTATCAACAGTTATTCAAAATCCATCATCAGCCATCAAATTACTCAAGCATTCAACAATGGAAACATGATAAATCTTTAACAGTTTCAAAATCTAAGGTACGGGCTAGCTAGAACACGAAGCAACGATTTCAAAAACGTAAAAATCATTAAAAACTAAGTCAAAGTATATACCTAATTGAAGAATTCAAGGTTGTCAAATGTTAAACACTAAACTAGCTTCTTCTTCTTTTAATATTTGGTGCATGAAGATGATAACAAAGCTTTAATTTGTTTTGTTTTATTTTATTAACCTTTATTAACCACATTGCAAAAATAACCTTAATGAACATTAATACTTTCAATTTTACCAAGCCACTATCATCCACTATCACGTCGATGGTCTAATTTCAACATAAGGACGTTAAATTTAATGTTCTATAGCTATTTGACACTTTTAGCTAATAGAACACAAGTTTTACGCTTTACGCGATTTAGTCATTTTTCTCGAATTAACCAACCAATCGATAAAATTAGCTCACGAAATTTTCACACATATCAAATAACATGCTGTAGACACATAAAATAATATTAAAATAATTTTTTGACATTGGATTTGTGGTTTCAAAACCACTATTCCGATTTAGCTAAAACCGAGCTGTTACACCGTGTGTCTCACGGCTGAGTCACACGCCCGTATGGCTATGTGCACCCAAATTTACCTAAAATCAAGTCATTTCCAACACCATTTCATGCATAAACATTTGAATCATTTGTGCACAGTTTCAAGGCACTAAAATCATACCTAAACATACATATGTATATGCCATTCCAAGACCCTAATTCAACTAACCAATATGCCATTCAAAGGAACCTCAAATGCATTCAATAACACTTACCTAAACATGTCAATTTTACCACATTTCATTCATTAATTACTAGTTCAATACTTTTCAAAACATGCCATAACTTGATCATAATCATACCAATTCAAAACATACCATAGAAGTCATTTAAAACATGCATCATAAGATAACCAAAATGACACAATCTAGAAAGGCATCAAATGCTACCAACCAAGTTAACTTCCACAACTTATACACGCCAAATCACTAACTAAACATTCAAAAAAATGTCATTACAATTCAACCTATACATGTCATTATAAATTTAGCCAAAACATTCAAAAACTATCAATATAAATATGTTGGATAGTGTGATAGATATCCAACAAGCTTCCAAACCGATTGAGCTTCCGATGATCTATAAAACATAGGAAAGAAACTACGTAAGCAATTAATGCTTAATACGCTTGTAGAAAATAAAACATAACTTACCATTTCATTTGCATAATATAAAGCATAAGCATAATATAATCCAAACCATAAGCTTGGCATAAGCCTATACATAACCATCAATACACAAGTTAACACACTTGCATATAAATCAAATGAGCCATCCATAATATAAGTCATTTTCCATATGAAATACATCAATTGGTTCATGCATTCTTTCCATAAGATCATGCTTGATTCCATTTGAATACTTACCTTTTCAGTCTCTTTTCTTATTCGTTGAACCATCTAGAATTTCATCAGATACTTGGGAAAGGTCACACAAAGTGTGCCTTTACATGTAAATGTAACCTTTCCTTCACACCATTGCTCACACGAGATGCGAAAAGGGTCTGCTCACACGAGCTGTGGGTCAAAATGTAAGCTACACTATGCTGCTCATATGAGCTGTTGAGCATCTGCAACAAATGCAGGACCTCAGCCATGGGTAGGACATTCAAGACCAGCACCCGAAACATGAAATCCCTAATGACATGTCATTTGTATCCTACGAATTCCTAAGGTTCAACCGGGACTCAATATCCATCAATTCATCATAGTATTGATAGGTTTATACATTGATCATTTGCAGTATAAATAAATTTAAATACATAAACACGATAATCGTTTATACAAGCTTACCTCGATGACTAGGGGCGTAGAAATTAAGTTGAACTAATCCAAAGCTTTTGATTTGCCTCGATCTAGGTCCGTACGTGGTTTATCTTGATCTAGATAGACAATTTCAATTGATCTAATACTTCTAGTATTCAATTTAATCCACATTTCTTATCTATGAAAAATTACTATTTTTCTCTAACATTTTAACTTTTCATAATTTAGTCATTAAGCTCATAAATTGAAAACTAATCATTTTAATCAATATTCATGTTAATCAAACATGCAAGGGACCTTGAAAAAACTCATATTTACCATCATTTCACAATAAAACACTAGAATTTATACCTTTAACAAATTAGTCCCTAATTCTCAAATTCAATAAAAATCACTTAACAAAATTTATTTATTTTTCAACAAAGATTCATAATCTACCATTTAACGTTAAGAACCATTCAAGAACATTCATGGCATAACTCTCAACCTTTAACAGTTTTACAAATTGACCCTAGGCTAGCTAAATTAAGCTAAAACAATCTCAAAAACATAAAAATCATTAAAAACAGGGTTGAAATCACATATCGTGCACCAATTTAAGCCTAACCAAAGCAAGCTACCAACAATGGAGCCTCTTCTCTCTTAAAATCAGTCAAACATGAAGAAATAAAGATGATGCATGTTTTATTTTCTTTTGTTTTAAAGTTATTTACTCAATTACTATATTAACCTTATTATTAACCAAAAATTACATTATCAACTTGCCCATGCACATCCACTAGCATTCGTTATGATATATTTACCATTTAAGTCAACTTACTTCCATTCCCATAGTCATTTAGCCCTTTTAACTATTATAACTCAACTTTTATACTTTTTATGATTTAGTCCTTTTCCCTTAATTAACTAGGCAAACATTAAAATTTCTTAACAAAATTTTCATACGACCTTACGATAATCCCAAAGACATTGAAATAATAAAATAATAATAATTTACTCATCAAAATCGTGGTCTTAAAACCACTGTTCTGATATCACTAAGAACTTGTTGTTACACCAACCCCTCTGGCATCGATGACAACCCTATACATAGGCATATGCATATTTGAACAGAGTTGGCCAAAAGAATCCGGCTTGCAATACTTTAGCTGCAATATGTGAACCTCCGAAGTGTCCCCCATTTGGAGTTGTGTGACAATGATATAGAATTTCATGTACCTAGTTTTTTGCCACACATCTTTTGATCATTTTATTTGTGCACCTTTTAAACAAATATGGCTCTTCCTAGAAATAGTACTTCACATCGTGAAGAAAATTTTTCTTTTGTTGATTCATCTTATCAATCAGAATCAAACCACAAGCTAGATAGTTAGCAAAATCAGCAAACCAAAGGGTGTTATGGATTAAGTATGTGCTCGTCTGGAAATGTCTCCTGGATATGTGTAAGCGAAGAAGTTCCTTCTTGTGGTTTCAATCTAGATAAGTGATCTGCTACCTGGTTCTCTACCCCATTTCGATCTTGAATTTCTAGATCGAACTCTTGAAGAAGAAATACTCATCGGATCAATCTCAACTTAGCACCTTTCTTTGGAAGAATTTAACTGCCGAATGATCTGTATAGATAGTCACTTTAGTACCTACAAGATAAGATCGAAAATTATCAAAAGCAAATACCGTAACACCCCCAAACCCGGCCTAGAGATTATGGCCTAATCTGGCGATGCTACATGGAATGAAAAAAAACGTATTGTCAAGTTAAAATCATTTCCTTTTATTAGCCTCTATTTATCTTTAGTCGATCCCAAAGTTAATGTTTCGTTAAAAAAAAACCTGTTTTGTAGCGAAAGCTTTTAAAACTGTGTTATTTAGGAAAACTGTATGTTTTAGGGAAAAAAACGTTGCTTATAATTTAAATCAAGTTTTTGTTGAGTTTTGCAATTAAAACCCCATAAAAAAGTTAAGATCCAAAGTGAAAGGAAAATAATCCAAAAGTTCCAAATACATAAAAAATACAAGAAAATAAAAATAAGAGATAAAAACCATAAATAAAGCAAAAGCAGTTCATTAGCCATGTGGTCACCATTGACATCTCTGCCGCACCAATCCACTAAGTCTGGGGATTACCTCTACAGATAACAGAAAAGGGTGAGTTTACGTAAACTCAGTGTGTAATCCCCACAGAAGACAAGCATGCAATTAATCACAACAAACAGTCAATGTAGTTCGGGCCTAAGCCCATTTCAGTATCAGTAGTAATTCGGGCCTTAGCCCAATTCAGTTTTAGTATCATATATGCATTAGGGCCTAAGCCCATCATAGTAACAGTCATGCATACAGTAATCAGTAACAGAGTCCTACCCACCAGCCTCTACACACCATCACCGACCATCCCTACACTCCATGTAGGGTTTAAAACACCCACCCATCCCTACACTCCAAGTAGTACCGAATGCGGCACATAATCAATATATTGCAGCTGACTGCCAGATAATAGGCTTAAAGCCTTTCAATACACTTCCTCCAAATATCATCATCCCAACCCGATGAAATGCAACATACAAAATTTCATGCTTTTATGCAACCATTAGTCATACGTATACATATATATACAGTAATCATGCATAATTTATCATGCATCACATACTATCAGATCATACGTTTAGGGGTCTAGGTAATGCTTACCGACCCTACAATAGGTTCACAGTCGACTTGGGTGACCCATGCAACCCTAGGAATTATTTCAGTAAAAATAGGCTCACACGCCCATGTGGCCTGCCTGTGTGGGCCTACATGCCGTGTGGCCTACACGGCCCAATTTGGCCTTGGCCGTGTGCCCAGAATCCCACACGCTCATGTGGATTACTCGTGTGGGCCCATACGACCCATATAGGTCTAGCCTGTATCTTGTGCGCATGGTCTACCTGGCCATCACACAGCTGTGTCTTACGCGCACGGCCTGGCCTCGTGGATCACATGCCCGTGTTGGGTACACGGCCTATCATACGGCCGTGTGACGTCGACAGTAAGATTTTGGCTTTCGCTAAAACCTTGTTTTCTATATTTTTAGGTACACACCTGGTTCTGATTGAAGCTAAAACGATCTCTGAGAACTCCAGAACCTATAATCGATAATCCAGAATCCAAATTCAGTGGTACTCGCAAAAACTAAATGAATTTATAACTAGACAAACATCTACCAACAATCAAACTCCTTACCTCAGCTTGAATAACAATAACTTCGCACCCTTAAAACGTTAATGGTTGATCTCTAGCCCCTCAATTAACTCGTAAACAGTAACAAACCCCTCTTTAACCAATATTCAAAAAAAAGTTGGAATTCAACAAATACCACAAACTTCCTGAGCTATCGTAGATAAAAGCCAACAACACAAGAGAAGCAAAATAAACAAAAGAAGAAAATGGATTAGGGAGAAAACAGGGCAGAGAGGCTAGGAATTATAGCAAAATTTCAGCAGCAAGAAGGGACAGAAGAGGCGACGGCAAACAAAGAAGAAGAAAGAAAAAAAACAAAGATGTGGCAAAGAGCAAAAGGAACGTCAGTTTCCTGAAGAGAGAATTTTAGAGAACAGATGAGTTTCACCAAATCCCAACTACTTCCAAACATTTATTTTCCCCCCTTAAATCCTACTAACATCCCACGACTCAGAGTCCATCAACAGCATAACTCTAGTCGAAAATAAGAGCAAAAATTCTACCCCATTGCCATTGCTCAGAATCAAACATGGGACAATCCATCACCAAACAGTCCACTTAACCACTAGACTAGTAGACCCATTCTAACATGATTTTACAAACAATTAAACTTAAGCCTACTGAGCAAGGATGAGGCTTAAGTCAGGAAAATACCAAAATTTTCCAAAGGTAGGGCTTGAACTTGGGACCTTTCACACACACCCAGAATACTTAATTACTGAAGCAGACACACACTTGTGTCACATTTTCACAAAAACAAAAAGAAAAATTTTTAGGGCATTACAAATACAATAGCAAGTAACCCTTTCTTTGTTATCGTATAATTTAGTTGAGCTCCTGTCAGAATCTGACTTGCGTAGTAGATGGGATGAAAACTTTATTCCTTCACTGGCCCATCATAGCTCCTACTGCAAAGTCACTTGCATCACATATTAATTTAAATGGCAAATCCCAACCTGATGTGACCATAATTGGTACCAAAACTAACCGATTCTTCAGATTGTTAAAAGCTTTCAACATTCTTCATCAAAGTTAAATGTTGTGTCCTTCTCTAATAATTTGCATTTGGGTCTAACAATTTTGAAAAAGTCTTTAATGAATCTTCGATAGAATCTGGCATGTCCTAAAAAGCTCTTAACACCTTTTACAGATGTTGGAGGTGGGAGTTTCTCAATGACATCTACCTTTGTGTTATCTACCTCGATCCTTTGTCTCATTATTTGATGCCCCAAAAAAATACCTTCTCGTACCATGAAATGACACTTTTCCCAGTTGAGTACAAGGCTTATTTCTTCCCACTTCCTTAATACCTTGGTTAAATTGGCTAAGCAATTGTCGTCAGTGTCTCCAAACACTGAAAAATCATCCATAAAAACTTTCAAAAACTTTTCCACCATGTCAATAAAAATAGCCATCATACATCTCTGAAATGTAGCAGCTGCATTACATAAACAAAATGGCATGCGTCTAAATGCGAACGTACCGTATGGGCATGTGAATATTGTTTTGTGTTGATCCTCCGGTGCTACTGTGATCTAATTGTACCCTGAATATCCATCTAGAAAATAGTAATAGTCTCGCCTCACGGTCTATCCAGCATTTAATCCAAGAATGGTAAAGGAAAGTGATTTTTCCTAGTCACCTTATTCAATTTTCGATAATCTATGCAAATTCTCCATCCTATAACTATTCTGGTCGGTAGTTACTCGTTATTTTTATTCTCTATGATCATAATACCTCTTTTCTTTGGCACACACTGGATCGAACTTATCCATGAACTGTTTGAGACGAGATAAATTATACCTGCATCTAACCACCTGATGATTTCTTCCTTTACCATGTCTTTCATAATGGGGTTTAGTCTCTATTGTCCATCAATTGTCCATTTCTTACCATATTCTAGGATGATTTTGTGCATGTACATGGATGGACTAATACCACGGATATTGACTATGGTCCATCCGATAACCTTCTTAAATTGTTTCAGCAGTAAAATAAGTTTCTCTTCCTACTCTTCAGTTAACTCTGTTGAAACAATCACAGACAAAGTCGAAGCGTTACCTGAATAAACATATTTTAAGTGCAAGGGAAGTACTTTTAGTTCCAATTTAGGTGGCTTACCGATTGACGCTTTTGGTTGAATATAATGTCTGCTTTCTAATTCCAAATATTCAAAATGGGATTGTGGATTAAATCCCTTCTGGTCAGCTTCTAGCAAAGCTAAGTATTCATCCCCCTCTTCATCACTTAGAGGGTCTAATATCAAAATTTATTGCAATGGGTCCTCAACATAGTTGAGTTCCCATTCTACAGCTAAATCATCTAACTCAAATTCTATAGAACACTTATCAATTGCATCAGGAAATCGCATAGATTTAAAAACATTAAACGTTACTTGATATGGTGAGCTCTCCCTTCGGCACATTAATAAAAGTCCTTCCAGTTGCTAGGAAAAGTTTTTCTAGAATTATTAGCACCTCTTTATCTGCTTCAAAGTCTAAGATAACAAAGTTAGAAGGAAAAATAAATTTGCCTAACGTACCAATACATCATCAATTTTTCCTTTTAGATGTGCTAAATATCGGTTTGCTAACTGAAGTGTAACCATAGTAGGTCTAACTTCACCTATCCCTAACTTTTTAATTATAGACATGGGCATTAGGTTCATGTTCGCACCCAAATCACATAATTCCTTACCACAATAAGTTGCTCCAACATTGCAAGGTATGGTAAAACATCCAGGGTCCTTCAATTTTGGGGGTAGTTTATCTTGAAGATATATGCTACATTCCTTTGTTAGAGCTACCGTCTCAAATTCTCCAAGTCTTTATTTCTTGGACAGAATATCCTTCATGAATTTGATGTATTTTGGCATCTACTCAAGTGCTTCTACCAACGGAATGTTGATATGAAGTTGCTTGAGTATGTCTAGGACTTCCTACTTCTGCTTCTAAAGTCTTTGAGGGTAGGGTGGTCGAGGATTTTTGACTGAAACTGGTTGATTCGTCATCTGTAGTACTTCTGCATCTAACAAAGTTATTAGTTTATCAAAATTGACTAGTTTGAAGTTATCTTTTCAAATTTTACAGATTTTAGTCCTGGTGAAACTGGAGTTTCAACACTTGGTTGAACTTCCTCTTTATCTTGAGCATCAGCTACCTCTTCCTCAACTTCAACAGTGTAGGGCTCTAATGTCTTCCCGCTCTTCAGTGTCAATGCTTTACAATGCTCTTTCCCCGAATTTCTTGGATTCTCTGTATCACTACACAAAGCACCTTGTGGTTGGTTCCTGAGTTCAGATGCAAGCTGGCCCATTTGGTTTTCCAGGTTTTTCAATTGGGCTACTTGACTTTGGATTAAGGTATCATTTTTCGCTATGTATGCCTTCAATAGGTTTTCCAAACCATTGGAAGGTTAAGCTTGAGGTTGTTTCTGAACTTGTTGGGTAAATACAGGTGGCTGGGTCGGTCTAGGTTGT
The DNA here is from genome assembly GCA_025698475.1 of Gossypium anomalum. Lineage (NCBI taxonomy): Eukaryota > Viridiplantae > Streptophyta > Magnoliopsida > Malvales > Malvaceae > Gossypium > Gossypium anomalum. The sequence goes on along the minus strand of CM046965.1, from coordinate 72,840,786 downwards.
GCATAAATGTTACTGGGTCCAGCCCTTTGGTTACTCCAAGAAAAATTAGGGTGGTTTCATGAAGATAGGTTATAAAAATTGGATTGCAATCCTTGCCTTCCTCAGTTCTGGTTTTGGTTACCCATGTAATAAGTAGATTCTAGGTTTGATGGACATTCTTCAAACAAGTGCCCTTCCCAAAAATAAACACATGCTACATTTTCAAATTGATTCGGTGGCTAAACTACAAAATTATTAAACCCATTAGCAGTAAAGTTTTTAAGTATTGAAGATACCTGAGATACGAGAGAAGTGATAGCGTCCATTTCATATACTCTTGCGACTCATCTTTCTGGCGCTACTCGATTGGTTAGCCATTGATAATTGTTGCAGGAAATCCTCTCGATGATTTCATAAGCCTCGTTACAAGACTTCAAAAGGAGAGCGTTGTTAGCAAAAGCATCTACTACAATTCTCGTATGAACATTGAGACCATTGTAGAATGTCTATGGTTGGATGCAATGCAGAATTCCATGATGAGGGCACTTTCGTAACAATTCCTTAAACCTTTCCCATGCCTCATACAAGGACTCGTCATCCATCTGTTGGAAGGTAGTGATCTCATTCTGTAACTTAGCATTCTTGCTAGGTGGAAATACTTCATAAGGAATCTTTCTGCTAACTCTTTCCATATGGTAATGGAACCTAGTGGCAATGAGTTCAACTAGGCTCGAGCTTTATCCCTTACTGAATATGGGAACAACTTTAATTGTAATGCATCTTCGGGTACTCCGGCTAACTTGAAGGAGTCGTTCACCTTCATAAACAATATTAGGTGAAAATGAGGATCTTCGATAGGCATTCCATTGAATTGGCCCACTGTCTGAAAAATCAGGAACATGACTGGCTTCAGCTCAAATTGTTGTACCTCAATCTTAGGTCTCTTAATACCCAAATTAAGCTTATGAAACAATGGCACGACATACTGTCTTCAAGCTCTATCTCTATCATCAATAATAATGATAGGATTTTGAGCACGATTTGCTCTGTTTCTTTGATTTTGTTTCTCAAAGTTCATTTCTTTGGTCCTTCTCTGAATTTGATCAATATGCATAAACACCTGAAACAATCACAAAAAAAATATATGATTAAATAAAACTAAAAAAAAACTAAAATGCAAAATTAACAATTTCAAAAATAATGTCTTTTAAAACAGTCTCCGGCAACGGCGCCAAAAAATTGGAACGACGGAAATGTGCAAGTGTACACAATTGTTACCAAGTAATAAAGTGACAAGTAAATGTCAAGTTATCGTACCCACAGGGACTGTGAAAGAAAATATTTATTAAATGTAAAATAAAACAAGTTGGTGGTGAAAACAATAATTGATTTGAAGAAGTGATCTAAAAACTAAAGCTAAGTACACTTAGTAAATTAACTAAGAAAAAGAAGAGTAAAAATTCTGTTGCATGATTTCTAAAAAGATGAGTTTAAATCAAGATGACATAAATGTGTTAGATCAATTACATTCCTTAACTTAAAATTACTAAACTCATGTTCATGCTATTACAAATAATTTCACAACAACTTGGTATTTTGCTAACTGATGCACATACAAACTTACTAAACCAATTAATCTCTTGAACATATTACTATATCAATTCAAATAATTAATAAATTTTCATAAGCAAGTATAAGATTAAGTGAAGTAACAACATAGTCCTATATTGAAACAATTTAATCACAATAATCTTGTAAGTTAGCAAGGCTAGTGTACCATTTAATACAGTCACTAATTTAACCTTCAGCTACCTTAGAAGATTAAACATGCATCAATTAGATACTATGTCAATTAATTAAAATTTTAATATGATTAATAATTAATTCATTTGTTACCTTACAATTATAATGCAAGTATAACATAGGCATGATTTTTATTTAATTGAACAAATTACCATGGCCCAATAACAACACGAACACGATTATAATAATTTAAATAGACAGAATGCAATCAATCTAACATGAATTAAATTTAATTCATTTTAGTTAAATCAAGAATAACAACACAACAAATATTCATGAAATCAAGAATAACACAACAACAAATATTCATGTTCATGATCACAACATAAACAAGAAAATTAAAGAGAAGGGAACTAGGAAGCAAATCCAGTATTTCTCTTAAGCCAGACTAGTGCACTCCTCTACTTTCTCTGCTTGTTCTATTGATCTGAGGCCTTCACAAACAATCGAATGCTGCTACACCAGGTGGATGAAAGCTCTTTTTCAAGAGGAAAAATTATTAAGGGAATGAAACAAAGGAAAATGGGAAAGCAAGAAGGGAATGGAAGAGAGAAAGTGAGTGAAAGAGAGAGATTTGTGGGAGTGAATGGTGTGTGAAATGAGGAAGAGAATAGGGGTATTTATAGGTGGGAATGACTGCTGAAAATAGCAAATAAATTTCAGCCACTCCTCTTCCCTTGGCAGGCCATGCATGGTGCAAATTTGAATGATTCAAACTTTGGTATATTTAGCTTGAGGCAAAAAGTGAGAGGCATAAAAAGAGGAGGGGTTTGAATAGCATCTAGGAGAAGCTCACGGGTTGTTTTGCAAGTATGAAAATCAGCTAAAATCAGCTGATTGGATCAGCTATAGGGACAGTTTTGGGCTGCCCAATTGCTTGTTGGTTCAATCCTCTATACTTCGCACATTGGACCACTTTCTTCTTTAGACTTTATATTAATTTTTAACCCAATTAATGTTGGATAAAAATTAAATATAATGTATATATAATAATCATTATTGGACCATCCTGGGCTGGAAAATAATTTAGTCATGCTTTTGATTCACTTGATGCAAAAATTACTCCAATGGTTCAGGCTTTTTAAGGTGTCTGCTGATCCAATTTTCACTTTTTGTGCAAAACTATCGAAAATAAACCAAATTTGTGAAAAATTATTATAAAAATAATTAAAATTAAATTTTATAATAATTTAAGTGCAAATTAATTATTTTATAATTAAATTATAAATTTCAACAAAAAATACTACGAAACTGCATGAATTAAAGCTCAAAAGGTGCTAAAAAGGTCTATATATTTTTGTGTTTCCAATTATCCATTTTCAATACTAGATCTGTTAAAAAGGAAATAAAAAATATAATTTCAAGCAAAAAAAATTATTGTAATGTAAAAAAATGAATTTCATATCTACTAACCTTGTGAATTCTTCTCTATCTGTTTACCCTTCTTCTACAAAAATTTTCTTTTCATGCTCTTGAATTCTCAATTTTTTTTCCCAAACATTGCTTAAATACTTTCTGGGGTAGAACTTGTGCCTCATACAAGATTGGCACCACTGGTACCGCCTATGATATGGCCACCATTAGTGTCGCCTTTCCTATGGGCACCACCACCCAAACCTGTATTTAACCCATGTATTGAAACTATATATGAAAAATATTTTGTTGTCGCCTATTAACAAGGCTACACCATTAAAAAATTGTTTTTTAACTTAATCTTACGGGTGTCAGAAAATAGGGGTCATGCCGCCTATGCACCACCCTCCTCCACCCTTGATATACCATTTTCGTAAATAATTAAACTGGTATACCATGTAACACCCTTAACCTATCTCCATCATTAATTTAGGGTTACGAAGCATTACCATACAAAACAGAACATTTAACTTCAAAACTGAAATAGTTATGCAATTTAATATTAACCTTTGATACCTCAATTTAATGATGGTAAAAATAATCTTACGAGCCTCAACCTAGCTTATGGGGCCTTAAAAATAGCTTAGGAACGTTCAGGGATCAATTTGAAACAAAATATAAAATTTTGGAAAAACTTAAAAATTTGAAAAACAGGGTTCACATGGCCGTGTGACATAACCTAGACCATGTGAACATTCGAAGTAGGGTCACGCGGACGTGTTGCAGACCGTGTGCTAGATCTTATGTGTATTTGATGTTGGATCACATGGTAGTGTTGCCAGGCCGTGTAACAGACTGATTGCATATGGAAAAACCTGCACTTAAAAGTAACGAGACACACGGCCGTGTGGTGTGGCCGTGTGTGGCGCACAGCTATGTGACAGCCCGTGTCTCAAGTCGTCTACAACTAAAAAGCTTCATTTTTAAACCAAAACAACTATTCTTACTTATACATCAAGCCATCTCATTTCCAACCACAATCACCTAATTAAGAACACATTTAACACACCTAAAACAAACCAAATTCAACACTTATGTGCCTAACCAATGTGTCCTCATTTACAACACAATTTATATACAAAAATAATAAGCAATTCATCTAAGATTTCCACTACTTATTCTTGTTATAAAACTATCAACAATGCTTCCAAAATACCAACAACCAAACTTTACATCAAATAAAATTCTTACACATCCATTATCAAATGTTAAATACCAAAGTGACTATACCATATTTCAATCACCACAAAGGATACTAAACCAAACAATGTCTAAAACAATTACGCAAAACATTGCTATACCAAACGATATTCACATGAGACATAATTTACCATTTCATAATCACATAAGCCTAATTACAATTCAATTATCAAGTTAACATTATCAAAACCACACCCTATATACATGCCACAAACCAAAATGTCCTGAAAATAAAAGCTACCGAAAAGAGTTTGGATAGTGTGAGCTTCGAAGTTGATCCACTCGACCAGTTCCGCAAAACATTAACTACATAATCAAAAACAAAACTAGGTAAGCTTAATAAGCTTAGTAAGTCCATAGCTAAAGATTCAAATCAACTTACCTCATTCCATAAATGAATACTAAAATAGCATTAAATTTCTAAACCTGACCATCATTTCTAAAATTAACATAATGTCAGTACCAAAACTTTCAATTGAGCGATTCATAAACCACGATAGTTCAGATCAAAACAATTCACTATTTGATATTTAAATACATAACCCTGTCACCAATATCACATTTACAAATCGTGCAATTAATACATATAACTATAAACTTTTCCTTCGTTTCAATATTGTTACAAACAACTTCTAAACACATAATCTTTAATTATTCAATTTCATCCATCCCCATATTCATCTAAACATATCAATACCAAATATTCATGAATTCAATATCAACTTACCTTAACAGAGTAGATCATCAAAAGGATAAATTTCTAATTCCATATAATCGAATGCAAGATCACACTGTATTAGTATATAATCATATATAGTACATAACTGATACTTTTACAAAAGAACTCATCAAATTTATTCAATTACCATACTTCAATGTACTTATGAACCTTTATACACAAGTATTTCATAATGCTATTTATCACATAGTAGCAATTTACATGTTTAAAAGAATTGAGCAAATAAATAAGTTTTAAGTCAATTAATACATAGCCCGATGAACTATAATAACTTCACTAGGATACTCGGGTAATTACACCACACCATAGGCATCGAAGATGCACAACAGAGGCACCGAAGTGCAAGTAGAGGCACTAAAGTGCAATCCCGTACAAGCGCGTGTTTTAACCCTATTGACATGTCAATCGTATCCTAATTGATTACTATGTTCAAACAGGCATTTAAACTGAATTCATTATATTAAGAATATCAGAGGAACTTCAAAAATATTTGTACATATACCGTACATTTATTCCATCCATTCGAGATAATATCATTCATATTTCACAACCATTTCTCAACTTTCGAATAGTACACTTTTACTTTATACTTAATTTTATACAATTCATAATTAAATTTCATTACTACATATTTAGTCATAACTCAATTTAAACAAATAGCAAACAACATAATTTATAAACATATAAACTTATTCAATAATTTTATGAACTTACCTAATATTTGTTAACGGTTGACTCACAACGACTAATATGTTATTTTTTGTTTTCTCGGTTATCCTCCACACGAGTCAAATCTTGATCTATAATACTTAAATTCAATTTATCAAATTCAAATACTTATTCCAACCTACTTTTATGCATGTGACCTTAACTTTTCATTATTTACACATTTTCCCAGAACTTTTACATTTCTTTTAATTTAATCCCTAAACCCGAAATTTCAAATTTATCAAAATTTCAAAATTTTCCATACTAGTAAAATTTCGTCACAAACTAGGATAGTCCATATTCATTGAAATTTCACAAAAATTCTATGCCAGTTTTAACATTTAATCAAATTAGTCCTTTAACTAAAAACTATCAAAAATCACTTTACAAAATATTCCTAATTAACAACCAACACTTCAAATTCATCATTTAACATCAAGAATAACAAAGATTCATCAATGAAAAACCCAAAATCTTTAATAGTTTTGAAAACAAATGTACAAGTTAACTAGACCAATTGCAACGATCTCAAAAATATAAAATTAAATTCAAACTACGCTCACATGCAAAATGTTTTGCTTGGCCAAAAGCTCCTAAGAGTTCTTCAATGGGTTTCGGTTTAAAGGTATTAGATGGATGATAATGGTAATGGTTTCTTTAATTATTCTTATTTATTTATGTTTTATCATTTTTAACCTTTATTTACCTTAATAATAACATATAATTTTGATAAAAATAAAGCATCAACCATCCACAGTATTTTATTATGGTTTAATTACCATATAAGTTCTCCCTCTTTCATTAATTAAACCATTAAATCATTAAAATTCAACAGCGATCAAGTTTTACATCTTTTACAATTTAGTCATTTTCAATTAACTAACTAATTAAACAATAAAATTTCTGGACCGAACCTTCACATACTAAAATAGTAACTCCGTAAATATTTAATAAAAATATTTATGAGTTCGGTTTACAAAAACGAGGTCTCGATAACTTATTTTTCAAAACCATTTAACTTCCGGGACAATAACTATCGCTTAACTATTTATTTATTTAACTAAAATTCATCAAATTAAAATTCAATATCAAATTATTGTTGATTCATATAATTTAAATACTAATTATTACAAACTTACTCATCGAATTTTTGGTCCTGAAACCACTATATCCGACACCATTGGAAACGAACTGTTGCACACCATTTTAAATATTTTTTAATTTTTTTATATTATTTATGTAAAGTAGTCGAGATCAAACTTGAACTCCCATTTAAAAAAAATTAATGTGCGTTTAGGGAAGAGATTCTATTCTCTTACGAAAAATAAGGGGGAAGAGTTAGAGAGGAAAGACAAATGTCTATGTTTAGGGAAGTCTTGGAAGAGTATGAGATGAATGATTTGGGGTTCTATGGGCAATGGTATACATGGGAAAGAGGTAGGCTGGTTAGTAACAATATCAGAGAGAGGTTGGATAGAGGAGTGGCAAATCCTAGGTGGTGGAATCTATTTCCCAGATATAGGGTGAGCCACTTACAACATAGTTTTTCCGATCATTGTCTAGTATTGGTTGATACAAATGGGGATGGAAGGCTGAACGCTGGGGATCAACATCGGCAATTTAGATTCAATGCCAATTGGATATTGCACTCAGATTTTGAGGAGTGATTAAGGCATGAGCATAATTCGAATAAAAAAGACTTTTTGGTGAAGTTAAGGGAGTTGGGGTTGAGCTTGAATTCCTGGGCAGCAAAGGATAAAAAGATTAGGGATCATCGAACTGCAAGGCTAAACGCTAAATTAGCTGAATTGAGTGCTTACGAGATAAGTGAGGAGGTGTTGGAGGAGGTCACAGAGATTAAATTAGATTTAAACTTCGAAGCAGATAAGGAGGAGATTTTTTAGGAACAAAGGGTGAGAGTCAATTGGCTTCAAATGGGTGACAGAAATACGGCATTTTTCCACAGATGTGCGTCATACAGGAAGAAGAAAAATCTGATTAAGGGGCTGGAAAATGGAGCGGGGGATTGGGTGACAGATGATAACGAAGTTTCATCAATAGCAACAGCTTATTTTAGGAATCTGTTCTCAGCATCGGAGGTAAGTGCTAATGATAGATTATTTGGGTCATTTACACCATGCATTATAGAGGATCTTAATAGAGAACTAATGACTGAATTTTAAGGCTAAAGAGATCGATGGGGTTATGGAATCCATTGGTCCTCTTAAAGCGTCAGAAAATTATGGGTATCCAACACTATTTTATCAGAAATATTGGCACGTTATAGGGGATGAAGTTATCAAATATTTTCTGGATGTGTTGAACGATCAAAGAAATATGGGGGAGGTTAACAAAACAAGTATCGTCCTTATTCCTAAGGTAAATTCGCCAAAGTCAATGAGCCAATTTTGCCCTATTAGCCTGTGCAACGTTATCTACAAAATCATATCGAAGGTGCTAGTTAATAGATTTCGTCATGTTCTGCATTAATGTATTGACTATACTTAAGGGGCGTTTGTTCTAGGAAGATAAATTACCGACAACATTCTGGTGGCCTATGAAATCCTACACTCCTTTAAGAAACGAAGAGGGGCATCGAAGAAAGGATTTGCACTAAAACTAGATATGAGCAAAGCGTACGACAAGATTGAGTGGGGATTTCTAGAAAAAATGATGCGTAGCATGGGATTCTGTGAAGAGTGGATTGCATTAATAATAAAGTGTATCTCTAGTGTAGTGCACTCAGTGGTGATTAATGGAAGAAGTGAAGAATTTCAGCCGCAAAGAGGATTGAGACAAGGGGACCCATTAAATCCGTATTTGTTCCTTATTTGTGCTAAAGGAGTTTTACGTTTAATAGCAATAGCTAAAGAAGAAGGGAGAATTGTGGCAAAAAGGGTGGGCAAAGGTAGTGTTTCGGTGACACATTTGTTTTTCGCTGATGATAGTATGCTGTTTGGAGAGGCATTCGTTGAAGGTGTGAATAACATGAAGAAGGTGATTAAAGAGTATGAAATGATGTCGGGCCAACTGGTCAATTTTGATAAATCCCTTATTTATTTTAGTGGTAATATTGACCATGAGATGCAAAACTAGATGGGAAGTATCTTAGGGGTAAGGATATCTAATAATCCAGAAAAGTATTTGGGGTTGCCAACCATGGTGGGTCAGAGGAAAAAACATGCTTTCGTTGATATCAAAGAACGTTTTGTTAAGCTGATACATAATTGGAGTGTGCAAGTCTTGTCAGCAGGGGGTAAGGAAGTATTTTTAAAATTAATTTTACAAGCGTTACCAATTTATGTGATGCAGTGTTTTAAGCTACCAGTTTCATTTTGTCAAGAGTTAGAAGGGCATTATGAACAGGTTTTGGTAGCGTAACTCTAAATCAAACAAAGGTATACATTGGTGCAAGTGGAGTGACATGTGTGTCCCAAAGGCGAGGGGTGGTTTAGGTTTTAAAGATTTATCAAAGTTCAATACGGCTTTGTTAGCAAAACAGGGTTGGAGGATTATTACGTAGCCGAATTGTTTGTTTGCACGGGTAATGAAAGTGAAATACTTTCCAAAAAGAGATGTCATGAGTGCAGGTTTAGGGTCTTACCCTTCGTATACCTGGAGAAGTATTTTGGTAAGCTAGATGTCTTCTCGAAGAGGAGCTTGGTTAGAGAATCGGGAACGGTGATGCAGTGAACATATAGAATGATGCATGGCTGTCGGGACCTAGAAATGGCAGAATACAAGATCGGTACATAGACATACAATATACTAAAGTCTAAGACTTAATCGACAGAGAAACTAATACCTGGAAGCAAGATACAATCCGAGAGTTGCTTGGAGAGGAGCTACTTCAAAACATTATGCTGATTCCGCTGGCGTGTAATAAACCGGAAGATGTTTTAGTTTGGAGAGGCAACAATACAGGGGTGTACACAGTGAAAAGTGGTTACAAATGGCAGATTACAGCCCAGGGGACTAGTTTACAGACTAAGTATACAGCTTCGTTCTATACAAAACTATGGGGACTCCAAGTGCCAAATAAAATATGAATAAACATGTGGAAAATAGCTAATAACTACATCCCTACATTACATAATCTAAAACTTTGAAATTTGGTAGCAAACACTCTATGTCCAGTTTGTCAAGCAGAGGAGGAAACTGTTAGCCACCTATTCAGGGATTGTCTCTTTTCGCAGCAAGTCTTGAGGGGGTTGGGGGGACAGTCTCATCATACAACGGCGAACCAAATTGGAAAAAGTGGTTAGATATGGAGTTCAATAGTCTAAACAATGAAGAACGTAAAATTAGAGTTATTACCTATTGGGCTATTTGGTATAATCGGAATAAAATTTACCATGAAGGGGTCCGCGAACAAGTCAATGAAGTAGTGAGCTTTGTCAAAGCTTATTGCACAGAAATTGCAGCCATGGAGGTTACGATGAGGAGTGTACAGGTAGCCGGTAATTATGACTGGAGTCTACCAGAGAGTGACATAATAAAAATTAACTTCGACGCTACATTCAACCAACACACGAGAAGATCTAGTTCAGGAGTCATAGCGCGAAATAAAGATGGTTTGGTAATGGCAGCATGTACCTTTCCATAGGCGTATATCTCAGATCTGGTCATGGCCGAGCAAGGGTGTGCTTGCAAGCTGTCTCTATGGCAGAGGAAATGGGCTTTCATGATATTTGCATTGAAGGAGATTCGTTAACAGTTATACGCAAGTTAAACACTGCAGAAGAAGATAAATCTGAAATAAGTAGTTTGGTTAAAGAAATTAAGGGAAGAGCCCGTATTTTCAGAAGTGTGAACTTTAGGCACATACCAAGGGAAGCTAATAAGGTAGCTCATGGGATGGCGAAGGAAGGACGCCGGTATGAAAACCCCCCAATACTGGATAGAGGAGGTTCCGCAGGCGGTGGAAGGATTGGTGAACAGTGAAAGGAGAGGTAATGGAGAAGAAGGATAGATGATGAATTAGAGTCCGAACTTTGCAATAATTTGTTGTCCGATGAATTCGTGCTTTGGCCGAAATGATGACGGTATTAGGCTTGATTTTGGGTGGTTCCGGTCATGTTGAGTAGCTAATACAAGATAGATATAGTGTGCAATGAAAAAGAAGAAGGGTAACAAGTTCTTGTTTTGTTTAATTTTTTTTGTGACTGAAAGGACCGTTTCCTTTTATTTCTTTTATTTATTTTTTTGGATTTATTTGGTGCACCGTTTCGGTGCCTATTAGGAGATAAACAACTGTAAGTTGTTTCTTTTAAGGCCTGTTACAACATTTATTACTTCTTCTATCAATAAAGTATCAGTTATAATTTCAAAAAAAAAAAATAATGTGCTGATAAACAATTTTAGTTTATTTTATTAATCTTTTGCATGTATTTATTAATGAAATGGTAAAATTTCATATAAAGTTTTATAATTTTATAGCAAAGGCAGGTAAAGGTCCAACTTAAAAAAAAAAAAAAAACCACTTCTATATACCCTTAATGTATAATTTTATTCCATTACCCTGTATCCCATTGGAGGAAATTTTCCTATTTGCTAAGGGAAAGAAAACAAATCCAACGATGAAAACAGCATAGTAAGCCCTAAGGCATGCAATGCATGCTACTTTAGTTTATCATTGGGTAGGCTATGGACCCTAAACCTCTCTCTATCTCTCTATGTGTGTGTCTACCTTTGGGGATTTGCAGACTTTTTAAATTTGGAAAGATAAGAAATTAAAAGAATAAAATAAAATATGCAAATTTCAAAGTTGAGCATTATGCATGGGAGGATCATTCATGGAGGAGAACTAGAGCCAGGATGAGAGAGAGAGGGTGAGCCAATATTTATATATATATGACACGTACCCATCGCCAAAGAGCAGGAAAGAGATGTACTAATTGCCATCGTTTTGCGCAAGCCAAGTCGAAATGAGGTCATTGACTTGCGCATCCAAAGTCTTAACAGCCATGCCTAGTGGATGAAGAACTTCCCTAATTTGGACAATTTCCTGGTGAACATGTTGAACCCAGTTCAACCGTTGCCTGACCTCCTCTCTCGCTTCTGCTGTCCAGGCTTTCCACTTTTTCACTTTATTCTCCCTTTTCAATTTTTCATCAAAGAAAGTAGAAAAGTGAGGAAATTATCTTTTGGCCATGGCGCCTCCTTCCAAGCTCCAACACTAATAATACACTACATTATATCAGTTCAAGTATTGAGCATAAAAATAAAACATAATTCAAGTTGGAAAAGGGGTTCAACAAGAAGATGGAGTGGAAGTTAGAAATTTAGTTCTAAAGGGTAACCTGAAAAATAGGCTTTGATTGAAATATTTGCAGAAAATGAAGAATGAAAAAGGAGGAAACTGTAAACTAAGCTGAGAAAGAGAAATTGATGAAGAGGGAGGAGGTGTGGAAATTTTGGCTCCTTAAATCTTAATTTTAGTAGGATTTTCATGGAAAAATCGTAAAACGCTCGATCGCTTTTTAGTAGGATTTTCAAAGGCGAAAGATTAAAACTAGAAAAATCGCTCGTACCAAATCGTAAAAGGCTCGATCGCTCGTTCGACTAGGTTCGGCGCACAAATAGACCAACATCATTTCTCACTGAAAATGGGCCAAAGCTTATAAAGATAGAAAAGAAATAGCCCGAGGATATGCCCAAACCCAAGATCCGGCAATTGTTCACTGCAAACCAAGCCTCTTGGGGAGGCCACATTCCACGCACCCAACAGACGTTTTATTTATATGGATAAAATATTTTTTAAGGATTTAATAATAAATTAAGGTACCGTTTGGAGCTTCTTCATATCATGATTTCTGGTGATTGTTGAAAAAGTTACTTTATAATATTTGATATATATTAATCTTTAAAAAATTACATTAACACATTTGGTTCATTAAATACTTTTTTAATAATGAAATGATAATTTACAAAATAAGTAATTTCAACTTGATATATCACATATACGACTTTGCACATTATATAAGTGTACGAACTTACTAACACACTAAATATTATACGATCAATTATCCTTAGAAATAAGGAAGATAAATATTACAAAATCCTTTAAGATAATTCTTTTTTCTACTAATGATATCTTCTGTTCAATACGCTTGATTCAGTCTTCTCCTTAAATTAAAGGATAGTGATTGTTTTGATCCGACCCCATTTAATCTTAAAGAGTGTTGCTATGGGTAGATTGGATATCAAGCATGGGCTAACAATAATCTCAATCTTCCAATGAAATCTTAGTCCAAACATATTTGTTGCCAAAATTTATCAATCCAAACATGACAGTTTTTCAGAGCAACCAGTGCTAGAGGCAGTTGCCATTGGACAAGACACTTAATAAAAATAACTCAATAATTTTTTTTAAAAACACCTTTTTATATTTGAATTTAAATAACTTACAAAATTAATTTTAATTTTAATTAAAAATATAAAATTTTCTAATAAATAAGAAAAATTATTTGACTTACAACTTTAGTAACTAATACTAATTCATGTTTTATTATAAAATTGTTTAACTTGTTAAAAAAATTTTACGTAGCCACTATACAATACTTATGGGTGGGTTTGGATGGACGGTGGGGTGCGGTGCAATGCGTTTAGTTTACTTGTTATCTAACGCTATAATATCGTTACAATATCTAATCTTGTTATTTTAAGACAAAAAAAATATTATTAGTTAAAAAGTTTTAGTAACTAATTTTTTTTAACACAGTTGTATAACACTTATGTGTTATTTCAAAACATAATTTTATTATAGAAGAGTATTTTGTACATTACTAGTGGATCTTAAAAATTCAACAAGCAGTGTTACAAATTTGTCATGTGTCCCAATTTTATATATATATATATATATATATATATATATATATATATTTTACTATACCCTATATACATTTGTCATCACCTTAATCTTGTTTGTGAAATTTTTAAATTCCAGATAATATACCAAATATTTTTCCAAATATTATTAGTTAAAAAAATACTACAAAATCATTGTATAACTAAAAATTTCTTTTAGTAAGCGCGGCGGCAACAACGACGACAGATGCAAAGGAGGGCTGGATCAGGTGGTGTTGGGAAAGTAAATGAGAACCAACGATAATCTTATTTGAACTAGAACGGATCTGTTGATTCAATCGATTGGACTGAAAATTAACTTATATTCAATTCTAGTATGTCTCGAAACTTGTAAAAGATGGAAGCAAAGTAAAAAAAAAAAAAAAAAAAAAAAAAACATGTTTGAACCTGTTTCATAAATTTTAATATTTTTAACATTTATGAATTTTTAAAGTAAATATTTAATTATTATTAGACTGATGATCAAACTGAAAATCGATGGTCCAATTGGTTCAATAATTAATTCGGTTATCAAAACCATGATGAATGATAGGGAGGTTTGAGCTTATGAACCATGATTGTTGGAACTGGATCGAACCAATTTATTGAACTGAAAATTGTGAACTAATTGGTTCAACTAATACCAAAATGCGGAAGGAAGATTGAATTGATGCAAAACCAATTTAAAATCTATGTAAATTTGATTCAAATTAGTTTAGATATTTAATTTATTTTTTATAATTTATAAAATGGATGTTTATATTTCCATGATCATTTATGTGTATTTTTTCCTAATTATTTTTTACCATCAACATTGAATTTTAAAATTTTAAAATTTCAAATTAAAATCTTGAATTTACTGAAATTTAAATTCGTCATTAAACAATTTGTGGAGCATTAATTAAATGAAACCAGTAATTCATATGTTGAATATGAGCTTTAAATCATTCTTTGATGATTTATTAGTTATGCGAATTATTGATAAGTAAAGAATATATAATTAATTATTTCTTTTATTTCTTTTATTTGAGCTTAATAAAAATAATATATTAATTTAAAATTTTAAAAAAATAAATAATATTTAATGGAGAAAAATCCTACATTTTTGTCTGGAATTATCACTACCACGCAAAAAGAAAAGAAAAGGTATAATCTATTCGACATGTAAACACTAGTGACACATTTTGAAAGAAATATCTGTTTTGTTTTTGGACACAGTTAAGTTTGTGTTTTATCGGATAGAATAATAATTTGGCTGAAGTTAGGGCCGCTAACTTCAAGTCTTTTTCTTTTTCTTTTTTTCTCATAAATAGTTTATACTTCACATATCCTTATCCTACAAATTATGCAGCACTGTGTTTCGTATTATAATGATTGTCATAAATTTTTTTTTTTATAAAGCATGGACCAATTTTAGAGACAAATTTAGAGTTATCGAACGAAACCAATTTTATATGAATTATCAAGCATGGACCAACAATGTAGTGTTAAAACATAATGCATTCTCGATAAAAGAACGAGGGATTAGGCCATTTGTTGAACTAGAAATTAATAATGCACTGAAATAAATAACATTTTCAAAGTCAGCCACCTGCTATATCAAAAACTTATAATAATCTTGATAACTTTGGTTAATTTCAAAATATTTTTATAGTTGAAAAAAGGAAGGATATAAATTTAGTTTACTTTTTTTAATAAGAGAGACTCAACACACTTTAGAACGTGTGATATTAGATTTGGTTGGTGGTTTGAAGAAAGTAATAGAAGACTTGAACTCTTTGTGGGACCCAAAGTTCAAAAGGAGGGTCCTATAAGATTGGTTGTGGCCGACAAAATTTCTCTTCTTGTCATTAATTTCTATATACACTTGATGGTACTACCCTGTGTATGTAGATACAAACAACATTGTAAGACCCAAAGCATGCTCCTATTTTAGTTGATCATTGCAAAGTTGGTTTGTTTTATTTCCTCCTCTTCCTCCTCCTCCTCATCATCATTAAGAACAGTCAAAGAGAATGTAAGAAAAGGAAGGGCAACAAACAAAAATAAAACCAAAACTTCAATATCTGCCATTGATTCCACACTGAAAGTTTATCCAAACCATACATACTTCTTTGTTTCTACTAAGAAACTAAAAGAAAGACAAACCATAAGAGAATCTTTCCACAGTTCCACATGGCCACTTGATCCTCTAACGCCCCATCATTTCAGTAAACACAACAATAATATATATATATGAACGAAAAAAGGGAATCACTGGATAAAACCCAATTAGCTACCCAACACAAAAAGTAAGAAAAGTGATTAATCCCCATTGTTTTTAGCAATCCGAGCAAAAATGAGCTCGAGGAGTTGAACTGCTTCCCCAATTTGGATGATTCCTTGATAATGTTTTTCATCCAAGTTCATCTAATAGGTCATTTCATCTCTCATCTATGTTGTCGAAGCTTTCAACTTTTTCACCTTCTTCTCAGCATTTTGTTTAGGATCATAATTACAACAACACCATTTACTTATTATATGATCAAAAGAAGAAAGTGGGAAAATGAGGAAAGAATCAAAGAGAATAAAAAAACGAGAGCTATTTTAAAGCATGAAAATTGAAATACCTTAATTCTTCTTTCAATCATATACAACTCTCTTCTTGCCACGATGGATCGATCCTCTTTCATTCCAAACTCCAACACTCTAAAAACTATATTTTCTTATATTATATCAATTGAAGGATTTAGCATAAAGGAATAAAATTCAACAAGGAAAATGAAATAGCATAATTTTCTTTCAAAACAAGAAGATGAAAGTTCAAAAAAAACCTAAAAAAAAAAAAGCTTTTGATTGAAAACAAGAAGAATATATGGAGAAATTTGAGTATCGAATGTAAACTAAAGTCATAGTCAAGGAAGAATATATGAATAGGTTCAAGTCTATGAAAAAAGTGATCTCTCGATCAATATCGCGTGACGCCATTACACAAGGTAGGGTCCACGATCCTAGGCTAATAAACTTTCTCTCTTAACATAAATCCCTGAGATTCATGACTAGATTTGAAACCGACTGACAACAATATTCTTAAATAAGCGAGAAAGAAACTTGGCGATGAAGCTCTTACAACGACTAGATTGATAAGTGCTAAAAGTAACATGTTTTAACCTCATTATTCATGTGTATTTGGGTGATTGTTCGATACTAATTGTCAATTTTATGCTCCTAACCCTTTAAATTCATGTTTTTAAGCTTAATAGAACATTTGGGAGCAAAATGAGGGAAAATCAAAAAATTAGAGCAAACTACAAAAGCCACACGAGCTGACTCATTCCACACAGCCTGGACACATGACCATGTGAGCCACATGGCATGCCATACGACCATATGGTAGGTCGTGCTGATTTCACGAATTTGCACCCTAAATTGCGAGAAATCACATTTTTTAGGTTTTTCGAGCATTTTAAAACGTATATATGACAAAATTAAGAAGATATAAGAGAGCCATCATCAAATACTCAAGAAAACAACTCGAAAAACACCATTGAAGCCAATTATGAAGCAAATTTTCGTCAAGAATAAATATTTGCATTTGATTTCTTAGGAGATTATCATGAGTTTCTTTGTTTCTTTTAGTTATATTGTGTTTTAGATGTTTGTATTTTCAAACATGAACTTATTTTCTAAATACCTAGGGGAGATGAACTTTATGATAAATTATGTCTTTTGATTTTTATTTTACGCAATAAATACTTAGATCTTGTTCTCAATTATGTGTGATTAATTCTTAGTTTGATATTTCTAGATTATTGATCAATGTTTGATGTGCTTAAATCAGATGAGGAATAAACCCTGTTTAAGTGTAGCTCTTGTATAATTGAGTGGAGTTACATGCAATCCTAGAAATAGGACGACATAAATCTACCAGATCAGAGTCAAATCTAATAAGGGAATCCATAGCACAAGTTAATGAGATAATAGAGGTTTTAATTAGAAAGAAATTTCAATTAATTAACCTAGATTCAGTTGCTCTTACTCTCGAAAAAGATATTAGCATAATTTAGGGATTTCTATAGATCAAGTTACTAAGTAAAGAAATTGTGTAATTTAAATTGATAGTGACAGATGAAATCTAGGTGAAGTCTTTCTTCTGTATTGTTTTGCTTCTTAGTTGTTAATCAGTTATTTCGTGATTTGTTCTTTGTCGTGTTCCTTAGTAATTAATTTAGTTAATTTTAGTTTTTAACCAATCACTCGATTTATTCAGGTAAATAATAGAAAAGAAATAATTACCAGTTCTTCTAGTCTTCGTGGGAACGATATCTTTGCTCACTGTAGCTATACTATTAATTGATAGGTGCACTTGCCTTAGTCAAAATTTTAATTAGTTTCACAACACGTCATAGATTTTGGGATATGCACCAACATACCCACTCCCATCTACCTATAAATAAGAATCGCCAATAGGCAAATTAGTAACGAGTCATCATCTATCTAAGCTTTTCAGAATCATTTCCTTTGTCTTTTGTTTTTAATTTCTTGTGCTTTGATTCACCTATTCAATTTGATTCACTAAACCATGGAATCAAATTCACTCCTCAATCGAAAGAGAAAGGGTTATCTCAACCCTTTGAGAAATCCGATTCCAACTCTGGTGAATGGAAAACTTTGAAGATCCAAAAAAACCCTCTGTTGAAACTTGTCTCTAATAGGGATTAATGGAGAGATTTAATTAGGGATTGTTATTGGCTACCAAGTCTCAACCAGTTTAACCATGAAATAGATTCTGAGCACCTACTTCTTCTCTTAAAATACAAGTTGTAGATTTTGTACAGATTTTGTTGGAGATGGAATCAAATTCACTCCTCAATAGAAAGAGAAAAGATTATCTCAACCCTTTAAGAAATCTAATTTCCAAATTCAGTGAATGGAAAACTTTGAGGATCCAAGAAAACCCTCTATTGAAACCCGTCTCTAATAGGGATGAATGGAGAGATTTAATTAGGGATGATGATCAGCTACCAAGTCTCAACCAGTTTATTCAAGAAATAGATTCTGAGTTGCTACTTCTTCTCTTCAAATGCAAGTTGCAAATTTTGTTAGAGATTAAATCAAATTCATTCATCAATCGGAAGAGAAAAGGTTATATCAACCTTTTGAGAAATTTGATTTCCAACTCCGATGAATCGAAAGTTTTGAAGATCTAAGAAAATAGAAGGAGAAGCATAAAAGAATGGAAAATAAAGAAAAAAAAAAGGTTAAAAAAACATAAAAGAAAAAAAATAAATTGCTCAAAATAAAAAAATATGAGGGTCAATTGTAAAATTTAACATAAAATTTTTATTTGAAATGATAATTTAACGTGTCACGTCAGCTTACCGTTACACCGTTAATGACAATTAACAGCTCAGTGATTAAAATATTACAACACGTTAATATATGTGACTAAAACGTAATATTTCAAACATAAGTGACTAAAACGTAGTATTTCAAAAATAAGTGACTATTTTAATAGTTTACCCTTTTTAAAATTAATGTAATAGTTAAAAACAAAATTTTAAACAAATTTTAAATTTAAATTTAAATTTAAATTTAAATAATAATAATTATAATATTTTAAAACCTAGCGGTAAGAAATTTAAATATTAACATAAATAATATTTATCTTAATGATAAATTTTAAATTTATATTAATATTAATATAGATATTACTTAAATATTAAAATAAACAAATATTTAGCTTTGTTTGAATTAAATATTATTTATTTTTTATTTGAATAAATGATCTGACATGTTTTTTTTAACTTTTCCAAAGCAATTGAAAATAAACAGTCAAAACCAAAAAGTGTCTCT
The DNA here is from genome assembly GCA_025698475.1 of Gossypium anomalum. Lineage (NCBI taxonomy): Eukaryota > Viridiplantae > Streptophyta > Magnoliopsida > Malvales > Malvaceae > Gossypium > Gossypium anomalum. The sequence goes on along the minus strand of CM046965.1, from coordinate 72,821,261 downwards.
CTGGCATCTACACAAATAAAACCAAGAAAGAATCACCTTCTTCCCTCACTTGTACGTAATCCTATCACTATAACCAAACAGTGGGACCTTAAAGCGGCGCCGTTGCATTCTATGGCTTCAATCTATCTGTCTATTAAAGCCAAACCTGGCCGCATTCCTTTAACATTGTAACAATCTTGCTTGCTTAGGGTTTTCATTCTCAGATTTGCTTTAATTTTCCTTTTACGTTTGAAAACATGATTTCGAAGCGCTTTCGATTTTTTTACTGTCTTTCTGCTTGATTTGATGATGAAGATGATGAAAGGAATGGACGGGTGATGATCTACTTTATTCATATGATCAAATAAACCTCTTCGCTACGTTCTTTCTGATTCAAATGTTCTCTCTAATTCTTGCTGGATATTCTTTTTTTTTATTTAAATCTTAATTTTCTAGTTGAAATTTTTTCCTTCTTTTCGTTATTCATTTGAACTTTTTTTCATTTTCAGTTTTTGAAAATATAATGATGCATTTATGTAGTATGTTTTTTTAATTTCAGAATGATGTACAGAAATTCGCGATAAATTCATCATAATACAAACTTTGGCTTAAAATGAATAAATAAAAGTGAAGAATGGAATTAGTGAGTCAATTTGGCGAGTCATAACTGAGTTGATTGATCATCCGTCCATCAATGATTAAGTGATGGCAATGGTCTTTTTTCATAACTTCTTCTCAACACTGTTTTAAGGCTCCATGAATAAAAGAAAATTATGTTAAATTTGAAGCAAACCTGCAGTCGAGAAAGTAGTTCAAGGGCTATTACATCTTTGTTTTTATCATCCGCAAGTGATAGATATTCATTATAGCTTATATTCTGCTTATTTATTGCAAAAACGAGAAGGAATCAGTCAACATATCATCATTAAAATGTAATCAAAATTACAAGCATTAGGAGGTTTGTTTGGTTTAAACCTTCATTTCATGTCATAGAAATGGAGTTAATTTCAATCCCCAATCATTCCATTATGAATTTTTCCTTACATTAATAATAATAATCTTTCTTTTACATCTATGATTCTTTTTTGTGATTTGTCAAATTTTAAGGGATGAAAAGAACAACAGTTTTAAGACAAATAACTTGGGTGGTTATCCCTAAATATTACCAACCTCCTAATTTTTTAAATAAACTTATTAACCTCTCAGTTAATCAATACTAAAAATGTTCATTTAAACCTTTAATATATAAATTTGGAGAATTGACATGTGAAAACCAGTGATCTAAGTAATCTTATAATTCCATGCGATGAAAATCTACTTTTTTCGGTTTAAAATATGTTTGCCTTTATTCATCATACAATTTTTATGCTAAACATTCTTCTTTTAGAAGTAAATTATAAAAAAGAAAAAAATAATTTTTATTTTATTTTTTAATACATTTACAATTCACTCATACATACCGACAAAATCAAATCACCACAAACTCTACAAACAAGCTTGTCCATGAGATTTTAACCTACTATGTGGATCTTTAGGATGAACCCTCAAATCACTAGGTAAAAAGTTAGATAAATTATTTTTTATTATTAATAAATATTTAAAATTACAATAAATTTTTAACTAAATGTTTTTAATTAAAAAAACACATTAAGGAAAAACATAAAAAAAATTGGGCGCTTTTAGGTAAATTTTTTTGTTGATGATAATTTTATTTTAATATACTTTTTTAGTATGATTAATAAGAAAATGCTTTCGTATAAAAATATTAAAGTATTATAAATAAAAAATAATAGATAAAAGATATGAGAATATAAGGATTTCTATTGCATTTTATATTTTTTTCTTTACAAGTATATATAGAGAGATTAAACTTTTCATATTCTAATACATAAATAGAAAAAGGGTTAAAGGTTGAAGAAGGTAAAAGGTGGAAGGTTAAGGGAGATGAAAAGTGAAAGGTTGAACATCCACTTAATAACATTGAGAACACTCTCCCTCAGATGTTCATTATATAAAGGATATGCCTCATTAAAAACCTTAATAGGAAAAACCCTGTGGGACAAAAACCTAGTGAAGGAAAAAATAGTACATAATCCTTTGATATACAGTATGTCACAATCTTAAAAGAAAATGTAATACGAATTGAATTTACTCCCCTTCATGTAAGCATCACTTAAGATCTTTAAAACGACGCAATCTATTGTTGAAAATTAACTTCTCAAATGTAGTAGTAGGGAGCACCTTAGTAAAAAGATCTGTCAAATTCTCACTTGAACGAATTTGTTTAACATTTATATATACATTCTTTTGTAGATCATGAGTGAAGAAAAATTTTGGTGATATATATTTTGTTTTACCACCCTTAATATATCCTTCCTTAAGTTGTGAAATGTAAGTTGTATTATCTTCATATAAAACTGTTGGAGCTTTTTTTTAGAGCATAAACCACAATCTTTTCGTATGTGATGAATTATAGACCTTAGCCACATACATTCACGACTAGCCTCATGGATTGCCAAAATTTTAACATGATTAGAAGTAGCAAAAATTGTTTGTTTCATAGAACACTAAGAAATTGCAGTACCACCATATGTGAAAGCATAACCAATTTGTGATCGAGCATTGTAAGGATCAGATAAGTACTCTGCATTTGCAAAACCAATCAATTTTGTTTTAGGTAGGTTAGGGAAAAACAAACCCATATCTCTTGTACCTTGAAGATAACGAAAAATATGTTTAACCCTATTCCAATGTCTTTAGGTTGGACAAGAGCTAAATCTTACTAATAAGTTAAGAGCAAATGATATATCAGGTCATGTATGACTAGAAAGATACATCAATGCACCAATAGCACTTAAATATGGTACTTCAGGATCAAAAAAATCTTCATCATTTTCTCGAGGACGGAAAGAGTCTTTATTTACATCAAGTGACCTAACAACCATTGGGGTGCTCAACGGATGTGCGTTATGCATGTAAAATCTTCTTAGCACTTTTTCTATATATGTTGTTTGATGCATAAGGATTTCATTCTTTAGGTGCTCAATTTGTAACCCTAGACAAAATCTTATCTTTCCAAGGTCTTTCATTTCAAATTCATTCTTTAAACACTCCATTGTCACTAAAATCTTTTCAGAAGTCCCAATGATATTTAAATCATCAACATATACAGCAATTATAACAAATCATGATCCAAACTTCTTTATAAAAATGCATGGGGAAATGAGATCATTCTTATAGCCTTTCATCAATAAGTATTCACTAAGACGATTATACCACATGCGCCCAGATTGTTTCAACCCATAAAGGGATCTGTATAATTTGATTGAGCAATGTTCTCGAGAATATGAATTAGTTGCTTCTGTCAGTTTAAAACCTTCTGGGAGTTTCATGTGAATGTTATTATCAAGTGGGTCATATAAATAAGCAGTAACTACATCCATTAGGCATAAATCAAGTCATTTTCTTATTTCCAGACTAATCAAGAACCTAAAAATAGTTGCATCCACCATAGGAGAGTATGTCTCTTCATAATCAATACCAAGTCTTTATAAAAATCCTTGTGCAACCAAACACGCTTTATATCTCACAATTTCTCCCTTTTCATTTTTCTTTATCACAAAAATCCATTTATATCCTACAAGTTTTACACCATTAGGTTTACGAACTACATGTCTGAATACATCTCTCTTCGCAATAGATTTTAATTTCGCCTCAATTGCTTCTTTCTATTTTGGCCAATCATCTCTTTGTTTACATTCTTCAATTGACATTGGTTCATGATTCACATTGTCATTCAAAATATCTAGTGCTCCATTGCATGAAAATATATCATCGACGTCGATTTGATTTATGTTCCACTTAATTCTTGACATGACATAATTTGTTGAGATCTCTTCATTATTAGGTACTTGAGATTTTCTTGAACTTTAGTCATGTCTAAAATTTATTCTGGAGATCCTTTTAAAGTCATTGCTTCCTGGATCTAACCATCATCTATTTTTGCTCATTTTCTTTTTCGAGGATTCTTATCTCTGGAACCGAATGGTCTACCACGCTTCAAACGTGCTTTAGAATCACTAGCAACTAGAGTTTATCATTCAGGGACATCAATTTTGATTAGAGCATTTACAACTGCTATGTGTGATTTTGTCACTCTTTTTGGATCAGTAAATGTGTCTGGCAATTGATTTGCTAAACTTTGTAAATGAATTATCCTCTAAACTTCCAATTCACATTGTTGCATATGAGGATCAAGATGAGATAATGACAACTCATTCCAATCTATTTCTTTTTCCAACTGTTTATTTTCTCCCTTTAATGTTGGAAAAACAAACTCATTAAAATGACAGTCAGCAAATCGAGCCGTAAATAAATTCCCCATTGATGGCTCGAGATATTTAATTATTGACAGAAATTTATATCCAACATATATTGCTTACCTCCTCTGAGGACACATCTTAGAACTTTGTGGTGAAGCAATCGGAACATATACAATACATCCAAAAAATTTTAGATGGAAAATTTTTGGTTCCTGACCAAAAACCATTTGTAACGGGGAGAACTTTTGATAACTTGTTGGCCTGACTCGAATTAGTGATGTTGCATGTAGTATGGCATGTCCCCAAGCAAAAATTGGAAATTTTGACTTTATAGGTAACGATCTTGCAATAAATTGAAGATGTTTGATTAATGATTCAATAAGACTGTTTTGTGTATGAACATATGCTACAGGATTTTCAACACTTATTCCAATAGACATACAAAAATCATTAAAAGCTTGGGAAGTAAATTCACCAACATTTTCAAGACGAATTGTCTTGATAGGGAAATCTGGAAAATGTGCTAGTAATTTTATCGACTAAGCAAGTAACCTCGCAAATGCCATGTTTTGAGTTGATAACAAGGATACATGCAACCATCTAGTCGAAGCATCGAGTAAAACCATAAAATATCTAAATGGTCCACGCGAAAGGTGTATTGGTCCACATATATCTCCTTGTATCCATTCTAGAAAAGTGATAGATTCATAATTTATCTTGACTGATGATGGTCGAATGATTAATTTGCCTTGAGAGCAAGCATCACATGAAAAATTATTAGCTTGAAGAATCTGTTGGCTCTTCAATGAATGTCCACATGAATTGTCAATAATTTTTCGCATCATAATTAAATCGAGATGGCCTAACCGGTCATGCCAAATAATAAAGTCATCAGTAAACTTTTGATTTATTATAGCATGTGCTTCAATTGTACTAATTTCGTGTAGTACAAACTAAAGGAGAGTGCGGACAATTTCCTCAAAATAATTTTATTTCCTTGAATTATAGTAGTAATTTGAAGATATTCATCATTCCCTTCACTTATTGTCTCAATGTGATATCTATTATAGCGAATATCTTTAAAACTCAACAAATTTCTTTGAGACTTAGGAGAGTATAACACATCATTAATTTGAAACTTAGTTCCTCTAAGCAACAATATATTTGCTCTTCTAGAGCCTTCTATGATTTTGGTACTACCAGATATAGTACTCAAACTAGCTTTTTGCATTGTTAAATGAGAAAAATATTTCTTATTTTTAAGTATAGTATAAGTAGTTGCACTATCTGCTAAGCATAAGTCTTCACCATTTATCGCTAGTTGAATTTGAGAAGTATTCATATTCTTCAAAGAAAACAAATAAATGTCACATAAATTTTCAAAATATATAAATTTTTCATAAATAGTTTAAAACATAATATAATAATCATGTTGTTAATAACATAACAAACTTGCATAAAATTTATTCTTTAAAATTATAATAATAAAATTAAAAGATTAATTATTCCCTTCAAGAGTGGTGAAGAAATCAATAACTTCTAAATGAGTTGTACCAACGATGCCATAATCATCTTTGTCATTCTCACAAACAAAATTTGTCTCTATTTTCTTCCCTTTTATCCTTCAGTAATTGTTGATATAGTTCTACAAGATGCTTTGATGTACGACTGGTATGAGACCAATGGTTTTTACCTCCACAACGATAACACAAACTTTCCACTTTCTCAATTGTATTTTTATCAATTTTTCCATCCTTATGATCCCACTTCTGGTGGGTATTCCTGAAATGACCACCTCATTCATGTCTACGTCCTCGACCACGACCATAACCATGCCCTCGACTACGATTGCTAGTGTGGTTTTATCCTTTCCGTTATATGATGTCACATTTGCTTCAGGGAATGGAGTAGAGCCAGTTGGACATGACTCATGATTTTTCATTAACAATTCATTATTTTGCTCAGCCACAAGAAGAAAAGATATTAACTCAGAATATTTTTTAAAACCTTTTTCACGATATTGTGTCTACAAAACAACATTATTTGTGTGAAATGTGGAGTATGTTTTTTCTAACATATCCTCCTCAGTTATGTTTTCTCCACATAATTTCAATTGGGAAGTGATTTTAAACATAGTTGAGTTATATTCACTCACAGATTTAAAATCCTGTAATCTCAAACGCAACCAATCATAACGAGTTTTAGGAAGTATTATGATTTTCTAATGATCATATCCTTCTTTTAGACTATTTCAAAGGATAAGTGGATCTTTAACAGTCAAATATTCAGTCTTTTGTTCTTTATGGAGGTGATAGCGAAGAAATATCATAGCTTTGGCCTTATCTTGAATGGCGAAGAAATACAATTCAAACATAACATAAACAAGATAGTAAGTTCTATATGAACTTACTTGGCAAAACAACAAACAAGTTGAATTGCAAGGATTATTTGATAATTTTGCCTTTTTTTCGGTTATCCTCAGTTTGGTTCAATTCTCAATTTATGCAGTAATTCAGTTCAATTATCAATTCCAAAGATCTTATATTATCCTATTATACACATGTATCAATTCAAATTTATTATTCGAATGCCCTCTAAAGTTTTACATTTTATTCAATTTAGTCCTTAAAACTGAATTTATCATAACTTTCAAATTAGAGCTTCAATTTTGAAACCGATCTCAATTACATCCTTCTAAATCCCTCTATTATCTAAAATTGTAGAAATTTCACGTCAATTTTGAATTTTGTACACTTTAATCCTTTTGTCCAAAACCTAGCAATTAAACTTTACAATCTAGTCTTTTTTTCACTTCTAATCTTAAAATCTAACAATTTAATACCAATTTCTTCAAGAATTCATCATTGAAACTTTTAAAAACTTAACAATTTTACAAATCGGTACATGGGCTAGCTAAATCAAGCTCCCATGACCTCAAAAATATAAAAATTAAAAGAAAATAACTTACAAATTGAAGACCAAAAGCTTGAGCCAATAAAAACAGCTTCCTTAGGTTTCTTTTGTTTTCTTTCAATGAAGAAGATGGTAAAAATGGATGACAATTATTTTTATTTTCTATTTATACCTTTAATTAAAACTAATTCATCATAATTTATTTAATTAAACATTAATTAAGAAAATTTAAGCTTAATTAGACAAAAGTTAGTGGATTATAATTCATCCACCACCGGTTGACCAATTTTAAATGGTCAAATTGCTCAATTGGTCCTTTAGTTATTTAAAAATCTATAGCGATAAATTTTACAACTTCTACAATTTAGTTTTAATACCTTAATTAACTATTAATTCGACAAAATTAAGAGACCAAACTTAAATTAACCGTCATACTAACCTCGTAAATATTAAATAATAATATATGGACTCGAACATTAGAAATGAGATTCTGTAACTGTAGTTTCTGACACCACTGAAAATTTGGTTATTACACCTATGCTCAACAATTTGTGAAACATACACCATCTAAGTGATTTGTTAAGAGCATAGAAGAACAAATACACATAAAAAACTAAACATCAATGGCTAGAGATTAAATTTCTATTTCACTTTCAGTTAAATTTTATATTATAATGTTTATAACTGTGTTTTTTTTCATAAAAATATTTAGAGATATCTAATATGATTTATAGATTTCTAACATGTGTTGAAATTTTTTTTTTAGATATTTACTATCATTGATTAAAGGTCCAATCCTTGGTCTATCAAAATATTGACCATTCACCCACTTAAATATACTCAGCAAATCTTCTTTTATAATAACAAATTGAAACCCCCAACTCTATTGCAAAATGTAGAGCTTGAACACAAGCCACTGCTTAACTTGCAATGAGTCCACATCATTTTGATTTTTCAACATGCAAGCAACCAAGGCATCTATCACTTAATATTCTCCATCAAGATTGATCATGAAAAATTGTTCTAAAAGTGGATCCTAGATCTTTTGTCTATTCCCCATGGTTAAGATTCATTTATAGGTCGTAACTTTAAAATATAAGAGGAGACAAATCAATGTAATACTTGTACACTTCTTTGTTCCTATTTCCTCATATAGCCTAAAATATTATTGCCACCACATTGCACTTTATCTTATAAAAATTTGGAAGCAAATACTTTAACCGTGTTTTCATGGTGGTGTGTGAGATTGTAATGAGCCAATTAATATCCATATGATCCTAGAATGGAGAAGCATCATGGAAATCTTTACAAGCATGTAGAATGTCTTCCACTGCATCTTCTACAAGATGTCTTATATGTAAATTTGACATCGTAGGTACAAAGTTGTTATACATCTGTCATATTGAAATTTTTATTTTCCTATGCAAATCTAGACCCCAAAGTTCATTATAGAAATGATTTTCTGTAATTGGTGAGGAACCATGGTTAGGTGTACTCTCATTGTAATTGGTGAGGACCTATATATTTTCATGTCGTCAAGCCAAGGTGTCCTTAAAGCCCTGCAGCCTGTAGGACAGATGTATTCTCAATGCATTATATTAGATAGATCATCCATTCATTTATTAGATAAATATATTTTTTGCTCTTTTAACTATTGATATAACATTCATTACGTCTAAAATCACAATAAACACGTTGGTGACTGCAATCTAAATCTTGTCAAACATTTTATCTAATTTCACAAAATTCTAATGAAGCATAAGATGCAAAAGCACAATAATCGTCCTTTTCTAAAAGTTGAATGCAAAACAATGTCAATATACTGATTTTCTTGGGGAACTCATTGTCGATGTTCATGAAGGTGACGATAAGAAAGGCTTGGGTGGGATGGTGAGAGAATCGATGTTCCCTTCCATCATCTCAAGCACTCTACTCATTGGCGGTCGATTTGCTGGGTCAGTTTGTATGCACCACAAGCTCACAAGTATCATCTTTGTCACTCTCTCTTGGTCATCATCATCATCCACAATGCCTTGTAATCTTAGTTCTTCATCCAACTCTATACGACTATAAATCCAATGTGGAAAATAAATTTCACTTGTATGATAATCTTCATCATTAAGGGTTTTTCCCCCTACCATCTCTAAAACCATCATTCCATAACTATAGACATCAGATTTGTGTGAGACTCTTCCGAAATTCCTTGAGTAAACTTCTGGAGCAATATATCCAATAGTTCCTCTACAGCCCGTCATGGATATGACACTTTCTTTTCCAGGGCATAATTTTGCAAGACCAAAATCAGATATCTTTGGACAGAAGTCATCATCCAAGAGAATGTTATGAGGCTTGATGTCAAAATGTAGAATACGTGTTTTGCAACCACGATGCAAATATTCTAACCCTCTAGCTATTCCAACTGCAATTTTGTACAACATTTCCCATGTTAATTGACGACCACCATTCTTTTGAAATATGAATTTCTCTAATGATCCATTTGAAACAAATTCGTAAATAAGAGCCCTTCGGCGACCCTCAAAACAAAATCCCAAAAGGGTAACTATGTTGACATGAGAGGTTCTACTAATGCTTGATACCTCGTTCATAAAATCTTCCCCATTACTTTTTGATTTATTCAAAATCTTCACTGCTACAAGTTGTCCGTCAAGTAGCTTCCCTTTGTAAACGTCCCCATAGCCGCCTTTACCTAATTTATCTCGAAATGAATTGGTCATGTTCTTCACATCCGAATATCTATACCTTTTAGGAGTTAAGATTTCATGGCGGTTTAAGAAGGCTTCAATCTTTTTATCTCCTTCTACTTTCATCTGCCAGATAAATCTTCTATCATTGAATGAGAATGTTCTTATAAAGCAAGCCAGGAGAATAATCAACACTACTGTCCCAGCAATAGAATACCCTACATTCAAAGAAAAGGTATATTTAAACTCTAGTGTACGTATCATAAGAGTGATACATATGAGTCAAAAGTTAAACCAAAAGTCAAATTTCATTTGAAATATTTTTATCACTAATCAAGAAAAAGCTTCTTAAATATGTACATTACCTACTGCAACTTTTATATGGGCATGTGAATTTTTTCCTGCATCATGAACACAAAAATACAAATGAATATACTTAATTGGATATCGCAGATGATATTCTTTTTAAGAATTTGAATTTCTTTTTATATTAAATCAGTATTAAAAATATGAAAATTGGTTAATAAGGTTTAATGTCTAAGGTTAAAAGTTTAATTCCCATTGGTTTAAATTTAGAGGTGATCATGGGCTGGGTCGGGTCAGGCCCAGACAAAATTTTAGACCCGTCTATTAGGCCCAGGCCCGGCCCGGCCCGAAATATGGGCCTAAAATTTTGCTCAAGCCCGGCCCGAAATAAAATTACTAAGCCTGAGCCCGGCCCGGCCCGGCCCATATTAAATTTTTTTTCTTATTTCATTAAATAAAAAAATTTAAAAATATAATAAATCAAATATATTTAAAAACATAAAAACAAATATTAAAACAAATAAAAATAATACTAAAATAATTCTTAAAACAATACACAAATTAACAATATAATAAAAAATAGTTATATTAAAAATTTAAAATAATTAAAAATAAAATAAAATATATATTAATATATAATTCGGGCCGGGCCGGGCTGAGCCCGGGCTAAAAAATTATTACCCGAGGCCCTGCCCGTTTTCTAAACGGGCCTCTTTTTTTTGCCCAAGCCCATTTTTCGGGCCTATATTTTTACCCAAACCCTCCCATTTTTCAGACGGGCCTTCGGGCCGGGCCGCCCAGCCCATGATCAGCTCTAGTTTAAATGTAATCCACGGATATATAGTTATTTAAAAATAATAATTATGATATTAGTAATAAATTCCTTAAAATTTAAATTAAATTAATAATAATTTTATATAAAATTAAAAATTGGTTAAAGGGTTTAGGAAGTTGATTTCCTGAACACTTTTTCAACATTAGATTTTTTATCAATTAATTCCTTTAACCATTAATTCTTAAAGAATAATGGCTGCCATTTTCTCCCATTTTTGCGTTGCATAGCAAAATTTGATATTTTCTATTTAAAATCGTTAAAAAAATTAAATATAGATAAATGAAACAATATAGAAAATTATATGAATGATAAAAAAATATAAAAAATAAAAATCAAGAAAAATACAGGAAAGAAATTAAAAATCAATTCATAAAATAAAAAATTATATAAATTACGAAAAGAATTAGAAAAATTGTTAAAATTATGAAAAATAAAGTATTTAAAAACTATAGAAAATTATTACAATATTAAAAAAGTATTAAAATTTTCAAAATATTATAAACACATAATAATTATAAAACAAATTAAAAATATATAAAAAAAGTTATAAAACCATAATATTTTATTTGCACACTACCCATTGTTCACAACACAACACTTAGAGTCAGTTTGTTTACATATAAAAGGTTTTATGGAAAATATTTTCTGTATTTTCTTATATTTGTTTCACAGAAAATAGTTTGGTCAACGGAAAATAACTTACAGGTCAAGGTAAAATAAGCCCTTTTTTCCTGTAAAATGACTTATCCTTTTAAAAAGCGTAAGTCATTTTCTGGAAAAGAGCTCATCTATAAATAATTTTATTTTTATATAAAAATTAACTTAAATCAAGGTTAATATTATTATATTGTAATAAATTTTATTTTTATTTTTGAAAAAATTTAAAATATTATATTTTTCAATATTATTAAACATACATATTTAATTATTTATATTTAGTCATATAATAAATTATTAATATAATAAATATAAATTATTATTTTAATAAATTATTTAATAATTCAATTTTATTTTAATAATAAATTTTAAAAATAATAATTTTAAATAATATTATTCACATATTATTGAAAATATTCCAATATTAATATTTTAATAATAAATATTTATTACAATTATAAATATATTAATAATAAATGTTTTATAGTATAAAGGTTAAAATATGTTATAAGTCTATATACACTTCACAGATTTGTAATTTAGTCTTTGTATTTTTATCTTCAAGAATTTAGTCTCTTTACTTTTCAAATTTAAAAATCAAGTCCAATTGTTGACATCGTTAATTTTTTTTGTCAATTTTGTTGATGTCACATTTTTAAATAAAAAATACTCACTTAGTAGTCATGTAATTAAAAAATGGCATTGTAATGAATTTGATTTTAACATAATATTTTTAATATATGCAAAAATTATGTAAAATATAAAATTATAGATAAAAATAAATTCAATTAAACAATAAAAAAATAAAAAAATCTCAAATGTTTGTTTGTTTAACTAAAATCAATTTTTATGAAATATTTTTAAGAAATCTACCAAACAATAGAAAACATTTTACACAGATTCATCCAAACACCAGAAAATATTAGCTTTTCTAAAAAAGTAAATCATTTTCCAAAAATTATTTTCTGAAAATCATTTTCAGTAAAATAAACGGAGCCTTATTAAAAATTATAAAAAATTATTTGATCATTGAAGTTTTTTATTGTGCTCATCCACCACGGACCTTCCAAAAGCTTGGATTCCATCTTTGATGACATAAGAGTGTTTTGAAATATAAACTAAAGTGGGGAAATGGGTTGATAGGGCAAGTGACAATGTAACTATACATGAAACTACAAATAATTTTTATATTTTTATTGAATTTTTATATAGTTTTTTTGTAATTTTATATTATTTTTAAATAATTTTTTTATATTTTCTATAACTTTCAATAATTTTTTTTTATAATTTTCATAGTTTCTAAATATTTTTTTTATTTTGTAATTATTTTATACTTTTTATAACTTTTTGTATTTTTATATTTTTTAAATAATTTTCTATACTTTTTTATGATTTCAAATAGAAATACAAGTTTTTGCTCTATGTGGTACAATCTTGGTATGACATGTTACGAAAATAACCCCAAAATGAAAGAAAACAATAGTTGTTATTTTTTAACACTTGATTATTAACTTTAACTATCAAAGAGATTAATGGATTAAAAATTTAACATTCAAGGGCTAAATTGGGTGGTTTTTTTAATAGTTTAATTGATTTTTTTTTTTTTGAAAAATTAAGGAACTTCTTAACCCTTTAACATGCAAATTTTGATATAAAATAATTAAATAAGTCAGAGAAAAATGTATATAATTCATAACAATAATAATTTACACTTTTATCAAAATTTGATTAACTTACCGATTGTAAATCCTGTCTTTTAAACAAGAAAAAATAAAGGAAAAATTAAAAATGTTGAGCATATTTTTGTATAACATTATAATAATTTTTTTTATGTTATTATAATAATAACAACCAAACGAGGCATAAATATTTATGAGGTTTGCTCCTTCCATATACAAAATATTATGTTGATGGCCCAAAATTTGCATCAATACGTAACTATTTACTTATTTACACATTATATACATAATATTTATTTCCTTAAAAGAACAGTTCTTCTTAATCAATAAAGAAAAACTTATAAACGATTTTGTGTCATATAATTATTATTTTGGTATTAATATGTAAAGAATTGTGTAGAAAGTAGACCTGGGTGGCCCGGCCAAAGATCCACCTGAGAAGTGGGAGAGTTTGGGTAAAAATATAGACCCGAAAAATAGGCTTGGGCAAAAAATAAAACCCATTTAAAAAATGGGTCGGGACTCCCGATAAGATATTTTTGGCCTGGGTCTGATCCAAATTCACAAAAGGATTTGTTTTAATGCTATTTTCTTATTGTTTTCTCCTTATTTTGTTATCATTTCACTATTATATTACTATTATTTTATTATTATTGTTTGGATATTGTATAACACTTGTTCTATTGTTAATTTTATTATTATTATAGAGGCATTTACTTATTAAGTTGCATCTATCTTAGTGTTATTTAAGTATACATATTTTTTAAAATTTATTTTCAATTTTTTGAGAATATTTATTTTAATGTTTTTAGTATTTTTGATGTATTATATGTATACTTAAAAATTATATAAAAAATAAATACGGGTGGACTAAGCTTGAATTTTAACATTTTTATCCAGGTCAGACCTGGACAAAATTTTAGGCCCATTTTTTAATTCAGGCCGGACCCAGATCTAACAAACGAGCCTAAATTTTTTATTAGACCTGACCCATGAGCACCTCTAGTAGAAAGTTTTACTTTTATTACGAAATCACAATATTTCTATCAAACGCAAATTCTTTTCAGATTATAATTAAATAATTTTTTAATATATATTCCAATTTTAATTCATGCAAAGAAACATAATTGAGAATAATAATTAATTAACATAATTGATAATTTAAATATAGTGTTAATATAAAAACTATAAAAATTTATATATCGCAAATTAATTTTTTCACTATTCAATTTTTTTTCAATATTCATATATTTTTTCAATAGCCAATAATTGACCACAATAACTTTTAGATAATATATAATTAGTCTACATATAATATATTATATTATAAAAAGTATTATTTATAAAATTTTAAATATAAAATATAGAGTTACTTATATTTTAAATAATTAAAAACTTCTATTTAAAACAAAAGCAATATACCTTTTTATTTTTTATAATAAAACATAAAATAATTCAATATAAAATTTAATTTTTTGTATTCCATGTAGAGGTGTGCATGGGCCGAGCTACTCGGGCCGGCCCGAAGGCCCGCCCAAAAAATGGGAGGGTTCGGGTAAAAATATAGACCGAAATATGAGTTTGGCCAAAAAAACGAGACCCGTTTAGAAAACAGGTAGGGCTTGGGTAAAATTTTTTGGTCCGGCCCGAATTATATACTAAATATATATATTATTTTTAATCATATTTACATTTTATTTTTACTTTTAATTTTAATATAATTATTTTTATTATATTTTTAATTTGTGTATTGTTTTAAGAATTGTTTTAATATCATTTTTTATTTGTTTCTTATTTTAATATTTGTTTTAAATGTTATTTTTTATTATATTTTTAATTTGTGTATTGTTTTAAGAATTGTTTTAATATCATTTTTTATTTGTTTCTTATTTTAATATTTGTTTTAAATGTATTTGATGATTTATTATATTGTAAAATTTTTTATTTAATGAAATAAGTTAAAAAAAATTAATATGGGCCGGGCTCAGGCTTAACAATTTTATTTCGGGTTGGACTTGGACAAATTTTTATGCCTATATTTCGGGCCGGGCCGGGCTCGGGCCTAAAAAACGGGCCTAAAATTTTATCTGGGTCCGGCCCATGCACACCTCTAATTCCATGTTCTATTTGCTATTTATGTTTGAGAGTTCCCAACATGTTATTTTTAAAGCTTGAATTTATTTTTTTTCTTTGTCAGTACAATGCGTCTTTCTAGTTATCACCGCAACTGCACGTAACGTAACATTTGTGGGTAAAATTTAACTTTTTTTATTTATAAATTCATTTAATAAAAGTCTTTTCATAAAATTAAAATTTTATTTATTTATCAAGTAAATTTTTTTAATAAATTATTTTAGTAAAATTAAAACTATTATTTATAAATATGATAAATTTTATAATAAGAAATAATATTTAAAATGACAAATTCAATAAAATAATGTCGAACAAATCAGTGAATTTTTTTTAAAATTCATATTTTTATATGTTATAGGTTTTATATACAATTAATTATATAAAAAAACTTAAAAACCTAGTTTTTTACAGTTTAATCCATTTTTTTTTTTTACTATTTTTTTTCAAATTATTTTCTATTTAATTTGAATGTATATATATGGAGTAAATTTGCTTAAAATTAATTTTTTATTAAAAGTTTGGATTATTATTTATTAACTGAAAATTATTTTCAATTAAATTATTATGAAAAAAGGTAAATAAAAAAAATATTGAGATCCGACTCGTTCCGGACCGGATCAATGAAGAGATGTAATAATATCAAGTGAGAAAAGAGCATACCAGGAGCACAGCTGGAAGGGCGAGGCCTATCCTGGCAATAGCACTTGAAATTGTTGGTTTTATCATCGAATCCACACTTTCCACCACTCGCCTCGCAAACGCTACACTTGCTTGATTTCCATTCCAAAATAAACCCTCGGTTCAAGATACCCTGAACACTGGTTTCATTGCCGGAAAGATCCACCGGCGCCGGCAACACCACCGTCTTATTACAATACCTTGATGCATAACTCAGCTCAGAATCATCATAACTATACAGCGACAAAGTTACATTAGTTCCATATTTAGCGTCACAAACAACCTTATAAATCCCAAGAGATGTGGGCAACTCCGAGACTGGTACGCAATCGAAGAACAAACTCATGTTTACTTGGTTTGGTGGGAGAAAAAATCGGTCTTCGGGAATGGATATGCTCCGGATTGAATTGCTGCAAGCATCGTCGTCGTCGAAAGGATCGGCTCTTGAGATGTGAAAAGATTGGTTCTGGTAAAAGATATTATGGATGATATAGTCGCCATCATCAGGCAAGCTAACGATGGGGTTGATGTTGTTTTTGCAGGAGATGTTGAATCCAGGATAACCACATCGAGCTTCCTCCATGAAGAATGGGAAGTTTATGCTGAGATTACCACACTTTCTTGTCTCGTTGCAGATTCTGAAGTTTTCATCTGTCGCATGGGGTTTTCTTAAAATGAAGAAGAAAAAGAAGAAGAAAATAAGAATATATCTATTCATCAATGGAAGGAAGGGTAATTTGAAGCAGATGAGTAACGAACATAGCCCAATCTCACCAAGTTTCGGTCGCAACAAAGAGTCATGATTCTTCAGCCTTATGCACTGAATGCTGGGACCACCCTTCAAAGTTCCAAGGCAGACTTTGACCAGTTCCAAGGCTGACTTTGATCAACTGGCATACCAATGTCAATTCTCTATTTATGCTAGATGAGGTAACACGACTGCTAAAGGAGTGTATTATAACTTCATTCAATTCAAGACTAAAAGAGTTTAGGTTTTTTTTTTTTTTTAAAGTTCTCTAATAAAACATTTCCTTTTTTTTTTTTTTTTTTTTTTTTTTGCATTTTACTACATAAAAGTTAAAAGTTTACGGTATTTATTTTATTGATAAATGAATTTATTTCTTTAATCAATTAATTTAAAATCACCCTTTTTAAAATAAAAATTGAAAAGAGCAATAAGCATCTAAAATCTTTATAAATGTGATAGTAAAAAGTAAAAAAATATTTTTTACTAAAATATATTATTTATTATGATTTAAAGATAAATTTGACTCAAATGATAAAAATGGTAAAAATGTTTTCAAAGAAACATTTTAGATGGAATGTGTTATATCCCTCCACAGCTTAGACATGTGTCAGCAGCATAAACAACATTATCCATCCTTTTGATTGAACTTGAGAAAGCACCTGCTTGACCATCCGTTCTGGCTAGAGAAGTATCAACCTTCTATTCTCATGACCATCTGCTCGACAGGCCTTCATGACAAGCCCTTTCGCTCCTCTAAGATGAGATAAACACCAACATTTTAGGTGTGAACACTCCTCAAATGTAAATACACCCTTAAGGTAATAAGGACCCACCTGGGCGTAACAACCTCATATTGATCCAAAACATAACAAAATAAGTCTCACAATGGACATTGTTCACGTATTGTATGAAGAAAACCTTTTTCATAACTTGTCACATCACGTTAGTGGACAAGAGGACCTCTCCTATAAATACCATTTCAACGATGAAGAAGGAATCAACATTTTGGTCCCTTAAAGTTACTTTGAGCAATTACCCTCTCTTCCAGCAATTAGCCTGTCATCTTATTCCTTTTCGACTCTCATCCTTTTTTTTAGGTGAATCGACTTCTTTAACACCACTTGTTCTTCCTTACTTTCATCCTTTATTGTATATTGTATCAACAATTGGTGCAGTGAACATGGACCTTACAATGACTTTCTCTCAGAATGATGCTACTACTCTCAACCCTCTAAAACCCGCCAACTCCTCTACTCTGGCAACCACCACCAACCTCGCCAATACCCAACTTCCTTCAAACGAAACCCATCCTCCTTTCACCTGTCAACCTTTTTGAGGCTTTCACCTAACTTATGGCTTCCCTCAACATCCCTTTCCTCACCTCTTTAGTCAGCCCAACTATCGTCTTTCCACCAGCTTCTTTAGGCACTCAACCACCCTTTGCCACCTCTTCCCAAGACCCCAAAGAGTCACCATTTGCAAAAAGCATTTGTTTGCTTCGTAACCCCTCCATCTTAGTCGACTATTACTGCCATCTTTGCCGATCAAACTTCTTAATAGCAACAAACCTCTAGCCATATTTGTTGTTGAAGTAACTATAACTTTATTTGCACATCTAGTAAACATGTTATACAAGTTATAAGTTTCCAAATTTTAATAAATGCATTATTAAATCAACTACGAGTTATAAACGAGCTTACGAGAGCTCTTATGAAACACTGATGTTAATAGAATGACTAAAACGTAAAATTTTTCAATATGCAAGGGTGATGCAGCGATCATGAGGGAGACATGTCACAGATTGAAGGCAAAAGCATGACGTTGCGACTTTGATTGAGGTGAACTACGACCTTGAAAGGAGGTTGACGCTGTGACTTCAGTAGGGAAACATCGCTACTGAAAATAAATAATATTACCACTTAACTTTGAGACAAACCACTTATACTTAGCTATTCGTTCAATTAGAAAAAATTATCAAATCAAATTTCAATATAATACTATATTGGACTCGTAAATATTAAATAATAATATTTACGAACTCACTTGTTGGATTTATGGTTCCAAAACCAGTGTTTTCGACACCACTGAAAAATAGGTTGTTTTAACTCTCCCCCCAATTTCGCCCTCAAAATTTTTACCTGCGAAAAAATTAGGGTACTGTGAATCTCATGTTTATTTTTTCAGCTTTCACATATCTTTTTCATTATTTTGACGATACTATATTACTTTATCATCGATCTGAAATTGATAACTTATAACTTTTTCTCAACAGTTCAGCATATGATTCTGTCAATCTGATATAACTTTCAAAAAGTCTTATATAATCCTGATTTTATTGTCTGTCTCACGAATCAGATCAGTCTCTAATATTTCTTTCACTCATCTCTAACTAGTATAATGGAGTTCTGCATTTAAGTTCATATAAAACCTCATATAGTACCATTTAATACTTAATCGATAACTATCATTATATACAAACTCCACTAATGATAGAAATTTTCTTTAGCCATTTTCAGATTCAATTATACAATACTATAATTTTTCTTCTAGTATCTAAATTATCCATTCTAATTATCTATCAGTTTGGGGAGGAAATACTATACTGACATTCAGTTTCATACTTAGAGTTTCATGCAATCTATCTCAAAATCTGAAGGTAAATCTCGAGTCTTGGTCAAAATGATAAATAATGACATATCATGTAATCCAACAATCCATAGTAACTCGTTTCTTTTCCCATTCTATAATCATTATAGTAAACCTGACTGAACCTAACGCTCGGCTTTGTCTTGTTGGCATATCTGACATTTAACCACTTATTTTGAAATTTTCTCTTTTTATTCTCGACCATCAGTGTAAATTTTCTCGGTATGCAAAATGATTTTCAAAAGTAAATATTCCTGTCATTACCAATATTGAGCTCTAAATTCTGATCATTTTTAACAAATCTTCTTTTAGTAAAGAACTCCGGATTATCTTTCTGTAGTTTTTGAATTTTCTAAAGAAATATTGGTTTTGTTCTCAACTTGGTTAAAATAGAACTGTTGCTTGTAACTGTTCAAAACTCTGTTAGCATTTATCCGACCAAACAAAGCTGATGTTTTTTTTTTTGTAACATTTTTGATAATGGCAGAGCTATCATCAAGAAGCTTATAACAAATCATCTGTAATATCCAGTAAGTCCTAGAAAACTATATACTTCTGTATTAACTTTCAAAGATTTCCAGTTCACAGTTGCCAAAATTTTGTTCAAATCAATATAGATACTTCAACCAATATCACGAGTCTCAGAAACCTTACCTCTCGAAGTCAGAATTCACATTTACTGAACTCTGCATACCACTATTTCTCTCGCAAAATTTGCAACATTATTTTCAAATGCAATCATTTCTAATACATTAGGTCTAAAGAGTGGTCGTGTGTTTCGTTAATTCAAGTGGTATTACCAAAAATTCACATTGTTCATATCTAGTTTGGAAAGCAGTCTTCAACACTACTAACTTATAACTCTGGGTTGACAACAATCTAATCAAAAATCAATCTTTAAAATTACGGTAGCTCCCTTTTGCTAATCAAAGCTCCCTTTTGCTAATCAAACACGTCGGTTATATGAAGTATCATGTACTTTTTCTTTATGGTGACTCTATTCAATTGTCTATAATCAATATACAATCTTATAGCTTCAGTTTTCTTTTTGACAAATAACATTGAAACACTCCAAGATGACATGCTCAATCGAATAATTCATCTGTCTAATAATTATTACAACCATGCTTTCAATTTTTTCCATTCTGTCTATACCATTTTGTACAATGCAATCAAGATCGGAGTAGTTCGGAGTAGCACTTCAATAATAATTTCAACTTCCCTTTCAAGCTGCAACCTAACAATTCTTCAAGAATCACATTAGTAAATTTGTTATTTATCAAAACTTGTTCTATCTTTGATTATGGTACTTTGGTATCTAAAATGTAGTCGAATACACTTTACAACCCTTTCTGATTAGTACTCGTGTTAATATTGTTGATATGATATTAAGAAAACAATCAAGTCTGTTTGTCTCAACATTAACCAACTCACCATTCTGATATTTCAACACAATTTGTTTCTATCAACTATGATGTCAGAGTTTGTAGCCTCTTCTTTAGCTCGAACAACATAAGTTCTAACTGGTCCACGAGCTTCAGATCTCATCATTGTATCTTTAGTCTTATTTTGACTGGTTCCAATAGTACTATTAATTCTCAATTTCTTACTTCTCTGTAAAAATTGACATCGATTTAACAATCTAATCACTAATATCATTTGATTTTATCAGGTAATCCTTCATCAAGTGCTCGGTGAAGTCACATCTGAAATATGTTCTCATTGTCACTCTATGTTTCCTTAAAATGATTTTTGCTGCAATTTTCATAATTTAGCTTGCTTTTGTTCCAAACACTACCCATACTAACTGCTGATATAACTTGAGGCTTCAGATACTCTGTTTAAACATATCTTTCCTCATATTTCCTATAGGGCGAAGGATTAACTTTTGAAATTTCTCATCTTATTTAAAGAGTTAGGAAAGATCTAGTCACGTTGTGTTTTTTTCGGTGTCTCGGATTTTTGACTTAGCTCAATCTTTTCTATTTCACAACTTTACCATCTCTAAGCTCACTTAGGCAGTACAACAAATTCTTTCAGCTCTAATATCCTTACTATTATTCGGATGTCCCTTGTTCAAGTCTCATTCAATACGGATGTACATCTCGATTTTTCAGTATCACTAATGTTAGGGTTACCCACCACTAGTACACTTCTTTTTCCATAACAATACTGCACATTTCAACTTGGAATTCTTCTGTTCCTCGATTACAAATTTTAACAATCAAGGTCGGTTAACATTTATCAGATTTAGGTTTTGATGACAATGGGGTGCCACAGAAGCCACAATCGAGGATGGAGGTTGTTTTAACGGTTGTAGAGCTAAAAGGTAACTTTCAAGTATTGGGTGAACCACTAATTTATCAATTAGAAGAAGGCATTTTCTGACCTCATTCCTTAGCACTTGTGGAGTGAACACTCTATAACAACTCCCTAATTAGAATAAGGAACATTACTATTTACTTACCAAATATGACACAATTTAATCCAGTCATCATAATACATAAAAACGGAGTCAACCCGGATCTAAAGATATCATATTATCACAGGTTATTGTGGCATGTATTTTTAAACTCAATACACACTACGTTCAGTCCTAGAATCGACTAAACTTGTAGCTCCGATAGCATTAAATGTAACTCCCTTTATCTGGTCCAATCATCAAACCCAAGCTACGAGATGCTACAAATAATTTTGAAATAATCACATGCAATTTCAAACATTAAATGATCATATTAATACACACATTAATTATTACAATTGAAAATACAATAGATTAGATTAGATTCGAGAATAAAAAAAGACCAAACTGTAAAATTTTACTTTGGAACTAGGTATTAACACTAAATGAATATATATTAATTCTTTTATGGCAAGTATCGATATTATAATAGTATCGATACCGTTTTGGCATTCTACAAATTTGAAAACACTGTTTATTTGGTCAAGTATTGATACATTGGTCCATGGTATCGATACTTTTATCCAGATAGTCAAAAATTACAAGTTTGAAAGTTTATTTCATACCCAAACCTATATCATAACTCATAGATACATATAGGTACACAATTAAACTGCAAAGAACTCATTCAATCCATACAAACATACAACCAATAATTCTTATGCATAACATCATTTAAACTTTGCCACAAAACATCCATCATTTAGCAAGTTACCATATATGCCTTTATACATGAATAACTATACCAAAACACACTCATTAACTTGCAAAAGCATAATCATCCTATGTACATATTACCTTATATCACACATTTATAAACATGTTATACCATTAACCATCCATCACATATGTTTCAACCATATCAACCAACTTACTTAACCATAATTATTTTCATGATATTATTATTTCATAGATATATACCTCAAGTATGCCATTCAAGCATTTCCACAAATTGACATCAAAACATACCAAATTTAGTTAAATAAACTCAACCTCATCAACCAAGTCTTTTATCCATATCATGACATCATATAAACTATGTAATTGCATACTCAAAATACCATTTCAAATACCAATTACACAATTCAACCATTTACTAATGCATATGTTTTCAACAAGCATATTCTTTACCATAATCACAACAACAAGAATTTCATGACATACCACTATATAAGTAAACCAAAACAACTCCTAAATATATGCCATACATAACTAATCCTTAATATGGTCAAAAGACTACAGAATCAATACCAAGATAGTGTGAGCTTTTTGATGATCCGCTGGACACGTTTCGCAAGTTTGCACTATAGGGAAAAAGGAAGAAATGGAGTAAGCATTACAATTGCGCAGTAAGTTCACAAGCATTAAAACCAAATAACTTACCTCTGATTATAATCATACACTACAAGCTACTTAGCTTGGTAAAGTTTGCCTATCATGAAAAATCACATATAGAAAAGGTGAGTTTAACATTTATTGTACTATAAATTAACTCAATCATATAACATTTCAATTCACTTAATCCAACATTTCATTATCATTTATAAAAAAGCAATCATTTAACCAATTCATTATCTTAATCATATCATACAATCTATTTACCCGTAATACATCCAATTTCAAATTAATGCTAAACATTATTCTTCACTTCATAGTTTGAATTATCAATCAAATTCATATTAAATCATATAAACTTCATTCTCATTTTATATCAATTCATCTTTATACCAAATTGTTAGAATTAAGTGACCTGAATCCTTATTTAAATAAAATACAGTGGTAAAATAAAATAAAAGAATAATCCATATAGAATTACACTTCCTTTATTTTATTTTAGAATAAGGTTTTTTAAACCTTACTAAATTCTATCTATTTGATATTGATTAGAATAAGGTGTTTCAGTCTTACTAGAATATGGCTTTACAAGCCTATAAATAGACATAGTCTACTCCTCTTGTAATCAATTTGAATTCGACATAGTTAATTTTCTTCTCCTCTGCCCATGGTTTTTTCCCGAAAGGGTTTCCACGTAAAAATCTGTGTGTTCTTTATTTTTTATTTTATTTTATTTTATTTTTTTAAAAATTGGTATCAGAGCTTCCGAGTTGTTCATCTCAATCACAGTAATGACGTCTTTGAAGTATGAAATTTCGCTATTAGATCGCAACACCAGATTTGCATTATGACAGATTAAAATGCAAGCAGTTCTTGCGCAGATGGATCTGGAGGATGCCCTGCTAGGGATAGATAAGATACCTTCGACATTAACAGATGAAGAGAAAAAGCGTAAGGATCAAAAGGTATTAACACAATTACATCTGTATTTTTCCAACGAAATTTTACAGAATGTGATAAAAGAGAAGACTGCCGCTGCATTATGAAAGAGGCTAAAACAAATATGTATGTTGAAAACTCTAACAAGCAAATTGCATATGAAGCAGCGTCTTTATGTTCATCATTTGGAGGAAGGTGCGTCTGTACACGAACACTTAACTGTGTTTAAAGAAATTCTCTCAAACTTGGAGGCCATAGAGGTCCAGTATGATAAGGAAGATCTAGGGTTGATTCTACTTTGTTCGTTGCCCCCATCTTATTCAACCTTTAGAGACACAATTTTACATAGCCGCAAGTCTCTCACAGTTGATGAGGTTTATGATTCTTTAACCTCGTATGATAAGATGAAATATCTTGTGGTTAAACTCGACTCTCAGGGAGAGGGTCTCATTTTTCGTGGGAGACAAGATCGGAATGCTGATGATGATCATGGTAGGACACAGGAACGGAATCCTAGTGGTAAATCTAAGGGTAGATCGAAGTCTTCAAATAGAGGTAAAACTCGTAACTTCTGTAAGAAGAAAGAGTACATTAAATCTGGGTGCTATACGCTACAAAATAAGATTAAAAAGGAGGATGCAAATCAAAAGGAAAAACAACCAGAAAAATTCTGGTGAAACTGATGTTGTAGAAGACTACAGCGATAGTGAACTTCTAGTCGCTTCTGTCAATGATTCTAAAGTAAGTGAGGAGTGGATACTTGATTCAGGCTGCACCTTCCACATGAGTCCCAATCGAGATTGGTTTACAACTTACGAAACAGTGTCTGAAGGTGTTGTTTTGACGGAAAATAATGCTTCGTGTAAAATCACAGGTGTTGGAACAATTAAAGTTAAGATGTTTGATGGAATTGTCAGAATACTTAGTGACGTACGGCATGTTCCAGAATTGAAAAGAAATTTAATTTCGTTGAGTACTCTTGATTCAAAAGGGTACAGATACACAGCTGAAATGAGGTTTTAAAGATTTCCAAAGGGTCCCTTGTTGTGATGAAAGGGCAGAGAAAAATTGCCAAGTTATATGTTTTGCATGGTTCTATTGTTACTAGTGATGCAGCTGTCGCTTCCTCTTCCTTATCAGATGATGATATTACTAAACTTTGGCATATGTGCTTAGGACATATGAGTGAGAATGGCATGGCAAAGTTGAGCAAAAGAGGACTTCTTGATGGGCAAGAAATTTGCAAACTAAATTTTTGTGAGCACTGTGTTTTTGGGAAGCAAAAGAGAGTTCGATTCACTAGAGGAATCCATAACATGAAGGGAACGTTAGAGTATATTCATTCTGATCTGTGATGACCATCCAAAGTGCCTTCAAGGGGTGGAGCTAATTATATGCTAACTTTTATTGATGATTTTTTCAGAAAAGTTTGGGCGTTCTTCCTGAAGCAGAAAAGCGATGTGTTTTCCGTATTTAAGTCTTGGAAAATTATGACTAAAAAACAAACAGGAAAACAAATAAAATATCTCTCCACAGACAATGGTTTAGAGTTCTGTTCTGATAAGTTTAATAAATTATGCAAGTTAGAAGGGATCGTGAGACACTTGACAGTTCGTCATACTCTACAGCAAAACGGCGTTGCAGAACGAATGGACAGAACGATCATGGAGAAGGTTTGATGTATGTTGTCAAATGCCAACTTACCGAAGTCGTTTTGAGCAGAAGCAGCCTCTACTGCATGTTTTTTGATCAACCGATCTCCAACCGTTGCCATTGAGAAAAAGACTCCACAAGAGGTATAGTTTTGGTAATCCTGCTAATTATTCTGATTTAAAGATCTTTGGGTGTCCTGCGTATGCTCATGTTAATAATGGAAAATTGGAACCGAGATGCATTAAATATATTTTTCTTGATTATAAAGCTGGTGTAAAAGGATATAAGTTATGGTGTCTTGAAAATAGAAAAGTTGTGATTAGCAGAGATATTATTTTTGATGAAACTGCTATGCTAACTAACTTATCTCTTAAAGACTCTTCAAATAAAGAAAATCAAAAGCAAGTGGAGCATCAGATTAATACAGAGTCGACTCCTCAAGCCAGTACAAAAATTAAGAATAGAGTTGCTTCTTCGCCGCAATACTCTATCGCCAAAAACAGAACTAGAAGAGAAATTAAACCTGTAAAGAAGTATGCTGAGGCTGATCTAGTTACTTATGCTTTAAATGTGGCTGAAGATATATATGCGAATCAAGAGCCATCTAATTATTTTAAGGCGATTAGCTGTGAAGACTCAGAAAAATAGATGTTTGCTATGCAAGAGGAGATGAAATCACTCCACAAAAAAAAACATGGGATCTTGTGAAACTTCCTAAAGGTAAAAATACTGTTCGTTGTAAATGGGTGTTTAAAAAGAAAAAAAGGACTCTAGGAGTTGAAGAACCCAGATATAAAGCAAGGCTTGTTGCAAAGGTTTACAGTCAAGTTCCGGGAGTGGACTTCACAAATGTGTTCTCCCCAGTTGTGAAGCATAGTTCGATTCGAGCTTTACTTGGTATTGTGGCCATGCATGATTTGGAACTTGAGCAGTTAGATGTAAAAATTACTTTTTTGCATGAAAAACTTGAGGAGGATATTTACATGCAACAACTAGAAAGTTTTACAGTCTAAAAAAAAAAAGAAGATTATGTTTGCTTGCTGAAAAAATCCCTTTACGGTTTGAAACAGTCACCAAGGCAGTGGTACAAGAGGTTTGATTCCTTTATGACTTCTCATGATTTCAAAAGAAGTAGTTTTGACAGTTGTGTTTACTTTAAGAAAAACAGTGATGGTTCTTTTGTGTATCTACTTCTTTACGTTGATGACATATTGATAGCAGCAAAAGATAAAGGAAAGATAAGAAAGGTTAAAGCCCAACTAAGTGAAGAATTTGAGATGAAAGATTTGGGACCAGCAAAGAAGATACTTGGTATGGAGATTCTCAGAAATAGAAAAACAAGTAAATTGTACCTAAGTCAGAAGGGGTACATTGAGAAAGTTCTTTGCAGGTTCAATATGCAGAGTGCTAAGCCTATTAGTACTCCTTTAGCAGCACATTTTAGACTTTCATCGGCGTTGTCTCCACAATCAGATGATAAGATTGAGTACATGTCACATGTTTCATACTCTAGTGCAGTGGGATCTCTCATATATGCTATGGTTTGTTCACATCTAGATTTATCATATGCAGTCAGTGCAGTTAGCAGATATATGGTGAATCCCAATAAAGAACACTGGAAAGTAGTTCAGTAGATTTTAAGATACTTACGAGGTACTACTGATGTTTGCTTACAGTTTGGAAGAACAAAAGATGGAGTCATTGGGTATGTTAATGCTAATTTTGCTGGAGACCTTGATAGAAGATCTCTCGCAGGTTATGTCTTTACAATCGGAGGTTGTGCAATAAGTTGGAAAGCCACTTTGCAAACTACAGTCGCTTTGTCTACCACTGCAGCTGAGTACATGGCAATTACTGAGGCTTGTAAAGAAGCTATTTGGTTGAAGGGACTATTTAGTGGAACTAAATGAAGACCTTCAAATCAATACAGTATTTTGTGACAGTCAGAATGCCATCTTTCTTACAAAAGATCAAATGTTTCATGAGAGAACAAAACACATTGATGTTCAATGGATTTTAAGATACTTACGAGGTACTACTGATGTTTTCTTACAGTTTGGAAGAACTAAAGATGGAGTCATTGGTTATGTTAATGCTAATTTTGCTGGAGACCTTGATAGAAGATCTCTCACAGGTTATGTCTTTACAACCGGAGGTTGTGCAATAAGTTGGAAAGCCACTTTGCAAACTACAGTCGCTTTGTCTACCACTGAAGCTGAGTACATGGCAATTACTGAAGCTTGTAAAGAAGCTATTTGGTTGAAGGGACTCTTTAGTGAACTCAATGAAGACCTTCAAATCAAAGACAAAGATTTTTGTGACAATCGAATGCCATCTTTCTTACAAAAGATCAAATGTTTCATGAGAGAACAAAACACATTGATGTTTGGTATCATTTTGTTCGTGATATTATTGCTCGTGTTAATATTGTTGTGAGTAAAATTAGTACTCATGAAAATCCTGCAGATATGATGACTAAGTCACTTCTTATAACCAAATTTGAGCATTGTTTAAACTTGGTTGGTGTTCATTGTTGAAGTAAAACCCTTAAGGGGTTTTATGGAAGAGGTAGAGAACTTGTTCGTTGAGAGTTCGCGATGAAGAACTTGTTTATTGAGAATTCGTGTCAATGTGGAGATTGATAGAATTAAGTGACCCGAATCCTTATTTAAATAAAATACAGTGGTAAAATAAAATAAAAGAAGAATCCATATAGAATTACACTTCTTTTATTTTATTTTAGAATAAGGTTTTTTAAACCTTATTAAATTCCATCTATTTGATATTGATTAGAATAAGGTGTTTCAGTCTTACTAGAATATGACTTTACAAGCCTATAAATAGACATAGTCTATTCCTCTTGTAATCAATTCGAATTCGACATAGTTAATTTTCTTCTCCTCTGCCCGTGATTTTTTCCCGAAAGAGTTTTCACGTAAAAATCTGTATGTTCTTTATTTTTAATTTTATTTTATTTTTTCACACAAATATATATAAATTGTCAATTTAATGTCAATTACTATTTCATTTCATAATACGAATTACAAATCACATTTCATCTCAATTTCCAAATTCATGGATTCATTGAACATAATCAATCAATGTTCCCAACTCATTCTACAATTTCATATTTCATATTCCACTTCAATTTCATATCATTTTCCATTTCAAATATTAGATATTCCATTTTTACCATTTATTTCCCTATTAACACGACTCAAACTCGGACTCAAACGGGCACATCAATTTGACAACCAGTACCTCATCGGATAAATATGAAGCAAATAGTGTACTCGCCACTATCAATAAGGTTGACAACTAGTGTCTAATCGGTATAACCGAAGTAAATTAGCACCCAGTGCCTCATCGACTCGTAGTTGAAGTAACCCTAAACTCTTCCTATCCTATGGCACCAGCTATATCTGACTCTACCCGAACAGTTAATAGGGTATTCATTTCATATTTCATTATCAACTAATACTTCTATTCATATTTAATTTCATCATGAGTACATTTATCTAACATATGGCAATAATCAATCATCTCAATATATGCTCAATTTCACATTATAACATTATATTATACTTTCACATATATTCAATTTAATCATTATCACTATCAACCAGTCTAAATCAAATCAATTCAGCTCATTTCATCACACCATCACATAAAATATTCTATTTCAGTTCAATTTAAAGTCAAATCCATAATTATTTCAATTTGTAATTCATCGTATTCAATTTAACCCTTTCACTCACCTTTTTGTACCCAATTATAAACAATTAAAATTTCAATTAAATATCAATTTAATCTGTCTCACCTTTTTATACCGAATTATAAACAATTAAAATTTCAATTAAATATCAATTTAGTCTGTCGCATGATAAGTCTCTATTTGCTGAATAGACCATTTCATTGGAATCTTTGAAGAGTATGATTATAAACAAGCGGACGGAGGTTTTACTCACTTTATGCGAATCAGGGTAAAAGTGGATATAAGATCCCCTTTGAAATGTAAGAAGAAAATCCAAGTTTCCACTCAGAACCACATTTATGTTCTTTTTTGTACAAAAAACTTACTTTTTTTGTTTTCTATGTGAGAACCTGGGGCACAGTGATAGTTTTTGCCCGGTTAGGCTTTAGAGGGATGTGGATGAGTCAAATTTTGGATTTGGATATTTCACTTGGACGCCGAGAAGGAAAGCTAGCATAGTGGAAAGTATTTTTTTGCACAAAGGAAACAAGGACGGTTTACAGGGTAGCTCTTCTTATAATTTGGGATAAGCCAGAAACGTTAACAATCGTGTGTTTAGAAATCCCTTGGGAAGAGTAAACTTGGTGTTGGGAGTAAATCTAGAAGGGGATGGCATAGGTTTTTAAAGGGATCAGTTGGATTCTTCTTTGGCTATAGGGCGTGATTTAATGATCCATGATCTTAAGGAAAGTCCCATTGGGGATTTCTAGGGTAAGAAAAGGCAAAGAGTTGGGGATTTTTCTAAAGGTGTTTCTGAGAGTTTGGATTTCGCAAGGAAAGGTGATAGGCGATTGATGGCTTATCAAAATGAATTATTAGCGACCACTAGGGGGTAGGTCGACCGACAAAAAAAAATCATATGCTAAAATATTCGTATGTTGGGGAGTTCACGGACTACGAGAAGGCTTAGGCATATGCTGAGACTTTATAATTCCCAAGTAATTTTCTTTATAAAGACTAATTTAGATTTAAAACGCATGGAATTGGTTAGAAGGAAAGGTGGATTTATGTATGGTATTGATGTGGTGATGGAAGGTACTAGGGAGGACTCTATTTAGGTTAGAAAGCTAAAGTTAATATAATTCTAAGAAGCTATTCAATGAACCATATAGATGTAAAGATTAGAGGAGATTTTGTAGACAATACTTGAAGAATGACGGGGCTTTATGGGTGCCCAGATGTTTGGTTTCAATCAAAATCATGGAATCTTCGAAGGTTGGGTCGGGATAGTATGTTACCTTGGTTAGTTTGTGGGGATTTCAATGAAATTCTTTGTTCTTTTAAGAAGAATGGGGGTGTTATTCGAGAACAAAATTGAATGGAAGATTTTCGGAATGTGCTTCCTGAATGTCAATTGGATGACGTGGGATATGAAAGGCCATGGGTCACTTGGGAAAAGGAAAATTTTGTGGAGAATAATATTAGAGAGTGACTAGATAAATGGGTCGCGAATGATGCTTGGAGAGCATTGTTCCCTACATTCTCGTTGAAATATCTTACCCATTCATTCTTTGATAATTGCCCATGATTGTTAGTATGTTTAAATTAAATATATTAAATGAACTTGTAATGTTGAATATGATTATGTTTGATTTGTGATTACGGTACCTTTTGTTGGTAAATTGGTTAATTTTCTAGGTTGATGGAATTGGTATGTTTTAAGTGCGGTTGAAGTGTGTTTCAGTCATGTAAATGTTTGTGGAATTGGTATGTCTTGGTGTAAGATTTGGTTTTGAAATGGCTTGTTTTAGGGGCAACTTATGTTGTACACAACTTAGGACACAGGCTGTCACACGGTCGTGTGCCACACATGGCCACCCCACACAGTCATGTGTCATTATTGTTTTAAGTGTAAATTTCACACGGTTTAAGACACGATCTGTGACACAGTCGTGTGTCTTAAGTCAGTATGTAACACGGTCTGACACACGGCCTATGACACGACTATGTGACCCAACATCGAATACACTCACGATTTGGCACATGACCTGCAACACAGCCATGTGGCCCTATTCCGAATACCACATGGGCTGAGACACGGTCGTGTGTCCAGACTTCAAATGTCCACACGATATAGGCTATGTCACACGACTTGGCCACACAGTCGTGTTGTTTCTCAAAGTTCTATATTTTTCCAAAATTTTTTATTTTGTTTCAAATTGATCCCTAGTTGTTCCCAAGTTATTTTTAGGGCCCCAAAGGCTCAGTTTAAAGCTTGAAAGTGTATTTTTACTATGATTATGATAAGTTGTTAGATGTTGATATTAAGTTGCATAATTGTTTATGTTTTGAAGTTAAATATTTTGATTTGTACGATAATGTTCTGTAACCCCGGTCTAGTGACAGAGACAAGTTAGGGGTGTTATAGTGGCACTTGATAAATATCCTAATTCACTTTTAACATGATCGCTAAAAGGAAAATACTATATGAATTCTGATTTTATGGATGAAAATTTAGGTCCTTACCCTTTATATACTGGAAAAGTATCTGTGTAGCGAAGGATCTGTAAAAATTAGGTATGAGTTGGAGTGTGGGCTCTAGGTAAGGCATCAGAATTTGGGATGATGCATGGGTTCCAAGGTTACATACAAGACATATCCAATTGAGGGAGGGAAAGAGTATCAGTTAGACTGGTATAAAAATTGATAAATCAGGATGTAAGAAGATGGGATGAGGAAAATCTTACATTATACTTGGATTAGGTCACTGCGGAGAGAGTGCACTGCATTCCCCTTGCTGACCATTTGCGAGAAGATATGATGGCATAGAGCGAGGAGTCATCGGGTGTGTTTACAGTCAGTAGCGATTACAAGATTCTAATACATGGTGAGGGAGAGGCTATAGGTGGTGGGCATTACAGGGCTTTTTACAAAAAGAAAAAAAAAAACTCTGGTAGATTAATTTACAAGAGAAAATCAAAATAACAGCCTTAAAAATTTTTAAAAATTACATTTCTTGCTATTATAATTAGTATAACAGAAGATTGAGAAATTCCGCCTTGAGCCCAAAATGTGCGAGAGAAAGTCTATCTGTTACAGAAATATGGGATAAATTACAAATTTCATGGCCTGATAACATTGCTTATAGTTCTCTACAAGATTGGCTAAGTTACATTTTTTTCTTGGCTTCATAATCCTATCTACAGGATTGTGACTTGCACTATATGGTTCATTTGGTCAGCAAGAAACAAACTAATCCATGAGAATAAGGTTATTTTGCCACACGATATTATCTGCAAAGTGGAATCCTACATTCGAGAAGTGGATGAATTGCAGAGGAAGTTACCTACAAGACGAGTAGGCAATAAGCGTTGGAGGCCTCTTGAATTTCTTTTCCATAAGCTTAACTTTGACGCAGCGTTCAATGGGTGTGGTAAGTGTTCCTGCACTGGAATAGTTGTTAGAAATTGAGAAGGTAAAGTGGTGGTTTTGAACATTGTAATAAACAACAACATACCTACTAGTTTCACTGCGGAGGCTATTGCTTGTCTTTAGGCAGTGAATCTTGAAAGAGATCTAGGGTTTCGAGAGGTATTAATCAAGAGAGATGCTCTATCGGTGATAAAGAAAATGCAAGCTTGTGACATAGATGGTTCACTTATTAGGGCTTATACACATGACGCCAAACACAAACTAACAGGTTCTAACATATGTGATTTTTATTATATTCAGCAAGATGCAAATAGAGTAGCAGATATTTTAGCAAAATAAGGCTTAAAGCGGGGAGAAATTACTTATCTAGTAGGTTTGGTGCCACTTTTTGCAAAAGATGCGGCCGAATATGACCGCTACAGGTGTCGATTAGGGGACACAGAGAGTCGTGGTGATGTTCCTCTTTGTTTGCCTTAATTGTTAGGCTTGCAGTGTTTCTTTGGGGACGAGACTAGATCGATAATGTGTGAAACGAAGGGGTTTGGTTTTGTTGTTTTTCTTATAGAAAGCGTCATTGTTTTCTCCTTGGGGTTGCTGGTTTCCATGGATAGGGAAATATCTGGCTTTGGAAATAAAGATCAATTAATGCTCCGCTGAGTTGTTTGCCAGATTAAAGTTGGGGTATTTGTTTTCCTTTTATTTCTTTTTTTGTCTCTTCGTTTTTTTCTGTTGGACCTTTTGTTTTCTCTTATTATTTTTCTTTAGGTTTGTTTCTTTAGGCCGGTTTTATTTAAATTGATGTTATGGGTGACTTCAGCCCAATTTTCTTTATCAATAATAATAACACAATTTCCCTTAAAAAAATTTCAATTAAATATAATTACAGTTATAATTCTAAATGCATTAACAATTTAACACAAACATGTCATATGAACTTACCTAGTCAAGACAACAAACAAACAACTCTCTAAGGACTAATCAACAATTGTTTATCTTTTCCTCGATTTTCTTCAATTTGGTCCAATTTTCGATCTATTCAATAATTCAATTCAATTTATCAATTCCAAAGATCTTATATCACCCTATTATAAGTGTATATTAATTTAATTTTGTTATTCAAATGCCCCTAAGCTTTTTCATTTTATTCAATTTAGTCTTTAAAACTGAAACAAGTATAACTTTCACAATTGAGCTTCATTTTTCATTCCAATTTCAATTATGTCCTACTGCAACCTTCTAAAACCTGAATTTATAGAAATCTCATGGTAATTTCATCAAATTTTCATTTTAGTTCCTATATGCAAATTTAACAAAATTTACTTTATCAAAGAGTCCATAAACATTTCACACCTTCCAAATCTACCAATTTCTATACAAAAAGAATCTAAGATTTATCAATGACAAGTTTTGAAATCTTGTTAAATTTTGAAATCAGATAGACGAATTAATTGAACCTAATTGCAATAATCTCAAAAACACAAAAATTACAATAAACGAATTAAAATCGATTTACCAATTTGAAGGAAAAGCTTGATCGAAAGCTTGATTTTCTCTCCAATGGAAAAATGGTGGAAAAGGTTGAAGATAATAAAATAAAAATGACCATTCACTTCTATTATTAGTTTTATTATATATTAACCTTATTTTAATATAAATTGACATATTATTTATTTATTTTTCATCCATAAACAGTCTACTCTACTTAGGTATGGCATAATTTCCTTTTTAAACCATTCAATTATTCGTTTAGACCCATTTAGTCCATCTAAATTAATAGCGATTAATTTTTATATTTTTTATGATTTAATTCTTTTTCCTTAATTAACTATCTAAACGTTAAAATCCCTAGACCAAATTTCAATATACCTATATAATAACTCCTTAAATATTTAATAAAAATATTTATGGGTTTAGTTTACAGAAACGAGGTCCCGATACCTCATTTTCTAAAATCACTTGACTTTAGGGACAAACCACTTATAATTAACTATTCATTCAATTAGCAAAAATTATCAAATCAAAATTTAATATAATACTATATTTGACTTGTAAATATTAAATAATAATATTTACGGACTCACTCGTCGGATTTCTAGTAACCACTGTTTCCGACACCACTGAAAAATAAGTTGTTACATAAATGATTATTTTACTATAAATTTGACAGAACTTGTTTCGAAAATGAATGTGACATCTCGTAACTCGGGCCTAACGATTGGGTCGAATATTGAGGTGTTACGCAAACCAGAAAAAGAAAAGAGATTAATCCTAGACAATCACAGATATACAATATATAGGATATAATATTTAACAAATATGAAAAAAAATGAAGCCTAGACAAATCACAATTTTTGAATTACAATTGGAAATAAAACAAATTAAGTTAGAACTTTTCCTGCTTAAAAATGAACAACAAGAAATGAAGAAACAAATGAAAACTTTAAAAAAGAAATCCTAAAAGATAGTTCTTCAAAAATTGAACTCGAACTTAGAGATAATACACAATAATACATGATGGTTCTCGCTGAAGTATCCATCCAAAGATATTTAATAAAAATAAATCTCATTATAAACAATGAATTTCAATTGGAAATAGCAGCCTTTTTTGACATAGAAGCAGATCAAAACTATATTAGAGAAAGGATAATTCCAATAAAATATTATAACAAAACATCAGAATCTCTTAAAGTTGCAAATGGTAAAAAAAAAAAAACTCGAAATTACTTGAAAAATTCCTAATGCTGAAATTTGTAATAAGTTATCAAATATCAAACATGTTTTTTAATGGTAAAAGATATTACCCAATATGTCATATTAGAAACCTCGTTCATATCTTTACTCAAACCCTACAAAGTAACAAATCATTCAATCTCCACCAAAGTTTTAAATATTAAGGTAGAATTTCCTTTCATGGAAAAACTCAATAAGAAATCTTGACCTATTAATTTTTTTGTCGATCCAGAATGAGCAAATCAACGATTTGATTAATCATAAACAGAAACAAATTTCTTTTCTAAAAGAAGAAAAATGTTTTAAAAAATTATCTAGATAATTAGATTAAAAAAAAAGAGAGAGAAGTCCAAAAAAAAAAAACCAAATTAAAGAAGAATTAGAATCAACAATATATTTTGAGATTCCTAATGTCTTTTGGAATAGGCAAAAACATGAAGTGACATTACTATATGAAAATGATGTTGATGAAAGGCAAATTTCAACAAAAGCAAGACTAATACAAATGAACAAAAAAATGAAAGAATTTTGTAAAAAAGAAATACAAGATCTTCTCAATAAAAAATTAATCAGAAAGATAAGCTTTTTTTGGAGTTGTTGTAACAGCTCAATTTTGGGCCCAGTTGGAACAGTGGTTTCGAGACCACAAAGTTGACGTAATAAAATTTATTTTTATTATATTTTTATGGTCTAAAATTTCATGAAATGATTTTGTGAAATTTCATTTGAAAATTTTGATGTTTGGGCACTCAATTTAGTCAAAAGGACTAAATCATAAAAAGTGCAAAAGTTGAGTTCTACATGCTAGAGGTGTTCAATTGTTATGAAATTTTAAATTGGAGGTCCTTATATGGTAATTAGACCATTGGTTAATTTTTTGGACAAAAATGGACATGAAATAGGTGAAACAGAATATTTTTAAGTTAGGGGCATTTTGGTCATTTAGTAATTAAAATGAATTAAAAACAAAATTAAAAGCCAATTTTTGTCCATCTTCAAGCTATGGCCTAAACTTGCATGGAGAAACCATGGATAGGGTTTTTCAAGTTTCCAAGCTCGATTGTAAGCCCGTTCTATCCCCGTTTTTAATGATTTTTACATTTTTGCAATTCCCGTAACAAGATCTATCTATTTCTACCATTTATTTGAGTTAGAGTTGATGTTTAAAAATTTACCCATGTGCTACATGTGTGTATTTTGATGTTTAAGGGAGGAATATGAATGTTTGTTGTGTGTTAAATGACTTTTACTAAGTAGTTTTCGGTGAAAACACTAAAAAGGACTAATTTGTAAAAGTTATAAAATTTTTCATAAAAGTGTGATTTAGTGGAAATTTTGGGCTGATATAGTTATGAAAATGATTTGGCTAGGCTTAAAGTGCAAAGGAATTGAATGAAAATCATTTTACGAGTCTAGGGGCAAAAGTGTAAATATGTGGAACTTTAGGGGCAAAAATGTAATTTTACCATAGCATGAGTTTTGGATCACATTGACTAATGTGACTAATAAATAGACCAAATGTGATATTATAGATCAAATAAAACGAGGTTCGAATCTAGAACGGGAGAAAAATGAGAAATTGACGGTTAAGTCCTTTTTCACCATTTTTGGTATTGAGGTAAGTTCGTGTGATTTAATAAGCATGTTATTTATGTTATTATCGTTATACATTAAATATATCTTGTTATGATTGTGTTAAAGTTGATTTAATGGATGTTTGATGGAACGTGACATTTTAAATGAAATTAGTAAGTTGTATG
Organism: Gossypium anomalum; assembly: GCA_025698475.1. Taxonomy (NCBI): domain Eukaryota; kingdom Viridiplantae; phylum Streptophyta; class Magnoliopsida; order Malvales; family Malvaceae; genus Gossypium; species Gossypium anomalum. The sequence continues at coordinate 72,783,659 of CM046965.1, read as the reverse complement.
GAAATAATGTGCTATGTTATTTTTATTGTATGGTTTAATGTTTAATAAACATGAAAATGAGTTGGTTTGAATGTACATTACAAGGTCATCTATGCATATTAATATATTTGATGAAAAGTGAAAACCCCGATTGAATGAAAGAAATATTCGATGGATCTGTAAAAAGGAATTGACGGCAAAAGGATCTAGCCTGGACGGGTGTTCTTAAAGTGATCTAGCCTCCCGAAGAATATGAGTGTAATATGGATTTAGCCCAGACGGGTAATTCGATTAGGGTTTGAATTTAGCTTAGACTGGTAATTCAAATCCGAACTCATGAGATTAATTGTCGTTACAAGGGATTTAGCCTGGACTGGTAATCCCGCCGTAAGATGCGAGGTTCGCGGGAGTGTGTACTTGAAATGATCACTCGTACACTTTGACGGTACATGGGATATCCATCAAAATTTCTGAGAAAATTCAACGGGATTAATATGAGAAATGAATAAAAAGGGTTTTTTCCATGACAAACTTATTTATGTTATAAGATACTATTATGATGGATATGACTGTCACATTTGGACGAGTGGTGGTGCTAAGAGATAGCACAGGTATGTACTCGAAATCCACGAACATGTGTTGGACATGGGAAGTGAAATGGACTTGTGGTATGAATGCAAATAAATGAGTGATACACATGAGAATAATTTTTATGGCAATCTTGTGATGATTATCATTTTGTTGCTCTAAAACTGTTTGGACAGCAGCAATAGCCCGACTTTGAAAATCCACCAAAAATTGTGGAATTTGAATTAAAGGCTTAATTAAATATTAAATGAAAGATTATTGAGTCTAGTTTCACATAGAAGAAACGGTATAAGCAAAATCATTTAATCTTATGACATATTTGAATTCTTGTGAGACAGAGTCAAAAGGAGTTCAAAATCCCCTGTTCTAACTTGAGAAAGTCACTATAAATTGTAAAAAAAAATTATGTTAATAAGTCTATTTTCAAGAGAATCAGACGGGAACATTATCTGCATTCCGTATTAAGAGATAAATAAATATTAGTGAAGAAAGGTCGAAGCTGTCAAATAGCAAAATAGGGGAAACTTTAAAGAATAAACTGTACTTATTGGCTAGACCAAAAATTATGAAAATTTTATGATAAAAATATATGTGAGTATAGTTTTTGGGAAAATTAACAAATCTTAATTTGAAGTTTTGTAGCTCTGGATATAAATAATTTAGTAACTGTGGCTCGAGAAAATAGCTTAACTGGACTTTGAATAAATAGAGAGAAATTGAAAAATAGCATGTTAATACATTGCTTATTATTTTCATACGAGCTTACTAAGCGTAGAGATTACTCCTTCCTTTCCATTTCCTTAGTGTTCTCAGGTCGGCTTGGGGTTGGAGATCGTCGGAGGCAGCATCACACTATCGAACAAATACCTTTGGAGTATTGATACATAAATTAGAAATATCAAGTGAGTGGCATGTATAAGGACCTAATTTTATAACATGTGTTATTATAATTTGGCCAAATGTATTGGCCTATATTGAGCTAATGATTATGACTTGTAAATCTAGCTATTCATGTTATGTCTAATAATTGTGATGTGAATATGCTTGTTTGCCATGCATGGTTGGTAATATATCATGTGTGTTGAATACATGTTTTATAACCAATCGAGGTGGTCATGACCATGAATTAAATGTGTAATATGGAAATAAAATGATAATGCCCTGAACATGGATGTTTGATGGATAGTTTGGTAACCATGGTACAATGGTATAAAGTGAGAAATAGCAATAATGTTAAATTGAATATGGAATTGGTGTAGAATGTCTTAGTCAAGCATATTGTTTTATGCATGTGAAATGTGGACACTATATAAAGATATGACTTGGCCAAAAAAGTGTATGCTTGATGATAAGTTGGAATTAAATGGACATGAAGATAACTATGGTATAAAGGTATAAGTGGTAAGGTATTTGATAAAGCCAAATGAATAAGATACGGTGTGTCTAGACTTGGTTTAATGTGAGAATGTGTAACACATGTATGTTGATAAGTAAATGAAATATCTGCATCATAATTGAGGATGTTAAATGCTTTTGGATCCATGTTTGTGTGTGTGCATGTAAAGGGTGACAAAAAGGCTTGAAAAATAGCCTATGTGCTGGCCACGCGGGCAGAGACGGTCTAGCACACAAGCGTGTGACCCTTATTTGTTTCCTGACATCATAAACAGAGAGTTACACGGGCTGTGGACACGGGCGTGTCCAGAGCCACACAGGCGTGTGACTCTCCAAAACATGAAAAATTTTCTAAGTGATGTAAAACTTTCGGAGGTTCTCAGTTTAGTCCTGAACCTCTTCTCAAGTATGATTTGAGTTTCGTGGACCCAAATAAGGGACTATGTACATGTGATTTAATATTTGAAATATGAATGAAATTTTATGGTCGGGTTTGCATAATTGATTGCGTTTAAGTCCGGTAATGCCTCGTATCCTGTCCTGGCATCGGACACGGGTAGGGGGTGTTACAATTGTTCAACATTTTATGTGATAAAAAAGGCAAAACTTAAAAGAGGGATACCAAGATTATTCATTAATTACAAATCTCTCAATCAAACTCTAAAATGAATTAGATACCTAATACCAAATAAAAAATATTTATTGCAAAAACTTTGCAATGCCAATATTTTCTCAAAATTTGACATGAAATTAGGATTTTGGCAAATCCAAATCAAAGAAGAAGAAAGATAAAAAAATGATATTTACTGTACCATTTGGACAATACGAATGAAACATAATGCCTTTTTTACTAAAAAATGCTCCATCTAGGTTCCAAAGAATTATGAATGATACTTTTATCTATATTCCAATTTACAATAGTATACATTGATGATATACTAGTGTTTTTTCAAAAATTTAGAAAAACACTTCAAACCCTTATCCATTTTTGTCAAAGTTATAAAAAATAGCGGTTTAGTAGTATCTAAATCCAAGATTAGTTTGTTTTAAACTAGAGTAAGGTTTTTAGATCATTATGTTACCCAATAGACCATTACTCCAATAGAAAGATCTATAGAATTTACCAAAAAAATTTCAAATCAAATCCTTGATAAAGTCCAACTACAAAGGTCCTTACATAGTTTCAATTATGTCATAGATTTTTATCTCGGTCTTAGCAAATTATGTAAGCCCTTATATGAGAGGCTCAAGAAGAACTCACAACCTTAGATAAATGTTCACACCAATATAGTCACCCAAATAAAAAAACAAATCACCCAACTTTCCTGTTTACACTTAGTTGATCCAACCGTCTCCAAAATAGTAGAAATAGATGCTTCTAAGATAAGGTATGGTGGGATTTTAAAACAAGTTAAGGGAGGAAAAGAACAAATAGTGCAATTTACATATTGACATTGGAATCCAACTCAGCAAAATTATAGTACAATCAGAAAAGAAATTTTATCAATTGTTTTATGTATTACAAAATTTCAAAGTGATTTATTAAATCAAAATTTTCTTTTACGAATTGATTGCAAATCAGCAAAAGAAGTTCTACAAAAAGATGTTTAAAATATTGTCTCAAAACAGATTTTTGCAAGATGACAAACAATTTTAAGTACATTTAATTTTGAAATTGAATATATCAAAGGAGAAACTAATTATTTGCTTGATTTTTTCACAAAAGAATTCTTTCAAAAATGCCCCCAAAACTCAAAGACAAAGGAAAAGTAGAAAAATCCTCCTCCAAACAAAAATATGATCAAAACCATCAAATCGTAGTATAAAATTTGTCTACAAGAAGAAAATGAGGGATCATCATCCTCATAAAAAAACCTTCAATAATGCATCACTCCAAGATGCATAAGACACAAATGAAATTAGTTCGCAAATAAACAATGAATTGAGTCTCTCTCAATCCTCAGAAGTGACATTAGTCATACCCCAATCCAAAGAGCAAACTCCTCTCAAACAAATTGTTGCTGAAGTAGCCAAGATTTCAAAAAATAGAGAGATTGCTTTACACAAATCAAAACCTCTCAAAAATATTTCTCATAAAATATCTTTTCAAGAAGTATTTTCCAAAAGAAGTAGCATATTCACATGCTGCTACACAAAAATCCTCACAATATTTTATAAATAAATGTTTTGAAATTTTTTTCATAATCCATTTCTTTTCAAAATTGTGTATTTCTTTGATTTTTTTTCTTGAAATTATGCTTATTACCAAGATCATTACATGTGTCGGAACCTTTTTTTTTTAAAAAGAGAGGTCAACTTTTTATTTTAAAAAACGAAAATGAAAACGAAAATGGGAGTCGCCACCAATCATTTTTGATGAGGTGGGATTGGGTCACATCGAAAAGTGGTTGTTTTTAATAAACGATTTGATTTATTAAAACAACGCTTTTGGTCTACGAAATTTAGAAACATGGGATCGGAAGTTTGTTACGCACGAGGAAGGATTAGCACTCTTGTAATGCCTAAAATTGGTACCTAGTTGATTAATTAATGTCTTGGTGTCGAAAATTGAAAATTTGAAGAAATTTTAAAATACGATCATTTGCTAAATATTGCTTAATTGAAATTTTTTTGAGAAAAGGGCATATTCCATGTTAATCAAGGGAAAGAATTATGTCCTGTAAGTTAGGACACAATATCTTAAATCTCCAAAACGAGAATAAACACCGAAAATTAGTTATTTTGGAAGATGTTTGATTATCTTGGATTTAGAAAGAAATCATATTCCTTAAGTTAGAACATGATTTTTCTTAATTCCCAAGAATATTTTAATGAAAATATCATGCTTAAAAAATGTTCGATTATTCAGATTTATCGACAAAATCGAAATCTCGTAAGTTGGGGAACGACTTTTTGAATCTCCAAAATACGAAATATTGCATTTTTAAAAAATCTTTTTTATGTATCGGATAAAAATTGTGATACGAATTAAAAAAAGGTAATGAAATAATGTAATAATGCAGGTAAAGTATTAAAATGATAAATAATAATAATAGAATACTATAATAATAATGATGACAATATTGATAATCAAATTGCAACAACAAAATAAATAAAGTAACATAAAATAAAATAAAATGAAAATAGGAAATGCATAATAATAAGAAAAAGTAAATATAACATGAAGTTATAATAATTAAAAGAAATAATAAAACAACAAAATAAATAAATAAAAATTTAAAATTACAAATAGAAACAATAATAAAATACACAATTAAAAAAATATGAATAATCTATTTAAAATATGTTTTTAGTGTAAAAGGATGAAGAAATAATAATAAATAAAAGTAAATAAATAAAATAATAAAAAATGTGAGAGAGTTGAAATTGAGTTGCCCAGGATTAAATTGCAATTTGGGCAACATTTTGGGGTGGATTTTTAAAAATAAAAAGGATAGGGCCGATCGAGGGATTAAAATAAAACACGCGTTAAGGTGCACAGACTGAAATGGAAATATTCTTGGGTCACTAGAATGGCACCGTTCTTTATAGAATTAAAATGAACAAAAAATAAAATCATAAGGTAAATTTAAAGAAATAAAAAAAAACTGAATTGCAAACTAATTAAAAAGTAGAAGGGCTGAAAGTGCAATTAGTCCTTTCGCTAAAAAACACGTAGTTTCTACTAGTGGGTTGGGTCGGTTGGATCGATTAGCTCAAAACGACGTTGTTTTGGCGTCTGTGCATTGGCCCAAAACGGCGTCGTTTTATACCGCCTATTTAAGTTAAAAAATCTGAAAAATAAAATTCATTTTTTAACCAACTTAAAAAAAACAAAACACCCTTCCCCTTTTTCTCTCTAAGTCTTCTCCCCCCGGCCAAACTCCGTTGAAGTGCCACTACACCTACACGTCGATCTCAACGACGTACACATGCGGTCTCTGACGTAGAAAATCAAAATCTTTCCCTTTTCCTCTGGCAGTTAAAAAAATATGTGAGCCTTTTTTCGTGTTTTTTTTTATTATATATATATATATAACATTGCTTCAAAAAAAGAAAGAAAAGAAAGATAAATAAATAAAAATAAAAGGAAAGACCACCTTAATACGATTCGGTTTGCTTTGCATTTCTTTTGCTCTTTTGTTTTTGTGAACTCTTATTGCTAGATTCGATTTTTGCATATGTGTGTAAAAAAAAACAAACAAACCCCCATAAAGTTTACAATTTTAGGCTTTTTATAGCCCGAATGCAATACATTATACATTGTTTTATATTTGTTTGCTGTCACTTTTGCTATTGATTTTTGCAGGTGCAAAAGAGCGGTGGCACAGAGGCGGTGGCCAGTGGCGGTGGCGGTCTAGTGCAGACCTAGGTACGACGCATCTAGGGTTTGTTTCTCTTTTCTGATTGTTGTGGGCTAGGGTTTGGTTGAGCTGTTGTTTGTGCTTGAATTGGGTTTAACTGGGCTGTTTGATTTTTTATTTCTGTTTTGTTTTATTTTCTTATGGGCCTCGGGCTAAAATTGGCCTTACAGCTGCCCCTCTTTACTCATTATCGTGTAACAAGAATGGAGCACAGACTTTTGAAAAAGGCCAATTTTGCCCGGTCTCGTCGAGTCTCGACTTCTTTGGTGCTTCTCTTCTTCAAGTAGCCTCATTCTAGTCCACTACATCTTGTTGCTTCGATTCACTCCACTACAACTTTAGAGAAATAAGACTTGTAGTTTCAATCTATTCCGCTGCAACTTCAGGGAGATGAGATTTGTGGCTTTAATCTGCTCTACTGCAACTTCAGAGAGATAAGATTTGTTATCTTAGATCTACTCCACTGTAACTTCAGAGAGATAAGATCTATAACTTTAATCTGCTCTACTGCAACTTCAAGAAGACAAGACTTATAGCTTTAATCTGCTCTACTGCAACTTCAGAGAGATAAGACTTGCTATCTTCGATCTACTCCACTGCAACTTCAGGGAGATAAGATTTATAACTTCAATCTGCTCCACTGTAACTTCAGGGAGATAAGATCTATAACTTCAATATGCTCCACTACAACTTCAGGGAGATAAGACTTGCCACAATGACTTTAATCCGTCCCACTGCAACTTCAGGGGTACAAGATTTGTGGATTCACCGATCCTGTTACACCGTCCTCTAGGGAGCATGACCTATAGAATCGATTTCATGGGCCTATGTGTATGCCAAATGATTAGGATGTCATGATCAGAATGAATTAAATGCTCCTAACCAGATGTGCATGAATGATATTTGTATGAATGCAGCATGTTATTTTGTGAGAATGATCCCCTTTTTAATGCTTAGGTTGTCATCGCTTGTTACTCATCGAGGTTCTGTCACTGATATGTTACCAAGCATTTTTATTCAGCTGGTATCTCTGGCAGAAAAGCTGAAGAAATAGTCGCAATTTAGACTATTCTTTCTCAAATGTTTCCAATTCTTAGGTTTGGTTAGTTCTAACTAGTGGTCCTGTTTCAGGTCCCTATACTATTTAGAAGCTTTTCAGAGCAATATGCAAAACTTCTTTTACGTGAATATTATGAGTCCATTAATCGTTATTTCAATAAAAAATGCTTGAAAAGATTGTAACAATGGACAAGACTGAAATCTATCGGAAGCAAAGCTCAAAATGAATGGAATTAATCAAAATAGCAAACTTTGCTAAAGTACAAAGTGGGTAAGATGAAAGTCGGTGCCCCAGATATCGCAGCATGAGCTTCTCTGCACAAACTTCTTGATGACCATTTTGAGCTCAATCATGTGTTTAGGGGATCTAGAGTATTTTGTCGATACCCTTAGATGTAACGTTCTTCTTTTTGAGGAGACCCGACCATCACAAGTTTAATCTTCAATCCATATTTGAACTGCCTCTTTCCAGGTTTTCAACCCAAATCCCTTTGGTCTCAAGGCCCTTTGTGGGTTTTCGCCTTGGCCTCTCCTTTTTTTTTTAGGTGAAGTATTTCTTGACCGAATCTTAATTCACTGGATTAGGCAGGTTCTTGCCATCCATCAGTCAATATTAATGCCCCTCCAGAAAAGGCCTTCTTTACCACATAAGGTCCTTCCAATTTGGTATCAATTTCCCTTTGAAGTCTTTTTGTATGGGCATGATCTTTTTCAATACTAGGTCCCCCTCATAAAATTCTCTGGGACGAACCTTTTTGTTGTAAGCCTGCATCATTCGCTTTTGGTACATTTGACCATGAAAGATGGCTTTCAACCTTTTCTCTCCAATCAAGTTTAGCTGATCATATTGGGATTGGATCCATTCTGCTTCATCCAATTTCAATTTTGCCAAAACTCGGAGAGAATGAATCTCGACTTCAATGGGTAAAATCGTCTCCATTCCATAAACTAGAGAGAAATGCGTTGCCCCGATTGAGGTCCTTACAGATGTTCAATAAGCATAGAGGCCAAATGGTAACTTCTCATGCCAATCTTTGTAAATCTCGGTCATTTTCCCCATGATTTTCTTAATATTTTTATTGGCTGCCTCGACTGCACCGTTCATTTCCGGGTGATACGGTGACGAGTTGTGGTGTCTGATCTTGAACTGATTGCAGACTTTGGATACCGTGCTGTTGTTCAAATTCAGTGCATTGTTAGATATGATCTTTTATGGTATTCCATATTGACAAATGATTTCTTTCTTCAGGAATTTGCTGACTGCCGTCTTTGTAACATTGGCATATAAAGCGGCTTCTACCCACTTGGTGAAGTAGTCGATGACTACAAAGATGAATCGATGCCCATTTCAGCTTTTGGAGAGATTGGCCCGATGATATCCATGCTTCACATAGAGAAAGGCCATGGAGAAGTCATAACATGCATATGCGAATAGGGTACATGAATTTTATCTTCATAAATTTGGCACTTATGGCATTTTTTGGCATAATTGATGCAGTCTCGTTCTATGGTGGACCAATAATACTCGAATATCATGATTTGCCTGGTCATTGTGAAACCATTAGCATGTGTTTCGCAGACGCCCTTATGGACCTCTTCCAAGATTTTCTTAGCCTCAATAGTGCCCACACATCTTAGTAGCACTTGATCCTTTCTTCTTTTATATAGGATCTCCCATTCAAGACGTGGTCACTAGCCAGTCTTCTCAACGTCCTTTTATCATTCTCAGTTGCTTGGTCAGGGTATTCACGATTCTTCACATATCACAATATATCGTGGTACCAAGAATGATCATCTTTTTCTTCTTCGATGATGATGTTGTAGCAATGGGTAAGAACCTCATAAATACTCATCTAAATAGGCTTTACATCCTCTTGTTTGTTCACATTGACCATGGAAGCTAAAGTTGCTAGGGCATCAACCATCTGATTTTCTTCTCGCAAGAGGTAGCAGAATGTGCTATCATCAAACTCTTTAATTAATTCAAGGACCAACCTTCGATAATCAATCAACTTAGGATCTCTCGTCTCCCGTTCACCTTTGAGTTGATAAATCACTAGAGCAGAATCCCTATATATCTCTAGCACTTTGATTTTGTGTTCTATAGCTGCACGAATACCCATGATGCATACTTTATATTCCGCTATATTATTCGTGCAATCAAAATCCAATTTACTAGTAAAGGGATAATGATTTCCGTTTGGGGATACCAAAATTACCCCGATTCCATTACCCACAGCATTTGAGGCCCTATCAAAATTTAGTTTCCAAGGATGACTTTCTTGAGAGTCTTCTTCAGTGGTGGCAATATACATTAGATCTTCGTTTGGGAAATTAAAGTTCAAAGGCTTGTAATCCTCTACTGCTCTACTGGTTAGAAAATCTATTATTGCACTCGCTTTTATAGCTTTCTGATTCACATAGACTATATCAAATTCGAAAAGTAGGATTTGTCATCGGGCCATCCTTCCATTCAAAGCAGTCAACTCCATCATGTACTTTAAAGGATCGAGTTTTGAGATGAACTAAGTTGTGTGTTACAACATATACTATTTCAATCTTTGGGTTGTCCAGATCAAGGCGCAACACAACTTCTCGATTGGCGAATATCTTGTCTTACATTCAGTGAATTTCTTACTGAGGTAGTAAATCGCCCTTTCTTTCCTTTCTGACTCATCATGTTGGCTAAGCACACATCCCATAAAATTCTCAAATACTGCCAAATACAGTATCAGTGGCTTATTTGGACTAGGTGGCGTCAGCATTGAGGCATTGGACAGGTATTGTTTAACCTTGTCGAAAGTCTTCTGGCACTGCTCGTTTCAAATACCTAGATTGTGTTTCTTAAGGAGACGGAATATGGGGTCGCATTTCTCAGTTAGTTGTGAAATAAACTAGGTAATGTAATTTAGTCTTCCTAGAAATCCTCGAACTTCTTTTTGAGTGCGCGGCGGAGGTAACTCCTGTATAGCCTTGACTTTATCCGAGTCAATTTCAATCCCCTTTTCCCTAACTACGAATCCTAGCAGTTTTCCTGACCTAGCCCTAAAGGTACATTTTGCTGGATTGAGCTTTAGCTTGAATTTTCTCAACCTCAAGAATAATTTCCTTAAGACTTGCACATGTTCCTCTTCTATTCGGGATTTGGCGATCATAGCATCAACATAAACTTCAATTTCTTTATGCATCATATCATGGAATAGGGTTACCATGGCTTTCTGATATGTCGCCCGCATTTTTTAGTCCAAATGGCATCACCTTTGATGCGGTCGTTGAGAGCGCCAAAAATATCATATTCCCTGTAAAATAACGAAAAAGAAATAGTAAAGGAGAAGTAGGGTCAAATCCTCAGGGATCGGATTATACAATTGCTTGTTTTTCGAAATCCTAGGCAGAATCGTGCCCAAGAAAACCTGCGTGCCTGGAAAAAAAACAGAATTTAAGAATTGATTTTGGAAGCGAAAATAAAATAAAAACAGAATTTAAAGTTTACTGAAATTATGATTATGAAAATAATAAAAATAATAAAGAGAGTTTTAAGAGAAAAGAAATTCTTATGGGAAAGTTTCAGCCTCCGGTTGTCACATTCCGCCTTGGGCTCAATCCTTGACTTTTGGATGATCCTTCTCGACTCAAGTAAGCCAGTTATAGTGGAAGAGGACGCTTACGACCACCAGCTCCAAAGATTAGACTTACGATTTTTAGGGAATCTGCCTCTAGCCAGAAATTCTATGCTAGATCAACGCCTCTCAATGGCGAATCCCACGCCATTTTGTCTCTTTGGCTCGCCAGCCTCTGACGCAGTAAGTTGATGAACCGACGGTGCAACCCTTCCAAAACACATAAAGCGATCGCATTTGCATACGTTGAAAAGCTTACTTTTTAAGGGCCATGGATGGAAGCGTCAGCCCGTAGTGCGGAGAAACGATGAATACTTGGTGGAAAAGGCTAAGTTCAGATTCTAAGCCTCAAGAACCCTTTTTGGGAAATATTGACAACTTTTGGCTAGAAAGGTTTTAGTGGCTCATGATATTGGTGGGAAAGTAAATAAAATTATGGAAAAAGAAATTTTATTGAAATGAAAAAAAATATGGAAAGAACAAAAGACTTTTAGGGGGAGAGTGTTTACAAAAAAGATGAACACCCAAATAGAGTCACTTCACCCCCTATTTATGGTGCTAGGAAGATAGTCTAATTTAACTTAAATTCTAAAAGATAAATACATTTAATTAAAGATAAATAAAGATTATTAAAATAAAATCCTAAAATTAAATAATCCTAATATTTATCTTAATATTAATTATCCTAATATAAATAAAATAAAATAAAATAGAGTCTTCCAAAATAAAATCTCTTCTATTTGCTTTTAAGTCCTTGTGCCTTCCATGTTCGCACTTTTGGCACCATATTTGTCCCACATATTGGCCCATTTAATCTCCAAATTCACGCTTTTTCCCTTGAATTTACTTTTCGCCTCCAATTTAGTCCCTAAAAGATAAAAAGACATAAATAGCTCAAATTAGTGGGCTCAAGCTCAAAATAAACACATGATTAATATATAAAAACACGTCATTTTAGAGTATTATCAACCTTATAGCAAAATGTTCCCCCACATGGTTACAAATGTGGTCTTATTCATGTCTTCAGGATGCATCTTTATCTAGTTGTATCCTGAGAAGCCGTCTATGAAGGAGAATAATGAATAACCTGCGGTGTTGTTCGCTAAGCTGTTGATATGGGGCAATGGGAAATTATCCTTCGGGCTAGCTTTGTTTAGGTCACTGTAATCCACGCACATTCATACATTATCATCTTTTTTAGGGACGGGGACGATATTGGCTACCCATTCTGAGTATTTGACCACTTGTAAGAAACCAGCATCGAATTGCTTCTTGACCTCTTCTTTTATTTTTGGCAAAACATCGGGCCTCATCCTTCGGAGCTTTTGTTGAATTGGCTTGCACTCTTCCTTTATGAGGAGCTGGTGTACCACGATATCACTACTTAGTCTAGGCATATCTCGATACGACCATGCAAAAACATCTTTGAATTCTTGGAGTAACTCAATTAGGTTTCGCTTTGTCTCTGCGGCAATACAAGCTCCAATTTTTACTTCTTTTCCTTCTTCCAAAACCACAATCTCTACTGACTCTTTATGAGGTAGAATCTGTTTCTCATCTTGTTCCATCATCCTTAACAAATCAAAAGATAGGTTACAATCTCTGTCATCTTCAAAGTCCTGAGGTTCCTCCAAACACATATCTCACTCAAATGGAGATTCCGAGTTAGTAGCAGCGTCGCTCATATCATTGATATCTAAAGACCTGTTATAGGGATGAAGAAAATCCAGAGAATAAAAGAATCTAAGAATAATTATCTGTATGGTATGATTATGAATGAAATGAAAGAATAGAAGAATATTTGTTCGGAATAAGACAGAAAGATGCATTTCATTGAAATAAAAATGTTGGACATAGGCCTATTTCACAAAAGGATTCTAATTGTCCCTAGGCTTAAAGCAACAAGTTTGTTTTGAACATTACTCTAAATTAGCTCTAAAATTATAGGAATCTCTTTCGCAGTCTAATTGTTCAGAACACTTCCAGATACATAAGGGCGAATGCCCGATAAATTTTCTTCCAAAATTCCCTCTTCAGATATGGCGTTGATGTTCAGATTTCTCATCATTTCTTTAGCAGTTTCTTTTCTTGTCATCTTCCATTCAGGGTGAATAATTCCTCTTGAAACAAATGTTCTAGATATATGGGGAAAAGTCATCGATTCCTATTTGACTTCTTCTCCGCTTAATCGTGCTCTTCTCCTTTCCTACTTCTTCTCCAACTCTTTTTTCTTTTGTTTCGCATCTGGCTTATATTCCAAGCCAAAACGATCTCGTTTATCCATCATAATTGGTACCTTGACCCTCCCTTGGAAATATTTCCTAAGTTCTTTTCCCAGCATGACTCTCTTTTCGACCATCAGCTATAGGCCTATCTTCGTAGTTTTAGATATTCTGGGCATAGGGATCTTGTTCCCTTCGACGATGAAGGTTGCATTTACAAATTCCAGCTATAAAAAAGAATATTCATCGCCTCATCGTCTGCCCCTATATATGGCGTGTCACTGGTTACGGATGCAATAATATATTCTTTTACATTTATTATTACCAGTCGACCCTCAGTTATCAACTTTAGCTTTTGGTGCAGTGATGACGGCACTGCCCCGGTCGAGTGAATCCAAGGCCTCTCCAATAAGCAATTATAAGAAGCTTGATGTCCTTCACCAGGAAATCTACTTCATACGTGTTTGGACCAATCAAAAGAGGTATCTCAATCCTTCCCATCAACTTTTTTTCGGTACCATCAAATGCTCTCACTTTGTTTTGACACATCTTCATATGAGAGCTATCCACCGGTAATCTGTTTAGTGTGGAGAAGGGCAAGACATTCAGTTTGGATTCATTATTAATTAACACCCCTGACAGTATATATCCCCTACAGCGGGTGGTGATGTGCAAAGTCTTAGTCGGTCCCATGCCTCCAGGTGGTATTTCATTATCATTAAAAAAGATAAAATTATCATCTCTTATGTTACTGACCATAAGGTCTAGCTTGTTGACAGAGATATCATTAGCGACATAAGTTTCATTTAATACTTTTATCAATGTGCTACGATGTACCTCCGAGCTTAAAAGTAAAGCTAGCACTGATATGCAAGTTGGTTGTTTATACAGTTGCTCCACAATGCTATACTCACTATGCTTTAAGAATTTTAAAAATTCTTTATCCTCTTCTTCAGTCGTCGGCTCGTTAACAGGCGATTCAAGTCTGACCGTCTTTTCTTTATTTTGTTCAACGGTCAAGGCTTTTTCTTTTGCGGACTCAGAGTTTGCATTTGATGGGACGTAGTGCCTCCCACTGCGCGTGTAGAAACCCACATCCTGGTCCTCCCTTGAAGTGCCAACTGGGTTCTCTTTTCCCGGGATTGTCATGTTGTAGTCATAATTCCAGGAAACCCTCTTGCTGTCCTTGTAGGAAAAGGCTATAGGTTTCTGGATTATGACTCTTGGTGTAATTTGTACTCCGGTTTCATTGCTTCTTGGTCGTGAAATGATAACCACTGGGTGGTTGACTCTATAGGCCCTCTCTGTTGACTCCTTTTTTGAGGTGCATACATTTCCTTCTTCTAGGCCTTCGGCATACTCAAAGAATTCTAGCTCCTTATTGTCCATCAGACCTTGTACTAGGGCCTTGAATTCACTGCATCTTTGAATCTCATGACCTTCTTTTTCATGGAATTCACAATAGTCCCGCATCCCTTCGAGTCTCTTCTCTGAATCTTGTTTAATTAGTCCTCCTTCTACCAACTTTTTCCAAACTCATTTCAGTGGGGTTTTTATGTCTGCCACATCAATTTTGGTTTTTTTGCCTCCACACTCAATTATCGTATTTACCCTTTTATCAGAATGACTGGGTAATGGATTTTCTGCCATGTTAAGTCATGATGGGTCCTTAAACTTTACAATTCCCATCTTAATGAATCTTTCGATCAACTTTTTAAACGCGGTGCAGTTCTCTATTGAATGTCTCGTGATTCCTGCATGGTATTCGCATTGACCATTTGCATCATACCATTTGGGAAATAGAGGTTGCATAGGTTTTAAGTAGAAAGGGGATACTACATGTGCATCAAACAAATTTTGGTACAACTCCCTATACGTCATTGGGATTGACGTAAATTGGAGTTTCTACGTATTTTTCCTTATGTTAGATTCTTGCCTGGGAGGCCTTGATGGCTAGTAGCGACTGCCCTTGACTAACTTATAGAAATCGACTTTGAATAGCCCTTTTCATATGTACTCGCATTATTTACCTCATTTTCCTTCTTTCTCAGGGCTGTTCTCTTGGCGTTTTCCCCGGCTTCTATTTTTTCACACCTTATTGTATTTTCTATCATCTCACCGGACATTATTATATCTGAGAAACTCTTAGTTGTGTTTTTCAGCATGTAATTAATAAATGGAGCTTTCAGGGTATTAATGAAGAGCATTTTCGTTTCCTTCTCTAGCAGAGGTGGTTGGACTTGCGTGGCGACTTCCCTCCACCTTTGAGTATATTGCCTGAAGCTCTCACTTGGCTTTTTCTTCATTTTTTGCAGTGTGATTCTGTCGGGTGCCATATCTGTTACGTGGCCATATTGTTTCATGAAGGCCTATGCCAGGTCCTTCTATGAATTGATTTGGGCACGACTTAATTGATTATACCATTTGGCCGCAGCCCCGATCAGGCTGTCTTGGAAATAGTAAATTAACAACTGATCATTATTGACATATCATGCCATCCTCCTACAAAACATCATAATATGGGCTTCGGGGTAACTAGTCTCATTATATTTCTCAAACTTCGAGGTCTTAAACTTGAGCGGGAGCACTACATCTAGAACTAAGCTCAAGTCTTTAACATAAATTCCATAATGGTAATCAGCGCTTTCAAATGCCTTACATTTCTCTTCTAGCCATCTGCATCAGTTTTCAAGTTGCTTTGGGAGCTTCACTCTCTCCTTTTCTATTTCTACTATATCATCAAGATGAGGGACAACGGGATTTGCTGGATTGTCTCATGGATTAGAGCCTGAACCTGTCGAGAAGCTTATTGGTGCCGAGGTTCCTGTCTGATATTGGAGCCTGATGTTAACAGACACTCTTTGTGGATATGCGTTTGGTTGTGCTTAGGTGTTTGTTGGGGTGAAGCCTGGAGGATAAGTAGGGTCATCGTTATCATCTCTGGAATTGACCATTGGGCTCTTTTCTTTTTCTAGCCCTCCAGTCAGCTACTGGGTTAATTGGCTCATCATATTCTTTTGGGATTCTAGCATCTGATCCCTCATGTCTTGTTGAATTTTGGCCAATTATTCTTGCGTCTGTATTTGCAGCTGATCTTGCATTTCTTTTTGCATTTGCTCTAATCTTTCCAACCTTTGGTCCATTGTTTTAGTTTTTCCTTGTGTACCGTAACGATATTCCAGGGTAACTGCCATGATTTTAGGATCTCTTTGTGAGATTCAATGCACATGATGCTATGTAATGCAAATGCATGAAATGCATGCAAAAAATGTATTGATTCTGATTTAATTTTATTAGAGTAACTTTTCTAGAAAATAAATTTCTTTACATAAAACGAATTACATATAAGGCCTCGCCCTAATACTTAAAGCCTTGACCTTCCTAAGAAGTCAAGCTAACTCTCGGCCTCGATCTGACTCTAACTCGTATTTCAAACTCAGTATGTCAACCTAGAATGCTAAGGTTTGTAAATGATCAGCCACCTCTCGTACTTGAGCCAAAGCTACACCCATGACGTAATCCCTATCCTTGACTTAATCTTGAGATCAATGAAGCTACTCTTGCCACTTCTTATTATTTTTTTCCAGGAGTTCAACTCGAAGTTCATAGTTTTGTAGCGCAGTTTTGAGTTCTTCTATCTTCCCTTTTAGCTCTTCAATTTTGCTCCGAGTAGCCTTTAATTCGATTATAAAGTTATGAATACGATACTGATGTAGGGATCTTTCTAACTCTGACACTCGAGTTTTTAACCCCACCTTCTCATTTTAACTTTTTACGAAATTCCCTTGTAGAATGTCTTCTTGTGCTTGAGCATCTCGGAATTTTCTTTCCCATTGACTGGCTCTACTCTTTTCCTCTTTAAATTCTTATTGCCATTATTCTGACTTTTTTTCTAAACCAGCGGTTCTCATTAACCTCTGTAGTTTCTTGTAGTCTATTTTCAAACTGTCCAAATCCTCTTCAGCCTTACTCTTTACCTTTCTCAGCTTCTCGGCTTCTAGTTTCTGGACGTCGACATTCAGTCCCAACTGCATTTTCTCCTCCTCTAATTACTCTATCCTTTTTTCTAGCTCTAAACTTTTTCTCTCAAAATCCTGTTTGATGATCTCTAGCTCAGATGGGATCACCTACAAGTGTTCTTCCATTGATTGGGTGTTTTCTTAGTTTAACGTAGGGATGTTATCGTTGATTCTCTGACCCCGCCACCGATCATACTCAGGAGAAGTCATCGGGTTGGCTGCAAACCTTTTTCATTCTGTGAGTTCAGTTCCAGGCATTCGATATTTCACAAACTTTCTTTTTATAATTATCTCCTTTGTATACAAACTCGCATTGAACTAACCCTTGTGTTGTTGGTGTAAACTATCTTGATCTGTACTGCCTTAACGCGAGCAGAGAGGCATACCCGACAGCCTCCCATATTCCAAGCAGGGAAACTCAATCAAAATCACCACACCGATATAAAATCTCGTCAAGGACCATCCAAGGGGCTTTCCATTCGACGTCTTCGCCTTATAGATTTTGGAGAATCACCATCCATTTCTCTTCTGTAATATCATCTCGTCTTGGCGTAGCCACTAACTCTTTCAGAGGAGAATAGTCTTCAGAGAAGTTTCGATATGAGACCTTTTCTACTTTCTAAAAATGGCTATGGAACCGCGCTAGTAAAAGTTGTGCGCATCCGGTGAATCTCCCTTCGCCCACTCTTCGGCATGCATTCAAGGATCTGAAAGTTTCGGCCAAAATTGTAGAAACATGTATGACCCTTTTATCAAGTCGGTCAAATAAATCGGAGACCGCCTCGTCTATATGCCCCAAAGCCTTAGGGAAGATAACCAATCTGTAAATGCTTAACGCGAAGACATCAACCATTTTCTTCACATCAGGATGTGCTAGGATCAAATCTCTCAAATTTCTCCAAGAAATGCATTTACTATCACCTTTCTACTTGATTTGGGATGCAACCCATTATTTGCTCATTCCTGTGATGTTCATCAGCATTTTTAAGAACGTTGGGACATTGGCAGCTCTGGAATAAGCCTTGTCAATTTGAATCTTCGAGCAACGGAGCAATGCCGTGTACTCTTCCAAGTAGGTACCAAATCCACCTTTCCAAAAGTAAAAAAACTATAAGTAGGGTTCTAAAACTGGGCGAGAGCTCGAAATAAGTGCTTGTCCACTTTGATATCAAGTAGATAGGGCCAATCACTGTAATTACAGTGGAATAATTACTTGATCTCGTCATCCTATTGATCTCATATTTCTTTCATCTCTTGAAGATTATTTTGGGTTACGCTGATACGAGTGAAATCCCACAACTCTGACATGTACCCCTCTGTAAGACTATCACCCTTCTCTTGTTGCGTTGTTTCGGCCCATATCTAGATGGCCATATTATCCTCCACTTTATCAAGAAACCCTTTTTCCATGATAAGTTATCTATTTAGCAATCGAATGTGAATCAACACATTTTTTGTGATGAATGTTATGCAATCACAGCCAAAGCAAAACAAAACAAATCAGTTCAAAGCTAAAGGAAGCAATAAATGATAAATAAAACACCTATTTGGGTGACCACTAGGGGTTCTGTGCGGTTCTACCTAGGGTGGATTCTTAAGGCTCACTATATGTGGTTTGGTTCTAAAGAAAAGGTACCTGAACCGGCAGATTCCTCGATCCTCACCCATTATAGGCTTATATGGACCAAGTTTAGTTCAAGGGAATACATTTCCCTATGGCTATACGAAGATGAAAATCTTACGAAGATATAGGTACTAATGTATCCCGAAAGTGATCTATTATCCTATACGGAGGTAAAGACCTTACGAAGGAATAGTTTCTCACTCCCATTTAAAAAGATAAAATCGACCGAGTACGCGATGCAATGTGCAGAAATATATCCAGTAAAGCAATTATAAACTAAAATAATGAAGATCGCAACAAAGACAGATGAAATGCAACTAAAGGATCGTAAATTTAAACCAAGTTTTCAATTTTCGACAAAGAGATCAAAAGTAATCAACTCGTGGCTTGACTCACTTATTTTGGGTCCCCAGTGGAGTCTCCAAGCTGTCGAAACCATTTTTTTAAAAGAAAGGTTGACTTTTTATTTTAAAAAACGAAAACGGAAATAAAAATGGGAGTCGCCACCAATCCTTTTTGATGAGGTGGGATCGGGTCACCTCGAAAAGTGGTTGTTTTTAATAAACGGTTTGATTTATTAAAACAACACTTTTGGTCTACCAAATGCAGAAAGATGGGTTGGGGAGTTGGTTACGCATGAAAAAGGATTAGCACCCTCGTAACTCCTAAAATTGTACCTAGTTGATTAATTAATGTATTGGTATCGAAAATTGAAAATTTGAAGAAATTTTAAAATACAATCCTTTGCTAAATATTGCTTAATTGAATTTTTTTTAAGAAAAGGGCCTATTCCACGTTAATTGAGGAAAAGAATTATGTCTCATAAGTTAGGACACAATATATTAAATCCCCGAAATGAGAATAAACACAAAAAATTATTTATTTTGGAAGATGTTTGATTATCTCGGTTTTAGAAAGAAATCATATTTCATAAGTAAGAACGCGATTTTTCCTAATTCCCGAGAATATTTTAATGAAAACCTCATGCTTAAAAAATGTTCGGTTATTCGGATTTATCAATAAAATCGAAATCCCGTAAGTTGGGGAACTACTTTTCGAATCTCCAAAATACGAAATATTGCTTATTTAAAAAAATCTTTTTTATGTACCGGATAAAAATTATGATACGAATTAAAAAAGGTAATGAAATAATGTAAAATAATAATACAGGTAAAGTATTAAAATGATAAATAATAATAATAATAGAATACTATAATAATAATGATGACAATATTGATAATCAAATTGCAACAACAAAATAAATAAAGTAACATAAAATAAAATAAAATGAAAATAGGAAATGAATAATAATAAGAAAAGGTAAACATGAAGATATAATAATTAAAAGAAATAATAAAACAACAAAATAAATAAATAAAAATTTAAAATTACAAACAGAAACAATAATAAAATACACAATTAAAAAAATATGAATAATCTATTTAAAATCAGTTTTTAGTGTAAAAGGATGAAGAAATAATAATAAATGATAAATAAATAAAAGTAAATAAATAAAATAATAAAAAACGTGAGAGAGTTGAAATTGAGTTGCCTAGGATTAAATTTCAATTTGGGCAAAATTTTGGGGCGGGTTTTTAAAAATAAAAAGGATAGGGCCGATCGAGGGATTAAAATATAACACGCGCAAAGGTGGACGGACTGAAATAGAAATATTCTCGGGTCACTAGAACAACACCGTTCTTTATAGGATTAAAATGAACAAAAAATAAAATCATAAGGTAAATTTAAAAAATAAAAAAACTGAATTGCAAACTAATTAAAAGGCGGGAGGGCTGAAAGTGCAATTAGCCCTTCCGCTAAAAAACACGCAGATCCTACTAGTGGGTCAGGTCGGTCGGATCGGTTAGCTCAAAACAACGTCGTTTTGGCGTCTGTGCATTGGCCCAAAACGGTGTCGTTTTATACTGCCTATTTAAGTTTAAAAAATCTAAAAAAAAAATTCATTTTTTAACTAGCTTAAAAAAAAAAAAAACAAAACACCCTTTCCCTTTCTCTCTCAAAGTCTTCTCCCTCCGGCCAAACTCCGGCGAAGTGCCACCGCGCCGGGCGACGGCACCGCCTACGGCGGCCGGCTTTTCCTCCGACAGTCAAAAAAATAGGTGAGCCTTTTTTCGTGTTTTTATTTTATTTTATATATATATATATGTAACATAGCTTCGAAAAAATAAAGAAAAGAAAGATAAATAAATAAAAATAAAAGGAAAGACCACCTTAATCTGATTCAGTTTGCTTTGTATTTCTTTTGCTCTCTTGTTTTTGTGAACTCTTATTGCTAGATTCGATTTTTGCGTTTGTGTGTGTAAAAAAAAAAAAAAAACCAGAAAGTTTACAATTTTAGGCTTTTTATAGCCCGAATGCAATACATTATACATTGTTTTATATTTGTTTGCTGTCACTTTTGCTATTGACTTTTGCAGGTGCAAAAGGGCGGTAGCACAGAGGCAGTGGCAGACTAAGGCAGACCTATGTGTGGCGCACCTAGGGTTTGTTTCTCTTTTCTGATAGTTGTGGGCTAGGGTTAGGTTGGGCTGTTGTTTGGGCTTGAATTGGGTTTAACTGGGCTGTTTGATTTTTGTTTTTTGTTTTGTTTTATTTTCTTATGAGCCCAGGCTAAAATTAGGCCTTACAACATGAGTCCCATTGTTAGTTCGAAATTTAGAACGAAATGGTGGGACAAATTTAGTGATGAAAAATATGATTACAAGTATTTGGATGATCTTTTCAACAAAAACTTAAGGTTATGCAAATCCGTTGTCCCAGATCAAACTACTGCAAAGTAAAACATTTTTAACAGCTTTAAAATATTTTTAAACTTTTCTCAAAATAATTTTTTTACATTTTTGTAATGATATTATTAATTTCAACTAATTTCTTTTTCACTATCACATTTTTAGTAAAATTTTATTTTTATAATTTTTAATAATTTATATCCAGTTTTTATATTTTTTAATGTGTATATAAATTTAATAAAAGAAAATATTTATTCTTTTACATAAAGACACCACGTGGTGCTTTATGACTGGCTATAAGTCTTTTTTTTAACGTCTATAAAAGATGGACTAAAAAATATAACGGATGCATACTTTAGGTATCAATGTGGACCAAAAAAAAAAAAGTTTAGGTATCAAAATGAAAAAAAACGAATATACTTTAAAGGTCAAATAATGAATTAAATCTTTATATTATGATTTATGATCGATTTGTATCGATTTTAATTTAATTTTTTTTATAAAATTGTATGTTGAAAAATAAAGTAAATGTCTTTGTAAACCCAATGCAAGTCACTATTTATAAGGTGAATAATGTTAAATTATTCAAACTTTTTTTAATTATTGAATATGCTTCATATTATATTTATTTAAATTTCTTTTAATTTATTTTTTTAATTTTTAAATTAGCAAATATGTGAAATCGCATTTGATATTACCTGAATATGTTTGCAATTAATTCAAAAGTTTAAAGAAATTTAATTTAATTCCACCACTAAACGGAAAAATGCAATTTATTTAATGCATTTAAGAATTATTTTATTATTTTTCACTAATTTTTAACATAAAAAAATTAAGGAAATAATATTCAAAGGAATTGTTAGGTATACTGTAAGAAATATATATTTAGTTAAATCTTGTTTTAAAACTATAAATATTTTCATTATTAAGCATTGATGTTGGAATTAAAAAGAGGGAATAAAATATGTGAGGAGTTATGTTGCAATATTTTTAAAAAAATTAAGCTTCAAATAAAACAAAATGACAAAGAAAATTAATATTTGAGACACAACACTTTTAAAAAAAATTATAAAAACCCAAAAAGATTTAATGAGATAATTATATTTTTTAATTAAGCCTCAATTTAAATCCATTAACAAATATAGAGCACTGCATAAATAAAAGGGGGGGGGGGTGAAACGCCGTAAAGCAAACTATAAAAACACACACAAAAAAGAATTTAGAAATAATATCCCTTGATTTTTATATGCATCATTATATATAAAATTCATTTATGTAGCATTATGAAATGAAACAAATTTTAATTCATATTATATATTGTTATTTAAAACATAATAATTTTTTTATATATTAATATAAATATGGATAAATTTTAATATTAGTGATATTAATATGAAAAATTCATTTTGATAATTAATTTAAAATGTGAAAATTTTTAATGCTGCCAAATGTAAAAAATCTATAATCTAAACACAATTTTGTTAAGGCTTTGTAGGCTTTTTCACCTAAATAATATAAAAAGTAAAATTTGAAATGAGATGTCTATAAGATTATTTACCAAAATGGTATGGTTTATTGGCGGCACCGGACTGAAATGTAATAATATAAAGTATTCAGGGACCTAAAATACAAATTTACCATGTTGGGTGATTGCTGAAAAAGGAAGTGAAAGGGTGCCGCCTGAGAGTAGCAGCACCAAAGCTTAAATTTGGCTAATTGCCTTCTAAGCCCTCCTTATTTATTATTTTATTTTTATTTCCCTTGAATTCATTATATTGTGTTTAAACAAGCCCTCATCCTATTTTTTTCGTTAAATAAACTCTTAACTTATGATTTTTATTCATAAAAACCCTTTATTTTAATATTAAAGTAAATATATTTTGAATTTCAAGCTCTTATCTTAATTTTTTGTTGATGCAATAAAAATTATTTACACTTTAACATCAAACATAAAATCTAAAAAAGTAATACAAAATTTCAAAAGAGTAGTTAAGAATATCATGTATTTAAGCACTCTCAAGAAATTTTAAAATTTTATTTTATTTATTTAATAAACTATTCTCATCAAATTCACATAAATATAAAATGCGAATTAGTTTATCCACAAAAATTTACTTCAATACTAAAATAAAAGGCTTTTATGAGTAAAAATTATAGGTTAAGAGCTTATTTAACTACAAAAATAGGTTGAGGGCTTGTTTAAACACCATGTAGTGAGTTAAAGGGGAATAAAAATAAAATAATAAATAAGGAGGGCTTAGAAGGCAATTAGCCAAATTTAAGTTTTGGTGCTGCCACACTGTCAGGCGGCACCCTTTCACTTTCTATTTCAGCTATTAATTTTATTTTATATCATTACATTTCAGTCCGATGCCGCCAATTTGACAGGCGGCACCAATAAAACCATACCATTTTGATAAATAATTTTATGGACATCTCATTTCAGTTATTAATTTTAGTTTTTATATTATTTAGGTGAAAAAGCCGGCTTTGCAATATATAATATACATATATATATATATGATGTGATATATGATTTTGTACAACTTATATATATATTAAATTAAATAATTAGCAGTTGGTTAGCAATAGAGGTGTCCATGCGCTAAGTCGGGTACGATCAAAATTTTAGGCTTGTTTTTTAGGCTCAGCCCGAAAAATGGGCCTAAAATTTTGCTCAAGCCCGGCACTAATAAAAATGCAAAAACTCATGCCTAGCCCGCCCGTATTAACTTTTTTATATAATTTTTTTAAAAAATAATACATCAAAAATACTAAAAATATTAAAATAAATATTTTCCAACAAATTGAAAATAAATTTTAAAAAATATATATATACTTAAATAACACTAAGATAAGTGTAATTTAACAAGCAAATGCCTCTAAAATAATAATACAATTAACAATAAAACAAGAGTTATCAATATTCTAACAATAACAATAAAATAGTAGCAACATAATAGTGAAATGATAGCAAAATAGTGAAAAAATAAGAAAATAAAAATAAAATAATTAAAAAAAAGCAAGAAAATAGTAAAAAAATAGCTTCTTTTTTTTTTGCATATTCAAGCATGGGTGTGCCCATACCAAAAAAAGCCTTACCCAAGGCCCGACCCGTTTTCTAAACGAATTTTATTTTTTTGTTCAATCCCATTTTTCGAACTTATATTTTTATATAAACCCTCTCATTTTTCGGACGAATCCAGTTTAACCTATTATCAAGTCTAGTTAGCAATCAACAACCACATTATCATTTATTGGGAGTATCACTTTTTTTACACTCATGAAAGAGGAACAGTTCAAGTATTAAAATGAAAAAGAAAATTAGTTAGTAAAATGAAAAAGCTGGTATACTTCGCGGCACATAGTGATATAAACCTTATTTATTTTTGGGGGTGTTTAATCGGTTAACCGACCTGAAATAATGTTAACTGAATTAACCGATCTTTCAAAATTTTTAACCGTTAACTGAACCGAAATTTTTTCAAAAAAATTAACCGAACCGAAATTTTTTCGGTTAATTCGGTCGGTTAACCGAAAATTATATGTATTTTTATTTTTGATTAAAATAAGTATAAAATTAACCGAATTAATCGAATTACCCGGATTACCCAAATTAACCGAATTAACCGAATTATTTGTATAAAATTATATGTTTTCTATTTTTATTTTTAGTTTTAGATTTTTATTTTTATTTATTAAATTATTTGTAATTTTTATGATTGGGTTAGGTTGGGTACTTGTGTTAATATATATTAGATTGAGTATTTAGGTTTATATTGGATTGAGTTTGAGTAAATAGTGTGATATTTATATATTATAATTTTATTTATTAATTTTTTCAATTAAACAGAAAAAAATTGGTTAACCGACCAGTTTCAAACCGAATTAACTATTAACCGAAAACTCAAAAAATTATTAATCATCCCCCAACCGAATTCGATCGGTTAACCAAATTTTTTCAATTTTACTTTAATTTTGCACACCCCTATTTATTTCTGCCTTAAACTAAATATTTTTGTTCGCTACACGAAATATAAATTAATTTCCTCTTTTGACATGTCTTGTGAAATTTAATATTTTCTTCCTACTTTTTATCATCCAGGTCAAACCAAACCCTCCTGAATAGGAAAGCTTTGCAATGTAACGAATGGAAACTCCACAGACCAATTAACTTGAAACTATCCTCTAGTTTTACAGTTTCCTTCAACGTTATCAAACCATGATCCCTTTGAAACGATCACTTTCTCACCCTTCCTTCATTTTTAACAAGTACAACTCCAAATCTCTCCGATCCTTGATTAAAAATACTCGTTCAACCAATGAAACCTTCAGTTCCCCAATTCCCATTTTTTATTTCAAGTTTTCTGATTCAACCATGCCGATTTTCGCTGCCAATTCGTCTTCATTCTCAAGGGTAAATACCCACTTCCCAGATTCAGTAAACCAACCAACACTGACTTCCAAGGCTCAAACTTTTCCACAAATCAAAACCTTTTGTGTTAAAAGAACAAACCCAAATGCTGAACTTTCAGCTTCAAATGATATCCCAATTGTTTCCACTGTTAGTGGACCAATTCAGACCTCTCAGCCTATTGATGCAGGGTCTTCAATGAGGAAACCAATCAGTTTATGGCCTGGAATGTACCACTCTCCTGTAACGAATGCCTTATGGGAAGCAAGATCAAGCATGTTTGAGCAAAGTTTTGCTGAAAAAGATTCTCAAACTGAATTAGTTGCGAAAACCCCTTCAATGAGCAGGACTAGTATTGCTTATAAGTTTTCTTCCGATTATATACTTAGGGAGCAGTATAAGAATCCTTGGGACGAGATGAGGATGGGGAAATTGCTTGAGGATCTTGATGCTCTTGCTGGAACCATCTCCTATAAGGTCACAATTTTGAAAATAATTTGTGAATATAATTTAATGGCTATATTAAACTTGTTTGAGTTTAGACTCGTGATAGTTTTCGAAATGGGGTAAAATATATGCATGCTCTGAGTTGAGTACTTAATTTTACACTTAATGTAATTTATTTCTTGCTTTGCACCAGCACTGTCGTAATGATGATGGTGCCACAAGGCCTATATTATTGGTTACTGCTTCTGTTGACAAGATGGTTCTGAAGAAACCGATCCGAGTTGACTTTGATTTGAAAATATCCGGGGCTGTTACATGGGTTGGGAGGTCATCAATGGAGATTCAGATGGAAGTAACTCAATCTACGCCAGGTAGTGCAGAATAAAGGCTAGTTGATGTTTTATTTTGTGCTTTCTTACGCGGTCTGGAGTTGGCTGCAGATAATTTTCATTTGCATTTGGGGCCGTATGTTTGTTTCTTCTGATTCTGAATGTCCATGGACCATCATCCTATAGTGGCCTTGTTGAATTAAAAAATGTGAATATATATTGATTAGTTTAGTTGAGTTTGCAGCTAGATCGAGTCGATAACTATTCTGTACATAGATAATCTAGAAGGTGTACAGTTTGAAAGTTGCCATTGACACCATTATTTGTGTCTTTTTTCAAATATTGTTGCTGCTTATATGCTGCACACCTGATATGATGTTAAAGGTCTTTCTTCTCAATTGTAATGCCTGATTTTACCTATTTTGATCACCAATGTCATATATCATGCAAATTTTGATCACAGTGTGTGATTACCCCAAAGATTAATACAAGGAACCTCAGGTTAATCTCTGATATTAGGATGTCATAGAGAGTTTTGGCTTGTTGAGATCAATATCAAAGACTGCCTAACCCTTGTTTTTGCCCTCTTTATATCTTCCAGCTGGTTCAGTAAAGAAAACCCTGAGCTGAACTAATGTGCTCAAGAGCCTTTTTGCAACTTGCAGATTAATAGTTTCACATGAATTTTAGCTAGTTCACTGATTTCAATTCCGAGTCAAGGGATCTATGGTTGTTCCTTTTCATTTTGCTGGTTTTGTATTCAAACCTGATGAATTGGTCATCTTGCACGTCAAATAGCAGTCAGCTATATCACTTATTGAGGTGTAATTTGCTCTTGCATTCCACTCAACTCAAACCTATTAGGTTATATCAATGTTCACAGTTGACTTCTCTTTGGCTCAAATTTTCTGCTCTTTTATTGGTCTGTTAATGCAGGAAGCTTGCAGCATCTGCTTCAACTTTCAAAGATCTGTATTGTAGACCTGGGATATGTATACCAAATGAATTTCTAACTTTCAGATATAGCATTCTCAGATGCTGCTGAGTGCTGAGTAAACTAATTTTTATGCTTTTTACTTTCTGAGAGTCACATACAAAGCCCTCAAATTTGGTGATATTTTCCTTTGCCTAGATTGATTTTCTCTGATTTTTGGGTTTGTGTCTGAAATGAAATGAACAACTAAGAAGTAAAACCTGAAAATCACCGGTTCAATACAATCCCTTGTTAAAAGTTTTTGGAACTAATGTACTTGATTTAAATGATTTCTCTGTATCTTAAGTTTCTTTGGAGTTTAATAGTTTTCTGTTGTGGTTAGCTACTAATATAGTTTTTTCATTTTGTAGATTCTCCAGATCCCTCTGATTCAGTAGCTCTTGTGGCAAACTTCACATTTGTTGCTCGTGACTCCAAGACAGGAAAATCTGCTCCACTTAACCAGATCTTGCCCGAAACTGAACATGAAAAACTGCTGTGGAAAGAAGCAGAAGAGAGGAACAAAATGAGAAAACAGAAGAGAGTAGCGGAAAAGAAGGATGTTGATAACAGAGATGAAGACAGACTTAACGCATTGTTAGCCGAAGGGCGGGTTTTCTGCGACATGCCAGCATTGGCAGACAGAGATAGCATTCTTATAAGAGATACTCGTCATGAGAATTCATTGATGTGCCAACCACAGCAAAGGAATATTCATGGTCGAATTTTTGGAGGATTTTTGATGCGGAAAGCATCTGAACTGGCCTTCTCGAATGCTTATGCCTTCGCTGGTGCAGCACCTTGTTTTATGGAAGTTGATCATGTTGACTTCTTTAAACCTGTAAGTAAGCTAGTACTATCAAGTAAGATGTAGATCGAACTTCACAGTAACTAATCTCGACACAACATAAATTGCACCTTTTCTCCCTCAGATTTTGGTAGCTTCTCAGGTAGAGCGAGGTGGCCTTGTGATAATTAATGTTATGAATAATGGTTAAGTTAGTGGTGTTGATGAACTTTGAGACTAGTTTCACACAGTAAGATAAAGAGGGTTTTCTCGAATCGGCTGCTTTGGGAAACTTCCTTTCTTAAGTTGAAGGTTGAAACTGTTCAAGAAATAGTTAAAACTTTCAGAAAAATTCATTCTTGCAGCTGTTTATAAGTTGATGAATACGCCACCAATGGACCTATTACGTAGAAAGCTGTGCTGAAATTTACTAAAATCTTTTGTTTTATTTATATATGAAATTATCAAGGGAACAACGCTTATTTTAATGGTGTTTTTTTTTTTTTTTTTTTTGGTGATGCAGGTGGATGTTGGAAATTTCCTCCGTTTCAAGTCTTGTGTTTTATACACAGAACTTGAGAACCCTATGAAGCCTCTGATAAATGTGGAAGTTGTAGCTCATGTCACAAGGCCTGAGCTAAGGTGCAGTGAGGTGAGTACCCGAAACTATATAAGAACGAAAGAACTGCGTAATAATTGTTTGCTAGGTTAAAACATCTGCCATCATGCTTCCTAGCTATTATAGCACATTCAATCTCAAATTAAAACTTGATTGACTTACAGTGATCACTGTCTAGACCCCATTCTGTAAATGAAAAGAACGAACACTTGAATTCAACAAGTTGAATAAAAAACAATGGATCTACATATGCATGCACATTAGTAATCTTAAATGATCTGAAGGTCCAGATGGAACATCAAAAGCTAGTTGGAGTTGCAAAATAATAGCTAATACTGAATTACCTCCTCATAAGAATTGCGTCCTCCAAGTTCTTTCATTTAGTGTTTGGATTGGGATGCAGTATTTATCTTCAGTAAATATGATCTTATATAATAGGTATCCAACAAATTCTACTTCACATTTACTGTCCGCCCCGAGGCCATGAAAGAGGGATTGAAGATTCGAAATGTTGTTCCAGCTACTGAGGAGGAAGCACGGCGGGTGCTTGAACGTATGGATGCTGAGAGGTCCCAATAGTGCTGTTTCGCTTATATTCATTTGAATCTTTCTCTGTATCTAAGAGAACCCCATAATCGATATGCAATAAGTGAATAAGCCCAGTGTCTGTAATTCAACACATTTTTTCATTTTCAATATCCAATGATGGAAACTTTTCCATCTCAATCTCCCAAAAAGAAAAATAAAGGTCGGACAAGGGGTCTTGTTTTTGTGTATCATATCATATTTATATTATCTTTGAACAATCTCTGCTCCATTATAACAAAAGGTTTGGCAGTCGTGTCTTAAAACACAGCAGATGTCTACTTCTATCATTTAGCATAAACTTGAACCTTCGTAACTAATTTATTTACAGGAAAGATCCAACTTTATAGCTACACTATATTAGCTCCTGATAAATATATATATATATATATTGAGATTTGCTCACAAACACATTTGTATTGACTACCGCATTCTGAAATGGGAGCTGCTAGAAGTTAAGATTCAGGGATAAGAAACTATGATGAAAGGTGATGATATTTACCCACAGGAACAAATGCTGATGTGAGATATTTATCAGGAACTATGATGGGGTTTCATCATCAGAGGAACTATAATGCCGCCTTACTTTGAGTCCGGGAAAAACTGATAGAGGGGGAGGGTTTTGTAATGGACGTGCCGAACTGTATATCGTTCTCTCATTCACCTTTGCAACCTCTTTGCACACTTGATCAAGAATGGAAAGGAAATCCCTAACGACCATAAAGATCCGGAACGGATGAGCTTCTTCCTGGGCTGAGTTCCCATGGAAATACCCTGTTATCTCCTTCACCATAGAGAGAGCAACTCTATCTTGGGCTTGGATTCTTACAATCTCTTCCTCTGCCTTCTTCAGGAACTCATTCATCGACTCCGAGAATTTGCAGCTATTGTATTTCAGAGCAATCCCTTCATTGAGTTTTATAACTTCTCTGATTTTAGAGATACCAGTAGCAAGTTTTGCAACATCAATACTGAGAACATCGGAATCCATTGCAGCAGCCTTTTTCACATTGGTTAGCTCCCCACTTAGACCAGAAACTACTAGCAGACCCAGCTTCCTTAATTCAACATCATCCTGAAAATCAGATTGCTGAGTTTTCTCAGCTTTTGGATTTTGATTGGCACCAGAAAGGTGTGAACCTTCCGCTCTGATGATTTCCTGCACAACAAAATGCAGAAGTGTGGTTTTCCCATCCATGCCCTTCACATCAACAAGTTTTAAGAGTGTGTCAAGCTTGAAGGCATGCGCATCACCACGGTTGGTGCCAACATTCATGCGGTTCCCAGTTTTGAGTACTGCCTCCAATAGCTTCAGAAACATTCTGCTATTTCTCAACTCTCCACAAGCAGCCTGCAGAAAAGAAATAAGTCGCATAAATTAGAGAAATACCAGAAAACAGCAAATTGAAATATCGAAATCCTTCATCTAAAACATCAAAACACCAGTTTACCAAGAGCAACAGTTATGAAAAGGATGCAGAGCTCAGGAATACAAGTGGCACAAAGCTTTATCTAAAGCAAAATGGAGAAATAGTGCACCGTTGCCCCCATAATGTTATTGGATGCAAAGATCACAATCATTGAGTTAAATCCAAGCATAAGGTTTTGCATATTACTCACCTGTAAAGTTTCAAAAGATCCTTTCAGGTACTCAATTTCAGAGTCAAAATTAGCAATGTAAAGCAAAGCATCAACCCTCTCGAAGGCAAAAGGTATGTCAAGCATTGCCTTGAGGAATTTCTCAGCAGGACCTAGCTTAAAAGGGGATTCATCGTTGAACTCCTTCAGTTTTTGCTCTTCTTCTTTGGTTGGAGCCATCTTTAATAAGCTTTCCAAGAGCTCAATCCCAAGAGTGTCTGAATTGCCTGTTCGCAAAGGGAGTTAAAGCAGTTTAGATATTGAATGGAAGGCAAGGATGGGGAGGGAAACGAGGTAAAGATGAAGCAGGCAATGGTGCAAAGAGAAAAACTTGGTTGTCCTTCCAGAATATATCTTTGCAACTATAGTTTGGAAGGCAATAAAGTATACAGAGTTCTGATCTATAAATAGCAAGATTTTCAGCAATTATGAAAAGCATGAAATGCACCATATTTTCTCCACGGATTGCCACCTCAACCACATCAAAATGTATAGTGAAGTGGACAACAGACAGCAAGTAGGTGACACCATAGAAACCTATGCTACACGAGGTACAGTTTTGACGAGAGACGAGACCTCCTAAGTTGGGAAAGACTATTCATTTAAATCATGAATTACTGCAGTTAGTCTCAGTTTTTATTTATGAGCGCTTGGTTTGAATGCCGAACTCAATATTTTATGGTTACAGTGCAACTAAATCATTTCGAGACCAGAGTTCTTATGGAGTGGAACATGTCTCTAGACTCTAGAGAGCATCTTAATTTCTTGTCAAGGAAAAAATAATATTTCTCCTTTATTGATCTATCTTTTACAGATCAATTGTATTTTCCATGAAAATGAAAGGATTACCTTCCATAAGTGCTTCACAGACTTCATCAATGGTCACATTTAGTGCCCTCAATAAAATGGCAATGTTCTGCGACTTCTTTGGATCAAGCACGCGATTTTCCTGATTCACGGCAGCCAGAATCGGCTTGCGGGCATTATCTTTGGTGGCCAAATTTGAATTATTCACCATAAACAGTGTCTCAATCATTTCCTCATTCAATCTGCAAGCATCATTATAGCATTCTACAACTTAAAAAAAAAATTTGAAAAAGCAATAAATAGACATTACATAGACATAAAAGTAATTCAATGCCAAAAGAAGAATAAACTATAAGCAAACTAGATAATATTATTACGACAACATGGCTGACAGCACTAAACTAATGAAGTAAAAGAGGGAAGTGGGTATCTCACTGAAAAGAGCTTGCTTTTATCTGATCCCACACCATGGCCCGATCCGAACTCGCTCTAACTTTATCCCAATGTAAAGGCTTGAGTTTGGGTTTTAGGGTCTCTTCGTTCCTCCCTAAGCCTTCATTGTTCTTCGACTGCCCATTTAACACCATTGGCCTAGAAGGAGCAACCAGTACCGGAGGCCCCCTAGAATTAGTCTCCGAAACAGAGTTCACTGCCACAGGAACCTCCCAAAAACGCGACGGAGGAAGCGGAGGAGGTGGCGGCGGTATCTTTTTAAGCACAACCTTTGATGGAGATTCCTTGTTCTGCCCCGAAAGACTTGAGCCTCTATCCGGTGAATCCCTATCTGAACACGACGAAGCTGACGGTGGAGTTGAAGATGGGGTTTTTACTCTCACAGTATAAATGGGAACAACAGTATCTGGAGACTTGGATCTCTGACTCGAAGGGCTTGAGTTCAAGAATGAATTTGAAAGTGAACGACAGGTAGATAAAGGGTAAGAAGCTGTTCTTGAGTTGAAGCTTCGGCTGCCAAAATTCTCACCATGAAATTCCCTTCTTGAACTTGATTCTATTCTTACTGATGGAGGTGGACTCTCTCTTCTACCAGGAGACCCTCTTGGCGAAAAAAACTCATCTTCTTCATCTTCAACATCGTTCTCAAAACTACCCATTTGTTCATTTTGGAGAAACTGTTCTCCACTTTGGAAAGTTTGGACTTTTGGCAATGGTGGCAATGGATTCAGTTCTGGAGAGCCAAGCTTTTGATAAGGAGAAGATGAACCTCCCAACTTGCTACCTCCATTGCTAGAGAGGAAAACTTTTTGTGGGTCGACTGTAGAGTTTACAAGTGTTCCTAAGTAAAGAAACTCGGAGCTGCGGTTGGTTGAGACATAGCGGGGCGGTTCTTGTGCTGGAGGTGGAGCTGGTGGCTTTTGGGAGGCATCCGAGGGAGGAATGTTGGGAGGGAATAAGCGCATTGAGTCTGAAAGGGAAGCTTTATCGTCGGAGTTGGAAGTGTTGTTGTGGTGGTGGTTACGATGGCGGAAGAAGAGGGTGAGGGCGACGAGAGCGAGTATGACAGCGGCCGCAAGGAGGGCGGAGGAGAGGGAGATGAGGACGATGTGCCGGCGGTGGGACGAGGGTGAGGGAGAGTCAGGTACGAGCAGGGAGGATATGTTGGCGGGAAAAGTTAGTACCATGGAGGGTGGCGGAGGAGAAGGAAATGAAGGAAAGAAAGGCTTTTGACGAGTGTAAGGGGGGGTGGTGGAGAAAGGATATTTGGGTGGCTGTTGCTGGCTGTGATAAGGCGCCCGTTGTGGCGCGGGGAATACGGTAGAGCTAGGAGGATAGATTGGTGGGGAGGAAGTATAAGGGAAGAAAGGGTGGTGGAGCAGACGGCGACGGTTAGTGAAGCAAGTGGCGGTTGTGGTGGCGGAGAGGAAGAGGAGAAGGAGGAGGTGGGTCACGGTGGTTATCGGCATTCTTGATTTTTGAATAAAAGGTTGAGATGATCAGATTGAAACAAAAGAAGAGGAAAGCTAAATTTGTTTGCAGGTTAACAGCATTTTGAACAAAAATCCAACCTTTTCAATGTAAAACAGTAAATGATAATAAGAGTGAATATAGAAAGAAAGAAGAGTGTGAAGCAGGACTGAGGCAGACATGGGAAACTTAAGGGGGAAGTAGACAAAGTCAAGAAATGTATTTGAAGAAGATAACACAACGCAAGAGGTTAAAAATCTCTGACAGACAGCGATTTCCCATTATTGGGATTTCCCCATTATTATTATTATTATTATTGGGATTCTTCATTCTTGCAACTCTATGCTCTGCCTTTTCTTCCGTTCGACTATCTGTGACTCTCTTTGAACGAAAAAGAAAAACACCAAAAATTATCGAGCTTTTTAAATGCGTTACTATAATTTTGGCTAATATACTAATAAACCACTTAAACTACTATATCTATAATCTATAATTATATATTAAACAACACACCTTTTTTTTTTTTGCACTTTAATTTTTTACCTTTATATTTTATAATATTATTAATTTAATATTTTTATAATATAATTAATTAATACCATTAATTTTTCAATTAAAATTTTATGCAGTATATATAATTTAAAAATAGATTTATAAATTTAAAAAGTAAAAGAATTAAATTCGAGAAAATAAAAATAGGAAGATTAAATTACAAATATACAAAGTATAAAGACTTAGAGATATGGTTTTTTTAACTAGACTGGACCAGTACGGGTATCGATTCAGAGAGAGGCATTAGACTAGTTGACCCGCAAATTGATACGAACCGATTAAACCAAACTAAAAAATCGATTGAATTGGGTTTTTTTAAATATTATTTTCCTTTTTAATTATTTATTCAATTAAAACATAGAAACCAATGGCCTGGCTACTTTGACTATTAATCTAGTTCTGAAAATTTTACTTAGAACATATTTTAATTTTCAAAATTTTACTCTATAATTTTATATAAACCCAACGAGAAGCATAGGTACACTATACTAGTATTATTTAAATAACCCTTTAAATATTTTTTTGTTAACATTTATTCTATATTTTTTTGTCTATTAAAGTTATTGATTTTGATATTAAAGTAAAATTATTTTGAATTTTTAAACTAATTTGCATACTAATGTTTCCCATTGAATGGACTCTGCTTCCCACTAAATTACCAGGGTACCAAGATGCAATTCAATGATCAGCGGAAGGGGACCTCGTAGTTGTGCTTAGGGTATCACTCTCCAGAAGGTGTTTAAGGATGGGTTTGGATGGGCGGTGGGGTGCGGTGCGTTTATGTAACGCCCCGTACCCGAGACCGTCGCCGGAGTCGAACACGAGGTGTTAACAGACTTAATTCATTACTTTAAACAGCTCAAATAATTTATTTTTAAATTTTTTAGTCAAGCTAGCAATCTGCGTCATAGTCGCTTAAAAATTCATATTTCGAGTTCCGAAACTCGAAATCCAATTCCGTAATTTTTTCCTGAAACTAGACTCATATATCTATTTACTAATTTTTTTATAGAATTTTTGGTCAAGCAAATTAGTACAGTTTATTAGTTAAAGTCTCCCCTGTTTCAGGGTTCGATTGCTCTGACCTCTGTGTATTATGAATTACATATCCCTCTGTACAGAGTTTCAATGACTATGCCATTTATTTCTAATAAAACTAGACTCAATAAGGAATCTGTACATATAAATCATGACTTCTAATTATCTTTGAAAAATTTATGGTGAATTTCCAAAGTCAGAACAGGGGATCCAGAAATTGCTCTGGCCCTGTTTCACAAAAATTTAAACATCTCATAAAATATAACTCATATACCTGTTTTGTTCCATCCATATGAAAATAGACTCATCAAGCTTCAATTCCATAACTTATTCATTATTTAATTCCATTTCTACTATTTTTAGTGATTTTTCAAATTCACGTCACTACTCTTTGTCTGAATCTATTTTATGGTAAATTTTACCCATTTCATGGTTCCCATGGATTAGCTAGCAATTTAGCATACATAACACCAAATATGATCATGATTAGCCATTCCAATGGCTAATCATTACCAAGCATTTCCATACCACTCAATAACCATATCATAAGACCATATATACAAAATGATTATAATGCTATACATGCCATACTCAAAATATACAAGCCATTATACCAAGATGGTATACGGATAGTGTGAGCGTGCCTCCGACCGCTTCGATTTCTCGAAATGGTGGCTTGTCAACACTACAAGGAAT
This sequence comes from Gossypium anomalum, assembly GCA_025698475.1. Taxonomy (NCBI): domain Eukaryota; kingdom Viridiplantae; phylum Streptophyta; class Magnoliopsida; order Malvales; family Malvaceae; genus Gossypium; species Gossypium anomalum. The sequence goes on along the minus strand of CM046965.1, from coordinate 72,747,231 downwards.
GAAAAGGAGGAGTAAGCACAAATGCTTAGTAAGTTCACATGCAAATAGCAAGTAACACAACTATATAAGCAAACATAAACATCATTTGCAGAATCATCACCGAGACATTCATATCACATTTTCATTTATCATCTTACCATATTGTTGTTATATCGAGTTTTCAACCCGAGGGTTAAGTACATACCTGTTCAAAGTATCCATTTCACAACACTTACCAATACGTCCCTTTCATCTCGAGTATTCCTCCATTTGAGTGGAATTTTACCCGTTGAACACATCGGAATATAATTCGGATACACGAAAAGTTTGCACATAAGTGCCACATATGTAGCCAAGCTACCATGTAACCCGCCCATAAGTGAACTTGGACTCAACTCAACGAGCTCAGGCGTTTGCATCCATAAGTGAACTCGGACTCAACTCAACGAGCTCGGATGCCTAATTACATCTCTCGAACTCAGACTCAACTCAACGAGTTCGGACATTCGCATCCATAAGTGAACTCGGACTCAACTCAATGAGTTCGGATGCCCAAATATCCCAGTGACATGTCACTTGTATCCTAATCCATTCCTAAGGTTCAACGGGACCTTTTTCCCAATCATGTGTCTCAACCATCTTCTACAGAATGCCGATACCGATACTCGATAGTATTTCACATTTTCCAAGTATATCACATAATTTGACATATTATCAAACAATTATCACGAGTATAATATTTCATAATAATTATCATATCATTTAAATAACATAAAAACATTTAAAATAATAACTATGTTACCAACATTTACATATGAACTTACCTCGTAACCAATCATGGCCCTTTGATGTTGATCACACTGTGGCCCATATCTTTCGGGGGCTAACTATAAAGCCTTGACAATATATAGTGATCTATGGGAAGTGCTAAGACAGAAAGTGGAGGATTTCAGATGATATGCCTCATATATTTCCCCTTATTCTTTCAAGGGGGAGGGGTGATCAATTGGAGTAGGGACTAACACAAGTGTTGTTGCTTATGCAGGACCATTCAACCATCCTTTTCACGTAGTCAATCTCGACCTTTAGGTGAGGAAATATCTTCTGCAAACTTTGCTACAATTGGGATTTCCTCTGATGAAAAAGAGAAGGATCATTTATGTTGGAAAAATCGGTTTAGAAAATAATTATTATAAGTACAGTAGAAGTTTTAAATTTTTTTCTAAAACCAAACTCTTTTGTAATATTTAAAGTATAAATCCTAACCAAAATTATACATGTGCTTTGTGCAAGGCGGACTTAAGTCGATCTTAGCTTTCAACTGAATGACCTTCTCCACTATCCTTGTAACACGAATTACATTGAGTGTGGGCTCGAACAACATAAACCAAAAACATAGAAAAGAAACGATTTACTTACTTTTAGTAGGTGACGACACACTAATGTACAAACACTAAACAAAAAATTAGCAAGAAATATAAAGAATCAAAAGTGGCTTCAACTACAAGTGTGACAGGTCAGTAATATTTATATGTGTTACAATGGAACACACGAAGTATTCTAAGGATCGAACCCAAGAGATTGTCAATTGTAAATTTGTTTGTCAAATTAATTACAAGCTAAGCAATTACTAGTCTATTTGAATAAAAAATTAGTAACGCAAACCAAATATGAAAATATATTAAAGCTAAATCCTAAATTAACAAATAAAAATACCAAACAGACTTTCTTCCATTTTACTAGGAACAAAGCAAATGGATTGGAATGATAGTCGAATGATTCGTGAATTACTAACTAAGCTAATAAACCTATGTTGATTATATTATTTGCCACTTGTTGTTAGGAATCTCATTTCAATCTCATCCTAAACTAAAAGATACCACCTAAGCTCTCCTCTCAATCTCACTTAGGCATATAAATCTCCTATCAGTTTTACTACTTGATACAAATGTATCAAAGTCCTACACGATAAAGTCTCCTCTCAAACTCATCTATCTAAATCTTCCACTAAAGGCGTCAATTCTAGTGTAGTATGCGATTCAATACAATTGAACAAAAAAATAACCAAATGATAGATAATGACTTAGTTAAGTAACCCACTCATCAATCAACCAATAAAACGATTCAGTAAATAATCAAACTTAAATCTCATACAAGCATTTTAACAAACACATGGTAGGCATAAAATATAAAAGATAAGGTTTGAGAAAATGCTCATTAATAGATTAAAATTCGATGAAGTCCACAAGCTTGATCATCTCCATTAACAGAGTTCTCGACAAAAGAGAAGAAAATCTGCAACCAAAATCTATTCTAATGAAAACTTTATCGCCGTAATTTTATATAAATAAATACTCTATAATTTTATATAAATAAATAATCAACCCAGTGAGTAGCGTGCATAAACTATACGAGTATTATTTAAATATCACTTTAAATCACTTTTTGTTAACATTTATCCTATATTTTTATCTACAAAAGTTATTGATTTTAATATTAAAGTAAATTTATTTTGAATTTTTAAACTAATTTGCATGTTAATATGAATTTGACGAGAATAGTTTATTAAATAAAAATAATATTGTTTATAAATAAAATAAAATAATATTTGCTAATTAAATGATAATTGATTTAATTTATAATAAAAGTCCATTATTTGTGAACAATAATTAAAAGAATAAAATAGCATTTTCATAGTATTAAAGATAATAAAAAGGGAAATAACCAATAGTAAAAATTAAGTAATTGGATAAAATAACTTGTCTTTTTTTTTTAATGATCTCATTATGAGTTCTGATCATATCTATTCTTTTTGACACAATACATAGAACTACCTATAGCCTCTCCCCAACCTATAAATAGAAGCATAATATGTTTCAAGGCACTCGAACTCGTGTCCTCCTGTATTGACAACAATGTCCATGCCAATCAAGCTAAAACTCAATCGGCAAATAACTTATCATTTGAATATAAGTCAAAATTTCACCCCAAAAGAATCATTACTTTAATATTTCTTTGCTTTCGATATAATATTTCACAATACAATGGTAAACACCATTCACAACTATATAAATATTATTATAATCAAATAATAGTAAAATTATTGAATATCAAATAATAATAACTAAGCATCTCCAATAATAATAAAAGTCATATCTTTTTTTTTTTTTTTGTCATGGAAACAAAACCTATTAAGTAATGTTAAAATATGTTTATTCCGATAATTTTTTAGATATTATTTTGAATGAAAATCATTGCTAATGTATATATTTATAATGCTAAATATTACTATTAATTGATATATAATTATAACATTAATTAAGTGATAATTAATCTAAAATAATAAGTGTAATTTAATATGAATTCAAAGTCTAATGGAGTAATAGTAACTATTACATTGATAATGAAAACATTATTAATAAAAAAATTTATACATTATAGATTAGATTATTAATATCATGATATTTTATATATATATATTGTCAATCTCATACATTTAATTTTTATTAATTTAAAATTGATTTTAGCATTATTAATTATTATTATCAAATTTGAAATAATTTTATATTTATATAATATATAAAACACTTGGATTTTATCTATTTTTAATTTATCCAATTATATTCAAAGATTTTATAGATTTATAAATTTTATTAATTAATATTATATTATGTTATTTTTAAGTAGAACTTTTAAAAGATAAGACCAAATTAATTAATTTAACATTAATATATTAGTTAAACTACTTTTATTATTATCGCATAATAATACTAATAAATTATTATAATGTTAATTTAGTAACATAACTAACAATAAAAGGTAACTAAAGAAAGTCCCAAGAGTGCTTTGCTTAGAGTCCTAGAGAAAGCAGTAACTACTGCGGCTTGGGATGGAGGAAAGCGGTGGTGACGATCGAGGGAGGAGGGATGAGATTTCTCTTCTCGCAGAAGAACTTATTCAGCTATCAGTCAAAGGTTCACTGGTGGTACCAAGCGCAAAACCTAATCTGTTATGTACTATTTGGACAGAGAAGCTTTACAACCCAGAAAGTTTTAGGGCAGAGATGAAAAGTATATGGAAGACAAGGAAGAAGTTTGAAATACAGATGGTGGGGCAAAATTTATTTTTGATAGTGTTTGATTTGGAAGAAGATCTAGAGATAATGCTGGAGGAGAGACCATGGCTCTTTCGCAAAAGTGTTATTTTATTTGATAGATTAAGCCAGCCAGTGGAGAGAAGTCAAATTCGACTTACATCATCACCGTTTTGGATAAAAATAGATTCGTGCTTACTAGAGTTTGATAAGAAAGATCTCTTGCATGCAATTGGGGTCACGTTTGGGAGGGTTACTAGATCTGAAATTAATGGAGATTCATGTCGGCTTAGGATTAATTTGGATGTGCAGAAATCACACCGACGAGGTATTTTTGTCTCTATTGATAATGTTAATAAATCGTGGGTTCCTTTTAAGTATGAGAAGTTACCCATGTTTTGTTTTGGATGTGGAAGAATGGGGCATGGGCTTCAAGATTGTCGTCAGCTAATTCCTGCAGAAAAAAGCAAAATCAGTAAGGATCCACCATATACGTTGGAGTTAAAAGCAAAATCAAAATTAATTGGGAAAGAAAGTATGAAATTTAATGTTTTTTCAAAAAAGGTGGGGTCTCAATGCTCTTATCTAGGAAGTACAGATCTGTTAGGAAATATTGCTAAAGCACTGGTAGGGGAATAATGAGATTAGGGGGTTATAAGAGAATATGGAGCTGATAGGAGGGGATGGGGTGATTAAGGAGCAGGCAGGGGAACCTATAATAAAGGAAGATGAGAATATGAATGATAATATGAAACAGTAGAACAATAATATAAACCTTGGTAAAAAAAAAAAGAGATTGAAGAGAATTGATCCAGTGGTCACGATGAGTCAAGACAAATCTGCCAGTAGCACGAGGAAGAGGAAGTCCTTAGAAGCAGAAACTGACTTTTTTGGCAAGAAGGTTGCATATGAAGATGGGAAAAAACATTTGAAACAAGAAGGATTAGAGGATCGTGATGATGGTTTTATAGATACGATGAATGAGAATTCAGAGTTGATTGATGCTTTAACAATTTTGAGATCGGTAGCTACCAAGAGGCATGCCGACCGGACACAATGAAAATTATAAGTTGGAACGTCCGTGGGTTGGGGAGTCCATGGGCAGTAAGAAGGCTGGGATATTGCCTAAAACAGTATAATCCCCATATGGTCTTTTTAATGGAGACAAAACTTGATAAGCAGCGTATGGAGAAAGTAAAAAGGAGTTGTGGGTTTTTGAATGGAATTGATGTCGAAGGGAGGGCTCGCGCAGTGGGGTGTGTCTAGCATGGAAAGGAGATATTGAAGTAAGCTAAGAAGTTACTCTAGGAATCACATTGATGTAACGGTCAAAGAAGAACATGATAATGAAGAATGGAGATTTATGGGGTTCTATGGTTTACCCTATGGTATTAAAAAGAATGTTTCGTGGAATCTGTTAAAGAAGCTGGGACAAGATCAAAATCTTCTATGGGTTGTAAGTGATGATTTTAGTGAGATCATGTATTCTTATGAAAAAAGTGGGGGTTTACTAAGAGAGGAGAGAAGAATGGAGGCTTTTCGAGAGGTTTTAGAAGAATGCCAACTAGAAGATTTGGGATATTCTGGGGTTTGGTTTACTTGGGAAAAGGGAAATTTGCTAGAAACAAATATTAAGGAGAGACTTGATAGGGGAGTATAAACATTAAATGGAGGCATCTTTTTCCAAAAGGTAACATTCAACATCTACCCCATTCGATGTCTAATCACTGCCCATTTCTTCTAAACATAAAAAGTGGTAACGATTATGTGGGAAATCCAATATTTTAGTTTGAGGCGTGGTGGATCATGGAGGAGACGCTTGAGAAAGAAGTTAAAGCATCATGGGAATCAACAACAGGATCAATAGAGGAAAAAATTGAAAGATTACAAGCAGACTTAAAGGTATGGGCGAGATTAATTAAGAAAGGGCGAGAGGTACTAAAGTACAAGCTCATGAAGGAACTTGATATGCTAATGGCGAATGAGAGGACTGATGAAACAATGGCAAAAATTATTGATACTAAGATTCATTTGAATATAGAAATTGATAAAGATGAAGCATACTGGGAACAAAGGGCAAGGGCAAATTGGCTGAAAGCAGGGGACAAGAATTCAACCTTTTTTCATAGATTTGCCAATTTTTGAAGACGCATCAATACCATATCTAAGCTGGAATTAGATGGTGGAGGAGAGGCTACTGAAGCAAGAGAGATCAATGAAGTTGCTACTTTATATTTCCAGAAGCTGTTTACATCTAGTGGAGTTGGGGAACTTTCTTATCTACTATTGGGTATTGAAAATAATATTTCACTAGATATAAATTTTGTTTTATCGTCAACTTTTATAGCAGAAGAAGTGTATGTGGCCTTGAAAGGAATGAGACCTACTAAAGCACTAGGACCTTATGGATTTCCAGCATTTTTCTTTCAAAGATATTGGCACATTGTATGTGAGAAAGTAACAAATTTCTGTTTGGGAATTTTAAATAATGATCATAGTTTTGGCTCTTTCAACCAAACAGATATTTTGTTGATCCCAAAAACCCTAAATCCCATAAGGCTAGCTAATTTTAGACCGATTAGTTTATGTTCAGTCCTCTATAAAGTTGTGGCGAAGACAATTGCAAATCAGCTTCAAGCAGTTATTGGAAGATGCATTGATGCGGCCCAAAGTGCTTTTATCTCGGGAAGGTTAATTTCTGAAATGTCCTTTTAGCTTATGAAATTCTGCATACTTTTTGACAAAAGCGAACAGGGAAAAAAGGATACATGGCTGTTAAGCTGGATATGAGCAAAGCCTATGATAGGGTTGAATGGGGTTTTCTTAAAGAAGTTATGCTACGAATGGGTTTTACAAAGGAATGGGTGGAGCTGATTACGAAATGCATTACCACAACGTCTTATGCAATTAATACAAATAGAGGGAGGGGAAGACTTTTTCTACCGACTAGGGGTTTGCGGCAAGGCGATCCTGTAAGTCCTTTTCTTTTCTCACTTTGTAGTGAGGGACTATCATCTTTGATGAGTCTGGAAATGAAGGAGGGGTTACCAAGAGGAGCAAAGGCTAGTAGAAGAGGCTTAGAAATCTCACATTTACTCTTTGCACATGATTGTATTTTATTTGGTGAAGCATCAGATAGGGGAGCAATGGTGTTAAAAAGAATTCTGAAGGAGTATGAAAAGTGTTCAGGCCAATGTGTTAATTTTGATAAATCGACAATCTTTTACAGTTTGAACACTACAGAGCAACATAAGACAGAAGTCTCAGAAATATTGAGGGTTCGAAGCTCAACAAATTTGGAAAAGTATTTAGGTCTTCTCAATATGGTCAACAGACGAAAGAAGGAGTCTTTTCAGCATCTCAAAGAGAAGGTTTATACTCAAATTGAAGGGTGGAGTACCAGATTATTATCACAAGGAGGTAAGGAAGTCTTTATAAAGTCAGTGCTTCAGGCTATTCCAACCTATGCTATGTCTCGTTTCCTTTTACCAAATTCTTTTTGTGGGGAACTAGAAAGGACCTTTGCGAAATTTTGTTGGCAAAAAAGATATGAAAAATGAGGGATTCATTGGTGTCAGTGAAAGTATATGTGCCGGTCTAAAGAGAAGGGTGATTTGGGTTTTAGAAGCATGGCTCAATTTAATGTCGCACTTCTAGCTAAGCAAGGGTGGCGAATTTTAAACAATCCAAATTCTTTAGTTGCGAAAGTCTTAAAAGCCAAATACTTTCTGAATGTGAACTTTTAAGATTCGCGGTTAGGGAATAATAGTTTATATACATGAAAGACTATTTGGGCTACAAGAGGCATTTTAGAAGAGGGATTATGCTGGAAGGTGGGCAGGGGTACGGATATTTCTGCTCTTAATGATTTTTGGATTCCAGGTGAAAAAAATACCAGATTATCGTCTTTAATTAATAATTTGAACGATTTTAAAGTTGCTGAGTTAATTGAACCAAGCAGCAGAATATAGAAGAAAGAGTTGATAGTGTCTACATTTTTGGAGGAAGTAGCTGAGAAGATTCTCCGTATTCCGTTGGCAGAGGAACCCTAAATGATTTTCGGGTTTGGAGTGGTGAGGCGTCAGGCGAGTACACAGTACGTAGCGCCTATAAACTATTACAAAGCATCGAAGGGGATCCTACAGCTTATGCTTTACAAGTCGACTATAAGGAATTCTACAAAAAACTATGGCTAGTCAATCTACCTTCTAAAATAAAAATTATAGTCTGGAAAATATCGTGGAACTATCTACCTACACGAGTTAACATGTTACAAAGAAAGTTAACGAACACAATAATATTCCCTTCGTGTGGAAGTGGATCAGAGAATATGGACCATCTTTTTCGTACATGCCCTATTTCAAATTCAGTTTGGAGAGAACTATCAGGCCAGTTTTCTATACAAGAAACCCATTTGGGGTTTTTACAATGGCTAACCTGGGTCTTTTCGCAAAGTTCGCCATCTCAGTGTAGACTTTTTTGTTGTGTATTATGGGCCATTTGGGGAGACAGGAATGCTAGAATGCATAAGAAGGCTAGCAAATCTGGAAAAGAAATAGCAAGTTTTGTTAACAGTTATATATCAGAGATAAACAAGAGCGATAAAAGAAGCCCAAAAAACTCTTTTGTTACTAGTAAATGGAGGCGCCCACCTGACCAGGTTGTGAAGATTAATTTTGATGCAGCATATAATGCGAGAACTTGTCAATCGGCAATAGGAATTGTGGCAAGAAATAAAGGAGGAGGTGTTCTTTTATCATGTTTGGCGATCCATCAACAAGTTGCATCTGCCTTTGCTGCTGAGGCACTCGCTTGCTGGACAGTGAGCTAGATCGGTTTTGACATGAAATGGCAAAAAATCATTATTGAAGGAGATTTCTTGTCAACAATAAAAAAGTGCAAGGAGAAAAGCCCAGACAAGTCCTTGGTAGGTGCTTATATTCATGATATTCATCACCTTTTGTTAAATTATAAGAAGTGTAGATTTGAATACATCCCACGAATAGCAAACCGTTTATCACATTCTTTAGCAAATGAAACGTTGAGGAATAATGAGGAAGTTTACCTGGTAGGAAGCGTTCCAGAATCGGCAGAGAAGCAAGCGGAGAGGGATAGGGTGAGAGAACCAGATTGAAAATGGAAGGAAGAAAGTAAAAGAGGGGAGTTTGAAGCGGGATACCTATAGATTTGATGGAAAAACGCTCCCCTTGGGAATATGGAAGAGTCTTGATGAAGAAATGTCAAATGAAGGGACAAGATGGCAACCGTTTAATTCTGATTGGGTAAGAAAAAGGCGTAATTAATGCGCCTTTAAAGACATCTGATCTTATTTCTGTTTTTTTATTTTTTTCTCAGGCTAAACTCTTACTTTTGGGTCTTTTTTCTGGTTTTTTTGCATTTAGGTTTGGTTCTGTTTTCACGTTACTGCTGTTTTTTGGGCCAAGTTTTATAGCTGGGCTCCTTTATGTTTTACTTTCTCTTTTAGTTTATACTTTGTATTTATTAAGTTATTTCAATAAAGCCCAATCTGATTCTTAGTTTCAAAAAAAAAAAAAACAATAAAAGGTTTTCTTATTAGTTCAAAAGTTTTTCTAGAGTCGTGCTTATATATATTATAGATTTAGATATTGATGGTAAAAGTGTATAGAATTTCTATTGCATCAACAAAAAAAAAGGTTAAAATGTCAAATAAGCCCTCCAAAAATAATTAAAAATCAATTAAACCTATCAACTAAAAGTGCATCCAACTGAGCCATTTGAATCATGATTTGTGCCCAATTGGGTCCCTTAAATTCATTTTTCCATCGAAGCGCCTAACGAGCCCCTAACAAGTTATAAGCTTCTCTTGAAGTCACTACGTTAAATCTTTTAATAAATTTAACATATATCTATGCTAAGTTAATATCAATATTACAATTGCAAGCATCGTTCCTACAAGATTATGAACTGTAGCAATATATGTTTATATCGTTACAAATTTAACATCAGTCCATTAATCACAACCCTTTAAAATTTATCAATTAACTCAATTACCCACTAATGTTGATCAAGCAACAGCAAGCATTAAACATGAAAATCACTTGAATGAATAAACATCAAAATGCATCAAGCATCTTTAGCAAAGTACCAATAATCTCATATTAGGGTTCCATAATCATTCTAGCTAATAAACTTTTAGCTCATAATCATCAAACTAAAAAAACTCAAACAAATTTTATCCATGATTTCTGATAAACCATAATATATACATATTTTTACCTCATGTTTGGCATATTTATGGATGATTTTTCCTTAGTTTCATTGAATTCGATACTCCTAATCCTTTAAATTCATGTTTTATACTTAGGTGAGCATAGGAACGCGAAAAGAGCAAGAAACGGGCCGAAAAGGACAAAATGGGCCTAATTCAGTGTTTCACACGGCTCAGGGACTTCTACACGGGTAAACCACACGCCCGTGTGCGGGTAGGCCATACGCCCGTGTGTCATGGCCGTGTCGACTAAAAACCAACTCAGAATTACACACGGTTTGACCACCTTCACATGAGCATGGCACACGGCCGTGTCCCTGTCGAAGCCAAGTCTAATTCTACTTAGAAAAGGCTAATTTTGAGGGTTTTAAAGCATTCCAAAGTTTATATAAACACCTTAGAAGAGGATTAAAGGGGAGACGCAGAGTAGAAGGCAGAGAATACTCAAGGATAGCCATCAGAATCAACTCGAAAGCAGGATTTACTTCAAGACTAAAGATCTCCATTCAATTTTCTTAGAAGTTCTTTGGGTTTCTTTATGCTTTGTTGTTTTCCCAATTTTTGAGATGTTTTCCATTATTATGAACTAAACTCTCTAAATACCTAAGGGGGATAAAACCTAAGATGAATCTTATTACTATTTGAATTATATGATAAATACTTGTTCTTATTCTTAATTGTGAGTTTTAATCATTGCTTTAATATTCCAGGATATTACCTTAGGTTTTGATGTGCTTATCCAGTGGAGCAAAAGTCCCTGTTTAAGAGTAGATCTTCCATAATTAAGTGGAGTTGCATGCAATCTTAGAGATAGGACGACATAAATCTGCCGGATTAGAGTCAAATCTAATAAAGGAATCCATAGATCGAGTTAATGTGATAATAGGGGTTTTAATTAGAAAGAGATTTCAATTAATCAACCTAGAGTCAGTTGTTTTTAGTCTCGAGAGAGATATTAACATAAATTAGGGATTTCTACGGATTAAGTCAAGTGAATAAATCGTCTAATTCAAAGGTAATAAGTGAAGTCTAGGTGAATTCTTCCTTGGGTATTGTCTTCTCCATCAGTTTTCCAATAGTATATTCCAACTTTTATCTCTGTTGTAATCCTAGTTAATTAAATAATTAGTCTTAGTTTAAAACCTCCATTAATTTTTAGGCTAGATAATAAAAAGATAGTAATTTTTAGTACTCTTATTCCTTGTGGATACGATATTTCCGGTCTCACCATAACTATACTACTGTTCGATAGGTGCACTTGCCTTAGTTGAATTTTTAGTTAGTTTAGCGACCATCAAGTTTTTGGCGCCGTTGCCAGGGACTAAGGTATTAGGAACATTTGATTTTTATTACTTTAGCCATTTTTACTTTTATTGCAATTTACTTTTTGTTTTTAGTTTAATTTTTTTCTCTAATTTTTCTTTTGTTTGCTTCTGGCAGGTGTCTCTAGTTTACGACTAGGAGGAACTCGTCAGGACCTTTGCTTTTTGACAGTGAGATCGAGAGCACAGCTCGTAGAAACCAAAGAGAAATAAGGCGATGCCTACAATACATAGAGGAAGAGTAAGAGGACGATATCTGTACTACAATTGATGAGATGACTGACAATCAGAATAATCCGCTACCTCTTATGGTTGCTGCAAATCCAGTAAATCAGAATCCTGCTCCTCGTACTATGTATGATTATGTTAAACCTAATTTAACAGGAACTGAATCGAGTATCGTTAGACCTGCTGTTGCTGCAAATAATTTTGAACTGAAACCTAACACGACTCAAATGATACAATAGTTAGTTCAGTTTGATGGTTTGCAGGACGAGGATCCAAACACTCATTTAGCAAATTTTATGGAATTATGCGACACTTTTAAGATCAATGGCATTTCTGACGATGCCATTCTCCTTCGTTTATTTCCATTTTCATTAACAAATAAGGCTAAAAAGTGGTTGAACTCGTTACCACGAGGGTCAATCACTACTTGGGAACAAATGACCGAAAAATTTTTACTTAAATATTTTTCGCCGGCTAAAACAAAAAAGTTAAGGAATGATATCTCTTCTTTTGTGCAGATGGATTTAGAAACACTTTATGATGCATGGGAGAGATACAAAGATTTATTGAGAAAGTGCCCTCACCATAGGTTACCTCTTTGGCTACAGGTTCAAACTTTCCACAACGGATTAAATCCCTCAACTAGACAAATGATCGACACAACTGCTGGTGGAACCATCAATAATAAGACATTTGAGTAGGCTTATAAGTTTATAGAGGAGATGTCACTGAACAATTATCAGTGGCAAGTCATGAGAATAAAGCCAACCAAGACAGCCGGCGTTTTTAACGTCGACTCGGTCACTATGCTATCAAATCAAGTAGAACTCTTGAATAAAAAGATTGATGGTTTATTTAGTTCTACGCAGGTACATCCAGTAATGCAGTGCGATGCAAGTGGAGGAGGAATGAACAATTCAGAATACCCACCCTTCGGCCCCAACATGCAGAACGAGTAATTGAATTATATGGGTAATAATCCTCGACCTCAAAATAATCCCTACAGTAACACTTATAATGCAGGTTGGAGGAACTACCCAAATTTCTCATGGGGAGGCCAAGGGAATCAGAGGCAACCACCCCCTCCAGGTTTTTAACAACCACCTTACTAACAAGAGAAGAAACCGAACCTTGAAGAGATGCTTACAAAATTTATCTTGGTGTCAGAAACTCATTTTCAAAATACCGAAACAGCACTTAAGAATCGGCAAGCATCGATTCAAGGGCTCAAAACTCAAATAGGACAACTTGCTAAGTTGGTCTCTGAACGACCACAAGGTGGTCTACCAAGTAACACTGAAACTAACCCAAGGGAGCAACTTCATGCCATTACTGTGCACAATGATGAAGGGTTACTTGAAGATGAACCGAAACTGAGGCAAGACAATGTGGTAGATAACGGTAAGGTTGATGTAAGCAAAGAGTGTAAACCTCGTGTGTCATACCCAATGCGACAAGGAAAGACCACACGGATGAAAAATTTGGTAAATTCCTTAAATTATTAAAAAATTACATATTAATTTACCGTTTATTGAAGCTCTCTCGCAGATGCCAAACGCAGTGAAATTTTTAAAGGAGCTCTTGCCTAATAAACGAAAGTTAGATGATGCGTCGCATATGGAATTAAACGCAATTTGCTCAGCCATGCTATAGAATAAGCTACCCAACAAGTTGAAAGATCCAAGGAGTTTTGCTATTCCTTGCTTAATTGGTAGTTTAAATGTTAACAATGCTTTGGTTGATTTAAGGATGAGTATTAATGTTATGCCCTATAAAATGTTTAAACAGCTAGGCCTTGGGAAACCCAAACAAACTAGGATGAGCATTCAATTAGCAGATAAATCTATTAGATTTCCTAGGGGTATTGTAGAAGATGTGCTCATAAAAATTGATAAATTCATATTCCCAATTGACTTTGTTGTTCTAGACATGGAAGGTGATAGTGATGTCCCTTTAATTCTAGGACAACCCTTTTTAGCAACTGCTAGAACTATCATCGATGTTGGCACAGGTGAATTGATACTTCGTATAGGAGATGACACGATTAAACTTTAACCTCGTGATTCTGCTAATATATCTAGTAATTGAGACAATTATTTAAATTCTGTTAATTTGAGTAATGTTAAGGTGCCAACTTATTTGTAGGAATCCCCTAGGAAGAACGTGATAGAGCCTCATTCTAAACCATGCAACAAAAACAGAGCGACTCACGAAAAACGAAGGCTTCAGATAGATGAACTAGACGAATGGCGAACACATGTCAAGGAGAAACCAAAAGTACACGATGAATCCAAGTGACACTACAATGAGCGTAGGAATGAAACAAAGTAATTTAAGGTCGGAGACAAAGTATTGTTAGATGAAAAGGACCCTAGAATTGCTACTTCAGAGCTCAAAACAAACGGAACAAATCCTTTCACAGTACTTAATGTTTTCCCATACGGCACAGTTGAGGTACATCATTCTAAATTCGGCACTTTCAAGGTAAATATTACTCGACTTAGACTGTATGTGGATAATAGAGTTGACAATAAGAAAGAGGGGTCTCAACTCCTCGAACCACCATGACCGTGTAAATATGAGGTGAGTCGAGCTTAGACTTTAAATAAATGCTTCTCGGGAGGCAACCCAAGCACTAACACCACTAACTAGTTTATTTTATCTATTTTTGAGTTTAAATCCAGGTTTTTAACCCACACAGCTGGCAACACAGGCGTGTCTCAGGCTGTATACTTTAACAGGGATTAACAGTGTATTACACGGCTTAGCGACACGGCCATGTGACCCACATCCAGGTAACATGGGCGTGTCATTGGCCATGTGGATCTTGGAGTTTAATTTTCCCAAAAATCGACAGGGACACGGCTGAACAGAGTCCACACGGGCATGCGATACGGCCATGTGGACCACACGGGCTGGACACATGGGCGTGTCCTAGGCCGTGTGAAAACTGGTGCTAAATTTTCAAATTTTAAATATGTTAAAGAGCATCATGGAAGAGGTATACGACTTTGTGTTCGGACACACGGGCATGTGGAAGACCACACGGGTGTGGGAGAAGCAAACGATGTAGCACATGGCCGTGTGAACCACATGGTCATGACACACTGGCATGTCTAAAACCGTGTAACAAATAGACATTAAATTTTGGCGATGAACACGGGCTAAACTAGAGCCACACGGGCGTGTGACACTGCCGTGTGGGCGAACACGGGCCTCACACGACTGTGTCCAAATTAACCCCCCAAACCTTAACATTTTCTTTTACTTTTGTCTTCTTCCTCAAAGCCTCCCCTTAGCCACCACTTCCCTTTTTTTTCTAACCACCGACCCTTCAACCCTCCCTTTTCCTTACCCTTGTCCTTCTATCTTTCCCTCATCCCACGCCCCAAAGCCATTCCCCCACCCTTACCCCACGCGCAAATGATAAACCATAATTTATACATATTATTCTCCTTAGATTTGGTGAATTTGTTGCTCCTAATCCTTTAATTTCATGTTTTATACTTAGGTGAGCACAGGAGAGCAAAAAGAACAAGAAACGGGCCGAAAACAGAGAAAATGGGCTGACGTGAGAAAACAACACGGCCTGGACTTCCTTACACGGGTAGCACACACGCCCGTGCCATTCTAGAAGGCTCAAACACGACCTAAAACAACCTTAACATGGGCGCGTCTATCTCTCAGCCTTGACCATGGCCTGAAGTAATCGCACACAGGCGTGTCCCTGTAGAGCCCAAGTTGAGTTCTATTCGGAAAAAAGGGCAATTTTGAGGGCTTTTAGGCATTCTAAAGCCTATTTAAACACCCTAGAGGAGGATTGAAGTAAACACAGAGAGTAGGAAGTAAGGAATTACTCAAAGAAAGTCGATTGATCCATCTCAGAAGTCAGATTCACCTCCAAGACTGAAGATCTCCCTTCAATTTCCTTCAGGGGGTTTTGAGTTTTCTTTATGTTTTGTTATCATTCTTTTGAGATGTTTTCTTTTATAGTTATGAACTAAATCCCCTAAATACCTAAAGGGGATGAAACCTAAGATGGATCTTGTTAATATTTTCTGAATTGTATGATAAATACTTGATTTGTTCTTAATTATGACTTTAACTCTTGTTTGAATATTCCAGGATATTGATTCAAGTATTGATGTGCTTATTCGGAGGATGAATAGTCCCTGTCTAAGAGTAGATCGCTCATAATTAAGCGGAGTTGCATGCAATCCTAGAGATAGGATGACATAAATCTGCCAGATTAGAGTCAAATCTAATAAGGGAATCCATAGATCGAGTTAATGCAAAACTAGGGGTTTTAATTAGAAAGAGATTTCAATTAATCAACCTAGGGTTAGACGTTATTAGTCTTGAATAGGGATAATAACATAACTTAGGGATTTTTACGGATCAAGTCAAGTGAATAAATCGTCTGGTTCAAAGTCAGTTAACAAGAGAAGTCTAGGTGAATCCTTCCTTAGGTGTTGTTTAAAATCAATCAGTGTTCCAAAAATATTTCCCCCAATCTATTTTTTGTGCATTATTAGATTAGTTAATTAGTTAGTTAAAACAATCTTCATTATTCTTAGGCTAGATAATAAAAAGAAAGTTAATACTAGTACTTTTAGTTCCTTTGGGTTCGATATCCGATCTTGCTAAAACTATACTACTGTTCGATAGGTGCGCTTGCCTTCGTTGTGATAATAGTTAGTTTAAGTACGGTCATTTATAAATTTTAAAACTTATCGCGAGTGACAATCAAGTTTTTGGCGCCGTTGCCGGGGAACTAAGATATTAGGAACACTCGATTTTTATTACTTTAGCCATTTACTTTTATTGCGATTTAAATTTTGTTTTGATTTTCGTTTCTAAATTCTCTTTTTCTTTCTTCTGGCAGGTTCTTATAGTTTATGACTAGAAGAAACCTGTTAGGACTATTACTTTTTGACGAACAAATCGATCGCATAACTTGCATAAACCAAAGAGAACAAAAGCGAAGCCTAAGATACACAGAGGAAGAGCAAGAGGATGATATCTTAATTACAACCAAGGAGATGGCCGAAAATCAGGAAAATCCAGTACCTCCTGCAGTTGCTGCTGACCCAGTAAATCAGAATCCTGCTCCTCGTGCTATGTATGATTATGCTAAACTTACTTTAACAAGAACTGAATCGAGTATAATTAGGCCTGCTATTGCTACAAATAATTTTGAACTGAAACCTAACACAATTCAAATGATACAACAGTTTGTTCAGTTTGATGGTTTGCAGGACGAAAACCCAAATACTCATTTAGCAAATTTCCTGGAGCTTTGTGACACATTCAAGATCAATGGCATTTTTGATGATGTCATTCGTCTTCGGTTATTTCCCTTTTCACTAGGGAACAAGGCTAAATAGTGGTTGAACTCGTTACCACGAGGATCAATCACTACTTGGGAACAAATGACTGAAAAGTTCTTACTTAAATACTTTCCACCTGCTAAAACAACTAAACTATGGAATGATATTTCTTCTTTTGTGCAGATGGATTTAGAAACACTTTAAGATGCATGGGAGATATACGAGGACCTACTGCAAAGATGCCCTCACTATGGGTTACCTCTTTGGCTACAAGTTCAAACATTTTATAATAGTGTGAACCCCTCGACAAGACAGATGATTGATGCAGTAGCTAGTGGAACTATCAACAACAAAACACCTGAAGTAACTTACGAATTTATTGAAGAGATGTCGCTGAATAACTATTAGTGGCAAGTTATGAGGACTAAGCCAACCAAAGAAGCAGGTGTTTATAACGTCGACTCAGTTACTATGCTGTCAAATTAGGTAGAACTCTTAAATAAAAAGATTGATGGTTTACTTGGTTCTACGCAGGTACATCCAATTATACAATGCAATGCAAATGGAGGTCGAACGAGCAACCCAGAATATCCAACCTATGGCCACAACATGGAGAACAAACAATTGAATTACATGGGTAACAACTCTAAACCTCAAAATAATCCTTACAATAACACTCATAATACAGGTTGGAGGAATCACTCAAATTTCTCATGGGGAGGCCAAGGAAATCAAAGACTACTACCCTCTTCAGGCTTCCAACAACAACCTTACCAACTAGAGAAAAAGCTGGACCTTGAGGAGATGCTAACAAAATTCATCTCGGTGTCAGAAACTCATTTTCAGAACAATAAAACCGCAATAAAAAATTAGCAAGCATCGATTCAAGGGCTCGAGCATCAAATTGGATAGCTGACTAAGATGATTTCAGAGAGACCACCAGAAAGTTTACCTAGCAACACCGAAACTAATCCAAAAGAGCATGTGAAACCAATTACACTAAGAAGTGGGAAAGTGTTAGCTGAATCTGAAAAGAAGCTACCACAAGAAGCCGATAGAAGCGAAAGAGAGGAGGTAAAACTCGAAAATAATGACGAACAAGTGCCAAAGGAATATAAACCACCAGTCCCATACCCAGCAAAGTTGAAAAAAGACCACATGGATGCACAGTTCAGTAAGTTTCTTGAACTTTTTAAGCAATTACGTATCAACTTACGTTTTGTTGAAGCCATCTCGCAAATGCCTACATACGCAAAATTTTTGAAGGAGCTTCTAACAAATAAAAGGAAGTTTGAAGACTTATCTACAGTGGAACTTAACGAGGAGTGCTCAGCCATACTCCAAAATAAACTGCCAACCAAACTGAAAGACCAAGGAATTTTCACTATCCCCTACTTAATTGGTAGTTTGAATGTTGAGAAAGCAGTAACTGATTTAGGCGCTAGCATTAATTTGATGCCATATAAGATGTTTAAACAACTTGGTCTTGGGGAACCTAAACCCATTAGAATGAGTATTTAATTAGCTGACAGATCTATTAAATATCCTAGGGGTATCATAGAGGATGTACTTGTGAAAGTAGATAAATTTATATTCCCTGTTGATTTTGTTGTGCTTGACATGGATGAGGATGTTGAAATGTCTTTAATTTTAGGTCATCCATTTTTAGCCACTGCTAGGGCTGTTATTGATGTGGAAGATGGTAAACTTATACTTAGAGTAGGTGACGAAGAGATTATTTTTAAAATCTATGATGCCATGAAATTTTCCAGGGAACAAGATGACTCATGTTATTTCATTGACTCTATTGATCATGCCATTCAAGATTCTTTTCAAGAAATCATACATGAGACGCGTTGGAACTGTGTTTTGCCCAAAACGATGAGGTGAATGATGATGATTCTGAGATAGGTAAGGTAAAAACTGAACTGAACTCCAATAAACCAATCTCAAGACAAGTAGAATATGAGGGTATCAAGATAAACGATGAACTTAAGCAAATACCCTCTATTGAAGAACCCCCCAAACTGGAACTTAAACAGTTGCCAAATCACTTGGAATACACATTTAGTAGAAATAATTCTACATTACCAGTGATTATTGCTTCTAACTTGCACCCCAAAGAAAAAGATGAGTTACTCTAAGTATTAAGAAAACATAAAAAGGCCATAGCTTGGAAAATTTTTGACATAAAAGGGATCAGCCCCTCTTTTTACACCCACAAAATTTTAATAGAAGATGAATATAAGCCATGTGTACAAGCTCAAAGACGACTGAACCCCAACATGAAAGAAATCGTTAAAGCTGAGGTAATTAAACTTCTAGATGCTGGAATTATTTATCCTATTTCTGATAGTTCTTGGGTAAGTCCAGTGCAAGTTGTTCCTAAGAAAGGAGGCATGATGGTCGTAACTAACGAAAAGAATGAATTAATCCTGACAAGAACAGTCACAGGTTGGAGAGTTTGCATTGAGTACAGGAAGTTGAATGATGCCATGAGAAAAGATCATTTTCTATTGCCATTCATTGACAAATGTTAGAAAGATTATCAGGGCACATGTACTTCTACTTTTTAGACAGACTCTCTGGTTATTTTCAAATCCCAATAGCTCCCGAAGATCAAGAAAAGACGACATATACATGTCCATATAGTACGTTTGCTTATCGTAGAATGCCTTTTGGATTATGTAATGCTCCTGCCACCTTTCAGCGCTATATGATGGCCATCTTTGACGAACTAGTAGAAGACATCATGGAGGTATTTATGGATGACTTCTCGGTATTCGATAACTCTTTCCATCTTTGCCTTAAAAATTTAAAACGAGTTTTAACAAGATGTGAGGAAACAAACCTTGTGCTTAACTGGGAGAAATGTCACTTTATGGTTCAGGAAGGTATTGTATTAAGACATAAAATTTCTAGTAAAAGGATTGAAGTTGACAAATCTAAAATTAAAACAATCGAAAAATTACCCCCTCCTAGTTTGATCAAGGCTATTAGAAGTTTTTTAGGACATGCTGTTTTTATAGAAGATTTATTAAGGATTTTTCTAAAATAGCTAAGCCTTTGACTAAATTACTAGAAAAAGATGTACCTTTTAATTTCGATCAGGAATGTTTAGAAGCATTTACTACCTTAAAGGATAAATTAATTATTGCTCCAATCATAATTGCACGTAACTGGAATTTACCTTTCGAACTAATGTGTGATGCGAGTGATTTTGCAGTAGGAGCGGTTTTGGACAGCAAAGAGACAAGCATTTTCAACCCATCTATTATGCTAGCAAAACTTTGACAGCTGCACAAGAAAACTATACCACTACAGAGAAAGAGTTGCTAGATGTGGTTTTTGCATTCGATAAATTTTGATCATATCTAATATTGTCTAAAGTTGTCATTTACACTGACCATTCTGCCCTTCGCTACCTTTTAACTAAAACTGATGCAAAACCTCTACTCATTCGATGGATTTTGTTGCTGCAGGAATTTGACTTAGAGATTCAAGATAAGAAAGGAGCTGAAAATCCTGCGGCTGATCATCTTTCCAGGCTTGAGAACTCAAATACCAAAAAACTAGATGAAGTTGAAATAAATGATTTGTTTCCTGAAAAAAATTCTTTGCTATATCTGATTCTAAGGTACCTTGGTTTGCAGACATTTCGAATTTTTTAGCCACTAACATTATCCCAAAAGGATTGACACACCAGCAAAACAAGCGATTCTTTAATGATGTGAAAAACTACTTTTGGGACAACCCTTTTCTTTTCTGCATATATGCAGATCAAGTCATTAGGAGATGCGTTACAAGGTCAGAAGCATCGAAGATCTTGGAACATTGCCACTCAGGGCCAACTGGAGGACACTATAGTGGAACTAAGACCACATATAAAACACTTGAATCAGGTTTTTATTGGCCCACGTTATTCAAATACGCCAACTGGTACATTATTTCTTGTGACAAATGCCAACGGACAGGTAATATCTCCAAACGTGATGAAATGCCTCAAAACTATATGCTTTTATGTAAAATATTTAACGTTTGGGGTATCGACTTCATGGGTCCATTCCCTAGTTCATTTGGGAATAAATACATCTTAGTAGCAGTTGATTATATGTCCAAATGGTTGGAAGTCCAAGCTTTACCTACTAATGATGCTAGAGTGGCAGTACGATTCCTTAAGAAACTCTTCTCTAGATTTGGAACACCTAGTGCAATTATCAGTGACAGGGGTACTTATTTTTGTAACGCCCAATTTGAGAAAACCCTTAAGAAATACGGAGTTTATCACAGAACAGCCACCCCATACCATCCTCAAACTAGTGGACAAGTTGAAGTGGCAAACCGAGAGATCAAACGAATTCTTGAAAAGACAGTAGAATCAAACAGGAAAGATTGGGCGATGAAAATAGATGATGCTTTATGGGCTTATAGAGCTGCTTTTAAGACTCCCATAGGAACATCACCTTACAGACTTGTTTACGGAAAAAGTTGTCATGTACCATTCGAACTAGAGCATAAGGCCTTCTGGGCTATTAAATTTCTAAACCTTGACCCTAAACTTGCAGGTGAAAACAGGTTCATGCAGTTGAACAAGCTAGATGAGTGGCGAGCCAATGCATACGAAAACTCACGCCTATACAAGGAAGCAACAAAGCGGCGCCATGACGCTCGTTTAAAGCAACAAAAACAATTTGAAGTTGGAGATCTTACCCTACTATATAATTCGAGACTCAAATTGTTTCCTCGAAAACTTAAATCACGATGGTCAGGACCTTTTGTAGTTCAATCTATTTTTCTATATGGCACAATAGAGGTAAGTCACCCATCACAAGGCACTTTCAAGGTAAATGGACATCGTCTCAAACTTTATAATGGTGAGAATTTTAAAGATGATGGAGAGGAGCTACGACTCCACGAACTTCCCTAAATACACCGACAAGGTAAAGTCAAGCTTAGACTATAAACAAGTGCTTCTCGAGAGGCAACCCGAGTACTAACGGTTTTAATTTATTTAAATTTTATTTAAATTTCAAGTTTTAACATCTAGATCACTAACTGAGTCTTTGAACACAGGTTCCCCAATCCACACGGCCAGGCACACGGGCATGCCTTAGGTCATGTCCATAAAACGAGAAGCTACACGGCTGTGCAATACGGCTATATGAAAACAGAGTAAAATTTTTCCCAAAACACGGGATGCGACAAGTTGACACGGCCGTGTGATCTGGCCGTGGGCAATCCTGCCAAAGTAACACGGGCGTGCGACACACCCGTGCCCTTCACCCGTGGTCGACACTGTCAAACTAACACGGGCGTGGGCTTACACACACGGGCATGAGAGAAGCGAACGAAGCAAGACATGGCCGTGCGACATGTCCGCGTGCACCAACACGCCCAAAATTTGAAACCCACAAAAAACACGAGCTAAATAAAAGGCACACGGGCTAATTTTATTTTTCTTTAAAACTATTCCATTTCATTTTTTAGGATTTTTATAATTATTAAGTACTTTTTATTTTCAATTATTCTTCATGAGTAATCCTATTCCTCTACATTCCTAAAAAGCTCCTGATTCTGTCATAATTATAAAGAGCTCCAAAGCTCACAATTACTTAGGAACTTGAAACTCCACTGGAATAGATTCTCCACGACTGTCATGTCCTGCTCAACCACCACGGTAACCTCTTCACTGGACACTTTGCTTGTGGAACCCAACCTCTACCACCACTGGAGTATTTTCCTCCACTCTACATAACTCCAACCTAAGGAGTTCATTTATTTTACATTCAGGAAGTTTCACTTCTCTACCTATCTTATGATCTTATATCTCTAATTGCCACTAACTTTATCTTTGTATATTGAGGGCAATGTACATCTTAAGTGTGGGGGGTAAATTATATCACTATCAGAAAAATCTCTAAATTTTGTCTTGTTCTCTTGGAAATCCCTCATATCATTATTAGAATCAATTTTGATAAATTTATGATTTTTATTGATATGTCTTGAATTAAAACATAGGCATTCATGCATTAATTATTTAAACTTTAAGACATTAGAGAATTAAACATGATAAGTTGATTTTTGAGAATTTAAAATTTTAGGTTGTTTTCCCCAAGTGTAGGTATTATCTTGAATTGAAATCCACAGGTTTAAACATCAAAAAGCCATAATTTTGTGAGATTTTGAGCCTTTAGAGCATCTATTATTTTTTTCATGCTCACTTTTATTGTTGCTTGAGTGCGTCAATATTGAATTGTTATTCTAAAACTTGCTTGATTATACATGTCGAGGCCACACCATTTGATTTGATATGTCAAGATGATAGAGGCACTTAGGTTTAACCCACTCATGCCATGAAAAGCCTACTTTCACAATTAACCCTTAGTAAACCCCTTTGAGCCAACATCCAATTCATTGGTTTACCCTCAATATTAACCCATAAATCATTATTGTTGAAATGTCCTCAATTAATTTTATCCCTATTTTTTGTCGAGACCTTATTTGAATAAATTGTTTAGCTATGTCTTTTTCTTAATAGTAAGTTTGTGTTACTTGATTTGTTCTTAAAATATATATATATACATACATATCTATTTATTTATTTGTAGTAAGTCGTATTTTTGAAGCTTGAGTGTTCAATTTCATATTCTGAGAAGAGGCTCTTTTGTACGCAATTGATGATTAAATATTTTTCTAGTTAAGTATTTCTTCAATTCAATCTCGACTTTAACCTTCTCTTTCAGCTTGTGACCACAACCCCTAACCAAAGCCTCATTACAACCCTCTAAAGACCTTTTGATTGATGTATCATCTCAATTTATAGTGGTGGAGATTTGATTTTCATGCAAGCCTATGGTAATAACTTTTCATATTGACTTTTGAGTGCTGAATTCATTATCCTTAAACACCTCGAGCGATTTGAGTGAATCTTTAGTGATGATGTTAGAACTTTGTGAGATTTTGAATCAAAGGTGATTACTTAGATAAGGGGAGATGCCTATATTTTTCGTGATAAAATACTCAACTTGGAATGTTTGAATCTTTAATGTTCTTCTAGTTGAATTTTCAATGTATGATTACTTATGAATTAGTTTGAGATATTATTGATAGGAGTTATAAGTTGAGAAAAAGGAATTCTTAATTGTGATTTGAGGATTTTGCTTGAGGACAAGCAAACGCTTAAGTGTGGGGGTATTTGATAAACCGTAATTTATACATATTATTGTCCCATGCTTAACACATTTATGAATGATTTCTCCTTAGTTTGGTGAATTTGATGCTCCTAATCCTTTAATTTCATGTTTTATACTTAGGTGAGCATAGGACAGCAAAAAGAACAAGAAACGGGCCGAAAACAGAGAAAATGGGCCGACGTGGGAAAACAACACGGCCTGGACTTCCTCACACGGGTAGCACACACGCCCGTGCCATTCTAGCAGGCTCGAACACGGCCTAAAACAACCTCAACACGGGCGTGTCTATCTCTCAGCCTTGACCATGGCTTGAAGTAATCACACACGGGCGTGTCCCTGTCGAGCCCAAGTTGAGTTTTATTCGGAAAAGGGCAATTTTGAGGGCTTTTAGGCATTCTAAAACCTATTTAAACACCCTAGAGGAGGATTGAACTAGACACAGAGAGTAGGAAGCAAGGAATTACTCGAAGAAAGTCGATTGATCCATCTCAGAAGCCAGATTCACCTCTAAGACTGAAGATCTCCCTTCAATTTCCTTCAAGGGTTTTTGGGTTTTATTTATGTTTTGTTATCATTCTTTTGAGATGTTTTCTTTTATAGTTATGAACTAAATCCCCTAAATACCTAAGGGGGATGAAACCTAAGACAGATCTTGTTAATATTTTCTGAACTGTATGATAAATACTTGATTTGTTCTTAATTATGACTTTAACTCTTGTTTGAATATTCTAGGATATTGATTCAAGTATTGATGTGCTTATTTGGAGGATGAATAGTCCCTGTCTAAGAGTAGATCGCTTATAATTAAGCAGAGTTGCATATAATCCTAGAGATAGGACGACATAAATCTGCCGAATTAGAGTCAAATCTAATAAGGGAATCCATAGATCGAGTTAATGCAAAACTAGGGGTTTTAATTAGAAAGAGATTTCAATTAATCAACCTAGGGTTAGACGTTATTAGTCTTGAATAGGGATAATAACATAACTTAGGGATTTCTACGGATCAAGTCAAGTGAATAAATCATCCGGTTCAGAGTTAATTAACAAGAGAAGTCTAGGTGGATCCTTCCTTGGGTGTTGTCTAAGATCAATCAGTTTTCCAAAAGTATTTCCCCCAATCTATTTTCTATACATTCTTAGATTAGTTAATTAGTTAGTTAAAACAATCTTCATTATTCTTAGGTTAGATAATAAAAAGAAAGTTAATACTAGTACTTTTAGTTCCTTTGGGTTCGACATCCGATCTTGCTAAAACTATACTACTGTTCGATAGGTGCACTTGCCTTCGTCATGATAATAGTTAGTTTAAGTACGACCATTTATAAATTTTAAAACTTATCGCGAGTGACAATCAGCAAACCCCCCCAACACTCTCAATCCTCTCCTTTCCCCTCACCCTTAGCCTCATATCTTCACCAGTTTTGGAGCCCTAACCCTGACCAGCCACCACCGTCGGCCCGAACCCCACCAGCTCCAACCGCGCCCCTCCGACGACCACAAACCACCATTGTTTACCTCTTTTTTATTTTACCCTTTACATTTATTTATGTTATTGTTATTATTTTTGTTATGATTATGATTATTATTAGTATTTTCCTCCATTTTATTTTAGGTTTATTCATGATTATTAATAAGTTTATCGACCACTGAGATTGTGAATTTTCTGGGTATTGAACATTAATTCAATTTACATTGATGATATCCTGATTATTCTTGGTTATTATATTCTGCTCGCCTTTCTTTTTATTTTTTTATTATTCTTCTAACTATTCTAGTCTGGTTACTTCACTATTAGATGCATTTGGCTAGTCCATATTAGTTTAGTAGGCTAATCCTTTTTGATATTTTTACCAATTAATTTCGTATGTTGTTAGTTTTTGCATATTGGATACTAGTGCATATAGGAATAAATTATTACATCTTAGCCATTTTATTCACACTAGAGTCATTCAAAGGCATATCTTTATCTTCTTCACATGTTCTTCATAAGAATCCTCAATATGTATTGATTGGTGATATTATTATTCCTGCTTTTATTGATATTTAAATATTTTACTTTGGCAGGTACATCCCCTCTTCGAAAAAGCAGAAAGGCCCTGGCTTGACCTCTTCTTCAAGCGCCTCTGCCAAAGCTCGTCACCCTCTGCTTTGATTCTCGTCAAGCCCACAGGACGACTTGTTTTAGCTTCTTCGAGTACGACCATTAGGAGTGGGCCGTTGTATTGATTGGGCCGCCTTGGAACAGGTCTAACTTGCCCACCTTGTTCGATTCCATCTCGCAACAACCCCGTGGGATCGGTTCTTTGTGATTAACGAGCCCACCTATTCGAAACTTACCTTGGAGTTTTGCACTACTTTCCATCTACAGCATGTGATGAATACCCATGACGAGGCCGGTACTATCACTTTTAGACTTGGTGGACTCGTACGACACATGAGTGTACCATAGTTTGGAGCTGCTTTGGGCCTCTACACGGAGGAGTTTATGGCTTCCGAGAATTTTTTACATCTTCACTGTCACATACACTACTCGCCCTCCTACTGTTGGACCGACCTTACGGAGAGTACTGTTCCCTATGATGCAAGTCGCTCAAAGGCGATTTATCTTCCTTTAGCACAACGCTACATCCATGCTACCTTGGCTCATACCTTGACTAGGAGGAGAGAGAGCACCGGCATCGTTAGCACCACCGATGCTTACTTCTTATGGAGCATGGCGACTAGTCATGTATTTGATTTGGCATATTTTATTGCCCTTGCTTTTCGCCACCAGATAGACCACCATAAGAGAGGCCTCATTTGCCTTGGCCCCTACGTGACTCGCCTCGCTCGACACTTCGGCCTCTTCGACACTCCAGAGATGTCATTGACACTCACACTAGTAGGCCAGATGTCTCATCAGAGAATTTCTAGTATGATCCACATAAGGATGATAGAGGGACGCCGTGAATTCAACCCCCCTCAGTATAGACTCGTACATTCTGATGATCAGGATGATCCAGAGGACATTACTGATGATGTCCCTCCCCTTCATGAGGACCCACCTCCACCACCATCACATAGTCATCGCCCCACTGCTGCCACCTTGACAGATATATCCGAGCAACTCACTTGTTTTGAGCAGCAGTGTTTTGAGCGATTCGATTATGCATGTCAAGACCACACATTTGATTTGATATACTGAGATGATAAAGGAACTTAGGTTCTACCCCACCTACTCCATAAAAAGCCTACCCATATGTTTGACCCTTAGTAAACCCCTTTGAGCCTTAACTATTGTTTCTTGATTTTCCCCTTAATGTTAACCCATAACTTAACCCTTTTTGATTCATTAAGAATTTCTTCCTTCTTATTGACTCCCTTTTTATCGAGATTTGATTTAATTAGCTACTTAACTATGTTCGTTCGTTTCAGTTGCTGAATTATTCCTTTTTATGTATTTTCCATTATTGTTCATATTCTTAAAAAAATTCGTATATTTATTCATACAATTATATAATGTTATAAAGAGCTTGGATAAGTTAAAGTTATTATATTGAGAAAAAACTCACATCATTAGTTTTGGATAGTTCGAATTCTGGCACTTATTTGTAATTCAGAAATTAGCTTCATTTTTCTATGTTTGGTAAGTTATTAAATTAATCTTGATGCTAACCCTCTTTTTCAGCCTTTATCCACACCTTTAACCCAAGCCCCATTACAACCTTTTTAAAGACCTTTTAATTTGTGTATCATCTCATTTATAGTGGTGGAGATTTGATTTTCATGCAAGCCTATGGTAATAACTTTTCATGTTTGACTATTGAGTGCTTAATTATTGAACCTTAAATATTTTGAGTGATGTAAGTGAATCTTTAGTGAGAATGTCAACCCTTGTTAATTTGAAATTAAAGATAATTACATAGATGAAGGGGGAGACCTATGATTTTATGATTAAGATGCTCAACTTGGATTGTCTGAAACTTTAATGTTCTTTTAGTTAAGTTCGCAATGTATGATTACTTGGGGATTACTTCGAAACATTATTGATAAGAATTATAAGTTGAGAAGGATTTATTTTAATTATGAGTTGAGGATTTTGCTTGAGGACAAACAAATGCTTAACTGTGGGGATATTTGATAAACCATAAGATATACATATTTTTACCCCATGCTTGGCATATTTATGGATGATTTTTCCCTGGTTTCATTGAATTCGATACTCTTAATCCTTTAAATTCATGTTTTATACTTAGGTGAGTATAAGAAGGCGAAAAGAGCAAGAAACGGGCCAAAAATGGACAAAATGGGCCTAATTCAGTGTTTCACACAGCTCAAGGACTTCCACACGGGTAAACCACATGCCCGTATGATACACAAGGGCAGGCCACACGCCTGTGTGTCATGGCCGTGTCGACTAAAAACCAACTCAGAATTACACACGGTTTGAGCACCTTCACACGGGCGTGGCACACGGCCGTGTCCCTGTCGAAGCCAAGTCTAATTCTACTCGAAAAAGGCTAATTTTAAGGGTTTTGAAGCATTCCAAAGTCTATATAAATACCCTAGAAGAGGATTAAAGGGTAAACGCAGAGTAGAAGGCAGAGAATACTCAAGGATAACCATCAGAATCAACTCGGAAGCAGGATTTACTTCAAGACTAAAGATCTCCATTCAATTTCCTTAGAATTTCTTTGGGTTTCTTTATGCTTTGTTGTTTTCCTATTTTTTGAGGTGTTTTCCATTATTATGGACTAAACTCCCTAAATACCTAAAGGGGATAAAACCTAAGATGGATCTTATTACTGTTTGAATTATATGATAAATACTTGTTCTTATTCTTAATTGTGAGTTTTAATCCTTGCTTTAATATCCCAGGATATTACCTCAGGTTTTGATGTGCTTATTCAGTGGAGCAAAAGTCCCTGTTTAAGAGTAAATCTTCCATAATTAAGCGGAGTTGCATGCAATCCTAAAGATAGAACGATAAAAATCTGTCGGATTAGAGTCAAATCTAATAAGGGAATCCATAGATCGAGTTAATACGATAATAGGGGTTTTAATTAGAAAGAGATTTCAATTAATCAACCTAGAGTCAGTTTTTTTTAGTCTCGAGAGAGATATTAACATAAATTAGGGATTTCTACGGATTAAGTCAAGTGAATAAATCATCTAATTCAAAGGTAATAAGTGAAGTCTAGGTGAATTCTTCCTTGGGTATTGCCTTCTCCATTGGTTTTCCAATAGTATTTTCCAACTTTTATCTTTGTCGTAATCCTAGTTAATTAAATAATTAGTCTTAGTTTAAAATCTCCCTTAATTCTTAGGCTATATAATAAAAAGATAGTAATTACTAGTACTCTTAGTCCTTGTGGATACGATATTTCCGGTCTCACCATAACTATACTACTGTTTGATAGGTGCACTTGCCTTAGTCGAATTTTTAGTTAGTTTAGCGACCATCAATTTCAAACAACAGGTAAAGAAAAAGGCGAAGAGATGTAAGCTGATTGTCGGTGGTTCTTTGCAAGTTGTTTGCGTCTTGTTCTTCCTCCTCTTATCTGCTTCTTTTCCAACGCTCTTACTCTGAAAGTTTCTATTCTGTTTGTCCAATCTCGGCTGCTGCCCTCGTATTTTTGAGAAATATGATATTTATATCCTCCCCCAAAGAAGATAGACTAGATCAACCCCCTTTCGTATTCTATTTTTTTCCTATTGGAAGTGTTTTGGGCCTTTACATGTTTGTCTAGCCTATTCTTTCTGGTTCTCGATTACTATCAGCACTTGATTAAGAGATGGGTTAATCTCAAAAGCTGATGTGGCGCTCTTTAAGTATGAAGTTTCCAATTTGTTCCTGTTGAGGCTATGGCAATGTTGCAACATTGAGGCTTCAATTGGTGAAATTTAGCATATTCTTTTCTCTATATTTCTAATGTTCTACTAGTCACCTTCAAGGATAAAAATTCACATTTTCAGTGTCTAAATTGGCAAGAATACATTATTAAAATAAAGCTTCAAAGGTTAACTACTTACCATAAACATAATTAAAATAACTACTAAAACACTCTCAACCACTCTTAACTTGAATGAAATAAAAGCTTAAAAGTAATAAAATAACTCTATATCCTAGAGTTATCAAATATAATTAAAAGTAAAAATTACTACACCTTTTTTTTTTCTCACACGTTGCCCTAGATCATATATCAACTCATCCTTATGAACTTTCATTTTATAATCCTTCCCCAACTAAAAAATTATGCATCAGTAGATGTGTTCATAGGCCAAGCCAAGCTTAGGCTCAATTCAAACAAAAAATTCAGTCCCAAGCCCAACTAGACGTGGCCTACTGAAATGATTTATTTCACTGTTTTAAAAATAATAAAAACATTTTTATTTAAATTTAATTATAAAAAAATAAATTTATTTTTTTATTTTTTTGAATAGTAAATCGGATCGATCCATGAATATCTCTACCTATCGCTCACCTCAAGCCATCAAGCACTAAACTTATCATCACTCAAACCCCTCACTAGGCACTCTCACAAGTTCAATCATTGTCACACTTCAGTTTCCCCATTTATGCACTGAAGGTAGGCTTTCACTTCCCCATCCATCCATTTGTGGGTGAAGTCTTGAACTACTATGTTGTTGCAGCGGGGCAACTAGTCAGAGCTTCATGGTGGATTATTATAGGGTTCCTCATCCATTGTACCAAACGGGAGGAGTATCCCTAGCTAAGGGTTTTTTAGAATCTATTTCAACTGTTGCAAGTAAATCAAACTATTTATCCGAGGTTGTTTTATTTTTCCAAGCGTTAAGGGAACCTTTTCATGGAGAACTTGATGTATGGTTAGGTTAGCAACATGAGATTGGATCACCACAAATACATACTTATGGAATCAAAGTTTAAAGGTTTTGACTTTCCCATTGAATAGACTCTACCTCCCACTAAATTGTGCAATTTCAAGCCTTTGTTCAGAGGTTACAAAGGTACCAAGACGCAATTCAATGATCTCCAGAAGTTGTTTAAGTATTCTTTATTCAATGAGGGTGCGAACGATTTTTGCAGTGTTGATTTTGAGCTAAGGTTTGTCAATGATGGATCCTAGAATCCTCGTAATGAATCACGACCATTTGATGTTGATTACATTGTGGCTCATATCCTTCAGGGGCTAGCTATAAAGCTTTGACAATATATAGTGATCTATGGGAAGTGCTCAGACCGAAAGTAGAGGATTTCAGATGGTATACCTTAGATATTTCCCCTTATTTTCTTCAAAGAGGAGGGGGAGAACAACTGGAGTAGGCATTAACACAATTGTTGTTGCTAATGAAGGGACCATTCAATCATTCTTTTCACGTAGTCAATGTCGACATTTAGGTGAGGAAATATCTTCTGCAAACTTTGCTACAACTGAGATTTCCTCAGACGAAAAGGAGAAGAACCTTTTATATTGGAAAAATCAATTTAGAAAACAATTATTATATGTACAGTAGAAGTTTTAAAAAATTTCTAAAACCAAACTCTTTTATGATATTTAAAGTATAAACCTTAACCAGAATTATACATGTACTTTGTACGAGGCAAACTTAAGTCGATCCTAGCTTTCAACCGAACGGCCTTCTCCACTATCCTAATACCATGAATTGCGTCGATTGTAGGCTCAATCAACACGAACCAAAAACACAGAAAAAAATGGTTTACTTACTTTCAATAGGTGATCGCACGCTAATGTACGAACACAAAATAAAAAATTAGCAAGAAAGATAGAGAATCAAAAGTGGCTTTGACTACAAGTGTGACAGGATAGTTTTAATATTAATATGTGTTACAATGGAACACACGAAGTATTCTAAGGATCGAACCCAAGAGATTGTCAATTGTAAATTTGTTTGTCAAATTAATTACAAGTTAAGCAATTACTAGTCTATTTGAATCGGAAATTAGTAGCGCAAACTAAATATGAAAATATATTAAAGCTAAATACTAAATTAACAAATAAAAACACCAAACTAACTTTCTTCCTTCTTACTAAAAACAATGCGACTGAAATGATGATAAAATGATTTATTAATTACTAACTAAGCTAATAAACCTATGTTGATTATATTATTTGCCACTTGTCGTTAGAAATCTCCTCCCAGTCTAATCCTAAACTAAAAGATACCACCTAAGCTCCCATCTTGATCTCACTTAGGCATATAAATCTCCTATTGGTCTCATTATTCGATACAAATGTATCAAAGGCCTACAAAATAAAGTCTCCTCCTAGACTCATCTATCTAAATCTTCCACTAGAGGCGTCAAATCTAGTGTAATATATGATTCAATACAATTGAACATAATCAAATCATGGATAATGACTTAGTTAAGTAACTCACTCATCAATCAACTAATAAAATGATTTAGCAAATAATCAAATTTAAATATCACACAAGCATTTTAACAAACACATGGTAGGCATAAAATATAAAAGAGAAGGATTTGAGAAAATGCTTATTAATATATTAAAATTTGATGAGGCCTATAAGCTTAATCATCTCCATTAAAAGAGTTCTCGACAAAATAGAAGAAAATCTGCAGCCAAAATCTATTCTAAATAAAAGAAAAGAAAAGAAAAGAAATCTAGTCTAATCTAAAAATATGAAAAGTAAAAATATGTTAAACCTTAAAATTCTACGCCAAAATACTTATAAAGTAGTATTTATAGTCTTTTCTAACTTAACCTAACAATGACAATTATGTACTCACTTAAAATCTAACTTAAGTCTTGTTAGACTACAAAATGTCCTTCATAAATTTTGCCTCGTCAGAGCCAACGTCGCGACACCCACATTGTAATGACTCGATTCTAGCAAGTGTCAGAAAAGTAAGTTTCAAAACAAAAACTTTGAATCGAAAAAATTATGAGTCAAATATGAGATTAAGAAATAAAATTAATTAATAATTAAATCAATTAAATTAGTATAAATGGTACAATTATTAAATTACATAGTGATTAAAAATGAATAGAAAATTGATTATAAATTTTATAAGCCCTTAATAAGTTAATAACCAAGTCCTTAGAAATAAATATTCCATAATTAATATTATCGTAATGGAATTTGATGGCCTTCTCTGCTATTATTCATTAATCAACATTATAAGGCATGTTGATTGACAAATTAGTGACAAATTAGTGATTTATTAACTTAATTGCACCACTAATCATATATATAACCTTTAGTGGGGGAAAAAACATTATTTTCATTCTCTTTCTCTTCAAATCGTAGGAAAATAAAGAAAAAGAAAATTTCTATTTTGCATTCAATGTAAATTAATCAAGGTGAGAAAGGTTTCCTTTGATATTCTTATAGAATTTTAATCATTCAAGCGTAGTAATTCATGCCTATGTGTTAGATTTCTTAACTATTTGAGTTTTAGTTAAGGCACCATTAATGAAAATTTGATGAAATTAAGCTTGGTAAAGGTAGATTTAAGAATAACGAGTTAGATTATGTTAGTACTAACTTAGAAAGTAGATAAAAGTGTTGAATTTTATTAGAAATCCAACTAAATCATATAGTAATTTTATGGTATTGGGGACCCAATTGAATAAATTGAATTTTGTTAAAAAAATATGTTATAGATTGAAAGCTAGAGGCCCTCAGTGAAGAAATACGAAATCAAAATTCAATTAGATAAAGAGAACTGCAAACAATGAGTGTTTCAAATATTAGGATTTTAAAGGACTAAATTGAATTAAATGAATTTATGTTTGATTCGTTAAATTTGTGTTGAATTGTGTGATTAACAACGCTTCTATAATTGTATTACCGAACATAGATAAAGACAACGCTGGAACGTCAAAAGTGAAAGAAGAGGAAAATACGAATGTCATATAGTTTCTGCGGTTTATGCTTCTATAATTCAATTTTGGTTTGCTTTCATAGATTAGTTATTCATTATATTCAATATGACTATGAATTGAGGTAACTACTCTATTTTATCTGATTAATACTATGAATTGAGGCATAAATTAGCTTAATTCACCTCACTTTATGGATTGTCGTACTATGCCACTTAGCCATTAGTTAGCTAAAATTCCTAAGTTTGTATTTAATCGTTGTCAATTCACCATAACACTCAATCTTCTTTGGGTTGGATACTTGAAATGCTCTAAGTATTCCATTATACATTTTCAAATATTACAATTGACCGGTTATACTTACAGTGAAAGCTGATTTTAAATCTCTATATTTTGTGCTAATTCTCTGCTTAATGCTCGTACACTGACGTGAAGTTATGTAACACCATTACCTGACCCGTTCACTGAATCCGCGTATGGGGCGTCACAATTGGATCAGGTTCACGTGAAATATTAGAACTCGTTATTTTAAAAAATCAAATTGTGTTAACTATTTATTAAAACTTACAACAGAGACAAATATTTTTAAATAAAGTTTACTGCTCGAACCCCGAACTTTAAAGGCATTACAAATTTACAATATACGTATATTCAACTCCACTGTGAAGTCTCTAAAGCTACCTATTTCCTTGTGCATGACTTAATAATAACAATGAATCCTCGATTCCACACAGTCTAGCTTGGTCCATCATCAAGTTCCTTATCCCACAAATCCTGCAACCACAGGTCAAAACCTTTGTAAATTCGAATGAACTTAGTGAGTTTCTACATTACATGAAAATAGGCTCCATCCTACAGGGGTTTTAAATAAAAAGAATTAAATATGAACAACTCTCTGTTGGTGAGAGTAAATTCTCTTAAACCCGTCGTAGCAGGCTCTAATTTATTCCAAATCCTATCTATTTGTGGATAGATCGCTAAGCGAATTACCCTCGACAATCCTATCAACCTACAATCAGTCCTAACGAATTCCTTGGACGTCTCGCCATTTCTGTGGATTCTCTCTTTTACTTGTATTCTTTTTTCCATTTAGTCCTAGTGTGGAAGTCTTCTTTCCACCATGTCCTTCTAAGGTAGCCCTGCGATCTACCCTTATTGTTGCCCCTGGGTATCTCCCCCTTGGCGGTCATTCCAAATTTGATTAGTTTGTGGCAGACTCTTTTTATTACCATAACCCCAAAGGAATTATTGGCATATCGTCTTTTGGGATAACTAGAAAGATTTCCACGCCACTCTAGCGGGTTAAGTCCCACTTGGGACAAATGGTGGTTGGATTACTTTTGCCGTGCTCGTGAGTATAATGTATCCTTCCATTGTGGACCAAATTTGACCTTCAGTACCCTGTAGGCTATCGTTAGAGTGACCATCTATTTTCATGCTCTCCCTCTCTCCCTTATATTGGTTCCCTACGGAACTAGCCCTTTGACTGGTACTTTTTTAATAGTTTTCCCTTGAAGAAAAATAGTCTCGAAAGACGTATTTGTCACCCACTATATCCTTCTTTGTTAATGGATTCTAAATAACCCTTATTTTCCTTATAGACCCACCCGCATACTTTATGTCACATCCTTAGCTTACAGGGTTTCTCTGAGCACACTCTGGTAGTTCTTAATAGTAGATCATTATCCATGATCCTTGGTTAAACCCTCCTTCGTTATCCTGTATACCAGGCACCACTAGTGTGTCAATTTATATAACTATTTCTTGTTAGGTAGTCACCTATATGCCCTACTGGCTTTCACAACTACAACTCTCGTAGCCTTCTCCCATTCTATTTCGTTACCTATTCATTGACAGATTCCTTTGTCCCATTTGCTAACTATTTTGCCTTATACTTCATATTTACTTTTAAATCACCTTTTCCTTATTCAAAGATTCTCCCACGTTTTCCATCCTGGATGACCACCGGTGTTTATCGTCCTGACGGATTACCCTGTGTTTAGTGTCCCAGCAGACTCCACAAACTGCCATTGTAATACCCCTTACCCGATAGCGTCGCCGGAGTCGAGCACAAGGCGTTACCTGACTTAACTTACTAATTCGGGGCATGAAATTTGCTTTTAACATTAATTTATTTACATTAATTAAATATGTCCCTAAAAAGGGCCTTCGAACTCTAAAACATGCAATTAAAACGGTTCGGGACCAAACCAGGAACATTAAAAATTTTCCGAATACTTAGACAAATCAAAACAATTTATTTCATTATTCCTTATAAAATTGCCCACCTGCGTCATAGTAACTAAATAAATCATAACTCGAGTCAAAAAACTCAAAATTTAAATTCGTGAATTTTTCCTGAAACTAGACTCATATATCTTCTTACTAATTTTTTTCCAGAATTTTTGGTCTTGTCAATTAGTACAGTTTATTAGTTAAAATTTCCCCTATTGCACTGTTCGACTACTCTGACCTCACCTCACTATGAATCACTTTTCCCTGTACAGAATTCAAATAACCATGCTGTTTGTTTCTATTGAAAGTAGATTCACTAAGGAATCTATAAATATAAACTATAACTCCTAATTATTTTTGTAAAATTTTAGTGAATTTATGAAGTCAGAACAGGGGATTCAGAAATCGCTCTGAACCTGTCTCACTAAAATTCAAATATCTCTTAATATACACTTCATTTGCTTACTTTGTTTTTTTCATATGAAAATAGACTCAATAAGCTTTAATTCTATCTCTCATTAATCACCTAATTCCATTTCTACTATTCTTGGTGATTTTTCAAGATCACGTTATTATTGTTGTTCAATACTGTTTTAATGCTAATTTCACTTTTTCATGATTTCTTTTTATTAACTACCATTTAGGCATACATAACACCGAAACATGTTCTTCATTAGCCATTTCAATAGCTAATAATTATCAAATATTTACATACCATTCATTAGCCATATCATAAGGACATACACACAAAATGGCTAAGTCCCTATACATGCCATAAACTAGAACGTTTGTAAACGAAGATACCCATTTGGTAACTTGATAGTCGATAGTGTGAAGTGATCTCCGACGACCTCCAACCTGAGATTGCTTTTAAGTACTCTGAAACATGGGAAAGTGAAAGAAGTAAGCTTATAAAGCTTAGTAAGTTCATATGTAAAATAATAAGTATTAGCAATCAATTTAGCTTACTACTATGCTGTCATAATTTGCTTAAATAATGTTTAGTTCTTACTTTCCCATCTTACTCATCGGTAACCTTACCAAAGGCTCAGAATACAAAAGGAACCTTACTTAATAGCTTGCTTACATACCTACAACATCTCACTTAACACATAAGTACTCTTTCATAATATAGGCATATTGCCAATCATGTCATAAAGTGTCACAAGCATAACTGAAAACTCATCACTTACTTAATACTTGATAATCTCAATTACTTACAATCTCAATATTAAATAAGCCTTAAATGCATACTTGTACTCTTTCTTCATGTTCTCACCTTGTCGTTTCTTTGACTTACTCTTTGGATTACTCGGGAACCTTTTCCTTTTTGAACTTACCATTGCCATGTCTTGACATGGTCTTACGTGGTATCCTTGCCTTATGAACTCACCAATGCCATGCCTTGGCATGGTCTTACATGGGACCTTTGCCTTATAGTAACTCATCAATGCCATGTCTTGACATGGTCTTACATGATTTCCTTGCCTTATAGAACTTATCAATGCCGTGCCTTGGCATGCTCTTACATGATATCCTTATCTTACCAAATGCCATGTTCCAAACATGGTCTTACATGGTATCCTTATCTTAGTGTCAATGCCACATCTTGATGTGGTCTTACATGGAGTCCTTAATCAATGCCGATGCCATGTCTTGATATGGTCTTACACGGGATCCTTGCCTTACCAATGCCATTTCTTAACATGGTCTTACATGGTATCCTTAACTGTCAATTCCTCCTTAAGTGCCATGTTATGAACATGGACTTTTCCGTCAATTCTTCCTTAATTGCCATGGTACAACCATGGACTTTGAGATATCAATGCCTTGTCAAGTCATAGCTGAAACATACTTGCTCAAATTCTCAAGGTTAGTCACATAACTCAATAATAACAATACTAATAACAATAATTGCATAATAATAAATGCTACTCAACTTACATACTTACATTCTCAATATCATCATATCATCAACTTAACTTATTCTCATCAAACTATGCTAGTCAATACTTTCTTGTTATCATACAAAGTCATAAGACAAAAAATGGTCTTACATATAAATTATACAAGTTCTCTTTCCAATATCGAATTATTATCGAACATTAATCATTATATCTGAAACTCAATACTAAAGTATTTATGGCCAAAATATCAATTTATCATTCAAATATTCATAATTAAATGTCTATTAAACATATGAACTTACCTAGATACCAAAACAACCATTTTACTAACTTTCCCGATTTTCGATTTTTCTCCCATTCTAGGTCCAAATCTCACTTTTCGGAATCTAAAACATCATATTTCACTTATTTAATTAATGTACTATTCAAAACATTCCCTAACTCAAACTTTAGAAAAATTACAATTTTGCCCCTAAACCTTTACAGAATTACAATTTTGCCCCTAGGCTCAAAAATTAAAATTTTTCCATTTTTCTTATGTTTTATGACACTCTAAACATTTTTCTCTTCTATGGCAACATCAAATTCCCACCCTATCATGTACTTATGAACATTAGGTTTTTTACCGATTATGGCGTTTTACTCGTTTTCACTTAAAATCGCTTAGCAATAGTTGTTTAACATAATTTCAAGCTTCATATTCTACCATAAAACATCAAAATAAACACATTTAACCTATGGGTATTTTTCCAAATATGAACCGCCGTATTTCGGGATGTTACAGCAATAGCTAAGTTATGGTCGTAATCGTGATGTTTCAAGTTTAATGTCCTAGCAGACTTCATAGGTTTCCATAGAAGAGCTATGGTATTACACCTCATAGTCCCCGTGTTTACTATCTCATATTTATTGTCCCGATGGACTATACTGGTTTCGATAACCTAGTTATGGTCTGACACATTTAACCTTTTGGAGTTGTCGGCCACAAAAAACCTTATCGTCGTCATGGTGTCACCCCATAGAGCCTATTGATTGCCGTAACGATGTTGCTCTATGGAACCTAATAATCGTCAATATCGTCTTATCATATATCCACCTTGATGCTCGAACACCAAAGTGTCCTCCCTGTAAAGCCTGGAGCTTCGCACATCATGGTTTGCTCCCAGCAATCTCGGATGGCAGAATCAAACTAAAATTCCATTTTCCCATTTTCCCTATTCCTCCATCCATTCCTCCATTCAGCATCCTAACATTGATGCTCAAACACCGCAATTTCCCATCCGTAAAGCCCAAAGCTTCTAACATCACGGGTGCATTCAACAACACCGTATGAAGATATTTAACATAATCACTCTTTTCCCATCCTAACTTCATCTATCTTGTCAATAATTTCCCCACATAAAGCATACAATACATAAACATATCATACATTTTATAGTTAAACATAGATCATGCCAGTTTACTTGCCATCAATTATCTATCAATTGGAAGGTAAGGTAAAGAAACTAATATGATACTTCTTTTGCCTCATCCTCTTAGCTTTTTCCCAAATTCTAAAGCTTCCATTCTCTTGGAAGCTAAGCATGGCAACCAAATTGGGGGTTAAACTCAGTGTTCCAACCTAAACCTTTGTTTTCTTGAAATATGCAAAACCCTTAAAATGGTTCTAAAAACCTTTAACTTTGTTTTCTAAATCTTACATACACTGAAAGACTTAGAACCTTACTATCTCCTAGAATTCTCTACTTTTTTGACTAATTCCTCTCGATCACCATTCCATGTAGAGCTTCCTAAAACTATCTCTTATTTGGAGCAACCAAAGAAGAAGATGAAGTAGAAAAGAAAGATGAAACCAAAGTGAGAAGAATTCTCTCCTCAAGAAGTCATTTTTCTTGGCTATTTATAGCCCTTCTTGCACGACCTCTAACCATTTAAAAATCAATCATTGAAAATTATTTTCCCCATCACTAAGGGACTACCTGGTTTGAATCCAACCAAACCAGGCTTGGATTTCAACCTTATCTAATTTCATTCCCAACTTTTCCAAACTTATTAATAGATACCCCTAGTTTATGGCCTCTTTTAATCTAACCCCAAATTGGTTCCTAATTTCTAGGTTTAAAGGAAACTGGATGTAACAAGTTAGGTTGGTGGTGTTGAATCGCCAATACGCCCCGTGGCGTAGCGAAAAAGTATTCTGGCGATTATCAACCATGGATCCATGTATGAGGAACGAATAAGGTTGAAACAAGGGTAAAAAATATACCTTTTCAGAACTAGAAGAGTGACGAACAACATTGTTGATATGATCCCTTTGAACGATGTCGATCCCAAGCTACAACAATAACATCTCGACCTCTATGTA
Organism: Gossypium anomalum; assembly: GCA_025698475.1. Classification (NCBI taxonomy): domain Eukaryota; kingdom Viridiplantae; phylum Streptophyta; class Magnoliopsida; order Malvales; family Malvaceae; genus Gossypium; species Gossypium anomalum. The sequence continues at coordinate 72,706,500 of CM046965.1, read as the reverse complement.
ATCCACCAAGTCAAAGAACGAACAACAAGATTCTCTTGAACTTTTCAAAGAGTTTTTCAAGAACGAATGCTAGACCTATTTTATTTTTGTTTTCTTGATAACCCTAACACACTAAGGGATTATTTTCCTTTTATTTTCTTTGATATCACATATTAGGAAAAAAAAATGGGATTATTCCCTTATTATTAAAGAAACAAATGGAAAGTCATAAAAGAAATTATATTCTTTCCAAAAGAATATCAATTTCCATATCTTTTATATTTTGACCAAAAATAATTATTATAATTGTTTATATTAATAATTTCGGTAAACTATATACAATAAATATTTTGTATGAATCAAATTCATATATTAATTTTATCTATGTTCCCTATTTTTGTACAACAAGTTTGTACATATAATGTGTTCAATATTTAACTATCAAATTAAATTAATTTGATAATTAATTAAATTCATATGATAGCTAAATACAATGCGAAATGTATTTGGATTCTGTTCACTTCAACTATAGGCTATAACACCGTAGGTTCTTGTAACGTTAGTAGAAACACAACCAATGAGTGGCATCTAGCAATGCATCATTGCTACCCAAGTTACAAGAAGTCGTCATTCAACATCACCATTCTATGATAATACTTTCAAGTATTATATCATTTTATCCTTAATATCTAGATTGGACACAAGTCATGGAATAGTCACACATGTATAGTCCAATCTCATATTTATTGATATTCTGAGTAGACTACTATAAACAAATAAGTGTGATGTTTCATATCAACTTATTCGATTATGGTCATTCATTTCTAGTCTCACTCCATTAAAAGGCCTAAGATATTGCTCCCATTATGTAAGAGGGACAAATCCTATCTTGATCAACCATATCCCTCTACATAGATTGCAACATACCCAACATCAATCTTTATAGTATAAACTATTATGGTAGACATTTGACTGTGTCCAAATATACAACTCACAATGTTGGGACAATGATAATCTCAAGTCTGATAATCATATACATAGTTATCACTATGAGTAATTTTGTGACTATTACATAATAATCCAAGAACCATACTCATAGTGGGTCAGTCCAGTATGTTGTTCTCTAACACATACTTGTGTATCGATTTTGACATCCCTATGTTAATGACAATACTTTGTCATCAATCAACTACATATTAGTCTCAATGCATTATCATTGTCCAAGCCCACAATAATACATGACTAAGGACTTTTTAAGAATAATCATATTATTCTTAGGACTTTAATATTAATCAGTTAATTTGTACACATAGACAAAGAAACTGAAATAACAATGGCAATGTCTTATATTAACAAACAAGGTAAAACAAGTATGTTATTATAATCATCCCATGATTGGTCTTTGAGAAGATTTTAACAGGAGGGATCGATGTATTTATGCATGATTTGTGCTTCTGTGTGTATACTGGTGGGTAGGTGGATTAATCTACGTATTCGTCCTCATATTTAAGTCATTTAATATGAGTCGTAATAATAAAACAAATGTAAGTTGTATTTGATATTTGATTATGTTAAAAACATGGATTTATAGATTGATTTGTATTATATGAAACAAGATGTTAATTCCCTAAGGGTGCGTCCATATTGTAGATTATCAACTGTATAAATCGAATATACTGAGGGTGCCTTATTAGTGGAATAATATGAAAGATTAAATGGTTAATGTTCTTAATGTTAATATATGATTAATTCATACAATATTTCGTATATATATGTTTCTTAATTACATTTCATTATTTATATATTGATTTCAAATTATGTTAGAACCAATGAGTATTCAATACTCAAAATACGGTTATGTTTGTTTTTGTGTACAAATCTTGGACAATTTTTTTAGTAGATCAAAGTTATTAAGCATCCAAGGTTAGTGACACAGCTTAGCTCATGTCAAGTTTGTTTTCCTTTGTATGTATATATGTAGTTAATGGTATGTACCTAGGTTGAGTCTTGTGACTTAGTGTTTAGTTTGATAGTTTGGACCTATAAGGTCATATAAGATAAGTTTCCAATGCTTGAATAATAGAATAATATGCATATTATAAGTGTTAGTTTATTTTTATAAGTTAAATTATTGCATATGAGTTTGGTGTAAAGCTTGGATAAGTTTAGGTATGATTTTGTTAGTGTTTGAATGTATTAAAATGTTCATTTTAGGTCATTCTACGTTAGTGTCTCGAGACCTCAAATTTTTTTTTACCATTTGGTGCATCTCACAAGTTTAGACCTCGAGTGTAACATCTCAAAATTGGGTCTAGTTAGAAAAGTGATTTTGGGAACACAAATTCGACGTTAAAATTTTTTTTTATGATTATTATGAGGTCTAGGATATGAAAATAAGTATGTGTTAAAGTTTCATGAAGAAATTTTAAGTATAAGGTGTCCAATTGGAAATTAGGGACCAAATTGAATAAATTGCAAAACTTGGGTTCTAGAAGAAATTTGTATGAAATTACTTTGAATTATTAATTATAAGGTCTTAAAGAGTAATTTGCCCAATTTCTAAGTTTTTGGACAAAAATGGGCATGTATGGAAAATTTTGAAAGATTAGTAAGGAAGGGCATTTTGGTCATTTGGTAATAAACTAAATAAAAAGAGAAAAATGAAAGCAAAAATCAGCTATCATCTTCTTCACAGCTGCCGAAATTCCAAGGGTTTCATAAGCTGGGGTTTTCAACATTTTCAAGCTCAATAGTAAGTGCTCCCTAGCCCCGTTTTTAATGTTCTTTGTATTTTGAGGTCCTCGTAACATGCTCTCTCTATTTCTACTCATATTTCAAGCTAGGGCTCATGTTTAGAAATTTACCCATGCATGAGGTGCTTGTGTTTTCATGATTTATGGAGGAATATGAGAGTTTAGAGGATAGTAGACAACTTTTACTAAGTAGTTTTTCATGGAAATGGCTTAAAGGACCATTTTGTAAAACTTGTAAAAATGGGTATCAAAATGTGAAATGAAGGAAAATGTGGGCTGTTGTAAGCATGAAAAATATTCAGCTAGACTTGGGTAACTTAGAAGTTTCATGCATTTCATTATACGAGCCTAGGGACTAATTTGTAAAAGTTGAAAGGTTAGGGGATGAGTTTTAGGCCGGAAATGAATAATATAATGTATTAATAATTTATCGTTGCTTATATAGACCCTGAGAGACCAATTCTGGAGGTCGACCGAGGAAAACAAAAGGTTTTGGAGTAACTGAAATTCGAACCCGAAACATCTTCCAAGTAAGTTCGCGTAACTCGAATGTAAACTATTTTAAATACATTAAAAATGTATGTTCATGTATAAATTATAATAGTGATATTCAATGTATGATAATTCAAGAAAAATTTATATTATGATGATATGCCCCGATTGAATAAAAAAGGATATCTGATGGATTACTCGAAAATGAATCAACGGTGGAAAGGATCTAGCCCGGATAGGTGATCCTATAGTGATCTAGCCTCCCGAAGAATATATGTTATAATGTATTGGCATGAGACTAACTTGATGGTTGAGTGTATGTGATAGGGAAATTATACTATGCATGTTTGGCATGAATATCTTTTATGCTTGTATGCTAAATAACCAATAAGTTTACCTTCCCGTTATCCGGACATACTAAGCATGTTAATGCTTACCCCCTTTCATTTCCCTTGTCTTACAAGGCTCGCGGACTCGTGAAGATTAGAAGACGGTTGGAGCATCGATTACACTATCAACTTGTCTTGCCTTGATATATAGAAACTTTTATTTTGTTATAATGGCATGTATAGGATTCTTGGTCATTTTGTTATATATGTCATTTGGCTAGCCAATGTAAGGGCTTAAATCATATGCTTATTCATTTTGTATATGGCCATGAGATATGGCTCATTTTGACGTAGGTTGTAAACTTACTAATTGTGCATGTTTATGCTTGAATGTTTCATGTGATGGTTAAATGTGATATATCATGAATGGACATGTGAAATGTGGCCAAATCACTTGGGGATGATTTAGGTCATAATTGGCATGAGTTATAAAATGAGCCAAATGATAAAATGTGATTGTTGAATGGTAACCCTAACACAAAGAGGGTAATATCAATATAGGATTAGAAGAGACATGAAGCAACATGCATGACCTTTGCTAACGAGGTTTTAAGGGTACAATTACATGATAGATGTCCAAGGAACATATTAGTATGAATGGTTGGTTGAAAGTGACCAAAGACTTGGAAAATAGCCTCTAAAATGGTCCACATGGGTAGACACACGGGCATGTGTCTAGGCCATGTGTGACATACGGTTAGCCCCAGGGGTGTGTTGTACGGCCATGTGTCCCCTGCATCTAAAATTTTAGGTCAATATGCATGGTAGTCAATACATGGGCAGAGACACAGCCATGTGTCTCAACCGTATGGAGGACACGACCTAGCATACGGCCTTGTGCCTTGGACGTGTGCCCTTAAATGAATAATGACGTCATAAACAGAATGTCCAGGTTTTTAGACACGGGCGTGTCTAGGCCGTGTGAGGGACATGAAATGGAAAATAAATCTGAATAATTCCACACGGGTAAGGGACACGGGCGTATCCCAAGCACACAAGCGTGTGCATTGCCTCTACACGGGCGTATGAGGCTTAAACCTAGAAATTTTCCAAAATTTTTCTTAAGTTCTCGGTTTAGTCCCAAATCACTTTTAATGTATGTTTTGGACCTCGTAGGTCAATAATAGGGACAATATGATTTTATTTGGTTGGTTTTAATTTGGAATGAAATCTTATAACCCGTATTTTTTGGAAGTGTCCTGTTTGTGTACGGTAATGCCTCGTACCTTGCCCCGATCTCGGGTACGGGTAAGGGGTGTTACATCGAGATTGGAAAACATGTCTCAAGATAGAGTGGCATATGGCTCAAGACAAGGGCACATTGATGCTAAATGAAGAAAACAGTGGAAGGGTATCTCAAGACTAGTCTTGATACATGAGTTCTAATGTCTCGAGACATGTTCGCATTGAAAAAAAATAGTGAAACGGGGAAAGGCCTATCTCGGGACACACCGTTGGATTTTGGTACTTAGAGTTTGGATTCAAATCCTAACTCTATAATTGACCCCACACATCCCCTAAATACTTTTCATGAGACAAATTATCATTAATTGAACATGTTGATGTGGTTAATTAAAATTATATACGATTTATTTGATTGAATGTCATGTTACTTAATAACATGATATTTAGTTAGTCTGAATTGCTTTGGCAACGTAATTTGATGTCACATATTCAGATCTGACGAGTTGGTTGTGTGTAGGGTGTAGGGTGTCACAACACCTTCGTCAATGAATACCCTTATTCCACGACGTCATCATAGATTCTTCCTTCCTCCAACTTGGCCTTCAACAACATGTTGGGCTCACACTTCTAAGTTATTTATCTCTAATGTTTGAAAATTGGATCGTCATTCTAAGGTAGTAGATCCTTTCTGAACAAATATGGAACACACCTCACCCGACTCAATCGTCGAGTCCGAGCTACAGGTTACTTCATTCATTGTCGAAGCAACTACAATCATATTCACAATAAAATAATCATTTCCACTTGCATTCAAACATAAATAATGATTATATTATAATAATACACCCTTTCTAGGACTTACCCGAGCTTATGAAAGCCCCTTTTTCAACCCAAGCACGAAGCAGGCCCAAATTGAAGAGTTTTAAAAAATTCAGGGCAACCGTCATGACATCATCTCCCTCACATTATGATGCCACCAAACAATTTGTTACATCATGAACTCAGGCCACTCAATGTCACAACATGACTCATTGACAGCCGACATTGCGACGAGGTAAATTGTTCGTCGGGATGTAGACCCTATTTTTGGCAAAAATGAGCCATTTGGCACCTAATTTGTAGTTTCCAATCAAGCTACCCAATAGGATCACCTAAAAACCATCCAAATTCATAACATTTCATACCAAAATAAGTCATTTAACCATTTGAAAACAAAACCAATTCAATATGAACTCAACCTATTACAAACCATCCATTTCATTACATTCAACTGTATGCCATTTAAACCAACCAATCAACCATTCAAATTCCAACCTTACTTATGCTATATTACATTGAAACTTACCATTTCATACATATGTGTGTATTATATCCATTAATAACCTATAGACTTTAAACATAAACCACATCAGCCATCTATCAATACATAACTCAAGCATGACAACTAAGCTTACCATTTGAAACTAGGCATCACTTTAACAATTTTACTTATATCATCAAATCATGTGCATACTAAGCTTAAATCAATTCATATTTCTACTTCCCATCAACCTCAAACATTGCATATTCATGCATTAACCAAATCATTTTCCATAATCAAATTTCAAAATCACTATATGCACCATCATCACAAGTTACCAAAACTCATCAAGACATCTTATACATTAAGGTATATGCCAAAACACTTAAATACATTCCACAATCCTTGACTCAAGATGATAAAATAGCTACAGAAACAAGGATAGTGTGAGCTTCGAGACCATCCGACTTAACGTGTTTCGCAAGGTGACAATCTACAAGGAAAAGGGAAAACAAACTAGGTAAGCATATAAAATGCTTAGTAAGTTCATAGGTATTAAATAAAACTTACCCTATCTGACAATCAAATACGATATGCTACCATAATTTGGCATAGTTGGCTAAACATGGAAAAACACAACACCAACATGGTGAGTTTAGCATATAATTAATCCATGTGATATCTCATTTATATATCATGCCAATTCATATCATTTTAATAACAAACCTCAAAACCCATTCAATTAACAAATGATTCAATCACATACATATCAAGTCATGGTTCCATTACATGGTTCAAGATCAATTCAACATTTTTCCAATTAAACATCAAGATTATTATCTCATTTCAATTTCTCAATTCATATAAATCGTTTCGCCCGATGAACCCTAGTAAATGGAATTAGATATATAGGTAACCCGTTCGAGCTAAACCTTTATAATGACACATCTGATTGCTTGTCCAAGCTGAATACATATTCATGTCAAGTTACACATCCGGGCTAAACCTTTAAGACAACATCAAGTTACTTATCTGAGCTAAACCTGTGTCAAATGTATTTGCGAGTCTGCAAAAAATGCTGGATCTCGTTAACATCTATAACCAATCATGTACAAGTGCGCACAAAACCCTATTGGCATGTCAATCGTATCCTAACTTTTACTTAGTTGACACGGGCATCTATTATAAATATTAACATTAGTTTTCAATTTAGTCCAAATCTCACTTTTCAAACCAATTCACAACCAAAGATATTTATAATTACAAATCAAATACACAACAATCTATAATACCATATGAATTTACTTTTCCAAAATAGCAAACAAGTTAAATCTTTAAAAACTAATAGAAAATTTTGGCTTTTCCTCGATCATCATCGATTTGGTCCAATTCTTGATCTAAATAATTATTTTAGACAATTCATCAATACAAAACATTTTCATATTGTTCCATAATATGTACAAACCTATATAATTTCAATTTTCGGTACCTTTAAAGTTTTACACTTTATTCAGTTTAGTCCCTAAAACCGAAATAGTCATAATATTCAATTTTAAGCCTCAGTTTAAAAACTAACTTCAATTACATCCCTTATGGACTCTCTACAATCTATTTATGTTGAAATTTTACAACAATTTTGTATTTTATTCACTTTAGTCCCTATGTACAAAACTAACAATTAAACATTACAATCTAGATATTTTTCACAATCTAAGCTTAAAATCTATTAATTTAACACCAAAATATTCAAGAAATTAACATTGGAAACTTTAAAAAACTTTAAAAACTTTTCAAATTGGTACATGGGCTAGCCAAATCAAGCTCCAATGGCCTCAAAAACATAAAAATTACAATAAAAGGACTTGAAAGCACCTTAAAATTGAAGACCGCAAGTTGAAAGATTCCAAAAAGGGTTTTTCTTAGGTCTTCAAGTCTTGGCCGACTAAGAGAATGAAAAAGATAGAAAAATTCCACTAACTTATGCCTTTTATACTTTGATTAAAATTTGATTAATTTAATTAACCTTACTTAATTAACTTACTAACCAAGTTTTAATGCTTAAGCCATCATCATCCACTAACAAATATTCCAAAATGGTTTAATTTCCATTTTGGACCTTTAACTAATTACAATTTAAGCCCCTAAGCCTTTGGTCAATTAAAAACCTATAGCGATTAGACTTTTACAATAAAGCCGTTTTACCTAAATTAACAATGAATTTAACAAAACTTATATTTAATATTTACGAACTTGATTTATGAAAATAGGATTCCAAAATTATCTTTTCTGACACCACAAAAAATCGAACTATTACAAAATATGTGTATGGTTTATTGTTAGTCGTAAACCACTCCATGTATATCTTGAAAGCTAGAAAATTGTCATCCTTAATCAATACATCCTGTGACTAATGTGATACCCCTCACCCAATTTGATAACAGATCTGAGCAAGAGATGTTACATTTAAGCACATACCATCTTTTGAAATCACATTCATATAATTGATTTGTAACATTTTTATTATAAATTTATAGTTCATATTTACACTACTAAACCTAATTACATGTCAACTTTAAATTCCAAAATTTATATATATATATATCATAAAGAACTTGTTCTTGTAGCTTGGATTCGTGATGTGATCTAAATTGAAGTAACAATCCTCGTAAAGAAGTAGTCCGCAAACCTTCAATCGACTTTCTTTCACCTACGTGTTTAAACAAACATGTTAAGCAATTTGCATAGCTTAGTAAGTACTCAACTGAATTCAATCTTACCATATATATACATAAAATTTAAGAAAAAAATTTAATAACATTTATTCACATATTATTTTTCGCGAAGGCGATATACTAGGGCGTATAAAGCCACGGTCCAGTAGGTCTTGCAACTGAACTTTTAAATTTTTCAACTCTGTCGGCGCTATTCGAGACGGAGCAATTGATACAGGAGCTATACCAGGAAAACTTCAATTGTGAATTCAAGTTCTCGATCAGAAGGCAATCTAGATAATTCTTCAGGGGATGCATCTGGAAACCCGCGCACCAACCGACTATTGCTTATCTGACTTTCATTGAAGTTTGAGTTAATAATATAGGCTAGAATGTTTCACAGCCTTTGCTAGGAGTTTATTAGCTTGGACTGATGAAATGGTTCAAGTTGAGCTACTCAAGCTAATGCTAGTCGCTTTTATTCTCTCACCTTCCAGACTCTGAACTAAAAAAATTTTCTTACGATAGTCCAGTATTACACCATGCTTAGTTAACCAATCCATACCCAGAATCACATCGAAGTCATCAAATGACATGATTAGCAAATCAACGAGAAATAACCAATTTTGGATCTCTAGTAGACACCGTTTACAAACTTGATCAACAAGGACGGTTTTCCTCAATAAACTCGATACGACCATGGCAACATTCAATATTTCAGACTTCAAACTTCTTGATTTCATAAAACCAAAATTCATATAGGAATAGAAAGAACCATGACTAATCAAGGAATATACAGGTACTAAATATAAAAGGAATACACTTACTACGACATTTATAGCATGACCTTCACCACGAGTACAGACCACGTATGCTCATGCTGGAGCTTTGGCAGTAGATCTTTGAACCATCAACTCAAATCTCTCTTTTCGAGTTACCTTTCAATACCAGAACGAGGATTTCCCCAACTCGTAACAAAAAGAGTGGACCTCTAGGTAGGAGAATTTGAATCAACATCATTTCTCAGGCAATCTCACGCAAAATGGTCTAATGAACCACATCAGAAACACATCCCAATCTTCTTCTGGCACTTGCCCTTATGTCTTATCCTACATAGATCACAACTCAAAATATCAACATCTCTAGCAAGGCCTGTCATTATCTACTAACACTATCCTTTAATGTTCTCGACCTCTCTCAGGCCTAGCAGATCTCAGAACTGGCCTCCAATACTCTCGAGACTCTCTAGCTCATTTACATAATGGATATGAGCTAAAAGTCCCAACTCATTTCCTGAAGGCTTAGGAGAGTTCAAGTTTCTTATCAAGGTCCACTTCTTGTTCAACCATTTTTGCCTAATCAATTAGGTTAGTGAATCTCCTTTATTCTATGCGAAACCAACTGAACTATGAGTTCTTCACACAAAACCCAAAAAATTGTTTACAACTTTCTTCTTCTGTTGGCACCAATTCCAAAGCATACTTACTGAGTCATAAAAACTCACACACGTAGTCAACAATGAACATCCCATGTAGTTTCAATATCATTAACTTATGTTTCTGATCCTCTAGATACAACTCACTGATATTGTAACAGTCTATTTTTCAATGGTATCGGAAACAACGATTTTAGAACCTAATTTAGATTAAGTATTTCTTCATTATGTTTAATTAAACTAATTAGGATTAATTAATCCTAATTATTTTGTTTTTATTACAAGAAAAAGGATAAATTGATAGATTTTAAGTTTAAATGTGAAAAGACTAGATTATAAAGTGTAATTATTAGTTTTGTCAAAAAGATTAAAGGGCATAAATTGAAAATTTTGTGTGAAATTTCTATAATTATAGATAATAAAGGGTCCTAAAAGGATGTAACTGAGATCGATTTTGAAACCGAATATCAAATTTGAAAGATATTGCAATTTTGATTTAAGGACTAAATTAAATAAAATGTAAAATTTTAGGGGCATTCAAAAAACAAAATTTGGTTGATTCATGCATAAAATAGAATATTATAAGATTTTTAAAATTGGTAAATTGAACTGAATTATTGTATAGATCGAGAATTGAAACAAACCAAAGATAATAAAGGAAAAGGCAAAATTACTTATTAGTTCTTAAAGAATTGTTCTTTTGTTGTTTTGTCCGGTAAGTTCATATGAAACTTACTATGTTGTTTCATGTTATGTTTGAATTTTTTATTTTTTATTAATTTATAGAAAAGTGATATTAGTGATTTTGGCATCAATTGGACTAATTTATAAAGTATGAAATATGTGGCAATTGTGAATAAGTACAAGGTACCGAAATGGATATGAAATGGTTATAAGATTGGCATGATATATATGTTGTTACAAGGATTGAATCGATACGATCATACTAATAAAGCCTATGTGAACTTAGTAAAAGATTAGAATAAGTATGGCATACCATCAAGCTCTAATATGAAATCGATTAGGGATATACATGGTTATATGCGATCCAGCATTTTTTATGAATTCAGAATTCATAAATGTTAGCTTGTGTGAGCAAATCCTTAAATTTCAGCTTGCATGAGCACTATAATCTTGTCTATTTGATTTCAGTTTACTAAGGTTCTCTCGGGCGAAATGAAATGATTGAACATGAAGTGAATTGTAACACCCTGAATTTGGGCCTAGAAGTTTTGGGCCTTGAGCATGGGAGCGGTTGAAGGCAGTTTATAATATTTCATTGTGTATGTAAATTTCATTAATGAAGGCTTGTTTTAGTGGTTAAGTGTCTTGGAGAAGTGTTGGAGAAGTCTTGGGTTCAAACTGGACTCTAGCAAAAATTTTGGTTTAAGGTGAATCAAACCCTGGGTGTAGTAGGTAGGCTTTAAGAATATTGTTGGAGAAGTTGTGACACAAAAAGCCTTGTGGTCTAGTGGCAAAGTAGCGCCACATAAGAGGCAGGAAGGTGGCGTCATGGAGTTGGCAAGGAGGTCCAGGGTTCGAAACTCATGGCAAGCAAAAAGCATTTATTTTGCTAACAGGGGGCGGCAAGAGTTAGTGTTGAATTTAAACTCTGATGATGGAGGCATCCCACATCGGGAAGCTAGCAAAAGAGTGGATGTGAAGCTGGCTTTAAATAGAGAGTACCATGAGGAGAGTAAATGTACCTTTCTTGGCTGATCCCTTTCGCTTTATGGCGTGCTCGCTTGGGTTGGGCGTCGGCTAAGAGTGCTCGGAGCGTAGATTAACTCCAGTCTCCTATCAGGTGTGTATTTCTCACTACTTTAGCTGTAGGATGGCTACTTCGGGTCGCGATGGGCCGAAAGGGGCCATGTGGGCCCAATGGGCCTACGGGCCCAATTGGATAAGTTGTTTGATTGTGTAGTAAATATTAAACTAGGCTAGGTGAATCTCGTATCTGTGGCTAGATTTGGGCTAAAAGGGCCACACGAGCATGTGGGCCCATTTGGGCCGAGAGAGGGCTTTAGTCCCACTCGTATTGTTATCCCTGTTTAGAATAATTTAGTTCACCAAATTACTGAAATACCCTCGACTTGTAAAATTACTAAAGTACCCCCGATTTATAGAATTATCGTTTTACCCTCAATTTACAAAATTACCAAAATACCCCTGGTTTGCAAAATTACCAAAATACCTTTGTAGGTTAGAATTACCAAAATACTCCTGTAGGGTAGAATTACCGAGATACCCTTGTGGGTAAAATTACCATTTTGCCCTTAGGGTGTTAAATGACGGTTTTGCCCTTGTGGGCAAGTGACTGACTTGGACTGTATGGTTGACGGATTGGATTGTGAATGTATGTTGGTGATATAGACAACTTTGGAGGAGCAGCAAGGTTTGGAGTATCGGTTTGGATTAGCTTGGATCATCGGAGTGATTAGATCTAGTCATCAATTTCGGTAAAGGTATGGAGTCTAAGGCCATTATAGATGGTGGCCGAATGTGTAAGTGTTGATAATAGATTGTTCTCGTTTTGGTTTAATTAATGGAAGCTGATTTATTAACGGTTGATTATAGGAGAAATCGTGTAGGAGATCTCGTTGAGGAATATCGCCAAACAGGTGTGTTACGAACCTTCTTTTGTAGCTTAACTCAATAAATGCCGAAAAGCCAAATGCCAAATTTCGGCATTTTAAGGACTTGTGAGCAAGCAAACACTTATCGGTTAATTAGATCCTCTATAACGATGATCGTGAACGTTGGAAAAGGTAAAAGCATGATGTTTGGCATTTACGGTAAGTTGGGCCTCGAGGGGTTAAAATCGGGCCCAATGGGCTTTCGCCCATTTGGGTAAATTCGGTAGGAAATGAAAACTGTTAAATTACACGTTGAGACTGATAATACCATAATAGAGTATGAGATAAATGGGCCTAGATGACTAAATCGGCTATGCGGGGCCCATTAGGGGTTTTGGCCCAATAACTCGGTTTCGCTAAAAATGGGCCAGAATCGCGGTATAAAACCTATGTATTGATAGTAACTGTTAATGAACATGGAAAACCCTAATACTTGGTAAAATTATGAAATTACCTTTATCATATGAAAATGACTATTTTGCCCTTAGGTAAAAATGACCATTATACCCCTAGGGTTTAGTTATGAATTTGTTATATGAGATTTTGATATACATGATTGATATGATATGCACATTATATGTACGATATGCACATGACATGTATGATATGCACATGATATGTATGATATGCACATAATAAGTATGATATGCACATGATGTATTCATAACTGCATTGGGTTGGGTTTTTATATGGATGGAGGAAGTGAAAAAGGGCTTTGCCCCAGTTTACCGAAAAGGGCTTTTGCCCCAGTTATTTAAAGAGGCTATGCCTCCAGTTATATGATAAAGCAGCTATGCTGCCAGTGGAGAGTTTGGTTGGGTGGGTTGAGTTATTCCCCACATGGAGAGCTTGGTTGGTACGGGTGGAGAGTAGCGGATGGTGGGTTGAGTAGTCTCCCCAAATGGGCTTGCATTCATGCATTAATATTACATGTGACATTGAAATGGGCCTATGCGCCATACCGATTTCTGTAAAGGCTACGGCCCAGTATTATGAAATATGAATAATGAAAAAGGCTTCGACCCAGTGGCATGAATATGGCAAAAAGGCTTCGGCCCAGTGATATGAATAATGAAAAGGCTTCGGCCCAGAATATGAACAAATAAAGGCTTCGGCCCAGTATTTGGTAACTGAATTTGGGCTTAGGCCTAGTAGGCTGATATTGACTTGGGCTTTGAAGGGGGCTTGTTGCACACTGAGTTTTCCAAACTCACCCCCCTTTCTTTCTAATATTTGCAGGTGAGCCTTGATATGGGGACTTGGAGCCGGAGGGGATTTGGGGTGGCCATGATGATCACGTTTGGACTTTTCAACGAATAAATGGTTTTTCTTTTAGTTTATCTTCACTTTTAATATTATTTATATTTGGGTTGTAATAAGGCCATTTTAACTATTTATTTGGGATTATCTTTAAAATAACTCTATATTTTCTGATAATAATCAAAATGGGCTAGACTTAGGACGCGTTTTCAAAGTGATACCTCTTTTCAAAGTAACACAACGACGCACATAATGGGTATAACAAAGATAACCACTTTAAGGAAATTTCAACCATTTACCAAAGTGTGGCAATGGTTGTGGGCATGTCTAGGATTGGATCCAAACAAGAGCTTGGTACTTAAGCGACCTTCATGGCTCACCTCCTCTGTTTGATTTACCTACCGGTGCTCACCTCCATTCACTCGCAGGTAGCCATCAATAGTCGGTTTTAGATAATAAAACAAAACACAGATTTTTAAACTGTGTGTGACACGTCAGATTTGGCCATAACGTCCAGGCCAGGTTTGGGGTGTTACATGAATTACGTATGATTGCAAATTGAAAATGAATTAGATCATATATTATATAAGATGGAATTTGTTGTATATATATATGATTTGAGTTATAAGTTCTTGTTATGCAGATGAGCTAACCTATGGGCTGTATGGTTGAATTACATATGAAAACATAAGGATGCCATGTTTTTTAATTTATTAATTTGTTGTAATTTCAAGGAAAGTGAAGTAAATTTCATATAGACTTATTAAGCATTCAGTATGCTTAATCTGTTGTTCTCTTTTCCTCGTAGATTGCCAACTTGTGGAACATGTCAAGCGGATCAACGAGAAGCTCACATTATCCCATTATTGATTTGGTAGTCTTTCAATTATTTTAAACCTTGGTTTTGTGGCATGTATATAAATGTTAAGCACTTGTTGAATCTTAAATGATAGTTTAGTTTTAAACATTTCCAATGCTTGATTTTAACAATGTAAATGTTTAGTTGAAAATGGTATAATTTGGTAAATGGTTTGGTATGAGTATGAAGCATTTGAAATGACCATTTTGAATGTAAATAGACATGTTCTAAGAAGATTTGAGTTAAATAAATGTTTGATAATTTCCAAATGGATTAGTTTGAATGTCATGGTATTGAAAGGTCATGTTTAATGGTTGAATTGGTAGTAAAGTTGATGTAAAGATTTAATGGTTGAATTGGTAGTAAATTTGATGTAAAGATGATTGTGGATATTTATACATATTTTGGTATGTGTTTGGAATGATTTTTGTCCAAGTAAAGTTGTATAAATATGCACCAAATGTGAAGTTTGGAAAGGTAGACATGAAATAGGTACCAAATGGCCTAAATTTTACCAAAAATAGAGTCCACATGCCAACAAGCAATCTTCCTCGTCGCAATGTTGACCGATAGTATACGACGTCACGCTTTTGAGTCGTCTGACATCATGATGTGATAAACTATTTGGCGGCGTCACAACGTGGAGGTAGTGATGTCACAATACCGACCCTAAGATTTTGAAACTTTACAAGTTGCTCCTATTTCATGCTTGGGTCAACAAATTAGCTTTTGTCAGCTCGATTTAGGCTCGAATTGTGTATCATATTGTGAATGTTTCTATGATATGATTGAGTGTTTGTTTGCTTTATTTGTGATATATTTGACAGTAGGTGCTCTGAAAATGGATGTGGCATCTTGTAACTCAAACCCGACAATCGGGACAACTGAGGGGTGTTATAGATGTACTACTTCTGAAATTCTGACTGACAGATAACCCAATCAATCCAATCAGTTGACACATGTCGGTTAACCGTCAACCACCATTGATACTCTTCTTCTTTCAAAAAGGATACATCGCACAAAACACACTCGTGCAGGGAACATTTGAGCTGTTGTAGAACCCGATCCTTCGATTCTAACCAAGCTCCAGCTGATATGGATGAGTATGAAAAAAGATTGTAAGTTCATTCAAGTCGTGGATTTGACTTACAGTTTTAGACGTTCGGAAAGAAACTTGGATTTTTACACAACTTGAAACACAAATGAAACCAAGTCAGATAAAAAAATAAAGAAATCAATTAAAATAAATAACTAAGATAAATAAAATAGAACAATAAATCAAAGATTATAATAATAAAGAAGATAGATGGAAAAGATGGAACGTGGTGTGTAGAAGTCCTAAGGAGCCTTGAAAATAAGAAGAATCTACAACCACCTTCAAATGGCTCTAATTTTCCCTCCAAGAAAGAAAACTCTTGTAAAATAAAATTTAAAAAATTTGGAACTCTGATTTGAAGATAATCCCCATAATCTGAAGAAAAAAAAACAATTTAACTCCTGTAAAAGAAAACTCAAGAAAATTTCTTGAAAAGAAAAACTCAGAGAATTTATTAACTCAAAAGAGAAGTTGTTGAATAATAATGAACTGATTCAATTGTGTACAATGAAAAAGCCTTTATATAGGCTAGCTAAATAAATCTAAATAAAACTCTTAAGTATACTAGAACTCTAATTAACCTAAACAAGAAGTAGTTTTAAACTGAACTTTCTTGTTCACATAAAACTCCTAAATAACTTAAAATACTTAATGATTATAAAAAATTTGGAATAATAAAATAATAAGAGTTGATAAATACAATGTTGGGCTCATATATAATAAAAATTAAGCCTAAAGCCCGAACCTAATATGATTTAAACTAGATTAATTGCCCAAAACTTGTAATTTCTGTAATAATCCAGTCTAGAAATTCTGCTCGTGTAGTCTTCACTAAAATGGTCATAACTTAAGTTCCTGAACTCGAAATCGAGTGATTCAAAGTGTGTTTCGAAGCTAAAAGATAGATATTCAAACTCAATGGAGACATATTAATCTATAAATACTTACATCCCATCCAAAAAAAATTCACAAGTTAACTAATCTTTTCAGCTTGAAAATTGACAATTTGGTTTAATTGACTTCAATATATTTCACCCATTTCGTACATGTATCATTCTTCATTTCCTCGAAAAGATTCATCCTCACATAATAGATTTGATTTAATATTGATTTGATTTGCTTAACCTTCGATCTTGTTGTCGGGCCTTGAGGTAGTGTAAGCCCTTCACATCATAGGCTTGAAATTGGGCATTGGGACTTATATCATTCCCCCATTCCTCAAGAAAATTCGTCCTCGAATCTTTAGCTATAGAAAAAGAAAAGGGATTAGAATTAAAAATAATAAAAGAAAACAAATACTTACCTAATCTTTCCTTTGCACCAAAACTATCTCCAAGATCAAAGACATGATTTTGATCCCCCCAAATCAGCATGAATCACGTACTTCTCCTTCCAAAACAAACCATCAACACTAAAAAAAAAAAAGAAATGTTGAAGTACAAGAGTGTTCAAGTAAAAATAACCTGTAACTTTCTTTGAATATGCAGTGTCATCCATAAGAATTTCCAATGATAAGTCAAGAATTTCACAAAACAATAAAAATCAAGAAGGTTAAAAAGATTATTATGTAAAAATTCATTGTTAAATTCTAAGGTAGAAAATGTTGTTTCAAGAGCAAATGAATAAGAGTTTTTAATAAACCTATCAAATGCAACAAAATTACCATTTACAAACCTAGATTAGCTCAAAAAATCAATTAAAATTTCAAACCAAGGTTTAATGAAACTTGACCAACGAGAATGCATGTCGTAGGAAAAATAAAATCAGTAGCAAACTTATTAAAAACATTTAAGGTATGCCTACATATCGCAATGTCCAATGTGTTTTTAATTTGCTTACCTTTTATCACTTGTGGAGAATTTTCAATGTTCAACTTACCTCTCTCCCACAAGTAAAATCTTCTATCAATGGCATAGTGATGTAATTTAAGTCTGTCAATGGATCCTTGAAATCCTATAACAAAGAAACGCCACTAAACAATTCGAGTTATGGCTAGTTAAAATATAACCATTCGTCACTTTTGTGTGGATGTTTTCTTTCTTTTCTTTTTCTTTCTCCACCTAAGAACTCTCCAATTTCAACTCATATGTATTTTCACTCACCAAAAGTGGACCATCAAGTAGACTTTTATCACTCAGGGTCTCTTTTGCCTTAGTCTTTTCACATTATTTTCCTCACTTCCCATATCCCCCTCATAAGTATTATGAATATTCAATTTAGTACAATACATTTCAGTAGGAGAACATGACATATCTATCTCATCTAACTCCATAGCTTCAAGGAAAAAATTCTCATTATCATCATTTTTCGGTTCATAAAGTTCACCATCACAAGTCTCTTTTCCACTAGAGTAAGAGTCAAAAGAAGGCACAAAGTCAAACTTATTGTCTTCTCTAGTTGGATATTTAATTGAACATTGGAAACTCTCATGATCCTTTGAATTACACCGATAACATTTCACAACAGGTGAGAGATCAGTTGTTCTTCTTCTTTCGTTTGGCCATCTCTTCTTTAAGTACTCATAAACTGATCAGTTGCTTGGAACATGGTGTCGAAGTTTCATTTTAACCTCTCTGTAGTAATGAGAAGGAACGAAACGCTCTCTTATCGCTTGCTTCAACTCATCCCATGTTTCAATTTCTCTTTCATAGTTTCTATGATGATTAATTCCAAGTTGAGTCTACAACTCAACACATAATTCAAAAATTTAAGGATCGTAAATGGGATTTTTTCCTCTTCAAGGAATTTATAGTAAGGGAACATGAGTTCTATTTTTTATTTCCACTCACAATATGCCTCAGGATCATTCTTTCCATTAAATTATGGAATAGAGAAGTTTGGTTTAGCCAAATAATACTGCTCATGATCATTATTAACCAAAGTTTCATCATTTGCATGAGGGGCTCGTCTAGTATTATTTCCACAAGCACGAGGTTGTTCAACCTCACTATCATCATTGCCCAAATTATGAGTCGGGCATTCATTTTGATCATTCAAGCGCTCCAAAATTTTCTAAAATAGAGCATCATGTTGTTTGTCTTTAGCATCTCGAGCATCTAGATCTCGTTGTATCTTGTCAATCATGTGTTCAAACTTATATTGACCTCGTAAAAGTCATTTTGTAATTTCGTCATGAAACCAGCAAGGTTCTCCATGGTAACTAGTGGCTTTTCACTCAGATTATCACTCATTTTGCCACTACGAGTATCACGAGTCGTTGTGAAAGCCTAAAAAAAACACGACATTCAAAAAGAAAAATAAGCAAACCTCATCGTTATGCACTTAGAAATAAAATTAAACTTTCAATGAGGTAAGAATTAATCTTAGAGTCTTATAAAAGTGTTTATATCAACTAATCAGAATGTATTAGAATCAAACTAGTAAAGCAAACCTAGTGGAACTAGAAGTCCAAAATCAACTAGACACCAAAGAATTGTATTCCACGAAAAAAGGAATGTGCAAAGTGCTTTAACCTATTAACACAATAAACAATAAAGTGTTAGAATATGTAAAAGAATAATAAATAAGCAAAAACAAATGGAAACTTAAGGCTAAGAGTCAATGAAAATCACTGAAAACCCGAAAACTCAAAAATTACTAAACAACTTGACAAACTCCGTTTGAGGTGTTCCTGATTTCAAAAAATCAAGAAACTTAAACTGGAGTCTCCTCAAATAATGCAGATCTGATCTGAGAAGTTTTGGCACAAAATTCAACCCATTGATTTTTTTCTTTATTTTTCAAATGTTTCTATTTTTTCACTTTTTTAATCACTTTTTTTAGAAATAATTTTTTAATATTCTAAAATAGTGCCAAGAATCATTATGTAAATATTTAGATAATTTAGAAAACATTTACCCACTAAAAAATATTTTTCCCAAAAGCTTTTTGGGTAAAAAATTTGTTTTGAGGTTGTTTGCTGGAAATAAGTTTATAAGAACACAAAGAACGCCTAAAACTCCCAAGAAAATTATACCAAACAATAGGGATGAGTGCGGAAAAAGGCGGAAGGAGGATCATATTCAAGTTGTTTGACTTGAGAAGGAAAGATTCAGATCTGACCTGTAAAGAAGAAACAAAAAAATTTAGAAATTAGAAAAAAATCAAAAACACTGAAAGAAGAAATTTAATAACTAAGAATCAAAATAGTAAATAAATAACTAAAAAATTTAAAAGTGGAAGATGGATCGAGTAAACCGATGGATATGATGAATAGAAGGATAAGTATCCAATTGAACCCTTTGAGATATAAATCCCAACAAACTCAATGCCTTGGATAGAAGGATTAGTTTCCAATTGATTAGGGATCAATGCCTTTCAACCCTTTGAATTTAGTCGCCCCATACTTACATAACTCTATAATCAGAGCTCGCCGAGTTACAACAACTGGAGTAACTTGCAGAGCAACTCCCACTAATCGTTGAAGGACGTTCGCTATAGAACGAAGCATATTCATTTCTTCCCTTCAAAGGCTATCATTTCTATGTTTTTGAACACTAGTTGAATCAATTTCAGGAGCCTCGACATCAATCCTATTCTCACTCCCCGCGGTGCAATCGCTACTATAATTAAACATCTTTCCCAGTATCATTTCTTGATTCACCACACATTTTCACCTATAAAAAAATACATTAATAATCAGCATCCAAATCCCAACTCAGACTCGCCTTAACTTGACTTTGGCATGTACTTCTAGACTCAATTTCAAGCTTGATTTAGTTCGAGAATCAACTAAACCTATAGCTCTAATACCATTAAATGTAACACCACATTCCCGAGCAGATCGCTAGGTCCGAGCTATAAGGTGTTACATTCGTTTCCAGAGAAACTATGATCAAAATAATTATAATTCATACCATTAGGCATTCAGTTTTTGAGTATTATAAGCAAATAATATACCGGGTTTTATACAAGCTTATGAAAGCTCCAAAGAGCTCGAATCATGACTAAATTGCATAGAATTCAAAGTACAGGATTACGTCGCAACGTGAAGGAGTCCATTGTCACGACGTGACATATTGTTTTAGTCTCGTTGGGATAATAGGATTTATTGTCTTGCCATGGCATTATAGGTCATTTCTTGTTGCAACATGGTACGTTTGATGTTGCGACATTACATACTTTTTCTGCAATTCCAACTTGCATAGAACTAAAATTTTCAAACAATTATCACACAAAATTCACACCTAATGAACATCTATTATATGGAGTGTTCCAACACCAACTTAAACACATCTAAACTTTAAACATATTAAATCATTACCTTATCATTCATAACTTAAACAACTAATTCCATTTCATTCAAACTTATACACACATATCTATAATAAACTAATCCTTAACATTTCAACCATTCATACCAATTTAGAACATAGTTAAACAAAAAACTTACAAACATAATACGATCATTTGGTCAAATTTATACCTTAACATGCCAACTTCAAAAGATACATGAATTTAAATGCAAAACAAACTTGACTCAACTTAGGTACATAGCAAATAACTAGTGAAAGAAGTACAAAAATATCGTTGAGTTCGAGATTGCTAACTGGATGTTGAATTCGATGCTCGTTATCTCAAATCAAATCTAACCTACACAAAAAAAACTGAACGCTGAAGAAAACATTCAATGGTAAATCTATTATTCAAACAATTATAATAAGTTTATGCAAATGCATACAAACAATAGTTAACTTAATCTCAAATCAGTTTGTACCAAATTCTTTCTATATCATATATTCAAGCTTATAACAATCATAAAAACTGCTCATACCATACTACCATTTCTACTTAACATGTTTAAGTTCATTACATGATTAATTCATTACTTACACATCTATGCATTACCATTTATACTAATAAGGTTACCATTTCTCATTAAAAAATATACAAATAATAACATAAAATCAATGTCTACATATGATCAAATTTATACATGGCTTTTAGCTAATTTCGAGTCTAAGGACTTCCTCGTTCACATTCATCCCTTTTAGGGCTTGTTTTCAATTCATTTTGCATTTACCATTCATATTGCATATCATTCTTGACATCATCAAAGTAATTCATTCATTTATAATCCTATTAACCAACATGAACTAAAAATGGATACACGGATCTAGCACATCGGGTTTTCTAGTAACGATGACGCTACACAAGTATGTGCTACCACCCTGGATTGCTCGTCAACGATGGTTTTCTTATTGAACATTTTTGTCACCTCAGATTGCCCGATAATGATAACTCTATTAAACAATCTATCACCCCGAATCGCCTAGTAATGATATTATTCTATCAATAATCTAACCTTATGGCATGCCAACTATATCCAACTCGGTCCGAACAACTAATAGAGTATTCAATTGTGGATCCACTTTATACAGTTCAAATCATTCTTTAACAATTCTGACTAACCACCAATTCATCAATTCAATATATAATACAACATGTTTCAATTCAATTTCATTCCAATTGTCAATTATCAATCACATCAAGGAATTTCTATTCTATTCAATTTAGTCACTATCTCGATAATCAATCTAAGTCATGTTAATTCAACTTGATAATAATCTAAAAATCACCTCAAAATCCATATAATGCAAAACGACATGAACATGTAGAAATTAAATGATTCCTGAATCATAGAATTACAAACCGAAATTCCGAGCTACTCATTGACGGCTTTGGATATTCCTTTCCCTCTAGACAAATTTGGATCGGTGTTAGTTATAAATTGACATAAAACATATAGCACTATCAATAATTTACCAATTTCCAATCAATTTTCAATTTATACAAATTTTGCAATTTATTCAATTTAGTGTCTAAAACCAAGACTAACATAACTCTTAATTTAAAGCTCCGAATTGAAATTCGATTTCACTATTACCCATTAGGGACCTCTTATTTCATATTTCTAAATTCAATTTTAAATTTTATTCATTTTAGTTCCTAATGTACAAAACTATCAATTTAGCTTTGCAATTTAGTCCTTTTTCACATCTAAGCTTAAAATCTATCAATTTAACACTTAAAACTTTAAGAAATCAACAATGGAAGCTTCCTAAAACTTTAATAGTTTTACAAATTGGTACATGGGTTAGCTAGTTCAAGCTCCCATAACCTCAAAAACATAAAACTTATAATAAAAAGACTTAATTACACTAACCAAATTGTTGTCAAAAGCTTGAAACCCTTAAAAACTCTCTCATTTTTCTTTTAATGTTGAATCGATGTGGAAGATGAAGATAAAGACCATTCTTCTCTTTCCTCCCACTTAAAATCTCTTTTATACTTAATTTAATCCATTAATTAACCTAATTAATATTATCTTTAACTAAACAATTTTTAATTAATTAAGTTAATTAACATAGAATGTCACTATCCACTATCATGGTTTAAAATAGGTCTATTTACTATTTTAATCCTTTTTTTAATTGAAATTTAAGTCCTCAAGACATTTTCCAATTAAAAAACTATACGGATTGAACTTTACAATTTAGTCCTTAAACCCTAAATAAACACAATTTTGACTAAATTTATTATCAAAAATTCAATTCATCAATATAATAACTCTGTAAATTATTAAATATTTACAAGCTCAATTTATGAAAATGGGTCCCGAAATTGCCTTTTTCGGCACCACTGAAACTGGGTTGTTACAATTCTCCCTCTTAAAAAATTTCGTCCTCGAAATTTACCTAGAAAGAGGTAGGGATACTGGGATCTCATTATCTCTTCCGATTCCCAGGTCACTTCTTTTACACTATGACTAAGCCACAAAACTTTCACGAGTGGCACGTGTTTATTCTTTAGCTTTTTTACTTCGTGAGCTAAGATTTCAATTGGTTCTTCTTCATAAGACAAATCAGGCTAAATTTCAATTTCTTCTATTGGAATAACATGAGATGGATTAGAATGATATTGTCTAAGCATGGATACATGAAATATTCCATGAATCTTTTGCAATCCCGATGATAAGGCTAGGCAATATGCAACTGATTTAACTCTCTCGTCGATTTCATACAACTCGATATACCTAGGACTCAATTTTCCTTTGTGACTAAAGCGATGAATCTTTTTCCATAGAAAAACTTTCAAGAATACTTTATCACCCACTGAATACTCGATATCTCTTCATTTTAAATCAACATACGAATTTTTTCTATCGGACACTACTTTCAATCTATCCCTGATCAACTTCACTACATTTTCAGCTTCCTAAATCAATTTCGGGCTGACAATTCTTCTTTCGTTCAACTTTGACCAATAGATAGGCGTTCTAGATCTATGACCATATAAAGCTTTATACAAAGCCATTTGAATGCTCAACTAGAAACTATTATTATACATAAATTTATCTAGTGATAAATAACGCTCCCAGCCAGATTCAAAGTCAATAACACAGCTCGCAACATATATCATATGAATGACATGTTCTGATCTGCCATTAGACTAAGGATGGAATGTTGTGCTGAAATTTAATCTCATAAATAAATATTCATGTAATTGTTTCCAAAATCTTAAGGTAAAACGAGTGTCTCGGTCAGAAATAATGGACATGAGTACACCATGAAATTTAACTATCTCATGAATATAAACTCCAGCTAGCTTTTGAAGTGGCCAATTAGTTCTTACTGCTAGAAAATGAGCAGACTTTGTTAATCGATCAACTATTACCCAAATGAGATTTCTTTTGTTCGGTGAAAACGGTAGACCAATCACAAACTCCATTGTAATTCATTCACATTTCCATTCTAAAATAGAAATAGGCTGTAACAAACTAGAAGGAACTTAGTGTTCGGCTTTTACCTGGTGACAGGTTAGATATTTATCGACATATTCAACAATCTCTCTTTTCATTCTGAGCCACCAATACGATTCTCGTAAATCACAATACATTTTTTGCACCATCAAGATGCATAGTAAAAGGGTTATCGTGAGCCTCGTCTAAAATCACTTTTTTCATTTCAGTAACATTGGAAACACTGATTCATTTACAAAATCTAAGGAAATCATTTTCGTCTACGCTAAAATTTTTAACGATGCCTTGCTAAACCAACTTCTTTTCTCAGAAAACTTAGCATCCACAAGTTGCAACTCCTTTATTTGATCAAGCAACATTGGTTTGATTCTCAACTCAGCTAACAAACTACCATCATTGCCAATACTAAGTTGAGCAAACATTGCTCGCAATTCAATCGCTACCTTCATACTCAAAGCATCAGCTACAACATTTGATTTTCCAAGGTGATAACTGATTACACAATCGTAGTCTTTCAACAACTCGATCCAACAACACTGCCTCAAATTTAACTCCTTTTGGGATAAGAGGTAGGGGTGAGCAAAACTCGATTTGATTCGAAAAAATTGAAAAAAAAAATTGAATTTTGAGTTAATCGAATCAAGTTATTCAAGTTATTCGAATTATTCAAGTCAACTAGAGAAATTTTGGATTTCGAGTTCGAGTCGAGTTGAATTTTTCCAATTCGAATAACTAGAATAATTCAAATAACAGATTAGTATAAATACCCTTTTAGTCCTTGTCAATTTAAAAAATGAGCAAATTGGTCTCTCTCTTAATAAAAATTACAAAATAATCAAAATAATTTTCAAAATTCTAAATATTTATAAAATTCTAAATTTTGTATTTTTAAAAAAATTATAAAATTTAAAAAAAAATCTAAAAATATATAAAAATTTAAAAATTTTATAAAATAATAATTTTAGAATCTAAATAAGTGATTAATGATTCAAGTTTATCATACTAAAATATCTTTCCTTTTTTATTTTGCTTTTAAAAAGTTTTCAAATATATATGGTTTCAAATTTATGTGCTCCAATATGGAAATAGTTATATTGTAAGAAGATTTTAATTGTAAGATGATTTTCATTTCCAAACACCCCCTTCTCCGGGTAAGCTATCCTTCCTGACACAAAAGTCGGAGATATGTAAGGGAACGTCGTTAATTCCCATTCAACTTATTTTTCACTTAGCCGTGACCCTCTTCTCTCTCTTTTTCTTTCTTTTTTAATAACTTTAACTAATTAGGGTCTTTTTATAATTTAAATGCATATGATGCGATGTGATGTAATGCAAATGCATGAATGCAAAAAGGTATCGATCTCGACTCAATTTCATTTAGAAAACTTTATTTAGAAAAAGAATATCTTTACATATGAATGGATTACAAATACCCCTTCGTCCTATGGCCCAAAGTTTTAACTCAACAAAGCTAACTCTTGCCAATGATCCGATCAGAGCTTGTATTTCGTGCTCAATGTATCGACTTGTACCTTCATGGTCCATAAATGATCTACTACCATCCCGAATTTGAGCTATGGCTTCACCCATGAGATAATCCCTACATCTGTGGACACCTCTTCCAATGTCTGTGAAGTTGTTCTGATTATCTTGAAAGAAAGATTGGCAAACAAGTGGGCATTCCTGCTTAACATGCTACCTTAAAATGATATCCAACACCTTTAGTGTTTCTTGAGAACTTCTAGATTCCTGTCCACGCAAAGCATTTTGAAATGCTTATATGGGTATCTTCTCAGCATAGTTAATCTCTACTTTAAAGGTCTTGATATGGTCTTCTTTAATCTTATTCTTTTGCGCCCATTTTGACAGATCATCAGGGCTTGCATTTCTATTATCTCTGATAAGTGCAACATAGTAAACTCATGCTTGTTGTTTGGTCCTATAATAAATAAGCCTTTTACCATCATAGAAACAATTCTTCCCATCCAACTCACCTTTGTAGGTCCATGCATTCTGTCAATCACTTTCCTTCCAACACTCTTACCATCGACCATCTTCCTATGAAAGAGAAATGTTGTAATGGTGGAAATGTCCATCAATACTCTTCTTGTTCACCTTAAAATGATTGGTGAGTACATTACCTTTTGCCCTACAGCACACCTTGCCATGGAGTGTCGAACAATCTTCTACGTATCCAGTTCTGCTTTGATTGGAAACAACATTAAGACGCACCAGTGACGGAAGAGGCAGGAATTCCAAGACTGCCCATTTTCCTTCCTTCTCTTTCCATTTTAGCTCACTCCCTATCCCCATGACGTTCATCAACTTCCTCATAAAAGTTGGAATACAGTCAGCCTTTGAGTAAACTTGAATCATAGGACAACGCCACAAAACTGAATATTCCTCCACCACGGATACCATATCGGCCTTTCCAAACGTAAAGCAACTGTGTACAAGATTCCAGTACTGAGTGATAGCCCGAAACAAATTCTCGTCTATTCTCAAGTCAAGCAAGTACTGCAAGTCCCCATGGTTGTTGTAGAACAATTGCTTGGCTTTGCTATCCCATTAATCCCATATTTCTTTTAACTCATGCTAATTATCTTGTGTGTTGCTGATACGAATGTAATCTGACAGCTTTGACACATATCCCATGGCTAGACTATTTTCCTTTACTAACTGAGTTTGCTCTTGACCATATATGGACGTTAACGTTGCCCTCCACTCTATCAAGAAGTCTGTTCTCCATAATAAAACTCTCTAACTTAAAAACTGACCGAAAATCGATACCTTTTAAATGTGAAATGTCATGCAAACAAAAGAAAAGAAATAGTCAGTATCAAATGATATCAATAAATCTCAATAATAATTTATAAGGGTAATATCTAAAGTTTAACTCTAACTAAATTGGGCTCTTACGGTTTTTTCTATATGAGGTTGGTTCTAAAGTTTGAGGTACTTGAACCAACAGATTCCTCGATCCTCACCCATTATAGGCTCATTTGAATCGAGTTCAGTTCAGGGGAATACATTTCCCTATGGCTACATGGAGATGAAAATCTCACGAAACCATAGGTACGGATGTATCCCGAAAGTGATCCACTATCCTGCACGGAGGCGAAAACCTCACGAAGGAGTAGCTTCTCACTCCCACTTAAGGGTGTGACCACAACGGTCATACAAATGCAATGCGTATTAGAATATAGCAACACATGTAATAATGCAAAGTGGATTAAATTTTAAAATTTTTAATTTCTGACATTAAGACAAGAGATAATCAATTACACGGCTTAACTCTCTTATTAGTCCCCAGTGGAGTCGCCAAGCTGTCGAGACCATTTTTAAA
Organism: Gossypium anomalum; assembly: GCA_025698475.1. Classification (NCBI taxonomy): domain Eukaryota; kingdom Viridiplantae; phylum Streptophyta; class Magnoliopsida; order Malvales; family Malvaceae; genus Gossypium; species Gossypium anomalum. The sequence goes on along the minus strand of CM046965.1, from coordinate 72,678,298 downwards.
TCGGGTGTTGGAAAATGGGAATCGACTTTAAGAAAACGAAAAATAGGAGTCGCCACCAATCTTTTTAGGTGTGATTGGATCACCTTATAAAATGTTTTGTTTTAAAACATTAATTTTGGTCTACGAAAGTCGAGAAAACGGATTCGGGAGTCGGTTACATACGAGGAAGGGTTAGCACCCTCGTAACGCCCAAAAATTGGTACCTAATTGATTATCAAGTGTCTTTAATGTCGGAAATTTGAAAGTTTTAAGATGCAAACCTCTTTTAATTAGAATGTCTCTATTTTAAAAATTAAGGCTCACTTATTTCAAACGAGTCAAAACATCACATCCAGTAAGTTAGGACGCAACATTTTAAAACCTTCGAAACTAAGCTCGTCTTTCGAAAATTTCTATCTCGAAATAACAAAACGCCATATCCAGTAAGTTAGGACACTATGTTTTGAAATCTCGAAATAATTGTTTAAGTTTTGAAAACTCAAAATCACTTAGAAGGGTACTTGACTATTCGAATTCAACGAGAAAAATCGCAACCCAGTAAGTTAGGGCGCTACCTTTCTCGAAGTTTCCAAACATCAAGCATTGCCTTTTATTTTTCTTTTTTAAAAAAAAAACCTTTGGAATATTATTTTAAATGACGTTTTAGGATGACATATTAATGCATCATGAAGCATAAATGTACAAAATATTCTAACATTTCCATACAAATATAAATAATATCATTAAGACAAAACTAAATAACATGAACATACGTTTAATAAAAAAATCATACTAGGGTAAATATAAGATAATAAACAAATAAAAACATGAGTAAACTAATTAAAAGAAAAACATAATACATGCAAAAATTATACAACAATATATATCATAAAATAGCACATAAAAGAAATAATTAAACATAGCATATAAAAAAATGAAACTATGCACAAATAAGATAAATGACATACACTAAAAAAATGAATAAATAGAACATTTACAAATTATAAAAATATAATGCAATAGTTCAAAATACATGAAATGATAATATAATATATATATACATGCATAGAAAATATATATTTGAAAATAAACTATATAAAAAGGTTAAATATTATAATATATAAAATACATAATCAAATGTATAAAAGATAGGAATAAATATACATATTTGAAAAATGAAGAAATTAAAATAAAAAAAAAGGTTGAAAAACTAAGATAGACGAAGAATAAAATAAGAACAAACCACAGAGAGTAAGAACGTAAGAGGGAGAGAAATTTGAGTGAATGCTCTCAAGAATTCTTATTCTTCCCAAAACTCCAGTGTTTTACAATGAAGGGAGAGGACTCTATTTATAGTTGAGCCTCCCCAAATCCAACGGTACAGATCAATTACATCAACGGTTAAGATTAAAGGATATCTACAAATTAAATCTCCAAGATTACAAAATCATATCTTCAAGATTGCATATCATATCATATCATATCATATCTAAGATTGTATCATATCTAAGATTCCATATCACATCTAAGATTGCATATCATATCTAAGATTGCATATCCTTACAGATTATCTTTTCATGTAATGGGCCATTCCGATTGGGCCAAATTATATGTTTGTAATTTTGTACTGGACTTGGACTTTGTTTTATTTTTATTTTTTGGGGGTTTATTATTTTAAATACTGAAATGGGCCGGGCAAAAATGGGCTATCACAGTAATCACCTTACCATATTGCATTAACACACAACCAAATCATTCAACGAAGCATCACTGTACACCATGAGTTCTCTCATCGATTTAGACAAAGTCAAGATCATGCCTTTAACGGGAGTATGGCTTCAATTTCTTCTTATTGGTTTGACATCCGCATAAATTGCAAATATAAAGGAAAATTGAATTTAAATTACATTATAAGTGGGGATGGCAATTCAAATTGCATATTCAAATATCCACAAATATTTGATCCATTTTTTGTGGTTTTGGATATTGTAGATTTGAATAATATTCATATTTAGATTTTAAAATTACCATCTACTTTGAATTCAGAACTAATGCAAATAAATACGTCGAATATCCATTATCAAAATTTGCATTGCTTATTCTGACAACGAATAGGGGTTTGGATTCAATATCTGAATCCACTAGTTATAAAATGCTTATACTTTTGATTATATATATATATATAAAGAAAAAGAAATTTAGTAGATTTGAATATTCAAAAAGTCATTCAAATTTAGATTTTTGCGAATTTGAATGTCCAAAAAATTATTCAAAAGTTTGAAATTAGATAATAACTTGGATAATAAACAAGTTTGGATTTTTAAGCAGATTTTTGGGTTCAAATAATTAAAAAAATAAAGATATTCGACCCATTGTTTTTCCTAGTTATGAGATTATATTAATCAAATTAAACGAAATCAACAATATAGAACATAGTTTATCGAAGTATTCAGTTCTCTATCAATTATTCCTCATATCAATACCGAATCGAAGTATTCAATTCTCTATCAATTACTCCTTATATCAATACCAAATCGCTTTTTCATTATGTTGTATGATCACAATGCTCAAGCAAACTGATAAATTGCAAAATGTCATAGGTATAAAACATTTAGTAAGTAATGGATTTTATGATTAAGAGTTCCACTTTTATCTTCTAGCAAGACTGAAAGTGAGAGGTTTAAAGGTTATTACAATGAATAGAGGTAGATACCACCCCTGCAACATTTAAATCACAAGGCAACCATTCACTTCCTCGTTCCCTAGTCTACACCCGTTGCACAATATTCTATATAGGCAAGCCAAAACGACAGAGTCCCAACTATATATACCGACCATTTATAAATTTGATAACAATGGGAAATATATTATATGAACTAAGTTGCTAGACTTCTTTTGGCATCGGTATCAACACAACGTCGACCAAGCAAAAAATGTATGCTCAAGCATGACAATCAATATCAATAGAGGTTCGGTTCTCTAAGAGCTACTCGAATTACCTTTTCAACCAATCTAACTTCATCAAAAGCCCGTTGAAATAAGATAGAAGGTTGATATCACTCTAAAAGCTTCGTAGAGGATATGCCTTGAATTGTGCTCAAAACTTCCCATTACAAGACACTCATCCACTAGAAGCCCCGTCAACAATATTACATCTTCTAGTGTTATTGTCGCTTTACCGCATGGGAGATAAAATGTTTGAGTCTTTGGTCTCTATCATTTAATTAGAGCGGATAAGAATAATAGAATATAAGTAACTGACAATTTGACTTACATGGTAGAAACTGATATTTGTTAATCGAGGAACGATTCTCTCATCATGCGAACCCATATTCATATGACCACGAAGCAGAGCCATAAGAGAATATTCCATTGTCATTGCATTCCAACCAACATCTCCTTTTTTGGGTTTCAATAAGTTGAAAGTCATTATGGTACGATTGATAGTTGTAATTTGGAGATACTTATCTATGTAAAGTTTAGGATAGAAGGTAAAAAACGATTTGTTTTAATTTAATGTAAAAAGAACTAACGAATTTGATTGTTTATTTCTAAACAAGGTTATGCTAAAGTTTTTAAGTGAAAGTCGACAACCACAAGCGCCAAACTTCAATTTTTATATCTGTTAAGTTTTAATTAGGTTACTTAATTTTTAATTTTAAACTAAATTAAAATTAATAACCCTCCCAACATGTTAGGATATTTTTTAAATTTTAAATTAAATTAAATTATTAGAATTTTATAATTGTCACTTTTAATAATATCGATTCAAATATTCAAACTTATATTTATCTTTAAGAATGCAATGTGTGGTACAATTGTAACCAGCACTTGCTTATATATAAAAGTAGTTCTTAAAAACATATATTAATAATGAAATAAATAAGATGAAAGTAAAAAAAAAAAAAAATCAATTTTCATTTTAGTTTGTATTATTTTCTTATAGATTTGTACCAATGGGGGATGGGGTTTTGTAAAGCTCGTCATATGATTATGGTTTTTATTATTTTCTTTCATTTTATTGTGTTATTTTCAGATAAAATACTGAATTTTACCTCATAACTCTTTAGCTCCGGAACGAAAAAAAACAAAGAAAGAAAAACTTGAGATTCCTCTCCCTCTTTCACCCAAACCTCTCTCTGCGCTGAATACAATTCCCTATATTCTTTCTTACTTCAATATGGGTTTTTTACCCTTAATATCTTAAATACCAGAAAACAATTTCTCTCTTTCCTTTTTCTTTTTTTTTTTTATTTCGATTTTTCTGGGGATTTTTGAATCTGGGTATTTCTGAAAATGGGGAAAAACCAAGCCTACAAAGCTATGCAAAGAGCCAGGCTTGGCTCTTCCTCTGCTGGCCCTGAAGAGATCGAGGATGGCATGGTTTGTACCCTTCCATGTTCAAACAATTCTATATATAAATATTCGATTTATGATAGTTACCTGCACTTGTTTTTTCGTCTGGGTGCTTTGTATTTCTTGATTTATTTCCATTTCATTTATATTGATGGATGTGTTTCTTGGTTGGTGCTTCCAATGTTTGGGGATGTACTTTTGGGGTCTTCTAAAATCTTTTTTGACTTATCTTGTGTCAAATTGTTAGGTTAAATCTATGTAGTTTATTCAGTGTTGGTAGTTGGAACTTAGAAGTGATTTAGCGAAGCATTAATATTATACTTAGTAATTGTTCAAATATTGAGCTCAAACTTGTTGGGCATGATGGCATAGAGCTTTGCTAATAAGAGTCTGTTATTTGTTTTAGTTCAGTGTAATCTTGATTTGATGATGAGTCGTTCTATGAGGGAGCTTATGGTTTTGGATTCATCACTATTCTTTTTCCTCTTTCCTGCTAATCAATGTAATAAATGTTATGCTTCTTTCAAGTATGCAATCATTCAAATTCTTACAAATTTGTTTTTGGTCGATACCGGTTTAAGTTCTTTTTTTGCTTGATAGCTATTACGTGTGCTAACTTTGAGTAATTGGATGAAGTACTTAAGAACATTCTGCAAATCGATTTTTGATGAAAAAGTTGCTCTCTTTTTTTTTTTTTTTTTTTTTTTTTTTTTTTTTTTTTTTTTTTGCTATGAGATTGTAGAATTTTATTGGAAACGCTAGTTGTATTCTTAATAATATTCCTTTTCTGGAACATTTCTGATGAGGAGAATCGCAGGTGGATGGTTCTTTTCATTCACCAGAGTGGCATGCTGCTCGTTTGGCCAGTCTTAAAACTTCTCATACAGTTACGTGGGAAGAGTTCAAAAAGAAACAAAAAGTAAGATACAGAGAAGTTTCCTTCCTTGTTTCTATGATGTTGATTTGTCGTAAAAGTTGCTATAGTAAATGTATTCGATCTTATAATGATTCATACTGATTGAATCCTGTGTTTCTGTTATTAGACATGCTATGCAAATCTATATACATTGGAAAAATTGTTAAGAATCGATTGACTTCCATATTTTTTTTATAAACTTAGACAACAAAATCTCTCAAAAGTTATCCAAAAAACCTACCTGCTTCCTTCATAATTTTAGTTGAATGTAATTATGCCATTACAGAAAGGGGGGGAAACTATATTAGTAGTCTATCAATTTTTTTCTTTTCAATGGATCTTTGTGGTTGAGTTAGTTGCTAAAATACCGTCCAATTAAGCATTGTTTGTCAATTACAGCCATGCTGTATTGATACTACATCAGAGGCTGAGCTTTATGCAACCTAAATTCAACAGCTGGGAGAAATTAAATCAAGAACAAAGATGAGGCACTAAGAAATTGCTATGTTGAAATTACCTGTTCATTTGCTAAATATTATGGCCATGGAACTATTCTCTGAACTAGTCTGGTTGTTTAATTGTATTGCTAACCCAGCAGTTTTTTGTAATGTGATACACGACCTGATTCATAAGGTGGGTTTTAACATTGTTTTGTGTATTTTGTTGATATGCTAGGAAGATGCATTGAGAAAAGGGGAACTAGAAGCAGATACGGATCGAATGATGCGAGAGTATAGAGCTCAGCTAGATGCTGAAAGGGCAAGCAAGCTTGCACATGGTAGAAACCACTCCAGTAGTAAATGTAGCCATAAAAAGGGTATGTGTAAAAGGCCTTAAAAAGGCTGGTATTCTCACGCTTGTGATTTAATTACTGTCTTTTTCTTGCTCTCTAAGGGTGTTGAATTCATTGCAGATCGAAAAGACAAAGATTCAAAGAAACGCAGCAGCAAAAAGAGAAAGGTATGAATAGTTTCTAACAACTTTGTAACTGTAATTTTACGTTTTGTTTATCATCCCCTGTTATTGTTATTATTATGAAAATGTGAACTGAAGCTCACTCGTTAAACCTTTGATTATATGAAGCGTTCAAGACGGAGGTCTTCTGAGTCAAGCTCCTCAAGTTCATCCTCAGAATCTTCGAGTAGTGATGATGAAGAGAGAGAATCAAGAAGATCCAAGTCCAAGTCTAGAAGAGAGAAGAAAAAGAAGCACAAATCAAGAAATAAGAACTCAAGCACTGAGAATGAAGAAGGTGAAGGTCCAGTCCCACTGTCAAGATTTTTTGGGAGTGTGAAGAGTTAAAATGGTATGTTAGAAGATACTAAATTTGTGTACTTGATACTGAATTCCTGCAGTAGAAAAATTATTTTTCTCCCATATTTTCCGAATGAATTGAAGTCTTGTAATGATGTTTAATTCCTTTTTTTTCCTGCTTCATTTCTACTTTGTAGTCGTCATTGATGGATTGTATTCATGAAAACCTGGTAAATTTCTTCCACCAATCTCTATGCCTGTTAGCATTTAATGGTTCTCTCAAGCAATGGAATATTGATAGTCTGTGCCAATGATGTAAGATTTTAATGTTTTTTTCTTTTGATATAGTTTACACATTGTAAAATCGGAAGTTATGCTATAGAAAGCAAAATCTTCAGCATCTTCCATTTACAAATTGAACTCATGATACTGAGTGAATGTTACAAAGAAAAACATCAATCCAAGAGATTAGGAGTGAAATCAAGACAGCCTATACAAACACCAATGCAACAGTAAGTTTTCGTTTCCTATCCTCTTCTGGAAAGAACATGTATGTACAGGAAGAAATCAATCACCAATTTTCACCACGCCCATCAAAGCCACAATTAATAAATGGCATGTCGAGTAAACGACTCATTACTGCAATGAATAGTCTGGGTTGAATGCAAGTGCCTCTTCATATACTAACTCCTTCATCTGCGCCATGGTTAAAGCATGCTGCTCAAAGTCAAAGCTAAAGGGGATCATGCAGACAGGCTCATCGCTTATGTCATGCAGTGTCGTTAGATAGGGGTGAGCAAGGGCCTCCTCAACTGCAATATATAGGAATTACAATCACATGGCTCCCAACTTCCAACTCAGAATGAAACACATTACAACAAATCAACTAACCTAATTGTGACCATTTTGCTTGGATTGGACAACTTTTGTATAACACAAGCTGAATAATACATGATGTGCCGCATAAGAGAGAAAAAGAATGAAAGAGACTATTCTTTTGCAACAAACTCACCAGTAATCCTTTGTTTAGGATCAAATGTTAACATCTTTTGAGCAAGATCAATAGCTAAAGGATGGACATTTGGGAACTTCTCAGAGAAAGATTGTCGGGGATAGTTAGGAAGTTGTTGAATGTATCTCTTAGCATTTTCATTCACATATTCCATTTCAGCCTCTGATGGAGTGCCAAGTAGCTGCAAGGCAAAGAGTTCAGTGCACACAATGAAATATTAAAAAGCATTTTTTTAGTTCACCATTTCTTTTTCCTAAAATGCTCATTGCCCCCTATTTAGCAACTTATTTGTTTTCTTTTTACATAGTTTATATGGGTTGCAGGATAAAATCAATTTACCTCCAACAGCAATCGCACTTGATGCAAATGATCCCTTCCAGGAAATAATGGCTTCCGAATAAACAGTTCCATAAAAATGCAACCCACTGACCACATATCAATGGCTGCAGAATATTGTGAAGAATATAGCAACAATTCTGGAGGACGGTACCATCTAGTAACAACATACTCTGTCATAAAATCACTTTCAGTGTTGACACGAGCCAGTCCAAAATCACATATTTTCAAGTCACAGTTTTCATTCACGAGAAGGTTGCTAGGTTTTAAGTCCCTATGTAGAACATTTGCGGAGTGTATATACTTCAGGCCACGTAAGATTTGATAGATGAAATACTGCAAAGCACAAAGAAAGGTGGTTAATTTGATTGTAAGGTACTTCTAGTAGTTGCTTCTATAACAGTATAACTTGGTTTTTCGTTCAGAAAACAAAAAACAATCTTTTGTACGAGTTTTAAATTAAGAATGTTAAATATAGGAAGAAAAAAAAGAAGACAAAATTTACTAGTATATAGAACAGTTATGTCAGAAAAATGGAGTTGCCACATATTCAGTGTTTAAACACTCCCCCCCCAAAACCCAAAATAAATAAGCACAGATATTTGCTTTTAAACCTAAATTGCATTGTGTCTCACATCAAGTATGAACTTTTTAAAAATAAGAGGCTTGAGGTACAAAAATTAGCTCCCTGAAAGCCTAAGAAAGTTCTCTATAGCATATTTGTGTCAAGTACAATAGAAGGGTGATGATTGCTTTATAGCAACTGATATTACCAATTCAATGAATTAAGGAGATAAAGTGATTAGGAAGAAGAAAAGTTCTGTACTGGCTAAAGGCTTGGATTGGAGGGAGCAAAATTAAGGATCTAAATTAGCATGGTCAACTAGAGATAGCTGCACAGTAAAAACTTTAGCTAGTAATTAAAGGAAAATGACTATCATTAAAAGAAACCACGTGTATATATTCCAACCTGATAATGCTCTTCATTGAACTTTTGATTACAACAGATTAGCTGATGCAGGTCAGTGTCCATCAGCTCATATACAATATAAACATCATTAAAGCATTCCCTCTGGGGAGGTGGAATTACATCCCTGATTGCAACAACCTGCATTAAATACGCGGATGAGACCAACTCACAATGATAACAAAAGATATATCATTCTCTCGCTCTCTCTCTCCCTCCCTCCCTCCCTCCCTCCCTCCCTCTCTGTATGTATATTTATTTTCATATGCTATATAACTAACAATATAAATAACCTATGTTGCCAACAGCATAAGGGAGCAGTGGTGTTAAGGCCACTTGTTGGCACCCCAATGACTAGGGTTCAATCAAACCCTATAGATGTAATCCCCATCCCCCGCAACTTAACTGCGTACAAAAAGAAACCCTATATTTGTGTCTATTCACAATTAGAGAAAAGAATTGACACAAGGAAAGAACATGTTATAACTAAATAATGTCAAGGGTTGACATGATAAGCTAAGGTTTAGACTTTTAGAGAAAAAAAACTAGTGGTAGCATTACAGAACACAAATCAAACAATATATTTCATAGATCTTAACAACCAAACAACTGAATTCAGAAAGTACAACCATTGTAAGATGGAATGAAACTGTTTTAAAACTTGAAAGTGCAATTTCAGTTGAGTGCTTTGAGGTTTTTATTAGTAATCCAACATCCCCGTCTAAAATATTAATAAAAAATGCCAGAGTTACATAGAAAAGATCTTACTTTCTGTTCGGCGCTTAAGGGAGGTTCTTAAATGCTGGTCATTACCAATGTAGCATGAGTGACGTGCAGTCTCTTTGGTAATTATAGAAACGTATTAATTATGTCTGGGGAAAGAATTAGAAGCCACTTGCATATGAAATAATACCCGGGCATATATCATAAGTAAGCATTTGATATGTTATTAATTATGTTGCTTTGACTCTTTTCCTCTATCCCCCCAAAAAAAAAAAAAAAAAAAAAGTCAAATTGAACGCTTCAAAGTGTAAAGGAAGTAAGGTTCTGATCCTCCAAATATAGCAAATAACTTTAAAAGGAATTTGAACACGCCAAAAACACGGCCATTGACAACAGAAAAGTAGTAATAACAAATTAATTGAATTAAAAGCAAGTTAAAAGAAACCAAAAAAAAGTTACACTGACTGACGTTCTCATGGGCCATATAGCGAAGCAGCTTGATCTCACGAAGAGTTCTCTTTGCATCAACCTTGTTACCAAACGCATTCACTATCTTCTTTATTGCCGCGCTTTCATTTGTCTCAGAATTCAACGCAGAACTTAAACCCAAATAATTGAAAAGGATCAACAAGATGACAAATCTTTAACTAACAAAAACCAATCAAATAAGAAAGAAACTAAAAAAGAAAAGAAGAAGAATATTACCAAACGGTGCCGTAGGCACTTTCACCGATGGGCATAATAGGGGGTTTATATTTAGCAGTGACCTCGAAAATGTTGCCGAAAATGTTATACTGAGTAAACCTGCCGCCATAGCTAGGAGTGGCGGGAATTTGCATCCGGGGAAACATTAGAGGAAGTGCATTTTGGTAGACAGGTTGCTGCGGCGGAGCTGCCTCTGCCATCTGGGAGTCCGGCGGCTGAGGTCGCCCTCCCCCTTCCATTCTTTTACTTTGCTGGAAAAAGAGTAAGCAATTGGGGTGGTTGAGTAGACTTCGGAAGGATACTTAGTAGTCAATTGAACTGTTTGTTTGTTTTCTTTTTCTTTCTTACGCTGAAATTTATTTATCGTCCTTAAACAGGAAGACTGGCGCTGGCGTGGCGTTGCGTTGCGTTGCGTTGAGTGTAAATTCTTATAACGGTCGATCCGGGTTGAGCCCGAAAACTCGTTTTCGCCGGAGCTTGGGCTGGCCGTGTTCGCTGAATTCCAAGATTTATTTTATAATTTAAAATGTTAAAATTGAAATGATTAATAATTCCGGTCGTTTTATAGTTCAAAATATCAAAAACAAACATTTTTATTTTTTCAAAAATTTAAATGATTAATAATTCAAGTCATTTTAGTTATAAAAAATCCTGCTTAAGTTCTTGATGTTTGATAAATGAATTTTTTTCAATTTTAATATTTTAAATATATTTGATAATTATATTTTTTTTACTTAATATAAAATTTTCAATTTTCAAGATAAAAGTATTAAACAAGTAAATAGATGGTATTTTAAAATATATATATTTAAAATAAATTGTTTTAAAAGAATATATAAATTATCATATTTAACTTCATTCCAAATAAACTCAAAATATATAAAATATTATATTAATAAAATTAAGAATATAATTTTCAAAAAACAAGTAGTTTTACCAAATAACATAGTAGTAGACGCTTACTAACTTATCAAATAAATTGTATATAATTTTCCAATTTATCCAACAACCATTTATTATTCTTATTATTGTTGTTGTAGAGAATTTCTCTATTTTTTATCCTTGGATTAATTTTGATATTTTTATGCAAAAATAATCTTGATGTTCTTTTTAAAAGGATAAATTTAAGTCTGTAGAGATAAAACATAAAAGGACCGTAAATAAAAATAGATTTTAGAGAATTAAATAGGTTTTCAAGCTTTTGAAGAGAATAAATTTAAAAAACTGGTATAGTAACCCAGATACCACCAGATAAAAGCTGTGCCACTTACAAACTTCTTATGGGTTTTAAATGAACAATTTGCCAATGACAAGCATTTGAGAGTGTATGCAACAGAGATAACATGATGATAGCACAATTCTTAATGATACAGTACTCTTACCTGATCTTTAGTAATTGATACAAATTTTTTTGTACTTTATATTTTTGTTTGTGCTGGGTTTAGATGGGCGAACCACCGGTTTACCAACTAAATTTGCATTACTAGGCAAAAGTCTCAACGCCATTGAGTTTTCCACTGTGTTACTCTAAGTTCTGCTCTTCCCCCCTCCAATTACTGATTGGGAAAGCAATTCCTTTCTTGAAGATCTGGAAATCAAGCATCTATCACAAATTAGTAACCCATGAATGATAACAACTGCAAGGCAGTACGACCTACCATTTCGTGTCAGTACCACGGTGAGCTTTGTATTTGACCTTAAGGCACTAACATAGTAACAGCTGTGTATAATTTCAGCAGTCTCTTAACATAGAAATAGGACATAAAAGTCGTCTTGATATGAATTTGTTGTCATCTGAAGTTCTTCTAAACATATCTTCAGCTATTTTCTATTTTTAACATCATTTTATTTTCACAACGTGTAGGATCTTTAGTTTTTGCATAACTTTATTAGGCAACATTGCTGTCTTATTTATTTGCACAAAGAAGCTTCCTTTGAAACTAATGACCATACCTTTGCATTGCAGTTTAAACTTTAAACCATTTAAGAGGTTTCATTTTCTAAATCTTACACCAAAATGAGTTCATAAATGTAAAACCGCTTATCATGGGACAGAACATGGGAGAATACATGACAGGAATAAGTTATAACATGGGACAGAACATGGGAGAATACATACCAGGAATAAGATCTACCATGCAAATGCTGGAAGGATGTATGTTGGATATGCATCATATTTAGCCGCAAGGGCCTTTACAGAGGATATATCTGCAACTTGTCCAAAACTATCCAGTCCAAGTTCAGTTGCATGGATCCCTCCAGTGGTAAATGCTGACTGGATTCCAGCTGCATTTGCACCCTTAATGTCATGATGAAGAGAGTCACCTACAGCAATAGAATCAGAAGCTTCCACACCAACCATGGCCATGGCTGATTCATATATTATCTGAAAAGGAAAAACAGGTGTAAAAAAAAAAACAGTTCCATAGGGAAAATGTTCATTGAAATACAAGATGAAAGAAACAGTGATATGAGGAGAAATAGTGGCACACCATCCATTAACATTTGAACATAAAGCACTCATGTTACATGCTTAACGGGTTGCCTTCTGATGCTAAAGTGCAAAATAAGATAACCATCCACTTAAATAAAATTAAATAGAATAATCATAGAGAAAATAATTAAGTCAGTTAAAATAACGAAACACTATCTGACAGTATAGATCTATCAACTGCATTTATTTGAACATAGAGGCATAGTTGCTTGGATATGATAAATTTTAAATCCTAAACAAACCCACAACCAATGCCAGTTACTGACTCTGCTAAATTTGTTTAACAAGGTGAAAAATTGTGAATTTATATATTAAGATAGAATTAGGAGGACAAAACAACCAGGTAATAGCATCCTATGACACTCACAAAAGAGGTATTATGTCCAAAAATTTATGATTGGTAGAATAAACTTGCATGCCTGTTTATTACAGCAAAGAACAAAATGACCATATCACCTTATCTGGTTTCCCCATCCATTTCACTTCACCACCAAGCTTCTCATATTTGGCTGCCAAGGTACCTAACGCATAAACCAAAATGAAATTAAATAACCCCAACCACAAAAATCCAAGGGCACAGAGGGATTGCAGGAGCAGAGAATCCATATAACTGCTGTTTTTTCATTAAAAATTTGAAGATAGAAAAGGTACTTATCATGACTTCAGAGGAAAAAGTATATTATTTTTAAAAAAAAATAAATTGTAGTGTAAGAGCATCAATCATCTAAATAAGTGGCAAGATTCAAAATTTTAACTGACAAGAATCACCATAAATGAAGTTGGTGTAAGGTTTCTTTAAGAATTCAAATCTTACAACTCTTTGGATTTTTTGGCATCCAAGATAAGTTTAACTTCTTTCATGTTCTCCATAGACTGAAGGAATAAGCAAATTGTTGAAAGATCACAGAAAAACCTTTGTCTAGAGGAAACTGCAAAACCTTGACAAAATAAGTCTTAAACAAACCTCAGCACTGCCTTTGAGAGTAAAATCAATGGAGATCTCAACTTAAGTTAATTATTTCAAGATGATAAATCAAGTAACATTCCTGGAATATGAGAGTATGCAAAAATGTACACCCTCATTGTAAGATGAAGTCCATTGCAAGAAAAAGAAAACCATATTTATGTCTCTTTTAATTATAAAATACATTTTTGTTCAGAAAAACTTCATCTAAACGTGAAAGAGGAAAGCCATTTGCAAGCTCACGGGAATAAATGTCAGAATATTGGTAGGAATCACAAAAAATGAATTTGAGAAACTGACCAAACAGATTTAAAATCATAAATATTCCTAAGTATATGAAATGTAAAAAGAAAAAAGAAGCTTAAGTGAAATTAACACGTATAAAATTGATAAGCATTTAATAGGTGTCAACACTCTGAAGGCAATATAACTGGGGAGATCAGAGGAACAACTGAAATGACATAAACAGAAATAGAATGACCTGCATTGCACAGCTAAAAAGGAGATGGCTTTGAAATGCTAATACAAATAAAATGTATTTAACAGTAGAAGATGATGATGATTGTCTGCTTCTCAGTTATTGATGTCTTGTTTCTGGTTCCCACAGTGTAAATGTAAATGTAAATGTGGTTTAAAATTACTGCTATTGTTTTTTGAGTGAAAAATTATTGTTATTGTTATTCAACCCATTGTTGCTGTTACGTAAATCTTTACCGCTTACCAGGCATAAAACTCAAAGCTCTAGCTTCAACAGTCACAAAGTCCGGATTAGCTACCACCATTGGAATCTTTTTAGTTGCACAATGCTCTAATATTTTCTCAAGACCGTCAAGACTCATAGGACGTACCAAACCTGAAGGAAGCCCCAAGGCTTCGGTGCCATGGGCTAAGATAAAATCAGCTTCTTCAACATTATCAATAACTTGTAAGCCCAAACCCTACAAGAATAAATTGATATTTTACGACATGTTAAATCAATCAAGCTGGCCAGTCATGAAGTCTGAGTACAACTGGAAAAGCAATAGAGAGGATAAAAGTATTTGTAATTGGCACACCAATGGATGGATTAGGTGTTTAAATTCTCTTTGAAAGCCAATGGCTGAAGTTGTAGTTTTTCAACAAAAGTCATTCAGTACATGGGGACATGTTTTGATGGTAAACAGGCTCTTAGTAAAGTAATTATTTGAGTTTTGGTGCTAATTAATTTATTAGGGCCTTTATGCGGACATCATTTAAATTCTTCAACCATAAATCCTAAACTTTGTAACTGGAATCTTCTCTGACCACAATCCTTAAGCAGGTAAACTTTCTAATCTTTTTAAATCAGTTAGTAGCACAAAAAGCATTCATTTCATTCTAAAGTTGAAATGGTTTACACATCTAGTAAAGTCTCTTTCATATTAAACTGTCCATGGCTATGGTCAAGCAAACACAAAATTATGGCTTGATTATATTAGAAGCTAGTAACAGAAAAGGTAGCAATAGAACAATTGTGTACTTCTAGTGGACCACAGCAGCTATATTGTATTTGTATTCAATTTGATGATATGCATATGACGATTACAAACTATCCAGAAGTCAGAAGGTAGACTTTTAGTTTACAAGGCATCTTGGATGTTTATTAGATAGTAATACAGCATAAATTAGGAATATGTGGTTTTAATGCTACAACCTTCGAATGAGAAAGAGGAGAGAGACTACATGAGATTTCTTAAACTGGGGATGCTATTTGAGTAAAGCAATAAATAGGAAGAAAAAAAAATTAAGAAACAGTCAAAACAGTTTGCATACCTCAAGAGATACAGCACCCCTGTCACTCCAGGTCATATGAATGCAAGAACTTCCAAGAGCAGCAAACCAAGCATTGTCCCTCCTGAATGTGATAAATACTGACAGGTAAACTCTCAAGATGTATGTTACAGGCTTCCAGAATAAGAAGTTAAAAAACAAAGCAGTATATAACACTGCAGCTGCAATTGCATAATATAAGCATAAGAAGGCGCATCAGGAAAATCCATAAGACAAATTATTTTGATGTTAAGGTTAAAAAAGGTTGCTTAGTTTCTTTTCTTTTTCTTTTTTAAATGAAATTATGTAAAACAGGAAATCTTTATTCATATTAGAACATTGCATGGAACTCAACAGGTAGATGAATTTTGCAGTACCACAAATTTGGTCCAACTAATCTAATGCACAATGATTTTTTTTTTTAAATGTGTTATAGATGTTGGGGATTTCTCTATACGTAAGAATAAGATAAATAGGGGCAAACCTTTGCAAGTACTGATGTGTTAATTCTCCGCTAGTGATGGCTCCCACAAAGAGAGAAGGATCAAAGCCTAAGTTCTTCAATTTCTCTATTGTTGTTGATGCACGTCTTGAAGAATTACTTATGATCACCATCTTGGCACCAGTTGTTGCCAGCTTTTCCACTGTCAGCCATAAGGATTGTATCTTTTAGGGAAAAAGGATCATAAAGCACTAACATGCATCTCACCTAACATGTGAAAAATTCAGTATATCAGCAAAGAAAAATCTAACCACAATGCTAAAACTCAAATGAAAACATACATGTTGAAATCGCGCCTGGGTAAGGTTGCTTGCCATCATGAAGGACACCAAATTGATCCAAGAACCAAGCCTATGAATGACCACCAAATTAACCAAAAGCCACGAATATCTTAACAGTATGTATTAGTACTAGCAAATACACTCAAGGTTGGCTTAACTACCTACATTTATGTATTACATAAGTTAATTTTAGAAGCCTGTTGTGTCAACCCAGTTATGCGAAATTTTAGAATCCAATCAGCAGTTCCTGGTCAATAAATCCTATACTATGCAAGCAACTACTCTCAAGGGAGATTAAGTAAGAGTTATTCATGAATCAAATATTTCTATCTGTGAAGCATTTCTATGAAGGTCCACGCGTATTTACAATACGGATCACGTTCCTTAAAAGAAACCGGATAGTTTTCCTTCCCTGATGATTGAGATTGCTAATTTAGGCGTTTGGTTCAAAGGAAAGCATAAATTTACAATTGAAGTTTAAACTTTTAACCTTGCAAATTCTTGCAAAACCATTGTTTGATTTCATCTCCAAAGAGATTTTTTTTTGCTTTCCATTTCCAAAAGAAAAGGCAAATAGCATTTGAGTTGCATTGAAATTTGAAAGAAAAGCCTAAAGCAAAATGAGGAATCAGATTATTCAGAAGTTACTGTCAATGAAAACACTTCAATTGTCCAAATTACAACTAAAAGTAATACTTTGATTAGCTAAACGCGACTTCAATCAACAGGAACTTAAAATACAGATTTGGGAGGGAAAAGAGAAAAACTTGGAAATTAACCACCATTTGAGTACCTTGAAACGACGCGTTTCGGCTAGGTGTTGAAGGCCATTGAAGGTCTGAAACATAGGTTCAACGGAAGGAGCAACAGAGCATTTCGCCATCATCTTCCTCTTGTTTCTTTCTTTTGTTTTCGATTTTTTTTACTCGTTTGCTCTACGACTTGCACTCTGAGGTGAATAAATTTCGATCTTTTATCAATTCTTTTAGAGGCTGACTTTTCCTCAAACTATATATTTTTTGCATTTTGTTACTTAACCTATTTCTTTTACTCGGCTTCTCTACTTAACTAATTTTCTTTTCTTTTTTTTATTTTGGTACGTACAAATTCCCTCATTGTAAATTTTAGGTTAAAATCTGTTTTTAGTCCCTCTACTTAAAAAAGTTTAAAATTAAGTTCTCTAACTATTTTGATATAAAAATCTTAGTCGAATCATTAAAACTGTAAGTAGTTTCCATCAAAACTTGTTAATCCGGCATGTTGATTAAGCTGCCCGCATGTGACATGGCATATGATTGATAAAAGATAAATATGTTGAGTTGATACATTTTAACAGGAACCACCCCAATAATAACTGGATTAGAATTTTTTTTAAATTAAAAAAGTTAGAGGATTGAATTTTTAACTTTTGAAGTATATGGACAAAATGTTAATTTCTATAGAAGTACAAAGACTAATAGCCTGAATTTTACTTTGAAAGTTAATCGTGTTAAAAGATATATGGCATATACTCAACTAATAAGAGTGTGCCACTTGTCTACCTTTTCTATGTCATTGATGATTCTGGATATCAATTGTTGATGAAGTGTTACTATTAACCGATCATTAACCAATGTTGATCGATTGTTATCAACATTGACTTTTCTATGTCATTGGTGATGTGGCTATTAATTGTTGATGAAGCATTACTATTAATTGATCGTTAACCGATGTTGATCAGTCGTTGATCAACATTAACTGATTGTTGATCGGTCAACTTTTAATTTGGTTTTTTAAGAACATATTTAGTTTCTAAATCAACATAAATTGGTCTGAGTTTTTGGAAGAATTTATAATTTTTAGTATAATTACTTGTGTTCTCATTTGTTTTACAATTTGAGGTTGATCTTATTTGGGCTAGGGTGGTATTTAGGTAAAATTATTCAATAATAATAATTAAGGTCCCTTTTGGATGCAAACTCGTATGTGTTTCACGACTTTTTATGTAAATTTTTATTCAAATAGTATTTATGTGTTGTTTGGATCTAACTAATGAGATAAGATTGATCGAACGCACTGATATTTTTTTACTGAAGATGAAGGCTTCCTTGGATGACCAATTATCTCCATTTCAATGTATTTAAATCATTTTTTGAGTTTAATCTCACTCATGAAGTGTTTGGATAATACCTCTAGTTGCCCAATGGGTTGATTCTCACAGTGCTACACCTCCACTAATGGTTTTTGTTTCCCTTTCTACTTTTTTAAGGTTTCCTTTCTATTTTAATGTCTAAAGTTAAAAAGCCCAAGCAATTTATCTTTAGATTACGTTGGATAAATACTTATATTATATAATAAATTAATAATTATTATAATTTATAGGATAATAAGTAAATAACAATTGAGGTGTTTTAATATTATAACTATCATTTAAATAAATATAAATATTATAATTGATAGGATAATAAATAAAATATCAAAAGATGCATTTTAATATTTTATTAAATGAATTTATAAATTTACATATTTTAATAATTTTATAAAAGTAAAAAAATTTAAAAACTTCTATTATATATCATTTCTAATATAGTGTCCTTAATAGTCATTTTCTTTTCTCACCTCATTGCTACAGTTGCTTTTAAATCCAAACACACACCCCATCATTACTTCTAATCTCACCGGAGGTAAACACACCGTCCATCCAAACTAAGCCGAAACCTCCAATGGGTGGTCAGTGGGTATATTTTTTATGGACAAAATTTTTTAGGAATTGAATATTTTATTTAGATATTTTTCATTTTAGTTTTGTTATTTGAAATTAATTTAATAGATGGTGAAGATAATAAATTATGTGGAGGGAGATAGTGTTTTCGCATCGAAAGCCACTTTAAATGGCGACTCACTTTGACATTTTGTGAACTTTGTGTAAAAGATTTTAACGTCGATAATAGACCAACAACTTATCTAAACTCAAAAGGATGGGAAAATGCTATTATTTGTTTTTTTTTTTTAAACTAAGGACACAGAAAAATTATGAAAAATCACAATTGAAAAGTAAGCGAGATACATTAAAAAGAGAATGGAGATCATGGAATAAGTTGCTTCAGTAGTTTACTCGTCTAGGATAGTGTCCATTTAAGAAGACTATTGATGTAACGCCCTAAATAATTTATTTCTGATTTTGTAACTATTTGACACAAAATGTGTATTTGCTTTAGTGGTTAAGTGTTCTAGGTGTGTGTGTGAGGTCTTAGGTTCAAGTCTCATTTTTGTTAATTTTGTTATTTTTTATCCAAGCCTTACCTTTGTAGAGTGGGCTTATATTAAATTGCTTGTAAATATATATTAGAATGAGCTTGTTGGTTCGAGTGGTAAAGGTATTGCTGTGGTGGAGGTCTTGTGTTTGAATCCCTGCATTAGCGAGGGTGTTATTCAGTGGAGTTGAGATTCTGAGAAGTGGTTGTTGGTGGGATAGTGGGGAGGAATTTGAGGTTCCTGATAATTATTTAATTTTCTTTTCTTTTTCTAAATTTTCTCTCTCTTCTAAAAGTTCCCAAAGAACTCTGACGTTAATTTTCTGTCTAATCTCTATCACTTTCTACTACTTTTTTTTCCTTTCTAGCATTTCTGCTTCTCTTTTTTTTTTTTTTTTTCTGTTGTCGTAATTCCGCATCTTGATACTTAGGTGTTTTTAGCGCGTTTGGTAAGTGTGGTTAATTGTTTTGGTTTGTAAATCGTTGGTTGATGAGGCTTGTTTTGTGTGGTTTAGGAGAAGTTCAATGGGCTGGTTGCTATTAATCGGCACTCTAGTTGTGCAAAATCATAGTTATTGTTCGAAGGTAAGGGTTTTGGTAATTTTAGGGGTTGTCTATCTCATTGTAGTTCGGATTAGTCTTGTTTGAAATGACTAATTTGGTGATATGTTGGACAATGATAGGTTCTGGTGGTCTCAGGAGTGATTTCGTGACGAAAATGAATCAGGTGTGTACCCAAAATGTAGAAAACGAGATTTCAGCAAAAGCTGAAAAACTACACTATCGACGCCACACGGGCTAGTGGTCGCCCGTGTGGATGGCCGTATGCAAGACACGGCCATGTGATAGACGAAGGCTTGGCCGTGCGCAGGACACGGCCGTGTGGTGGCTGGAGTGTGGCCATGTGAGCCACACGGGCTAGGCCAAGTTGGGCGTGTAGGCCCACACAAGCATGTGGGCCCATAATTTTAAAATTTTCCCTAGGGTCGCACGAGTTTTTCCAATCAACTATGGGCCTACCGTAGGGTCGGTAATGGCTAACCAAACCCTAAAACTGAAGATCTGATAATTTGATATTTTGTTTTGATTATGATAATGTTATGCATGTCTGATTATTCTGATATTTGTACATAAACATGTTGAGCGTGTCTAGTATGTTATTCTCTATCTATTTTCGAATATGATTGTAGGGTGAGATTTGTATATGAGGAGGAAGTGTTCTATACGGTGATCATCGCCTATATTCTGGCAGTTTGGCTGCATATTATCTTACATGTGTCGTAATGGCACGATATGGTGTGTAGGGATGGGTGGGTGCTTTTAACCCCACATGGTGTGATGGGATGGTCAGAGTTGGTGTGTAGAGGATGAGGGTAGGAATCTGTGTTTCTGGTCTATATATCTAATTCTGTGTACTATATCTAAAAAGACCACGAGCCTGACTCTGTATTTGTATGTTTGCATGCTTATTTTTGTTGGGTTACACACTGAGTTTATGTAAACTCACATCCATTTGTCTGTTCTATACAGGTAATCCCCAGACTTAGGCGGATCGGTGCGGTGGAGACTTAGCGGTGACCACTCGACCGTAAACTGTTTAAAGTTATTAATTTATGGTTTTATTTATGATTTAGGCTTTCTTTTGAAAGTTTGTAATTTCGGGGACTCTCTGGATTTTATGGTTTTTAACGGTTGGTTTTTGGTTTATTGATAATCTGCATGATCTGATAAGATGTGTTATGAAATCGACGGTTTTACACGAAAATGTATTTTTCTAAAAATAACAAATCGGGTTTCTAAAGTATAATGAATTTGTTAAACTTTTGTTGTAATAAGTGTTTTGACAAACTAGTTAATTGAATAACGTTTTCAGTATATTCGTGAATGAACTCGTGGTATACAAAAAATGGTTTATCAAGTCGACATCATTTTTCAAAACCCATTCCTTGTGACATCACTAGATTCGGCCATAACGTCTAGGTCGGGTTTAGGGTGTTACAATTGATGGTACCAAAAAATAGAGGGCAAAAAAAAATACAGGTGAGTATTACCTATGTTAAAATTTAATGCGTTGGATTCATTAAAATAAATAAGTTACACGGTAGGAAATGTCTGGTGACTTATTATGTATGAAACTTTCGATTCCAGAGGATTTAAAAAGAAATGAATTAAATAATGATCAAATGAGTTAATATGGCAAATGTTTGGTAACATAGTGGCTATTGGAGAATATGTATGAGCACCTTTGTATTGGTATTCTTCCAGGTGGAGCTTTTATGGGAGATGCTACACCCATTGAGGGATCTAATGATTCAAATAAACATGATATCGAAAATGAGGATATTCATAATATTGAGGTAGCTATAAACCCTTCTCCTGAAACTTCTACTCGAGGCAAACGAGTGCTCAGGATTTGTACAAGATAAAGATAAAAAAAAATCAAAATTCAATTAGAAGATCAATAGAAAAGATATTAACTACTCAAATTGAAAAGTTATGTGAGAGTATAACTACTCAAAAGAAGTCTGTGAATGAAATTTTTTTTTCATTCTAAATACACTATTTTAAATTTTAAATGAAATAGATGCATTGCATGCTTTGGAAGATGAAATTTCAAAAAAGACAATTTTATATATTTTTTTGTCACCAAAATATTTCAAGTCCTAGTAAAACGAGAGATGTTTCTAAATTTAGATCCAAATATTAGGACTTGGTGGCTTCAATGAGAGTATGAAGAACAAATTGGTAATTTTCATCATTGCTAGCAACATCTTCATATGATTTTCAACATTTTCAACCACCACATTCATCATAGGGTCCTTAGGGTTATTAATGCAATATAGTTATGCTCATTATGTCTTTGAAAAGTTTGTTACGGTTTTTTGGATTTTTATTTACTAAGTTATTGTATGATACTTAATGTGTTTTTATATTCTTATTTTAAACTTAATGCGCAATTCTATCGTATAATAATTCTTATGCATGATGATATAATATAATGTTGTGTTGAAGTATTTTTATTAAAGTTTTTTTCTGTTGGTATGAAATGTCATAAAATATGCTTTTTTTTATTTGTTTACTTTTAAAAGTTATGGATGATTTAACAATATATACAAGTGTTTTATATTGATTACGATAATAAGAACTAAACGAAGAAGATTAACAAAGAATAGCCATAATTATTACACAAGCTAAACAAAATATTTATCATGAATTGGAAGAGAATGAAGTGACTAGTTTATTGGTACATCATGAAACTTGTTTCACTAAACAACCTTGTATGGATTCAAATTATACAGGTAAAAAATGGGTGGATGAAGTATTAAATAGGCATGATAGTTGTTGCATGAATAGTTTTAAGATGCCAAAAAATACATTTTACTGCATATTACATTACTTACAAATAAATTATGGCTTAAAGCATGGGAAGGGATCTACAATGGAGAAGTTAGCATTAACCTTGTATATTATTGGAAATAGAGAGTCAAATTGGAATGCAAGAGCGCGATTTCAATGGTTTGGCAAAATTTTTGGTCAGATTTTTACTGATATGTTGCATATATTTCCTCAAACAGGAATAGACATGATCAAACTTGCTAAAGGTCAATATAACGAAGTACCAAATCATTTTCGACATGATACAAAATATTAGCCTCACTTTAAGGTAATTTTTACATAATTTATATATAATTTTGTATAACTTTATTATTGATTTTAATCATATTATTTATATTTTTATAAGATTTTATTAGGGTTATAGATGGAATACATATAAAAGCATGCATTTCACCTTCTCAACAAATACCTTATATTGGAAGAAAGGTGAACCAACACAAAATATTATGATAGTTTGTGGTTTAACATGTGCTTATTTTTTTTATTTCCTGATTAGAAAGGAACATCGTGTTATAGTAATTTTTTTTTTGTCAAAGCACTTAAAGGTAGGACTTGAATTTTCCACACCCAACCTAATTAATTTTTTTTCATTAACAATACTTAAAACAAAATTTAAATTTTTATAATTTTATACTTTTTTTTTTATTTTGTAGAAAAAGATTGCTTTATGGATTTAAGATATCCACATATGACTTGTTTTCTAGAACCATATAAGGGAGTATGATATCATTTACTTATTTTTGTTGAGGTATGAAAAAAATAAATTTTTAATCGTGCACATTTTTCATTGTGCTTTATGATTGAATAAACATTTGAAGTGTAGACAAAAAAACGACCAATATTAAGAGATATTATAATCGAGAAGTAAGTTTAAATTGTTAATGTAACAATAGTTTTACATAACTATATTTGGAAGCATGCCAAATCAAGTGATAAATATTTGGAAGAATTTAAAAAATATGCTTGACATGTCAACTTCTAAAAATTATTTTGATCAAGGTGAACCGAAATTTTCTAATAATGAAAATGACATTGACATTACAATGTTAAGAGAAATAATTGTTACTAGTCTAATGAATTCGCCTTTTTAAAAAAAACTTTCTATCTTAATGTAATTCTCAATATTAATGAAACTTTATATATTTTATAAACATAGAGGAAAAATATAGTTGGCTAATAAATGCGGCATAAAAATTATTTTCATGTTAAAATTGATTTTTTTTATATTTTTTCATTTCGTAAAAATAATTTAAAAATGTAATTAATTTTTTTAAAATATTTATATAAACATATAAATTATAATATTAAAATTTTATATGGTAAATATCATTGATAAATATAAGATAATGATCAATAGATTTGCATTAATGTAAATATTTATTTAAATAAAAAATAAATAGTTATATGAATAATAAAAAATATTTTATATATTTTTAATAATAAATTTATAATAATAATTTCATTTTGAAGCTTTTAATATCATTATTTTTAATTTCATCGCCCATTCAAAAGGGTCTTAAAAAATTCGAATTTATTCCAAACGCCTGAGATGAAGTCTACCGCCACTTATTCCAATCAGTTATTGGTTGAAAAATATATATTTTTATTATAACCCATACATTATTATACATATTTGTTAATCAATTCACAAAGAAGTAACCCAAATGAATTTATCTCAAAGGTTTTTTTCATGCAATTGTAACTCCATTTATTTTGTATAACTTGTTGCATGGTGAAATTTTTTTCTTAAGGCAGCACCCCAAAATTTCAAAGATGCTACAAATACACTTGTATGGAAGAAAATGATATGAAGGCCTAAAATTAGCATAACTGAATTGTTCCATATCGAGTAAAAGGTTTGCTTAATCTAGCAAATCTTTGACTGTACACCTTCCTCAAAACAAGTATATAAATCTTAGTATGAATACTTCTAAATGGATTCATGATCTACATCATTTTTAACACCATCTAATTCGAGTGGATATCAACTCTAATTAAACAGTATTATGTTCGATGTTTAGGGCAACTTCGATGATTTAGTCGGTGATTGAAGATCAATTACAAGTTTAAATATTCTAGCATCATGATACAAATAATCTAAGGTGAAATCATTGATTTTAAGATTTATTGAGCCTGCCCAACTACATTTTAAGAGTGTATATTCTTGTATCGACACCAATTAAAAAAAATTCTAGATACAACTTTGTCCGTCTTAATACTTATTTGTCAGGATTGTTACACAAAAATAATACTTATTTAAAAATACAACTTTACCCTATTATTATAATAAAAAAACTTATTTATCAGGAATTGTTATATCATCATCGAAAAATCATGGTCTCCAAACTATTGATACACTTTTTATATTTAAAAACCAGAATTTACAGTATTTTTTTTCAATTTTATTACTTTAAATAAAATAATTATGCAAAATAATCGGTGCTTAAAAATTTTGTTTTTTTTTCTAATGGATTGCACAGTCAACAATCCACGTAATGAGTTTACCATGTTGACGAAAGTGAATCTTCATTTGTCAGAAACCTTGGTCTTTGTATAGCTGCACTATCGCCATGTAACCCATTTTCCCCTTCTCCAGTGTCATCTCCGTCTGAGCCCATTCCACCTACAACTTCCGATAGGAAGTGTAGGAAGGTTTTCACAGGCGCCATTATTGGCATTTACCAAGCTTTCAACATTCTCCTTAAGAAAATACTCTATTGCAGAATTAGCTTTCCTTCCATGTCGCATCAAGTTCTTTTGTTTTCTTCCGGAACCAATATAAGAATTCCAATTATATATCATCCATGTTTTCGCCATTGAAAGAAATATGAGCACTGCACTATTCCCGTATCATAAAGCTTAGCTTCTCCTTTACTTGCTCTATTACGTTGAACCTCTGTTTTGCTAGTGCTTTTGATACTGTTTTGAGGTTTTAGAAATGTCCCAAATCTCCTAGAAATTTGTTGTTAAAAGTTGCTTTTGTTTTTGATAGGTATTTTTCTACAGTTATTATTATTATTATTATCAGACAACACTTTCCTAATCCTAACTTAAGCCATAGGGCATAGACAATTCATTCAAAGTGTATGTCTTTTTTCACTCAGAGACTTGTTTGAGTGATGCTTTTAGATTGTTTTCTTAACGAAAATGATGGAAGTTTAAAAATTATAACGTGAATGTGAATGTGTATGTGAATATCAATATTTATTATTAGTATTAATTTTTTTTGGCAACCTCGTATTACTATAGTGTCCATATATGATTTGATAATTTACTATTTTGAAAAAAAAAACATCTTTTAGCAATTAAAAAATTTTTAAAATTGTTTTATTATTATTTGTTATAAATTTTAAAATTTTAATACATTTTTTTATTTCTGGAAATTATTTTAAATTTTGATAATTTTTCCAAGAATAATTAATTTACTCATTTTGATATTTACACTAATTTACTTTCAAGATTATTTAATTTTTCGAGTTGAAAATATTTAACTCAACTTAAATTCAAAAAATATTACTTATTTTAATTGACTAAAAAATCAAATAAATTAAATAACTTCATTCTATTATCTCAAAATTAAAAAAATTAAGTTGTTCTTGCAAGAGAGTAAAATTTGAACTTAGAAGGGGGCTTTAGGTAAGGAAAAGAATTTCGAGCTACGGGCTTTCTCTAAGGCTAATTCTTTGGACATTGGGCCTTGAAAAATGAGAGCTTAGGTAATTATATAGGGTCGTTAAAACACGACGCCGTTTAACAACATTTAACAATATCAAAACATTGTAGTAGAAAGTGTAGAACCCTAACGATTTGAACATTCTGGACTCACTCTTCCCACTTCTTTGAAGTCTTTCTACTGCTGCAAATCCCTGTCTTCCCCTACTTCACCTTCTCCCCTCAGATCCCGATCTAGGGTTTCGCCGCCAATTCTTTTTTCGCATTTCGATCCCTCTTTTTTCTTACCTTAAATGGCTATTGCAGCACAAGCTCCAGATATTCTCGGCGAGCGTCAATCTGGTCAGGATGTTCGCACTCAAAACGGTACCTTCTCTCACTCACTCACTCCCTTATATTTCCCCTTCGTGCGTCATTTATTTACAAATGTTTATTTTCTTTTCGTTTTTCATTTGGGGGGCTTTTCAACAGTGATGGCGTGTCAAGCAGTTGCCAACATTGTTAAATCCTCACTCGGCCCGGTTGGACTCGACAAGGTATCTCCGCTAGTTTCTGTTTAAATGCCGAATGAAATCTCGCTTGCTTTCGCTTTAGTTTTGTATTCATTTGCTGTTTTTAGAACAATCATTTTTAGAAATGAAGTAGTTATAGTTTTAATTTTAGTTGCGAGGTGGTGCTAGTGATGTTGCATTTGCTTTAATTTTTTTTTTTTTTTTTTTGATTATTTCAGATGCTTGTTGATGACATTGGTGATGTAACGATTACTAATGATGGTGCTACGATCCTGAAGATGTTGGAAGTAGAGCATCCAGCTGCCAAGGTCGACAAATAGCTGGATTTTGCATGTTACTGATAAGACTTTTACTGTTGGCTAGCGACATCACCTGCTGTAATATATTTGAAATCTCCTTTGTGCTGGCAGGTACTTGTAGAGTTGGCTGAGCTTCAAGATCGAGAAGTTGGTGATGGAACAACCTCTGTTGTTATTGTGGCTGCAGAATTTCTCAAGGTAGTTGCATCTGTTCCTCTGCAGGATTTGATCCATGCATAGAACATTCATTTTAGACTGAGTTTCCTTTTTAAGAATCTTACTTATTTGGTGAGATGTGATTTACTTGCAATTTTACAGAGAGCAAACGATCTGGTTAGGAATAAAATTCACCCAACATCTATAATTAGCGGCTTCAGAGTGAGTAACTTTCTGTCTAGCAGAGTCACGTTTTTTTGGTTTATAATATATCCATGTAGTAGAATCTGAACATGTTTTTGGATTCTTTTGTTTGTGCAGTTAGCAATGAGGGAAGCATGCAAATATGTTGAAGAAAAGTTGGCAGTGAAAGTAAGCATCTTATTGAGCACCGTTTGAAAAGTGATTGAATATGACCTTATATATTGTAAAGTATGAAGTTTTTAAAATTGATTGAATTTTATTCAGTAGATATTTTATTATTGCAATGTTATATAGCTTTGGTTCCTTTTATTCATCCTATGTTTTTCTTTACTAGGTTGAGAAGCTTGGGAAAGATTCTCTAGTAAACTGTGCCAAGACGAGTATGTCCTCAAAGCTCATAGCTGGTGACAGTGACTTCTTCGCTAATTTGGTATGATTATTGCCCCAGTTAAGTAATTAGATTTTTCAACTCTCCGCAATCTGGCAACTGGTTTAATCAATATATTGACCCTTTCTTTTTCCTGACCTACTTAATTCATTTTCATAAACATTTCAAACATATATCTGTAACTTTCATTCCCCTTCCCACGGCAAGGTTTTCTGGTTTCAGCAGTAATGATTCTATATTTTCAATTTTTGCTATATCTTATTTTCTTGTTGTAGTCATCAAATGTTTTCATTCCTATCTTTTATGAGATGCAAGGGATCAAACCTGGGTAAGGATGTCTGTTTAGCTCGTATATTGATTTTGTTATATATAGGTTGTAGAAGCAGTTTTGGCAGTAAAGATGACCAATGCACGAGGAGAAGTCAGATACCCAATCAAGGTAGGTATTTTAAAACATTTCATATTAAAGGTCCTTGTTTGAGCTCATGCTGTGAGAGATTGTACATTGTCTTTAATTGGACCTTCATTTAGTTGTTTTACGTCATTAATTACTTTTTCTTATTTCAGGGAATTAATGTTTTAAAAGCACATGGAAAAAGTGCCAGAGATAGCTACCTGCTGAATGGGTATGCTTTGAACACTGGCCGTGCTGCACAAGGAATGCCCTTAAGAGTTTCCCCTGCCAAGATTGCTTGTCTTGATTTTAATCTGCAGAAGACAAAAATGCAGTTAGGAGTCCAAGTCTTGGTCACCGATCCTAGGGAGCTGGAGAAAATTCGTCAAAGGTGATAAGTCATAAAGCTGTTAACTTGTTTGCAGAGTCATGTTTGCAGCTTCCCTTGGCGTTTTATTATTTTTATTTTTCTGGTCTGAAATATGTAGAAGTTCATCAGATTATCTAGAACATGCCTAGGGTAAATATTAAAGCAGACATTCATTTACATTAAATGTGGCACTGATGACATCTATATCTCAACAGAGAAGCTGATATGACAAAAGAACGTATTGAGAAACTTCTGAAAGCTGGAGCAAATGTTGTTCTGACTACAAAAGGGATAGATGACATGGCACTCAAGGCAGGTTTCCTTTGTATTTGTTTTTAGCCAACTGCTTACTTTCTATTTTTTCTTTCATTTTCTTCCTAAAATCTTTATTGCTTCATCAGTATTTTGTGGAGGCGGGAGCTATTGCTGTGAGACGTGTCCGAAAAGAGGATATGCGCCATGTTGCTAAGGCAACTGGCGCAACCATGGTACATTCCTACTCAGCTTAGAAATGATAATTATGTCATAACCATATAAGTTTTGCATGCTTTATGCTATGGTATAACTCATATTCATGTTCTTTCCAGTGCTGAATTGATTGATGGTTATGATTAATAATCAATCCCTTTTCTATGAAGCACCACTGTTATAAGGGCACGAGGCACGCTCTATGTGCTACCCTTAGGTGCAAAGCACAAAAAAAAAGCTAGCTGAGTGAAGTGCAATATGTATATGTGCGCTTTTCTATGTTTTTATATGTATAGCATAAGATATATAATAAACTCTAAAGTCTGATCTATATCTACAAAACATGCAAATTTTTTATAGGTCAATATGCATGATTTTCTTGTGGTCTCTGTCTGCTGTTGGATGCTCAAATATTGAGAAGTACAAAGTTTAATTCTATCCCTTTCTTATTAGTAAAGGAGAACTAATGAAAAAGTCAAAAATAAAATTAAGTAAAGAGAACATCAATTAGGTGGGCCTTTTTATGCCTATTGCCTTACAAAGACATGGCTAGGCACACCAGGGATGCGCCTGATAAAAGGGCCTTGACTGAATGGGTCTGAGTTGCTTTTGTTGCCTGGTGCTAAGGCGCTAGGTGGAGGTGTGCCTAGGTGCACTCCCTGAAGGACTGTATTCTTCCAAAACTTAGTTGTGTTAATTTGATCTAATTGGAAATTACTTTTCTCAGGGCTGCATCACTTGTGACTTGACTTAGTTCTTATCTTTTTCAAATTTATTGAGAAAATAACCTTTTGATTATATTTCTCTTAACTCGTAATAGTTGAAATAGTCTACTAAGAGCTTTTCTTTTTTAATGTTCTTCCTCATTGATGGATATCTAGGTTTCGACATTTGCTGATATGGAGGGTGAAGAAACTTTTGATTCATCACTTCTTGGATTTGCTGATGAAGTTGTAGAGGAACGCATTGCTGATGATGATGTGGTTATGATTAAAGGGACCAAGAGCACAAGTGCGGTATGTTATTAGCAATCAAACTTAGGAATCTAATTCCTTTTATTCTGGCTGCAGTTCAATATCATTCTGATATCTATGTCTTTTCTCCTTTTATATTTTTTGTTATGTTACTGGCGTTGTTGCAACCATGTTAAGCAAACATATAAGTTTTGAAGTAATGTGCGAGTTTAGTTTATTCATAGTCACATGTTGTCTATATGCCTTTTGATTTCCAATAGCTGCATGACTTGACACTTCTTTTTTCATCATTTCCAAGGTTTCCATGATCCTCAGAGGAGCAAATGACTATATGCTTGATGAAATGGAAAGAGCTCTACATGATGCTTTATCTATTGTGAAAAGGACTCTTGAATCCAACACGGTAAACTTATTCTCAATAACAAATGATTATTTATTAGTTGCAAGATCCAACACTTACATTACTGAGAGAATTGTTCACTTGAGCTTAGCCTGTTTTATTTTCAATTGTTAAAATCTGGCCATTCCAGCGATAGCATCTTTACTACAATGTGGGTATTTTTCACTTGCTTTGAATGCTTAGTTAAAAGAGTCTAGTGGTGTCTGTTTTTTCATTTCAGTATTCCTCTAAGTTCAAATCCATAGGCATAATGTGGTAGGTGACTATTTATGCTTCCTGCTAAGCTCCTTTTTGGTGTTTGCAATATTAGGTAGTAGCAGGTGGAGGTGCAGTTGAAGCTGCTTTATCAGTGTATTTGGAGTATCTTGCCACGACTTTAGGATCACGTGAGCAGTTGGCAATTGCAGAGTTTGCAGAAGCTCTATTAATTATACCGAAGGTAAATTTAGTATTGGCTAGGCTGCAAGTTATGCGAATTGATATCCTTTTATTGGCTCATCTCACTTCCTGCTTTATATGAGAAATAAATAGTTACGCAATAAAATTGATCATGCACAGGTGCTTGCAGTCAATGCTGCCAAGGATGCCACTGAATTAGTTGCGAAACTTCGGGCTTACCACCACACTGCTCAAACCAAGGCTGATAAAAAACATTTTTCAAAGTAAAACATAGACCATATTATGACAAAAAAAATTAATTTCGATAAAAGAAAGTACTATAGATAATTGAGAGTTGTGGCACTGAATTGTGATGTTCAATCTTGTCAAATTGCAGCATGGGTTTGGACCTTTTGAATGGAACCGTTCGTAACAACTTAGAAGCTGGAGTCATTGAGCCTGCAATGAGCAAAGTGAAGATTATTCAGGTAATTGGAGTAATCAGGCTGTTTTTATTTTTGGTTTACATTATCCAACAGCGAGGTGCTAATATGGTTCCTAAAACGCTCTGTTTTTTCCAGTTTGCAACTGAAGCAGCCATAACGATTCTTCGAATTGATGATATGATCAAGCTTATGAAAGATGAAAGTCAGAACGAAGAGTAGGGGAGATGGGACTTCCGTTGATAAGGATGATGGTTGTAGGTTAATACAAAGGAAGGATTGGGATGTGGTTTTAAGAACATTGAAGCAGGTTCATGTTTTTTTTTTTTTTTTTTTGTTGCTATATATCGTTTTATTGGGCTTAAAACGAATATAATGTTTGTTTTGTTCAGCGATTAATAGACCAGCGTTCCGTTTTTTGTTGTATGCTTGTGGCACTGCATTGCGTAGTGTTCTTTTTTGGCAAGTATTTTCCTATCAAGTTTCAATACACAGAGGAACCTTACATTATTAATATTATGATAGAGATATATGATGAATTCATATTAAAATTTTATGTGCACAAACACGTTTATTGTTAAATTTAATAATCATGTAAATGAAACTTCTACTTGGGTGTTTAATCAAGCTTTATCATTTTAAGGAAACAAAAGAAGACATAGTAGAAGATTCGATTTGTTTGGCTCGCCAAGAATTGAGTTGGGTATTAGACAAATCATTTTCTTTTCTGGTTTAAATTAATTTTTATTAATTGTTTAAATTTAATGGTTTAAGGGTCAAAAAAATGTTTAGTCAAAATAAATATGCAATTACGTCTTTTAAGAAAAAAAGTTCATTCTTCATTTTGTCATCGTTAGTTGATCGACTTTAAGATATTGATGTGGCATGCCATTTCAATAAAAAAATTATAAAATTATAAAAAATATACATACATTTAGGATGAGTACAAAATTATAAAAACTTTTAAATTTTTTCTAAAAATTACAAAAAAGAAAAGAAAAGAAAAAGAGTACCCTGAAAGAATTCAAAATTACAAAAGCTTGTAAAAAGTTAAACAAATGTCATCATAGAATTCAAATGCAGTCTTCTTAGTAGAGAGGTGAGAGAAAGATAAAAAGATAGAAAAAGGAAAGCGAAAATATAAAGTATATATATAAGGAATATAATTCTTAATATTTTTATAAATTATAACTTTTAGTAATTTTTAATAATTTTTATAAAAAAGGTATAATATTGCATTCATCTTAAATGAATCTGGTTTAGATAAATGGTTGTTTAAATTTATTTTAGATGTATATATTTGTTTTATTAATTTTAAAATATTTTTATAAGTTTTTTTTTTGTTGATGTGGCATGTGAGTTAGCATACATAATTTTAAGTTTTTTTTTTCTAATGTGGCATGCCATGTCAACATTATTTGACATGTTAGTATGCCACATTAACGTCATCAAAATTAATAGTTAAATCGGTCAATTGATGATTTCCGTTAATGCAAGAGTTTAGTTAATTTTTTTAGGGTCGATTCAATAAGATGAATTTTTTTCTTTTTAAGGGTTTAATTGTATTTTTATTCTTTTACTAATGGCCAAAAGTAATGGTAATATTAAATAAATAATAGATTCTAATTTTTAAATAGGATGAGTTCTAAAGTCAACTAGAATCCATGATCCATCGCCGTAGCACTAGTCTTTATCCCCATAAAAATATCACAAAAACTTAGGGCCAAATTACCAATAAAAGTCCCTTTTTTTTTTAAATTTACCGAAATAGGCCAGGTCAGAAATTATTTACCGGAATGGGCCAGTTTTTACAAAACGCGTCCACGTCAGCGCGTTGTCAAGGGAAAAAGCAAGAAAACGCTTCCTCAAGGAAGCGCAGGAAGCGCTTTGCCTAGTGGACAGAAAACGCTTCTTTGAGGGCGCTTTATCCACGTGAGGCAAAGCGCTTCCTTGAGAGCGTTTTCCCCGTGTTTGAACAGTAGCAACGGCTACTTTTTTGACCGTTGGTAACCCCCCCAACGGTCTAAAAAAAAAACTATAAAACCCCCCGCCCTTTTTATTTTTTTCACACTTAAATCCTTTCAATCTTCAATCTTTCAATATTCTCTCAAATTTCTCTTAAATTCCTCTCAAAACTCTCGTGAATTTTTTTAAAAAAGCTATAATTTTATTTTTTCTAAATTTATTTTTTAAAATAAAAAAAATTTGATCGTGTTAGCAATGGCCGGAGAATTAATTCGCCTGATGATAAACACATATCCGCTTTAACAAATGCAAATGGTAAGTGTTAAATTTAATATTTAAATATTATTTAAGATTTCTGTCATTTATGTAAATTTAAATAATTTTTATTTTATTATTTCTTATAAAAGTCTGTAGATCGGATATTGCAATGCTATATCCGTAACATGACTGGTCCTCCATCACCGTTGATAGAGGATTACCTACAGGAAGCGGGTTTTTGGCACGTGGAAATGATAGGCCGGGGGTGCAAGTTGGACCCGAAACATGTTAGTGCGTTGATAGAAAGGTGGAGACCCGAGACGCACACATTTCATCTTCCATGTGGAGAGTGCATTATCACTTTGGAAGACGTGCATTTGCAATTAGGATTGCCGGTGGACGGGGACGCAGTCACTGGGTCCGTTCATTCTGCTGATTGGGGAGCGATATGCTACGAGCTTTTGGGTGCTATTCCGGATAATATTAACGGAGGTCGGATCGAGATGGGCTGGTTACGAGACACATTTCCAAAGCCAGATGATGATTCTACAGAACTAGAAAAAATTCGATATGCTCGAGCATACATTCTTCAGATAATTGGAGGTTATCTGATGCCGGACTTGTCACGAAACCTTGTACATCTGAGATGGCTGCTGAAACTCGTTGATTTTAGAGCAGCTGGTGAATTTAGTTGGGGGGTCTGCCGTGTTGGCAACACTGTACCGGGAGATGTGCGGGGCTACGCGATCAAATAAAGTGAAAATCGGAGGTTGCCTATCACTACTGCAATCATGGGCACGATTTCGCTTTCTATTTTTACGTCCTCAAGTGGACCACCCATATACATTCCTACTCATAACGAGGTAAATTTTATATTAGATTTTACAATTATTACGTAGATTTAAAATATAATCGTATGCTAAAAATTTATTTAATTAGGTGGAACCATTCAGCAACTCGATTACCTACCTGTCTTGAAGATAAACGGCTTCTATTAAAACAACGGTCGGAAGCACAAGTAAGTATTAAAAATATATATATACATACATAATAAAATAGTGGATTCGTATTTAGTATTTAGTATTTTTTATTTAACTAATATTTCCATCATTTTTATATAGTTTCAATGGACACCATACGAGGATCCGGTAATTTGGGCAGTAATTTCTGATGAACACTTGCAAAATCCGAACGCTTGGCACGTGAAGGTCCCATTGGTTAACTTTGCTATTGTGGAGATGCACCAATCAGACAGAGTATTACGGCAATTTGGATTCCGACAACCGATTCCTATGGCACCTGAGGTGTTGGATGATTATCACAAAATCGACTTACGGCAATTGCATACGGATTGGCCGAGATTCTGGTCACACTATATCCAAATGTGGGAAGATCAGTATAATTATATACCTAATCGGGAACCGATCATCGTTCCAGAGTTGGCGTGCGTGCCGAAATACATGCCATGGTTTAGGATCCATGGCAAGCCATATTTACTGTCAGAAGAGGAGAGGCAGCGACAATTGCGTGTCCAAAGGGAACGACGTGGCCCTTTAAATCCTAGAAGAAGGGACGACGACACAGGCCCATCAATAGAGCCCACACAATCACCCGGCCCAGCAATAGGACCTACACAGTCACCGAGCCCAACAGTTCAACCGTCGATACCCATAGTACAGCCTTTTCAGATGATGCCAGGTACGTATCCTAGCCCTTATATGTTTCATTTTTCTAGTCCTATGGCAGGTTGGAATGCATGGCCCGGTTCATCTCCATTTCCGATTACTCCGAGTGGACCGCTGATCTATAGGCAGCCGTCGCACGAGGGATCGCAGGAGGGGCCGTCGGGGAGCTCTTCTTTTTACCAATCCCCATCACCTTATGGGTTTCAAATACCTCCGCCATTAATGATGCAAACACCTCCACAGTCACTATTCTATCAAGGCGGGTCATCCTCCCAACACCCACAATCAGAATCCTCGCCGGAGCAAGCACAACCCCCGCCGGAAGCTGGACAAAGGAGGAATCCAACGCGTAACCGACCGGCACGGACATTGATTTTTATTTTAATATATTTGTACAAACATTTTGAATCTTTTTATATTATTTCATGTAATTAGATAAAAGATTGTTTTAAATAAAGTAATTGTAATTTACTTTTATATTTTTAATAAAATGGAAATTATTTTAAATAAGGCTACATTTTGAATATTTTTGTATTATTTCATGTGATAATATAAAAGGTTGTTTTAAATAAAGTAATTATAATTTACTTTTATATTTTTAATAAAATGAAATTATTTTAAACAAAGCAATATTTTGAATATTTTTATATTATTTCATGTAATAAAATATAAATAATACAACATATTGACAATTACAACAACTATCAACTATTGCGATTTAGACATGATCTACTTGTATGGCCTGGGTTCCTACACCATCCACATAACTTCTGTTGATTAGTTGTTTCTCGGATATCCATATTGTTGCGTATTCTAGTCGAGTAAGGTCGACCTTTTGGTTTACGCCGCAACTCTCTATCTGGTAACAACTTAAACGGAGCAAGTGATACAAAGGTCCACTTACGCTCATCTGAGACCTGTGGGAATATGTGTCTCCACACGTTGTACATGTATTCCAATTTGTACACGTTGTCGACATAGCTCATGGGATCCAGACGAAGATTTTGAAAAGCAACAATTACATGAGCGCATAGATAACAAAGTGCGTCAAACCTCCCACAATCGCAAGTCCTATTTCTTAAGTGTACACGATATTGCCCGCCAGTAATACCTTGGTGCGGTTTGTCAAACTCTGTCACATGAAACCATAAGTTGTCTCGATCGTGACACACTGTGTGCATAGTGTTCACCCGTGCCTTCGCCTTGTTAATTTCTTGCAATACTTTTGCGCACCATACATGGCCTCCCTACATTTGGCCTGCATAACTCGCTGCTAGTTTCGAAAATAGTGCCGCTAAACAAAAATATGTCTCTCGCACAACTGATGTTATCGGTAAATGACGTGTTCCTTTCAGAACAGAATTTATACATTCGGCCAAGTTTGAGGTCATGTGACCATATCGTAACCCGTCATCGTATGCTTGTGTCTACTGTTTGAAAGGTATATTACATAGGTAGTCATGGCCCTCTTCGTTAACTGAATGGAAAACTGCCAACATCTCATGAAAACGGTCCTTACTTATCTCGTACCCTGCCAATATAAGTTGATAGCGAAAATTACATACCATTTTTCCATTTAAAATAAATTCAATATTCCAAACGAAATTATATTAATAGAGATAAAGTTAAATACCCATGTTGGTCACTTGCCGTCGTTCACCTTTAGATGGATATTGCCTGTAGTAGTTAGAAGCAATGTGCCTTAGGCAATATCGATAGTGTGTGCGATGCCATAGGCTTCCCTGTCGCTCAATTGCAGCTAGTATCCCGGTGCCTCGATCCTATATAACGCATATATCAGTTTAAGGGAAAACATGCATCCTTAACCTAGAAAGAAAGAAATCCCAGTCATCAGCTGACTCCCCCGGTGTTATTGCAAATGCAATTGGAAGGATTCTTCCACTACCATCCTGTGTGACTGCTAGCAATAGCCGATGGGTATATCTACCGTACATAAAGGTACCGTCAATTTGTACCAATGGCTTACAATATACAAATGTGTCTCGGCATTGCTTAAAGCTCCAGAAGAGACGCTTAAATACTTGGCATCGATGGAGCAATCGGTCGTTGTAGTATGCAGGTTCTGTTTGAAGGTCTGTTATGTAACCTGGGACGTATCTCTCTAGCACTTGACACCACTGCCATATTTCATTATATGAAGCGTCCCACCCACTATGCATCTTCTCCAAAGCCTTCTGCTCCTTGCGGTAAGAGGGCGTGTACCCCATTTGGTTACGAATATTAACAATTAAGACTGGCACTGAAGTCCTAGGATCTGCCTTCACCGTGGGTAGTATTAAGCTAGCTAACATAGCTGAATCCATCTTGGGATGATCTTGTGAAATACACACAACGGCAGTACGTTAAATAATGTAACATTACATAATAAAAGTATTATTCAAAAACCTTAAATACTGTACCTGCAGCACATGTATGTGGACCTTTATACTTTTTTATCTCCTACAACCCTGTCCTTTTCCTCAACGAGGCGTAGATTTTCTATGAACAACTTTCGTCTTGCACTGCACACTTCGCCTCAAACTTATCGGATTTAGATTTAACCATGTGGTAGTTAACACCGTTATTGATGCTATGTTGTTTCAATGCACCAAGAAAACTATCCTTATTGGAAAACTCCTTACCAACTTCAAATTCACTCGAATCCAATAACAAACTTGTATGATCACGCGTTCTGTGTGGTAGATCTAGAAACTCCAATGCATCATCTGCAGATAGATCAACATTATGCATGTGGGCTAGAGGCGAGTATGCCCTGAATCGTGGATCTTCTTCTTTATCTGAACCTCCTTCAACATCTTCAGGTTCAGTTGGAATAAGCTCCGGTTCAGAAAATAATCCAACTTCTGTACCATCGCGGCCGAGCTCTCAAGGTGGATTCACATCGGACTCATCATCTAACCCACCATCATCTGCGACGTATGAGGTCCCTTTACCGGTGACGTCATGGAGAGTACATCATCCCTTCTTCTGGGCGCTTCATAACGTCCCCAATTGGATGTAGATTGCCAAGCACTATAAGTTGATGTCGTTCCCCAGTACGTATTTCCAGCATCAAACATCGACCCACCTAGATGCATGTCCCATCCACTAACAGAGTGTCATGTAGTGGTTGTGTATTCCATACGGCTACCAAAAATCGGCGGTTCCGTGTTATGTAACCACTAACGGAGTGTCGGGCAGGGGTCGTGTATTCCTCTCGAACAGCAGTCGCAAATGTATCATTTGGCGATGCAAATTGTACATATAACTCAATATATGGTGCTCCACTAGCAAGATGAGTCTGCACCATTGCCTCCAAGCTACGAGCACCTTTGATGTCGAACGAGTCATATGTTACTGGATCAATAGAAGCACAAAATCGATACCTAATAGACAACACTTTCATTAGCGTCGTTCCGAATATTTTACGCCTAATCCTTTTACGAAGTTCTGTCAAATCTATGTTCTGGTTAAAAACTAGTCGTATTATATTCTCCGAAAAAAATAACACCGTTCTCGGTGTGACGAACCTCACCATCATAGTAAATAACAGCACTAATGCGTTCATTCATCTTTAATTTTTATCCTTCTTAGCCTCTCTATTTTTTTTTTGCTGTAAGTTATGCAACCTGAGAACAAAATTTGGCTCATTTATAACCCAAGTTATTTCAGAAACCACCGTAGCAAAAGAGCGTCCACGTAGGAGCTTCTTTCAATACTTTTGCTGAAAATGCATCCTGCTTGAAGCGTTTTTGGCACTATTTGCACAGACACGTCTTCTCAAAATTATTTTTTTAGATACTGCTGTAGCAAAAGAGCGTCCACGTGGGAGCTTCTTTCAGTACTTTTGCTGACAATGCATCCTGCTTGAAGCGTTTTTGACACTATTTGCACAGACACGTCTTCTCAAATTTATTTTTTCAGAGACTACCGTAGCAAAAGAGCGTCCATGTAGAAGCTTTTTTAGATTAACAAATAATTTAATTAAGTTACCCTAAACCCCAAACCCTAATTTATTTTATTTTTTTCTTAAATACCCTAAAACTTTAAATCTTAAAATCCTAATCTAATTTTTTTTTAAATTTATAATTAATTTACTCAAGTAACCCTAAACCCTAATTTATTTAATTTTTTCCTTAAAAACCATAAACGTTAAACCATAATCTAATTTTTTAAAATTAGTAATTAATTTAATTAACAAACACTAAACCCTAATTTATTTAATTTTTTTCCTTAAAACCCTAAAATTTAAAAACCTAAAATTCCTAAAACCCTAACTCTAATTACAAAAACTCTAATAAAAACACGGAGAAAACGCTTCCTCAAGGAAGCGCTTTGCCTACGTGGACAGAAAGCGCACCCTCAAGGAAGTGTTTTTTATCCACGTAGGCAAAGCGCT
Organism: Gossypium anomalum; assembly: GCA_025698475.1. Lineage (NCBI taxonomy): Eukaryota > Viridiplantae > Streptophyta > Magnoliopsida > Malvales > Malvaceae > Gossypium > Gossypium anomalum. The sequence continues at coordinate 72,638,427 of CM046965.1, read as the reverse complement.
TCCTTGAAGAAGCGTTTTCCTGCTTTTTCCCCTGACAACGCGCTGACGTGGATGCGTTTTGTAAAAACTGGCCCATTCTGGTAAATAATTTCTGACCTGGCCCATTTCGGTAAATTTAAAAAAAAGGGGCCTTTATTGGTAATTTGCCCAAAACTTAGGTAAAAATTTGTTAAAAAAAAAAAAAAAAACAAAACTTAGGTAAAAATGTGAAATAGTAGAAGCACTGACAAAATAAAATAAAATGGAAGCAGGTAGGCCATAGGCTGATTGACATTATACATGACCTGTCCTCAGCCGTATCTGTATTTGTTCAACTGATCTCCAAGCTTTTTCTACCGTTCTTGATTGCCGATTCACAAATGGCGGAAGCTGTCATCACTGCAGCCGTAGAAGTGGCTCTATCAAAGGCCATCTCCCTCCTTGAAGACCAAATCAACCTTGCATGGGATTTCAAGGACAAGCTGAACAAGCTTCGTTCCTTACTAGTTCTCACTCGAGCTTTCTTGCAAGATGCAGAGAGGAGGCAAGTTGATGAGGCTGTCAAAGTCTGGTTGGAGCAGCTTCGGGACATCGCTTGTGAGGCGGATGATGTATTGGATGAGCTTGCTTATGAACATGTTCGCCGGAAGGTGGACAACCAAATGAGTAAAAAGGTTAGGGATTTCCTTTCCCCCTCCAAAAATCACCTGGCATTTTCTCTGAAGATGGCTAAAAAGGTTGAGAATATTAGCCTTTCACTGGATGGGATTACTGATCGGGCCTCCAAATTTGGGCTCCAACAAAGACTTCAAAATACGACGGCTCCAGTATTTAGTGGAGTAGGAGGAGGCACCAACTCCTTCCTTGACTCATCACGAGTTGGTGGAAGGGAAGCTGATGTCTTAAAAGTAGTTGATCTCTTGATTAGCTCAGCCACTCACCAAAGTTTGTCAACAGTATCCATTGTAGGCATGGCAGGCTTGGGTAAAACTACTTTAGCAAAGTCAGTGTGCAATAATGGGACAATAAAGAGCCATTTTAAGACAATAATGTGGGTTTGTGTAGCAGAGAACTTTGATGTCCGGAGGATTTTGTTGGAGATGTTAGAATCTCTAACTAGAAAACCCTGTGAGATCAAGAACGAGGATGTTGTACTTCGAGAAATTCAAAAGGAGTTGAAAGAAAAGACCTTCCTTCTTGTCCTCGATGATGTGTGGGATGAGGATATTAAAAACTGGTTGGACTTAAAGGGCAGTTTGCTGGGCATGAATGGAAGTAAACAAAGTTGCATTCTGGTCACAAGTCGTAGTGAAAATGTTGCATTAGTAAGGGAATCACCTCCTTATCAGCGGCATCATCTTAAGATGATGATAGATGAAGAGTGCTGGTCCATAATCAGAGAAAGAGCATTTGGAAACTCTTCAATATCTCCAGAATTGGAAGTTATTGGAAGGGATATTGCTTGTAAATGTGGAGGTGTGCCACTGGTGGCAACTGTTATAGGAGGGACGATGTGCAACAAATGGGATAAAGATGAGTGGGTCTCCCTCAGGGATAGTTCTATTTGGGGTTCTTTGGAAAAGAATGAAGGTATTGTTCGTGTTCTGAAATTAAGTTTTGATCGCTTGCCTTCCTTGTATTTAAAGCAATGTTTTGCCTATTGTTCCATTTTTCCTAAAGAATTTAGGATACAAAGGGAGGAATTGATTCAGCTTTGGATGGCTGAAGGCTTTCTTCAACGATCCAAAGGAAGTTCACAACTGGCCTTTGAGGATATTGGTAATGAGTACTTCAATGACCTGTTATCAAATTCCTTATTGCAAGATGTGGAGAAGGATCTGTACGGACGTATCATAAGTTGTAAGATGCATGATTTAGTTCATGATCTTGCCCAGTCCATTTCTGATATCAAACAACAAAATGTGTTTGATGATGTGAAATTGTGGCACTCTTTGTTCTTGAATTCTAGCTTCACCTTCATTGGAAAAGACTTCAAAGGCTTGCGGGTTCTTAAATTTGGTGGTGCTGATATTGTATCATTGCCAGATTCAATTGGCAAGCTAAGGCATTTGAGATACTTTGATATCTCAAGAACTCGCATACCTACACTACCTAAGTCCTTTACTCAGCTCTACCTTCTGGAGACATTAAGATTATTGAGCTGCGAAATGCTCAAAAAACTTCCTGAAGGAATGAAAAATTTAGTTAACTTGAGGCATTTATATATCAGTCATGGACGTCATGTTCCTATTGGGATAGGATGTCTAATTAGTCTTCAGACTTTGCCAGTATTTCATGTGGGTACAGAAAGGGGAACTGGAATTGGAGAATTGGGTTTTTTAGTTGAATTAGGAGGAGAATTGGTGATAGAGGGTCTTGAGAATGTTATAGACAAAGAAGAAGCTAGGGGAGCAAAAATGTGGGAGAAGAAGAAATTACACAAGTTGCGGTACCGGTACGGATGGGACAACCGGAGGGAAGGGTACTGTAATCATGATGAGGAAGTATTGGAAGGGTTGGAACCTCACTCAAACTTGGAAAGCTTAAGTATTGAGAGTTATAAGGGGGAGTACTATCCATCATGGCTGCTAGGGAACTTTTGTGGTGAGCCAAATACTTGTTGTCAACTCGTGAATATGGTTGAGTTGAGACTATTAGATTGTAAGAATGTGAATAATCTTCCAAGTCTCGGGCAATATCCCAGTCTTAAATTTCTTGAAATAGGAGGTTTATACCGTGTGAGGTGCATAGGAAATGAATTTTATATGAATGGTTGTGATAAGAATAAGCCAATCATATTATTTCCAGCATTGCGAAATTTCATCCTAAGGAATATGCCTGAAGTAGAAGAATGGTTAGAAGTGGAGCCAACGATTCCTGTGTTTCCTTCACTACTAGTGTTGGAAATTGTAGGTTGTGACCATCTGAACAGTATTCCAAGAATGAGTAGATTTTCTTCTCTTGAGACCATCGTTATTCAAAACTGCGAGAAGTTAAGTTGGAGAGACAATGAACTGTTTCCCTCTAGTCTTAAAGAATTAAGAATAACAGACTGTTGGAACTTAAGGTTCATTCCAAGTGTAGAGGGTGGTATCTCTTTTCTTCAACAACTTCATGTGATGTGGTGTAAAAAATTATGTAAAATAGGAGAGGGACTGCTCGCCTCCACATGTCTAACAGATGTGGACATAAGTGAATGTCCTCATTTGAGGTCTGCTCCATTCAATGGCCAATCTCAATCTCTTTTGAGTCTTCGATTACGTAACTGTGAAGAATTACTGGAGATAGAGGGCGGATTATCTGCAAGCACAAGATTGGAAACGTTAGAGATTGCAAATTGTCCTATTATGATTTCAATTCCCAGCTTATATGGTTCTCTTCTCTTTTAGAATTAGAGCTGAATAAATGTGAAGCATTAACAAGTCTACCATCTGGATTGTCAACTTGTACTTCTCTTTGGCGTTTGTTCATCTACAACTGCAATAATCTGGAGTCAATTCCAGAGGATGTAGGACAATTGCGTTGTTTGGAGGAATTGCGTATTTGTGATTGCCAAAGCATGAAAAGGCTCCCAGAAGAAAGCCTTGGGTGCCTCACAAGTTTGAAGAGATTGGAATTGGGTCCCTTCTCAGAAGAGCTAGAAGAATTCCCAGGTCTAGGTTCCATCCACCACCTCCACTCTTCCCTTAAAGAATTGACATTGTGGGGATGGGATAAACCATGCGCTTTGCCAAATCAACTTCAACATCTCACAGCACTTGAGCGATTATTGATTAATGACTTCAATGGACTGAAACTTTTGCCGGAGTGGTTGGGAAATCTCTCCTCCCTTCGAGAGTTAAGTGTTGACCGTTGTAACAATTTGGAGCATGGGCCCTCCAAGGAAGCCTTGCAACGCCTCTCCAATTTGCAATTGTTTCGTATACCCGATTTTCCAAGCAATTTAGGGGTGCTGGCCAATTTTGCGGTTTCAGGGGAAAGGTAAAATTGTAATATAAGTAGTTTATAAGGAAACACTTACAAGATATTCCGAGCATCGAGATTGCTAATTGTAATATAATTAGTTTATAACGACTGTTAATTAGGAATACTCTTTCGATCTCATATTTTTTAGAGATATAAATAAAAGAATAAGTAAGAAAATGTTTTTTGGTGAATCAATTTAATAGCACGAATCTGAAACATTCTCTGCTCACAATCGTCTCAACTTCAGAATAGATATCTTTTGACTAAGAAAAAACAAAACCCCTAACTTAAACTCAAACTTTGTGTAAAGAAACCTAAAGAAAAGTTTGTAAAAGTCTCCTAATCTATTGTTTTGAGCTGATATATATAGTAGTTGTGTAGTATGACCTAATTAGGTCAATTACAGGTTGATTAACAAGTTAAATATAATTGTACGGATAAAAACACCCTTGTGTTATTTTGGGTCGCGTCGAACTGGTGTTGTGACACCTTATAGCTTGTGTCACGATATTGAACACCAATTGCTCCCCCTCTCGGTTCGAAATTGGGTGTCGCAATATTGAGTTGTGGCTGTCGCGACATTGGTGGCCATATGTTCCCCTCTTGGTTTGAAGTTTATCGTCGCGATATTTTCTCTAAATGTTGTGACGTCCGAGGCAATTCACTGACTCATCGGCCAAGAATATTGTCCCGCACACTCAATCAACTTAGTTTTTTTTAAACTCAGATTGACCTAACAGATCATAAAATAATATTAAAAACTTAATTTATTCAATTTAAGTTTAAAATTAAATAATCTAGAAATAAACATAAAAAACCAAAAATTACTTAAATCCACCCTAAGGAAAATAGCTTAATTTGTGACACTAAATAAAGTCTAGAGTAAAAGTATTGCCTCTTCAATAGCAAAATGTATGGTGGTATAAAATTCCTAAAACTTTTTGAATAGCAACCAGTTTCTTCTTTTCCCATTCTTTTCTATTTCAAAATATTCTTTTGGCTGAAGCTATATTTCTACAACGTTTTGAAAAAGCAGCAATCAATGTAGACTTATCTCTGGAATAGCGGATTTGGGTTTAAGAGGATTTGGTCATACGCAATTAATCAAAGCTGGTGAGTTACTCAAATTGTGTCCTGCTTTTTCTTTATCACAAATACACTAATTATACGTTCCTTTGTTTATTCATTGTTGCATGATATAGTGGGAAGGAACTGAGATGCATCATTGCCTATGATCATATTGGCAAAAGATTCAGAAGCTAATCTCTTTTGTACCTTAGGGATAATGAAATGAGTAGGATACTAAATGCACAAGTGTCCCAAGTTGACTGAAAATATACCTTAAAAAAATCTAGATCATTCACTTAGATATCTATTTTCTTCCATAGACAAAAATGTTTTGCAATCTTTTATGCAGCTGCAGTGTTTAAAACCATTCAAAGTGCAGGCACTATTTTCTACCAGGAAATGCTGCAGAGTGAAGTAGCCAAACTAGGCAGGCTCGTTCTTGACATTTTTAGGCTCTAAGCTAAATAATAAACTTTTGACCCCTTTCAGTTTTGGGCTTTGGACGGCCGCACTTCTGGATGACCCCCAGGGTTGCAACTAGGTGATATCACATTGCTCATATGCCGCAGATCGTCTGAATTGAATCAGTTACATATGTTATAAAGTGAGTTCTTATGAATCGTTTAAAAATGTGGAACTTCTCATAAATTTTGATTATGGATAATTTTCTCAGAGTTTCGAAACCGCCTTTTCCGGTAACACTAAAAATTGAATAGTTACATTTAGTTTTAATGTAAACGACAATCATTAAATTTATTAAATGGAATTTCTACGAGTAATGTAATACCCTTAAATCGTAACCGTCGCCGGAATAGGTTAAGAGGCATTACCGGGCTTGTAATAACGTTCAGAACTATCATTTATCAAATATCATCTCATTACAGTAAATGTCAGTCATTCACATTTAATAAGAACTTAAATCGAGCATACGAAGTCTAAATCATGTATTCGGGACTAAATCGATAACATATAAAAGTTTCAGAACTTAAAAAAAAATTTCAACTTTTAAAGTGTCACACGCCCGTGTGAAACAGGCCATGTGCCTCACACGGAATTAGACACGTCCGTGTGTCTAAGCCGTGGCGAAACAGGGCATACATACTGACTTGTCCACACGGCCACAAGACATGCCCGTGTGAAAATTAAGGAGGCTACAGACTTGGTCACACGGCCGACCACACGTCTGTGTGCTAGCCCGTGTGCCTCACACGACCAATAGATACGCCCGTGTGTCTAGGCCGTGTCAAAAGTAGAGGGTATACTGACTTTAATTCGTAGGGTACCCCAGGGGACACACGACTGTGTAATGTGACCGCATGTCGCACACGGTTGAGACACACGCCCGTGTCTCTGCCCGTGTGGAAAAAAATAGGTCATTTGAATAGCCAAATTTGCCACCCTAAAATATAAGCATTTACATTCATAAATGACCACATTTCATAACCCAATTGGCAATCCTTCCATAGCATTGCACACACATAATATACCAATATTTAACTAAGTTAAGCCAAATCACATGGCTTAAACACATCAATGCTTATAAGCTTTAATAGCTAAAATAAATCATATTTCTCATATCATCAACTAGCCTATACATGCCATATTACCAATTTCAAAGAGTTCAAAAATATCAAATCAACTCCTGGATAGTGTGATGAAATCTTCGACGACTTCTAACCCGAGCGAGCTTTCAAATCACTGTAAAAATACGGAAAATAAACAGAGTAAGCTAATAAGCTTAGTAAGCTCATATGTCAAGTATGTAATATATACAATTTAACAATTAATTCAAAATTAGAGAAACATGATGACATATAAATCAACTCCATCAAAATCAACACGTAATGCAATAACAACCTGGAATTTCCTGTATGTATTCCTCAATTTTCACCTACATATCATATGAAATTATTAAATATCACTTACTTATCAAGCGTCTCATGTATACCTGAACTGATTCACATCATTATTTCAATTCTCGTACCGTTATCTTCTCCGTTGAATCATGGAAATAACATCAAATATTCTGTATCTTGTACTCTAATGGACATATATGTGGTTAAACCACCTATATCTCAATTCACATATATATCATTTATTCATATGTCATTATAACTTATATTACCATTTCAATACAATCCAACCAAATTTGTCAAATGCATAATCATATAAAATCATCAATACCATGTAATTCACACAACATTATGACAATTCATTTCTATTTGTATAAACTGTAATTCATTCATATAACCTGTAATTCATGCGTATAAACAGTAGTTCATCAGTAACAATAGTAATTCATCCATTAATACAATATTCTGTATTATTCCAAAATTCACATATCATATATATAACACTAATATCATTTACAACACATAACTTTTTCGTATAAACAGTATTTAGGCCCGTTGAACCAATTAGAACTTCAAAGGATAATCGAGTGAACAATGTCAATAATCCATCAATTCATCATCATACATGCTTTTTCGAGACATGGCCAGTAAGCTCATTGAGAGCTGATAACAGTAAGCTCTATTGAGCTGAAAACGGGAAGCTCTTTCGACAATCAATAAGCTCATACGAGCTATGGTGAGTCTGCAACAAATGTAGGAGCTCGACCATTTCGGTAAGTACAGTAACACGTCACTCGTATCCAATGAATTCATATAGTTAAACTCAAGCTCGGTAACAAATTCGGTATATTATCAAAATATTCATATCTCAAATAATTCAATTATAAAATTCAATTCAACCATTGCAAGTATAGTATAGTTCGATTCTAATTATACGAACTTACCTCGAGTTGATCGGATGGAAATCATCGCCTAATCGTCCACTTTTCGTTTTCTCCGATCTAGTTCCGTTATTTATTTATCTTGATCTAAATATAATATCAAATTCAGCATATTAACATTCCTTTCTATTCAATTTGACACTTTATACATATTTTGGCAAAATTACGCTTTTGTCTCTAAAGTTTCATATTTTTACAATTTAGTCCTTATCACATAAAATTGCAAATTCATGCAATTAAGGACAAGCCCATGCTAGCCGAATTTTACCCATACTACTAGCATCCCATATTTTTAGTATATTCACACATCTAACCATGAATTTTATACTTTTCTCAATTTAATCCTTAATTGACATTTTTGTCAAAAATCATTTTATAAAACTTGTTAATCTAGCTTCAAACATTAATAATCTATCATAAAACATCTAAACAACCAAGCATTCAACAATGGCATCATTTAAAATCTATAACAGTTTCGAAAACGAAGGTATGGGCTAGCTAGATTAAGCTACAACGAGCTCAAAAACGTAGAAATCATTAAAAGTCGAGACAAATTGGACTTACATGCACCCAAATTTGTTTGGCCGAATGTCCCAACTCCCATGGCTGTTTTCTTTTCTTCATTTTCGGCAATGGAAAAAAGATGAAGTAAATTTGGCTTTGTTTTATTTATTATAATAACAAAAATAACTAATTTACCATTCTAACCTTTACTAACTTTAATAACGACTCCAAATGCCATGCCACTAACTTCCACTATCTTATAAAAGGGTTAATAACCACATAAGGACCTTTTCTTTAATGTTCTATAGCTATTTGACACTTTTAGCTAATAGAACACAAGTTTTACGCGTTAGGCGATTTAGTCCTTTTTACCGAATTGAGCATTCAAACAGTAAAATTTCTTTACGAAACTTTCACGCAATAATTCTATCATTCTGTAAAACTTATTAAAATAATAAAATAAATATTTTAACTTTAGATTGTGGTCCCAAAATCACTGTTTTTATTTGACCTAAAAACGGGCTGTTACAACTTTCCCCCTAAAGATTTTCGTCCTCGAAAATCTTACCAGGATACAAATCAGAGTATTGCTTTTTTATTGAATTTTCAAATTTTCATGTAGTCTCTTCAATCCCGTGTCGATACAAAAAGAAAACTTTTAGTAATGCTATTCTTTTGTTTTTCAGCTCTTTGATCTCTCGAGCTAAGATCTTGATCCGCTCTTCACTATACTATTTATATATGAGTGTATCTCAATATCGGTAGGAGAATTTATATGCAAAAGATCTGATCTGCACCGTCGCAACATAGATATATGAAACACTGGCTTAATTTTCTCATTAATCTCATACGACTCTATGAATCGCGAACCCAACTTCTCTTTACAGTTAAATTGAGTAATGCTGTATCCACGGCAATGCTTTCTCAAAACTTGGTCCTTTAATTGCAACTCAATGTTTTTCCATTTCAAGTTCGCATCATTTTTCTGTCGATTTGAAATCACCTTCTAACGATTATGAATTACTTTCACTAACTCTTCAATCTTTCTGATCAGAACAACCCAGTGGATTTTTTTCTCTCACAAAGCTCTGTCCCATACAATGGAGTTCGGTAATTGCAACTATACAATACTTCATTCAATGCCATCTTTATACTAATCTGATAACCATTATTATACGGAAACTCAACCAACAGTAAATGTCTTTCTCAGTTGCTTTCAAATTCTAAAACACAGTATCAAAACATATTTTCAAGAATCTGAATCTTTTTCTTAGATTAATCTTTCAGTTTGAGAATGAAATGTGGTATTGAAACTCAACCTCGTACCCAAAATTTACTGTAGTTTTCTACTGAATCATAATATAAACCTCGGGTTCCCAAAATAATGGAGACTGACACGCTGTATAATCTATAAATCTCTGAAATGTACAACTCACAAGTTTGTTAAAAGAGAAATCTGTAAGTATAGAAATAAATATGTAGACTTTTTAAACATTCGACAGTAACCCAGATAACATCTTTCTTTTTCGGTGATAAGAAAAATTCCCCATACATAATTCATCGTAATATTATCCCATTTTTCACTCAGATATCATCACAGACTGTAATAGTCCTGAAGGTTCATAACAATTAGGTTAACTTGCTGATACTTTAAACTTCTAAGCGTAAAGTCAGAAATGTCTCGTTTCATACCTGTCTATCAATACAACAATTTCAGATCGTTAATCATCTTTTTTTTTTCCTGGAAAAACAAGCAAACTACTTCTGTGAGCTTCGTGTATCAATTGCTGTAAAATCTCTAGATTTCTTGGTTCTCAAACTCTGTTTCGGAATAACAAGTAATCATCGGTTCTAATCTGAAACTCTGAATCAGAAGACATCTCCTATTGTACTATTTTAACTTGCAATTTACTGTTTTATTTCCAAGTTCCACAGACTTACTGAATAATCATCGATTTAGCTTTTTAACTTAGCTAATATCGAATCACTTTCCGATAAAAGAACTATACTCGATACCCGTAAAGCAAACAAATATTTTTTGTTCCCAATATATGTGACTACAATCACTTTCCCTAGATGATAATCAGCCGTTAATCCAAAATCCTTCCACAGTTAATAACTTTATTAACAAGTATCAAGCCATTCAAAATTCACAAATGCAATAACTTTTTCTATTAAAATATCTTTAATTTACAATATCATTTTTGAATTAGATCTGATCCAATAGTTATAATTCTACACCATGTCTTCTAGAATATGAACTCTTCATTGAGACTACCCGTCTGTTCACTCGTGAGCGTACAAGATTTATTTTCCGAACCTACGGATAAACTCAAGTACGAAAAATTCAAATTACCTTTCAGGTGAATAACTCAATCAAATTAAACAAATGAGTCGATCTCTACTGTCAATAATGCAGTTTAAAACAAAAGTGAAGATCAAATATAGTTCCAATCACAACCAATGCAAATCACAACCTCTATAAATACGAGATTTGTATAGCAACGTTACTATGATCAAACCAGAAATTATAATCGAAGTAAATATAATTATATCCATTCAATAAATATCTTTCATGGATAACCATATAGAATCATAAGAAAACCGAGATACTGAAATCCCAAATATAATACTATACTGAACTTTTTGAGAAAACACCCATATCAGATGATTTTGAGACAGTTGAAAATACAACTAGGATTTTTGGTAACCAAACTGAAAATATAGCTACTAATAAAATTGAAACTGAATATACATGAGAGTCATCTAATCAACAATCAAGTTAAACCATACCTATACCACATAGGATAGATGATTTAAATAAAAGAAATGTGGCTCAAGGAGGAATATATTTAGACTTAACTAATATTTCAATATCAAACTATGAAAAAAGTATAGATGATTGGGCACAGTCAATGGCAATTGTTGTAAACAACAACAATACTTGGTCAAAAGAAAAATTCTTAAATTATTTTGTAGGAACTTTTCAAGGTGATGGTTTACAATTTTTAAGACAATGGGAAGAATTTGATGTAGGAAAAGTCCAAAAAGGACAATTAATTAATCAAATAGGTACTCCTAAAGATCTTTTAAAAGGATTAACTAATATTTTAAAACCATCCTTTACTTAAAGTAAAATTATCTTCAGCAACCCTTATTCCCAGTAATTGGTATCAGAGGCCCACAGAGTAAAGATTCTTGGAGAACTAATATCATAATATTCATTGTAAGTTATTATCTTTAATTTACAATTCAGTTAATTCTGTGGTTATTTATCTTAAAACCCATATATCTGTTATTTTGTCTTACTTTTGCCTATTTAAGTCTAAAGTGAGAGACGTTAGGCCTTTGTGTGTTAAGACATAATAACATAACAGACGGTTTTAGGTACCATAGATAAATAACATGGAAGAAACAAATTTTTTATATAAAGATAAAACTTGCAATCATATTATGCATATAGACTCTAAGCAAGAAAATAATATTTCGATCTTTAGTAAAGGATTTAATAGTTTAATGGATATAACCTCTATATATTTTAATAAATTATATAATAAAGTTAGTAATATAGAAGAACAAGTAAATCATTTAGGAGATATTAAGGAATTAGATTTGAACAACAAATCTAAAAAAAATTTATCTGAAGTTAATAATAAATTAGAACAGGTTATTGTTAATAAAAATATAGAATCAAACATAAATTTAGGTTCTTTGTATTATGGTAATAGTAATATAATTTTAACTTTATCTGATGAAGAAGAACTTCAGAAGAATCATCTTCTACCATTAATAAAAATAAAAAATCTGAAAAACAGAAAAGAAAATATATTACTCAACAAAAATATGATTTCCAATCCTATAAAGAACTTATAGAACATTGGAAAATTAGATTTACTAAAAGTAAAGATAAAAATAAAAGAGTAAAATATTTAAAATTAATAGAAGAACTTTATGAAAAACATAAAGATCTATTTACTTTATTTAATTATCATTATATGTTAAATTATGATACTACAGAAAGTAGTAGTTCTAGTAATTCTGATAATTTAGAAGACTTAAAAGTTACTAATTATAAATCTGATGCAGAAAAGACTTTAACAGATGAAGATGAAAATATAGAAATTCCAGAACCAATGGATATTGAACTGATAAACCATAAAAATAACGCATTCTAGTCTCATACTTATATATTTTTGGATGATTTATCATATAATTTAGTGAATTAGAAGCTCTTAATCCTTTAATTTCATGTTTTATACTCAGGAGAGCACAGGGGAACAAAAGGAGCAGAAAACAGGCCAAAAATGGACAAAACGGGATGATTGAAATATCTACACGGCCAAAACGAATTCCACACGGGTGGAGCACACGCTCGTGTGAGCCACACGGGCTGGCCATACGCCCATGTGGCAGCCCGTGTCGATATCACTCCAGGGTTCCCAAATATGCAAAAAAAGCCAATTTTTAGGGTTTCTGAGCATTCTAAAGTCTATATAAACACACTAGAAGTAGATCCAAGGAGGACACGCAGAGTAGGACATAAGAATTACTCGAAGAACGCCAATGGATTCAGCTCAGAAGTAGGATCTCCTTTAAGACTAAAGATCTCCTTTCAATTTCTCTCGAAGTTTTTGGGTTTCTTTATGTTTTGTTATTTTCCTATTTTTGAGACGTTTTCCTACTACATTATGAACTAAACTCCCTAAATACCTAGGGAGGATGAAACCTAAGACGGATCTTGTTATTTAAAGTTTTGAATTTAATGATAAATGCTTGTTCTTGTTCTTAATTATGAGTTATTAATTTTTGCCTTAATATTTTCAAGATATTATTCCAAGTTTGATGTGCTTATTAAGTGGAGCAAAAGTCTCTGTTTAAGAGTAGATCTCACATAATTAAGCGGAGTTGCATGCAACCCTAGAAATAGGGCGACATAAATCTGTTGGATTAGAGTCAAATCTAATAAGGGAATCCATAGATTGAGTTAATGCGAAAATAAGGGTTTTAATTAGAAAGAGATTTCAATTAATCAACCTAGAGTCAGTTGTTCTTAGTCTCGAAAGAGATATTAACATAATTTAGGGATTTCAACAGATCAAGACAAGTGAATAAATCGTTTGATTCAGAGTCAGAATAATAAGTGAAGTCTAGGTGGATTCTTCCTTGGGTATTATCTTTATTATTGGTTTATTCAATTATTTTCTTCACTCTCTGTCGCGTTCAGTAGTTAATTAGTTAATTAATTTTAGATTAAAACAAATCTCTTATATTTTAGGCTAAATAATAGAAAAATATTTAATACTAGTACTTTTAGTCATTGTGGATACGATACTATGAACTCACCGTAACTATATTACCATTCGATAGGTGCGCTTGCCTTAATCATGATCATAGTCTAGTTTAGTGTTCATAAAACGATTATCAAGTTTTTGGCACCGTTGCCGGGGACTAAGATATTAGGAACGCTTAATTTTTATTACTTTAGCCATATTTATTTTTATTGCAATTTATTTTTATTTTTTATTTTAATTACTAATTTTTCTTTTGTTTGCTTCTGGCATTTTTTTTTATAGTTTATGGCTAGAAGAAACCCGTCAGGACCTCTATTTTTTGATAGCGAAATTGAAAGCGCAGCTCACAGAAATCGTAGAGAAATAAGGCGAAGTCTACAATATATAGAGGAAGAGCACAAGGACGATACCAATACTACCGAAGAGATGGCTGAAAATTAAAATAATCCACTACCTCCTGTGGTTGCTGCGAATCCAGTGAATCAGAATCCTGTTCCTCGTACTATGTACGACTATGCTAAGCCTAATTTAGTGGGGGCTGAATCGAGTATTGTTGGACCTGCCAACTTCTTAGAGTTCTGTGATACTTTCAAGATAAATGGCATTTCTGATGACGCCATTCGCCTACGATTATTCCCCTTCTCATTGAGAAATAAGGCTAAGCAGTGGTTGAACTCCTTACCATGAGGGTCCATCACTACTTGGGATTAAATGACCGAAAAGTTTTTATTGAAATACTTCCTACCAGCCAAGACGGCCAAATTGAGGAATGATATCTCTTCCTTTGTGTAGATGGACTTAGAAACCCTTTACGATGCATGGGAGAGGTATAAGGATCTATTGAGAAGGTGCCCTCACCATAGGTTACCTTTATGGCTACAGGTTCAAACTTTTCACAATGGTTTGAACCTCTCGACTAGGCAGATGAACGATGCAGCCGCCGGTGGTACTATAAATAATAAAACACCTGAGGAGGCTTACGAGTTCATTGAAGAGATGTCACTAAATAATTATCAGTGGCAAGTTATGAGGACAAAGTCGACAAAAGCAACCGGTGTTTTTAACGTTGATGCGGTTACCATGTTGACAAATCAGGTAGAACTTTTAAATAAAAAGATTGATGGTTTATGTAGTTCTACACAGGTACATCCAGTGATGTAGTGTGACAAGAGTAGAGGTGGAATGAGCAATTCAGAAAATCTACCCTACGGTCCTATCATGGAAAACGAGAAAAATGAATTATATGGGTAATAATCCTAGACCTTAAAATAATCTTACAGTAATACTTACAATACAGGTTGGAGGAACCACCCAAATTTTTCATGGGGAGGACAAGGAAATCAAAGACCACCACCACCCCTTTCGGGTTTTCAACAGTAATCTTATCGGTAAGAAAAGAAACCGAACCTTAAAGAAATGTTTGAAAAATTTATTTGAGTGTCAAAGACTCGTTTCTAAAATACTGAGGCAACTTTGAAAAATCATCAAGCATTGGTTCAAGGGCTCGAAACTCAAATTGGGCAGCTTGCTAAATTAGTTTCGGAAAGGCAATAGGGTAGTCTGCCTAGTAACACTGAACTAACCCAAGAGAGCATGTAAAAGCAGTTACATTGAGGAATGGGAAAGTGTTAACTGAACCAGAAAAGAAGTTGCCACAAGAATCTGATAAAAAGAAGGATGAGTAAGTAAAACCCGAAACAAGTGTAACACCTATGCTGAAAGAATATAAACCACCGATCCCATATCTAGCAAAGTTTAAGAAAGACCACATGGATGCATAATTTGGTAAATTTCTTGAACTTTTTAAACAGCTACATATTAACTTACCTTTTGTTAAAGCTATTTCGTAAATGCCTACATACGCTAAATTTCTGAAGGAGCTTCTAACAAATAAAAGGAAGTTTGAAGAGCTATTTACCGTGAAACTCAATAAGGAATGTTCAGCTATTCTTCAAAACAAGCTACCAACCAAATTGAAAGACCCAGGAAGTTTCACTATTCCTTGTTTAATTGGTAGTTTGAATATTGAGAAAGTATTAGCTGACTTAGGTGCCAGTATTAATCTTATTCCTTATAAAATGTTCAAGCAGCTTGGTCTTGGGGAAGCAAAACCCACTAGGATGAGTATTCAATTAGCTGATAGATCTGTTAAGTATCCTAGGGGTATTATTGAAGATGTCATTGTGAAAGTAGATAAATTCATATTCCCTATTGATTTTATTGTGCTTGGCATGGATGAGGATGTTGAGGTACCTTTAATTTTAGGTCGCCCATTCTTAGCTAATGCTACTGTAACATCCTGATTTTTGGATTTATTCGCGGTTCTCGATATTTTGGTAAATTTTTTAAAATTTGGTATTTGGTGGTGAAATTCATAATTGGAATATGTAAATGGGCTTGTGGAAGGCCGATGTGTTGGCCAAAACCCGGTAGAATTTTTGAATTTTGGACTTGAGAAGTTAGGGGCTTTGGGATAGGTGGTCTTATTAAAATTTATGGGTAAGATGTATCACAAAGAGCCTCTAGTAAAGTGGCTATGTGACGCCACTAGGGAGCTATAAGGGTGGCGTGTAAGTGGTTTGGGAAGACATGGGATCGATTCCTTGTGGTGGCAAATATGATGCTAATTTTTATGCTTTGCGCACGCTAGAGTTTAAAGTCGAATGGAACTCTGTGAGGAGTTTGAATCAGTCAAGGGCATGGATTAAGGAGGATAAGGGGAGATTTTTAAGGATTTGGAGAGAAGCTAAGAGTTGGCGAATATAGTGGGAATTAGAGAGGAATTTCATGAGGAGGAGTATTAGGTTAGTATTTCGGCACTTAGGGGTTTAGTTGTGCCGTTTTCTTCTGTTTAAAATACCATAAGATTATTCTTTTCTTCCCTTTTCCTCTCTAGTCGAAATTACCATCCTTTCCATCCATCTTTCTTTCCTTTTCTTTTTTGAAATCAATATACTATTCCTTTTCTCTTCATCACTTTTGCTAAAAACCATAAAAGTCGAAACCTGTGAAGCTTAAAAGGTGCCGATTTCTTGTTGACCAGCAACCTTCTTCTTTTTCCTTCACTTTTTAGTGGCCAATTTCTTCATCTACTAAAGCTTTAATCGGTGCAAAGAGGAAGATTGTGGTAAGTATTCATACTCCAATCGATTCAAGAATAATCATGACAAGAGCCAAAAACCCCTGTAGTTTAGGAAGGTGGCCGAATATGGGCATAGGCCTTATGGGGTTCTTCTTTTAATATTTTTATGGTTTATATAGTGGAGGAACAGCAAGGTGTAGTGTCGACTTGGATTAGCTTGGATCATCGGAGTGACTAGATCTAGTCATCAACTTCGGCAAATGTATGGATTCTAAGGCCATTATGGATGGTGGCCGAATGAGAAAGTGTTGATAGTAGATGGTTTTCGTTTTGGTTTAATTATTGTGGGCTGATACATAAGTGGTTGATTATAGGAGAAATCGTGTAGGAGATCTCGTCAAGGAATATCGCAAATCAGGTGTGTAACGAACCCTCTTTCGTAGCTTAACTCAATAAATGCCGAAAAGCCGAAACGCCGAAATTCTGACATTTCGAAGACTTGTGAGCAAGAAAACGCTCATCGGTTAATTAGATCCTTTAAGATGATGATCGTGAACATTGGAAAAGGTAAGAGCATGATGTTTGGCATTCACGGTGAGTTGGGCCTCGAGGGGTTAAAATCTGGCCCAATGGGCTTTCGGGCCCATTTGGGTAAATTTGGTAGAAAATGGAATCCTGTTAAATTGGATGTTAAGACAGTTAATAATGTGGTGGAATACTGGCTAAAAGGGCTTAAAGGGCTAAATCGACGCTCATAGGGCCCATTAGGGGTTTAGGGCCCAAAAGCCTGAATTTGCTAAGGTGGATTAAAAATTGTTGTGTAAGCATTCGAAACTCATCATTAATAGTTAATGTACATGGAAAACTCACGATAGTAGGTAAAATTACGAAATTACCCATATGTTATGAAAATTGACTATTTTGCCCCTAGGTAAAAATGACCATTATACCCCTAGGGTTTAATTATAAATTTGATACATGGGATATGATATGCATGATTAATATGATATGCACATGATATATATGATATGTACATGATATGTATGATATGCACATGATAAGTATGAAATACACATGATATATTTATAAATGTATTGGGTACGGATGGAGGAAGTGAAGAAGGGCTTTGCCCCAGTTTACCGAAAAGGGCTTTTACCCCAGTTATTAAAAGAGGCTAGGCCTCCAGTTATATGATAAAGCAGCTATGCTGCCAGTGGAGGGTTTGGTTGGGTGGGTTGAGTTATTTCCCACAGGGAGAGCTTGGTTGGTACGGGTGGAGAGTAGCGGATGGTGGGTTGAGTAGTCTCCCCAAATGGGTTTGCATTCTTGCATAAATATTACATGTGATGTTGAAATGGGCCTATGGGCCATACCGTTTACAGAAAAGGATTCGGCCCAGTGATATGAATAATGAAAAGGCTTCGGCCCAGTATATGAACAATTAAAGGCTTCGGCCCAGTATATGTGGTAATTGAATTCGGGCTTAGGCCCAGTAGGCTGATATTGACTTGGGCTCTGAAGGGGGCTTGTTGCACACTGAGTTTTCCAAACTCACCTGCCTTTCTTTCTCATCTTTGCAGGTGAGCCTTGATATGGAGACTTGGAGTCGGAGGGGATTTGGGGTGACCATGATGATCACGTTTGGACTTACCAATAAATAAACGGTTTTTCTTTCAGTTTATCTTCATTTTTAATACTGTTTATATTTGGGTTGTAATAAGGCCATTTTAACTATTTACTTGGGATTATCTTTAAATAACTCTATATTTTCTGATAATAATCAAAATGGGCTAGACTTAGGACGCGTTTTCAAAGTGATACCTGTTTTCAAAATAACACAATGACACACATAATTGGTATAACAAAGATAACCACTTAAAGGAAGTTTCAACTCGTTTACATAAGTGTGGCAATGGTTGTGGGCATGTCTAGGATTGGATCCAATCAAGAGCTTGGTACTTAAGTAGCCTTCATGGCTCACCTCCTCTGTTTTGGATACCTACCTGGTGCCCAGCCTCCATTCACTCTGGTTAGCCCATCAATAGTCGGTTTTTAGATAATAAAACAAAACATGGATTTTTAAACTGCGTGTGACACGTCAGATTCGGCCATAACGTCCAGGCCGAGTTTGGGGTGTTACATTTAGTGGTATCAGAGCCCGGCTATAATAACTCGGCTGTGGGTTTTTAAATGGGTTTAAAATCAAGAATTTCAAAACAGAGGTACTTTAAATTTGTTTTGGGAAAAAAATTATTTTTGACCAAATGCATGTTTTTAGTTTTTTTAAAATGGTTTGAAGAAAGACGTGGTACACTGAATCCCCGGCACTAAGTCTGTAAGTACCCTTACTTTTACGTTAGTTAACATTGATAAAATGTTATGGATAAATTGAGGCCCTACTATGATACTTTAAATAGGGTAGAACTGTAAAACAGTAGGATTGAGACTGTAGTTAGGCTACGTCGCTGCGAAAAAAATCCCTGAATTACCATATTTCCATAAGACATTTCTTATTTGTCTAATGGTCATTGGGGAGCGAATGAATTATTTGTCTAATGTTGTTTCGACTTTAAGGGCAGAGAAGTTGATTCGGAAAGGTTGTGAGGTATTTTTGGCATTTGTGAGTCAAGCTGAACCTGCGGAGATGACCGTGGAGTCAGTTAGGACCATTAAGGAATTCCAAGATGTATTTCTGGAGGAACTTCCTAGACTACCTCCGAACAGATAAGTCGAGTTTGGAATCGACTTGTTGCCTGGAACGGCTCCAGTGTTTATTGCACCTTATAGGATGGGACCAAAAGAGTTGGTAGAACTGAAAGCTCAGATTCAAGAACTGTTGGATAGAGGGTTTATAAGACCCAGTATTTCTCTATGTGGTGCCCCAGTGTTATTCGTAAAGAAGAAAGATGGGACCATGCGAATGTGTATTGATTATCACCAGTTGAACAAACTAACGATCAAGAACAAGTATCCATTGCCAAGAATCGATGATCTGTTCGATCAACTGAAAGGAGCTTCGGTGTTCTCCAAGATTGACCTTCGGTCAGGATATCATCAGTTGAGAGTCAAAGAGGAGGATATCTATAAGACGACATTCAGAACTCGATATGGTCATTACGAGTTCTTGGTTATGCCCTTTGGCTTAACTAATGCACCGGCAACATTCATGGATTTGATGAATCGAGTGTTTCAGCCATACTTGGATCAGTTTATTGTTGTTTTTTTTGATGATATCTTGGTGTACTCGCAAACGGAAGAGAAGCATGATGAGCATCTGCGGATTGTACTACAAGTGCTAAGGGAAAAGAAACTTTATGCAAAGTTTAGTAAGTGCGAGTTTTGGCTAAATGAAGTAACCTTCTTAGGGCATGTTGTGTCTGCAGAAGGGATTAAGGTAGACCCTCGGAAGATTAAGGCGATTTTGGAGTGGAAGCCACCGAGGTCTGTAACAGAAATCTGAAGTTTTCTGGGGTTGGCAGGTTATTATAGAAGGTTTGTGGAAGGATTTTTTGTGTTGGCAACGCCATTAATGAAACTTATAAGGAAGGGAGCGCCTTTCGTTTGGACGAATAAGCAGCAAGAGGCTTTTGAAAAGTTAAAGAAAGTTCTGACTGAGGCACCGGTGTTGATCCAAACGAATCGGCAAAGATTTCACAGATGTACATGTGATGATGCATCACATGTAGGTTTGGGCTGTGTATTGATGCAAGAGGGCAAAGTGGTCGCTTATGCTTCACGACAGCTTAAGCCTCATGAGCTGAATTATCTTACTCATGACTTGGAGTTGGCAACGGTGATTTTTGCACTTAAGATATGGAGGCACTACTTGTATGGAGAGAGATGCATTATTTACACGGATCATAAGAGTCTTAAGTACTTGCTGACTCAAAAAGAGCTGAATCTTAGACAACGAAGGTGGATAGAGCTATTAAAAGACTATGATTGTTCGATTGAATACCACCCAGGTGGGGCAAATGTTGTGGCTGATGCATTGATTCGTAGAACTGTGGCGGAGTTGAAGGCTATGTTTGCTCGCTTAAGCTTGTATGACGATGGAAGCTTATTGGCAGAGTTACAAGAGAGACCGGCTTGGGTAGAGCAGATTAAGAGGCAACAGTTGATGGATGAGTCGTTGGTTTCTCGGTTTTAGCAAGTTGAGAAAGGCGAGAATCCAGACTTTGGACTAAATGGTGATGGGGTTCTTTATTTTCGAGGAAGAATTTGTATACCGAAGGACTTTGATTTGAGGTTGATGATTTTAAAAGAGGCGCATAGTGGACCTTGTGCTATGCATCCAGGAGGAAGAAAGTTGTATCGAGACTTGCGAGAGCTATATTGGTGGCCTGGACTTAAGCGAGAAGTGACTGAATTTGTGAGAAAGTGTTTAACGTGTCAACAAGTAAAGGCTGAGCATCAACTGCCTTCAGGATTGTTACGGCCCGTAAGATACCACTTTGGAAGTGGGAAAGGGTAACCATGGATTTTGTAAGTGGTTTGCCATTGACACCTTCCAAGAAGGACTCAGTTTGGGTAGTTGTGGATAGGCTGACGAAGTCTGTTCATTTCATACCTGTTCGAACCGATTACTCACTTTAAAAGTTGGCCAAGTTATATGTGGCGTGTAACATCCTAATTTTCAGATTTATACGCGGTTCTCAATATTTTGTTAAAGTTTTGAAAATTTGGAATTTGGTTGTGAAATTCATATTTTGAATAGGTAAATGGGCTTATGGAAGGCCCATGTGTTGGCCAAAACCTGGTTGAATTTCTGAATTTTGTACTAAAGAGTTAAGGGTTCTGGCTAGGTGGCCTTATGTAAAGTTGTGGGAGAAATGTATCACAAAAAGAGCTTTAGTAAAGTGGCAAGGGTGACGCCACTAAGCTCTTAAAAAGGTGGCGTGTGGAGCTTAAGGGAGGACTTGGGATCGATTCCCTGTGATGGCAAATAGATGCATTTATTTTTATGTGCATGAAGGGTAAATGTTGGAGTCCAAGTGGATTCTACTAGAAGAGAGTTTGAATCAGTCAAATGCATGGATTAAGGAGGGATAAGGGGAGAGATTTTAGGGATTTGATATGGGGATAGAGGTTGCCGAATAAGGGAGATTTGGGAGGGAAATTTCGGCAAAGAGGTTTAGTTAGGGATTTTCGGCACTTAGGTATTTTTGTGCCGTTTTCTCCATGGAGGATTAGTCTTTTTCTCCCTTTTTCTTTTGCAGCCGAATCTACCATCTTTTCTTCCTTCTCCTTCTTCCAAACCAACTCATTATTTC
Source organism: Gossypium anomalum (assembly GCA_025698475.1). NCBI lineage: Eukaryota > Viridiplantae > Streptophyta > Magnoliopsida > Malvales > Malvaceae > Gossypium > Gossypium anomalum. Next base: position 72,616,470 of record CM046965.1, on the reverse strand, counting down.
CCTCCATTCACCATTGTTTCTTTCCCTTATCTCTATTTCTGCCGAAATACCGCAAAAGCCGAAATCAGTGAAGATAAGGGGTGCCAATTCTTTGTTACCAGAAACCTTTTCTTTCCTTTTCAATTGTTGGCGTCCAATTCCTTTATCTTTTAGGCATAATGGATTCAAGAGGAGAAAGACTGGGGTAAGTGCTCGAGTTCTAGAGTAACTTATGGCCAAAAGCCGAAACCTCTCCAGTTTAGGGAGGTGGCCGAATATGGGTTTAGGCTTTATGCAGTTCTTCTTTTAATTTTTTTATGATTTCTATAGTGGAGGAGCAGCAAGGAGTAGTGTCGACTTGAGCCAGTTTGGATCTCCGGAGTGGCTAGATCTAGTCAATCAGTATCGGCAAGGTAGGTTTTTTAAGGCCATTTTGGATGGTGGCCGAATGTGTAAGTACTAATATAAGTTGGTTCGTGTTTTGGGTCAATTAATGGAAGCTGATTTATTAACGGTTGATTATAGGAGAAATTGTGTAGGAGATCTCGTCAAAGAATATCGCCAAACAGGTGTGTTACGAACCTTCTTTTGTAGCTTAACTCAATAAATGCCGAAAAGCCGAAATGCTGAAATTCTGGCATTTTAAGGACTTGTGAGCAAGCAAACGCTCATCGGTTAATTAGATCCTCTATAACGATGATCGTGAACGTTGGAAAAGGTAAGAGCATGATGTTTGGCATTTACGGTAAGTTGGGCCTCGAGGGGTTAAAGTCGGGCCCAATGGGCTTTCGGGCCCATTTGGGTAAATTCAGTAGGAAATGAAAACCTTTTAAATTGCACATTAAGACTGATAATACTATTATGGAATATAGGATAAATGGGCCTAGATGACTAAATCGGCTACGTAGGCCCATTAGGGGTTTTGGCCCAATAACTCGGTTTCGCTAAAAATGGGCCAGAATCGCGGTATAAAACCTATGTATTGATAGTAACTGTTAATGAACATGGAAAACCCTAATACTTGGTAAAATTATGAAATGACCTTTATCATATGAAAATGACTATTTTGCCCCTAGGTAAAAATGACCATTATACCCCTAGGGTTTAGTTATGAATTTGATATATGAGATTTTGATATACATGATTGATATGATATGCACATGATATGTACGATATGCACATGATATGTATGATATGCGTATAATAAGTATGATATGCACATGATGTATTCATAACTGCATTGGGTTGGGTTTTTATATGGATGGAGGAAGTGAAAAAGGGCTTTGCCCCAGTTTACCGAAAAGGGCTTTTGCCCCAGTTATTTAAAGAGGCTAGGCCTTCAGTTATATGATAAAGCAGCTATGCTACCAGTGGAGAGTTTGGTTGGGTGGGTTGAGTTATTCCCCACATGGAGAGCTTGGTTGGTACGGGTGGAGAGTAGCAGATGGTGGGTTGAGTAGTCTCCCCAAATGGGTTTGCATTCTTGCATGAATGTTACATGTGATGTTGAAATGGGCCTATGGGCCATACTATTTGCAGAAAAAGGCTCCGGCCCAGTATATGAACAAATAAAGGCTTCGGCCCAATATATGTGGCAACTGAATTTGGGCTTAGGCCTAGTAGGCTGATATTGACTTGGGCTCTGAAGAGGGCTTGTTGCACACTGAGTTTTCCAAACTCACCCCCCTTTCTTTCTAATCTTTGCAGGTGAGCCTTGATATGGGAACTTGGAGCCGGAGGGGATTTGGGGTGGCCATGATGATAACGTTTGGACTTTTCAACGAATAAACGGTTTTTCTTTTAGTCTATCTTCACTTTTAATATTATTTATATTTGGGTTGTAATAAGGCCATTTTAACTATTTATTTGGGATTATCTTTAAAATAACTCTATATTTTCTGATAATAATCAAAATGGGCTAGACTTAGGACGCGTTTTCAAAGTGATACCTGTTTTCAAAGTAACACAACGATGCACATAATGGGTATAACAAAGATAATCACTTTAAGGAAATTTCAACCAGTTTACCAAAGTGTGGAAATGGTTGTGGGCATGTCTAGGATTGGATCCAAACAAGAGCTTGGTACTTAAGCAGCCTTCATGGCTCACCTCCTCTGTTTCGGATACCTACCTGATGCTCAGCCTCCATTCACTCTGGTTAGCCATCAATGGTCAGTTTTTAGGTAATAAAACGAAACATGGATTTTTAAACTGCGTGTGACACGTCAGATTCGGCCATAACGTCCAGGCCGAGTTTAGGGTGTTATATTTAATGGTATTAGAGCCAGGTTTAACAACTCGACTATGGGTTTTTAAATGGGTTTAAAATTGAGAATTTTAAAACAGAGGTACTTTAAAGCAGTTTGGGGAAAAAATTTATTTTTGACCAAATGCATGTTTTAATTTTTAAATGGTTTGAAGAAAGACATGGCACACTGAATCGCCGGCACCAAGTCTGTAAGTACCTTACTTTTACGTTAGTGAATTTTGATAAAATGTTATGGATAAAAATGAGGCCCTACTATGATACTGTGGATAGGGTAGAACTTTAAAACAGTAGGATTGAGACTGTAGTTAGGCTACATCGCTGCGAAAACAATCCCTGTATTACCATATTTCCATAAGACATCTCTTAATAAAAAACTGAAATAATTGACTAATATCATAAAATTCGTAATCAGATAATTCGATATGAGTACAAGGGGAATGCGTGGATGAGGCCGCGGACGTGGACGTGGTCGTAGAAGAGTGCAGGTTGAATCTTCATCCGCAAGGATAGGCCAACTGAGGAGACATTTGTGCCACAGACAACTGAGACTGGGTCATATGATCGGGCTGCGGGGGACGATGCTTTGTCCCAAGTAATGCTAAGGGTACTAGAAAGGGTTGCTGGAGCTAGCACCGGGACAGTAAATAAAGGATCCATCTCTGAGCGACTCCGGGCTAACAGAGCAGAGGTTTTTAGAGGCTTATCTGGAGTAGCCCCAAATGTGGCTGAGTATTGGTTAGAGGCAACAGAGCGGATTATGGACGACCTCGATTGCTCTGTGGAGTAAAAGCTGAAGGGAGCTGTGTCATTGCTAAGAGATGAGGCATATCAGTGGTGGATCACTGTAAGGGAGAGTACCCCGATCGAACGTATGACTTGGGAGCTATTCAAGTCTACTTTTAAGGGGAGGTATGTTGGAGCGAGTTATGTAGATGCCCGCCGAAAGGAATTTTTGAATCTGGCTCAGGGTAATAGGACTGTTGCGGAGCATGAGGCAGAATTCTTGAGGGTGAGTCGATATGCTAGCGGGATAGTTGCGACTGAATATGAGCGTAGCGTTCGATTCGAAGATGGTCTCCGCGATGAGCTTAGAGTGTTGATAGCTCCACAGAGGGAGCGTGATTTCGCTGCATTAAAGGAGAAGGCTAAGATAGCCGAGGAAGTAAAACAGACTGAACGGCAGAATCGTGAGAGGGATCGACCCCGATTAAAAAGAGATTCCAGACCCTCAGGTACTGCAGATAGAAATGTTAAAAGAGCTAGAGCGGAGGAGCCAGCTCCGGGAAATACTTTTAAACCGCAGGTTTGCAGGGACTGTGGTAGAGCACATATGGGGGAATGTTGGAAACGAACTGGAGCGTGTTTTCGATGTGGGTCAAAGGAGCATAAGTTCAGAGAATGTCCTCGGAGAGCAGCTCAGGATCAAGATGCGGAGCAGAGAGGTGTTCAACCGCAACGAGGAGGACCACCGCCACCGAGGGGCCGTAGGCAAGGTAGAGGTGGAAATGGTGGTGGACGAGGACGTGGAGCACCTGGCAGGGGTGCTGGACAAGCTGAGGCTCGACAGCCGGCGTTGGTTTATGCTGCATGACGTCGTGAGGAAGGTGACGCACCTGATGTTATAACCGGTACATTTCTCATTCATAGCAAGCCTTACACTGCTTTGATTGATGTGGGTTCTACCCACTTGTATGTTGCTTGTGATGTATCTGGGGCATTGGGTGTGCTTCTTGAGGAGACCGTGAGTGGGCTATCAGTAATAAGCACTTTGGGACACTCGGTTAGGGTAAATAAGCTCTTTAAGAAAGTGCCTTTAGAGACACAGGGTGAGATATTTGTAGGTGATTTGATGGAGCCGCCATTTGGGGAGTTTGATTTTATTTTGGGGATGGACTGGTTGACCAAGCATATGGCAACGCTGTATTGTGCTGTTAAGAGAATGGTGCTAAGAACTGCTAAAGATGAGGAAATAATGGTCATTGGGGAGCGAAGGAATTACTTGTCTAATGTTGTTTCGGCTTTAAGGGCAGAGAAGTTGATTCGGAAAGGTTGTGAGGCATTTTTGGCATTTGTGAGTCAAGCTGAACCTGCAGAGATGACCGTGGAGTCAGTTAGGACCATCAAGGAATTCCAAGATGTATTTTTGGAGGAACTTCCTAGACTACCTCCGAACAGAGAAGTTGAGTTTGGAATCGACTTGTTACCTGGAACGGCTCCAGTGTCCATTACACCTTGTAGGATGGCACCAAAAGAGTTGGTAGAACTGAAAGCTCAGATTCAAGAACTGTTGGACAGAGGGTTTATAAGACCCATTATTTCTCCATGGGGTGCCCCAGTGTTGTTCGTAAAGAAGAAAGATGGGACCATGCGAATGTGTATTGATTATCGCCAGTTGAACAAACCGACGATCAAAAACAAGTATCCGTTGCCAAGAATCGCGACCTGTTCGATCAACTGAAAGGAGTTTCAATGTTCTCCAAGATTGACCTTCGGTCAGGATATCATCAGTTGAGAGTCAAAGAGGAGGATATCCATAAGACGACATTCAGAACTCGATATGGTCACTACGAGTTTTTGGTTATACCCTTTGGCTTAACTAACGCACTGGCAGCATTCATGGATTTGATGAATCGGGTGCTTCAGCCATACTTGGATCAGTTTGTTGTTATTTTTATTGATGATATCTTGGTGTACTCGCAAACAGAAGAGAAGTATGATGAGCATCTGCGGATTGTGCTACAAGTGCTAAGGGAAAAGCAACTTTATGCAAAGTTTAGTAAGTGTGAGTTTTGGCTGAATGAAGTAACCTTCTTAGGACATGTTGTGTCTGCAGAAGGGATTAAAGTAAACCCTCGGAAGATTGAGGCGATTTTGGAGTGGAAGCCACCGAGGTCCATAATGTAAATCAAGTTTTCTGGGGTTGGCAGGTTATTATAGAAGGTTTGTGGAAGGATTTTCTGTGTTGGCAGCGCCATTAACAAAGCTTATAAGGAAGGAAGCACCTTTCGTTTGGACGAATAAGCAGCAAGAGGCTTTTGAAAAGTTAAAGAAAGTTACGACCGAGAGGCACCGGCAGTGTTGATTCAAACGAGAATCGGCAAAGATTTCATCAGTGAGCAGTGATGCATCACATGTAGGTTTGGGTGTGTGTGTTGATGCAAGAGGGTAAAGTGGTCGCTTACACTTCACGACAGCTTAAGCCTCATGAGCTGAATTATCCTACTCATGACTTGGAGTTGGCAGCGGTGATTTTTGCACTTAAGATATGGAGGCACTACTTGTGTAGAGAGAGATGCATTATTTACACAGATCATAAGAGTCTTAAGTACTTGCTGACTCAAAAAGAGCTGAATCTTAGACAGCGAAGGTGGATAGAGCTGTTAAAAGACTATGATTGTTCGATTGAATATCATCCAGGTAAGGCAAATGTCGTGGCTGATGCGCTGAGTCGTAGGACTGTGGCGGAGTTAAAGGCGATGTTTGCTCGCTTAAGCTTGTATGATGATGGAAGCTTATTGGCAGAGTTGCAAGTGAGACCGACTTGGGTAGAGCAGATCAAGAGGCAACAGTTGATGGATGAGTCGTTGGTTTCTCGGTTTCAACAAGTTGAGAAAGGTGAGAATTCAGACTTTGGACTAAATGGTGATGGGGTTCTTTGTTTTCGAGGAAGAATTTGTATACCGAAGGACTCTGATTTGAGGTTGATGATTTTAAAGGAGGCGCATAGTGGACCTTATGCTATGCATCCAGGAGGAAGCAAGTTGTATCGAGACCTGCGAGAGCTATATTGGTGGCCTGGGCTTAAGCAAGAAGTGACTGAATTTTGGAAAAAAGTGTTTAACGTGTCAACAAGTAAAGGCTGAGCATCAACTGCCTTCAGGATTGTTACAGCCAGTAAAGATACGACTTTGGAAGTGGGAAAGGGTAACCATGGATTTTGTAAGTGGTTTGCCATTGACACCTTCCAATAAGGACTCAGTTTGGGTTATTGTGGATAGGTTGACGAAGTCTGCTCATTTCATACCTGTTCGAACCGATTACTCACTACAAAAGTTGGCCAAGTTATATGTGGCAGAGATAGTACGGTTGCATGGGGTGCCAGCATCAATAATTTTTGACCGAGACCCAACGTTTACATCTCAGTTTTGGCAGAAATTGCATGAGACGTTGGGAACGCGATTAGATTTCAGTACGGCTTTTCACCCTCAATCAGATGGGCAGTCAGAGAGGGTTATTCAGATTTTGGAAGATATGTTGAGGGGTTGTGTTATTGAGTTTAGGGGCAGCTGAGAGGATTATTTGCCATTGGCAGAGTTCGTGTATAACAACAGTTACCAAGCAAGTATTCAGATGGCTCCTTATGAGGCACTATATGGGCGAAGGTGTCGTTCGCCTATTGTTGGCCAGAATGAGGGGATAGGCAAGTACTTGGGCCAAAGTTGGTGGCAGATACTGAAGATAAGATTAAGGTGATTAGGAATCGGTTAAAGGAGGCAACGAATCGACAAAAGTCTTACGCCGATCTGAAACGTAAGGATATAGAATATGCTGTAGGGGACATGGTCTTTTTGAAAGTTTCACCTTGGAAGAAGATATTGAGATTTGGCAAGAAGGGTAAGTTGAGCCCACGGTTTATTGGGCCTTACCGAATTGTTAAGCGGATTGGACCGGTGGCTTATCAGCTAGAGTTACCATCGGAACTGCATCGTATCCACGACGTTTTTCATGTGTCCATGCTAAGGCGATATCGTTCTGACCCAACTCATATCCTACCGATTTGCGTAAATCGGCAATGCAATCGGATTTAACTTTCAAGAGGAACTCAGGCAAATACTTGATCGTGACGTCAAGGTGTTGAGAAGGAATTCAGTTCCACTAGTGAAAGTACTTTGGAGGAACCATGGCAAGGAAGAAGCTACTTGGGAGACTGAGGAGGCGATGCGTCAACAGTACCCTCAACTTTTTGGATAAGGTAAAATTTCGAGGTCGAAATTCCTTTAAGGAGGGTAGAGTTGTAACATCCTGATTTTCGGATTTATACGCGGTTCTCAATATATTGTTAAAGTTTTTAAAATTTGGTGTTTGGTTGTGAAATTCATATTAGGTAAATGGGCTTATGGAAGGCCCATGTGTTGGCCAAAACCCGGTTGAATTTTTGAATTTTGGACTTAAGAGTTAGGGGTTCTGGCTAGGTGGCCTTATGTAAAGTTGTGGGAGAAATGTATCACAAAAAGAGCTTTAGTAAAGTGGCAAGGGTGACGCCACTAAGCTCCTAAAAAGGTGGCGTGTGGAGCTTAAGGGAGGACTTGGGATCGATTCCCTGTGATGGCAAATAGATGTATTTATTTTTATGTACAGGAAGGGTAAGTGTTGGAGTCCAAGTGGATTCTGCTAGAGGAGAGTTTGAATTAGTCAAACGCATGGATTAAGGATGGATAAGAGGAAAGATTTTAGGGATTTGATATGGGGATAGAGTTGGCCGAATAAGGGAGATTGGAGGGGGAAATTTCGGCAAAGAGGTTTAGTTAGGGATTTTTATGCCGTTTTCTCCCTGGAGGATTAGTCTTTTTATCCCTTTTTCTTTTGCAGCCGAATCTACCATCTTTTGTTCCTTCTCCTTCTTCCAAACCAGCCCACTATTTCCCTCCATTCACCATTGTTTCTTTCCCTTATCTCTATTTCTGCCGAAATACCGCAAAGTCGAAATCAGTGAAGATAAGGGGGTGCCGATTCTTTGTTACCAGAAACCTTTTCTTTCCTTTTCAATTGTTGGCGTTCAATTCCTTTATCTTTTAGGCATAACGGATTCAAGAGGAGAAAGACTGGGGTAAGTGCTCGAATTCTAGAGTAACTTATGGCCAAAAGCCGAAACCTCTCCAGTGTAGGGAGGTGGCCGAATATGGGTTTAGGCTTTATGTAGTTCTTCTTTTAATTTTTTTTATGATTTCTATAGTGGAGGAGCAGCAAGGCATAGTATCGACTTGAGCCAGTTTGGATCTCCGGAGTGGCTAGATCTAGTCAATCAGTATCGGCAAGGTAGGGTTTTTAAGGCCATTTTGGATGGTGGCCGAATGTGTAAGTACTAATATAAGTTGGTTCGTGTTTTGGGTCAATTAATGGAAGCTGGTTTATTAACGGTTGATTATAGGAGAAATCGTGTAGGAGATCTCGTCGAGGAATATCGCCAAACAGGTGTGTTACGAACCTTCTTTTGTAGCTTAACTCAATAAATGCCGAAAAGCCGAAATGCTGAAATTCTGGCATTTTAAGGACTTGTGAACAAGCAAACGCTCATCGGTTAATTAGATCCTCTATAACGATGATCGTGAACGTTGGAAAAGGTAAGAGCATGATGTTTGGCATTTACGGTAAGTTGGGCCTCGAGGGGTTAAAATCGGGCTCTATGGGCTTTCGGGCCCATTTTGGTAAATTCGGTAGGAAATGAAAACCTTTTAAATATGGAATATAGGGTAAATGGGCCTAGATGACTAAATCGGCCACGTAGGCCTATTAGGGGTTTTGGCCCAATAACTCGGTTTCGCTAAAAATGGGCCAGAATCGCGGTATAAAACCTATGCATTGATAGTAACTGTTAATGAACATGGAAAACCCTGATACTTGGTAAAATTATGAAATTACCTTTATCATATGAAAATGACTATTTTGCTCCTAGGTAAAAATGACCATTATACCCCTAGGGTTTAGTTATGAATTTGATATATGAGATTTTGATATACATGATTGATATGATATGCACATGATATGTACGATATGCACATGACATGTATGATATGCACATGATATGTACGATATGCACATAATAAGTATGATATGCACATGATGTATTCATAACTGCATTGGGTTGGGTTTTTATATGGATGGAGGAAGTGAAAAAGGGCTTTGCCCAGCTTCACTGAAAAGGGCTTTTGCCCTGGCTTATTTAAAGAGGCTAGGCCTCGCTTATATGAAAAAGCAAATATCTTTGCCGCCAGTGGAGAGTTTGGTTGGGTGGGTTGAGTTATTCCCCACATGGAGAGCTTGGTTGGTACGGGTGGAGAGTAGCGGATGGTGGGTAGAGTAGTCTCCCTAAATGGGTTTGCATTCTTGCATGAATGTTACATGTGATGTTGAAATGGGCCTATGGGCCATCACTGCATTTCTGAAAAAGGCTTCGCCCAATGATATGAACAAATAAAGGCTTCTACCAAAGATATGTGGCAACTGAATTTGGGCTTAGGCCCAGTAGGCTGATATTGACTTGGGCTCTGAAGGGGGCTTGTTGCACACTGAGTTTTCCAAACTCACCTCCCTTTCTTTCTAATCCTTGCAGGTGAGCCTTGATATGGGGACTTGGAGCCGGAGGGGATTTGGGGTGGCCATCATGATCACGTTTGGACTTTTCAACGAATAAATGGTTTTTCTTTTAGTCTATCTTCACTTTTAATATTGTTTATATTTGGGTTTAATAAGGCCATTTTAACTATTCATTTGGGATTATATTTAAAATAACTCTATATTTTCTGATAATAATCAAAATGGGCTAAACTTAGGACGCGTTTTCAAAGTGATACCTGTTTTCAAAGTAACACAACGACGCACATAATGGGTATAACAAAGATAATCACTTTAAGGAAATTTCAACCAATTTACCAAAGTGTGGCAATGGTTGTGGGCATGTCTAGGATTGGATCCAAATAAGAGCTTGGTACTTAAGCAGCCTTCATGGCTCACCTCCTCTGTTTCGGATACCTACCTGGTGCTCAGCCTCCATTCACTCTGGTTAGCCATCAATGGTCAGTTTTTAGGTAATAAAACGAAACATGGATTTTTAAACTGCGTGTGACATGTCAGATTCGGCCATAACATCCAGGCCGGGTTTGGGGTGTTACATGGAGGAGATAGTACGGTTGCATGGGGTGCCAGCGTCAATAATTTCTGGCCGAGACGCAAGGTTTACATCTCGGTTTTGGCAGAAGTTGCATGAGGCGTTGGGAACACGATTAGATTTCAATACGGCTTTTCACCCTCAATTAGATGGGCAGTCAGAGAGGGTTATTCAGATTTTAGAAGACATGTTGAGGGGTTGTGTTATTGAGTTTAGGGGCAGCTGGGAGGATTATTTGCCATTGGCAGAGTTCGCGTATAACAACAATTACCAAGCAAGTATTCAGATGGCTCCTTATGAGGCACTATATGAGTGAAGGTGTCGTTCGCCTACTTGTTGGGCAGAATTGGGGGAAAGGCAAGTACTTAGGCCAGAGTTGGTAGCAGATACTAAAGACAAGATTAAGGTGATCAGGAATCGGTTAAAGGAGGCAGCGGATCAACAAAAGTCTTACGCCGATCTGAAACGTAAGGATATTGAATATGCTGTAGGGGACATGGTCTTTTTGAAAGTTTCGCCTTGGAAGAAGATATTGAGATTTGGTAAGAAGGGTAAGTTGAGCCCACGGTTTATTGGGCCTTACCGGATTATTAAGCGGATAGGACCGGTAGCTTATCAGCTAGAGTTACCACCGGAACTGCATCGTATCCATGATGTTTTTCATGTGTCCATGCTAAGGCGATATCGTTCTGACCCAACTCATATCATACCGGTTGCAAAAATCGAAGTACAGTCAGATTTGACTTTCAAAGAGGAACCTGTACAAATACTTGATCGTGACGTCAAGGTGTTGAGAAAGAAGTCAATTCCATTAGTGAAGGTACTTTGGAGGAACCATGGAAAGGAAGAAGCTACTTGGGAGACCGAAGAGGCGATGCGTCAATAGTACCCTCAACTGTTTGGAGCAGGTAAAATTTCGAGGCCGAAATTTATTTAAGGAGGGTAGAGTTGTAACATCCTGATTTTCGGATTTATTCGCGGTTCTCGATATTTTGGTAAAGTTTTTAAAATTTGGTATTTGGTGGTGAAATTCATAATTGGAATATGTAAATGGGCTTGTGGAAGGCCCATGTGTTGGCCAAAACCCGGTAGAATTTATGAATTTTGGACTTGAGAAGTTAGGGGCTTTGGGATAGGTGGTCTTATTAAAATTTGTAGGTAAAATGTATCACAAAGAGCCTCTAGTAAAGTGGCTAAGTGACGCCACTAGGGAGCTATAAGGGTAGTGGTTTGGGAAGACATGGGATCGATTCCTTGTGGTGGCAAATATGATGCTAATTTTTATGCTTTGTGCACGTTAGAGTTTAAAGCTGAATGGAACTCTGCTGAGGGGAGTTTGATTCAGTCAAGGGCATGGATTAAGGAGGGATAAGGGGAGAGATTTTAGGGATTTGGAGAGAAGCTAAGAGTTGGCCGAATAGTGGGAATTAGAGAGGGAATTTCGGCAGAGGAGTATTAGGTTAGTATTTCGGCACTTAGGGGTTTAGTTGTACCGTTTTCTTCTGTTTAAAACACCATAGGATTATTCTTTTCTTCCCTTTTCCTCTCTAGCCGAAATTACCATCCTTTCCATCCATCTTTCTTTCCTTTTCTTTTCTGAAATCAATATACTATTCCTTTTCTCTTCATCACTTTTGCCAAAAACCATAAAAGCCGAAACCTGTGAAGCTTAAAAGGTGCCGATTTCTTGTTGACTAGCAACCTTCTTCTTTTTCCTTCACTTTTTGGTGGCTAATTTCTTCATCTGCTAAAGCTTTAATCGGTGCAAAGAGGAAGATTGTGGTAAGTATTCATACTCCAATCGATTCGGTAATAATCATGACAAGAGCCGAAACCCCTATAGTTTAGGGAGGTGGCCGAATATGGGCATAGGCCTTATGGGGTTCTTCTTTTAATATTTTTATGGTTTATATAGTGGAGGAGCAGCAAGGCGTAGTGTCGACTTGGATTAGCTTGGATTATCGGAGTGACTAGATCTAGTCATCAACTTCGGCAATGGTATGGATTCTAAGGCCATTATGGATGGTGGCCGAATGAGAAAGTGTTGATAGTAGATGGTTTTCGTTTTGGTTTAATTATTGTGGGCTGATACATAAGTGGTTGATTATAGGAGAAATCGTGTAGGAGATCTCGTCAAGGAATATCGCTAATCAGGTGTGTAACGAACCCTCTTTCGTAGCTTAACTCAATAAATGCTGAAAAATCGAAATGTCGAAATTCTGGCATTTCAAGGACTTGTGAGCAAGCAAACGCTCATCGGTTAATTATATCCTCTAAGATGATGATCGTGAACGTTGGAAAAGATAAGAGCATGATGTTTGGCATTCACGGTGAGTTGGGCCTCGAGGGGTTAAAATCGGGCCCAATGGGCTAGACTTAGGACGCGTTTTCAGAGTGATACCTATTTTCAAAATAACACAACGACACAGATAATTGGTATAACAAAGATAACCACTTAAAGGAAATTTCAACTAGTTTACCAAAGTGTGGCAATGGTTGTGGGCATGTCTAGGATTGGATCCAATCAAGAGCTTGGTACTTAAGTAGCCTTTATGGCTTACCTCCTCTATTTCGGATACCTACCTGGTGCCCAATCTCCATTCACTCTGGTTAGCCCATCAATAGTCGATTTTTAGATAATAAAATGAAACATGGATTTTTAAACTGCGTGTGATACGTCAGATTCGGCCATAACGTCCAGGTCAGGTTTGGGGTGTTACAACTAGAGCTGTTATTGATGTGGGTGACGGTAAACTTATGCTTAGGGTAGGTGACGAAGAAATTATTTTTAAAATCTATGATGCCATGAGATTCTCTAGAGAACAAGATGACTTCTGTTATTTTATTGATTCTATTGATCATGCTACTGAAGATTCTTTACAGGAAATCGTGCATAAGGACACGTTGAAACTGTGTCTTGTTCAAGGAGAGGAGGTAAATGACGATGATACTGCGATAGGTAAGACAAAAGCTGAATTAAATTCTAACGAGTCTTTACTGAGATAGAAGAATTATGAGGGTATTGAGGTAAATAATGAATTAAAATTAAAACCCTTTATTGAAGAATCTCCTAAATTAGAATTAAAGCAATTACCAAATCACTTAGAGTATACATTTCTTGGAAATAATTCTACATTACCAGTGATTGTTGCTTCAGATTTACAGCTAAACAAAAAACATGAGTTACTTCAAGTGTTGAAGGAGCATGAAAGAGCCACAGCTTAGAAGATTTTCGATATTAAAGGAATCAGTCCCTCTTTTTGCACCCATAAAATTTTAATGGAAGATGAATATAAACCTTCTGTACAAGGTTAAAGATGACTGAATCCTAACATGAAAGAAGTCGTGAAAGTTGAGGTAATTAAACTTCTAGATGCTGGAGTTATTTATCCTATTTCTGACAGTTCTTGGGTGAGTCCTGTGCAGGTTGTTCCTAAGAAAGGAGGTATGACTGTTGTAGCTAGCAGAAAGAACTAATTGATCCCAACACTAATAGTCACGGAATAGAGAGTTTGCATTGACTATAGGAAGTTGAACGATGCCACGAGAAAAGATAACTTTCCCTTGCCATTCATTGATCAGATGTTGGAAAGATTATCTGGGCATATGTATTATTGCTTCCTAGATGGACTCTTTGGTTACTTCCAAATCCTAATAGCTTCTGAGGACCAAGAGAAAACGACATTTACATGTCCATACGATACATTCGCTTATCGAAGAATGCCTTTTGGATTATGTAATGCTCCTGCTACCTTTCAGCACTGCATGTTGGCCATTTTTGATGAACTCATAGAAGACATTATAAAGGTATTTATGGACGACTTCTCGGTATTCGGTAATTCTTTCCATCTTTGCCTTAAAAATTTAAAACGAGTTCTAATGAGATGTGAGGAAATGAACCTTGTACTTAATTGGGAAAAATATCACTTCATGGTTCGTGAAGGGATTGTGCTAGGCCACAAAATTTCTAGTAAAGGGATCGAGGTTGATAAAGCGAAAATTGGAACTATTAAGAAATTACCTCCCCCTAGTTCAGTTAAGGCTATTCGAAGCTTTTTAGGACATACTGGGTTTTATAGAAGATATATTAAGGATTTTTCTAAAATAGCTAAGCCTTTAACGAATTTGTTAGAAAAAGATGTGCCTTTCAATTTCAATCAAGAATGTTTAGAAGCATTTAATACCCTTAAATATAAATTAATTAATGCTCTGATTGTAGTTGAACCTGATTGAAATTTACCCTTTGAACTAATGTGTGATGCGAGTGATTTTGCAGCAGGTGCAGTTCTTGGACAGTGAAGGGATAAGCATTTTCAATCGATTTATTATGCTAGCAAGACATTGATAGCCGCACAAGAAAATTACACAAATACTGGGAAAGAATTGTTGGCTGTGGTTTTTGCATTTGATAAATTTAGACCATTTTTAATATTATCTAAAGTTGTTGTCTACACTGACCATTCGGCTCTTCGTTATCTCCTTACTAAATTAGATGCAAAGCCTCGACTAATAAGATGGATTTTATTGTTGCAGGAATTTGATTTAGAAATCCAAGATAAGAAGGGAGCTGAAAATCTTGCAGCAGGTCACTTGTCCAGGTTAGAAAACCCCCATCTCGAGGAAATTGATGAAAATGAGATAAATGATTCGTTTCCTGAAGAACAACTCTTGGTTATAGCTGACTCTGAAAGCCCTTGGTTTGTAGGTATTGCGAATTATCTAGCTGCTAATATCCTTCCAAAAAGGTTGACACATCATCAAAAGAAGCGGTTCTTTTCCAATGTTAAAAACTATTTTTGGAAGGATCCTTTCCTTTTTTGTGTATACGCAGATTAAGTAATTCAGAGATGTGTTACAAAATCAGAAGCGAGTAAGATCTTGGAACACTACCACTCAGGGCCAACAGGAGGACATTACAATAGGACTAAGACAAAACATAAAGTACTCGGATCAGGTTTTTATTGACCCACATTATTCAAAGACGCTAACAGATATGTTACTTCTTGTGATAGATGCCAGAGAACAGGAAATATCTCTAAACGTAATGAAATGTCTCAAACGTATATGCTCTCATGTAAAATATTTGATGTTTGGGGTATTGATTTTATGGGCCCATTCCCTAGTTCGTATGGAAATAAATATATCCTAGTAGCAGTCGATTATATGTTGAAATGGGTAGAAGCTCAAGCTTTACCTACTAATGATGCTAGAGTGGTAGTTAGATTCCTTAAAAAGCTATTTTCTCGATTCAGAACACCTAGAGCAATCATTAGTGAAAGGGGTACACATTTTTGTAATGCTCAATTTGATAAAATACTTGAGAAATATAGAGTATATCATAGGACAACTACCCCTTATCACCCTCAAACTAGCAGACAAGTCGAAGTCACCAATCGAGAACTTAAACGCATCCTATTGAAAACCGTAGAATCAAATAGGAAGCATTGGGCAACGAAAGTAGATGACGCTTTATGGGCCTACAGAACTGCTTTTAAAACTCCTATAGGAACCCCTCCTTACAAACTTGTTTATGGGAAGAGTTGTCATCTCCCATTCAAATTAGAGTATAAAACATTTTGGGCTATAAAATTCCTAAACTTTGATCCTAAACTCGCAGGTGAGAAGAGATTGATGCAGCTGAACGAGTTAGATAAATGGCGAGCAAACGCTATGAGAACTCATGATTATACAAAGAAGCGACGAAGCGACACCACGACGCTCGTTTAAATTAGTCCAAAAAATTCAAAGTTGGAGATCTTGTCCTCTTGTATAATTCAAGGCTCAAATTGTTTCCCGGAAAGCTGAAATTAAGATGGTCAGGACCATTCGTAGTGTAAACCATTTTCCCATACGGTACGATAGAGGTAACTCACCCAAAATTTGGCACATTCAAGGTAAACAATCATCGACTTAAACTTTATAATGGTGAGGATTTAAAAAATGATAGAGAGGACCTTCAGCTCCTCGAACCTTCGTAACTATGCGCACAAGGTAACTCTAGCTTAGACTTTAAATAAGCGCTTCTCGAGAGGTAACCCGAGTACTAACCCCACTAATATTCTTATTTTTTTTACTTTATATTATGTAGGTTTTTGACCCACACGGGTGTGTCCTAGGTCGTGTGACTTAACATGGGTATGTTAATAAGTTACACGGCCGTGTGACCCACACGGCTTGTACACACGGGAATTTAATTGGCCGTGTGGATCCTGAGACTTAATTTTTATTTTTATAGGAAATCGACAGTGAGTTACACGGCCAGGCGACACGGCCGTGTAATCCACACAGCCAGAACACATGGGCGTGTCCCTGGCTGTGTGAGCCCTGGAGCTAAAATTTCCCAAATATCGATAGAGACACGGCCTAACAAAGACCACATGGCCTGAACACACGGGCGTGTCCTAGGCCGTATAAAAATTGGAGCTAAGTTTTTTGAATTTGAAATAAGTCAGAGAGCTCCATGGGCAAAGGCACACGGGCATGGGAGAAGTGAACAACATACCACACGGCCGTGTGAACCACACTGCCTGGACACACAGGCGTGTCCAATGCCATGTGACGAGTGGCTTATTATTTTCCTCGATGAACACGGGCTGGGTTCTCAGCCACACAGGCGTGTGGCACGACCGTGTGGCCTAACACGGACCGTTACACGACCGTGCCCCTTTTTAACCCACAAACCCTAATATTTTATTTTTTTTCTTTTCTTTTTCTCCAAATCTCTCCCAAACACCAGCCACCTCCGACCTAGCCCTTACATTTTTGGCCACCGTTGTCCCCTTTGCCATCCTAGCCTTCCCTTTTGATCCCCACGATGCACAGCCCCTCATCCCAACCGACCCCCCTTTCTAACCACCCTCCACTCTCCCCTCTTCCTTCTCCTTTCTTACCTCTCCCAAACCGCCGCGCTCGCATGACCCCCACCCATGAACGCCGCCCCTTAAACCTGCACCAGCCACGATTCAGCCCTCCCTCAGCCGAATCCCTCCCCCTCTCCCTTATTCTTCGTTCCCCTTCGCACCCTCCATCCCTGTTCCGTCCGACCACCACCACCGTGCATTCAACCTTTCCCGTCGACCACTACCATACCACTGTCGGTTTCTTCCCCATTCCCTTTGTATTTCTTTATTTTGTAATTATTATTATTATTATTATTATTATTACTATTCTTTATTTTTTCATTATTATTATTATTATTATTATTATTATTACTATTCTTTATTTTTTCATTATTATTTTCTTATTATTATTCTTGTCATTATTATTTTTATTTTTTTAGTTATTTATTTTTATTCTATTGGTTTTACTGATATTGATTCTTTCTTTTTTTTTTTGTTAGTTATTGATATTTTAAACATCTCTAATAATTGTGTTACTCTGAATTTACTTAGCAGTATTGTTCATGTCTTTTGTTTTAGTAAATTGATTTTATTTTGGATTTTATCCTTACTATTCTGGTTCTTCCTATTCATTATTAGGTTATTGGTTTAGTATTAACATTTAGTTTTATCATGTTAAAAGCATGTTTCTTTATTATTTTTATTTGTTCAAGTTTAACTTAGCTATTGGTACACCCTTAGCCTATTCCCTTTATGATAATTCGTCATTTTAATCTCTTTTTTTCAAGTACACATTGACAAACACACGAGGCAAATCTAAGGTCGCTGTTCTTACTTCGAAAAAGCAGAAAGGACCTGGCAGGACCTCATCCTCGAGCGCATCTGTCGAGGTTCGCCACCATTATCTCCAATTTTCGACAGGCCCCCAGGAGGAATTGTACTAGCTTCATCGAGTAAGACCCATCGGTGTTGGTCGTTTCACTGATTGGGCCGCGCTGGAGTAGGTCCATTTGGCTGATGATGTGCGTGCGATTATTGTTACAGCCCCGTGGGATAAGTTCTTCACCATCATCGAGCTCACCTACTTGGAGCTCACCTTAGAGTTCGGCACCACATTTTCGGTCCAACAAGTCATGTCAGTCCATGACGAGCCAGACACCATCACTTTTCGCCTTGGCGGGTTGGTGCGACATATTTGCATCCCAGAGTTTGGTGCTACTTTGGGACTTTACACAGAGGAGTTCATGGGTGTCGAGGACTTTCTTCAGCTTCATCGACATGTTCATTACTCACCTTCGCGATGTTGGACTCAGCTCACGGGTGGCCTGACTTACTGTGATGCAAGTCACTCGAAGGTGATGCATCTCTCTCCGGCCCTACGGTATATTCATGCCCTCCTAGCTCACACTTTGATAGGACGGAGAGAGAGCACCGGAGTGGTTAGTACCTATGACGCATATTTTCTGTGGAGCATGACTATCGAACATGTGTTTGATTTGGCATATTTCATCGCACTCGCTTGCCACAATCAGAATGAACGCCATAAGAAGGGCCCTATCTGTCTCGGCCCTTACGTGACTCATCTAGCTCGACACTTCGGTTTACTCGACACACTAGAGCAGTCCTCGACACTTACCCTCGTCGGCCATATGTCCCCTGAGGGCATCTCTAGCATGATCCACATGAGGATGATCGAGCGACGACGTGGAGTGGACCCTCAAGATGAAAGCTAGTCCACCGACATTCAAAGATGACCTAGAGGACTTCACTGATGATGTCCCTCCCTATCACGAGGACCCACCACAGCCTCCACCATCGAGTCACCGACTTGCTCCTTCTGCTGCTAGCTCCCTAGGAGTATCCTCTAAGGAGTTTGCTAGTTTCCGTCAGTACTGTACTCAAAGGTTCGACAATATTGATGCGACTTTACAACAGATCTATCAGTATCTTCATATCACTCCTCCAGTGCCACTGACTCGTGACACTGATCAGTCTGATGATGAGGACCATTGAGTCTGATTATTTTTATGTTTATGTTTATGTTTATTTTTATCTTTTATTATCTTTTATTATCTTTTATTTTTATTTTTATTTTTATGTCTATTTTGTTTTCCTATTTTGAACTTTATATTAATTATTATGGTTGTTTCTTAACTAGTAGCCCTTTAATCTTCTTCAGCATTGTGTTTATTTTTTTATCAGTTGCTCAGAATTTTGCACTACCTCTACATTTATCTACAATTCCGCTTTCCACTATTCTGGGAAATTCATCCACCATTCAGGCCAGTTTCAATTATCTCCCTATCTTATGATATTTTGTCTCTATTATGATTTATATTTGTTTGTACATTGAGGACAATGTACATCTTAAGTGTGGGGAGGTTATTTATATAGTTATTTGGAAATCCTTGAATTATGCTTTGTGTTTAAGTAATTTTCTCATATTACTATTAGAATGAATTCTTTTTGATTTATGATTATCATTGATGTGTTTTAGATTAAATTTATAGGTAATTTTGCATTGATTGTTTAAACTTTAAGACATTAGAGAATCAAGCATGACAAGTCTATTTTTCAGAATTAAAATTTTTAAGATGTTTCCCTAAATTGAGGTATTACCTTGAAGTTTGAAATTTGCAAGATTGACATCAAAAGCCATAATTTTTGTGAGATTTTGAGCCTTTAGAGCATACATTTTTTCGTGCTCACTTTATTGTTGGTTATGAGTGTGTCAATATTGAATTGTTATTCTAGAACTTGCTTCGATTATACATGTCGAGACCACACCTTTGATTTGATATACGAAGATGATAGAGGCACCTAGGTTTTAACCCACTTATCCCATAAAAAAGCCTACCTTCATAATTTAACCCTTAGTGAACCCCTTTGAGCCTAACAAACCGTTTCTTAATTTATCCTTAATATTAATCCATACATCATACTTTTTGATTCACTGAGAATTTTTTCTTAGTTTATTGATTCCCTTTTTATCGATATTTGATTTGGTTAATTGCCTAATTATGTTCTTTTATTTTAGTTGTATAAAATTCTCTTATTATTCATTCAGTAAAAAAAAATTGAAAAAAAAAATACATACATATTGATTATTATTAGTTCTTTGTCTTGAGCATAAGTAGTTAATTTCATATTCTGAGAAGAAGCTCATGTTTATCTTTAATAAATTCGATTGATGTAATTATTTAGTATTATTTTATTTTTCTAGTTAGGTAATTTATCAATTCGATCTCGATTCTAACCTTCTTTTTCAGCCTTTATCCACACCTTTAACCCAAGCCCCGTTACAACCCTTTAAAGACCTTTTGATTTGTGCATGATCTCATTTATAGTGGTGGAGATTTGATTTTCATGCAAGCCTATGGTAATAACTTTTCATACTTGACTCTTGAGTGCTTAATTTTTGAACCTTAAACACTTTGAGTGATTTAAGTGATCCTTTAGTGAGGATGTCAATTCTTGTCAGTTTTGGATTAAAGGTAATTATTTAGATAAGGGGAAATACCCATGTTTTCATGCTTTAAAAACGATAGACTTGGATTGTTTTTTCATTTAATGCTCTTTTAGTTGAATTATCAATGTATGATTATTTGTGAAGTTATGATAAAACATTGTTGATGAGAATTATGAATTAAGAGAATTTAATTGTAATTGTGAGTTGAGAATTTCGCTTGAGGACAATCAAACGCTTAAGTGTGAGGATATTTGATAAACCATAAAAATAACACATTCTAATCCCATACCTAGCATATTTTTGGATGACTTATCATATAAATTAGTGAATTAGATGCTCTTAATCCTTTAATTTCATGTTTTATACTCAGGAGAGCATAGGGGAACAAAATGAGCAGAAAACGGGCCAAAAATGGACAAAACGGGCTGATTGAAAGATCCACATGGCCAAGACGAATTCCACACAGGTGGAGCACACGCTCGTGTGAGTGACACGGGCTGACCACACGTTCATGTAGCAGCCCGTGTCGATATCGCTCCAGGGTTCCTAAATACATGGAAAAAGCCAATTTTTAGGGTTTCTGAACATTCTAAAGTTTATATAAACACACTAAAAGAAGACCCAAGGAGGACACGCAGAGTAGAAAATAGGAATTATTCGAAGAACGCCAACGGATTCAGCTCGAAAGCAGGATCTCCTTCAAGACTGAAGATCTCCCTTTAATTTCTCTCGAAGTTTTTGGGTTTCTTTATGTTTTGTTATTTTCTTATTTTTGAGATGTTTTCCTACTACATTATGAACTAAACTCCCTAAATACCTAGGGAGGATGAAACCTAAGACGGATCTTGTTATTTAAAGTTTTGAATTTAATGATAAATACTTGTTCTTGTTCTTAATTATGAGTTATTAATTCTTGCCTTAATATTTTCAGGATATTATTCCAAGTTTGATGTGCTTATTCAGTGGAGCAAAAGTCTCTGTTTAAGAGTAGATCTCACATAATTAAGCAGAGTTGCATGCAACCTTAGAAATAGGGCGACATAAATCTGTTGGATTAGAGTCAAATCTAATAAGGGAATCCATAGATCGAGTTAATGCGACAATAGGGGTTTTAATTAGAAAGAGATTTCAATTAATCAACCTAGAGTCAGTTGTTCTTCGTCTCGAAAGATATATTAACATAATTTAGGGATTTCTACGGATCAAGACAAGTGAATAAATCGTTTGATTCAGAGTTAGAATAATAAGTGAAGTCTAGGTGTTTTCTTCCTTGGGTATTGTCTTTATTATCTCTGTTGCGTTTAGTAGTTAATTAGTTAGTTAATTTTAGATTAAAAAAATCTCTTATATTTTAGGCTAAATAATAGAAAAATAGTTAATACTAGTACTTTTAGTCATTGTGGATACAATACTCTAGACTCACCGTAACTATACTACCATTCGATAGGTGCGTTTGCCTTAATCGTGATCGTAGTCTAGTTTAGTGTTCAACAAATAGATCCTTATGGTAAAAGAAAGTTAGAATAAGATATTCAAAAATATGATTATCTGAGAACTTTAAATAAAGATTTCTAGACAGTTGAAAATACAACTAGGATTTTTGGTAACCAAACTGAAAATATAGCTACTAATGAAATTAAAACTGAATATATAGAAGAGTCATCTAATCAACAATCAAGTCAAACCATACCTATGCCACATAGGATAGATGATTTAAATAAAACAAATGTGGTCCAAGGAGGAATATATTTAAACTTAACTAATATTTCAATATCAGACTATGAAAAAACTATAGATGATTGGGCACAGTCAATTACAATTGTTGTAAACAACAACAATACTTGGTCAAAAGAAAAATTCTTAAATTATTTTGTAGGAACTTTTCAAGGTGATGTTTTAAAAATTTTAAGACAATGGGAAGAATCTAATGTAGGAAAAGTCCAAAAAGGACAATTAATTAATCAGATAGGTACTCCTAAAGATCTTTTAAAAGGATTAACTAATATTCTAAAAACAGAATTTTGTGGTTATTTTGATAAAAAAGATCAAGATAGTATATCTAGTTATACTTTGTCAAAAATTAAATTATGTGATATTAGATATCTAGAAGAATTTTCTAAAAAATTTCTTCATGAATATCAAAAGCTAAAAAATGAAAATATAAAATTTTAGAAAAACCAATATTTTCATAAATTACCGCCACCATGGGATGAGATATATATAAAGAAATATGTATCTTATTTAGATAAACATAGTAAAGAAGCAGGAGTAGCAAAAGAAAATATAGATTCTATAGGAAATAGGATAAATTTTGCGAAAGAAAGAATAACTTTACATTGTTTACAACTAAAGCATCTAAACAAGTAAAAAATAAATTAAGTTATAGTCACTGTACAAAAATTTTAGAAAATGAATGGGAGTTCGGATGCAAAACAACACGTCCTAATACTTATAAAAAACATATAAAGAAAAATAGAAAATATAAATTAATTCAATGGAAACCAGGAAATAAAAGATATACTGGAAATAATAAGAAAAAGAAAAAAATTGTTAGAAGAAAAACCTTTAAAAAACCTAAAAAACAAATATGTAAATATTCATATAGCACCAAATTGTCCTAACAAAGGAAAAAGTGCTAAAAAAATGATTAAAAGTCTTGAAGAAGAAGATTTAGAAATCTGTTATGATGAGGAAATAAATCCTGAAGAAATATTATATGAATTAATATCAGAAATAGATTCTGATTCAGATAATGAAGAATATATATTTATGTTTAATGTAGCAAGTAGTTCTAAAAATCAATTAGAAGAAATTCCTAAGTCTGAGCAACAAGATATAAAATTAGGAAATTAAGCGGAGAAGAAAATAAATAAAAATCATAATTCTAAAGAAGAAATATATCAAATATCTAAGTTTAAAATATGGAGTCAAAGACATATAGAGAAAATTAGTGGCAATTCAGTCGCTAAAGATACTAGAGGTGGATTAACAGAGATCCCATTATTTACTAAAGATAAAATTAAGATGATTAAAAAGAAATACCCTCAAGTTAGCTATATACATTTAGGTATAGTTATGATAACAATTAGAGCTTTATTTAGAAAAGGTCATGATATACCTATAATAGCAGTATTATTAAATAAAAGATTTAAAAATCCAATAAAAGCACTTATTGGAGGAATTCAATCTAATTTACATTCTAGTGTAATAGGTTTTAAAGTTAAACCAAATTAGTTTATATCTATTACAGATCCTCTAATAGAAGAATGTTTATGTTTAAGAATTCAGACAAAAAATTATGAAATTAATGATTTAGCAGAAGATCTAGCAATAAGTTGGACTTCTATAAATGAATATACCAATACAGCAGAAGTAGAGATTAAGGAAATTAATAATAAAATAATTGAGTTATATGAGCCTAATAAATTTACTACAGAAATTTAGCCAAAAATATTACATTTAAAATATTTATCAATACCAAGAGATTGGATGATAGATAGAATAAGTGGTGCTAATACTTCAAAACCTGTAAGTACTATAGAATATATATCGTCAGGAGATAGATTATATTTTAAAAATAATGCTATAACAAATACAAATGATAATTTAGTTTTACCCTCAAATACTCAAACAGAGGAAGATAAGGAGAATATAAGTACAAGCTCAACACCAATGGGAATGAAAACAGTTCATATACCTATTTTTCCTACTGAACCTAGTAGAAATTCTAGAAATACTAGAATTGTAACGCCCCGAATTTTGGGCCTAGAATTTTTAGGTTTTAAGTGTAAGGTTAGTGGGAAAGTTGCACACATAAGTTAAGTTGTGCAGTTAAGTGTTAGAATGAGCCTGCTGGTCTAGTGGATTGGTGTGTGTTTAGTGAACCTTTGGGTTTTGGGTTTGAGTCGTTGTGCATGCGTTTAGGGAGCCTTTTTATTTTTGTTTTGTTTAGTTTAAGGGAATATTATATGGTTTATTATTATTTATTTTACTTTTACTTTTACTTTTGTTTTATTTTATTTTTACTTCTATTTCTTCTTCTTCTGTACGATCTTTTTCTTTTTCCCTTCATCTGTTATTCATCTTTCTTCATCTTGAATTTTCTAAATCTCTCTCAAGCGGGTTATCGGATTTTCGCTCCTCTATTGTTCTCACCGATCACACAGGTGTGGGACTCAACTCTGAATAATCTACCATTCTTATGTTTTGCAAATGTTGTTTCGACTTTTCGTGAGAGTGCTATTCTCTAGTTTTAGAGTTTTGATGGCTGAAAGGGAGTGCGATACTCTATTTTCTGATGTGTTTTTGATAGTACTAAAGTAGGGGGACGGTTTGGTGGCTGAGGTGGTGTTTTTGGGGCTGTTCAAGGGTGGTTACGTGACTGCCCCGACGGCCATATGGGTGTGTGCCGAGGCATACGGCCATGTGGATTTGGGGATTAGGGTTTCAGGCTAGATATGGGTGCCACATGGCCTGGCCACACGGGCGTGTAGCCGATTTAGGGATTTTTGTCGGAACTACACGGGTGTGTCCCTTGATCCATACGGGCGTGTGAGTTTGGGAATTAGGGATTTGAGATTTGGGTGTGTGAGATCCTCACACGGTCGTGTCGACTCTGCACTTGAATATAATGAAATTGGACAGTGTCTTACACGGCCTACTCCCACGGCCGTGCCTCTGCACCACAAGGGCGTGTGCCTCTGACACACGGCTGTGTGCTACTCATTACACGAGCGTATGGACCCCCACACGGTTTGAAGTGCTCCACAGGGCCGGAGCACATGGGCGTGTGGCCTTATCTCACCAAACTTTGGGTTTTAGGTCAAATGCAAGTGCAAATGAGGCTCTGTGTGTTCTAACCCCCGACTAAGCCTTACTGGGGGTAATTACGACCTTGATTTGGGCTTGATATGTGTGCACTTGTGTTTGGTTGCAAGATAATTTGATACTGGATTCGAGATACGAAGGTACACATGTTTGATTCTGTAACTGATTGACCGGATGTGTGTGTGTCTGCTTTTGATTGACTGTCTAAATTTGTATTCTGAATTTTGTACATCTGACTGCATACATACATACATATGCATAAATATTTTTGGGTGAGATGTTGAAGAGTAGGGAGATTTATGATTTGGCAATTTATCTGCATTCTAAAAGCCTTAATAATACCCAGAGGGTCATAGGCGGTCGCAATACCCTGAGGGTCGTGGACATTTCTATTAACGGTATAGCGATTTACCACCTTGCACTGTACCGCATGTACGTTAGCTACGCTACGTACCAATATCTGATCTGGCAGTCATACTACATGTCCATGCATGTGGTTTCTTCGCATTTCACAAGATACTCATACGCTAGCCTTGCTGCGTGATATATCCGATCCGCAGTTATCATGCATGTCCATGCACGTGGTCTTCCTCATGGCACTGTACAACTTCCTGATAGTCCCAATTCCCTGAGGGTCGTGGATAATGTATAGGGGATATAAGGTTGGATGGGCTTTTCGAGGTCCTACTTGGAGTACAGGGATGGGTGGGTTGATTATATCCCCACAGGATGTGTAGGGTTGGATGGGTGGGTTATTTTAAAACTCATTCGCACTCATATACATTTGTCTGATTCCGTGACTGTGATATCTGTCTGACTAAAATATTTTTGTTTGATTGACTGCGAATTCTGATTGTATTATTTGATTGGAAGGCACTCGTGCCTAAAAGAACTTTGTGAGATGGGCTAAAGCCCAACCGATTTTGATTCTGGAAAAGGGCTTAGGCCGGTTTGTGACTTCTAAAAATTTTTGATATTGTGATTAACAGAGCCATATGACTGTAAAGTTACATATGGTCTGTTTTTGTTTAAGTCGCTCTGTAAGTATGTTCCGTTGCTGAACTATTTTTAGTTTTTCTGTACCTGTCTTTGATTCGGTAGTTAGTTAGTTTGATCTCACACTAAGCTCGTATAGCTTACCCTTCTTCTGTTTTCCCCTTTCAGGTACAGTTCTGGATTCTAGACACTGGACTCAGTACGCGGAGGTCTTGGACAGTCTTGGTGGATAAACTATGGATTCTGTTTGCATTTTTAGTTTTGTTCAATATTCGGTTAAAGTTTAAACTATGAGGATTTATAGTGCTATGGTACAATTTTGATTTGTGTTTCAATTCGTATAATCTGAACTGATTTTACACTGAAATTTACTTTAGGATTTGAACTGATTTGTTAACAAACGTTTTAAATGGTTTGGTTTGATAAGATAAACTGTTTTGAATATTTTTCCTACGATCACTTCGGTGATCAATGTAGCATTCCGAATTCGGTCTAAACTCCTAGGCCGGGTTTGGGGTGTTACAAGAATGAAAGAAATACAATATTTTACAATTATTCAACAAATGAAAATGGGAAAAAATGATATTATTACATTTTCAAATTTTCAACCTAGGAAATATTATAGATATATAGAAATTACATTTCAATTTAGAGAATATAAAACATATTCTTTACATGCTTTATTAGATACTGGAGCTACCACCAGTAGTTGTAGAGAAAATGCTATTCCTGTAGAAAAATAGGAATTAATGAAAAACCCAATTAGAGCCATAGGAATAGATGGTAAAGAAACCATAATTCAATTAAAGGCTAGAAATATACCAATTTACATAAATAATGTAAGATTTGTAATTCCTAAAATATTGTGTTTTCCTGAAATGCATGGAGACATATTATTAGGAAATAATTTTATATATCATCATTTACCATTCTCTATAGATAGAAACCTAGTAATATTGTCAGTAGAAAAAACTTCTGTGGAAATACCTTTAGTAGAAAATCATAAAATTGTGTGTGATAAAGGATTTACACCAATAAGAAAAGAACAAATTAAACAACTTGAAACAAGTCATTGGTTGTTTAAAATTTTAGAAGATAATTTTAGTGAAGAACCATTAAAATTATGGCAAAATAGTCCTAGATATTGTGAAATAAAATTAGAAAATCCTAATAAAATTATTAGAGTTAAACCTATGATCTATACTAAACAAGATATAGATGAATTTGATACACAAATTAAAGAATTATTAGAAAAATGATTAATAGAAAAAACTAATAGTCTACTGTAACGGCCCAAATTTTGGGCTTAGAAGTTTTGGGTCTTGAGAATAGGGACAGTGAGAAGGTTGCACTGATGTGATTAGTTGGTCATTTAAGTGACAGAATGCACCTCAAATCTTCCAAAGATAGATGGATTCTATATTTAATAAATATAAAAGATTTTGTGTAGTTTATATAGATGATATTTTAATATTTTTAGATACATTAGAAAAACATAGAAAACATTTAAAAATTATTTCTCAAGAATTCATAAAACATGGAATTATTTTGAGTGCTAAGAAAATAGAATTAGAAAAAACAGAAATAGAATTTTTAGGATTAAATTTATCAGCAGATGGTCTTAAACTACAAGATCATATTATAGTAAAAATAAAAGAATTTCACGAAAATATTGAAGATAAAAAACAACTTCAACAATTTTTAGGAATAGTCAACTATGGAAGAAATTTCTTTCCTAACTTATCTCAAAAAAATAGGTAAGCTATATGAAAAGTTAAAAAAGGATAAACCTTTTTACGGGTCTAAAAAAGATTCAGAAATTATAAAAAATTAAAATAAAAAATAAATTATACTCCAAAGGTTTATTTACCCAAACAAGGTGATAAATTAATTTTAGAAACAAATGCATCACAAAATTATTGGGGATGTATTTTAAAAGCTAAAACAGTAAATAATGAAGAATTAGTATGTGGATATAGTTCAAGAAAATTTAAACCAAATGAAATTAATTATGTTATATATGAAAAAGAATTATTAGCAATAAGGAAAGGAATAAAAACTTTTCTTATATATTTAACACGTGAAAAATTTATCATAAAAATTGATCATCAGGCAGTTAAACAATTCCTAACTAACAAAAGTTCGGAAACAGTACCTAGAAGAATTAGATGGTATAATGAATTATGTACTTTTAATTTTGAAGTTTTATATATAAAAAGCACTGATAATATTATTGCTTACTATCTTAGCAGGCCTTATGGATAGAGGTAAAAAACCTCTAGAACAAGTTGGAGAATGGACCACAGTCCATAAAAAACCCAACAAAGGGAAATCAATAACTCTTAATCAATGATTTATTAAGACATCTCCACAGGCATCATTTTATTCTAACCAAGGATATTATATTCCCTATCCAATTGACCACCAGTTGGATCTCAATTATTTTCTACACCAAGTATGGTAAGTCAATACCCTTGGTCCCAAGATCCAAATTCGGCATTCCAAGCCAGTTATGCCGAAATGATTAAAGGAGCAAAAAATTTGTTGAAACAACAACAAATTCCAGAAATAAAAGATTTCTATAATCAAGGATTATGAAGTGAAATTTATAATTTTATCAATGAAATATGGAAAACCCATATTTTAGAACAAAGAGCAAATTTTATGTAATATCCTGATTTTGGGCCTAGTCGAAATAGTAGTTTCGTGACCACAAAATTCAAGATAGAAATAATTATTTTATGATTATTTTGAGGTCTATGATATGATTTCATGATTGTATGAAAATTTCGTGAAATAATTTTATGCATAAAGTGCTTAAATTTAAATTAGGGACTAAATCGAATAATTTGTAAAACTTGCATTCTAGAAGTTTCTAGTATGAAATTGTTTTGAAATATTAATTAGGAGGTCTAAAATAGCAATTTTACCAATTTTTAAGTCTATGGACAAAAATTGGACATGGATGGAATTTTTGGAAAGTTTAGTAGTAAGGGCATTTTGGTCATTTAGGGGTAAAATGAATTAAAATACAAAATTAAAAGCCAATTTTGCTCATCTTCAACCCCATGGCCGAATATAGCAAGGAGAAACCATGGATAGGGTTTTTCAAGCTTCCAAGCTCGATTGTAAGTCCGTTCTAGCCCCGTTTTTCAAGTTCTTTACGTTTTTGGAATCCCGGTAACTTGATTAAGCTTATTCTAGCAATAATTTAAGCTAGGGTTCATATTTGGAAAAATACCCATAAGTGAAATGTGTTTATTTTGATGTTTTATGGTAGAATATGAAGGCTGAAATTATGTTAAACAACTTTTGCTAAGCGATTTTAAGCAAAAATGAGTAAAACGCTTAATCCAGTAAAAATTGTTATTGTTCATAACTATGTGTTAGAGTGAGAATTTGATGTTTTCATAGAAGGGAAAAATGTTCAGCATGTCATAAAACATAAGAAAATATGCTGAATTTTAATTTACGAGCTTTGGGGCAAAAGTGTAAATATGCAAAAGTTTAGGGGCAAATCAGAATTTTGCCAAAATATGATTTTGGGTTAATTTGAATAATGTGAGCCCTAATTAGACTATATTTTAAATGATAGAGCAAGGAAAACTAAAATTTGGGCTAAAATGGGGAAAAAAACCAAGTTGTGGACGAAATGGTAAAAGTAGCCATTTTCACATACGAGGTAAGTTCATATGTAAATGTTGGTAACATAGTTATTATTTTAAATGTTTTTATGTTATTTAAATGATATGATAATTATTATGAAATATTATACTCGTGATAATTGTTTGATAATATATCAAATTATGTGATATACTTGGAAAATGTGAAATACTATCGAGTATCGGTATCGGCATTCTGTAGAAGATGGTTGAGACACATGATTGGGAAAAAGGTCCCGTTGAACCTTCGAATGGATTAGGATACAAGTGACATGTCACTTGGGATATTTGGGCATCCGAACTCGTTGAGTTGAGTCCGAGTTCACTTATGGATGCGAATGTCCGAACTCGTTGAGTTGAGTCCGAGTTCGAGAGATGTAACTAGGCATCCGAGCTCGTTGAGTTGAGTCCAAGTTCACTTATGGATGCGAACGCCCGAGCTCGTTGAGTTAAGTCCGAGTTCACTTATGGGCGGGTTACATGGTAGCTTGGCTACATATGTGGCACTTATGTGCAAACTTTTCGTGTATCCAAATTATATTCCGATGTGTTCAACGGGTAAAATTCTAGTCAAATGGAGGAATACTCGAGATGAAAGGGACGTAAGTGTTGTGAAATGGATACTTTGAACATGTATGTATTTAACCCTCGGGTTGAAAACTCGATATAACAACAATATGGTAAGATGATAAATGAAAATGTGATATGAATGTCTCGGTGATGATCATGCAAATGATGTTTATGTTTGCTTATATAGTTGCGTTACTTGCTATTTGCATGTGAACTTACTAAGCATTTGTGCTTACTCCCTCCTTTTCATTCCTTGTAGTGTTGACAAGACAGCTCGGAAATCAAAAATGGTCGGAGGCACGCTCACACTATCCGTATACCATCTTGGCATAATGGCTTCTATATTTTGAGTATGGCATGTATAGCATTATAATCATTTTGTATATATGGTCTTATGATATGGTTATTTAGTGGGATGGAAATGCTTGGTAATGATTAGCCATTGGAATGGCTAATCATGATCATATTTGGTGTTATGTATGCTAAATTGCTAGCTAATCCATGGGAACCATGAAATGGGTAAAATTTACCATAAAATAGATTCAGACAGCAGTAGTGACGTGAATTTGAAAAATCACTAAAAATAGTAGAAATGGAATTAAATAATGAATAAGTTATGGAATTGAATCTTGATGAGTCTATTTTCATATGGATAGAACAAAACAGGTATATGAGTTATATTTTATGAGATGTTTAAATTTTTGTGAAACAGGGCCAGAGAAATTTCTGGATCCCCTGTTTTGACTTTGGAAATTCACCATAAAATTTTCAAAGATAATTAGAAGTTATGATTTATATGTACAGATTCCTTATTAAGTCTAGTTTTATTAGAAATAAACGGCATATCATTCAAACTCTGTACAGGGAGATATCTGATTCGTAATACACAGAGGTCAGAGCAGTCGAACCCTGAAACATGGGAGATTTTAACTAATAAACTGTACTAATTTGCTAGACCAAAAATTCTATAAAAAAATAAGTAAATAGATATATGATTCTAGTTTCAGGGAAAATTTACAGAATTGGATTTCGAGTTTCGGAACTCGAGATATGAATTTTTAAGCGACTATGATGCAGATTGCTAGCTTGACTGAAAATTTTAAAAATAAATTGTTTGAGCTGTTTAAAGTAATGAATTAAGTCTGTTAACACCTCGTGTTCGACTCCGGCGATGGTCTCGGGTACGGGGCGTTACATTTTAGATGAGCTCTTTCAAAGTTTTCACAATTCTTAGTTGAAAAAACAACTAAAGAAGATGAAGCTCATGAATTATTATTAAAATCTATTATAGAGATTGGGTAGAGCTTGATACAGAATATATGGATATTAAGGAGATAAACAATCTTCTTGATATATTTCAATATTTTATTCATAAAGGAACAAATAGTCCTATTATGAATAAAGTATTTAGAATATGTTTATATAATAAAGCCAGAAAAATTTTACCAATGGAAATTTTTGCAAAAATAAATAGAGTTATTTGCAATAAGCAAACTCAATTTCAAAAGACTTTTTCTGAATACTTTTTACAAGCATATGTTTTTATGAATGAATTCGGAGAAGAAACTCCTACTATAAAGTTTAGACTTGATCACGAACCATTTGATATAAGCAGTATTGAATGGGGTTTTGTTAAAGAAATAGTTGTTCAAAATTGTTATTTTAGTTTATTAAAAGGTTTTCCTGCAATTATTAAGTCTATATTATCAAAAATAGTAAATCAAGACGATTTCTATTATTATTTCTATATTCAAATGAGTAGTCTTATTGGTATTGCTGAAAAAGAAAGATTTTATCAGCCATATCAAATCTGGATTATTCAAAGATTGATTGGAAGTCCTAAGTTATCAGCTGTCAAAGAAGACAAAGAACACTTGACAAAAAACATTGGCAAGTGTTATAATAATTTTAATTATTATCAGATCCAAACAGGGATTGATTTAATAACAACAGCTCAGCATGTACTTCAACATCAGAGTTATAAACTTTGGACTGATGGAAGAAGGATAGTGGCTGACGAGACTGGAAATATCCAGAAAAATAGAGATAAAGAATCTTTAAAGCTGTTAAAAAAGATAGCTAATATAGAGATTGATGATTTTCCATCGCACATAATCGATGAAATCAGAAACACGTGGGAGACTTGGAATTCACCAAGACTGTCACCAGAATCATTACACCTAGATGAATTGGAGACTTGGAATCTCGACAATATCCAAGAAGGATAAAGACAAAATAGCTAGTCACGTGGGAAAACAAGAAGAAATTCAAGATAGGTGGTAACTTAAAAAGCAAGGCATCTATGTACAAACAAAGATGTGATGTGACAAATGCCAGGATACGTGGAAGCCACAATAAATTCATCCTTATCAGAAACACTGTGCGGGATTAAATAGAGTTTAGGAATTTTGCTATAAATAGCAATGTATTAAGCTTAAACAAGGCATCGAAAAATAGTTTAGAATTCTTCTATCGTACTTTCAGTATTCTATCTTTGTAAACATTCTCTCTTTGTAAAAACCATCATTTACTTGAAATAAAATTATCTTCCGCATCCTTTATTCCCAGTAATGTTATTATAATAATAGATATATGGGTTTTAGAAGAGCTCTTTCAAAGTTTTCACAATTCTTAGTTGAAAAAACAACTAAAGAAGATGAAACTCATGAATTATTATTAAAATCTATTTTATATAGAGATTGGGAAGAGCTTGATATAGAATATATGGATATTAAGGAGATAAACAATCTTCTTGATATATTTCAATATTTTATTCATAAAAGAACAAATAGTCCTATTATGAATAAAGTATTTAGAATATGTTTATATAATAAAGCCAGAAAAATTTTACCAATGAAAATTTTTGCAAAAATAAATAGAGTTATTTGCAATAAGCAAACTCAATTTCAAAAGACTTTTTCTGAATACTTTTTACAAGCATATGTTTTTATGAATGAATTAGGAGAAGAAACTCCTACTATAAAGTTTAAACTTGATCACGAACCATTTGATATAAGCAGTATTGAATGGGGTTTTGTTAAAGAAATAGTTGTTCAAATTTTTATTTTAGTTTATTAAAAGATTTTCCTGCAATTATTAAGTCTATATTATCAAAAACAGTAAATCAAGATGATTTCTATTATTATTTCTATATTCAAATGAGTAGTCTTATTGGTATTGCTGAAAAAGAAAGATTTTAACAGCCATATCAAACCTGGATTATTCAAAGAATGATTGGAAGTCCTAAGTTACTAGCTGTCAAAGAAGAAAAAGAACACTTGACAAAAAACATTGACAAGTGTTATAATAATTTTAATTATTATCAGATCCAAACAGGGATTGATTTAATAATAACAGCTCAGCATATACTTCAACATCAGAGTTATAAACTTTGGACTGATGGAAGAAGGATAGTGGCTAAGAAGACTGGAAATATCCAGAAAAATAGAGATGAAGAATCTTTAAAGCTGTTAAAAAAGATAGCTGATATAGAGATTGATGATTGTCCATCGCACATAATCGATAAAATCAGAAACACGTGGGAGACTTGAAATTCACCTAGACTGTCACCAGAATCATTACACCTAAATGAAATAAAGACTTGGAATCTCGACAATATCCAAGAAGGATAAAGACAAAGTAGCTAGCCACCTAAGAAAACAAGAAGAGATTCAAGATAGGTGGTAACTTAAAAAGAAGAGAGAATACTGAAAGTAAGATAGAAGAATTCTAAATTATTTTTTGATGCCTTATTTAGGCTTCATACATTGCTATTTATAGCAAAATTCCTAAACTCTATTTAATCCCGCACAGTGTTTCTGATAAGGATGAATTTATTGTGGCTTCCAAGTATCCTGGCATTTGTCACTTCACATCTTTGTTTGTACATAGATGCATTGCTTTTTAAGTTACCACCTATCTTGAATCTCTTCTTGTTTTCCTACGTGGCTAGCTACTTTGTCTTTATCCTTCTTGGATATTATCGAGATTCCAAGTCTCTATTTCATCTAGGTGTAATGATTCTGGTGACAGTCTTGGTGAATTCAAAGTCTCCCACGTGTTTATGATTTAATCGATTATGTGCGATAGAAAAACATCAATCTCTATATTAGCTATCTTTTTTAATAGCTTTAAAGATTCTTCATCTCTATTTTTCTGGATATTTCCAGTTTCGTCAGCCACTATCCTTCTTCTATCAGTCCAAAGTTTATAACTCTGATGTTGATGTACATGCTGAGCTGTTGTTATTAAATCAATCCTTGTTTGGATCTGATAATAATTAAAATTATTATAACACTTGTTAATGTTTTTTGTCAAGTGTTCTTTGTCTTCTTTGACAGCTGATAACTTAGGACTTCCAACCATTCTTTGAATAATCCAGATTTGATATGGCTGATAAAATCTTTCTTTTTCAACAATACCAATTTGATATGGCTGATAAAATCTTTCTTTTTCAGCAATACCAATAAGACTACTCATTTGAATATAGAAATAATAATAGAAATCGTCTTGATTTACTATTTTTGATAATATAGACTTAATAATTGCAGGAAAATCTTTTAACAAATTAAAAGAAAAATTTTGAACAACTATTTCTTTAACAAAGCCCCATTCAATACTGCTTATATCAATTGGTTCGTGATCAAGTCTAAACTTTATAGTAGGAGTTTCTTCTCCTAATTCATTTATAAAAACATATGCATGTAAAAAGTATTCAGAAAAAGGCTTTTGAAATTGAGTTTGCTGATTGCAAATAACTCTATTTATTTTTGCAAAAATTTCCATTGGTAAAATTTTTCTGGCTTTATTATATAAACATATTCTAAATACTTTATTCATAATAGGACTATTTGTTCCTTTATGAATAAAATATTGAAATATATCAAGAAGATTATTTATCTCCTTAATATCTATATATTCTATATCAAGCTCTTCCCAATCTCTATATAAAATAGATTTTAATAATAATTCATGAGCTTTATCTTCTTTAGTTGTTTTTTCAACTAAGAATTGTGAAAACTTTGAAAGAGCTCTTTTAAAATTTGCTCTTTGTTCTAAAATATAGGTTTTCCATATTTCATTGATAAAATTATAAATTTCACTTGATAATCCTGGATTATAAAAATCTTTTATTTCTAGAATTTGTTGTTGTTTCAACAAATTTTCTGCTCCTTTAATCATTTCGGCATAACTAGCTTGAAATGCCGAATTTGGATCTTGGGACCAAGGGTATTGGCTTACCATATTTGGTGTAGAAAATAATTGAGATCCAACTGGTGGTCTTACCATTGGATAGGGAATATAATATCCTTGGTTAGAATAAAATGATGGCTGTGGAGATGTCTTAATAAATCATTGACTAGGAGTTATTGATTTCCCTTTGTTGGATTTTTTTATGAATTGTGGCCCATTCTCCAACTTGTTCTATCCATAAGGCCTGCTAAGATAGTCAGCAATAATATTATTAGTGCCTTTTACATATAAAACTTCAAAATTAAAAGTACATAATTCATTATACCATCTAATTCTTCTAGGTACTATGTCCGAACTTTTGTTAGTTAGGAATTGTTTAACTGCCTGATTATCAGTTTTTATGATAAATTTTTCAGGTGCTAAATATATAAGAAAAGTTTTTATTCCTTTCCTTATTGCTAATAATTCTTTTTCATATATAACATAATTAATTTCATTTGGTTTAAATTTTCCTGAACTATATCCACATACTAATTCTTCATTATTTACTGTAACACCCCATATTTTATAAAATTATTTATGTAATTATTTGACACAAATCTGTATTTGTTTCACTGGTTAAGTTTTTGGGAGTGTTTGAGAAGTCTTGAGTTCAAGCCTTAGCTTGGGAAAATTTTGGTTTTTATTTGAATAAAGCCTTGTCTTTGGTGATTAGGCTTATGAATATATAATTGTAAAAGCTTATCAAAATGGGCTTGCTGGTCTGGTGGTTAAGTGGAATGTTGGAGTGTTTGAGGTCTTGTGTTCGATTTGTAGGATAGGTATTATTTTTATGTTTGAACACTTAGGGAGTTTGACTTGGATCAGAAGTCTGAGGAGTGGGGGATTAGGGGATTACCCAAATCTTTTTATTCTCTCCTGTTGAAAATCTCTGCAGTTTCATCCTCTCTACCTTTTCTTTTAGTTTTTGTTGGTCAACTGGAGTTCCCCATTACTGCCGAATTTGTCACTTTTCCCTTAGCTCCAAACCTTAATTTTTCCTTTTCTTCGTCGTTATTTCACGTCGTTGGGCTTAGAGCATATTTGGTAAGTTTTGATTTTTGTGTTGTGGCATGGTTGTTGGTTGCGATATAAGAAGGGTTTCTTTGGATGATTAAGTATTAATCAAAGGACTGTTCTTCGTTCTCGAACAGCGAGTTAGGGTGTGAAATCCACTGGTTTTCGTTCGCAGGTAAGAGTGGTTACTTCTCGCAAGAAACTACGATTTAAGTTCTTTTAGAGTGCATCAAAAAGGTTTTTATTTAAGGGTTTATTACTCGATTGTAGGTTTTGGAGTGCTCGGTGGTCGTTTAGGCATCAATCGAAACCAGGTATGTACTCTGAACGCACTGAAAACGGGTTTCGACGAAAGCTAAAAAGCATTCTGTCAACGCCACACGGACGTGTGGTCGCCCATGTGCTAGGCCGTGTGGCAGTACACGGGCGTGTGGTTGACGAACCAGGCCATGCGCACGTGAACCACACGGGCGTGTGGGAATTTGGGCCAGCCCATGTGATTCACACGGCCAAGGGCAATTTGGCTCGTATGGGCCACAAGGGTGTGTGGGCCCACACGGGCAGGCTACATGGGTGTGTGAGCCCATTTTTCTGAAACGTTCTGAAAGGTTACACGGGTTACCCAAGATGACTGTGACCTATTGTAGGGTCGATAAGAAATACTTAGACCCTTGTTCTGTGATATGATATTGTGATAGATGAATATATATTTATTTTCTGATCTGATTATGAGTACATATATGTTAATCTACATTATAGCATGCCATACTCGTATGATGAATTGTATTGGGGTGGGATTGATGAAGTGAAGGAAGAACTGAAGGGCTTTATAAGCCTGTTATCTGGCAGCTAAGTTGTGTATTTATGATATGTGCCGCACTAGGGTACTCTACGGTGTGTAGGGTTGGATGGATTAATTTTATCCCTATATTCGGGGTGTAGGGATGGGTGGGTCGATTTTATCCCTACATGATGTGTTGGGTTAGACAGAGATGGTGTGCAGGGTTGGTGGGCATATTTCTGTTATTCTGATCTTATATGCATGCTATGTGTGGGATGGGCTAAGGCCCTAAGTTGTACTGATTCTGATTCTGAGTGGGCCAAGGCCCACACTGAATTTGAAAAGGCTCAGGCTCGGATTATGATTGTATTCTATTATTTGTTTATGCATGCTGAACTGTAGGGATGTACACACTGAGTTTGCGAAAACTCACCCTTTATTTGTTTATCTGTTTAGGTAATCCCCAACAGTAGGCGGATCGGCACAGTGGAGGACTCTACGGTGACCACGGCCATCTACGTTTGGTTTTTTAAACTTTCTACTTTTGTTTTGTTTTTTCTTTATTCATTTGGGAAATTTGATGTAATTGTGGACTTGGACATTTGGTTTTGATCTGGGTTTTTAAACGGTGATTTTGAAAATATGAACTGCAAACGCCAAAGCATGTTTTTCTTAAACTTAACTAAAAGTTTTCGTAAATAGAACCGGTTTCCTGATTAATAGAAATAAATGAGTTTCAAAATCTTCCGTGATAAAGAAATGTTTTTGAAGCATCTCGACTATTACACGATCTTCTGACTAAGTAAAATATAACAATTGGAACTGTTTCATGAATTGATACGATTATTTTAAAAACACTCTCAGGTGACATCGCCGGATTCAGCCGTAACGTCTAGGCCGGGTTTGAGCTGTTACATTTAGTGGTATCAAAGGCAGGTTACAAAACTCGGCTGTCGATTGGGTTTTAAATTTGGTTTTTAAGAAACGATTTTCATAATGACCTGAAATATTTTTGATAAACCGTGGTACTCCAAGTCTCTTGCGCCAATCCTGTAAGTTTCTGAAACTTTGTTTAAAATTGTCTGAAAGCATGCTTAGAATATTCTATTTGAATCTATTTGAAATATTGATATATGCTATGAAACTTCTGTAGGTAGTATACTTTATTGAAACACTCTAGGTAGAGTAGACTGAAAACTGTAGTAAAACTGCGAATTGCGATAGTAGACTTTGAATATTCTGATAACTTTACTTCATAAAATATCTATTAACAAATATCGAAACTGTGAACTGATTTGCATAAAATTTTTAAATACAAAATAATTCAAAATTACAATGAGCACACGTAGTACTTATGGACGGGGCACTAGAGGCCGTGGTAGGGGCCGTAGAGGGGCTCGAGCTGAGTCCTTCGCATCTGATACGATTCCAAATCTGGACATTTGTGAGACACCGGTGTCCCCTGCTACTGAGACTGGATCTGGAACTGGGTCTTATGATCATGAGGCTGGGGACGACGCACTGTCCCTAGCCATGCTGCTGATTTTGGAGAGGGTCGCTGGGCCCAATTGTTACGCCCCAAATCTTCAATAATTTAATTGCATGTT
This sequence comes from Gossypium anomalum, assembly GCA_025698475.1. Classification (NCBI taxonomy): domain Eukaryota; kingdom Viridiplantae; phylum Streptophyta; class Magnoliopsida; order Malvales; family Malvaceae; genus Gossypium; species Gossypium anomalum. The sequence continues at coordinate 72,577,337 of CM046965.1, read as the reverse complement.
ATGTTATATATGGTTTACATGTTGTGTTGGTTAAGGGTCCTGAGTAGTGTGAGAAGACCTGGGTTCAAACCTAGGCTTTAGCAAAAATTTTGGCTTCTCATTAAATAAACCCTTGTTTACTACTAATAGACTCTTAAATTAATGAGAGTGTTGCAAGACATGAAGGACTTGTTAGTCAGGTGGCATATAACGTGTGGTGTGTGCCTAGGGGTCTTGAGTTTGAACTACCCCAAGCACAAGGGAGTAATATTTTGCTGCTATCGCAAGGTAGGTAGTTGGGGTTGACTGAAACTCTGAGGGTGGGGTGGTTGTGTGGGAGTGAATACCCAAATTTGAAGAGAGAATGGTGGGATTAGATGAGGGAGTTATCGGTTTGAATTTGGTGAAGAGGGAAATTAGGAGAGAATCGAGGAAGTGGGAAGTTACGGTAGTAGTGGTGCTGAATGAGGACTCTCCTAAGCCATTCGGTCATAGGTTGGTTAGGCAACTTGGTACCGAAATTCTTTTTGGTTTTGTGCTCTCAATTCACTAGTTCCACCTCTTTTCTTTTTTTCTTCTCTTTTCTTTTTCATCATCTGTCGATTTTGTTGTTATTGCTAGCCGAATACTACTTGTGTCTTATGAGCATTTTCATATCAGTTTTGTTGGGCAGCTCTTCAATTGTGTAGGTTGCTAGATCGATTTTTCTCCCTCTTCTTCATCTTATTTCTGTATCGATTTTTCTCCCTCTTCTTCATCTTATTTCTGTATTTTCTTACCCTTGGTAAACCCCCGTCTTCTTCTTTTCTTTCTGTCGACCTCCATCGTTTGTTTTCACTATTGTTCTAAATCGAATATATCAGCATCTTCTTATTCTCTTCTCGATTCTCTCTCAACTCTTTCTCCCTTATTTGGTGGTTGGCCAAATATCAACTGGTAAGTCCCTGGTTGTTCTGCTCTTTCAGTTTTCCTTCTTTTCTCTTTGTGTCAAATCCTTTTCTCTAATAACTCTGGTATTCTTTACAGGTCATACTTCTCGAGGAGTAGAGAAGTGCGCAAGTGTTACAGAAGTGGTCAGAATCTTTCACTTGTCTCTCGATTGAAGGTAGCATTTTCGTTGTTGTTATTTTAGACTAGGTATTTTAGCTGGGAATCCTAAGTTTTAGCTGAATTGCCCTTTTCTCTGTTACTGATCATGCATAAGTAAACATGATTAATAAAAACGTTTATTATACAGTGTTCATTAAGGAGATCTTTATCAAATTTTCGTCAACAGTTTTAACAGGGCTAATCACTTCTCCGTTCAAGGTAAGTAAGGGATGATAAATTAAGTTGGGAATAGGAAATGGTGATGAACCCTAGTATTAATCGACTAGCGGATTATCGTGACTGAATGTAGGTTTTGGAAACTCCTGGTCGTAGCGCACATTTCGTAACAGGTGCGTAATCACACTGCACTGTTGTTAAACGACAAAAGTCGAAAAATATGTTCATACGCACTATACGAGCGTGCGCTCGCTCGTATGGTGAATCGAATGCGTAAACTCGTATGTTTGACTGTAGAGGCCACCATAAGCAAACTCATGGGCTAAGGCCGTTTTGGGCCGCGTTGGGCTAAAATGGGCCGTGTGGGCCTTACGGGCTCGTAGGCCCTGCACGGGAAAACCGCACGAATGTGTGGAGATTTTTAGGCCGGCTATGTTGTTTACACGGCCAAAGCCATTATTTGGGCTTATTGGGCCACGCGGGAGTGTGGGCTCACATGGGTCGTACGATGGGCTTGGGCCCATTTTTGCTATTAAACTGTTAAGGTTACACGGGTTGCATGAGACGACTGTGGACCTACTGTTGGATCGGTAAGAATATGTAAACCCTAATTTATGTTATGACTATTATACTCTTATGAGATGAAAGACGGATATACCCCTATATGTTGTATAACTGCTATGCATGCCATCTTTATTATATGAACATTTATATTATGTTGCATTGCATGAGGAGGGATATATGATAGTGGAGAAAGTGTACTAAAAGGCTATAAGCTTATTACTGGCAGCTCTGCTGCAAATACTGCTAGTGCCGAAACCGGTACTTTATTCTGGAGTGTAGGGATGGGTGGGTCGATTTATTCCTCACATGGAGGGTAGGGCTAGATAGAGTGGAGTGTAGAGGATGGTTGGGTAGGATCTCTGTATGCACCTCTGATACTGTATTGGATTGGGCTATGGCCTACACTGTTACTGCTACTGTAATGGGCTAAGGCCCACACTGATATTACTACTGATATAGGCTTAGGCCCAGACTGCTCTACACTGTATGTCTGACTGTTTGATAAATAGGAATTACACACTGACTTTCATAAACTCACATTTTCTACTTAGTTGTGCAGGTAATCCTTAGGCGGGACGGTGCTGTGAGGGATTCGGAGTTGGCCACACCACTATTTAAGTTTTCGAGTTCTAATTTTAGTTAAAGTAGTTTTATTTGGGTAAAATTTATGTCATAAGGCCGTTTAAGTTTTATTTTTATTTTTATTTTTATTTTTATTTGGGACTTTATTTAAATAACTTAAAATTGATAGCGATAGGTCTCGAGTTTTCAAAAGGCCAAATGATTTTCAACTATCGTGCAATGTTTTTAAAAGCTTCCGCAATGACCATGTTTTAAAGTGCATTAATGACATAGTGTGAGACATATTTTACTAAACGAACCTATAATTTAGCAAACGATTATAACAAGTTATCTTTTCAAAAAGTTCACAAACAAGGTTTTTAAACACAAGCAAACTTTTCGAATAGATCCATGTTTTTCAAAACTCACTCCAATGTGACATCACAGATGCAGCCATAACGTCTAGGCCGAGTTTGGAGTGTTACACCAATACTAGTTCTAGGGGCCATGGGTCAGTTACGAAATGACTCCGGTCCAATTAGGTTGAGATATTTAGGGGCATCGCTGGAGTTACTCCGCATTATGGACGATCTGGATTTCTCTGCCGAGCAGAAGCTCAAGGGGGCTGTTTTATTGCTTTGCGATGAAGCATATCAGTGGTGGCTGACGATTAGGGATGGTACTCAGCCTTATAGTCTGACATGGGATTTGTTTAAGACAGCTTTCTAGAGCAAGCATGTGGGAGCTAGCTATATCGACGCTAGAAGGCGTAAGTTCCTGAATCTTACTTAGGGAGATCGTTCAGTAGCCGAGTATGAGGCTGAATTTCTGAGGCTGAGCCGTTATACGTGAGACATGGTGGCGATAGAGTATGAGCGTTGTGTCTATTTTGAGGACGACCTTAGGGATAACTTGAGGGTCCTGATAGCTCTGTAGAGGGAGCGTGCGTTTGCTGTGTTAGTCGAGAAGGCTAAAATTGCTGAGGAGGTTAAGCAAGCTGAGCGCCAGAACCGTGACAGAGTGAAGGCTAAGAGGGATACAGAGCCTTTGAATTCTGGGGTGAGGCCTAGGAAAAATGCCAGATCTAATGGGCCTGTGAGAGTTAGGCCTATTTTTGCACCTGCTAGGGTGGCAATTTGTCAGCTCTGTAATAGACGCCATCTGGGCGAGTGTTGAAGGTCTACTGGAGCTTGTCTCAGGTGTGGGTCTACTGAGCACCGTGTTAAAGACTGTCCATTGAGGACTAATCAGATACAAGCTCTGACTACTGAGACTGCACAGCCGCCAAGGGTAGTTTAGCAGCCTACCTAGGGCCCGAGGTCAGGCTAGGGGTGGTAATGGCATGGGCCAAGGACAGAGAGCACCGGACAAAGGTGCTGGATCGATTGAGGCGAGGCAACCTACGTTAGTTTATACTGCACGTTATCGTGAGGACCGAGATGCTCCGGAAGTCATCATGAGTATGTTATTAATTTTTAATATACCTTACTTTGCATTGATATATATAGGCTTTACACATTCTTATGTAGCTAGTACGGTGTCTGAGACCTTAGGGTTACCGTTTGAGAGCACTTCTAGTGAGATAAGAGTGGTGAGTCCGTTGGGGCAGTCTGTTGGAGTTAATAAATTGTTTAGAGACGTGCCGTTAGAGGTCCAAGGGACTATATTTCTAGCTGATCTGATGGAGCTTCCATTTGGGGAGTTCGACCTGATTTTGGGTACAGACTGGTTAGTCAAACACTGAGTAAGTTTGGATTGCACTGCAAAGAGGATTGTTCTAAGAACCGATAAGGATATTAAGATAGTCATGATTAGGGAACGACGTGATTATCTGACTAATATAATATCTGCTTTAGTGGCAGAGAAGTTAGTAAGGAATGGGTGCGAGGCATATTTGGCTTATATCAGTGTTGCTAATTCTGGGGACTCTTCGGTTAAGGATATTCGAACGGTGAAAGAATTTCCAGATGTTTTCCCAGAGGAACTACTGGGATTACCTCCGAATCGTGAGGTAGAATTTAGGATCGAGTTATTTCTGGGTACATCTCCGTTGTCTATCGCCCCTTACCAAATGGCACCGAAAGAGCTGACTGAACTTAAAGCTCAAATTCAAGAGTTGTTGGATCGTGGGTTCATTCATCCCCGTGTGTCTCCGTGGGGAGCACCTGTTCTGTTCGTAAAGAAGATGGATAGAACAATGAGGATGTGTATTGACTACCGCCAATTGAACAAGTTGATGATTAAGAATAAGTGCCCACTTCTGAGGATAAACGACTTGTTCGATCAGTTCAGAGGGGCTTCAGTGTTCTCTAAGATCGATATGCGATCAAGTTACCATCAGTTGAGAGTAAAGGAGGCCGATGTGCATAAGACGACATTTAAGACTTGTTATGGACATTACGAGTTTTTAGTTATGCCCTTTGGGTTGACTAATACACAAGCGGCATTCATGAAATTGATGAACCGTGTGTTCCAACCCTACTCGGATCAGTTCGTAGTGGTATTCATCTATGACATCTTGGTGTATTCTAAGATAGAGGATCAACACGATGAGTATTTAAGAGTGGTTCTACAGATTCTTCGTGAGAACCAGTTGTATGGGAAGTTCAGCAAGTGTGAGTTCTTCTTCGTGAGAACCAGTTGTATGGGAAGTTCAGCAAGTGTGAGTTCTAGCTTCGGAAAGTGACATTTTTAGGTCATGCAGTTTCTGCTGAGGGGATTCATGTGGATCCTCGTAGGATTGAGGCTGTGTTGAGATGGAAACAGCCGACGAATGTGTCGAAAATCTGTAATTTCTTAAGGCTGGCAGGATATCAACGTTTTACAAAATGGTTCTCTATGATCGTAGCTCCTATGACTAAGCTATTGCGTAAGGGATTCTTTTTGTGTGGACGGATGCTCAGCAAGAGAGCTTCGAGAAGCTCAAGACTGTGTTAACTCAAGCTCCTGTTCTGATCCAGCCTGAGCTTAGAAAGGACTTCGTGGTATACAGTGATGCGTCGCATGTGGGTCTGGGTTGCGTTCTGATGCAAGATAGCAAGGTTGTTGCATATACATCTCGTCAACTCAAGACTCATGAGGCTAATTATCCGACGCATGATTTGGAGCTGGCTACTGTAGTCTTTACTTTTAAGATCTGGAGGTATTATCTGTACGGTGAGAAGTGTACCATCTACACTGATCATAAGAGTCTCAAGTATCTCCTCACCCAGAAGGAGTTAAACTTTAGGCAGCGTCGATGGTTTGAACTACTTAAGGATTATGACTACAGTATTGAGTACCATCCTGGTAAGGCCAATGTGGTGGCCGATGCATTAAGCCAAAGGTTTATGACTGATCTGAGAGCGATGTTCACTCGACTAAGTCTTTTCGACAATGGGAGTCTGTTAGCAGAACTTCAAGTTAGACCGACATGGATTGGTCAAATCAGAGATAAGCAGAAGGAGGATAAGTCTCTGGAGTTACGTTTCCGTCAGGTAGAGGATGGTGTTACAACTAATTTTAAAATTAACAGTGATGGGGTATTGTATTTCTGAGGACGGATTTGTGTACCGAACAATGAATATTTGAGACAGTCAATTCTGAGGGAGGCACATAGCAGTCCTTATGCTATGCATCTCGGTAGGAACAAGATATACCGAGATCTTCGAGAGTTGTACTGGTGGCCAGGGTTGAAACGTGAGGTTACCGACTTCATTGCTCGCTGTTTGACTTGTCAGTAGGTTAAGGCTGAGCATCAGTTACCTTCGGGTTACTACAACTGGTTAAGATATCGATGTGGAAATGGGAGCGAGTAACGATGGACTTCGTTAGTAGGTTGCCCCTAACACCCACTAAGAATGATTTTGTTTGGGTTATCGTGGACCGATTGACCAAGACTGAGCATTTCACCCCTGTGAGGATAGACTTTTCTCTACAGAAGTTAGTTAAACTGTACATTTCTGAGATAGTGAGGCTACATGGGGTACCTGTCTCGATTATTTCTGATAGGGATCCTCGTTTTACGTCTCAATTTTGGCAGAAGCTTCATGAGGCTTTGGGATCAATATTAGACTTTAGTACTGCTTTCCATCCTCAAACAGATGGTCAGTCAGAGAGGGTGATTTAGATACAGAAGGATATGTTGAGGAGTTGTGTGATTGACTTCCGAGGCAGTTGGGAGGAGTACTTGCCTCTAGCAGAGTTCGCTTACAACAACAGCTATCAATCTAGTATACAGATGGCACCTTACGAGGCGTTGTACGATCGTAAGTGTTGCACTCCCTTATGCTGGACTGAGTTGGGTGAGCGAAGTGTTCTGGGTCCAAAGTTGGTATCAGAAACTGAGGATAAAGTCTACTTGATTTGAGATCGATTGAAAGCGAATTTTGATAGATAGAAGTCCTATGCTGATTTGAAGAGGAAGGACATTGAGTATTCTGTGGGGGACATGATTTTTCTTAAGGTCTCGCCATGGAAGAAAGTTCTGAGGTTCGGTCGTAAGGGCAAGCTGAGCCCTCGGTTTCTTGAGATTGATTCTGAAGCAAGTACGACCAGTCGCATATCAGTTGGAGCTACCTCCAGAGTTAGACCGCATACATGATGTGTTCTACGTCTCGATGTTGAGACGCTACTGCTCTGATCCCATACATATTGTGCCTGTGGAAGAGATTGAGGTTAGACCAGATCTAACTTTTGAGGAGGAGTTGGTTCAGATTCTAGATCACGATGTTAAGGTTCTGCGTAGGAAATCTATCCCTTTAGTGAAGGTGCTGTGGCAGAATCATAGCACTGAGGAGGCCACTTGAGAGCCGGAGGATTCAATGTGACAGCAGTATCCTCACCTATTCTGATAAGGTAAATTTTGAGGACAAAATTTTTTTTAGGGGGGTAGAGTTGTAACGCCCTAAATTTTATAAAATTGTTTCTGTAATTATTTGACACAAATATGTATCTGTTTTACTGGTTAAGTGTTTTGGGAATGTTTGAAAAGTCCTGGGTTCAAGCTTTAGCTTGGTAAAATTTTGGTTTTTATTTGAATAAAGCCCTGTCTTTGGTGATTAGACTTATGAATATGTAATTGTAAAAGCTTATCAGAACGGGCCTGCTGGTCTGGTTGTTAAGTGGAGTGTTGGAGTGTTTGAGGTCCTGTGTTCAATTCGTAGGATGGGCATTATTTTTATGTTCGACCACTCAGGGAGTTTTAGTTGGATCAGAAGTCTGAATAGTGAGGAGTAGGGGAGTGTTTTGTGGAGAAAACTAGGAGATTAGGAGATTACCCAAATCTTTTCATTCTCTCCTGTCGAAAATCTCTGCAGATTCCTCTTCTCTACCTTTTCTTTTAGTTTTTTTTGGTCAATTATGGTTCCCCATTACTGCCGAATTTGGCACTTTTCCCTTAGCTCCAAACCTTAATTTTTCCTTTTCTTCATCGTTATTTCACGTCGTTGGGCTTAGAGCATATTCAGTAAGTTTTCATTTTTATGTTTTGGCATGGTTGTTGGTAGCGATATAAGAAGGGTTTCTTTGGATGATTAGGTATTGATTGAGGGACTGTTCTTCGTTCTCGAACAGCGAGTTAAGGCGTGAAATCCACTGGTTTTCGTTAGAAGGTAAGAGTGGTTACTTTTCGGTAGAAACTACTATTTAAGTTCGCTTAGAATGCATTAAAAAGGTTTTATTTAAGGGTTTATTGCTCGATTATAAGTTTTGGAGTGCTCAGTGATCGTTTAGACGTCAATCGAAACCAAGTGTGTACTCCGAACTCATTAAAAATGGGTTTCAATGAAAGCCAAAAAAAATATTCTGTCGATGCCACACGGGCGTGTGGTTGCCCGTGTGGCAGTACACAGGCATGTGGTCAATGAACCAGGCCGTGCGCACGCAACACAAGTGCGATGGATACGGCCGTGTGATAGACACGAGCTCATTCAATTAGGCCATGTAGGCCACACGGGCGTGTGGGAATTTGGGTCAGGCCGTGTGATCCATACGGCCAAGGCCAATTTGGGCCATGTGGGCCACAAGGGCGTGTAGGCCCATACGGGCAGGCCACATGGGCGTGTGAGCCCGTTTTTCTGAAACGTTCTGAAAGGTTGCACGAGTCGCCCAAGACGACTGTGACCTGTTGTATGGTCAGTAAGAAATACTTAGACCCTTGTTCTGTGATATGATATTGTGATATATGAATATATATTTATGTGCTGATCTGATTATGAGTACATATCTGTTAATCTACATTATAGCATGCCATACTCGTATGATGCATTACATTAGGGTGGGATTGATGAAGTGAAGGAAGAACTGAAGGGCTTCATAAGCCTGTTATCTGGCAGCTAAGTTGCGTATTTATGATATGTGCCGCATTAGGGTACTCTACGGTGTGTAGGGTTGGATGGATTGATTTTATCCCCATATTCGGTGTGTAGGGATGGGTGGGTTGATTTTATCCCCACATGATGTGTTGGGTTGGACGGAGATAGTGTGCAGGGTTGGTGGGCATATTTCTGTTATTCTGATCTTATATGCATGCTATGTGTGGGATGGGCTAAGGCCCTAAGTTGTATTGATTCTGATTCCGAGTGGTCCAAGGCCCACACCGAATCTGAAAAAGGCTCAAGCTCGGATTATGATTGTATTCTGTTATTTGTTTATGCATGCTGAACTGTGGGGATGTACACACTGAGTTTGCGAAAACTCACCCTTTATTTGTTTATCTGTTTAGGTAATCCCCAACAGTAGGCGGATCGGTGCAATGGAGGACTCTACGGTGACCACGGCCATCTACGTTTGGTTTTTTAAACTTTATACTTTTGTTTTGTTTTTTCTTTATTCATTTGGGAAATTTGATGTAATTGTGGACTTGGACACTTGGTTTTGATCTGGGTTTTTGAACGGTGATTTTGAAAATATGAACTGCAAACGCCAAAGCATGTTTTTCTTAAACTTGACTAAGAGTTTTCGTAAATAGAATCAGTTTCTTGAATAATAGAAATAAATGGGTTTCAAAAGCTTCTGCGATAAAGAAATGTTTTAAAAGCATCTCGACTATTACACGATCTTCCGACTAAGTAAAAGATAACAATTGGAACGGTTTTATGACTTAATACGATTGTTTAAAAAACACTCTCAGGTGACATCGCCGGATTTGGCCGTAACGTCTAGGCCAGATTTGGGGTGTTACATTTACTGTTTTAGCTTTTAAAATACATCCCCAGTAATTTTGTGATGCATCTGTTTCTAAAATTAATTTATTACCTTGTTTGGGTAAATAAACCTTTGGAGTATAATTTATTTCTGATTTTAATTTTTTATAATTTCTGAATCTTTTTTAAACCAGTCAAAAGGTTTATCCTTTTTTAACTTTTCATATAGCTTACCTATTTTTTGAGATAAGTTAGGAAAGAAATTTCTTCCATAGTTGACTATTCCTAAGAATTGTTGAAGTTGTTTTTTATCTTCAATAATTTCACGAAATTCTTTTATTTTTACTATAATATGATCTTGTAGTTTAAGACCATCTGCTGATAAATTTAATCCTAAAAATTCTATTTCTATTTTTTCTAATTCTATTTTCTTAGGACTCAAAATAATTCCATGTTTTATGAATTCTTGAGAAATAATATTTAAATGTTTTCAATGTTTTTCAAATGTATCTGAAAATATTAAAATATCATCTATATAAACTATACAAAATCTTTTATATTTATTAAATATAGAATCCATCCATCTTTGAAAGATTTGAGGTGCATTACATAACCCAAATGGCATTACTCTACATTGATAATGACCATTAGGTGCACTAAAGGCTATTAAAGGTTTAGATTCTTCTATTAGCATTATTTGCCAAAATCCTGATTTACAGTCAAATTTACTAAAATATTTTCCTTGTTTAGCCTGATTAATTAAAACATCTTTTCTTGGGATAAAATATCCATAAAAAATAATATTTTGATTTAGTCTTTTATAATTAATTACCATCCTAGCTTTTCCCTTTTTTATTTCAACATGGTTTCTTACCATAAAAGTTGGGCTAGAATGTGGACTATTAGTTTTTTCTATTAATCCTTTTTCTAATAATTTTTTGATTTGTGTATCAAATTCATCTATATCTTGTTTAGTATAGATCATAAGTTTAACTCTAATAATTTTATTAGAATTTTCTAATTTTATTTCACAATATCTAGGACTATTTTGCTATAATTGTAATGGTTCTTCACTAAAATTATTTTCTAAAATTTTAAACAACCAATGACTTGTTTCAAGTTGTTTAATTTGTGCTTTTCTTATTGGTGTAAATCCTTTATCACACACAAATTTATGATTTTCTACTAAACGTATTTCTACAAAAGTTTTTTTTGCTGACAATATTACTAAGTTTCTATCTATAGAGAATGGTAAATGATGATATATAAAATTATTTCCTAATAATATGTCTCTATGCATTTCAGGAAAACACAATATTTTAAGAATTACAAATCTTACATTATTTATGTAAATTGGTATATTTCTAGCCTTGAATTGAATTATGGTTTCTTTACAATCTATTCCTATGGCTCTAATTGGGTTTTTCATTAATTCCCATTTTTCTACAGGAATGGCATTTTCTTTACAGCTACTGGTGGTAGCTCTAGTATCTAATAAAGCATGTAAAGAAAATGTTTTATATTCTCTAAATTGAATTGTAATTTCTATTTATGTATAATATTTCCTAGGTTGAAAATTTGAAAATGTAATAATATCATTTTTTTTCCCATTTTCATCTGTTGAAGAATTGTAGAAGATTGTATTTCTTCCATTCTAGTATTTCTAGAATTTCTACTAGGTTCAGTAGGAAAAATAGGTATATGAACAGTTTTTATTCCTATTGGTGTTGAGCTTGTACTTATATTATCCTCATCTTCCTCTGTTTGAGTATTTGAGGGTAAAACTAAATTATCATTTGTATTTGTTATAGCATTATTTTTAAAATATAATCTATCTCCTGACGACATATATTCTATAGTACTTACAGGTTTTGAAGTACTAGCACCACTTTTTCTATCTATCATCCAATCTCTTGGTATTGATAAATCTTTTAAATGTAATAATTTTGGTTGAATTTCTGTAGTGAATTTATTAGGTTCAAAAATCTCAATAATTTTATTATTGATTTCTTTAATTTCTACTTCTGCAGTATTAGTATATTAATTAATAGAAGTCAGACTTATTGTTAGATCTTCTGCTAAATCATTTATTTCAGAATTTTTTGTCTGAATTCTTAAACATAAACTTTCAGAATTTTTTGTCTGAATTCTTAAACATAAACATTCTTCTATTAGAGGATCTGTAGTAGATATAAAGTAAATTGGTTTAACTTTAAAACCTATTACACCAGAATGTAAATTAGATTGAATTCCTCCAATAAGTGCTTTTATTGGATTTTCAAATCTTTTATATAATAATACTGCTATTATAGGTATATCATAACATTTTCTAAATAAAGCTCTAATTGTTATCATAATTATACCTAAATGCATATATCTAACTTGAGGGTATTTCTTTTTAATCCTCTTAATTTTATCTTTAGTAAATAATGGGATCTCTGTTAATCCACCTCTAACATCTTTAGCAACTGTATTGCCACTAAATTTCTCTATATGTCTTTGACTCTATATTTTAAACTTAGATATTTTATATATTTCTTCTTTAGAAATATGATTTTTTTTATTTTTTCTATCATTTCATCAGAAAAGTCTTTTTCTTCTACTATTAAATTTCTTAATTTTATATCTTGTTGCTCAGACTTAGGAATTTCTTCTAATTGATTTTTAGAACTACTTCCTACGCTAAACATAAATATATATTCTTCATTATCTGAACCAGAAACTGTTTCTGATATTAATTCATTTAATATTTCTTCAGGATTTTCCTCCTCATAACATATTTCTAAATCTTGTTCTTCGAGACTTTTACTCATTTTTTAGCACTTTTTCCTCTGTTAGGACAATTTGGTGCTATATGACCTTTTTCATCACATATAAAACATTTACATATTTGTTTTTTTAGGTTTTTTAAAGGTTTTTCTTCTAACAAATTTTTTCTTTTTCTTATTATTACTAGTATATCTTTTATTTCCTGGTTTCCATTTAATTAATTTATATTTTCTATTTTTCTTTCTATGTTTTTTATAAGTATTAGGATGTGTTGTTTTACATCCAAACGCCCATTCATTTTCTAAAATTTTTGTACAGTGACTATAACTTAATTTATTTTTTACTTGTTTAGAAGCTTTAGTTTGTAAACAATGTAAAGTTATTCTTCCTTTCGCAAAGTTTATCCTATTTCTTATAGAATCTATATTTTCTTTTGCTACTCCTACTTCTTTACTATGTTTATCTAATTAAGATACATATTTTTTTATACATATCTCATCCCATGGTGGGGGTAATTTATGAAAATTTTGGTTTTTCCAAAATTCTATATTTTCATTTTTTTTAGCTTTTGATATTCATGAAGAAATTTTTTAGAAAATTCTTCTAGATATCTAATATTACATAATTTAATTTTTGACAATGTATAACTAGATATACTATTTTGATCTTTTTTTTTTATCAAAATAACCACAAATTTCTGTTTTTAGAATATTAGTTAATCCTTTCAAAAGATCTTTAGGAATACCTATTTGATTAATTAATTGTCCTTTTTGAACTTTCCTACATTAGATTCTTCCCATCGTCTTAAAAATTGTAAAACATCACTTGAAAAGTTCCTACAAAATAATTTAAGAATATTTCTTTTGACCAAGTATTGTTGTTGTTTACAACAATTGTCATTGACTGTGCCTACTCATCTATAGTTTTTTCGTAGTCTGATATTGAAATATTAGTTAAGTCTAAATATATTCCTCCTTGGGCCACATTTCTTTTATTTAAATCATCTATCCTATGTGGTATAGGTATGGTTTGACTTGAATGTTGATTAGATGACTCTCCTGTATATTCAGTTCTAATTTCATTAGTAGCTATGTTTTCAGTTTGGTTACCAAAAATCCTAGTTGTATTTTCAACTGTCTCGAAATCTTTGTTTAAAGTTCTCAAATAATCATCTTTTAGAATATCTGATTCTAATTTTCTTTTACCATAAGAATCTGTTTGTTCAATATCCATTAGTTCTGGAATTTCTATATTTTCATCTTTATCTGTTGAAGTCTTTTCTTCATCAGATTTATAATTAGTACCTTTTAAGTCTTCTAAATTATCAGAATTACTAGAACTACTACTTTCTGTAGTATCGTAATTTAACATATAATGATAATTAAATAAAGTAAATAGATCTTTATGTTTTTCATAAAGTTTTTCTATTAATTTTAAATATTCCACTCTTTCATTTTTATCTTTACTTTTAGTAAATCTAATTTTCCAATGTTCTATAAGTTCCTTATAGGATTGAAAATCATATTTTTGTTGAGTAATATATTTTCTTTTTTGTTTTTCAGATTTTTTATTTCTATTAATAGTAGAAGATGGTTCTTCTGAAGAATTTTCTTCTTCATCAGATAAAGTGTTATAATAAATTTAATTATTATCATATCCAAACAGGGATTGATTTAATAACAATAGCTCAGCATGTACTTCAACATCAGAGTTATAAACTTTGGACTGATGGAAGAAGGATAGTGGCTGACGAGACTAGAAATATCCAGAAAAATAGAGATGAAAAATCTTTAAAGCTGTTAAAAAAGATAGCTGATATAAAGATTGATGATTTTCCATCGCATATAATCGATGAAATCAGAAACACGTGGGAGACTTGGAATTCATCAAGACTGTCATCAGAATCATTACACTTAGATGAAATAGAGACTTGGAATCTCAACAATATCCAAGAAGGATAAAGACAAAATAGCTAGCCACGTGGGAAAACAAGAAGAAATTCAAGATAGGTGGTAACTTAAAAAAAAAGTAAAGGATGGTTTTTACAAAGAGAGAATGTTTAAAGAGAGAATACTGAAAGTAAGATAGAAGAATTCTAAACTATTTTTCGATGCCTTGTTTAGGCTTCATACATTGCTATTTATAGCAAAATTCTTAAACTCTATTTAATTTTTCTTCAATCCGTTTCTGATAAGGATGAATTTATTGTGGCTTCCACGTATCCTGGCATTTATTACATCACATCTTTGTTTGTACATAAATACCTTGCTTTTTAAGTTACCACCTATCTTGAATTTCTTCTTGTTTTCCCACGTGGCTAGCTATTTTGTCTTTATCCTTCTTGGATATTGTCGAGATTCCAAGTCTCTATTTCATCTAGGTGTAATGATTCTGGCGACACTCTTGGTGAATTCCAAGTCTCCCACGTGTTTCTGATTTCATCGATTATGTGCGATGGAAAATCATCAATCTCTCTATCAGCTATCTTTTTTAACAGCTTTAAACATTCTTCATCTCTATTTTTTTGGATATTTCAAGTCTCATCAGCCACTATCCTTCTTCCATCAGTCTAAAGTTTATAACTCTGATGTTGAAGTACATGCAAAGCTATTGTTATTAAATCAATCCCTGTTTGGATCTAATAATAATTAAAATTATTATAACACTTTATCTGACGAAGAAGAAAATTCTTCAGAAGAATCATCTTCTACCATTAATAGAAATAAAAAATCTGAAAAACAGAAAAGAATATATATTACTCAATAAAAATATGATTTTCAATCCTATAAAAAACTTATAGAACATTGGAAAATTAGATTTACTAAAAGTAAAGATAAAAATGAAAGAGTAGAATATTTAAAATTAATAGAAGAACTTTATGAAAAACATAAAGATCTATTTACTTTATTTAATTATCATTATACTTTAAATTATGATACTACAGAAAGTAGTAGTTCTAGTAATGCTGATAATTTAGAAGACTTAAAAGTTATTAATTATAAATCTGATGAAGAAAAGACTTCAACAGATGAAGATGAAAATATAGAAATTCCAGAACCAATGGATATTGAACAAACAGATCCTTATGGTAAAAGAAAATTAGAATCAGATATTCAAAAAGATGATTATCTGAGAACTTTAAATAAAGATTTCGAGACAGTTGAAAATACAACTAGGATTTTTGATAACCAAACTGAAAATATAGCTACTAATGAAATTAAAACTGAATATACAGGAGAGTCATCTAACTAACAATCAAGTCAAACCATACCTATACCACATAGGATAGATGATTTAAATAAAAGAAATGTGGCCCAATGAAGAATATATTTAGACTTAACTAATATTTCAATATCAGACTATGAAAAAACTATAGATGATTGGGCACAGTCAATGACAAAGAGAGAATACTGAAAGTAAGATAGAAGAATTTTAAACTATTTTTTGATGCCTTGTTTAGGCTTCATACATTGCTATTTATAGCAAAATTCCTAAACTCTATTTAATTTTTCTTCAATCCCGCACAGTGTTTCTGATAAGGATGAATTTATTGTGGCTTCCACGTATCCTGGCATTTGTCACATCACAACTTTGTTTGTACATAGATGCCTTGCTTTTTAAGTTACCACCTATCTCAAATTTCTTCTTGTTTTCCCACGTGGCTAGTTATTTTGTCTTTATCCTTCTTGGATATTATCGAGATTCCAAGTCTCTATTTCATCTAGGTGTAATGATTCTGGTGACAGTCTTGGTGAATTCCAAGTCTCCCACGTGTTTATGATTTCATCGATTATGTGCGATGGAAAAACATCAATCTCTATATTAGCTATCTTTTTTAACAGCTTTAAAGATTTTTCATCTCTATTTTTTTGGATATTTCCAGTCTCATCAGCCACTATCCTTCTTCCATCAGTCCAAAGTTTATAACTCTGATGTTGAAGTACATGCTGAGCTGTTGTTATTAAATCAATCCCTGTTTGGATCTAATAATAATTAAAATTATTATAACACTTGTTAATGTTTTCTGTCAAGTGTTCTTTGTCTTCTTTGACAGCTGATAACTTAGGACTTCTAATCATTCTTTGAATAATCCAGATTTGATATGGCTGATAAAATCTTTCTTTTTCAGCAATACCAATAAGACTACTCATTTGAATATAGAAATAATAATAGAAATCATCTTGATTTACTATTTTTGATAATATAGACTTAATAATTGCAGGAAAATCTTTTAATAAATTAAAAGAAAATTTTTGAACAACTATTTCTTTAACAAAACCCATTCAATACTGCTTATATCAAATGGTTCGTGATCAAGTCTAAACTTTATCGTAGGAGTTTCTTCTCCTAATTCATTCATAAAAACATATGTTTGTAAAAAGTATTCAGAAAAAGTCTTTTGAAATTGAGTTTTCTAATTGCAAATAACTCTATTTATTTTTGCAAAAATTTCCATTGGTAACATTTTTCTGGTTTTATTATATAAACATATTCTAAATACTTTATTCATAATAGGACTATTTGTTCCTTTATGAATAAAATATTGAAATATATCAAGAAGATTGTTTATCTCCTTAATATCCAAATATTCTATATCAAGCTCTTCCCAATCTCTGTATAAAATAGATTTTAATAATAATTCATGAGCTTCACCTTCTTTAGTTGTTTTTTCAACTAAGAATTGTGAAAACTTTGAAAGAGCTCTTCTAAAATTTGTTCTTTGTTCTAAAATATGGGTTTTCCATATTTCATTGATAAAATTATAAATTTCACTTGATAATCCTGGATTATAAAAATATTTTATTTCTAGAATTTGTTGCTGTTTCAACAAATTTTCTGCTCCTTTGATCATTTCGACATAACTGGCTTAAAATGCCGAATTTGGATCTTGGGACCAAGGGTATTGGCTTACCATATTTGGTGTAGAAAATAATTGAGATCCAACTGGTGGTCTTACCATTGGATAGGGAATATAATATCCTTGGTTAGAATAAAATGATGGCTGTGGAGATGTCTTAATAAATCCTTGATTAGGAGTTATTGATTACCCTTTGTTGGGTTTTTTATGGACTGTGGTCCATTCTCCAACTTTTCTAGAGGTTTTTTACCTCTATCTATAAGGCCTGCTAAGATAGTCGGCAATAATATTATCAGTGCCTTTTACATATAAAACTTCAAAATTAAAAGTACATAATTCATTATACCATCTAATTCTTCTAGGTACTGTTTCCGAACTTTTGTTAGATTTAATTGCCTGATTATCAGTTTTTATGATAAATTTTTCAGGTGCTAAATATATAAGAAAAGTTTTTATTCATTTCCTTATTGCTAATAATTCTTTTTCATATATAACATAATTAATTTCATTTGGTTTAAATTTTTCTGAACTATATCCACATACTAATTCTTCATTATTTACTGTTTTAGCTTTTAAAATACATCCCTAATAATTTTGTGATGCATCTATTCTAAAATTAATTTATCACCTTGTTTGGGTAAACAAACCTTTGGAGTATAATTTATTTCTGATTTTAATTTTTTTATAATTTCTGAATCTTTTTTAGACCAGTCAAAAGGTTTATTCTTTTTTAACTTTTCATATAGCTTACCTAGTTTTTGAGATAAGTTAGGAAACAAATTTCTTCCATAGTTGACTATTCCTAAGAATTGTTGAAGTTGTTTTTTATCTTCAATATTTTCACGAAATTCTTTTATTTTTACTATAATATGATCTTGTAGTTTAAGACCGTCTGCTGATAAATTTAATCCTAAAAATTCTATTTCTGTTTTTTCTAATTCTATTTTCTTAGGACTCAAAATAATTCCATGTTTTATGAATTCTTGAGAAATAATATTTAAATGTTTTCTATGTTTTTCTAATGTTTCTAAAAATATTAAAATATCATTTATATAAACTATACAAAATCTTTTATATTTATTAAATATAGAATCCATCCATCTTTGGAAGATTTAAGGTGCATTATATAACCCAAATGGCATTACTCTACATTGATAATGACCATTAGGTGCACTAAAAGTTGTTAAAGGTTTAGATTCTTCTTTTAGTATTATTTGCCAAAATCCTGATTTACAGTCAAATTTACTAAAATATTTTGTTTGTTTAGCCTGATTAATTAAAACATCTTTTCTTGGGATAAAATATCCATCAAAAATTATGATTTAGTCTTTTATAATTAATTACCATCCTAGCTTCTCCCCTTTTATTTCAGCATGGTTTCTTACCATAAAAGCTGGGCTAGAATGTAGCCTATTAGTTTTTTCTATTAACCATTTTTCTAATAATTCTTTGATTTGTGTATCAAATTCACCTATATCTTGTTTAGTATAGATCATAGGTTTAACTCTAATAACTTTATTAGGATTTTCTATTTTTATATCTTGTTGCTCAGACTTAGGAATTTCTTCTAATTGATTTTTAGAACTACTTCCTACATTAAACATAAATATATATTTTTCATTATCTGAATCAGAATCTATTTCTGATATTAATTCATATAATATTTCTTCAGGATTTATTTCCTCTTCATAACAGATTTCTAAATCTTGTTCTTCAGGACTTTTAGTCATTTTTTAGCACTTTTTCCTTTGTTAGGACAATTTGGTGCTATATGTCCTTCTTCATCACATATAAAATATTTACATATTTGTTTTTTAGGCTTTTTAAAGGTTTTTCTTCTAACAATTTTTTTCTTTTCTTATTATTACTAGTATATCTTTTATTTCCTGGTTTCCATTGAATTAATTTATATTTTCTATTTTTCTTTCTATGTTTTTTATAAGTATTAGGACGTATTGTTTTACATCCAAACTCTCATTCATTTTCTAAAATTTTTGTACTGTGACTATAACTTAATTTATTTTTTACTTGTTTAGATGCTTTAGTTTGTAAACAATGTAAACTTATTCTTTCTTTCGCAAAATTTATCCTATTTCCTATAGAATCTATATTTTCTTTTGCTACTCCTGCTTCTTTACTATGTTTATCTAAATAAGATACATATTTCTTTATACATGTCTCATCCCATGGTGGGGGTAATTTATAAAAATATTGGTGTAACACCCCAAACCCGGCCTAGACGTTATGGCCGCATCTGTGATGTCATATTGGAGTGAGTTTTTGGAAAACATAGATCTATTAGAAAAGTTCGTTTGTTTTAAAACCTTGTTTGTGATCTTTATGAAATGCTAACTTATTATAATCATTTACTAAATTACGGGTTCGTTTAGCAAAAACATGTCTCATATTAAATCGTTATACTTTAAAACAGTATTCGTTGCGGAAGCTTTTGAAACCAGTTGTGTGGCATAGTAGTTGAAAATCATTTACCTTTTTAAAACTCGAGTCCTACTGCTAACATATATAAGTCAATTAAATAAATCCCCAAATAAAAAGAAAACTTTAAAACGGCTTATTACATAAAATTTACCCATATAAAACTACTTTGACTAAATTCAAAACAAGAACATAAATAATGGTGTGGCCATCTTCGATCGAACGCCTACGTTCATGTGTTTGGATTACCACATGAGCGAGCGCATGCCCATGTGGCATCAATGGTCACATTTCCAGCTTTTACTGATTTACGAATATGGCAGTGTTGTTACACACCTTAATGCGAGAGTGTGCAAATAGACCACAAGCGCTCCAATCCTAGATCCAAACACCATATATCATTAGTCCCTTATCAATAGAATTAAACAATCATTTTCTATAACACTTATTAAAACGGTTTCTTATCACCTGACTTGGTCGATCGACTAAGAATCACTCCCATAACCCGTTGCCAAAGACTGGTTCAACTCCTTTTAGAACTATCCTACAATCCAACCAAACTTAACAATCTAAACCATATATTGAGCATACCAAAAGATTGTACTAACCGCATAACACTTACCAAAAATGCCAACCCAGAATAGGAAAAGAAACAATCGCCCACACCCCCAACAAAAGCCGAAAGCACACGATTCGACAGAAGCAAGGCTAGCATAACCACACCCCTTGCACAAAATGGCAGCAAAGGGAAATATTAGAAGAAAGATCACTACGGTAGAGATAGAACAAACGAAACCATGTGCACCGATTGCTCAAAGAACAATTGCCAAACCGAAACAAAAACAGAGAGAGGAAGAAGGGAATATTCGGCTATCATAATAAGATGAAAAGAGTGGGATATGTTAAACTAAAAGAATTAAGAGTGAAGGAGAATAGGACATTCGGCTAAAGAGAAAAGGGAAAGAATGTCAGTTAGAGGAGTAGAGGAAGAAAGATAATCGAAGCAGAGTAAGGTTGTATGGAAAAAAAAGGTCGAAACAACAAAATGAGAAATACCCGAATGGTCTCTCAGCAAATATCAGTCCCAAAAAGAGAGAAAAATGAAAGATGGAGAAGCAGTAAAACCAAAAATAAAATTCAACTCATTAGCAACAAGGGAAAACGGTTGCTAAAGGAGTAGAGGGAGAGGAACGATATCGGTCAGTAGGGTACTGAAAAGAACAAAATCGAAATAGGAAAATGAAAGTACCCGAATCATCCCCTAGCAGAATTCGGCAATCAAAAAGTGTAGAAAAGAACCAAAAGCGATCACAAAACTAAAAATTGAGAGAAAAACAATTGCCTAGCTGAATTCTTAGAAAGCAGAAGTCCCCAAACAGTACAACTCTTCCTTCTCTTCATCTCCCCACGATTTTCTCCTAAAGCTCTCCTCAAATCTTTCCAACCGATCACTATCCACATCCCAACATTCCCTCCTACAATCCCTCTATGACCAATTCAAACTCCACCCCACTCAGTAGTGTTTCAGTCAACCTGTACTACCCACACGGCAAGTGTAGCAAAATAAAACACTTCACTGCTCAAAGTAGGATTCGAATATCAAACGTCAAGTAACCATAGCACGCCACTTATCCCTTAGACCAGCAAGCCCTTTCTGTTATGTTTTACCCATTTTTATTTAAAAGCCTACTGCCTAGAGACAGTGCTTATTCCTTTAAAAACAAAACATTTTGCACCTGCCTAGGCTTGAACCCAAGACTTCTCAGACACTTCTCAAGACACTTGACCACTGAAGCAAACATGCATCTGTGCCATTTCCTTGCATAACTAATTATTTATGTGCAGCCCCCTAACTGTTCCCACGCTCAAGAAGTAATACTTCTAGGCCCAAATTCAGGGCGTTACAATTGGTTTTTCCAAAATTCTATATTTCCATTTTTTAGCTTTTGATATTCATGAAGAAATTTTTTAGAAAATTCTTCTAGATATCTAATATCACATAATTTAATTTTTGAGAAAGTATAACTAGATATACTATCTTGATCTTTTTTATCAAAATAACCACAAAATTCTATTTTTAGAATATTAATTAATCCTTTTAAAAGATCTTTAGGAGTACCTATCTGATTAATTAATTGTCCTTTTTGGACTTTTCCTACATCAGATTCTTCCCATCGTCTTAAAAGTTGTAAAACATCACCTTGAAAAATTCCTACAAAATAATTTAAGAATCTTTCTTTTGACCAAGTATTGTTGTTGTTTACAACAATTGTCATTGACTGTGCCCAATCATCTATAGTTTTTTCATAGTCTGATATTGAAATATTAGTTAAGTCTAAATATATTCCTCCTTGGGCCACATTTCTTTTATTTAAATCATCTATCCTATGTGGTATAGGTATGGTTTGACTTGAATGTTGATTAGATGACTCTCCTGTATATTCAGTTTTAATTTCATTAGTAGCTATATTTTTTGTTTGGTTACCAAAAATCCTAGTTGTATTTTCAACTGTCTTGAAATCTTTATTTAAAGTTCTCAGATAATCATCTTTTTGAATATTTGATTGTTCAATATCCATTGGTTCTGGAATTTCTATATTTCCATCGTCATCTGTTGAAGTCTTTTCTTCATTAGATTTATAATTAGTAACTTTTAAGTCTTCTAATTATCAGAATTACTAGAACTACTACTTTCTGTAGTATCATAATTTAACATATAATGATAATTAAATAAAGTAAATAGATCTTTATGTTTTTCATAAAGTTCTTCTATTAATTTTAAATATTCTACTCTTTCATTTCTATCTTTACTTTTAGTAAATCTAATTTTCTAATGTTCTATAAGTTCTTTATAGGATTGAAAATCATATTTTGTTGAGTAATATATTTTCTTTTCTGTTTTTTAGATTTTTTATTTCTATTAATAGTAGAAGATGGTTCTTCTGAAGAATTTTCTTCTTAATCAGATAAAGTTAAAATTATATTACTATTACCATATTACAAAGGACCTAAATTTATGTCTGATTCTATATTTTTATTAACAATAACCTGTTCTACTTTATTATTAACTTCAGATAAAATTTTTTTAGATTTGTTGTTCAAATCTAATTCCTTAATATCTCCTAAATGATTTACTTGTTCTTCTATATTACTAACTTTATTATATAATTTATTAAAATATATATAGGTTATATCCATTAAACTATTAAATCCTTTACTAAAGACCGAAATATTATTTTCTTGCTTAGATTTAGGTTCTTTTATATTATGGTAATAGTAATATAATTTTAACTTTATCTGATGAAGAAGAAACTTCTTCAGAAGAATCATCTTCTACTATTAATAAAAATAAAAAATTTTGAAAAATAGAAAAGAAAATATATTACTCAACAAAAATATGATTTTCAATCCTATAAAGAACTTATAGAACATTGGAAAATTAGATTTACTGAAAGTAAAGATAAAAATGAAAGAGTAGAATATTTAAAATTAATAGAAGAACTTTATGAAAAACATAAAGATCTATTTACTTTATTTAATTATCATTATATGTTAAATTATGATACTACAGAAAGTAGTAATTCTAGTAATTCTAATAATTTAGAAGACTTAAAAGTTACTAATTATAAATCTGATGAAGAAAAGACTTCAACAGATGAAGATGGAAATATAGAAATTCTAGAACCGATGGATATTGAACAAACAGATCCTTATGGGAAAAGAAAATTAGAATCAAATATTCAAAAAGATGATTATCTAAGAACTTTAAATAAAGATTTCGAGACAATTGAAAATACAACTAGGATTTTTGGTAACCAAACTGAAAATATAGCTACTAATGAAATTAGAACTGAATATACAGGAGAGTCATCTAATCAACATTCAAGTCAAACCATACCTATACCACATAGGATAGATGATTTAAATAAAAGAAATGTGGCCCAAGGAGGAATATATTTAGACTTAACTAATATTTCAATATCAGACTATGAAAAAACTATAGATGATTGGGCACAGTCAATGGCAATTGTTGTAAACAACAACAATACTTGGTCAAAAGAAAAATTCTTAAATTATTTTGTAAGAACTTTTCAAGGTGATGTTTTACAATTTTTAAGACGATGGGAAGAATCTGATGTAGGAAAAGTCCAAAAAGGACAATTAATTAATCAGATAGGTACTCCTAAAGATCTTTTAAAAGGATTAACTAATATTCCAAAAACAGAATTTTGTGTTTATTTTGATGAAAAAGATCAAGATAGTATATCTAGTTATACTTTGTCAAAAATTAAATTATGTGATATTAAATGAAAAATTAGCATAGGCAATTAAATGGAACCAGGATTGATACTGGTAAATTGATCATTGTATTAAGGTATCTACTTTATCGAGGAAATCCTTACCGTGCCTGACTAAATGTAATCCAGAAATGTAATCCAGTATTTTGTTAAGCAATTTGCAAAGGGAATTGGTGAAATTTTCAGCTGATTCAAATGGACATACCATTGAATACATTCATGAATATCAAAAGCTAAAAAATGAAAATATAGAATTTTGGAAAAACCATTATTTTCATAAATTACCCCCACCATGGGATGAGATATGTATAAAGAAATATGTATCTTATTTAGATAAACATAGTAAAGAAGCAGGAGTAGCAAAAGAAAATATAGATTCTATAGGAAATAGGATAAACTTTGCGAAAGAAAGAATAACTTTACATTGTTTACAAACTAAAACATCTAAACAAGTAAAAAATAAATTAAGTTATAGTCACTGTAGAAAAATTTTAGAAAATGAATGGGAGTTTAGATGTAAAACAACACGTCCTAATACTTATAAAAAACATAGAAAGAAAAATAGAAAATATAAATTAATTCAATGGAAAGCAGGAAATAAAAGATATACTGGTAATAATAGAAACAGAGAAAATTTGTTAGAAGAAAAACATTTTAAAAACCTAAAAAACAAATATGTAAATGTTTTATATATGATGAAGAAGGTCATATAGCACCAAATTGTCCTAGCAAGGGAAAAAGTGCTAAAAAAATGATTAAAAGTCTTGAAGAAGAAGATTTAGAAATATGTTATGAAGAGGAAATAAATCATGAAGAAATATTATATGAATTAGTATCAGAAACAGATTCTGATTCAGATAATGAAGAATATATATTTATGTTTAATGTAGGAAGTAATTTTAAAAATCAATTAGATGAAATTCCTAAGTCTGAGCAACAAGATATAAAATTAGGAAATTTAATCAGAGAAGAAAAAGACTTTTCTGATGAAATGATAGAAAAAATAAATAAAAATCATATTTCTAAAGAAGAAATATATAAAATATCTAAGTTTAAAATATGGAGTCAAAGACATATAGAGAAAATAAGTGGCAATACAATCGCTAAAGATACTAGAGGTGGATTAACAGAGATCCCATTATTTACTAAAGATGAAATTAAGAGGATTAAAAAAAAAATGCCCTCAAGTTAGATATATACATTTAGGTATAATTATGATAACAATTAGAGCTTTATTTAGAAAAGGTCATGATATACCTATAATAGCAGTATTATTAGATAAAAGATTTGAAAATCTAATAAAAGCACTTATTGGAGGAATTCAATCTAATTTACATTCTGGTGTAATAGGTTTTAAAGTTAAACCAAATTACTTTATATCTATTACAAATTCTCTAATAGAAGAATGTTTGTGTTTAAGAATTTAGACAAAAAATTCTGAAATTAATGATTTAGCAGAAGATCTAGCAATAAGTTGGACTTCTATTAATGAACATACTAATACGGCAGAAGTAGAAATTAAGGAAATTAATTATAAAATAATTGAGTTATTTGAGCCTAATAAATTTACTATAGAAATTCAACCAAAATTATTATATTTAAAAGATTTATCAATACCAAGAGATTGGATGATAGATAGAATAAGTGGTGCAAGTACTTCAAAACTTGTAAGTACTATAGAATATATGTCGTCAAGAGATAGATTATATTTTAAAAATAATGCTATAACAAATACAAATGATAATTTAGTTTTACCCTCAAAAACTCAAACAGAGGAAGATGAGGATAATATAAGTACAAGCTCAACACCAATAGGGATGAAAACAGTTCATATACCTATTTTACCTACTGAACCTAGTAGAAATTCTAGAAATACTAGAATGGAAGAAATACAATCTTTTACAATTCTTCAACAAATGAAAATGGGAAAAAAATGATATTATTACATTTTCAAATTTTCAACCTAGGAAATATTATACATATATAGAAATTACATTTCAATTTAGAGAATACAAAATATTTTCTTTAGATGCTTTATTAGATACTGGAGCTACCACCAGTAGCTGTAGAGAAAATGCCATCCTTGTAGAAAAATGGAATTAATGAAAAACCCAATTAAAGCCATAGGAATAGATGGTAACGAAACCATAATTCAATTCAAGGCTAGAAAAATACCAATTTACATAAATAATGTAAGATTTGTAATTCCTAAAATATTGTGTTTTCCTGAAATGCATGGAGACATATTATTAGGAAATAATTTTATATATCATCATTTACCATTCTCTATAGATAGAAACTTAGTAATATTGTCAGCAGAAAAAACTTCTGTAGAAATACCTTTAGTAGAAAATCATAAATTTGTGTGTGATAAAGGATTTACACCAATAAGAAAAGAACAAATTAAACAACTTGAAACAAGTCATTGGTTGTTTAAAATTTTAGAAGATAATTTTAGTGAAGAACCATTAAAATTATGGCAAAATAGTCCTAGATATTGTGAAATAAAATTAGAAAATCCTAATAAAATTATTAGAGTTAAACCTATGATCTATACTAAACAAGATATAGATGAATTTGATATACAAATCAAAGAATTATTAGAAAAAGGATTAATAGAAAAAACTAATAGTCCACATTCTAGCCCAGCTTTTATGGTAAGAAACCATGCTGAAATAAAAAGAGGAAAAGCTAGGATGGTAATAAATTATAAAAGATTAAATCAAAATATTGTTTTTGATGGTTATTTTATTCGAAGAAAGGATGTTTTAATAAATCAAGCTAAACAAGCAAAATATTTTAGTAACTTTAATTGTAAATCGGGTTTTTGGCAAATAATGCTAACCGATGAATCTAAACACTTAACAGCCTTTAGTGCACCTAATGGTCATTATCAATGGAGAGTAATGCCATTTGGGTTATGTAATGGACCTCAAATCTTCCAAAGATGGATGGATTCTATATTTAATAAATATAAAAGATTTTGTGTAGTTTATATAGATGATATTTTAATATTTTCAGATATATTAGAAAAACATAGAAAATATTTAAATATCATTTCTCAAGAATTCATAAAACATGGAATAACTTTGAGTCCTAAGAAAATAGAATTAGAAAAAACAGAAATAGAATTTGTAGGATTAAATTTATCAGCACATGGTCTTAAACTACAAGATCATATTATAGTAAAAATAAAAGAATTTCCTAAAAATATTGAAGATAAAAAACAACTTCAACAATTTTTAGGAATAGACAATTATGGAAGAAATTTCTTTCCTAACTTATCTCAAAAAATAAGTAAGCTATATGAAAAGTTAAAAAAGAATAAACCTTTTGACTGGTCTAAAAAAGATTCAGAAATTATAAAAAATTTAAAATCAGAAATAAATTATACTCCAAAGGTTTATTTACTCAAACAAGGTGATAAATTAATTTTAGAAACAGATGCATCACAATATTATTGGGGATGTATTTTAAAAGCTAAAACAGTAAATAATGAAGAATTAGTATGTGAATATAGTTCAGGAAAATTTAAACCAAATGAAATTAATTATGTTATATATGAAAAAGAATTATTAGCAATAAGGAAAGGAATAAAAACTTTTCTTATATATTTAGCACCTGAAAAATTTATCATAAAAACTGATAATCAGGCAATTAAATCTAACAAAAGTTCGGAAACAGTACCTAGAAGAATTAGATGGTATAATGAATTATGTACTTTTAATTTTGAACTTTTATATGTAAAAAGCAATGATAATATTATTGCTGATTATCTTAGCAGGCCTTATGGATAGAGGTAAAAAATATTTGCAACAAGTTGGAGAATGGACCACAGTCCATAAAAAACCCAACAAAGGGAAATCAATAACTCCTAATCAAGGATTTATTAAGACATCTCCACAGCCATCATTTTATTCTAACCAAGGATATTATATTCCTTATCCAATGGTAAGACCACCAGTTGGATCTCAATTATTTCTACACCAAGTATGGTAAGCCAATACCCTTGGTCCCAAGATCCAAATTCGGCATTTCAAACCAGTTATGTCTAAATGATCAAAGGAGCAGAAAATTTGTTGAAACAACAATAAATTCAGAAATAAAAGATTTTTATAATCTAGCATTATCAAGTGAAATTTATAATTTTATCAATGAAATATGGAAAACCCATATTTTAGAACAAAGAGCAAATTTTAGAAGAGCTCTTTTAAAGTTTTCACAATTCTTAGTTGAAAAAACAACTAAAGAAGATGAAGCTCATGAATTATTATTAAAATTTATTTTATATAGAGATTGGGAAGAGCTTGATATAGAATATATGGATATTAAGGAGATAAACAATCTTCTTGATATATTTCAATATTTTATTCATAAAGGAACAAATAGTCCTATTATGAATAAAGTATTTAGAATATGTTTATATAATAAAACTAGAAAAATTTTACCAATAGAAATTTTTGCAAAAATATATGGAGTTATTTGCAATCAGCAAACTCAATTTCAAAAGACTTTTTCTGAATACTTTTTGCAAGCATATGTTTTTATGAATGAATTAGGAGAAAAAACTCCTACTATAAAGTTTAGATTTGATCACGAACCATTTGATATAAGCAGTATTGAATAGGATTTTGTTAAAGAAATAGTTGTTCAAAATTTTTCTTTTAATTTATTAAAATATTTTCCTGCAATTATTAAGTCTATATTATCAAAAATAGTAAATCAAGACGATTTCTATTATTATTTTTATATTCAAATGAGTAGTCTTATTGGTATTGCTGAAAAAGAAAGATTTTAACAGCCATATCAAATCTGGATTATTCAAAGAATGATTGGAAGTCCTAAGTTATCAGCTGTCAAACAAGACAAAGAACACTTGACAAAAAACATTGACAAGTGTTATAATAATTTTAATTATTATCAGATCCAAACAGGGATTGATTTAATAACAACAGCTCAGCATGTACTTCAACATCAGACTTATAAACTTTGGATTGATGGAAGAAGGATAGTGGCTGATGAGACTGGAAATATCCAGAAAAATAGAGATGAATAATCTTTAGAGCTGTTAAAAAGGATAGCTGATATAGAGATTGATGATTTTCAATCGCACATAATCGATGAAATCAGAAACACGTGGGAGACTTGGAATTCACCAAGACTGTCATGAGAATCATTACACCTAGATGAAATAGAGACTTGGAATCTCGACAATATCTAAGAAGGATAAAGACAAAATAGCTAGATTTCTCGTCTTTTCAATCGGATCACGACTAAATATTACATTGAACTCGCATTTTTGAAAATCAAGACAACACGTATTTAACAAGATACCAATTTTGGGCGTCGCGAGGGTGGTAATACCTTCCTCACGCGTAACTGACTCCCGAACCTTATTTTTCTCTGGATTTTCACGTAGACCCCAAATTTGGCCCTTCACTTTTTTCAAGAATAAGTTTTCTTTTCAAAAAAGACGATTTATTAGGTGTCCGATCACACCCAGAAAAAGATCGGTGGCGACTCCCCCTTTTTTTAAAATCAAAAGTCGGTTTTCAAAGTTCCAATAAATCGCCTCAATTAGCGACTTAAAAGCAATAAATTTTTACGTCGCTACAGCTGGCGACTCCACTGGGGACGCATTTTTGAGAGTTGTGTCTGGAATTAAACTCGTATTGTCAAAATTTTCAGAGTTCCTTGTTCAAATTAACATTTAGTCGTGATCCTCAAATTTTTGTTTTCAAAAAGTCATGCATTTACGTCATGTTGTAAATATTTTTCTAACTTGTTTTATCTTGTTGTTTTTCAGCTCTAAGTTTTATGGTTCTAGTCTTTTAGTTTTGTTTGTAAATAAAAGTAAAGGTTTGTGAGTTTCTCCCCACACACTGTGCACTTGCATTTTTACATAACATAAGCTCTATACCCGGGCTCCGTCCGTTTAAGTGAAAGTAAACGCTACGCCTTTGTGAGTTAACTCGTCCCTCTGTACAGGCTAGTGAATACTTTCGGGTTGCATATGACTTATGCCTTCGTGAGTAACTTGTCTCTCCGCATAGGCATAAGTAAATGTAACCCTCGAATTGATCTCGTGAGCTCGTGATGGGCTACGCTCGAGGCTTCGTGACTAGTCTTAGTAGACGCACAGTCATTTAACAATTTGAGTACTGTCTAGAACCGGCCCGTTTATAGAGAACCGCATTTGAGCCACCCAAATAGAGCCATGCCGAACCTCTGTCCGTTAATAGTCACCAAAATAAGTACACGGGCTTGCCTTTCATTTACACTGTTTATGCAATAGAATTGAATCGGGTAGCTTAATTTGTTTTTCAGTTTACATTTGTTGTGGTTACTAACCAAGTTTGTTTATCTTTATCTTTATTTTTCATCATGCATTATAGGCATCCTGATTAGGAAGGTGTTGATTAGAGATTGGTTGCCAAAAAAGGGGTTTCTGATGGAAGAGTTGATTATACAAACAACCGAGAAAAATGTTGTGTTCCGGGATTGGTCTTCGAAAATCCAGAAAGAAAAATGGGATAGTTTAATGGAAGGATGTGTTTCTAATCTACCCGAGCACATAAGTGTAAATGTTCGTCAGAATAATCTGGAAGACTTGGTTCGAATCTGGAATCAGTGGGACTCGGACACTAAGGGAATATTCACTGAAAGATACGGGGATATAGCCAACCTGATTGCCATCAACATTGGTGAACGATTGATTCAAGCCATGGTCAGATTCTGGGATCCAGCTTACCAGTGTTTCACCTTCAATCAAGAAGACATGACCCCGACTATAGAAGAATACGCTGCTTTTCTTCGTATCGATAATGTGTAACCCTACAAAATATATGTGAAAGAGCCCAAGCCGATGACCTTCAAGAAAAAGTTAATGACATTGACAGACATGACCGACATATGGGCTGAAAAACAGATAAAGAAGAAGAAGAAAACCAGCTGTATTCCATGGTTTTCCCTACGAGATTTGGTTCTGAACCACCCCGACGTTTTGAAAAGGGTAAACCTGTTCGCTTTGGCCATTTACAGTCTGATCATTTTCCCAAAAGTTCTTGGGCATATAGAAGTTGCAGTAGTGGATTTCTTTGAAAAGTTAAAACAAGGAATCAACCCTGTCCCAACTATCCTGGCCGAAACCTTCAGATCGCTAAGCATCTGTAGGAGAAAAGGGGAAGGTCGTTTCATGGGATGTGCGCAGTTACTCAATGTTTGGATTTTGAGCCACTTCTGAAAAGTAGAGCACACGCCGTTCCACATGTTTTCTAAAAAATTTGCCCCGTTAGAAGCTTATCTCGAAAAAGAATGGCCAAAGGAGGTCACCGAACAGCATTGGGTTTTAGTTTTTCAGAATCTTCGTGCTGAAGATGTAACCTAGAGAGCACCGTGGATACGCCCTTCGGTTCTGTTATACAAAGTGGGAAACCAAGATTGGGTGCCACTGCTTGGATTATGGGGAGGAATTGGTTATGCTCCGTTACTGGTCCAAAGGTAATTTTCTTCACGACAATTCATACCCATCACCGGAGGATTAGCACATTCTGAGTTTGCTTTCGCGGGTGAAGGTTATATGAGAAGGGTCCGAGACACTGCAAAGTCTTGGAAGAGAATTCATCTCATGGAATTAGCTCTGTACGCTGACACTCTCACCCAAGATTATGTCATATGGAGAAAGCAACGAGTGAATAGTCAGCACGTCTCATCGACAAATTACACCGTTCAGAATCCTTTCTCGGAGGAAATGTCATCTGAGTTAGAAATGGCAAGACAAGAATTTGAACGAGAAAAGGCCAAGATGTCACGGGACGTTAGTGCTCTTCAAGAGGAAAGCTACCAACTGAAGATTGACGTTCAGATTGAAAGATCCAGAACCGAGAAAGTGCAAAAATAAGTTGAAGTCGTAAGAAATGACTTAAGGAACCTTCATCTGGAGAATAAAAAGTTAAGAGGCACAATAAAGAACAGTGGGTTGGGCAAGTCATCAGCAGAATGGAAGAAAAAAATTAGCAACATCAAATGAGGGATGGAATTCTGGAAAGTGAAAGCCAAGAAAGAGGAAGAAAAAGTTGCGCGTGCGATGATGGAGTTAAGGAAGAAGAATGTCGAATATGAAGTTATGTCTGCCGAGGTAATGACTAGTCAAGCTAAACGTCAAGAACTAAAAGAGAGGATACGGGATTTAGAAGACATGCTGCAAGATCGTCAATAGCAATTAAATACTCTCTTAAAGGTTCTGGAAGAAAAGAATAGTCAGTATGATAGAGACATTCATGCTTACGAAGAGGGTCTCCAAGAAAAAGAAATGCAACTCGATTTCTTGATCAATGAAATTAAATAAAAAGCGACTATGCAAGTTGTGCAGTTATCCGATAAAGCCGAAGCTCTCAGTTGCCAATTCCCTCCGAGCCGAAGATCAAACATGTCAGAGTTCTTAGAGCGAGTGAAGAAACAAGGCGATGTGGCTAGGAAATTTGTGTAACTGTTGAATCAAAAAAAATGGCGAAACTTTTTGTAATAGACTCTTTTGATAAATGAAATGCCTAAGTATGGGGCTATCTTGAAATCAACACCAAAATTTTTGCATATTTATTCATAATTAACATTCATTTATCATTCACTTGTTATTCATTCATTCATTCATTGCATATACATGTCACTATAATCATCCACCAAATCTAAAACCGTATAATTCGCAGTTGTGACACTTCAAGACTGGAATCACGTCATTCGTATAGAACACGTCGACAAGCTAGAGCAATGGAGGCTGAATTCAATGAAAGAATTAAAAGGATGGAAAGAGTTCAAAGGGAATTACAAGAGCATTTGGCCAAGTCGTAGCAAGAGACAAGAGACTTAATGATGAGATCTCGAGAAGAATCGCTCAAACAAAGAGACCAAATGGCCAAAATGATGGAAATGATGTTAGCTTTAGTTAAGGGAAAGGGACCTATGAACCCTGATGTTGTGGAACCATGGTCAAGGGGTAATCACGATCAAGATCCGCCCCATCCTCCAGGATTTACTCCACCGCACGCCCACGCAACACAAAGAGAATACACTTAATGAGAACCTACAGGCCTGGAGCAACGACCTGCACCACCTGTTAACTTGGGACAAAGAATGTTCGTGTCGAACCCAGGGGCTAGTCTTGCTGATCCACTAGTTCCAGATTAGGACTACCCAGCAGAGATAGCTAGGTTGAAATTAGATAATCATGACGCAAATGAGAAGTATAGGAGTCTAGATGAAAGACTCAAAGCGATAGAAGGCGCTGAAGTCTTCTCTGCACTAGGTGCCAGAGAACTCAGTTTGGTACCCGATTTAATTTTGCCTCCGAAGTTCAAGGTGCCTGATTTTGAAAAGTATGTGGGACAATGTGCCCAAAAGTACATCTCATCATGTTCTACCGGAAGATGACCGGCTATGTGAAGGAAGATAAGCTACTCATACATTGTTTTCAACATAGTCTAGCAGGATTGGCTCTTCGGTGGTACAACCAGCTTAGTAGGGAAAAGATCCGATCCTGGAAGGATTTGGAATCAGCGTTCTGTGAGCAGTACAAGCATGTATCGGATATGGTGCCAGACCGGATGACCTTGCAAATGATGGAGAAAAAGTCGTCAGAAACCTTTAGACAGTATGCGCAGAGATGGAGGGACGTCTCGGCCCAAGTGGAACCTCCACTAACAAAAACGGAGATAACCGTTCTCTTTATCAACACCATAAAGGCGCCATTTTATGAAAAACTAGTGGGAAGTGCCACGAAATATTTTGCGGATATTGTAATATTCGATGAGCTCATAGAGAATGCCGTTAAGAGCGGTCGAATGGAAGGTTCAGAAGGTTCAAAAAGGGCAGCGCCCATGAAGAAGAAAGAACCAGAAGCCCACATGGTGGGAATGGGAAGTCGTTATGCCTCTAATCCGTATCCAAACCAACCCCGACCTCAAAATTATTCACCTCTAAATTTCTATTATCCCCCTCAAACCCCTTACTACCAAGCACCACCTCCTTCCTACCCCGTATATGCCACGAACAACCAAAGACCCGTCACCACATTCCCACAAAACATGGTACCCGCTCAAAGCCAGCCCAGAAATGAACCAAGACCAGCAAGGCCTAATCCCGAGAGACCGCAATTTACTCCCATCCCTGTGTCATATGGGGAATTGTACCCAAAACTTTTCGAGAAACAGCTGATTTCTCCCTATTACATGGCACCCATTAAACCTCCATACCCAAAGTGGTACAATCCAAACGCTAGTTGTGCATACCACGCGGGGAACCAGGGGCATTCCACGGAGAATTGCCTAGCCTTTAAGAGGAGAGTTCAAGGACTTATTGACGCGGGTATCCTACGATTCGATAGCTCCAATAACGTAACTGGGAACCCGTTCCCTAACCATACCGAAGGGAATGTGAGTACAGTGGGGAAAGAGGACGAATGGAAAGTCAAAAGATGTGTCTTGGAAATAAGGACTCCTCTGCAGAATATATGGGAGGTGCTGGTTAAGAAAGGATTACTTTGTCACCCCGATAGAATTCTTGGAAAAGAAGGTCAAAGTTTTTACAATTTTCATGGAATTGTAGGACATGACATTCAGTCATGTAAGGATTTTAAAAGGTTGCTTCAAGATCGGATGGATAATAAGGAGATCAAGGTCCTTAACAAGAGGGAAGAGGCCAACGAAAGAGAAATATGCGCCTCTGACAGCCAGTCATCAGGTCCCCCTTATAGGGCTGATCGACCATTAGTAATTTATTACGACGCGACAAAAGAGCCTGTGAAACCAAAAATGATAATTGAAGTACCGTCTCCTTTCCCGTACAAGGACGATAAAGCCGTACCATAGAAATATGACATTAATATCGTCACACCGGAATGTGAAAAGTCTGAAGTCATAACTGGAGATGTTGGAGAGGTAGGTCATTTTACCCGAAATGGAAGATGTTATTCGAAAGAGGTCGAACCAGTGAAGAAGAACAGTAACTGGAAGCAAAAAGGGAAAGCAGTGATGCATGAGGCCGAAGTCGAGCAGGAAATTCCACCCGTGCAAGAAACTAAAAAGCCTGTAGATAAGGAAGAAGCACAGGAGTTCTTGAAATTTATCAAGTACAGTGAATACAATGTGGTGGAACAATTGAATAAGCAGCCAGCACGAATCTCGGTTTTATCTCTACTGTTAAATTCAGAGCCACACCGGAATGCTTTGTTGAAGATGTTAAATCAAGCTTATGTAGCAAACAATATATCTGTTGAGAAGCTTGATAGGTGGGTGAACAATCTGAACGCGGACAGTTCCATGTCTTTTAGTGATGATGAGATACCGCCAAACGGTAGAGGCTTAGTGAACGCATTGCATATTACGAATCACTGCAAGGGCTACATAATACCAAACGTGCTCATCGATAATGGATTAGCACTCAACGCCATGCCTTTGGCCACGCTTTCTAGAATTCTGATGGATCTGTCCTATTTAAGACCCTATCATTCCACGGTAAGGGCATTCGATTAGACAATGCGTGAAGTCATGGGAAAGATTGAGATCCCTCTGGAAGTAGGCCCTTATATATACGATGTCAAATTTCAAGTCATGGATATTACACCATCATACAATTGCTTCTTGGGAAGACCTTGGATCCATTTCGCTGGAGCGGTCCCATCATCCCTCCATCAAAAGGTGAAATTTATCATGGACGGCTGTTTAGTCACTGTCGAGGGAAAAGAAGACATTGTTGTATCAATCTTTGCCGATGCACCTTATTTGGAAGTGAGGAAAGATGCAATAGAATGTTCCTTCTAATCCTTTGAGTTTGTCAATGCCACCTTCGTCGCTGAAGGAAACAGAATTCCAGTGCCAAAACTGTCAAGGAATACCAGATTAAGCATTAAGATGACTGTGGGAAAAAGGGCCCGAGCAAGAAAAAGTTTGGGAAGGTATCTGCAAGAAATAGTCAGGGCTCTAAAGCCAATGCACCACAAGGCCAGATACGGTTTAGGTTTCCAGCCAGACGCACGTCAAAGAAGAAAACAGTGGAAGAAAGATTAAGAGAGAAGGATTGCGAGAACATTGGGCTGAGAACTAGAATGGGAGTCCATGGAATTCCCTCCTTTGTCAAAAACATTTACATCTGCAGGAATGATATACCCCGAGCAAGATAATCCACGAAGCACGCTGTTGATAATTGAAAGGGGTCTTCAGAATGTCAGTATAAATGTCATTGACAAAGGGGCTGATGCAAGTAAAGACATCTCAAGGTTACGCCCTTGTCCCCCGTGTTTCATGTTGAACAATTAGACTGCCGGGGACCTTCTTGAAGTTTATAAGTCTTCAGAGTAATGCTCAAACGTTAACCCTCTATTGTGTCCTTAGATATAATAGAATTCTTTTGTAAGAGCTTGCATTCGCTCTTTATCATTCAAATGAATATCAATGAAGATGCGTTTTGTCACGATTTGTCGCATTATCACTAATTTCATAATCATTTTCTCATTTCATAGCCTATCCTTACATTTGCCTCATGCCATGCCATAACATTTTGTTTGTTTGTTCCCATACTTGGATGCTCCTCTATAGTTTCCTTTTCCATTCAACTTTCAGGTGTTCAGATATCAATGGCATGAACAAACTCGTTACGAGTCCTGAAATCGATTTTGAAAAGGCTGTTTGTTTAGGAGAATTCGAAGCCGAAGAAAATGCTGAAGACTATGTCTCGTCTCCTGACCTGCTAAGAATGGTGGAACAAGAGGATAAACAGATTTTGCCTCATCAAGAATCTGTTGAAACAATAAATTTGGGCACTGAAGAAAGGAAGCAAGAAGTGAAGATTGGGATCTCTATTTCAAGGGACACCAGGCATAATTTGATTGCTTTACTCCACGAATACAAAGATGCATATCAGGACATGCCGGGATTAGATGAAGATGTAGTGGTCCATAAGCTCCCATTAAAGCCAGAATGCAAACCCATTCAGCAAAAGCTAAGACGGATGAGACCTGAGATGTTGTTAAAAATAAAAGAGGAAGTCAAGAAGCAATTTGATGCAGGCTTCCTACAAGCCTCCAAATATCCAGAATGGGTGGCTAACATAGTCCTGGTACCAAAGAAAGACGGTAAAGTACGAATGTGTGTGGATTATCGTGACCTGAATCGAGCAAGTCCTAAAGATAATTTTCCCTTACCACACATTGATACGTTGGTGGATAACACAGCAAAACATTCATTGTTTTCTTTCATGGATGGATTCTCGGGGTATAATCAGATCAAGATGGCCGCTGATGATATGGAGAAAACTACATTCATAACAATGTGGGGAACATTCTGCTACAAGGTGATGCCATTTGGGTTAAAGAATGTTGGGGCAACATATCAGAGGGCTACGGTGACGTTATTCCATGACATGATACATAAAGAAATAGAGGTCTACATCGACGATATGATTGCTAAATCCCGAGGGGAAGAAGAGCATGTAGGGAACCTCAAAAAGTTATTCGAAAGGCTGAGAAAGTTTCAGCTAAAGCTTAATCCAGCCAAATGTACGTTTGGGGCTACCTCGAGAAAGTTGCTAGGTTTCATTGTCAGTGAAAGAGGTATCAATGTTGATCCAGATAAAATAAAAGCCATTCAAGAGTTGCCACCTCCGCGCACGCAAAAGGAAGTCAGAGGATTTTTAGGGAGGTTAAACTACATCGTCCGATTCATCGCTCAACTTACCAACCAATGCGACCCAATCTTTCGGCTTCTTGGAAAACATAACCCGGGAGAATGGGATGAGGAATGTCAGATGGCCTTTGATAAGATAAAACAATATTTGTCTAGTCCTCCAGTGCTAGTACCGCCAACTCCGGGAAGACCATTGATATTGTATTTGACTGTGTTCGAAAATTCAATGGGTTGCGTACTGGGGCAACATGACGAGTCAGGAAAGAAAGAAAAGGCAATCTACTACCTCAACAAAAAGTTCACTGAATATGAGGTAAAGTATTCGTCCATTGAAAAATACTATTGCGCTCTGGTTTGGGTAGCTCGGAGACTCAGGCAATATATGTTGTATCACACGACATGACTAATTTCAAAGCTGGACCCAATAAAATACATGATGGAATCACCGGCACTCTCAAGAAGAATGGCACGATGGTAGATCCTCCTATCGAAATACGACATCGTCTATGTGAGCCAAAAGTCGATAAAAGGGAGTGCTATAGCTGATTTCCTAGCAACTCGAACGATAGAGGAATATGAGCCCTTAAGATTCGATTTCCCAGATGAATATTTAATGTGCATCACAGAAAAGGAATCTGAGTCATCAAAAGAGAAGCTATGGAAGATGAGTTTTGATGGTGTGTCAAATGCCTTGGGACATGGAATTGGAGCAATCCTGATATCTCCAGACGGGAATCATTATCTGTTCACTGCAAGACTGAACTTCTTCTGTACCAATAACATAGCGAAATATGAGGCCTGTATCATGGGACTTCGTGCAGCTATTGAATAAAACATCGAAATCTTGGAGGTGTACGGGGACTCAGCCTTAGTGGTTTACCAAATCCGTGGAGGTTGGGAAGTGAGGGACTCGAAATTGATTAAGTACAGCGATCTAGTGGCTGAATTGATCAAAGAATTCAAAGAAATAACTTTTCATTACTTCCCACGAGAAGAAAACCAATTGGCTGATGCCCTGGCCACTTTGGCTTCAATGTTCAAAGGAAGTAAAGAAGCAGAAATAATGCCCCTCAAAATGAGCATATACGTGGCCCCTGCACACTGTTGTAGCATTGAGAAAGAGGCAGACGGATGGCCATGGTTCCATGATATCTTAGAATATGTCAAAAATCAAAGGTATCCCGAACAAGCGAATGAAAATGACAAAAGAACAATCAGAAGAATGGCAGCTAGATTTATTCTTGATGGGGACATCCTATACAAAAGAGGAAAAGATCAAGTACTCTTGAGATGCGTGGATGATGTGGAAGCCAGAAAAATACTTGAAGAGGTCCATGAGGGAATCTGTAGAACACATGCCAATGGTTTCAATATGGCCAGAAAGGTTATGAGACTCGGTTATTATTGGCTGACGATGGAAAGTGACTGCATTAATTTTGCACGAAAATGCCACAAATGTCAAATCTATGGCAATAAAATTCATGTAGCCCCTTCTCCTCTTCATGTCATGACTTCTCCGTGGCCTTTTTCTATGTGGGGCATGGATGTTATAGGGACAATTTCCCCAAAAGCTTCTAATGGACACCGGTTCATTTTTGTGGTCATTGATTACTTCACAAAATGGATAGAAGCTGCTTCGTTTGCCAATGTGACCAAGACTGCAGTTTGCAGGTTTTTGAAAAAGGAAATCATTTTCCGATATTGTTTGCCTGAAAGAATCATTTCAGATAACGCCTTGAATCTGAATAACAAGATGATGAAAGAAGTGTGTGAGCAATTTCAAATAAAGCATCATAACTCCTCGCCCTATCGCCCAAAGATGAACGGAGCTATTGAAGTAGCCAACAAAAATATTAAGAGGATCATTGGGAAAATGACCGAGACATATAAAGATTGGCACAAGAAGCTACCATTTGCTTTGTATGCATATCGCACATCTGTGCGGACATCTACGGGAGCAACTCCTTTCTCTCTGGTTTATGGAATGGAAGCTGTGTTACCTATCGAAGTTGAGATCCCTTCTCTACGAGTCTTAATGGATTCAAAACTAGAGGAAGCAGAATGGGTTCGAGCTCGATATGACCAGCTAAACCTCATCGAAGAAAAATGCTTTAAGGCAATCTGTCATGGACAGATGTACCAGAAGAAAATGATCGCGACCCATGACAAGAAGGTATGACCAAGAGAATTTCATGAGGGAGAACTCGTGCTGAGAAAGATTCTCCCAATACAAAAAGATCTGCGAGAAAAATGGGCACCAAATTGGGAAGGACCATACGTCGTAAAGAAGCATTCTCGGGCGGAGCATTGATTCTCACTGAGATGGATGGGAAGGAGTTACCGAATCCAGTGAACTCGGATGCTGTAAAGAAATATTATGCCTGAAAAAAGAAAATCAAGATGAAAACCCAAAAAAGGGCATCTTAAAAAAAAAAAAAAAGAGATCAAGGTGAAAACCCAAAAAGGGCATCGTGATTAACACAAAAGATTAGGATGAAAACCCGAAAGGACGTTCTAATGAAACAAACACTGGGCATAAAAAAGCAAGGCGATTTAAACAGTTGGTCAAGCAGTGAGACTACAGTATTTGAAGCATTTCTGAAAGCTCGAAATCTTCTACGCAAGAAGCCATGCTCGAAAAGATTCTTGATTGAGGAACGTGGAAAAGTTCATGCGTTGAATATCTAGAGCATTTGTACCCGTTGAATGCAATCCTTTTTCTCTTTATGACACTTTTTTATTATTATCATTGGTTAACTTTCTTTGTTTGCCACATTTGAAATAAATAAATGAGAGGTATCATTTTTGTCCCTACCTGACCTTTTTCATGCATCTCATTATGTGATTTATTTACATGATAAATAGTGAAATGACGTGCTCTAACCAAAAGAAATGTTAAGCATTACCTGGATAAGGATTTGATAAATACAAGAGTCTCAAAGCAAGGACAAAGTACAACTAGGGGCAAAAGAG
This sequence comes from Gossypium anomalum, assembly GCA_025698475.1. Classification (NCBI taxonomy): domain Eukaryota; kingdom Viridiplantae; phylum Streptophyta; class Magnoliopsida; order Malvales; family Malvaceae; genus Gossypium; species Gossypium anomalum. The sequence goes on along the minus strand of CM046965.1, from coordinate 72,536,836 downwards.
TGATATCTGAGAAACAACAGAGGGTTCGTAAAGTTAGAGGATGGGTACAGGGCCTAAAAGAGAAATTCAAGAACCGAAGTAATGAATGCAAATCCTCACAAAAAAATCGTGACGAAAAAGGACATACGACGAACATGCTTAAGGCGCATAGTATAATCATGTAGGCATAAAGGTATTTGAGGCAAACATGTACATATCATGATAACATCATACATGACATATACAGGTACTCCAGCAGAGCAAGAGGTCTCGATGATAGCTGTACTGAATTGAAGGAAAAGACACATTGAGTTCCACCAGACGACAGGTTCTGGTATTTTGATGTTTTTATTTCTATTTTCAAAAAAAAAAATCAACTCATATTGCGAAAGGTGAGTTGAGCCTCGGGACACGCTGAGGTAATTTCAATTTATATCTTTCAAAAAAAATCGACTCATATTGCGAGAGGTGAGTTGAGCCTTGACTCACGCTGAGGTATTTTCAATTTATGTTTCAAAAATTGACTCATATTGCGAGTGGTGAGTCAAACCTCAGGTCACGCTGAGGTATTCTTAATTTCTGTTGTTTCAAAAATCAACTCATATTGCGAGAGATGAGTTGAGCCTCAGGACACGCTGAGGTATTTTCAATTTCGGTTTTTAATTTCTGTTTTTCAAAAACCAATTCATATTGCGAGAGGTGAGTTGAGCCTTTTAATTTCTGTTTTTCAAAAATCAACTCATATTGCGAGAGGTGAGTTGAGCCTTTTAATTTCTGTTTTTCAAAAATCAACTCATATTGCGAGAGGTGAGTTGAGCCTTTTAATTTCTGTTTTTCAAAAATCAACTCATATTGCGAGAGGTGGGTTGAGCCTTTTAATTCCTATTTTTCAAAACTTAACTCATATTGCAAGAAGTGAGTTGAGCCTCGGGTCACATGTCGAGGTATTTTCAAAATCTTCTTTTCAAATTAAGTTTCAAAAACCAACGCATATTGCGAGAAGTGAGTTGAGCCTCGGCTCACGTGATGAGCTATTTTCAATTTCTGTTTTTAATGTCTGTTTTTAAAGAGTCAATTCATATTGCCAGAAATGAGTTGAGCTCAAGATCACATGCTGAGTAAAGAATAAAGACTGGAGCTAATGGAAGACACCAGATTTGACTCTCTGAAGTTGCAGTAAAGCTGATCGAGGATATCAGATCTTGCCTTTCTAAAGTTACAGAAGAAAAGACCACAAGTCCTATCTCACTGAAGCGATAGAAGAGCAGATTGAAGATTAGATTGAAGCTACAAGGCATATATCAGAGGATGCAATGGATTGAACCAAGGCTAGAAGATACAGTGGACTGGAAGGAGACTATCTGAACAAGACTCGGCAAGACAGGGCAAAATTGGCCTTTCATTTTGTCTTTGCTCTATTCCCGTTACACGACAATGAGCAAAGAGGGGCAGCTGTTATAGGCCAATTTAACCCACTTACATTACCTTAAACCCATAAAACCCAAAAGGGCCCATTTCAATACCCCTAACCAACTTACATTCCATCAGACCCAATACAACAAAACATTAACCCAACCTTAACCCATTCGACCCAATACAAAACAGCCCAAATACCCACCTAAACTAACCCAACAAAGGCCCAAACCCATACATCAGCAAACCCTAGCCACCTACCCCATCACCAAGGTCACCTCAGCCGAATTAGCCTCCCCACTTGCCCCGACGTCTGCCACCAGCTCTGCAGCACCACCCATCCCCTGCAAACAGTAGCGAAAAGACAGAAAACAATAGGAAATAACAATGTAATGGCTATAAAGCCAGTCCAATGGTTCATTGTAAAAGGGATTGGATTTTCAGAATCAAAAAAAGAATATTTCAAAAACACAAGAAGATTCAAAAAATATAAAAGCAATACGAAAATAGTATCAATCCAACAACCAGAATATAGGCCTCAAGCATTTTACGGTGATTTTTTTATTTTTTCTATTTTTAATTTTATTTTTTTAAAATCTATTCTCCCATCTACATATATACTATAAACTAAAAAACACTTTAAAAAATATTAAAAAAAAGGGGGAAAATTTACCTTTTCCGCCATCGTATCTGATGGTGGCCGCACACGCGCTGACGGTGGTCCTAAGTGATTTGACCGTGGTCGGCCCCTTGGCCGAGTCCCTCCCCCTCCTTTCTTTTCTTTCTCTCTCTTCTTTTTTTCCTTTTTTTTTCCTCTCCAGGTCTCAAATGAATTTTTTTAGAATTTTTAAACTTATATAGGGACCCAAAACGCATCGTTTTGGGTCCTCCCCCATTTAACACAAAACGACGCCATTTTGGCCCTGGGTCTGGTCGACCCGACCCGCTCCAGCTAGGATCCACGTGTTTTTAAGTCAATGGGATATTTGTGCAATTGGTCCTTCCGCATTTTTGGTGTTTTAAATCAGGATTATTATTTATTTATAATTTGGCCCTGAGATTCGACCCGCTTTACAATTTGGTCCCATTTAATGGGGTGCGTTTTAAAGACTTGGGCAAATTTCTCTTTTGACCCCCCACAGTTTTATGCTCGTTCTAATAGGTCCTTTTCCTCTTTATTTTCTTTTGAATTGGCCCCAAAATTTAGTTTTTTTATTCAATTTCGTCCTTTTTACCTTTCCTCGTTATTCTACTTTTATTATTATTATTATTATTATTATTATTATTATTATTATTATTATTATTATTATTATTATTATTATTGTTATGTATATTTTTAGTATGTATATATATTTATAAAGTATTATTACTAGTTGTTTATAATATTATTATTCTTTAATATGTTATGCATATATTTTAATACTATATTATATATACATTTTTTATACTATGTATACATACCCTTAATATTACTTTTTCATGCATGTACTCTTAACATCATATTATTATATATATCATGTATAAATTTTTAATACTTTATTATATTTATATTCTTATATATTATATGTATATTTTAGTACTATGTTTTATATATCTATGTTTTTGATACCATACTATGTATATATTATTTATATTTATTATTAATATTAGTATATATATTTTATTACACGTATATATATACTTTTTATTAGTATTATTTTTGTATATCATATTATGCATTATTATACATGTATATATAAATATAGATATTTTTAGTATTTATTGTAATATTTTCTTATTATATTATTGTGCATATTATTTTTACTCATTTCTTCATCATTTTTATTTATATTTTTAATACTCCTATATTCTTATATTACGTATATTATTTTTTTATTATTATACGTATTACGTATATATATTCTCTCAAAATATCATAATATTCATGTATTTCATTATATACGTATATTGTATATGTTTATTTTAAATATGTTATGTATATGTGTATATATATATATATATTAGGTACTCATATTTAGTATTATTATGTAAACAATTTTCATTCCTATGTACATACTCTTAATGTCATTTTTTATATATATTCATTGTATTTTCGTATTTAATACTATAATTACATTTAATCTCGCATACATTGTTAGTGTTTTTTTAAGATTATTGTCACGATCATTATTTGTTTCAATAAATTGCTAGTTATGTCAGTTATTTATTTTTATTCCATACCATTTTCACTTTACATTACTTCGAAATCGTGTTCTTGTTTCCTAATTGATTTCAATAATCAAGGCAACGTACCGATTTAACATAAAGTCATCAAATTTCATCGCTATGTTGGGTGAACATTAATTGACTCGTGTTAAAACGGTATGTCCTTCTCAAAAAACCGAAAAAAACTAAAATTTCTCGTCTTTTCAATCGGATCACGACTAAATATTACATTGAACTCACATTTTGAAAATCAAGACAACAAGTGTTTAACAAGAAACCATTTTTGGGCGTCGCGAGGGTGCTAATACCTTCCTCGCGCGTAACTGACTCCCGAACCTTATTTTTCTCTGGATTTTCACGTAGACCCCAAATTTGGCCTTCACTTTTTTCAAGAATAAGTTTTCTTTTCAAAAAAGACGATTTATTATGTGTCCGATCACACCCAGAAAAAGATCGGTGGCGATCCCCCTTTTTTTTAAAATCAAAAGTCGGTTTTCAAAGTTCCAATAAATTGCCTCAATTAGCGACTGAAAGCAATAAATTTTTACGTCGCTACACAAACTTTCTGTAAAATCTTAAATTCTACTATTAAAATTTAAATTTTAAACTAAACTTTCAAAAAAAAAAATAAGAAACTAGCCCTAAGCCCACTTGATGATGGCAATGGTAGTAGTGATAGTGCTAGTGTTGGTTTTAGTGGTGATAAGATTAAATTAGGTCTATTAGTGTATATGGAAGAGATTTTGAGTTTGGTACTACTATTGGGCATTTCCATAATAAGTAAGAATTTAAAGGAAATGTGTTTGTTGAACCTAAGAGAGATAGAAGTAAACATAGAGATCCGTTCAAAAGAAAATGCAAGAAGAATACTTTTAGAGGCTCTTTGTCTTGTAGGAGATCGAGTTCTAATAACCTTGGGTATAGTGATTCATATATTAATACTTAAGGTTATATCCATTTGATCGACCTCCATTTCTCTAATTAACCTCTTCATGGTTATGTACAACACATGCATTGTAACAAAATAGGCTTACCGCGACAACTTTTTTTTTTACCTAGGACGATACAAAAAAAGTTAGGATAGGTCATCCTAATGATTTTCCCAATGCTTCTGAAAATGTAGTTAGCATCGTTGGCATAGTTTGCACCTTAAATGTATCACTCGCATGAACCTCATATATATATATATCCTCAACCTCAAGTATATTATCCACCTCAGTTGAATCAATATTAAGATAGGAGTAAGCAAAACTTAATTCGATTCGAAAAAAATTTCGAATTTCAAGTTAATTGAATCGAGTTGCTCGAATAATTCAAATAACTGATCGATGTAAATGCTCTTTTGGTCCCCTATCAATTTTGAAAATAAGCAAATTGTCTCTCTCTCAACAAAAATTACAAAAAAAGAATTCAAAATATTTATAAAAATTTCAAAATTCATATTTTTAAGAAAAATTATAAAATTTTTAAAAAATTCTAAAAAATATATAAAAAGTTAAAATTTTAATTTTTTTCTAAAATAATAATTTGGGGACCTAATTAATGATTCAAATTTATCATACTCAAGTATATTTTTGTTTATTAATTTGCTTTGAAAAAAAATTAAATTTATGTGCTTTAATATGAAATTAATTATACTATAACAATATTTTTATTTGATGTGTTTAATTTTTTAAAATTTAACTCGAACAATTTCATTAGATTCGATTCGACTCGACTCAATTCAAAAAAAAATTAAATTGAGTTAGGATGATAAAATAAGACTTGTGAACTTGATTAATTCGAATTCTTTTCACTCGATTCGATCGAATGCTTATCCTTAGATTAATGAGAAAATGTTAGGTTCCGTTCATTTTTTTGAAAATATTTTCTATTTTCATTATAGAAACAACGTTTATTTTCTATTTTTAAAAAAAGTTAAAAAAAAACATGTCTAATAAATATAAATGAAATTTTATTTTCATTTAGAAACTCTCTTTCTATAATAAAAAACATGAGAAATATTGTTGAAAAAAAGAATATTTATGCGTTTATATAGTTTTGAGCCATGATGAAGTTCATTCAAAGTTAAAAACTCTTCTTTTTTATCATTTTCATTTTTACAAAACATTTTTAGTGAAAACAATGAAAACAACTTTTTATTATTTCTAATTTTCACATAGTTTCATTTTCATCTTTCAAAAATCATTTTTATAATTTTTAAACAAACAAGTTTTCTTAAATGTTTTCCATTTTTTAAGAAAACAAAAACAAAAATGACTATTTCCAAAAACCAATGAGAATTTTTTTTTATGATATATTTTTTAAAAAAAATACAAAAATCAAGTCAATGTAGCTCTCAAGTGAGGGTGAAAGATTTGATTATGCTCATTATTTCATTACGTGGTGAAATTGAATTGTACCACTATTTGCAATGTATGATTTTTCATATTTATGGTATTTAAAATTTTTTAAAAATTATTACATATGATGAATGCTTCACATTTAATATAAATTTATTCTTAAAAACTCGACTTCAATTATAATTTATACAGACCTTAGTCATATAAATAATATTGTCACATTTTAGAATACGATGCATGAATTAAAAAAAAAAATCATAATCATGATGCTTGCAATGACTGCAATTAATAATATTTGTTATGTCCTTAAATGCGATAAAAGTAAGTCCAACTGCAATTTAGTCCCTACTAAAATATAGTTGTTTTAAGTGATTTGCTAAACTTTCTTTTTCATATGGTGTGGACACTGGCAGTGCTGCACAAGGAATGCCCTTAAGAGTTTCAACTGCCAAGATTGCTCGTCTGTATGTTAATTGTCCGCAGATGGGAGTCAAATCCGTCAAATCATAATGCTTTTAACCAGAGTTTGCCTCAGAAATACATGGCTTACAAAGTAATCACTTGAATGTGTTCATTAGATTTAGTAGCGACGCTATTATGAATGATTCGTTGAGTTCTTGATTTATCCCTAATAAATTTACAAAATAATGTGAACATCTCTAGGTCTCCCATCCCTACCTCAAATATTTTATCTTTGTTGGTGTTTGATTGCATATTCATGTTAGTTGGAGTCTTAGAAATGCTCACCAATTTGTTTAATAAATAAAAAATTTTAAGTTGTTAACGTTTGAATCCTAATGACGCTTAGCTCCATTCAAAATAGAAAATATGAAAATTACACCCATCTACATATTGTCGACATAGCTCAGCTGAGCCTCATCTCCATTCTGTAAAAACTGATCTCCAAGCTTTTGCTCGCTTTCTTGACTGCCCATTCACAAATGGCTGACGCTGTCATATGTGTAGCCTTAGAAGTGGCACTATCAAGCGCTGTCTCCATCCTTCAAGACCAAATCAACCTTGCATGGGATTTCAAGGCCGAGCTGAACAAGTTTAGTTCCTCACTCACTCTCACGCGAGCTTTCTTGCAAGATGCAGAGAGGAGGCAACTCGATCGATGAGCCTGTCAAAGTCTGGTTGGAGCAGCTTAGAGATATCGCCTACGAGGCAGATGATGTGTTGGATGAGCTTGCTTATGAACATGTCCGCTGGAAGGTGGACAACCAAATGAGTAAAAAGGTCAGCAATTTATTCTCCCTTTCCAAGAATCCCATGGCATTTACTCTAAAGATGTCTAAAAAGGTTAAGAATATTGACCTATCCATTAAGGATATTAACCGTCAGGCCACTGGCTTTGGACTCCAACAAAGACTTCAAATTTCGTCTCCAGTGTCTAGTAGAGTAGGAGGAGGCACCCACTCCTTTGGCGACTCATCACGAGTTGTTAGAAGGGAAGCTGATGTCCTAAAAATAGTTGATCTCTTGATTGGTTCAACCACTCACCAAAGTCTGTCAATAACCTCCATAGTAGGCATGGCAGGTTTGGGCAAAACCTGTGTGCAACAATGACAAAATAAAGAATTATTTTAAGAAAATAATGTGGGTTTGCGTGTCTGAAAACTTTGATTCTCGAAGGATATTTCAAGAGATGCTTGAATCTCTTAGTGGGAGAACTCGTGACATGAAAAATAAGAATGCAATACTTGAAAATATTCAGAATGAGCTGGAAGGAAAAAACCAACCTCCTCGTACTTGATGATGTTTGGGATGAGGATATTAAAAATTGGGAGGACTTAAGGGATAGTTTGCTGGGAATAAATGAAAGTAGACAAAGTTGCATTCTTGTCACAAGTCGTAATGAAAATGTTGCAGTAGTAAGGGAAACACCTCTTGATCATAGGCATCATCTTAAGGCAGTGGTAGGTGAGGAGTGCTGGTCCATTATCAATGAAAGAGCATTTGGAAACTCTTCTATATTTTCAGAATTGGAAGTTATTGGAAGGGATATTGCTCGAAAATGTGGAGGTCTGCCGCCGGTGGCAACTGTTATAGGAGGGACGCTGTGCAACAAAAGGGATAGAGATGAGTGGGTCTCCCTCAGGGATAGTTCTGTTTGGGGTTCTCTGGAAATGAACAAAGGGATCGTCCGTGTTCTGAAATTAAGTTTTGATCGCCTGTCTTCCCCATTTTTAAAGCAATGTTTTGCATATTGTACGGTTTTCCCAAAGGATTTTAGGCTCTGAAGGGAGGAATTGATCCAGCTTTGGATGGCTGAAGGCTTGCGTCAACAATCCAAAGGAAGTTCACAACTGCCATTTGAGGATATTGGTAATGAGTACTTCAATGACTTGTTATCAAATTCCTTATTGCAAGATGTGGAAAAGGATTCGTATGGACGTATCACAAGTTGCAAGATGCATGATTTAGTTCATGATCTTGCACAGTCTGTTTCTCATATCAAACAACAAAATGAATTTGATGGTGTGAAACTGTGGCGTTCTTTATTATTAAATTCTGGCTTTTCCCTCATTAGAAAGAACTTCAAAGGTTTGCGGGTACTCAAATTTGGTGGTGCTTATATTGTATCATTGCCAGATTCTATTGGCAAGCTAAAGCATTTGAGATACTTTGATATCTCAAAAACTTGCATTCGTAGATTACCAGAGTCCATTGCTCAGCTCTATCTTTTGGAGGCCTTAAGATTACTGTACTGTAAATGGCTCAAAAGCCTTCCTGAAGGAGTGAAAAATTTAGTCAACTTAAAGCATTTATGTATCAGTAATAAATTTCATGTTCCTCATAAGGTAGGATGCTTAACTAGTTTTCAGACTTTGCCAATATTTGATGTGGGTAAAGAAAAGGGAAGTGGAATCAAGGAACTGGGATGTTTAGTTGAACTTGGAGGCGAACTGGTCATATATAATCTTCAGAATGTTAGGATCATAGAAGAAGCTAGGGCAGCAAAACTGTGGGAGAAGAAAAAATTACAACAATTGGAATTTAGATGGGAATTTCCAGCGGAAGTATTAGAAGGGTTGGAACCTCACTCAAATTTGAAAAGCCTAAGCATTGAAAATTATATGGGAGAGTACTATCCGTCGTGGTTGTTGGTAAGCAAGACTGTTGGTGACCCATGTGCTTCATTTCAACCCATGAATTTGGTGGAGTTGAAGCTTTGACGTTGTATGAATGTGAAGCATCTCCTAACTCTTGGGCAATATCCTAATCTCAAATTTCTTGAAATAAGAGTTTTAACTAGTGTGCGGTGCATAGGAAATGAATTTTATGGTAACAACAGCAATGGTGATGAAAAGAATCAGCCAATCACCTTATTTCCAGTATTGGAGGTATTCACCCTGAAAAATATGAAAAATAATGTGACAGAATGGCTAGAAGCACCACCAAAAGTGGTTCGTGTGTGTCCTTCATTAAAGGTGTTAGAAATTATATATTGCAACAATCTAAGTAGCATTCCAATAATGAGTAGATTTGCTTCTCTTGAGAAACTCTCTCTCGAGGAGTTAAGTTGGGAGGGCGATGGATTGTTTCCCTCTACCCTCGAAACATTAACAATCCGGGGTTACTTAAAGTCCATTCCAAGTGCGGAAGGTGGTGTCTCTTTTCTACAACAGCTTCAAGTGTCGTATTGTGACGAATTACGTAAAATAGGAAAAGGGTTACTTTCCTCCACATGTCTAAGAGATATAGACATATCATTATGTGCTAAATTGATGTCAACTTCTTTCAATGGCGGATCTCAGTCTCTTGTGAGTCTTCGGTTAAAATGGTATGAAGAATTAAGAGAGATAGAGGGTGGATTATCTTCTGGCACGAGCCTAGAAACATTAGAGATAGAACGTTCTAGGATGATTTCAATTCCCAGTTTAGACGGTTTCTCCTCTCTTGTAGAATTAGAAGCTGATAAACTGCCAAGGATTAACAAGATTACCAAATGGATCGTCAACTTGTCCTTCTCTTGGGTGTTTGTCCATACGCAGTTGTACTAGTTTGGAGTCAATTTCAGAAGATGTAGGGCAATTGCATTCTCTCGAGGAATTGTTTATATATCGTTGTCAAAACTTGAAAAAGATCCCGAAGGAGAGCCTTGGGTGCCTCACACGTTTGAAGAGTCTGCTACAGGAGTTCCCGGGTCTTAGTTCCATCCAACACCTCCATTCTTCCCTTAAAAGAGTTGCATTTGCATGGATAGGATAAACTATGCTCGCTGCCAAATCAAATTCAACACCTGACCGCACTTAGGCAATTATGTATTTATGGCTTCAATGGACTGAAAGCTTTGGCAGAGTGGTTGAGGAACCTCTCCTCCCTTGAAATTTTACATTTAAGGGCTGTGAAAATCTGCGGCAACTGCCATCCAAGGAAGCTCTGCAACGCCTCTCCCATTTGCATTCGTTTTATATCCTCAATTGTCCACGATTATATGAAAACAAATTCGATCTGTCCAAGATTTCCGGCATTTCAATTTTCGAAATTCCAGCATATTTTTAATTTTCTTAAGCGTCTCAGACTTGTTTTAATTTTTAATTGTCAGATTTAATTTTCAGGTTTCTATTTTTTGTTTTTTCAAGAATTATATCATAAGCATTTACTTCTGTTCATCTTTTTCTTGTTGCAACTTCTACAAACATTATAATTGACAAGAACCGATGACTTTCTCTGTACAGTTTGCTTTTGAATGAAGGATCTTGTGCATGAAAGATTTTCAAACCACACTGCACAAAGGCTTTGGACCTCTCAAAATGGGGAAATTGAAGGAAACCTCTGATAAATTGCTTCAAATAGGAGTTTTTTTTTATTTAGTAAGAGCTGCATCCTCTCTTCTTATTTGAATTTTTTACATGAGAAAACTTGAATTTCAGTTCTATCATTCTTTGAGTCAGAAGCTATCAAGTAACTCGAAAGCCTGATGAAAAGTTTTTATTTCAGTTTATATTTTAAAAAAATTAACATCTAATCCAATCTAATATATGGCCTAAAGTTTTGTCCGAACCCATCCATAATTACAAAAGATTAATCTAAGTTCATTTTAGGACCGTCTGTATTATTTTTAATTTTTTTAAAATATTTATATTATTTAATTTAATATTTAATAATTTTATATATTTTTCTATTTATTAAAATTTTTTGTATTCTCATTTAACGTTATTTCAATGTTTACATTAGACTATATTATATATTTAGTATAGGTTTATTTTTTTAATGTGTTATAAATTACATAATATATAAATATAATATAATATAAATTTTAAAAAGAGTCAAGCCAGGCTCGGGCCTTAAATGTTCAAGCTCGAGTGTGATCCATATTTTAAATAGGCTTAATTTTTTGCCCAAATCTATTTTTCGGGTCTAATATTTTTGTCAAAATCCTCCCAAATTTCGGGTAGACCTTCGAGCCTGGGCGAGTAGCTCGGCCCATGAACAGGTCTACACGCACCTCGTGACAATTCTCCTCACTTTCGAATCTTAAAGATCAATAATCTCACCACTAAATTCATTCCTATGCACTCAATAAGTAAAACAGTAATACAAAAGGTTTTACTAACAATTTGCACTCTAATAAAAGTTTTTTACTTGAATAAGTTTCTCTTTTACAATAGATTTATGTTCGAGACTTACTAACATAGAAGATCAATAACAATCCTAATAAAACAGTAATACAATGACTTATTTATAACATAATAATAGAGAATAAAACAAATGTGGACTCTTGACAGCTAGTCAAGTAAAGTTCCGTGTAACAGTCCAATTTAGACCCTAATTAGAATGGTGGTTTCAGGATCATGAATCCGAGTCAGAAAAATATTTAAATATTATTTTTTGTGTTTATTATATGTGAATTTGCATATGTGAAAATTTCGTACAAAAATTTGATTGTTTGTGTGCTTAATTTGATAAAGAACTTAATTGTGTAAGTTGAAAACTTGATAGTCTAAATTATAAAGGTTGAATTGATAGTGACTTTTTAATATGGAGTATTTATGCTGCAAATAGTCCACTATCTAAATGATGGCCGAATGTACCCTTATTGTATATGTTTATGTTATTATTATTATAAGGTTAAATAGGTAAAATACGTTAAAAGTTAACATATAATATATTAAAAAATAAAAAAATAAGAAAGCCTTGCATTCATACTTGTTATTGCCGAAACTTGAGAAAGAAAGAAAATTTAGCTTAGGGTATTCGGCACTTTGGAAGCTAGATTCAAGGTTAGTTTTTGTTCAGTTTTTTTATAACTTTTACGTTTTTGAGATCGTTGCTTCGAATACTATCCGACTCATGTTTAAATTTTTTATTTTAATGCATATTTTGAGTTATGCCATTGATGAATAATTGTGTTTTGTGATGTTTGATGATGAAATATTAAAAATATGTTTTAGATTAACATATTTTGTATTTGAGTTTTTGAAGATTTTGAGTAATTAGGGCTAAATTGCAAAAATAATAAATATCAAACTTCGAGTCTAGCAGGCCTTGTGCCGGTGTGTGATTCAGGCATATGCCTAGCAGGTTTATACTGGTGATTTGTTTTCAAGTTTAAAATGACGAGAATTCAAGTTATTGTGGATATTGAGCAAATGAAATTGAGCTGAATTGCATTGTATATGTTCGGCCAAAAATGTAAGTACATGTGAGCTTATATTGATCTTGAATATTAGGTTATATGTGATGTTTTATTTAACTCATATATTCGGCCACATATGAAGATATAATGAATCTTGTGTATTTGGCTATATATGTAAGTGATTATGTGATGAAAAATTTGATCTTGTATAGTCGCTTATATGAAATATTTATCTGGTTTTATATAATTGATTCTGAACATTCAGTCAAGGTAATTTATTAAGATGAAGTATAATATTACGGATATAATTTGGTTAGTTTGAATGTATAATATTACGGATATAATTTGGTTAGTTTGAATGTTTTGATTATTCATTGAGTTGCTTAATTTGCTGAAGGCTTACTAAGCTAAGTTAGCTTACCCTGTGTGTTTTTGTGTTACTCTGTTTTATAGATTTTGGTTGTAAATTACGAGCTTGGGGATCGTGATCGAAGTCATCCACACTATCGTCAACTTTTGGTATTTTTTTTCAAAGTTTATCTTCGAACTTTTGGCATGTATAGGCTAAGTCGTATTTTGATTGACCTTGAATATGTATAACTTTAGCCATGCAAAAATGGCTTAATTTCCATGATAGATTCGTTTATACTTGGATATGGTTTGAGCTTACTTTTAGTTGATATGTTATATATTATATGTGAATGAAATATGTGATATACATATATGATATAATTATTTGTTTCAATTTAGATTTTTGATTTGGATATAATACATTGAATGATGAGTTTAGAATATGTAACTTATAAGAGGTATATAAACGATTTCATGTGCGAATGTATGTTTGTTTGTGATGTAATAAAGTTGAAAGGAATATGACGATAAGGATTTACCTATTCGGTTAATGAGAAGAAAATTTACCAAATGAATAGTGTTTTTGTATAATAATATATTTGGTAATAGTTTATTTTGTTTTAATTATAAGGTTAAGTATGATTAATGTAAATTTGATAATGGATATTATGAGACATGCATATGTTCGATTATGCATAGGTTAATTTAGTTCGGTTTGCATGAAAAATGTATGAGACTTATATTTGGTTATGAGGTTAAATAATGATTAATTATTAAGATTGTTTTGTTTAATAAGGCTTGTAAATGAAACATTGATAAATGACCATTTGAATAGTGAATTTATGTAATAGTTCACCATGGAAATTATATGCATTTTTGCAAAAATGCTAATTATGTGTACACATATATATGTATATGTTTGTGAATTCGAATGATGTTTGGTTAAAGTATTTGTGTAAGTAAATATATATATTTGCTAATGAATAAATGATTCATGATAATATATTATGTTTAAACTTGTGAAAGTTTGGAATTATGTTTTTGTACTGTAATGCCTCGTAACCCTAGTCTGGCGACGGATACGAGTTAGGGGTGTTACATTCCGATCCAATTCAAATGTCCAAGTCGCAATTGACTTGGGTGATTTAATTCAATCTAATCTTCAATATGTGTTTTCCAAGTAATATGACTTTCATTAATGGGCTAGATATTCTCCAAATAATCAACACAATCCATTCAAATCGTTCAATAAATTATCAATACTCAAATGTGAAAAATGTTACTAAACAACTCCAGAAGGTGGACACTTAAAAATTTTAATTTCATATTTATCAACATTTATTTATATGAAAATGACATTTTTACTTTATTATGAAATAATATATTTAAAGTTGTTAATTCATTTGTTAACTTGGGAATTGATTTAATATTAACATATGTTTCAAGCAAAACAAATATTTAAGAAATTATTTTTTTATTTTAATTTTGAATCAAGTATAGAAATGATTTTTTTTTTATGCATCTCCTTGTATGTCCATTTAAATTTTTCATGTTTCTAGGATTATTATCCTATCAATTTCTACTTAAACTTTTTCACTCTACAACCAAAATTAAAAATTGAAATAATTTCTTATAAAAATAAAGTTGAATCATGCATTTAACGGAGTTAGTAGAATTTGTCCACAACTCAATAAAAAATTGTTTTTTTTAATTTAAAATAATATATTCAAAACAATTGTTTTTATAAATCATCATAAATTTAATTTTAACAATAACAAAAATAGTATTATTAATAGTCATATATTTAATCTATACATAATTTATTGTATTTTAAAAAAAATATTGAAATAGTTATTTTGTACATTTAATATCCAAATTTAACCCATTTGAGAAGTTTTTTTTTTTATTGCATTTTTGCTTTAAATTCTGTATTTAAAATGATTTTCCTAATGCCTTAGAAATCATTATGATAAATTTAATCAATCCTAAAGCATTATCATAAATTTAATTTTCATAATTAAAAAATAAAATATTAATATCAAATGAATTATGGAAAAAAATTATAAATCCCAACGTAAAGGCTAGTTAAAGTTTGAAAAAGAAAAAAACTAAAAAATATATTTACCTTACAAATATTTCAATCTCGACGGACTTCAAAAAAGAAAATTTAGCATAGCCTGCAAAATCAAGGAAACAAATAAATGAAATATAGGTAATATGAATTATATTACATTGGTTGTTTTCTAAGTTATAAATATTTCATGGATTTTTTAAAAACAAATTTTGTATCATATCTAATTTATCATAAAATATGTGTTTTTTTTTATATATAATAATCTCATTATGATCATATCTGGTTTCTTTTTGACATAATATCTAAAACTACACATAGCTCTCCTCCAACCTATAAATAAGAAAGATAATGCGTTTTAGTGCATTTTAACCCACGTCTTCCTGCATTGAAAACAATACTCATGCCAATCGAGTTAAGACTCAATCAGCAAAAAATATGTGTTATTAAATTTAAATTTGAGATATATAGATATATATAAGTTTATTATTTTTTTAAAATCTATTTAAGTGTCAAGAATTATGGTATAAAATTATTTTGCGTAAACTACATTAATTGCCCGTAACCTTTGATTGAGATTACACTCTATTTTCAAAAGTTACATAATTGTCACTAAAGTTACAGAAATGTTACATTTTGGGCACTTATCCGTTAACTTCCATTAAGAAGATGATGTGGCACGTTAATTTAAAGGGTTAATAACCAATTTAACCCCTAGACTATAACTAAAATATCAATTTGATACTTTTAAAATTTTCTTTAATAAGAATTTTAAAAAAATTTAAGGGTAAACTACTCAGATAGTCATCCAAGTTTTAATGCATTCCTATTTTGGTTTTTGAATTCTTTTTTGTTAATTTAGCCACTTCTGTTAGATTAATTATCATTTTTAGTCACTCCACCATTAAAATGCCTTGAACATTGAACGAAATGCCGATGTGACAGTATTTTAATTGGTATAATAATAAATTTAGCCGTTAACACTTTACACATTACGTCAAGTTGACCCTAATTCTAAAAAAATCAACAAATTTAACCCTCAATGTTTGTGCATTTATCAATTTAGTCCAAATTCAAAAAATTCAAAAAAGTTATAATTTTAAAAACTTAAAAATATATATTTATTTTAGAAATAGATAAAAATATAGAAGATGTCTGGGATAATTTTCCAGCACATACCATAAACAGAAACAATGGCGTGTAGCAAGAAACATTGCAACAACAGTTGCTTTTATGGCATTGTTTTGATGAATGAGCATCACTTGTAGAGCCCGTTCCCCGTTGCTATAAATCAAGTTTGCATCATCAAATAAAAGTATAAATTGTTTCATCTGCAATGAAAGTGCAACAAAGTAATTATATATTTTTTTAATATTTTATATTATTTTGAACAATAGTTCAATTTCTTCATGTTTAAGATTTTTTTATGTCATTTTTAATAAATTCTTTTAAAAAAATTAGTATTAAACTACAAAAAAGTTAATCAATAAATACAATTAACTGAAACTAGAAAAGTCATGTCAATCCCTTGTGTTTCTAAAAATAAAAACCGTAACTGGAACCATAACTTCTCTTTTCTTTGTTTACTTTACAAACAGAGACTAATCCAAATTTTATGTGTCATTGTCTTTTTCCTCGTATTTGATTATCCTGCAGATATCATCCATTGTTGTTCCTTTCGGTGTTGTTTTTGGCCACACCAATAAAAACACTTTGTGCTGGTATTTCAAGGACAAGCTGAACAAGCTTCGTTCCTCGTTCGCTCTCACTCGAGCTTTCTAGCAAGATGCAGGGAGGAGGCAAGTTGATGAGCCTATCAAAGTCTGGTTGGAGAAGCTTAGTGATATCGCTTATGAGGAGGATGCTGAGTTGGATGAGCTCTTACGAACATGTCCGCAGGGAGAAGCTTCGTCCCTTCTCTAGGAGATCAGCGAACCAGGGACTAAATCGAAACGCATGAAAAATGCAGTGGTAAATTTCATAAAATAAAAAAAGTAAAAAAAAGGACTAAACTGAACGTGCCACAAAAGCGGAAGGGCTGATCACGAAAATATACCATTTTGTCAAAACACGCGGATCCTCTAGGTCAGGTCAGGTCGGCACGCGGGTTAAGGGTGAAACAACGCGTTTTGGGGCTATTGAAGCCAGCCCTAAAACAGCGTCGTTTTAGGGGTCTATTTAAACCAATTTTTTTCAAAAAGATCATTTCAACCTATATTTTTTAAATAAAAAAAAACCTAAAGCGCTCTATTTTTTTCTTTGAACTAGCCCTTGGCCAATCTTGGCTTCGGTCGTCAAACCACAGTGGAGGCCACCGATGACGACGACGGCGCCGCTGTCCACGGTGGCTGGAGAAAAAAAAGCTTTTTTTTTTCTTTTTAATTCCCCGATCCCAAAAAATGCCATCTTTCATTGGAGATGGCGGCCTCCTTCCCCTCACGACGACTCAAACGTGAAAAAAAGGGGTAAGATTTCGGCCTTTTTTTATTTTTGTTTATATTCTTTAAAAAATAAACAAGTGAAAAATGATAAAATAAAAATAAAAAGATATCAATAAAAAAAACCACCTTCGTTAGACTTTGTTTTCGATTTTTTTCTGCTTTTTTTTTTGTATTTCAATCACTGTCTTTTTTTATTGCTCTCATGACCAGAATATTACATCGATAGGGCTTTTATAGTCGATTTTACAGTATTTTTTTCTTTTATTTTGCTTGTTCTTTTTGTTGCTGTTTCTCTGCCATTGTCTTGTTGTTTCTGTGTTTTTTTTTTTTTTGCAGGTTTGGCGAGGTCAACAAAGATGAATTTTGCCATTTTGGTGCAAAGCGGCCAAGGCGCCAGGCCTTGGGTGGCGTGCGCGCTGTGAAGGCACGAGGAGGGGGTGCGGCGCATTAGGGTTTCTGCTTCTCTCTCTCTCTCTTTTTTACCATTAGTTTAGATTTTGGGCCTGTAAAAATTTAGGCTAGGTTTTGTAGTATTTTGGGCTTGTAAAAATTTGAACTGGACTTATTATTATTTTTTATTTTGATTTTGTTTAATTGGTCTTCGGTTAGGCCCGGGCAAAATTGGGCTTCTACAAATGCTATACTTGAACATATTTAGAATGAGTTGGAAGGAAAGGCCTACCTCCTCATACTTGATGATGTGTGGGATGATGATATTAAAAATTGAGAGGACTTAAGGGATAGTTTGTTGGGAATGAATGAAAGTAAACAAAGCCACATTCTGGTCACAAGTCATAGTGAAAATGTTACAGTAGTAAGGGAAACACCTTTTGATCATAGGCATCATCTTAAGGCAATGGTAGCTGAAGAGTGCTGGCCCATTATCGGCTTTTTTTCAAAAAAGACCCGAAACTATCTATTATTTATGAAAATAACTCAATTTTGAAATTAAGCATGTAAATGACTTATTTTGAATTGTAATCTTCAGTGCCGTGGTTACACTTAGCTACGCCAACGTCAAATTGGCAACCAATCATTGCGTCTTGGATTAAAAAAATTTTTTTGTAGGTGGCACTGTTACCATTGGCAACACCCGTATGTATATTTTATATACCGGTAAAAATACATGTATTCTGATTTTTAAAATGACTAAAAAATAATTTTTTAATAAGTGTCACCGTTATCATTGACAACATTGGGTGTAGCCGTTAATGTTGGTTGCATTGCTTTTTTTGTGTTAGAAGAAGTTTGATTCTTTTTCTCCTTTTTTTTTTTTTTTCATGCCATTGATTTTTGCTGCACTAGGATATTTTTGTCAGAAAATTTTAAATTGAAATTAAAAAAAAATTAAAGGACAAGAGATGATAAAGGAGGAGAATAAAAATTTAAAAAAATAATGAAAATAAAACTGAAAATGAGAAAAAAAGAAAATGGACAAACAAGACGGTTAAGAGCTCTCTTGTTACACCAAGAAGTAGGTTTACCTTACTTTGTTCGGTATGGACAAACAAGACGTATAATTCAGATGGTTTTTGTGCGCAGATCAGAAGTATTTGGAAAACTAAAAGGAAATTCGACATTCATAGGGCTGGGCAGAATCTATTTCAGATTTCTTTTGAGGATGAGGGTGATATGGAGGCGATCTTGAATGGCAGACCTTGGATATTCAGAAAATAACTAATTATCTTTGAAAGGTTGATAGAAGTGATAGAACGAAATAAGGTTAAACTGATCTATTCTCCATTTTGGTTAAAAATTAACGGTTGTCCTCTAGAATGTGATAAAAAAGATTTGATGCATGCCATAGGCTCCTCGTTTGGAGGAATTTTGAGATCAGATATTCAAGAGGAATCCTGTAGAATACAAATTCTATTGGATGTTAGAAAACCTGTAAGAAGGGGTATTTTCATTACTGTCGGGGTCACCAGGAAAGTTTGGCTACCGTTCAAGTATGAATCGCTGCCGAATTTTTGTTTTGGCTGTGGAATAATGGGCCATATGGTAAAGGATTGTGAAGCAGTGATTAGACAATGTACAATAATAGGGGACAATGAACTACCCTATTCTGTAGCATTAAAGGCTAAATCTAAGTTAGTGGGTAGAGAGAGTTTGCTACTAGGCATGGCAGACAAGAAATTTATGGGACAATGTTTATATACGGGGGAAGATGATAAACGAATTCCCTCTCCAGCTTCATTAACAACAGATGAGTGCAAAAAAGCGAATGAGGAGCTGGGGAATATGATATAGGCAGAGTTGTCAAAGGTAAAGCCCTCGGATAAGGTAAAGACGATAAAAATCTGGCATGGTGTGGCTGACCAAGAGGATGCTATGGGTTCTTGCTTTGTGGAAAGGGATGATAGGGAAGAAACTGAGGTTGCAGGGACAATTTTAAATATATCTGGGATGGGTAATCAGGGGAATCCCAAACAATTACGATGGACGCGCAAAGGTAGAACAGGTCGAGTTGATGATATTCAAATGGTGAATATTCCATGTAAAAGAAAACTTTCTTCCTCTGAAGAGGAATTGTGAGGAAATTTAAACCATGATATCCCTGCCCACAAGAAAGGTAGAATAGAATTTAATGAGGTTCAATCTTCTTCTTTAGAGGACGTAGGAGATTATCTGATGGTACCTCCTTATTTTAGATCGGCGGCTGCCAAAAGGCATGTCGACCGGAGCCAATAAAAGCACTGAGTTAGAATGTTCGAGGATTGGGGAGTCCTCGAGCAATTAGACGGCTTTGGTTTTTACTGAAGCAGAATAATCCCCAACTGGTCTTCATTATGGAGACAAAGGTGAATGATCTACGAATGGAAAGAATTCGAAGAGCTTGCGATTATGCAAATGGTTTTGATGTGCAAGCTGATGACACGAGAGGTGGATTGTCATTGGCATGGAAACAGGATGTTCAGGTCAGAATTCTTAGCAGCTCGAGAAATCACATTGATGGTATAATAAAAGAAAAGCAGGATAGTGAAGAATGGCGTTTTACGGGTTTCTATGGTAACCCCGTCCCGAATGAGCAGTGCCATACTTAGACCTTATTGAGACAGTTGGGATGGATTAAATCTCACCATTGGTTAGTTTGTGGAGACTTGAATGAAATTCTTTATTCTTTTGAAAAGAAAGGAGGGATACCGCCAGAGGAAAGAAGAATGGAGGCTTTCTGTGATGCTCTTGACAAGTGTCATCTAATGGATGTAGGGTTTACAAGTTCATGGTTCACATGGGAAAGAGGAAATTTAGCTGTAACAAATATACGAGAAAGGCTAGACCGAGGGGTGGCAAATGAATCATGGTTTTTGGCTTTTCCACAAGCCCAAATTAAACATCTTTCTTATTCACACTCGGATCACTGTCCACTTCTTTTAACTACTAAGAGGGAGAAAAATAATTGCCGAAAAACTCAATTCAGATTTGAAGCATGGTGGCTACTTGAGAGTTCATTTGAAAAGATGGTTAAGGACGCTTGGGATAGCATGCAAGGGCTATTACCAACTAAGTTGGAAGAGCTCAAGTAGAAAATTACTCAATGGGCACAACATGTAAAACAAGGGAGACAGGGGGTCAAACAGCAACTACATAGGCAATTGGGAAAATTATTAGGTGAGGATAGGACTGATGATAATATAGCTGAGATCATTAATACCAAAATACATCTAAATCAGGAAATTGACAAAGACGAAGTTTGTTAGGAACAGAGAGCTCGTACAAACTGGTTAAAAGTAGGAGATAGAAATACAACTTTCTTTCACAGGTGGGCTACTCAGCGGCATAAGGCGAATGTTATTAACAGTTTGCAGAATAATCTTGGGGAACACATGTATGAAGAAGAAGGAATGGCTACGATTGCAAAGAATTATTTTTAGGATTTGTTCAGATCAAGAGGAGTTCGCAACCCAGAACTGATTCTAGCAGGAGTGGCACAATGTATCAATGCTGAAACAAATGAAAAACTTATGGTAGAATATTTTGTAGATGAAGTAAAGGTAGCACTAAAATTAATAGGTCCCACAAAGGCTCCTAGGGATGATGGCTTCCCAGCAATTTTCTTTCAAAAATGCTGGCACATAGTAGGAACCGAGATAACGTCCTTTTGTCTGGAAATCTTAAATCAGGGGAGGGAAATTGATAGTGTTAATGTTACAAATATCGTCCTAATGCCCAAAAATGCACAGCCCACAGATATGAAAAATTTTCGACCTATTAGCCTATGCAATGTCATTTATAAAATAATAGCTAAGGTAGCAGCAAATAGATTTCAAAATGCTCTAGAAGTCTGTATTGATAAAGCGCAGAGTGCCTTTGTTCCTGGACGTTATATTACAGGTAATGTGCTAGTGGCTTATGAGATCATGCATACAATTAAGAAGAAGTGAACAGGCAGAAGAGGACATATGGCTCTCAAATTGGACATGAGCAAAGCCTACGATAGGGTTGAATGGGGGTTTCTAAAGGTTATGATGGAGCAAATGGGTTTTGCACCTTCTTGGATAACTTTCATTTTGAAATGCGTTTCTACGGTTTCCTATTCCATTCTGTTAAATGGAACAAAAGGTGAATGTTTTAGACCAACGAGAGGGCTACGGCAGGGAGACCCTCTTAGTCCATACATTTTTCTTATATGTAGTGAAGGTCTATCATCACTTATGCTAATGGCTATTATGAGAGGGGATATTAAAGGTCTGAAGGCATGTCGGCGTGGACCACAGATTTCACACCTCTTTTTTGCTGATGATTGCATCATCTTTGGTGAAGCAACGAATGTAGGAGCTGGAAAAATCAAAGAAGTCTTGAAAGAGTATGAAGAGTGTTCTCAAAAGTGTATAAATTTCAAAAAATCAATGGTATTTTTTAGTACAAACACTTTAGAAGATGATTGTTTTTTGGTTTCCAGTTCGTTAGGTGTGCGCAGATCAAATGATATTAAGAAGTTTTTGGGTCTTCCTAACTTGGTGGGTAAAAAGAAAAGATCTTCCTTCTAGAATTTAAAAGATCGAATAAAAAAGTGAGTTGATAGCTGGAGTTTTAGAACGTTATCCTAGGGAGGGAAAGAAATTTTCATCAAGTCTGTGTTACAGACAATTCTGACTTGTTCTATGATGTATTTTTTGTTGCCAAGGTCTTTATGTGATGAAATGGAATCGATTATAGCAAGATATTAGTGGCAAAAAGGTCATGGTCGGAAAGGCATACATTGGTGTAGCTGGAAGAAAGTCTGTGAACTAAAAAATGTTGGTGGGCTGGGTTTTCGAAACATGGCAAAGTTCAACGTGGCTCTCCTTGCTAAACAGGGCTGGCAATTAATGGAGCAACCAGATTCATTACTAGCACAAGTATTAAAAGCAAGATACTACCCCAGTACTACTTTTTTACAATCAGAACTGGGTAGTTTGCCATCTTATACGTGAAAAAGTATCTGGGCAGCGAAGGGCCTATTGAAGGAGGGACTGGGATGGAAAGTGGGTATGGGTGACAACATAAGCGTTAATGATGCAGCGTGGTTACCCGAGACAGATAATTTTAGAGTTCGACATCACATATCTAATGTTAACATTACTATGGTTGCAGAATTTGTAACATCCCGAAATAGGGCCTAAACGGATTAGTGGTTGCGAAACCACAAATTCAAGGTAGAAAAATTTATTTTATTATTATTTTGAGGTTCATGATATGATTACATGATTGTGTGAAAATTTCGTGATGAAATTCTATGCATAAAGTGCTTAAGTTGAGATTAGGGACTAAATCGAATAATTTGCAAAACTTGCATTCTAGAAGTTTTTAGTATGAAATTGCTTTGAAATATTAATTAAGAGGTCTTAAATAGTAATTTGACCAATTTTAAGTTCATGGACAAAATTAGGACATGGAAGGAATTTTTGGAAAGTTTAGTAGTAAGGCATTTTGGTCATTTAGTTATTAAAATGAATTAAAAACAAAATTAAAAGCCAATTTTTGTCCATCTTCTTCATTAGGACGAAATTTCAAGGGTTCTCCATAGCTAGGGTTTGTTTCAAGCTTTCAAGCTCCATAGAAAACTGAAATTCGGGCTAAAATGGAGAAAATACCAAGTTGTGGACGAAATGGTAAAAGTAGCTATTTTTGTATACGAGGTAAGTTTACAGTAAATAAATGCAATATTCTTTTATTTTACATTATTATTGTCAATTTCCAGAATTTATATACTTATTTCATGAGAATATTTAAAGTCGAATTAAAGGCGAAGTGACAGAGAAAAAGCATTAGGAAGCCCCGTTTGAACCATAGGAATGTTAGGATATTGGGGTTGACAGACGGAGATGAGCAGAAAATGAGTCATGTAAGTCCATATCGGATATATGGCTTTGGAGATAGGAATGAGCCATGTAAGCCCATATTAGATATATATATGGCATTGGAGACAGAATAATTCATGTAAGTCCATGTCGAAGACATGGCATTGGCGAGATATTGATAGACGAGAACGACCCCAATATCCTTAGTATTCCGAGTGGTTCAATGGGTCATTGTACACGTTAAATTACAGTGAATTATCAGCAAAAGGGAAGGTAGATTATATTTATGAATAGTGAAAGGTCGTATAAGAAAGAAGTTAAGTGAGTAAAGAAGAAGGTAGAAAATGAGAAGTAAATAAAGTTTATGAGGCTAGGTGACATTATGTATAATTATTCATTATGCTGAATGTTGTAATTTATTTGCTTGTAAGCTTACTAAGCCTAGTGCTTACTCTCTTTATTTTCTTTTTCTTATAGTTTTATCAAGCCACTCGGGGATCGAAGGAAACGTCGGAGATCCGATCACACTATCGAAGGAATCACATTGGTATAGTTAGACGTTTCGTTTTGTGTATGGCATGTATAGGAACTTGGTTTCTTTTGATATGATATGATCAATGAATGATGTGTAAATACTTGCTAGTGATTAACTAATAGAAGGGCTGATGATATACATGTTTAATAGTATGTATGAATAAGTAGTAACTATCACATGAAAACTAAGAAAAATGTGAAAGTAACTTAAAAACAGATTTAAGTATCAGAAATAGCATGACTTTTAAAAATCACTAAAAATCGTAGAGACATGGTTGGATGGTGAATAATATATGAAATTAAATATTATTATGTCTATATTCTTATGGAATAAGTAAAACAGGTAAAGGTATTATATTTTATGAGATATCTGAGTTTTAGTGAAATAGGGTCAGAGAAATTTCTAGATCCCCTGTTTCAACTTTGGAAATTCACCATAAATTGTACAAAAATAATTATGTGGTTTAATTTATATGGTTAGAATCCTTATTGAATCTAGTTTTAATAGAAACAAACGGTATAGTTATATTAATTTTGTATAGGGAGAAAAGTGGTTCGTAGTAAGTAGAGGTCAGTGCAGTCGAATTCTGAAACAGGGGTAACTTTAACTAATAAACTGTACTAATTGGCTAAGTCAAAAATTCTAGAAAAAAATTAGTGGATAGATATATGAGTCTAGTTTCAGAAAAAAATTACGGATCTAAATTTTGAGTTTCGGAACTCAAGATATGAATTTTTAGGCGACTACAACGCAGAATGACAGCACATTCCGAAAAGTTTAAATAAACAATTTTAAAACTATTTAAGTGATAGATTAAGTTTAGTAATGCCTCGTGCTCGATTTTGGCAACAGTCTCGGGTAAGGGGTGTTACAGAATTAATTGATGGAAATACTAGGATATGGAGGGAAGATTTAATACGAACTACCTTTGAACCTGATGATGCTGATAGAATCCTGTGTATCCCACTGGCGAACGAAGCACATCCAGATATGACCTTCTGGCGTGAGGAGCACTCGGGAGAGTTCACAGTGCGTAGTGCTTACAAAATGTTACAGAACCAAAGTTCGACTACTTATCCTATGGATTCACACACTATGGCCCTACCATTTTATAAACAACTATGGGAATTACAACTGCCAAATAAAATAAAGATACTGGCATGGAAGGTATCGTGGAATTTTATTCCCACGATGGTCAATTTGCATCAGCGTAGAGTGGTCCCAACTGCCATATGTCCAAGGTGCAGAACTGGAACTGAAAACCTTCGGCATTTCTTTGTGGAATGTCCTGAGTCAGAAGAATTATGGAAGGAACTAAATCTCAGTTGGATTAGGCAAAGTGAAGTAAATGAATACGTCGAATGACTTACCTAGATTTTCAGTAATTGTACTGTAGCACAACGTCAACTAGTGATCTGTGGTATCTGGGTACTCTGGATGGACAGGAATAAGAACTTGCATTAAGGAACGGTTCATTCAAGAAAGGAGAATGCTAGGTATGTGAGGTATTACTTGGGTGAACTTAATGCCATAAACAAGAGACAGAATAGTGACGCCCAGCAAACTGACAAATGGAAGGCCCCTGCACAACCAAAATCAATTTTGATGCTGCTTTTGATGATCATAACCATTAATTGGCTTCTGCGGTAGTAGTAAGAAATTATAATGAGGAGACCAAAGCCACCAAATCATATCTCCACTCCATGGTGACTACAGCTTTTGAAACAGAAGCGGCAGCATGTTATGAAGCAGTTCTCATGGCAAAAGATATGGGCTTCTCAGATATCCTCGTTGAAGGAGATTCCAGAACAATTATCAACAAATGCATGACAAAATCCAGAGACAAATCGTATGTTAGTACTCATATCAGTAACATCCATAGTGAAAAGAACAGTTTCCAGAATATCTCGTTTCTCTTTGTTCCCAGATCGGCTAACCAGTTAGCCCATACCATTGCCACAATAAGTCTAAGAAAGAAGGAAAAAATCTACCTGTTTGATGCGGTTCCTGGGTATGCCACATACCAGTCGGAACTGGATAGACCAAGAGAGCCCGATTGAAATGGAAAGTCAGATTGCAGAGAAGGAGGATGTAGAGATACCCTTCTTCAAAATAGTCTTCTTTCTCTTAGACCTTACCCCTATTGAAACTGAATCGGCATTTCGAAAAAAGAAAAGTAGGGGACAGGTCATTTACAACGGACAGGGATATTAAAGTCTTTAGGTGTTTTTATTTGTTCTAAAGAATTCTATTGTTTAAGTTTTCTTTTTGTTCTATTTATTTGTCAGACACTTATTATTACAGTGAATAAATATCCCTAATTGCATTCAAAAAAATAATAATAAACCCACATATCTATTCAAAAATTGTAATCACGGAAGACAATATTTGAGTATCAATTGAAAATTTCTAACTTCCGGATGAATAAAATCCACAATTTCTTTTATCAATTGCAAACAATTTAGTTTTTTTTGGAACATTAAAATAAAAACGGAAAGGTTGATATTCTTTTTAAATAATAAATTGAGGGCTGGAGGAGCTATGTGGTGTAGTGTATGTATTTATAGTGGGAATGGTAGGGGAGGTTTGAAGGTCGTGACCCGAAAGGTCAAATCGGGTTAGTGGCAGGCTCGGTGCAGCCAAGATCCTTGTCTAAATGAACTTGCCACTTGACTCAAGTTGACCATTCGGGTCATTAGCCTAACATATATATATATTGTTTTTTCCTTTATTTTCATATTTCAAGCATTGGTAACGACGGCACCTACCAAAATTATTTTTTTAGTCCAAGACCCAATGACTGGCTATCAATTTGATGTTGGCGTAGCCAAGGGTAATATAGGCACCGAAGGTTATTATTCATGTAACATCCCGCCCGACGTAGTCATTGTTGGTGATATGTGTGGGCAGAGTGTTGGCTAAGTATAAGTTAGGGAAGGCTGATTTATACCCTATCTCTCAGTGTTGTGTTAAATGTTGGTCGTCACACCATGATTGGTGGACTGTTTAGCTAATCGGGTAAGTTTGTAACAACTTGGTTGAAGGATTCGTCTTTTGACGAAGTATAGGTTACAAGTCCATATGTGTTGGCGTGGTCATTGTGGGAAACCCGCCAAATTGTGGATTCTTTTGGTAAGTTTTGTGTAACGGACCCTCCTATTAGTATCTGCTAATAGCGGATTGTTAGGTTGTGAACCGAATAATTTTCTGTACGAGTATGTGAGTATACTATATAGTTTTAGTTGATTTCTACCTCACTAGTCGAGTTTTTGTTAGAGTTTAAGCAACTCAAATTATTAAGTAAGTTTAATTTAAATATCAATATCTTAACTTGAGGAGAAAGAGAACATTTTAGTTCTTAAATTTTAACAAAATGGAATAAATATTTGAAAACTTTGAGAATGGTTTTTGGAAAACAAAAAAATATTTTATAAAATTTGAAAAAAATTAAATGATTTTTTAATTTTAAATTTAATTAATGAATTCACCTTAGTTTAAATTCATTTAAATGTAGCCAGTTTTTATTTTAGTTTTCATCTTTCTATTCTAAAAAAAATAGGGTACCAAACCAATCATGTTTTTATGTTTTTATAATTGAAAATAAAAATTTATTTTTAATTACCAAAATGTAATTTTCAATTTAAAAACAATAAAATCTATTTTTTTAAATAAAAAACATAATAATATTTTCAAAAATCAAACTCATAGGCTTACTTTTAACAAACAAATGTAATTGAATGGAAGTCAACCATTCAATATTTACCTCAAATAGAATTCCAACCGAAACTCAATTCGTGTCTCTAATTTCAATTAAAGTTTCTTAAATTTGCCTTTAGTCTTGTATAAGCAAGATAATGCTGACGTGTCAACTCGTTGGTTTGTCTAATCTGGTAACAGTCAACGACAAGCGGGCTTTGGGTTTGGGCTTCTCCAGATTGTGTCTAAACTAAAACTATTGAGAGACCTCAGGAAACTCCTCGAAGCCTTTCCTTTCTTACATTTGTCCGCCGTTCTTCTCCTTCTTCGTCTCCACGGCTGGCTGATATAATATTACAAGGTCGAAGAAAAAAAAGAAACCAGACAGAGATGGAAGGCAATAAAGAGAAAATAGTAGACGACGTCGGTTCAGTAGTTGAAGCTATATCTGCTGATGACGATAACGCCGCTCCTCTTTATCAAGTCGAAAGCCTCTGCATGCGCTGCACCCAGAATGTACTTCTTTCTTTCTCTCTCTCTTTTTAATTTTTATTATTAATTTAGTTCTTTTTTTATTTCATCATTGTCGTTTGTATTGATTTGAATTTTTTTATACAGGGAATAACAAGGTTTTTATTGACCTCAATTCCTCATTTTAGGAAGGTAATTATCAAAGCGTTGAACTCTTTTTCCCTTGTTTTTTGGTTGAAATTTTTTTTAGTGATTTATGTTTTTTGGCTTTCAGGTCCTGCTCTCTGCTTTTGAATGCCCGCATTGTGGTGAAAGGTAATCTCGTTTGTTACTTACTATATGCTTAAAACTGATGTTCCTTTTGAAAAGTTTTTTTAAACGTTTCTATTTGTGTATATTAGGAACAATGAAGTTCAATTTGCTGGTGAAATTCAACCAAAGGGATGCCATTACCGTTTGGAGGTCCAACCAGGAGATCCCAAGGTTGTCGTCAGTGCTTGATTCTAATATAAAGTTCAATGCTTTCTTCATGTTTTATATTGTTTTATGTGTTTTTCCGTAAGCTTTATCTACGATTTGAAGAAGCACTAGCTGTAATAAGTGGTAACTACGCGATACTAATAAGTCTCTTTAATGTAGTTGTTTAGCCGACAAGTGGTGAAATCCGAGTCTGCTACCATAAAGGTACATTTTTTTGCAATGATCATGAACTCAATTTTATATTTCTGTTTATCTTTCATCGAGGATTGGCTCCAATATATGTGTCTCAACTAAAATATTTTGAATTGTTCCTTTTTTCCTACATGATTTATTTCTTCTTGTAGATCCCTGACCTGGATTTTGAGATCCCTCCTGAGGCTCAACGGGGAAGTTTATCAACGGTATTTACTCGATTCTCTTGCCTATTATGTTTATGCTGTATTTATCTGTTCGGTGCTTCACAGAGGCCACCCATTTATCCAATATATATTTTGGATTTTCTTCCTCTTATTTTTGCAATCAACTCAGATATTGTCTAATGCTTCTAGGTGGAAGGAATACTAGTACGAGCTATAGATGGACTGCAGGCCCTTCAAGAAGAACGCAAGGTTTATTTTGTGATTGACATTCAATGTTGATTGATGTTATGTAGTTTTCAGTACTTGACATGATTTGCTTTTACTGGACAGAAAGTGGATCCTCAAACTGGAGAGGCAATTGACCAGTTTTTGTTGAAGCTAAGAGCTTGCGCAACAGGGGAGTCACCTTTCACCTTCATCTTGGATGACCCTGCTGGAAACAGCTTTATTGAGAACCCGTAAGAGGAAAAATTTTATTTTTTAATGACCTTTTATGTTTTTATTTATGTGCTTATGCTTTAGGCATGATGGATTGTTCAAATGAAAAGCAGTTGTTTCCATGTAAATGATCAGAGTGTTTGTCACAGGACAAGAACTGAAATTTTTAAATTCTTTTTGCTTATATTTTAACTTGAACTAGAAAACTTATTTGACTAGCACTTTTGATTGGATAGCTTTAGAGTTTTAGAAATTTTAAAATCTTAAGTTGCCTTAATCTAGCTTACATTAGAATGTTGTAATGTCATCAGGTTTGCTCCATCTCCTGATCCATCATTGAGCATCAAATTCTATGATCGAACTCCTGAACAACAAGCATTGTTGGGATATCTTGTTGACCCATCACAGTTGAATGCTGATGCAGCTATGGAGGAAACAAGCAATGATGTTGATCAAATAAGAAGACAACCACATGGATCAGTAGGAGCGACAGCTGGTCAAAAGGCTATTGCTCAGAGTAATAGTGCTGAAATTGCGGAGGCTTTATTCCGGTATTCTGCACCAGAAGAGGTAAGCCAATTTCAACTGTTATATTAGATAGATTCATGGGAAGAAATAAAAGAACCAAATTGATGAGAGGTGAAGACAAGTGATTTTAAGTGTAGTGCATTAACCTCTTATTGTTTGAATTCCAAAAACAAAGAAAGATGGGAGAGGGAGAGAGGGATCGTGATCGGCACTGGCAATTTAGTCTCTTCCTTTTCACTTCTCTCCTTAAAGTTGCTATCTTCATTTAAATGAAAAAGAAAACACACACACCCCTCTATCTAAGTAGGCTTAATTTTATAGTATACTAGGATTTAGCATTTTGTCTTAAATTGCCCTTATACCTATTTTTTCTTGTACTTTTTCTTGCCTTCAAATAGGTGATGACTTTCCCATCAACATGTGGAGCCTGTGCTGCCAGATGTGAGACTCGGATGTTTTTAACCAGTATCCTCTGTAATTGTCATGGTTTGCATTTCGAACAAAACAATATTTCTGCTACATGATCTGATCCAGTTTTAGTGCTATACATGATGAGTGTATCTGAATTTGATTAAAAATGACTAGTTATTTGTTCATTGTGCTTTCCATTTTTGGCTTGCTCATATGAAGTATGGAAGTTGTAGATGTTTCAAATATTGATATGTTGCTTTATCGTAGCAATTATAGAGGAGGTGAAGCAGATTCTAATGGTTCTTCATGAGTATTGTTAACATGAGTGTCAAGTGGAAAGATGCTTGCATCTCAGATGTCTGATCTGGAGTAATGATTTAATGGTATATTTATCTTATTTTATGGTCACGACAAGCACGTATCCCCCTCCCTGCCCAGACCTCTTGGCCTGTTGGCGTCTCGGTTACAGACTTAGAATATTGTTGCAAAGCCTTTTTATCTGAATCAGGTGTCGTCACATATGGTCTATTACAAAGTTTTATCTATAATTTTGTTGAGCTTAACGACATACAGGGATTCCATATTTTCAAGAAGTTATTGTCATGGCATCCACATGCGATGCTTGTGGCTACAGAAATTCTGAGGTTGGTGATGATTTTGCTCTTACTAGTCTTTTAGCCCAATTACTTTGTCGTTATTAACCATGCTTAACTTGCAGTTGAAACCTGGTGGGGCAATTCCTGACATGGGAAAGAGAATAACCCTGTCTGTAAAAAACATCAATGATTTAAGCCGTGATGTTATAAAGGTTTGTTCTGATGACACAATATCATTTTTCTTAGTGCATTGTGTTAATGACTGGTTTCTCAACAAAATGCTGCATTTCCTACTTGTTTGTTTGCGCAAGTTAAATTCTTTATGCCTACATAGACTGGTATTCCCTTTTTTTCCTCTCTTTTTTTGCAACAATGCACAAGTTAACAAGACAAATATAGTGCGTTTGTTTGCAATAGTCACTAGTTTTTAATTGAATGTTTAAGAGTTTTTAGATCTTTGCGGATGTAATTTGTTAGAGGTAAATCTACAAAGTTATGTTTTGGCCAAAGCAGCCTTCCTTTGAGAAGGGTGTCTAGTGGCAATCTGTATTTGATGTAGACAATTTTCTTATCTGAATATGAGAGTGAAATATAAATAAACAACCCGAGCTTCAATTAGAGGGAAATCAAGGGAAAAAGGCAATATAAGGTTGCAATAGGGATTGTTAGTAATCACACTTAAAGGCTGATTGCATCCACAGTATTATTATATCTTGTCCATATAAAATATATTTTCATGGCTGTAACAGGTACTAATATCGTCATTAATTTAGTTTACACATATAGCAATTTAAGTTAACATTGCATCCCCTCAAGTTTTTGATACTATTATTACATTGGGCGTCACCTTAATGAACATTTCATGGGATTGAAATGGCATGTTCTGCCGTTCTTTTTTCCATGCTTATGATAAGTTATCTAACAAGTGGTTTTGTAAGTTTATCAGTCAGATACTGCAAGTGTAAAAGTCCCAGAACTTGATTTGGAGCTAGCTAGTGGCACACTCGGTGGGGTTGTTACAACAGTTGAAGGTTTGATTACTAAAATTAGTGAAAGTGAGTACTTTATTACTCATTTAGTTTTTCCATGTGAAACTCTGTTTGATTGTTGATTCTGTTATTGATAGTTCTTTTTCCTTCATTGTTTGCTAAGTTTGAGCACTTCACCCTCAAATCGTTCTCTTCACAACCTCGTTGAGGTCCACATCCACCTTTATTTACTCAGTTTGAGCCTTTCGCCCTGTAATGACTCTATCTTACAAGCGATGCTTTATATTTCTAGAGCAGAGTGAAGCTAGTTTGCTACTATGTACAGCGTAGACCTCCACATCTTCTTTTGGCTAAAACTTTTGCTTCATTCCTAGGTTATTCAACCAAGTTCCCTCTCTTTGCTTCCACATTTTTTTTTATTTGATGTTCTTGGGCAACTATCACTACCTTGTTTCCTCATTGCATGAGTTTGACATGAAGTGCTTTAATTATGTATCTTATGCATATTAATTGTACTATTCCCAAACTGTGTGTTCAGGCCTTGAGAGAGTGCATGGATTTACTTTTGGAGATAGTCTTGACGAATCTAAGAAAAACAAGTGGCTAGACTTTAAAGCAAGGTTGAACAAGGTACCATCTCAACACTGCCTCTGGTAAAATTTTATGTAACCTGGTTACATAGAATACTGGTTCGTTTCAGCTCTGCCATTCAGTATGCCTCTGTGCCATTTCAGTTTCTTGATAAATACGAGTGCCTAGAATGCATGTTCTTTATCAATTAATAACTTAAATTTGAATATGATGGATACTCGGTGTATTTAAAATCGAGGATAGATTGAGATGTATAGCAATAAACATGCAAAATTAACGATGAAGATTACTGCCTCATCTTCCGCAGACTTAAACCATACATATGACCCATATATTTGTTCTTGTGTTTTTGTTTCATGTATACGGGGAGGATATGGAGATATTTTGCATCCGTTAGTCCTTGACACTTTTATTTCTTGCAGAATGAGATAAACATCAAATGATCTGTACAAGTAAAGAATGAAAACCTTAACCTTTTTTCTTCTCACGGAGGAGTCTGGTTGCCATTTTGCAGATTTTGAGCATGACAGAACCTTGGACTTTAATTCTGGATGATGCATTAGCTAACTCTTTTATTGCACCAGCAACTGATGATATTAAAGATGATCATCAATTAATTTGTAAGTTCTCTAATCTTGACAAAGAAGTGCTACCCCCTTTGCCATTCTTTTCCAATAATTCTTATGTTGGCTCTTTTCCTTTGTACAATTCAACAAATTTGGATTGTTTCTGCAGTTGAGGAATACGAGAGATCATGGGAACAAAATGAAGAACTGGGCCTGAATGACATCGACACCTCTTCAGCTGATGCTGCTTACAACTCAACAGGGGTGACATCCAATGAGAACCCCCAAGAATAAATGAAGTGCAAATGATGTGTGATCGAGAGCAAGCATTGGATCAAACTCAGCTGTGCAGAACTATTCATACTGGCTGCTGGACTGAAACAATGTATTCCTAAAAGATTTAGAGCCAGACTGCAATTTTGAGGCTTCATACATACTTATTACTGTAAAATTATACTGTAAGGATTTTTTGTCGTCTATGACAATTTTAGAATTATGTTTGCTTTGATGTTTCTGCTTTGTCATTCATATATTTTTGAAGAGCTGACAATTTCGGATTGGATACAATTACAAGACAAAAAACCCCCTGTTAAGGCCTTAATGTTCTTGCCTGAGCACATACAAAATCACACACACAAAGCAATGTTGTGTAATGTTTAATCAGTAGCCTTTTACTCTCTTTTTTTCCTATCCAAGTTTGCCCTGAACATGAATATCCTTAAGTTTTGAGAAATACCCAAAATGAATAAAAATTGTATTAAAGTTGCTTATTAAGAATAGTACAAAGTTCCCTTTCCAAAAAGGCATGTACATTTTCGAACTCTATTCAGACGGTGGTGATGTGCCATCAACAGGTTTCCCTTTCTCCCTCATCTTGGCCATAGCTTGTTTCATTGCTTCCTTTCTCTTCTTGCTAGCTAACACTTTCGCCTGCACCCCACTCACACTCGGGTCCTTTTTCTCCTCTGGTGGTGGAGGTGGCGGCCTTCTAGCTGCATTTGCTTGCCTCTGGTCACCAACATTCAAGCTCAGCATTGCCCCTGCCAAGCTCAATGTCACAGTCCTGCACCATAGAACCCAACCCCACAAACATAACATAATGCTGCATTATTTGCATCCTCCATAACATAAAACGGACAATGTTGGAAAGTTATAATTTGTCTGTTTGAACTTCAAACCCGGAAGTTTAACAAGTTTAGCAAGTATCAGTCAGGGTAATTCTCTAGCTTAGAAAGTAAAGCATAAGATTTCCCCTCACAAGTCACAGTTAAACACCAGAAATTAAGGACTAAACCCAAACATTTAGACCCTTTCTATGATACTGCAAAATTTTCAACATGGGCATATTAGTATATGCGTACAATGATACAATATAAAAGGGCTTCACTATGCAAACCTGCGATGAACAAGTTTATCATCCAAGACATGATGGGGTGTCTGGTAAGAAGCTGACACCGTCTGCAATCTTAAAGTAGGAATGTGAGATGCAAGCTTGTTTGATTTGGCAATGGGGGTTATTGCAGTGGCTGGAACAGGAGTTAGTGAATGTGCCATTGACACTCTCTCTGCCTCAAGTCTCAACCTTGAGGGACTTGTTTAAACTCCAATAAATAAAAGAGCCAACATTTTTTTTGAAGGACTTAGTTATAGTCGAATTGTGACGTGGAATGAGAGTGTTGAGCGGATAGTGTTTGTAGGTTTGGAAATAAACAGATAGGAAAACTCATTGGTTGCGGCTCGATAAGGTTGTTTTGTTGTGGGACCCTTTTATGACCTTAAGATATCTCTGTTCGGTCCTTCTGCTTATTCACAACATAGCATAAGAGTAATTATTTTATAGTAAAAGATTTTTAGATTTTGGAAAGTCTAATATTTATTTATATATATTTTATTTTATTTTGTAATATATTTGTCAAATTATTTATTTAATTTTATTATTTTGTACATTGATAATATATATTTTTTATTCTACAAATAGGTTTAAAAATTTGTCATATGTCTTTGATTTTAAAATATTTATTTTTTAATATTTAACTATACTTTAATAGGACATTTACTAACCCCTGACTTAGTTTATGAAATTCAAAAACTCAGTTGATAGTATACCAAATATTATTCTATATTTAATATGAAAATTATCTTGTAGAGATTTTTAAATTTCATAGACATATTAAGGGTATTGAAGATGTTGTATAGGGTACATTAAAATTTTAAATATATAAATCAACGGAACACTTGTCATACTGTTAACCATGGTAGTTAATATTGTACCAGTCGATATGTATCATTTTGATTCTAAATCGGTATTAAGTCTTGTATGTTTCTGTTCAATCAACATTTTGGTGCATTTTAGCCTATTTCAGTCAATATTATTGCATACTAATTGGTATTATAATTTTAAATTATTGATATTTTAAGCCAACTTTTAATTTTTTTTTTCTTAACTAATTTAACTTTTCTAAAAATTATCAGCTATTAAATCAAATTATTAAACTTAATTAATAATTTTAAAACTTATATTTACATATAAATATATTTAAATGAATGTAATGGAAATATATATATATGTATGTATATAAAATATATAAGGGTAAGTGTTTAGTATATTGGCAGTGAATTTTTTTATTTCACAAGTAACCTTATAAAATTATCATATGTATTTTTTTTAAAATATTTATTTTTTTAGAATTTTACTATATCCCTATAAAACACTTGTCAACTCTTCACCCTGCTTCTAAAATTTAAAAATTCCACTAACAGTATACCAAATATTGTCCTAATATAAAAATTATTTTTCACCAAAATAATATATAATTTATTAAAAACTAAAATTTAGACAATAAATACTTATACGAAAAATATTTAAATATATATAATTTATCAAGAAATTAAAAATTAGATTATAAATACATATATATATATATATATATATATATATGACAAAAGTTTAAAAACATTGATAAACCTGATACAGTACACTACAACATACCAATATCAATACATATCAATACTAAAATAAAAATGGTACACTTACCGGTACAGTCTAACTACCTTGCTCTTAACCTACTCGTAAAGTCTAAAAAACTCCACATGTATCAAATAATTACTCCTTTACAGATGAGTTTAAGGTATAACATATGTAGAGATAGTAAAAAATTAATATATATAAAAATAAAAAAGACATTTGTCATTTGCGGAGAAACTTCATAGTAAAAGAGAGTTAAAAAGAGAACTTCATTAATATTTAAAAAAATATAAATATATAAATAACATAGCACATAATAATCCTTTAATAAAATACAAAAATTTAAACACAAAAATTATAAAACATTCCCTTCAAACCAATCATCTTGATATAAGTTTTGGCTGAATTTATATAAATTTTCTTAACAATCTTCAATATTTGCTCTACATACCTTATTATTTCAGTATAACCTCACTTTAGATGGCATTTATAGTCAAACATTTTCTTTGAAATTAGGAAACAAGTAACCTTAAATGGAACTAAAATTTTACTTTGAGACCTTCATAAACCTTTTTAAGTGTTGGTGATGAAGTTTTGCAAAGCTAGCCTGTGACTGGCTAAAATTGCATTTCACAAGCAACTAAATATCCAAAAATCTAATAATTCAATTAAACTCGAATTGCAAAAAATAACAAAAATTCTAAACAAATTTGAAACAAAATGTGAAATAAGTTCAACCCCTTACAAAATGCAACTCAGTTCTGGACAAAACTGCAGTCAACAGCAATGTATAATAAAGAAAAGCATGGAATAATTTTAGTGCTTTGAAATGAGCATTCCTTCATTCAATCCTCTTCCTCTGACTCAGCACCAGCAGCGGCATTAAGGGTGTGTAACCGTTCAATCAACTTAGCTTTCCTTTCCTCGTATGTTAGCTTCTTCAAGTTGAACCTGCAACAGAGAACACAAAAATGGTAAGAGATTCATAAAGAAACTTAAATACAGGTTTTAATGGCATTCACCCAAGTTGCACTGCACTGAACACTGACCTTTTGTGCTGCTTAGGAGGCTCCTTTTCAGTCTTCTTTGCAGTTGGATCAGCACGGATAGCAGCATGAACTTTCTTGTACAAGGACTCGATGTTATCAGCCTCAATTCCCCTCTTAATATACTCGCTGAAGTGAGATTGATACTTCTCAGGTTCATCTTCTATCAAAGTCTACAAAACAATAATGTACCATTATGGATGGAAAAGGGATAAAAAATGAATCGTTATACACCGAATTCAATGAAAGAGAGATACTATTATGGATAACATCTTTTACCCTCATATATGCAGCAACATGGCCACCATATATGTACTTGCTGTGAACCTCAGCATCAAGCTGCTTGTTGTCCTTGGAGAACCCAGCAAACCTCTTGTCGCTATGAGGAATATCCAAACCAGCATCCAAGGCTCCCTGTTAAGATCAAAGCAAATTCTATTAACTCAAAATGTCAGACTTCAGTGAATGAAAGGATCTGATCCTCTACAATTACTTGGATTCTAGGGCAGAAATCAAAATTGAATGTTTCAAAAATATGTACTTGAATAGTTGGTCCATTGAAGAGGAAAGGTACATACTAGAAAATGGTATTATTTAAAACAGAGTAGAACCGAAAATAAATCTTTTATGATACCTTTAGAGCACCAAAAACACGATTGCCAGTGGTTGTCCTGATCAGCCCTACATCAAGGAGAGCACGGAAAGGCCTCCTTGTGTCAGTTGGCTCAACTGAGAAATCCTCTCCAGTAGCCTAGAAATATATAATCCATCAATAAAGAAACATAATGTAGGAAACAATATCTATTATTTTTTTTACCAGAAAATGGTGGAAAGGCTGTATATATAATACCTCTACATTGCCCTGATACTCTTCATCCATTTCGAGCATCTTAAGCACACGGCGCCCCAACAGCAAACCAGTGCAATAAGCTGTCGGAATTTACCAAAGGCATGTTAAAAAAAATAAAATTTTACTTTACAGATAATCCAAAGTCAATAAATAGAATACCTGCAGCATAGTTTGTTAGACCAACTTCAAGCCCATATCGTGGAAGCTCATGTGAGTAAGCAGAAGCAAGAACCATATCACCAGCAATATTAGCAGAAACTATTTGTGCGGTGACATCTTTGTTGCTCTAATCAAAATGTCAAGGTTTACAAACTAGAAATGTCTCCAGCAAACGAATGAGCATGTCTTCGATGAGAACATCAGAAAAAAAATAAAGCACTAAAAGTAGAGTTATTAATCAAATACACAGTACTTCAATTGGATTACTTCATTTTCATGTCATAACATAAGCTAGGCTAATATTTCTGCAATTAAACAAAATTTGACTTTGGTAGGAAATTTCCGATTTTTTCAACTATTTGGTTACTGACCTAAAAGTATAATGACAATGTAACAATATACAACTTTAAGGATACAAATCGGACAACGAATCGGTACTTAGGAGTGTTGTACTTATTCTTGTCTTGATTGATTAGGCGAATCCTAGCCCGGTAGTCAGTCTTTCCCTCTACACATAATAAATTCAATAAATCATATCAGAAAGTCGCTCAAAAGCCAGAAGATCAAATAGTATTTCCAAAATTATAAACACAAAGTAACCATTATACAGAAACAAATACCTCTCCTTCTCTTGTATGGAACCTGAAACCGCTTAAAGTAAGCTTTGGTTTTCTGAGCCTTGACAAATGCCTACAATGACCAAAGAGAACCTTCATTATTCTAGCATCTTATAGTAGAAACAGTGATTAAACCCCTTCATTTTACTATAAAATGACTACCAACAAATCGCAAATCAAAATAAAACCAACCTATTAAAAAGAAAATTAAAGAGTGATTACTGGTTGAATGAAAAAGACCAAGAGTGGAAAAATGATCAATACTCGAAAAGCCATCAGATTTCATTAATATCCAAGCAGTTTGATAAAGTTTTCTTAAAGTCCTTCATACGAAGAGAAATATCTTCAAGTTGAAAAAGATAGGAGAGCGTAGACGTTAGAAAGACTTACCATTTTGAAGCTTTGATCTGAGAGGGAGGGAGGGAAAGACGGCTAAAGAGGGAGGAGGAGGAGATAGATTATATAAAAGGTAGTATAGAACTTAAAAACCCTAATATCGAGACACCATCATAGACTGCAGATCAACGGCTAAGATCTTCTTCTTCTTCTTTTAGCTTAAATTGCTTTCTCTAGGGTTTTGTTTTGGGCGTAATGGTATTTTTGGTCATTTACTCAGTTTAATTGGGTATTAACTAATTTCAGGTCATCAATAAAATAATAATAATTTGAGGTGAAATTCTTTCTACTAGATGTAACTCAATTTGTTCAATTTTCTTGTTGAAAGAGAAT
The DNA here is from genome assembly GCA_025698475.1 of Gossypium anomalum. Lineage (NCBI taxonomy): Eukaryota > Viridiplantae > Streptophyta > Magnoliopsida > Malvales > Malvaceae > Gossypium > Gossypium anomalum. The sequence continues at coordinate 72,497,138 of CM046965.1, read as the reverse complement.
TGGTAAATTTACTTCTTGTATTTGTCACATTGGTAAATTTGAGTTTTTATGGTTTTCGAATTTTGAAATCTTAGCCTTAATCCAAATAGCAATAATTAATCCGTTAGGTCAAATTATGCTATCAGTCATACATAAATTGTGAATTTAGTTTATATTCTTCAATTTGTTTATTTTTAATTCCTACACTTTTTTAAATTTTAAAGTTTTAATCCTAACTCAAAACAATAGAAATTGAATCATTAATTAAGATGATATTATTTTTTGTGAGTATTATACAAAAATAGTAAATTAACATAGCATTATATGTTTGATAAATCTTAAATTTTAACTTAATTAATTTAACAATTATCGTTTGATTGAGACTAAATTTTAAAATTCTAAAAATATAAAGATTAAAAATAATTAAATTAAAATATAAGGACTAAAATTGCGTAATAAAAGAGCAGATGGTGAGGATGTACATGGAACCCACTATCAAGATGCATTGGTCAGTGAATGAGTCAATTAAGATAAAGGAGAGCTTAGAACGCTAGCATTGGACCATGATAATTCACAAGCTTTTTTAATTATTCTTTAAGGATCAATTCTACCAATGATAACATAATTTAACTATTAGAGAATGAAAATAGATATAATGATCTTAAAATTAATGGAGTGAATATTGGTGAGATGATCCACTGTAACACCTTGTATTAGGGGTGAGCATTCGATCGAATTAAGTAAAATCGAGTGAAAAAATTTTGAGTTGATGAGTCCTGTTTTATCCTCCCAATTTGATTTGAAATTTTTTCGAATCGAGTCGAGTGAAATAAAATTTGAATCGAGTTAAATCAAGTGAAATGTTTGAGTTAAATTAAAAAATTAAATATGTCAATTTAAAATCTTGTTACAATATAACTAATTTCATATTAGAGTATATAAATTTGAAGCCATATATATTTGAAAACTTTTTCAAAGCAAAAAAAAAAAAAAAACTTTAGTATAATAAACTTGAATAATTAATTAACTTATTTAAGTCCCAAAATTATTATTCTATAATTTTTTTATTTTTTTGAAATTTTTATAATTTTTGGAATTTTTATAAATATTTTGTTTTTTAAAATATATTTTGAAATTTTAAAAATTATTTTGAATTTTTTTTTTTTGTAATTTTTGTTAAGAGAAACCAATTTTCTCATTTTCAAACTTGATAGGGACCAAAACAAGGCAGATCACTTCTTAACTTTTCTCTCTTACAAAACAAACCAGAAAAGAAGATGGAAGAAAGAAGATGAATACAGAGAATGAGCATAGGAGAATGACGCCTCTTCTTTATATAACCTTTCCGCACTCATTCACCAAAACCCATTTCATCAACCTCAAATTTAATGTCCCTCATCATCATGTTTCCCATTAAAGAAAACTAGTTCTAATGTAACAAGACTAACAGTTGAAATCTAATTATTTACCAAGCAGTTCATCAGATTCACTAATTTACACTAAAACCCGCTTAAACAGAAAGTTTTTCTAATTTAATATACATAATTGTTGTGGCACTTAATCTTTAACATTTCCGGGTGTGACACCTAAAGTATAATTAAAAACAAGAAAAGTGACAATTATTAAGATATTAAGGATGCACTTTGGTCAACAGTGACTCTCTAAAACTTGAAAAAAAAAAAACAAATGGAGGAAAGATGTGCAATTGTCCATTAATAATAATTGAAAATACGTGAATGAATCTCTTACTAATTTTGATATTAAAAATATAAGAAAATTGTAATGGCCTAAATTCAAGGTTATCGGAATAGTGGTTTCGTAACCACAAATTTGACTTAAAGAGAAATTTATTTCAATATTTTTGCATGAAAATTGATATGATAGGAAAGTCGTATGAAAATATTGATAGAAAAATTTTATCGATTTAGTGGTTAGTTAGAAAAAGAAATTATTGAAGAAATTGGGTAAAAATAAGGTATCGAGACCTCTATCTCGTAAAACCGAGTCAAAAATAATTTTATAAATATTTATGAAATGTTAGTAATGTGGTATTAAAATTTCGTTAGGAAATTTTAATGTTTGGATAGTTAATTAAATGAAAAGGACTAAATTGAAAAAGATGTAAAAGTTGCTAGAATGATTAAATAGCTTAAGTGTCTAATGAGAAAGGATTTAAAAGGAAATTAGACCCAAAATTTATTTGGGCTGGATGGCAAGGGCATGAAAACAGCAGAAAAATTGATGAATTAAGGGTAAAATTGGAATATTGCAAAATTAACTAAATAAAGCTAGGACTAAATAGGAAATATCTAGATTTCTCTTCATTTCTCTTCAATTCAAGCTGCTAAAAACACTATAGGAGGGTTCTATAAGCTGGTATTCCATAATTTTTGCACAAGTGAGTTAATCCTTGCTTTCTCTTGTAATTTTTGTGTTTCTAAGACTTTTACAATTAGGTCCTACTATTAAATTCATTAGTTTTTGATTTCATGGATGAAATTGAATGTCATCATGGTTGAGTTATGTAAGTTTATGATGAAATAGAATGAAATTAAAGCTTTAAATTGTTTATGAGATGATTTTATTAGGTAATTTCAATGGAAATTGATTTTTAGGACCTACTTGTGAAAATGTTTAGAATTAAAGTCTATTACTGAAATTTTGATTCCTAAAGGTTGTAAACTAGTTTAAGGTGATGTAATAAAGTGTTAATTGAGAAAAATCAGCTCAATTAAGAGGCTAATTGAGTAGGGACGAAATTGTTATTTATTAAAAGCTTAAGGGAAAAATGGTAATAAGCAGTTTGCACTAAAACAATATTGAACAGCAGCAGTAGACTAACTTTGAAAAATCACCATAAATTGTATAAATGGAATTAGAAGATGAACAAAATATGAAATTAAAGCTTATTGAGTCTAGTTTCTCATAAAAGAAACGGTGTAAGAAATGGATCTGTAAATCATGAGATATAATAAATTTTGTGAGACAAAGTCAGAATGAATTCGGATTCCCCTATTCTGATTTTGAAAAATCATAAAATATTGAATAAAAATAATTAGGGACTTAAATTAATATGTCTAGAATCCTGAATGAATCTATTTTTAATAGAAATAAACAAGAACATCATTTGAATCCTATATGAAGAGATAATTAATTTTTAGTGAAGAGGGTCAGAACTGTTAGACAGCAAAACAAGGGTGACTTTAAAGAATAAATTGTACTGATTGGCTAAACCAAAAATTCTAAAAATTTTATGGTAAGAAGATATGTGAGTCTAGTTTTAGGAAAAATTATCTGATTTTAATTTGGAGTTTTGTAGCTCAAGATAAAAATAATTTAGTGACTATAACTTAAGTAGATAGCTTTGAATGAACTATAAATAATAGTTGAATTATAGAGAATGTTGCATATGAACATGAAATGTATTAAATTTATTTATTTATATCCAGAAGATTCAAATACGAAGCTAGATCGAGGAAAGGAAAAAGTTTAGGATTAGTAGATTTTTTGTACACGAACAAGTATCAAGGTAAGTTCGTGTAACTTGAATCATATTCTTAAATGCTTGAAATGTATGTTTTTGATATGAATATGATTTGAATGTTCATTATATGAAAATTGATAAAACATTGACATATTTGATAAAAGGGGAAGAAATCCCGGTTGAATAGAAGGAAAATTCGATGGATCTCTGAAAAGGAATTGACGGTAAAAAGGATCTAGCCCGGACGAGTGATCCTATCCTGATATAGCCCTCCCGAAGAATATGTGTAATAGATTTAGCTGGATAGTAATCCCATTTGTAAAGATGAGGTTCATGAGTGTGCTCTCTGAAATAGAAATGTGCGCACATGAAATGAATTGACGGACCCGGATTTGTATACTAAAAGTGTACCTCTGAAAAATCCATCGAAATTCCGAGTAATTCAACGGGATAAATATGGAAAAATAACAAGGGAATGGAAATCATGGTATTGATAAGCTCATCAATCATGATATATATTATTGATACATGGAAATTATTGTACTAACTTGAATGTTGAGTTTGTGCATGTTAGGGTAATAATGCATTGAATAGATATATGTAATGTTTATTGTATTGTACTGAAAATATTAGGTAAGTATAATTCTTGTTACATGAGCTTACTAAGCACAAAGTGCTTAACCTGTTTCCTTTTCCCCTGTTTTGTAGTGTTAAGAGCTCGGAGGTCGAATTTGGTCGGAGACACATCGCATTATCTACCTCAGGATTTCGGTATATAAAGAAACTTTATTTTGGGAATCAATGGCATGTATAAGCTGATAAAGTAAATGATTCTGTGAAATGAATGTAAGGTTAGCCAATGGTATGGCTAACAAATCTTGGTTTTGGTATGTGATGAGGTTATCTTATAAAAATACATGAATCTATCTTGAAAATATGTTAAATTGGATTGGTTGATGTGGATTGGTCTCGATTTAATATTGCAGAAAGGTTAGATATCTCGTAAAGGGATTATATTGAGTTTTCTTAAAAAAATTTAATTCGTAAACTCCGGTAATGCCTCGTACCGTATTCCGGCAATGAGTACGGGTAGGGGGTATTACATTTGTTGGTATCAGAGCTACGGTTTAGTCGGTTCTAAGACCGATGTAGTAAATACGGTATTAGCTATACATGCCATTTAAATTATTATTGATAGTGTGATATCTTCTGACCATTTAAATGTGTTTTTTTTATAGTAAATGTCTACCGGCCGAGCTCAATCTGAGGAAGCCGGGAGTCATGCTCCGGCTCCAGAATAGGCACAGAGGGAAGTCGAAGTAACTAGTAGTACAAGGCCCGTATCTGAGGGCCAAGGGGAGGAGGCAAAACGAGCCTTCTTTCAAGTGATGAATGAATGTTTTAGTCAATATTTAAGAACAAACCCTGTAGTGCAGCAAGCTCAAGCTCAAGCTCCCCCTCCTGCTCCTCCACCGGTTCCCGAGATCCCACAGGGTACAGTTACTGAATCTGTCAGAAAAGGGAAAGCTCCTGCAGATAAAATTCGAAAATATGGGGCCGAAAAATTTCGAGCAGCAGTTGATGATGATTCCAAACGGGCTAAATTCTGGTTGGAGAATACTACTCGGGTTTTGGAGGAATTATCTTGTACACCAGAAGAATGTCTAAAATGTGCCGTCTCACTGCTAAAAGACACGGCTTACCATTGGTGGAATACTAAAGCTTCAGTTGTTCCGAAAGAAGAAATTACATGAAAATTCTTTCAGACCGAGTTCAAAAAGAAATATATCAGTTAGAGGTTTCTCGATCAAAAGAGAAAAGAATTTCTTGACCTGAAACAGGGTAACAGATCAGTATTTGAGTATAAAAGAGAATTTGTTCGATTGAGTAAATATGCTCGGGAATGGGTACAGTCAGAAGCCGAAATGTACAAACGATTCGAAGAAGGGTTGAATGAAGACATTAAGTTACTGATTGGAATTCTTAAAATTCAAGAGTTTGCTACATTAGCAGAGAGAGCTTATAAAGCAGAAGAATTGAGCAAAGAAAAGAAACAGGCTGAGAGGGAAGCTCGAATTTTTAGTAAAAGACCGATGGAAAAATCCCAGTTTTCTGCCTCAAAAAAATTGAAGAAGTACCAAGATCGTTCTACCTCAACCACTGGGTATTCGTGTAGAGAGCGAGGTTCTCAACACACTAATCCAAGACCTTCCACTCCATCAGTTACCAGTGTTGGCAGTGTTGGTACTCCTAAGCCGAGATGTTAGTACTGTAATAAAATCCATTTTGGTGAATGCCGATTTAAGAGTTGGGCTTGTTACCGATGTGGTTCTTTTGACCATTTACTCAGAGATTGTCCAGAAAGGGTTGAAAAAGAAGCTGAACAGATATCGAACCGAGTAATCCAGTTTCGAGGGGCAGACCACCTCGACCATCCGGTAATGTCATTAGTAGTCGAGGAGCTACAAAAGATACTGCAGGTAGGCCTGAGGCACGAGCACCTGCTAGAACATATGCCATTCGTGCCAGAGAAGATGCCTCAGCACCCGATGTTATTACTGGTACATTTTTTTTACTTTCACTGATATTACTGCATTGATTGATCCTGGTTCTACGCATTCATATATATGTGTTAAACTTATAATTATTAAAAATTTATCTGTTAAACCTACTAAATTTGTGGTTAAAGTCTCGAACCCCCTGGGCCAGACTGTGTTAGTGGATAAAATTTGTAAAAATTGTCCACTGATGGTAAGAGGTTATTGTTTCCCAGCTGATTTGATGTTACTGCCATTTGATGAATTTGACGTGATATTGGGCATGGATTGGTTAACCCAGCATTATGCGGTAGTAAATTGTAGACAAAAATATATTGTGCTAAAATGTCAGAATGGTGAGTTGCTTGGGTTAAATCGATCGATTGCAGGGGTTATCCGATATGATTTCATAATAATGGCGCACACGCAGGTATGTTAAAAAAGGGTATGATGCTTACTTGGCTTATGTACTTGACACCAAGGTATCTGAGTCAAAGATACAGGTAGTTCCAGTGGTATGTGAATTTTTCGATGTGTTTCCAGAGGAATTACCAGGATTGCCACCAGAAAGAGAAGTAGAATTTTCTATAGATTTGATTCCGGGAACTACTCCGATCTCCATAGCTCCGTACCGGATGGCTCCTACAGAATTAAATGAGTTAAAGACACAGTTGCAAGAACTTGTTGACAGGGGTTTTGTTCGACTGAGTCATTCACCTTGGGGTGCTTCGGTTCTGTTTGTGAAAAAGAAAGACGAGTCTTTGAGATTGTGTATTGATTACCGGCAGCTTAATAAAGTAACCATAAAGAATAAATACCCGTTACCTTGGATCGATGATTTATTTGATCAGCTGAAAGGTGCAACTGTGTTTTCAAAGATTGATCTTCGATCGGGTTATTATCAGCTACGGGTAAAGGAGTCAGATGTGACAAAAATAGCCTTTAGAACCAGGTACGGGCATTATAAGTTTCTAGTTATGCCGTTTGGGCTAACTAATGCACCTGTAGTATTTATGAATTTAATGAACCAGATATTCAGACCGTACTTAGACAAATTTATGGTAGTATTCATTGATGATATTTTGTTTTATTCTCGAGATGAAGAAGAACATGCAGAACATTTGAGAATTGTGTTGCAAATTCTGCGAGAGAAGCAATTATATGCTAAATTGCAATTATATGCTAAATTCAGTAAATGTGAATTTTGGCTTCGAGAAGTAGGTTTTTTAGGACATGTTGTATCTGCCGAAGGCATCATGTAACACTCCCTAACCCCAAACCGTCGTCGGAACGAAGTTATGAGGCATTACCGGACATATCAGACAATTTACGAATAATTTACAATTAATATAACTTTTATAGTATAATATAATAATTTAGTCCCTATATTGAACTCTCGAAGTTTAAACACGTATTTAAAGTAGAACGGGACTTATTCGAGTATTCCAAATTTTATTATTATTTTTATTTATTTTTTTTATAAAAATTTCGGCAGCATTTCTACTTATTTTTACCTAAAACCTCCTGCAAATTCAAACCAAAATAGCCAGCACCAATATTTCATATTCTTATAACTAATATTTATATCATTAACAAAATTTTAACTTAATAACTATCATAGCATCATTCAAAATTGATTAAAAACTTCATTCATTTAACAACTTAGTGTTCAAATATCAAGATATCATATACTTTCCTTACCATTTCATTCAACCATCTAAATCTTATAATTTATCCTTCACTACCCAAAGTAATATACATATTCAAGTGACTAAACAACACCTATGTACATGTCACCTTTACTCAAAAGAAAAATATACATCACCAAATTTGTGTTGGAGTCGGGAATGTTCTGGATGCTGAGCCAAGACAATTGACTTCTACTAACCTGCGCACGGAAACAACCGTACACTGAGTATGGATATACTCAGTGGTATTACTATAATTTTAAATATATCATAAATAATAAAATATAAATATTAAAATACATAACAATTAATTTCTTAAATACTAATTCTTACTTTATTTTTTTATTTTCATCATTTCATAATGACAATTCAATTTAATTATTCGTCAATCAATGTATTTTTCACAAACTTGAATTTAAACCACTTATGAACATTTAGCTCATACTTTTCTTTTTCTATCACAATTCCAATTTCTATTCATAATTCAATTTCTTTTTTTTTTCTCATTTCAATACCTTAAATTCACATTTTAATTTTTCACCCTATTAACGTAACTCGGACTTTAGCGGATACACGGATCCAACCAAACACACTAATATGGCACCCAGTGCCTCATCGGATAGTTCGAAGTAATAGTTGACACCCAGTGTCTTATCGGCCTAGCCGAAGTAAAGTTGGTACCCAGTACCTCATCGAATCTATCCGAAGAAATATAGTGACACCCAGCGTCTCATCGACTCGGGGTCGAAGCATCCCTGTACACTTCCAATCCTATGGCATGCCAACTATATCCGACTCAGCCCGACTAGTTAATAGGGTATTCAATTCACAATTCAAATCACCATTCATTTTTCAATCAATACACTTTTCAAATAATCACATATTCCATAATTCACTTATTCAATTCAATTTGATTCAATTTGCATCACTTTCATTTTCACTCAATATTCATATCAATTTCACATACTTACCTCAAGTCTTACTTACCATACATAACAATTAAAAATTCAGCAATCAATAATAATTAAAATTCGAATTATAGTAATACACACCGTAATTCTCCCGTTTTAGTCCTCGATGACTTTCTTCTTTCCTTTCGATGCTGATGCTTCAGGTTCTTTGTTGGCTACGAAAAAAATAGTAATTTACATTATTATTTACAGCATTAATTATAATAAATAATTAAATTTCTAAACAATTCCTACCTTATTCCCAATTTAATCCTAACTAATCTTAATTATTTTCTTAATCCAATTCACTCTCTTTTTCTATTCAAAATTTCAAAATTTTCAGCATATTTCCCTAATTTCAAAATTTCTTCAATTTAATCCCTATAACATAAACTTATAGCCTAGTTTACAATTTAATCCCTTAATCAATTCTAACTTAGAATTCATTCAATTAAATCCCTAATTCCATAATTTGTCCAACATGAACCATATTTGGAAACATATGAACTCTTGAACTATCAACTTAATTTCATCAAAATCTTATTTTAAAGCTTCTAAAACATCAAAATTAACTAAAAAGGACTTAATTGACTTACCAAATTAACTCCAAGCTTCAAAAACCCTATTTTCCCTTTTTCTTTCTTTTTCTTCTCTTCCTTCCTCTGTTTCGAATGCTCTCTGTAACTTTCTTTTTTCTTTTTTCTTCTTTTGCGTTTTATTTGTTTTATTTCTTTTATGTTATATTTTATATTTAATTAATTTAATAAATATCTATTTTCATAACAAATACTAATATTACATTTGGATACATATTTATTTTTACATTTGTACCAATAATTTTATTACCATTGTCATTATTTAATTTGTTTCTCAAACAAAAATCTCATAATTTTAATAATTTAATTATTTATTTAACAAATATCTTTTTACTTAAATTATAAGTGATTAAGTATTTAAATTACAAATGTACCAATGTAATTTTTACACATGTATATTTTTATTACCATACAATTATCTACTATTTAATTTATTTATTTAATAATAATGCTAATAATAATAATCTAATATAAAACTATAATGTTAATTAATAATTATAATAATTTAATATAAAACCATAATAATAATCATTATAATATATAAAACCTAAAAAATATCTTTGATTTTATTTCACCAATATGTCATCATTTTGTAGTCAATGGCTTAATTGCCATTTTAATCCTTTATTTTCTATTACTTTAGAATTAAACTTTTACCCCTTTTTCAATTTAGTTCTTTTGCTAATTATTCTAAATTAAGCTAATTTCACCTAATTAAATCCTAATTAGACACACCACTAGGCTCATTAATATTTTTAATAATTATTTTCGAACTTATTTCACTAAGACGGAGGCCCTATAACTCACTTTTCCGGTGCCCGTGAATTTCGGGTCATTAAACATCAGGGTAGATCCGAGTAAAATCTCAGCTATTGTCAATTGGAGCCCACCGAAGAATGTATCTGAAATTAGAAGTTTCTTGGGTTTAGCTGGTTATTATTGGAGGTTTGTACTGGGATTCTCTATGATAGCTTCTCCAATGACTCGATTATTACAGAAAGATGTAAAGTTCGAATGGACTGATGAATGTCGTGAGTTTCAACCGATTGAAAGATCTACTAATGAAAGCACTGTATTAGTGCAAACAAACCGGTAAGGAATTTGTTATTTACAGTGATGCCTCATTAAATGGTTTAGGTTGTGTCTTGATGCAAGAAGGTAAAGTAATAGCTTATGCTTCAAGATAACTTAAACCACATGAAAGAAATTATCCAGTACATGATCTTGAATTAGCTGCTATTGTATTTGCACTGAAGATATGGCGGCATTACTTGTACGGTGAGAAATGTCATATTTATACTGATCATAAAAGCTTGAAATATTTGATGACACGAGAAAGACTTGAATTTGAGACAATACTGGGTGGCTTGAACGATAAAGAATTATGATTTGATTATTGATTACCATCCGTAAAGCTAATGTTGTAGTTTGTTGCTTTAAGCCGAAAATCTCTATTTGCTTTACTTAGAGCTATGAATACCCGATTATCAACGACTTATGATGGTTCAATCCTAGCTGAATTGAGAGCTAAACCGACATTTTTACAGCAAATATGTGAAGCTTAGAAGAATGATGAGAAGTTACAGTTAAACGGGCACAGTGTGAGTCGTAATGATTCTGAATTTCAGATTGGTTCTGATGATTGTTTATTATTCAGAGGTAGGGTATGTGTACCTCAGAATTCAGAGTTCATACAGAAGATTCTACGCGAGGCCCACAGTAGTACTATGTCTATACATCCGGGGAGTAATAAAATGTATAATGATCTCAAAAGATTTCTTCGGTGGTCGGGAATGAAACGTGATATCTCCGAGTTTGTCTCAAGGTGTTTAATATGTCGACAAGTTAAAGTGAGCATCGTACCTTCTGGTTACTTCAGCCAATTACTATATCGGAATGGAAATGGGAAAGAATCACTATGGATTTTGTATCGGGATTACCTTTGTCTCTGAGAAAAAAAGATGCTATTTGGGTGATTGTTGACCGATTGACAAAGTCAGCGCACTTTATCCCGGTACGTATGGATTATTCTTTAGATAAACTAGCTGAACTGTATATATATGAGATTGTCAGGTTACATGGAGTGCCTGTCTCCATTATATCGGATAGAGATCCCCGATTTACGTCTCGTTTCTGGAACAAATTGCAAGAAGCCTTGGGTACTCAGTTGTATTTCAGTACTGCATTTCATCCTCAGACAGATGGCCAATCTGAGCGTGTAATTCAAGTATTGGAAGATATGCTCCGATGTTGTATACTAAAGTTTGAAGGTAATTGGGAGAGGTATCTACCTTTGATTGAATTTGCTTACAATAATAGTTATCAGTCCAGTATTAAAATGGCTCCGTATGAAGCTTTGTATGGGAGAAAATGTAGAACACCGTTATATTGGACAGAGCTCAGTGAAAGGAAGATACATGGGGTTGATTTGATCCGGGAAACAGAAGAAAAAGTAAAGGTTATTCGAGATAGTCTAAAAGCAGCTTCCGATCGTTAAAAATCATATGGATTATTCTTTAGATAAACTAGCTGAACTGTATATATATGAGATTGTCAGGTTACATAGAGTGCCTGTCTCCATTATATCGGATAGAGATCCCCGATTTACGCCTCGTTTCGGAACAAATTGCAAGAAGCCTTGGGTACTCGGTTGTATTTCAAGATCGCATTTCATCCTCAGACAGATGGCTAATCTGAGCGTGTAATTCAAGTATTGGAAGATATGCTCCGATGTTGTATACTAGAGTTTGAAGGTAATTGGGAGAGGTATCTACCTTTGATTGAATTTGCTTACAATAACAGCTTATCATCCAAAGATTAAAATGGCTCCGTATGAAGCTTTGTATGGGAGAAAATGTAGAACACCGTTATATTGGGCTGAGCTCAAAAGAAAGGAAGATACATAGGGTTGATTAGATCCGGGAAACAGAAGAAAAAGTAAAGGTTATTCGAGATAGTCTAAAAGCAGCTTTCGATCGTCAAAAATCATATGCCGACCTTAAGCGAAAAGAGATTGAATTTCAAGTCGGTGACAAGGCATTTTTGAAAGTGTCTCCTTGGAAGAAAGTTCTTCGATTTGGTCGAAAGGGTAAATTGAGTCTAAGATTTATCGGGCCCTATGAAATCATAGAAAGAATTGGACCGGTCGCTTATCGATTGGCATTACCATCGGAACTTGATAGAATCCATAACGTTTTTTATGTATCTATGTTACGACGATATCGATCAGATCCTTCACATGTTATTTCTCCGACAGAAGTGGAGATTCAACCATATATGACTTACAGTGAAGAACTGGTCAAGATATTGGCACGGGAGACAAAAGAGCTAAGAAATAAAAAGATAAATTTAGTGAAAGTATTGTGGCAAAAGCACGAGATTGAGGAAGCGACATGGGAACCGGAGGAGGCAATGAGGAAACAATACCCAAACCTCTTTACTGGTAAGATTTTCGAGGACGAAAATCCTAAAAGGGGGGAGAGTTGTAATGGCCTAAATTCAAGGTTATCGGAATAGTGGTTTCGTAACCACAAATCTGACTTAAAGAGAAATTTATTTCAATATTTTTGCATGAAAATTGATATGATAGGAAAGTAGTATGAAAATATTAATAGAAAAATTTTATCGATTTAGTGGTTAGTTAGAAAAAGAAATTATTGAAGAAATTGGGTAAAAATAAGGTATCGAGACCTCTATCTCGTAAAACCGAGTCAAAAATAATTTTATAAATATTTATGAAATGTTAGTAATGTGATATTAAAATTTCGTTAGGAAATTTTAACGAAATTTTAATGTTTGGATAGTTAATTAAATGAAAAGGACTAAATTGAAAAAGATGTAAAAGTTGCTAGAATGATTAAATAGCTTAAGTGTCTAATGAGAAAGGATTTAAAAGGAAATTAGACCCAAAATTTATTTGGGCTGGACGGCAACGGCATGAAAACAGCAGAAAAATTGATTAGTTAAGGGTAAATTTGGAATATTGCAAAATTAACTAAATAAAGCTAGGACTAAATAGGAAATATCTAGATTTGCCTTCATTTCTCTTCAATTCAAGCAGCTAAAAATGCCATAGGAGGGTTCTCTAAGCTGGTATTCCATAATTTTTGCACCAAGTGAGTTAATCCTTTCCTTTCTCTTGTAATTTTTGTGTTTCTAAGACTTTTACAACTAGGTCCTACCATTAAATTCATTAGTTTTTGATTTCATGGATGAAATTGAAAGTCATCATGTTGAGTTATGTAATTTTATGATGAAATAGAATGAAATTAAAGCTTTAAATTGTTTATGAGATGATTTTATTAGGTAATTTCAATGGAAATTGATTTTTAGGACCTAATTGTGAAAATGTTTAGAATTAAAGTCTATTGCTGAAATTTTGATTTCTAAAGGTTGTAAACTAGTTTAAGGTGATAGAATAAAGTGTTAATTGAGAAAAATCAACTCAATTAAGAGGCTAAATGAGTAGGGACGAAATTGTTATTTATTAAAAGCTTAAGGGAAAAATGGTAATAAGCAGTTTGCACTAAAACAATATTGGACAGCAGCAGTAGACTAACTTTGAAAAATCACCATAAATTGTAGGAATCGAATTAGAAGATGAACAAAATATGAAATTAAAGCTTATTGAGTCTAATTTCTCATAGAAGAAACGGTGTAAGAAATGGATCTGTAAATCATGAGATATAATGAATTTTGTGAGACAAAGTCAGAATGAATTCGGATTCCCCTATTCTGATTTTGAAAAATCATAAAATATTGAATAAAAATAATTAGGGACTTAAATTTATATGTATAGAATCCTGAATGAGTCTATTTTTAATAAAAACAAACTAGAACATCATTTGAATCTTGTATGAAGAGATAATTAATTTTTAGTGAAAAAGGGTCAGAACTATTAGACAGCAGAACGGGGGTGATTTTAAAGAATAAACTGTACTGATTGGATAAACCAAAAATTCTGAAAATTTTATGGTAAGAAGATATGTGAGTCTAATTTTAGGGAAAATTATCGAATCCTAATTTGGAGTTCTGTAGCTCAAGATAAAAATAATTTAGTGACTATGACTCAAGCAGACAGCTTTGAATGAACTATAAATAATAGTTGAATTATAGAGAATGTTGCATATGAACATGAAATGTATTAAATTTATTTATTTAGATCCAGAAGATTCAAATACGAAGCTAGATCGAGGAAAGGAAAAAGTTCAGGATTAGTAGATTTTTTGTACACAAACAAGTATCAAGGTAAGTTCGTGTAACTTGAATTATATTCTTAAATGCTTGAAATGTATGTTTTTGATATGAATATGATTTGAATGTTCATTATATGAAAATTGATGAAACATTGACATATTTGATAAAAGGGGAAGAAATCCCGGTTGAATGGAAGGAAAATTTGATGGATCTCTGAAAAGAAATTGACGGTAAAAAGGATCTAGCCCGGACGGGTGATCCTATCCTGATATAGCCCTCCTGAAGAATATGTGTAATAGGGGATTTAGCCTGGACTGGTAATCCCGCTGTAAAGATGAGGTTCGCGGGAGTGTGCTCTCTGAAATAGAAATGTGCGCACATGAAATGAATTGACGGACCCGGATTTGTACACTAAAAGTGTACCTCTGAAAAATCCATCGAAATTCCGAGTAATTCAACGGGATAAATATGGAAAAATAACAAGGGAATGGAAATCATGGTATTGATGAGCTCATCAATCATGATATATATTATTGATACATGGAAATTATTGTACTAACTTGAATGTTGAGTTTGTGCATGTTAGGGTAATAATGCATTGAATGGATATATGTAATGTTTATTGTATTGTACTGAAAATATTAGGTAAGTATAATTCTTGTTACATGAGCTTACTAAGCACAAAGTGCTTACCCTGTTTCCTTTTCCCCTATTTTGTAGTGTTAAGAGCTCGGAGGTCAGATTTGGTCGGAGACACATCGTATTGTCAACCTCAGGATTTCGGTATATAAAGAAACTTTATTTTGGGAATCAATGGCATGTATAAACTGATAAAGTAAATGATTCTGTGAAATGAATATAAGGTTAGCCAATGGTATGGCTAACAAATCTTGGTTTTGGTATGTGATGAGGTTATCTTATAAAAATACATGAATCTATCTTGAAAATATGTTAAATTGGATTGGTTGATGTGGATTGGTCTCGATTTAATATTGCAGGAAAGGTTAAATATCTGTAAAAGGGATTATATTGAGCTTTCTTAAAAAAAAATTAATTCGTAAACTCCGGTAATGCCTCGTACCCTATTCTGGCAATGAGTACGGGTAGGGGATATTACAAAAATTTTGTGAAAACACAGAAGAAATAGGTAGGGTTGACATGCTCTTCAATTTATTGCTAGATTGTAGCGATAATGGTTATCAACCAATTGATTAATCTTGAAACCAATAATAGAATTAAGAGTATAGGAAATGGTTATCTTGTTGTTTGTGCATAATAGTTTCAATTTGAATGTTTTAGTGTTAGATTGTGAAAATATGAGATTCTTTCGTTGAACAATAAGACTACAAATAATGAAATTAAGTTAAATGTTTTATAAAGGTGGTTCTTTATTTTCACGGTCTTTACTTGATAAGGAATGAGAAAAAATACAAAAGTTTGGATTAATAAAGATTTTGAGTTCATTTTTTTCCACGATAGATGGTAGAGCCAATGGATTTCTCATCATCCGAGGTAAAAACAAGCTTCTTAATGTATTTGAATATTGTTAAGCATGAGTTAACTATTTAGAAAAGAGGTTTCAAAAACGCGATGGTTGGACAATTTATGAGATGAGATATTGCAGGTTTGAATTTTATTTAAGGGAATGATAAAGGCCAATATGTATGGATATCAATAAGTAGAAAAAGGGTGTTATAATTATTGTTTACTTGAAGAAAGAAATTAAAAAATGTAATGATGGTTGTACAATTTAATCCTCACTTTTAATGAATTTATTTATGGAGGAGACTTTGTGAATTTATTAATTATGAAAATTGTGACTTGTTAACATATGAAGTAAGTGACTTCATAAGGTGATGATTTTAATTGCCAGTGTGGAAAGATGAAACATGTTCCATGGCTTAATGGTAGACATTTGTGTTGTTGCCTATGTTTTGTTTCCAAGTTGTGATTTGTATCAATTTTCATGTCATTGTTAAACAATGTTTTGTTGTCTTTATGTCCAAATATATTGTTTGTCTTGTTCAAAAATTATTACTTTTTTTTTTTTGTTGTTAAATTTTTTTATAAGATATACAAATTTCATGGAAAAAAAAGTTGAGTTTAAAGTAAAGTTTTTAGTCATGGTATATATATATATGTTAGTAATTTAATACTAATAAAAAATATTTTTGAACCTAGTTTCTTTAGTTATTAGATCAATAAAAAAATTCATGCTAGATCGTTACTGAATTAATGATAAGAGTGACTAAAATATTTAATTTCAAAAAGTTGAGTGACTAAATAAAAAAAAAAATTAATAGTTAAGTAACCAAAATAGAACAAACTTAATAGTTGGGTGACTATTCTTATACTTTACCCTATTTATTATTAAATTATATTTGAATTTAAAATTAAACAATTTTACACATTATTTATAATAATTATTTTATGTATCACAAACATCAATTAAATTAGGGTTAACTATACCATTAGTCACTAAACTATGGGTAAGTTTTCGTTTTGATCACTTAACTAAAAATAATTACAGCATAGTTACTGAACTATTCAAAAGTTTTTATTTAAATCACTAAGTTGTTTAGTTTTTTTCTAAAAAAAAAATTCCACTAGCGAGCTCCAAGCGACAATTCGGAGACCAGTATGGTGGATTAATACCACCAACGACTAGAAAAACATACTTTAGATCCAAGTCAATCTTACGATCAGTGTCGGAGATTGAAGAAATTTTTTTTTTTGAATTTCGGTTCGCAAATTCTTGACGTCTAAAGTTGTTTCATGAAAAAAAAAACTAAACTATAAAAGATAAGGGAAAAGAGAGTTTTTTGTTGGTTCAGGCAGTGTGAATAGAGAAAGTCATATAATATCGATTTTAACATTTCTATAACTTAAATGAAAACTTACCCATAGTTTAGTGACTAAAAGTGTAGTTTACCCATTAAATTATTATACTTACACGTGTTATACCAACACCCCTCAGAGACATTCTTCAAACCTCCAGACTTCATAAACACTCCTCAGACAACCCCTCAGAGACAATCTCTCGAACACACCCTCGCAACTGCTCCTAGACTATTCACCCATGTGAGCCTCGCTCATTAACAGTCACTTCTAACGTGAACTGTCATTTCTCATTCAAAATGATTAACAATGCGTCTAATCAACACTCTACTTAGACCTACGGTAACAAACACTTGGCCAACTTGCCTCAGACTCATCTATGGGAGATGGCATGTGACGCTTCAAGATCATGACTAAAAACCCATAGCCCCGACTGAGAAGCGGTAAATCAAAGTACATAACAATTCCTGGTTTCACTTCAGGCAAGCTATATTCCGCGATGGTCACCATGTTGTATCCTACTCCATCCTGTAAAATGAATATATGAGCAAAAATAATGCTAAATGAAAAATAATCGTACTCTATATTCTGAGAAATGATTGTAAAGAGTGAATTGACATTAAATGAAAATAACACGAACTGGATTTAGATGGTACCAAATTAATGCTAAATGAATATATGAGCAAAAATAAGCAACAGCAACGTGGTTCATGCATGTGTTTACGAGTAATCATCATTAATCAGAATTTGCACTACCGAAACCAACGTCTGTAAGCACAATAGAATAGATAAAAGTAATATTTCACTCATAATATGAACCTACGATGTTTAGAGGAGACCAGGGGCTAAACTGTAGAGTTAGCAAAGTTTTTAGTACGAATAGCATATTGTCAATAGTTATTTATGGTGGTTGAAATAGAATGGTGGTTTATTCTTTCTTTTCCTAGAGGAATGAGCTTTTTAGTGAAATGGGACAAAGGAAAGATCCCTTGGTGAGTGAAGGAAGTCATAACTATTTCTGAAGGAAGACAGACATATCCCCAATTCGCTATCAAAACCCAACAGCTGTTGGGTTTTTATGGCCTTTGGAGAAATGTCACGCTTTACGGTTAACAGAGTTACTGGAATGTTAAATTTGGTTAATGGAGGCAAAGTTCAAATACTTAACTACACATGATTATCTTTAGGTTTAAAATCAAATATTTGGGTACAGTTCAGGTGTCAAATGGATTCTTAAAATAATATGAATTCAAACATGCACAAAGTACAAATAGGTTCATGTTTTAATAAGGAAATAGATCATCACCAGACGATGAAAGATACAGTCAATGTGTCTCATAGTCTGGAAAGGTGATGGTAGCTAACAAGCATGAAGCAGCTGGAGATGATATATCCTTCTTGATTGAAATTGAACTAATAAAGATGATTAGCAGCAGACGCTTTTCATGCCAATACTTAGCAAACCTGGTTATTTTAAGAGGACCATTCAACTTATCCAGACATTGCATCACGAAAGAACAATGTAATGGAAACTCGGCAAGTGATTCCTCCCCAGCAAGTAATTGTTTCAAAACTTCAATAGCAAGCCGATTCCTATCAGAAAGGCCATCCAGGAGTGAGGACCCTGTAACCTCATCCAAAGCTTTAGAGGCTGCAGAATCAGCATGGACTCTTCTTCGTGAGCTGATCAACACCCTAACATAGTCCAAGACCAATGCATCAAGAACTATGGTCGGATGAGTTCCTATAGACAACAAAGTTCTATCTCTTTCAGCAGCAGAAATATTAAGCTGGAGACGTTCAACTTCCAATTTCATTGCTTCAAGGAAGCTTAGCTTTCTTTCCAGCAAAATTGGATAAATCGCATGGCTAAGTTGTACATGTTTTATCTAATTGACAATTAGCCACTAAATGCCTGTATATTAAAATTTTAATAAATTAAACCTTTCATTGTTAAAATCAACAGTCAACCATTACATAGTATTGATAGCTGTTTTTTAGATTGTTTTGCCACGTGTCACGTTAAGATTGCTGCATGTGGCAAAAATTGATATTTTATATTTAAAATTAATAAAAATGTTAAAAATTATAGAAAATTATAAAAATATTTAAAGATTATAAAAAATATATATAAGTGCAAAAAAATAAAAATTAAAAAACTTATAAAAATTATTATAAATGACTAAAAAATAAATAAATTGTAAAAACTATTTGTTTAATTTATTTAAACTATAAAAATATTATATAATTATGAAAAAATTGTAAAATTTATGAAAATATATTAAAAATATAGAAAATTATTAAAAAAATATTTTAAAAATTAAGTTAATTAAAAATATTTTAAAAATTAAGTTAATTTAAAAATATTAAAAAAATAAAAATCATAAAAAAAATTATAAATGAAAGATATTTAAAAATATAGAAAATTATTAAAATTATTAAAATTATTAAAAATTGATTTAATTTGTAATGATATTTTTATAATTTTATATACATTTATAATATCTGCACTTTAAAATAATTTTTATAATATTTTTAATAAATTTCTATATTTTAAAATATTTTTAAGAATTTTTTTAAAAAAAAATCAATTAAAATTTTTGTGATTTTTAATATATTTTTTTATAATTTTTAAGGTTCACAATTTTAATATTTCTTACACTTTTATATATTTTTGCAATTGTTTTATTTTTAATGACTTTAAATACAAAATACTCAAAATCACGATAAACAATTTGGTAAGCATCATTCTATTTGTTACAGAATAGGAACTAATTATTACTGAATAGATTGTAATCAACAAAATCATCGGGATTTGTGTGTAGCAGAATTTTAGGGATTAGATTTGTAAATAAGCAGATATTTAGTATTTAATAGTTGATTCTTTCCTATTTTAGGAGGTTACACCGTATATAAATAAGTGATCAGTTGAATGAAAATATATTTCGCTTTCATCTCCCATTCTGATGTACACATGGTATCAAAGATTACTTTTCTCATGCCCAACTTGTTTCAAACGGCCCCAACTAGTTCCACCAACAAGCTCTACAAAGCTTGATCACCAGATTCCCAGGAACTGGCTTCCATAAGTCTGTGCTCTCTTCTATGTTTGTTCCTTATTATTGGTGGGATAGCGACTATGTTTCTTTCTTTCTTTTTTTGTTGCTATTGCCGGGTATTATTTTGTTATTTGGATTTGCCTTTTGTGTCTGGTCTGGGATTATTTGCTGGAATTTTCAGGCATTGATTAAGTTTGTATTGTTGACGTTAGCAATCTTGGTTGAGTGTTGTTAGGGGTTTTATAAAATGGTTTAGACCAAGTCTTTGATGGATGTTGTTCTTGTAATTACAAGAATTACTGAGCATGAACTGGATCTAGTTTATTTGGATTGGAGTAAAAGGATGGATCTTTATTTAAGAAAGATTGATAAGAATGATCATCTTATTAATGACCCTTGTAAGGGTAATACAAGGCAGATATGGATTAGAGATAATACAAGATGAATCTCTCACAACTTACGGTTATTATGAGCTTTTTTGCTCCAAATCTGTGGATCTGAGATTTTCACTTTACGTGACACTTTTAGAATAGTAGTTTGTTTAAGAAATTCACACTCATCATAGCTGAATAATAGTTCTCTTGTTGGAAGAGATGCCCGATAGAGGAGGGGGATTGAGCAACCATTGAAAGTCACATGCAAGAATCAAGAGGAATTGCGTGCTACTACTGTCACGAGCTATTGCAAGAAACTTCAGAAAACAACTCAATGAATATTCTTTTGTAGCCAACTCATCTTTGAGAAGCCCATTCTAGTTTTTGTTGACGAGTTTGTCTGATTCTCTCAATACCAAGAATCATTGAAAGCCACCAATTCATCTCCTTTTACCACTACTAACATCGAGTCGAGTGTGTGTTATTTTTTCCTCATCCTAATAAAGATGTTAATAGATTTTGTTGCTACAAACCATACAATAGGCAATCCACCCTCTTTTGTACTTGGGATCTAAAATTTACAATCTTACATTAATTTCTTTGTATTTGGTATTGAGTTTACCTATATGAAATTTAAAATCTTATTACAAGATAAATTATTGAGAGAATTTAAGAATTTGAGGGTTTTTGATATTGGGTAAGTGTTGAGATTTATTGTATATACTATTTGAAGTATGTTAGTTAGGACACATTTCTTTATCGACCTTGAAAAATTATATCCAAAATTTTTCAAATAGAATGATTAATGTTGGCATGCAAAACATTATCGTCTTCCTTTCTACATTTAATAAATGAATTGTATCCCCTTCTGAAATAATTCATTCTTATGTATAAGGTACATATCCTATTTTGTCCAACTCGAGTTTTAAGTATTTTGTTAGTTTTATTAATTTGGTTATATCTTATGAAAATTTATCCTTTTCTATCTTTTTCAATTTGATTTAAAAGTGATTTTCATCACATCGAGACGTATTGTAAATCATTCCCATGTCAAATAATTAATAATAGCTTAAATTAAATGTTTTTGATTAAATTGTATTTTAATTCTCTAATTTTTCAAAACTTACAATTTAATCATTTTCCACATTTTTAATTTCATAATCCTTCAACTAATCAATTTATTTCCAAAATTTATTAAAATTCTCTTGGAACAGTGCCACTTATTATTTAAAAAATTCAGAGCGTTACAATAGTACTTCATTACAATATTTATTATCTATATTTATACTATCAATAGTTTTTTATTAAGTAACCCTCAATCGGATCACTAATTTGGTTAGAAAAATTATAAAAATGTCTTTTTACAATTAAAATAAATTATACTATTTGAAGGTATTTTAATATTTTTATTTTAACAAAAACTAATAAAAATATGCGTATTGTGAAATTTGAACTTTCGTCATCTGGGTTAGTAACATTTTAAATTTACCACTTAACCAAAGATTAGTTTTAATGTTTTTATATGTTTTCTTAATATGCACAATTTATTATCTTTATCTTGATTACAACACATGATAAATAATTATAGTGTATTTAGTATTGTTAATATGCTGTATTTATATGTTTAAATTTCGTTTTACTCATAATTTAATCTAATTTTTTATTTTAGTGTCAAATATATTTCAACCATATGTTTTTTTTTTTTTATTTTATGCTAATTTTATACACACATATGTGTTCTAAATATGTGGTTTCCATAATAGGATTTCTAGTATTATTTAAGTACTTCAGTGGGTTGGTGTAACCCTTCACTTGGTTGCCAACTCAGTTATGAAATTACGAAAGTATCACTTATTTTAAATTATAATTAATATTATAACGATGCTTTTATTTTTTAAAACTTTTATATCATCTTTAAATAAAATAATTATAAATCATAAATCTAAAAATGGAACAAGTGTTTAATAACATTAAAATACCAATTCATAAACTCCACCAATATTCATTATTGAATAAATTTTTTAAAAAATATACTTTTACCAACATCGTTAGTGTGACAAGATCTATAGTGTAAAACTTTCAAAAATATATATTGTAATTTTGTAATATATGTTATTTAATTACATAATTTCTTATGATCTACGTAATTTATTTCGTAATAGAACAATTCTCGTAAAATTTTTGTGTTGTTACAAAAACATTACCCTATTACAATATTTATTACATATCCTATAATATTATATGAAACACGAATTATTTAAAAATTATTGAAAAATAAAAAAATCACATTTTTATAAAGATAAATTAATATTTAATTTTTTTATAAAAACACTCAAAATTTTTGAAAAAATAAATAAAAAGTTCAAAAATTAGACAAAATAGTTAAAATTACAAAAGCTAAAAATATATATATTATTAAATTTACAAAAAAAAAAAATATGTATGTAAATTCAAAAAGTATAAAAAAGTTATTTAAAATTTTCAAAAAAACTCAACAAAATGTAAATAAATTCAAAAAAATTTAAAATATTCAATAATTTATAGGACTTTGAATATTAGTAATTTTATAAAAAATTTAATATTTTGCAAAATTTCTTGAGTTCTGATTTTTTTAATTTGAAAAATTCTAAAACTGTAAATATTTATAAAATTTTAATGTGTTTGATAATGTAGCAAGTATAGTTAGCTAATGACATAGTATGTGTACAATGTTTAATAATTTGATTAATCCACGTCATCCTCTTTTGATATTAAAAAGTATATTTCGGGAGGACTCGAAGACTAGCTGGGTAGCGATGGTGCAAGAGTCTTCAGGCATGTGATGGATGAGTTGTGTTTCCGATAGACTTTGATTGCATGTCTTCCCGCCTTCTATTTCTGATCCTTCCCATTGCGTAATCAATGGGGAAGAGAAGAGGATTTTAGGAAGGGCTGGGCCCGGGGGTAGTGTTTTACTCTCCCACCCACGTGGTTTTGCGTTGAATAAAAGTCTTTGTTTAACGATTGATTTTTGTTTGACCGGTTTAACCGGTTTCTTTTGGCTTTGTTAAGGTGAGCTGAGGGGAAGAAGCTTGTTTTAGAAATTTTCTCTTTTTTGCGCTCGCCTTCTTTATAATATTTACTCGTTATCAAAACTTAAACAGAAACCCTCCAAAATTTTCAAAACCCCCCAATTTAGTTAAAAAAAAAAAAAAAGGTGCGCCAACTCGATTTCCCCATCCTGCACCACCGTATCACCTCCAGTTATGGCTGATTCCATTACAATCGATGGCACCGACGAGGACTTGGCCCTCTCCAAGTCCGACTACCTGAGCCGACAAGAGGTGCTTCGTCGGCGGTCACGACGGGTGAAGCAGCTGGCGAGGCTCTACAAAGCTCACTACTGGACTCTAATGGAGGAGCTCAAGAGAAAGCACAAGGAATACTATTGGCTGTATGGAAAAAGCCCCTTCAAAGAAGACGAGAAGAAGAATGGCGAACAGAACGATGAAAATAATAAGTTAGGGTTAGGGTTTCAGCTCAAGTGTCAGATTTCAGATTGCAAAGATAAAGCGATGGCGTTGACTCGGTTTTGTCATAAGCATATTTTGAAGGATACAAATCAGATGCTATATCGAGGCTGTAATTTTCCTATCAAGAGGTTAGTTCTTTTTATATAATTCACGATTTTATTTTTATGTGATTTCTGCTTTTTTTCTTAAACGCGATTCCTTCTATAAGTTCAATTAGGGTTTAATTGTAATTGATTTATTAGGGAAAATCATGAATTTTTTTCCTTTTTTTTTTTTTGATCTTGGTATTATTTATGCACTTGGATTTACTGAATTTGGGAAATTGAATTTATTAACGAGTCTTCCTCTTGTTTAGAACATAAAGTTTTGATCCTGTACGGTGATATGAGGAATCTTGAGCGAGCGATCTTAAGAATATCAACATTAAGTTGAGAGTCTTTTTTAAGTAGATGCTATTTTCTTTTCCAACCACAGTTTTGTTGTGAATGGGATAAGGTATTCGGCTATTTAAAGATGCTTTGTGTGTTGAAACAATGAAGTGGTTTTGGCAGTCTGTAGAGAAAGAACATATGATGGAATTTAAATGCCATTGCAACTATGGTGTGTTCTTGTGAATATGGTTTATTTCTTTTTTATTTTCTCTCATGTCATAGAGGATCCTTGATTAGATGTTTTAGTAGGAGAAGAAGTTTCTATGATTGATGTGAGTGACGGAGTGTTATTAGAGAGAATGTCATATATGTTCTAATTAATCATCAGGTTGCATTTACCGTGCAATATTTGTTTTAAGATAGGTTAAGATAATATATATGTGTAGATGGTCTTTGGTTTGTAATCTTATGCGCCAAACCTACAGGAATAAAATAATTTATAGAAAAAAGAGAATGAAGTTGTTGTGTGTGGCATATGGTCATGCTTAAGAAAGGTTGAAGAGAGTTTTGGCTTTGGTTGCCTCAATATCTTGAAAGCATTCCAAAAATTTGGATTGATATTAACTCTTCTGTGGATACAAGCTATTTTGCTTCAACTCATCATTTTTATTGAAGTATTCATGTCTGACCCTTGTGTCTGAGACATAGATATGGGATATGACCTTCAAGGATCCTCCAAATATATGGAAAAAAAAAATAGAAAAATCTAACAATACCCTTGTAGGACACACGCCTGTAACCAACACTCAAACATGAGTCCAAGATACATAGGATATGAAAACTAATCCTACCTGTTATGTCATAGTCTCAGTTTTCGTCTCCACTGATTAAATTGTCTTTTGACGTTTACTTCAGTCATTTGGGATAATATTCAATTCGACTATATTGTAAAATTTGGGGCTTAGATGCATGGGATGTTAATGCTCATATGCTTAGTATGTGATTTTACTACAGGAATTTTGTTTTGTTCGCGAAAATTAATTTAAATAATGTATATGGGATTATTGGACTGGACCACTGCCACATGTTAGCTAACCACCTTATACTATATTAAGTTCTGTGAGTTCTGCACCTGCAATTGAGACTTGGATATGGATATTTTATTTACTACATATATAAATGACAATGGGCCTTTTGGCATGGCTGGGGCTTCACTAAAGAAGTGCCATTGGAGACAGAGTCACTAACATAGTTAACCTGATTCACTTGATGTGCAACTACCATGAGTGTTCTGCAAATTTAATGCAGAAGTGCTGTATGGTGTTGAAAAATATTTTTATTAATTTTCTTCTTAGTAAATAAAAATAAAATATTCAATGTTATTAATCTAAATGATAGGTTTTGAGAAAATAATTTTTTTGTTAATTAGACATAAAACATAAATGAAATCAAGGGGAAGTAAAAGGAATGATGAATGTGGAAAAGTTATAATTTTCCAATAGTTTAAAGGGTAAAGTGAGAATGCAAAAGAATTTCATTGAATGTGACTATAGATGAGCTCTTTCTTGAAGATGCTTTGGTTTATTGTTTTGTCTGAAAACCACAATGGGATTCCTGCATAGGCTAGAAAAATTTTAGAACTTCGAGAGCAAAAGACATTACTTCTACCTTTGTTGCAGAAAAATTCATTCATGAGCTGGGCCAAATACACATTAAAACTAGACACTGGATCTGTTGCTTTGTCCATTTTGGACATTTGGGATCTGCATGCTAGGGGACACATAGGTTACACAATTTTTAGATGTTGCCTTAGTGGTGCCAATTACTATCATACCTCTGCTCGAGTAGGATAACAACTGCTTCATTTATGGTTGGCTTTATTTCTTATGTAGGTCACTATATTGGATAACCATGTCTAACCATGCCTGAGTTTGTGTTTCTTGTAATACTTTCTTACTACATTTTTTCTTGCATGTTTTTTTTGGCCAAAGTGGTCAAAAGTTGAGCCTTATAATATATTAGTTTTAGTAAATTTACGAAACGGTATCTTTTCTATATAGTGGGCAGCTTTGCAAGAAACCAATCCTAAGATCTATTAATCCTCCTCATTGCCCCGTCCATGCTCAAGCGGCTGAAAAACATCTTCAACGAGCATTGAAAAGGGCAGGCCTTAATGTCTCTTCTCCAAGTAAGCTCGCTCCGAAGTTGCATGTTGTTGTTGCCGAGTATGTTCGCCAGATTCAATCTAAAAGAAGAGAAGCACAACGAAAATCAGCATCTAAAATCAAGATTGAAGAGAAAACTAGTGAAAGTTGAATATTATTTCGCAAAACATGTTAAGCCAACAGAAATAGGTAGCTTTATTGCTGCTGGCGGCGCTTCCATATTTCAGTGTCTAGGCCTAGTATGAGCGAAAATGCTGTGAGACACTGGATATGTGCATTGAAGGTTATTATTTTTGCATGTTATGTGAAGGTAGCTTTTTGTTGTTGCCCATTATTTTTTAACCTTTTGGTATTGTTCGGTTTTGACGTTAAGTTTTATATATTCCTTCCTTTACGTGTATTTACTTCATTTTTCATTGAAAATGTAATAATAAAAAAAAGAGCTTCGACTTTCTGGATTTTCACTTTTCATAAAGTGTGAGAATTCAACTTTTGGTGAACGAACAGTTAATAAAACCAACGAATGAAAATAACATGTCGGTTCGATTTGTATAACCTATTGAATTGAAAGAAAGTTAAATATTGAACCTTTCATTTCAATGTTAAATGATAAAAAAAAAAGAAAAAAAGTCTTGGAATAAACCTTGTATCGTAGCTTTGATCCATTTTTTATTTATTTATTTAAAACAAGAGAGTTTTAAATATTTTTAAGATGAATGTTCTTTTTCTCTATTTTACGAGTAAAAATCAAGGGGCTTTTAGCTTTCCCTAAAACACTTGAAGTTTCTGTCAACCAATAATTTGATTCACATTATAGTATGCTGAATATACTTGTATTCCAACACATCACATTCTCGAGTCCAAATAACATAAATTTTATGCTTCTTTGTGCAGACCACTAATTTCCACAATTTTGTTGCAAACATGGACAATTTCAATATTTCTTGCTTTACACTACCTACACTATGATAAATACAGCAAAGCAGCTGTTGGAGTCATCAATGGAAACCCACTTCCTCACAGACCTTTCTCCTCTGCAAAGCATAAAAGCTATTTAAGCCATTAAGATACAACTAATTTTACCTTTTCAGGGTACCATCTCTGGACTGCAACATACAAGACAGCCTCCCATTAGCATTTTAAATAAATCATATTACATTTCAAGTCCACAATAATTCCCACACTCACACTTGTCCCTTTTCCTTCAACAATTTGACCCATTTACTTTTTAACCTTCCTTTGATATATATATATATATATATTTATATTTACTGACATTTTACGTGAATCAAGTAAGCAAGTCGAATTAGATACTTTTTTTTTTTAGATTTTATTTTATTTTTGTATTTCCTAGTTTGATTGGTGATGCGATGATGAAACCGACAACGAAATTTTCGTCCCCACAAAACCAAAACGAGAGGCAAAGAGGAGCCAACTCAGCCCATCTATAGATTAAGAAGCTAATGGGCATTGCAATGGCTTCGACAAGCCACACGATTTTCCATCGTCACCCGTTTCTTTTTTTGTTTTATTTATACTTTCTTCATTTTCATCTTTCTCCCTCCAACTCACTAATATCCATTAACCAGTTAGTTCCCTTCAACTCTTCACTTTCTCAACTTGTTTTTAATTTTATTTTCCTTACATTTTTTTTGTGCAATAGAGAGTGGATAACTTGGTACCAAATTTGAAGATTTTATGTTATCTTTATTTCTTTTTCATTAAAGTTTCAAGAACCCCACGTTGAGGAATCTTTTTTTTTAGTGGTGGTGTTACTGGCATTTGTGTATTGTTAAATGCAATGTGTCTAGAGATTTGAAGGAACTCAATAAAGTAATCAGTTTAACAAATGGCTTAAGCTCTATCCTACTGATACTTTTGATTCACTTTGACCTTGAATTATCCTAAAAGTTTTCCCTTTTCGGTTTGTTTAAAGATTTCATTTTATGAACTTGGAATTTTTCTTCAGAAGGGTGTGTTTATAATGGAGATTGATGAGTTTTTTTTTTTTTGGCTTCCAGCAGAAAATGAGAGTTTGGTGAACTTTCAAAGGTTGTAGCTATTTAGAACATTGGCGCTATGTTGCCTGTTTGTTCAGCGACCCCTGGTTGTTCTTCACATTCTCAGGTGGAGTTTTCACTTTAGTAAACCATAAATTTCTTCTTCCATGCACTATTTGACTTGCTTGTACCGCTTTAGTTTTATCCTTGAGTTAAGTTTTATATCATTTTTTAAATTTAGATTGTTTCAAGCTCAAGTAACTAAAATTTAATAGAATTAATCAAGTTTAATTGCTTATGGAACATCAAGTTTGTTTGAACGTTTAGGTGTTTTTACAAGTTGGTTGGTCAATCACAGCTGCATTGATGGAATGCTTGTGTCTGTGTCTCAGTAGACAATATCTTTTATTTTAAGTCTTTAATATGTCCTAGTTGTTTTGGGAATTTATTTAATAGGATAAATTAATAGACATGTTTGCTTGTTTTGTCTTGCTTCCATTGCCAAGGCATTCATTTTCTCATGTAACTAATGTCTTTTTTATTTTCCTGAATCCTGACATTCCTTAAAACGGTATTTATTTGAAACAATGCCTCTAGCAGCTTTCTTTCCATTGTGGTTTGCGACCTTTCACTCCATTCCAAAAGGATTTTCAGTTCAGATGTAATGCACAAGACAAGTCTGTTCTGGGAATGTCAGGAGGAAATCTCCATAGAATGTCCTTTAAATCACAAGCAATGGAACCTTTCTACACCATTTTTGCTGAAACCACTGAACAACCAGTGCCTATGGACCTCGTTAATAATTATTCTTGCCCAGAAAAGTTCAATGATGCTAAATGCAACATTTCTAATGTCTGGAGTTCTTCAGTCAAAGCAGTAAATGACTCAAACCCATTAGAAGAGAAAGTTGTGGATTTGACAAACCAATCAGTAGAAAATGCCAATAATTCCATTGGGATGGTGGGATCTGAAACCATCTCAACTGTTGACACAATGGTTGAGAATCCAATTGCAGCGTCTAGCACCCTGAACTTTGACAACGATTCACTATCCGGTGGAATAAACAGTCTTGATAAATTTCTGACTGGGGTTAATGAGTCCTTCAACTCTTCAGTGAACAGGGGAGAGAATGCTATGAAAAACTTATTGGATAAAATTACTTCTTCTATGACTTCTGTTACAACTAGTGCCTCTGAAGCTGTAGACAACGCTCAAGCATTAGCTGATAATAAGGTCTCTAACTTGTCAAATGATTTGAATGAAGCCTCAAATAAAGCTAATGCTTTTGCTGTTGACTTGTTGAGACGTACAATAGTTGTAGTGGAGAATTCTTTATTTAATGGCGCTTCCTCTTTTGGATATTATTATGGGTCTGCCAAGGAACGTCTTCCACTAGAGATCAAAGATACATTAACTCTTTACGAAGAGAGAACCGGAAAAGCCTTAAAGCCTGTTGGTGCAGCCCTGCAACAGGTACCCTTTTATTTGTCATAGATATCAGTTTTGACCATCCACAAACAAATTTCTACTTGTAGATATTAGCAAGTAGTTGGTATTAATAGGAATCAACTGAACTGGAACAATGAGTTGGAGCATATAACTTTCCTTTGTATTTACTTTTCTATGTCAATGATAAATCGTTTTTCATTAAATTCATTAATCTTCAGTTTGTTACTTTGGTCCTGCAAAATTGAAGATCTAAAGTTGAGATTCCTATCAGCTATTTCACCATTGTAGTTTAGTTGGGAGCTTTTTTTTTTTCACTGAATTTCAATTTACTTTAACCAGGTTTACACTGGCATTGAGGGGGTGGAAAGGAGTCTAGGGTTTGACCTGAGTGATCCCATTGTCCCATTTTTCCTTCTTTTTGGCACCTCAGCCACTTTATGGTATGAATGTTCTTATTTGCTCATTTTAATTAGACATTGTCAAGAATATTTTATCGTCTCGAATGGCTAGTTTTATTTTGTATCAGATCTGTGCAGGGTGTTTTACTGGGTATGGGCATACGGTGGTTACTCTGGGGACTTATCTCCTAAGCTAACTTTGGAGCTCTTGTCTGGAAAGGAGAATGCTTTCCTTATTGATGTCCGGCCCGAGGTAAGAGACTGTAAACTTGTCTGGGCAATGATACAATAGCATGCCTGTGAGAGGCTGACACTGTTGCCATAACGGTGTTACCGGACTCTTTTTGTATATGGTTATAAGTTGCCCTCGTAGATGGTTAATCTATTATTATCCTGAGGTCAAAATTACTTTTCCTATTCTATTGAATTTGAACTTTTGAAGTGGCTTATTTTTGGGCATTAACTTTGTCAAGGTCCTTAGAGAGAGAGATGGCATTCCCGATCTTCGGCGAGTAGCTCGGTTTCGTTATGCATGTGTATCTTTACCTGAGGTTTGGATAAACATCACAATCTTACCTGAAATCAATACTTTTGCTCTGCCGCTTAGTGCTAAATATGGCTCTAAGCTCTTTGCAAATTAAGCAATACGAATTGGTGTTTGCTTTTATTCTTTTTCTCTGAAGCGCTATATTTTATGGTGTTCATTGGTATTCAGGTTAATGGCTTAATGGGTAAAGTATTGAAGAGTGGAAGGGACCTTGATGACTCCTTGATTGCTGTAGTTATTCGGAACTTGAAAACCATTGAGGTTTGTATCTTGGTTTGTCACTACCTCTGAAGTTATGGGGACAAACTGAAGTTATTTCTATAAATTTATTATGAGTTATTTCTTATGTAAACAGTGATCATGCACATCCAGTATTTTTCTTACTGGATCTACCTTAAGCTTAACTACTAGTTACACACTTTGTTACTAACATTTGACTTTGTTCTTTCTACCACTTCTAGGACAGGTCCAAGGTCATAATTATGGATGCTGATGGTAGTCGCTCCAAAGGAATTGCAAGATCATTGAGAAATCTTGGGGTTAAGGTATGTGTTTCTAAATTTTCAGAGTACTACAAGAAAATATCCTTGAGATACACAAAATATGATGAAATAGGGGAGTCGCCTTATCAGGAATTCACAAGAGTGTATCATTTTTCCGTAAATTAACATTCATGTCATAGGCTCATAGTGTTGTGTTGGAAACCTGAATCAATGTGGGAGTTCACCTATTCTGAAAGATAACAGCTAGATATTTAATGACTGTCTTTGGTCTAAGGAGTGAGCATATTCTGATCAAATTGAAATAACCAACATAGATGAAATCTAGTTAGATTTGGAATTTATTATAATTTGGTCACTTATGGTTTAGAAAAATTTACCAAACCCAAAATGCAAATATGCAAGCTCCAAATAGTTAGATCCCTAAATCCTAATCTTTCATTTCAGAATTTCAACGCTGCATTGTTGCCTGCTCTCTCAGTGCAATCTAAATCCTTTTGTTAGATATCTTATCTACTAACCTCTTGCACTTCTGCCCTAGTTATTGCATTTAATGAGTTTTGTAGGTTGCTTGATACTGCAAATTAGCTTACAGAAACTAATTGTTAATTTGTGCTTTACATCACAGAGACCATACTTAGTCCAGGGTGGCTTCCAATCTTGGGTGAATCAGGGTCTCCGAGTTAAGGAACTAAAGCCAGAGACAGCGCTTTCTATACTTAATGAGGTATTTCTTAGGCTCTATTCCCTTTTCCCAAAAACTTTTAAGTACTGTCCAGTGCTGAACTTTTACCAGCACCACGAGAATATGATTTGTTTTTCGTTTTTTTTTTTCTTTTTTGTAATTAGAAGACCTTAGCTAACACTGAAGGCATATTTGATAGACTTAACTGGTTGACCAAGATCAAATGAGGGATGGAAAATAACACTTTTTTTTTTTTTTTGAGTTAATGTGATTGATTTTAGGAGTTGTATGTAGGTTACAATCTTAGATGTTATTGCTACCAAATATGATAGCTGCTTATAGCATATGATCAAAGAAATCTATTGAAAATATGCTTCTAATAACACACACGTTAAACATCCGACAACATAATCAGTTACGCATTGCTAGAAAGTCTTGCCTTAATTTAAGGACACTTCTAAGCCAAAACTGATCTAGGGTTTCAAAATATTTCATCCTTGAATTATTTGAAATAAAAATATGCTTTCTCTAACTCTTCTTTTTTATTACTTTTTAAAATTGCTAATGTAATAAATCTTAACTTGTGTTCACCACAGGAAGCTGAGGCAATTTTAGAAGATATCAATCCATCCCCAGTACAAGTTCTTGGGTATGGTGTGGTAAGACTAAGGTTCCTTGAGTGATACATATGTGCTTCAGTTTATGTACTAGTAAGAATGAACCCCAAGAAAATGGTATTTTAATTACGCTAGATCGAATTGATATTAAAATGATATTTGGTATGCACTGTCATCATTGTCCTCATATGTAACACATGAATTATATCAATTGAAACCCATTAAATTCTAATAAATACCTTTGTTGCAGGGTTCCATAGCAGCAATTTATGCACTGCTAGGTGTGTACCTTGTACTTTAAATATATATAATTTTTTTTAATTGAAACTCAGAAGAAATGATTGATTGTGACTCATCAAACATGCAGTTTTCACTTTCTTCAAACTTTCATATTGTTATTTAATATTTTGTTCTCTTTAACCTAATTTTCCTGGGATTCTGTCATGCTTGTGCACATCAGAAATGTTTTTATTGATTTACCAGTTCTCTTTTTTCAGAGTGGGAGAAATCATTACAGCTTATTGGCATTCTTGGCCTTGTCCTGGTATGTTATTTCACCTGATTTAAACTGTTCTGGCCAAAGTCTGTCTTTGATATTGATTTCCTTGTTTGTCAAAGTTGAAACAAACTTCGGCATTTTGGATCTTTTGAATGCTGCGTTTTAAAAGACAATACAGAGGTTTTAGTCAAATTTGAACTCACTGCAATCATTAAGACCCGGGTCTTAGTGTGAAATATTATCTGGTTTACCATAATAAAACTGATTCATTATAAAATAGCCATCAGTGATTCACTCCAAATAGCCACAGTTAAACCAGAAATAAGGAACTATGTTTCCCGAGTCCCATGTAGATATATCACGGCAAAAAATGGTTTGATATCTGATTGCCATGTACTTAAATCCCCCTTTTACATTGAGTGGGTTCCTTTGATGCCTAAAGTGATATCGATCCACTGTAGAGGATAAGTTGGCTTTTGCTCCTTGCATGTACTAATGCGACATTGAACTGTTGCTTTTAGTGAGGCTTAGTGCTGAACCTCCTTGGTTATATGTTGAAGAGAATATTTTAGCAGTTAAGTTGAATCTGGCCCTCCAGAAATGGTGATTTTCTAATGCTTCTTCATTGTTGGCTTATTACTCCACCAGACCGTTTACCGGCGGGTCTCTTCATATGAGAACGCTGAAGATCTGAAGAAAGATTTGACGTAAGTCCTCTATAACACTACTGCATGTCTGACCAATAATTTGATCTGTAAACTGATTTTACCTAATTTCAGCGACAGGCAATGATATTTTTGTTCCATCTTTGTAACCTTTCATCAGGTTGTTGTTGGGTCCTGCTAAAGTTGGAGCTGCGGCGTATTCATGGA
Organism: Gossypium anomalum; assembly: GCA_025698475.1. NCBI lineage: Eukaryota > Viridiplantae > Streptophyta > Magnoliopsida > Malvales > Malvaceae > Gossypium > Gossypium anomalum. Next base: position 72,462,822 of record CM046965.1, on the reverse strand, counting down.
TTGCTGGGAAGTTAGAGACCAATGGCATTGGACTTTCAACCTCACCTTCATCCTTAGATGTTCAAAACCGAGTGTTGCAGGCTGCTGCAAAGCTTGAATCTCAACCATCCAATGCAGAAGATCCATCTCCAATAAATGAGAAAGTAGATCTCTCGGAAGCATAGGGATCGTGGATTTCATCATCATCATATTGGTGAAATGCAAGTTGACCTGCCTCACTGATATAATGTTTTCAATACCCTAAGAATGAGTCTTGTACATTAGTGTTACATCAACAGAGCTGTATACTAATAATAATCATTGAACAAATAATACCAGCCAAACCGATAAACAAGTTTGAAAATTGCTTTCAAACTTGTGGCTCAACTTAGCTTAATTTGGTGGTTTTGGTTAGAAATTGGCGCAACTGTATGCAGAATATATGTTACTGGTTTTAGTATATGTTTAATTATCATTCGCAAGTTGACCTTCATATTTAATAAGCGGGTCTTCCACATTTGAATAGAGATGATAAATGTATTGAATATTAATGGATGAAAACTTAATAGACTGGATTTTAACTCATTATATCCAACACATTCTATATCAAACAGAACACGGTCAAATTCAAATCCAAACTGTTCTAAATGAGCTGGAGAATTGGTCTGTCCATAATTATTGTGACTTTGTAGGGATGGAGTTTATGTGAGCCTAAGTTCTTTGATTCTGACCGCCATCTTTTGCAAGGTGGTTATTAGATTGTAAATATCAGTTGGTATTAAAGACAGCTATCGTAACTCACAGTTACAATCGAGTTTGACCAATAATGACATTGTATTATACAGTATTTGTTCGTGGTTAAAGAAACTAATGTAGGTGCCGTACGTCCGAAACATGATAGATTATTATATGTTTGATTGGAAAAGAAGTAGCGCAGGTGTCAGTGGGTGTGTAACATGAACTAATATTTTCATTTTGATGATTGGGGGAGAAAAGCCCAATCTCTGTCGGATACTCCAAATAATATCAACAAGTTAAAAAAATTGATTTCCTTACTCGAGTCTTTCGAAGTTTAGGAAGGGAGTGTTACGAGTTCAATAAACGTGAATTGTTACTCTTATCTTTTGCTTATAATTTGTGCGCCTATAATGCCAGTAGACAGCTTGTTTGAGGAGAATATACATCATGTGGCAATTGTCAGGGATCCATGGAGCAGACCAGAATTCCACAAGGTAGACCCTAAAGACTTTCAACTTTCATTCCTTCAATACAGGAGCCAAATCAAGAAACCCATTAACAATTGAGACAATGTTCCTGGGCTTTAAACACCCATATGCATTCTATATTTCGTGCTTCATCCTCTCTACTCCTAAAACCAATTGTTTTCTTTCACTACCAAGGAACAAAAATGATAGGAAATTCAATCCCCCCAAATAAACGATCCACAAAAAACCCCAATTTCTCGTACCTGGTTCGAACCCTACCTTTTTATTTGCTGTCTGTGAAATCTGCATCAATTACGTCCCCACCAGGCCCCTTGTTTGATGAATCTGAAGGTCCAGTTTCACCATCAGGTGCAGGTCCACCAGGACCTCCTGCTGTACCGGGTTGGTTGTAGAGTGACTGGCCAAGCTGCATCACTTCTTGGTTGAGGGCAGCCATGGCATCCTTCATACCTTGTGTTGAGCCCCCTGAAATTGCATCCCTGAGCTCCTGCAATTTTGCCTCTACTTTCTCTTTCACTGGACCGGGAACCTTGTCTCCGAGCTCTTTCAGCTGCTTCTCAGTCTGGTAGACAACAGAATCAGCCTGGTTCTTTGTGTCTATAGCATCTCTTCTCTCCTTATCCTCCTTCGAGAACTTCTCAGCTTCCTTCACCATTCGATCAACCTGCATATTTTAACAACAGAATGGGCAATGGTTAATGATCAATTCTTGCATCCAATCCCAATGAACATGCACAAATTCAAGTCATGAAATATGTACAAAGAACTTTTAGATGGCTTCCAAGCAATTCCTCTGAGCACCAAAAGTAATGCATACCTCATCGTTTGGCAAGGTACTTGCACCAGTGATAGTGATGTCCTGCTTCTTCCCAGTTCCCTTATCAACAGCAGTGACAGAGAGGATACCATTGGCATCAATGTCAAATTTGACTTCAATCTGTGGAACCCCACGTGGTGCTGGTGGGATACCATCGAGACGGAAGCTGCCAAGAGATTTGTTATCCCTAACAAACTCTCTTTCACCTTGGAGTACATTAATCTCGACACTTGTCTGACCATCAGCAGCAGTTGAAAACACTTCTGATTTGGAGGTTGGCAGCGTAGTGTTTCTTGGGATAATTTTCGTCATAACACCACCAAGAGTTTCTAGACCAAGTGACAAAGGACTCACATCCAAAAGCACAATATCACTGACATCTCCAGATAAAACACCAGCCTACAACCAATTGAGAGATATAAGGAAAAACATTAAAAATAGAACTTAAAACAATAATAAGACATATTGCAATCAAATCTATAACCAACCCTGCCGCATTCAACTGAAAAGGAAGATAACTATAGAGCTATCAATATAACTTGAACAAGAATAAACCCACCTGAACTGCAGCCCCCAAGGCAACAACTTCATCTGGGTTGACTGTCACATTCGGTTCCTTGCCAGTCATCTTCCTCACAAGTTCCTGAACAGCAGGAATACGTGTTGATCCACCAACAAGGATAACCTCATCTATGTCTTTGAAGGAAAGTTTAGCATCCCTCAAGGAATTCTCTACGGGTGTCTTTAGCCTTCAGATTACATTAAATACACAAGAGAAACTTAAAACCCTAGTGATTAAGCCCAAAAATTAGGAACAACGACAACATATTCTCCTTTTCCTTCTTGGTCCTTTTTTTTAAAATTAAACATGATAAAAAATTATTAAAATGATAATAACTACCTGTCAAGTAGGTCTGAGCACAATTCCTCAAACTTAACCCTGGTTATGGTGGTCTCAATGTGTTTAGGCCCATCTGCTGTGGCAGTAATGAAAGGTAAACTGGAACCCAAAAAGAAGAGTCTTTGTCATTAAGCACCGAGTAGAAAGTGCAAAAATGAAAGACATATACACAAGGAAGGGGAGAGAGATACCTTATGTTTGCCTGAGTCAAAGAAGATAACTCCATTTTAGCTTTCTCAGCTGTCTCAGTTAACCGCTGAAGAGCTTGTTTGTCTTTCAAAAGATCTATGCCTTCATCCCTCTTAAAGCTTTCAGCAAGCCAGTCTACAATTCTCTGCACATAAAATATGACACATATGACATGCTTCAGCACTGAAAGATACAACTAACCCAAAGAAGAATGTTCAAAATTCATCAAGTACACCTACCTTATCAAAGTCATCACCACCTAAATGTGTGTCTCCAGATGTAGAGAGCACCTCAAACACTCCATCACCAACCTCAAGCACTATAACATATTAAACAAATAGGCAATCAAACATTTTCTAATATCTTCACCAATAAAGGATAAATGAAATCACTATATATGTAGATAAATAGTTTCTCAACTATCTAACATACCTGAGACATCAAAGGTACCACCTCCGAGATCGAACACAAGGATGGTTTCATTGTTCTTCTTCTCAAACCCATATGCCAGAGAGGCAGCAGTAGGTTCATTGATAATCCTAAGAACTTCTAACCCAGCAATTCGACCAGCATCCTTTGTGGCAGTCCTTTGGGAATCATTGAAGTAAGCAGGGACAGTAACAACAGCTTTGGTCACTTTATCGTTTAAAAACTTCGAAGCATCATCGACAAGCTTTCTCAAAACCTATATCCAAAAATAGAAACAACCCATTAGCCATAGAAAGATTCCATTACCCTTAAAAAGCTTCATCCGTAATGCTTTCATTGCCAATAAACTCAAAAGTTCCATAAATTTGGTTTTCAAAACATTTTCAATTTCTCAAACTTCCAAGTTAAATAAGCTCAATAAACATAGCAAAGACAACCCAATTCATGACTCAACATAGCAGTGAAAGTAAGAAGCCGTTAATATAACATACTTGAGCTGAGATTTCCTCGGCGGCGAATTGTTTACCAATGGCAGGACAATCAAGCTTAACATTTCCATTATCATCTCTAATAACCTTATAAGAAACCTGTTTCGATTCCTCATCCACTTCCGACATCTTCCTTCCGATAAACCTTTTCACAGAGAAAAACGTGTTCTCAGGGTTCACAACGGCTTGTCGTTTCGCTATCTGCCCTACTAACCTATCCCCAGTCTTCGTATACGCCACCACGGACGGCGTCGTCCTCTGCCCTTCAGCATTCGTTACAATAGTGGGCTTCCCTCCTTCCATGGCCGCCACCGCCGAGTTAGTCGTCCCGAGATCGATTCCGACCACTTTCTCGTTCACAACTCTCACTGGCCCACCGCTGTACCGTTTACCGTTGTTGTTGGTCTTAGCGAGTCGTAGGAAGGCGGCGTTCAACGACGACGTTTTGTTCAGTCTTTGGCCCAAGAAAACCGTTCTGGGTGAATGGTGGTTGGGTTTTCTTGAAGAAGCGAAACCAATACCACCAAGGACATGGATTTGGGCAGTTGAGGAGGCCATTTCTTTTTTCTTTTTTTCAGATGTAACTAATTAAAATAGCAATCAAAAGAAGAAGGAATTGAAAGTGGATAAACTGAGAAGAACCCAAAATTCCCACAGAGACAGTTTGAAATGGGGAGAAAGCGAAGGCAACAAAAGCTGAGTTGGGTTTGGGGTTGGGAAGAACCAAGAAGATAAGAGAGGCGGAGAAGGTTAGAGAAGAGATTCCAGAATGATCTCAAGAGTTGGGTTTTGAGGACCATTCGATTTGATAATTTGCAACTGTTTGGATGCCAAGAAAGATCCAGTCAAGTAGTTAGGAACTTTGGGCTGAACAAAGCCCCAAAAGCCCAAGAAAAAAGTTTCCATTTTTTTATTAGGTAAAAATTCCTATCTAATCCCTCTCAATTTTGATATTGTGCAGATTGGCCCCTCTAAAAAATCGGTTAACCCTGTCAATTTTGAAAGTGAGAAAATAAGAATAATTAATCACAGTAGTTGTAACGCCCTAACCCATATCCGTCGCCAGAATAAGGCTACAAGGCATTACCAAATAACACACCCCATTCACATACATAACATATACATTTATGCATTCATATATAAAACTCATTCAAAACATTCACTTTGTCCCTTATAAGGCTCTACGAGACCTTAAAATATGCTTAGAAGTGGTTTGGAACTAAACCGATGTCATTTGCAAACTTTGAAAAACTTAAAAACTTTTCAACATTAAAGGGTCACACGCCCGTGTGAACAGGCCGTGTGCCTCACACGGTCATCTGACACGCCCGTGTCACAGGCCGTGTGAAAACAAGGAATACATACTGACTTGCACCACATGACCAAAGACACGCCCGTGTGCCATGGTCGTGGGAAAACTGGAAAGGTTACTGACTTGTGTCAACGGCCGACCACACACCCATATGCCAGCCCGTGTGTCACACACGGCCAGTAGACACGCCCGTGTGTCTAGGCCGTGCCAAACCTGTAGGGTATACTGACTTAATTTGAAAGGGTACCTCAAGGAACACACGACCGTGTAGCATAACCGTGTGTCGCACATGGCTGAGACACATGCCCTGTAATACCCCTACCCGTATTCATTGCCGGAATAGGGTGCGAGGCATTACCGGAGTTTACGAATTAAATTTTTTTTTATTCAATATAGCCCTTTTATAAATATCTAAACTTCCCTGTAATATTAAATCGAGACCAATCCACATCAATCAAATCAATTTAACATATTTTCATGATAGATTCATGCATTTATATAAGATAACGTCATCACATATCTATAACTGTGTTTGTTAACCATACTAATGGCTAACTTTACATTCATTTCACGTTAACATTTACTTTGTTAGCTTATACATGCCATTGATTCCCAAAATAAAGTTCCTTTATTTACCGAAATCCGAGGTTGATAGTGTGATGTGTCTCCACCAAATCCGACCTCCGAGCTCTTAACACTACAAAACAGAGAAAAGGAAATGGGGGTAAGCACTTTGTGCTTAGTAAGCTCATGTAACAAGAATTACACTTACCTAATATTTTCAAGTACAATACAATAAACATTACATATATCCATTCAATGCATTATTACCCTAACATGCACAAACTCAACATTCAAGTTAGTACAATAATTTCCATGTATCAATAATATATATCATGATTGATGAGCTCATCAATACTATGATTTCCATTTCCTTGTTATTTTTCCATATTTATCCCGTTGAATTTCTCGTAATTTTCGATGGATTTTTCAGAGGTACACTTTTAGTGTACAAATCCGATCCGTCAATTCATATTCATGTGCGCACATTTCCATTTCGAGAGCACACTCATGCGAACCTCAACCTTGCAAAGGGATTACCACCCGAGCTAAATCCCGCGCAATATAAACTCATAGAGTATTGTCGGGATTACCACCCGTGCTAAATCCACCTGCAACGACAATTACTCTAATGAGCTTGGAATCTGAATTACCACCCGAGGCTAAATTCAGACCCTAATTCGGATTACCCGTCCGGCTAAATCCATTTTCCACATATTCTTCGGGAGGGCTATATCGGATAGGATCACCCGTCCGGCTAGATCCTTTTTACCGTCAATTCCTTTTCGAGAGATCCATCGAATTTTCCTTTCATTCAATCGATTTCTTCCCTTTATATCAAATATATCAATGTTTCATCAATTTTCATATAATGAACATTCAAATCATATTCACATCAATAACATACATTTCAAGTATTTAAGAATATAATTCAAGTTACATGAACTTACCTTGATACTTGTTTGTAAACAAAGAAAAATCTACTAATCCCGAACTTTTTCTTTCCTCGATCTAGCTTCGTATTTGAATCTTCTGGATCTAAATAAATAAATTTAATTATCAATTTAATACATTTCATGTTCATATGCAACATTCTCTATAATTCAACTATTATTTATAGTTCATTCAAAGCTGTCTACTTGAGTCATAGTCACTAAATTATTTATAACTTGAGCTACGGAACTCCAAATTAAGATCCGTTAATTTTCCCTGAAACTAGACTCGTATATCTTCTTACCATAAAATTTTCAGAATTTTTGGTCTAGCCAATCAGTACAGTTTATTCTTTAAAATCACCCCTGTTTTGCTGTCTGACAGTTCTGACTCTTCTTCACTAAAAATTAATTATCTCCTTGTACAGAATTCAAATGATATTCTAGTTTTTTTCTATTAAAACTAGACTCACTCAGGATTCTATGCATATAAATTTAAACCCATAATTATTTTTCTTCATTTTTTTATGATTTTTCAAATTCAGAACAGGGGAACCCGAATTCATTCTGACCTTGTCTCACAAAATTCATTATATCTCAAAATTTACAAATCCATTGCTTACAATATTTCTTCTATGAGAAACTAGACTCAATAAGCTTTAATTCCATATTTTGTTCATCTTCTAATTCGATTCCTACAATTTGTGGTGATTTTTCAAAGTTAGTCTACTGCTGCTGTCCAAACTGTTTTAGTGCAAGCTGTTTATTACCATTTTTCCCCTAAGCTTTTAATAAATGATAATTTCGTCCCTACTCAATTAGCCTCTCAATTGAGCTGATTTTTCTCAATTAACATTTTATTCTATCACCTTAAACTAGTTTACAACCTTTAGGAATCAGAATTTCAGCAATAGACTTTAATTCCAAACATTTTCACAATTAGGTCCTAAAAATCAATTTCTATTGAAATTGCCTAATAAAATCATCTCATAAACAAATTAAAGCTTTAATTTCATTCTATTTCATCATAAACTTACAGCACTCAACCATGGTGATTTTAAATTTCATTTATGAAATCAAAAACTAATGAATTTAATAGTAGGACCTAGTTGTAAAAGTCTTAGAAACAAAAAAATTACAAGAAAAAGGCAAGGATTAACTCACTTGGTGCAAAATTATGAAATACCAGCTTAGAGAACCCTCCTATGGCGTTTTTAGCTGCTGGAATTGAAGAGAAATGAAGAGAAATCTAGATATTTCCTATTTAGTCCTAGTTTTATTTAGTTAATTTTGCAATATTCCAATTTTACCCTTAATTTATCAATTTTTCTGCTGATTTCATACCCTTGCCGTCCAGCCCAAATAACTTTTGGGTCTAATTGCCTTTTAAATCCTTTCTCATTAGACTCTTAAGCTATTTAATCACTCTAGCAACTTTTACACCTATTACAATTTAGTCCTTTTCATTTAATTGACTACCCAAACATTAAAATTTCCTAACGAAATTTTAATACCACATTAATAACATTTCATAAATATTTATAAAATTATTTTCGACTCGGTTTTTACGAGATAGAGGTCTCGATAACTTATTTTTACCTAATTTCTTCAATAATTTTTTTTTTAACTAGCCACTAAATCGATAAAATTTTTCTATCAATATTTTCATACGACTTTCCTATCATATAAATTTTCATGCAAAAATATTAAAATAAATTTCTCTTTAAATCGGATTTGTGGTTACGAAACCACTATTCCGATAACCTTGAATTTAGGCCATTACATGCCCGTGTGAACAAAAATAAGCTATTTGTAAAGCCAAATTGCCACCCTTTTTCTCATGCACATAAAGCAACCAAATAATATCATTTCAATGCGTATATAGGCAGCCAAAACATGCCAATTTATACACATATTATGCCATCTATCCTCATCCATTTCAACTACTCAATTCCATATTCAAAACATACCAAATCATTATGCCCAAATTATCAAACTCACATAACTTCTAAATGTATTTTCATCACCTTACCATCAACTAAATCATGCCTCTCAAACATATCAATTCATCATATATGAATCATACAATAATATACCATTTCTCAAACATTAAAAACTAACCAAATGAGTAACCATTTAGTCATATCAATAATCATGGCAAACAAGCCAACACATAAGGCATTATATACATCACATATATATCACTTATCAAACACAATTTGAGCCAACTTAAATGGCCATACATACCAATATTTACAAGTCAAATCTCATGGCTTAAATCATAACTCAAACATACCAAGATGGCACTAGCCTATACATGCCATATACCATATATACAAAGCTTCAAAAGTACCAACAAAATGCTCGATAGTGTGATAACGCTTTCCGACAATCCCCGAGTCCAAGTTAGCTTTGATTCTCTGTAAAACATAAACAAATAACACACAGTAAGCTTCATAGCTTAGTAAGTTCATACTAAATATACTCAACAGTTCATAATATACAAATCATCAATTCATACTAATTGATATCTAAATCATGGTGACCAACAAACTTTCCTCATACTTACTCAAGTATTTATGAACAAGCTCATAACTTTTTCTATTTGGATTTCAGGCTTTATATGTACATACCTGTACAAATTCATATCGAACTCATACATTTACGTGATACTGTCAAATACTCGATATCTCGCACACTAAGTGCTTTATATAGCCGAAGTTATCTCGATACGCACACTAAGTGCCAAACATAATCGATTTGTCATCGTACACAACCATCGTCTCATATATATAATTTATGCAATATTAAAGCATTAAAAGCATAATTATAACAATATTTATCACGTACGAACTTCCCTCAGATACTAAAACGATAAATCGAATCGTTTAGTCGATAACTTTAGTTTTTCCCCGATCTAGATCCGAATTCCTCCTTTCTTGATCTAAATGTATTCAAAATCAATCCATTTAATCACCAACTCAATCAATTTCATCCAAAAACACATATTTAAGCCACTTTACACTTTGGCCCTAAACTTTCACATTTCTTATAATTTAGTCCCTATTTCAAAAATACACCAAATTCACAAAATTCAATAAGACCCATGCTTGGCCAATTTCTCTACAAGTCCCTAGCATTTTTTTATTAATTTCACAATTTAACCCCTCAATTTACACTTTTCTCAATTTAATCCCTAATATGCATTTTTACTCAAAATCACTTTACAAAACATGTATATTAAACACTAAGCTTTCATATTTCATCATCAACACTCAAAAACATCAAGCTATCATCAATAGCATTTTACAAAATCACTAACAAACTCAAAAATTAGGGCACGGGCTAGCTAGAACACGAAGCAACAATCACAAAAATATAGAAATCATAAAAAACTGAACAAAAATCACATAACAATTTGAGCTCACAAGTGCCGAACCCTAAGGAGCTTCAATGGATGTTTCTTTTCTCTATATTCAGTTGAAGATTGATGAAGATGATAACTATTTTACATCTTGTTTTATTTTATTATACATAATACACAGTTTACCAAATTAACATTTAATTAAATATTATTAAATCACCTACTTCAAGGTCATTTATATCCATCTCCATTACTAATGGACTAATTACAACATAAGGACCTCCCATTTAATAAGCCATGGCAACTAAGCACATTTAACATATAGAATGCCACTTTTGTATTTTACGCGATTTAGTCATTTTTCTCAAATTGAGCTATTAAACGATAAAATTATTTCACGAAATTCTCACACATACATATTCAAATGCTGTAAATACCAAAAATAATATTAAAATAATTTTACGATCTCGAATTTGTGGTCTCGAAACTACTATTCTGATTTAGCTAAAATCGGGCTGTTACAGTGTTAACATCTTATCTCAATTGTCCATAATTTTGATTAGTATAATAACAAATTTAGCTTCAAATATTTACACATTTACACAAATGCTGCTGGCTAAATTTGTTAAATTAGAACCAATTGACAGAATCTGTAAACTTTGAGTGCTAAATTTGTTATTATACCAATTAAAATTACATACAATTGGTGAAAAATATTAATAACGTAATTAATTACTCACTTTTGGAATAAACAAGTTAAATTATTTTAATTTTTTTAAAGAGAACAATTTACTCAATATCAATATTGAGGAGGACTGAAAAAGTTGTTTTACCTTTTAATAAATTTTAATGAAAAATACTTAATTTAATTTTTTGAATAAAACTATATCTATCTATCTATGCGATTTGATTAAGTTGGAACTCATCAACAATTTAAAGAGTACTTTAAACCCATAAATCAAACAATTTTAAAAAGGTAAAAAAAAGGTAAAAATTAAAATTATATCTATACAAATTTATTAAAAATTTTAATTTTTAGTTTAAATTTACATATTTCAATTTTTTTAAAAAATTAATAAAATTATAATATGAATTTAAATTTTATATTAATATTTATATTAACAGTAAATAAATACAATTTTATTAATATTAACATTAAATAAAATAAATACACTTTCATATTCTTCACAACTCTTCACTTTCAGCAGTTCAAAAGTCAAAGTCAGAATTGAATCAAGAGCTAAGATTGAAATCATGCATTCTAGTTTTAGACTGCTGCTGCAATTTTGTTATATCTCAATTGGCAGCAGCTTGAGAGGGGAACGGTGGTGGGGGGAGGTAGGGGGAGGGGAGAATTTTTATTTTATTTAATATTAATATAATTATCTTTATTTACTATTAATTTATTATTATATTCTTTGAAAATATTTATTTATTTTTAAATTTTATATCATTATTATTTTTTGTTAACAAAATTTTTTATTTTTATATATTTTTTAAATATTTATGCGTTTTTATAATTTTTTTTGAATTTTTTAGAATTAGGATCAAATTGAGATCATATGTAAATTTTGAGAGTTGATTTTTTAAAATATGACAGTTGATATAATATGTAAAAATTAAAGGCTAAATTTGTTATTATACCATTTTTAGCTACCTCGTTACCTTCTCATTTTGCATTTTAACAAGAACGATCAAAATAATGGAATAATATAGCATGGGTGTTTAAATTACAAATATTTTATTTTGAGTGCCTAAAATAAATTTTTATAATTAAGTGACTATTTGTGTAATTTACCCATATTATTAATAGATTATTATTTTATTTGCATATCAGTTTTAGTTTAAAATTACAGATTACAATTTCTTTTAAAAATCAAATTTTAGTTGTGTCATTAATAAATAGCAAATTTTAGTTTCATTTTAAATAATCTGTTTGAGATTTTTAATTTTTTTTAAAAATAATTGGATTAAATTTAAAAGCTATGATAAAGCTATACATTATTTATCTTAACATTGTATTATTTAATTTAAATTTAAAATAACTGGATATATAAATTTGTTAAAATAAAAAATTATCACAACTATTGTATACAATCTATCTCAATTTATTTTTTTTAGCATTTTTATGTTATTACTTTTAATTGTTTTTTCAGCATTTTTTAAGTAAATTATTGAAATTCACCTAATTAAAATAACGTTTTTTTTTTTTTTACTTTTGCCACTTTAATTTTTTTTTATCAATTTAATTATTAAAACAATTTTTAAAATAATCACTCAGCCACGTCAGCAATTTTATATTTTGTTGTAAAATTTACAAAATGGAATATTGTTTTTTTAGTCACTTTAAGAATTACAAACTTTTTAATCTAACACCCTCGATCAGCAAACAACCGACCGTCATCATCATCAGCGGCCGGCGTCCAGGTCATCCTCCAATTGGCCAACTTAGCAAAACGGAAACCAACTGCAATTAATTTGCATGAATCTTGCCAACAAATTACTACAGTTGATGCATTTGTGGAAGTTAAAAATTCGATAAAGAAACATCAAAGATCTGACCATTGATTGAGAACTTGAGGCTGATCTGGTCAGAAATGTTTGAATTTGGATCATCAATTTCCATCCCTGCTGCTTCGTTAACCTTTGCCATAATACCTTCAAAAAAGAAAAAACCAATAAGATTGCAAGTGACAACGAAAATGACAGAAGTTTTTGACAGAAAAAATTCAACCAAAAAATATAAAGGCATTTTACCGGTGGCAAACAGAGTGTAGAGATCTAAACATTTTGACAGTACCGAAGGCGTTACCTTTGGATTAATCTAGTGGTAATGAAGAAAGCGCCACCAATCTCGATTTCATGGCCTAGGCTGTTTTTTGCTGGGCCTTTAATTTGTTGCCAGAAGTTTCCGCCAACGGAGGAATTGAATCTCGTCGATGTTTTGGTTTGTGGAGATGGTGGTGATATGGGGGAGGTGACAAAGTCGTTTACATGAGACGGAGGCGGGGAAGACCGTCGAAGAATCCAGTGAGAATCATGTCTTCGTTAGCGCCGGTGCCGATACCTCGGAGGAAGAAGGACGAAGAAGATGTTGCTTTATATGCTTGGATGGCAGGAATCTTGTGCTTTGTGATCGCCAGTGAGTTTTGAAAATTTTTATTGGTTGATCGAAAAATGTAATAAAATGAAAGGAAATTTTTAGTTAATTGTCCAATAATAAGCTGAAAGATAGAGTTATTGTTTGAGTGGAGTTGAGAGTTTTGCCAAGTTAAAGCTGAAATTTTAGTGACGTTTGCCTCTATTGAACTTGTCTGATTCCAAAATAATTGCGGTTGATTATGGAATAGTTTAGTATTATTTTTTTAAGGTAAATTTATTAATTTATTCAATAAATAGAATCATATAATTTTAAAAAAATAGTAAATACTCGTCGTAGATAGTGAAGGACAAGCTTTATCAACACAACAAATGTTTTAACCTCAACATCAATAGAACATTATGACACGTTGACAATTAACTTTGTCACAACTCAAGCACGACATATTTGGAGTGATTGTAAGCATTTAATACAATAAGAAAATCAGTCCCGAATAGTCCAAAGCGGCAAGCAAAAATCGACAAAAGAATCGAGCATTCACCAAACTCAAGAGGACAACAACAAAATTATCCCTAAAATCACTTGTAAAATTAAGATTGCATGCATAAGATAAGTAAGACTAAAAAACGTGCTACAAGAGCAGACAAAAACTTCTAAAACTGAAGACTTATTAAACAATGGAAAAACATACAAAAAACATACAAAACTTAAGATGACACGAGTCCAAATTGACACATGAAATCATTTATTATTTTGAAATGCTCTCAAAATAAAAAAACAGATTAAGAAGTTGACTACCCACTTTCCAAGAAAAACTACTGGTGGCTAGTGGAGTTTTAGCGTACGATAGGCACCATCATCTGTACATCACAACTTGTGAAGACAACAAAGATAACCACAAAATAGATCTACAAATTGAAAAGAGAGAAGACATGTAACAACCTATTTTTCAGTAGTGTTGGAAACGGTGGTTTTGGGGCTACAAATGTGACAGTCTTAATCAGACCCTAGTCGGAATGTGGTTTCGGGACCACAAAAATCGAGTCACAAAAATTTATTTTAATTTTAATTGCATATATTAAATGTGGTAGTGTATGTGTGAAAATAATAAATGTTTAAAATTAGCCTTAGGAATGTGAATTTTCATGAAAGGACTTAGTTGAGAAATTTAGAAAAGATGATAGGTAAATTGAAAGGATTAAATAATAACAAGGTGAGAAAGTATGGATTTGCATGTCAAAATGCCCTTAATTCATGAAGTGGCCGGCCATGTGATGATGATCCTCCACTAAGTCAAGTTAAATACAATTTTATAATGGTAAATGATAAAATAATCTAAATAGAAAAATAAATTAATAAGAAAAAAAAAAGATGAATAAAATAAGAAATGGAAGGTGGGAGAGTGTCATCTTCTCCTTGCAAAATCGAACCTAAAGGAAGAAGGAAAGAAAAATGGTTAAAAGCATTCGGTCAACTTAAGGGATTAATCAAGGTAAGATTGCATGTTATTTTTCATTAAATTTTGTTAAATTTAGTTAATAGACAAATCCATATTATAACCCATAGGTTGATTTCTCTATTTGGTGAAAAAAAAAATGGGCATTCGGTTGTGATGGTTAGATGTTAAGAGGATAGTGTTTGATGCTTTGGAATGGAATATTAGAAAGATGAGTAATGAAATAGCTAATAGATAGATGAACCTTGGTATGATATTATGGATAGATGTGGAGTTTTTGGTAGTAGAAACATTCGGCCAAATTATTATGTAGAGGAACTATGTGCTTAAATGAAATGAAAAAAAAATGATATTGCATTGAAATTGTATATTCGGCATTTAAAATTAAGTACATAGGTGATGTTAGATTGATCTTGCATATTCGGCTATATAGTATGCACATTGGTGAAATTTCTTTGATTCTATACAATCGACCAAATGAGGAGGTTGGTTTACAAAGTTGAGTTTGATTCATAATTATGTATATTTGAATGTAATCATATTTGGCATAATATTATTTTGGAAGGGATAATACATTCGGCTTTGAGATATAATATGAACATTAGTTGAGACTTGGATGTCTTGAACAAGGATGATTGTAAGAAAAAAATGGAATTATTAAATTTATATATATATATATATATATATATAAGTATCTTGCAAGGTAAATTAAATTACTAAACTTATTTATTTAATCAAGCTCAAGAATCCAAAGGAGGGGAATCAAGCAAAGGCAAAGCAAAGAATATTGAGTAGTTGATTGGGAATCACTTCATCCGACCTAAGGTAAATCTTTAAGCATTTGAAAGTTGATTAGTTTGTACATAAATAATACTAGGGAATCATGAAAGAATTTCTTGATTTAGGTATTCTTTTGGGTGATATTCATATTTATTAATGTGGCCGTATATGCTATATGAATTAAGTAAATAGCCATACTATAATGAGTCAAGTTTGGCACTAAGTGTACGGAATTGAATGACGCTAGGTGTGCTGATTTGGATGGCGATATATGAGGGAAATTTCCAAGCACTATGTGTGCGGTTTATTATGGCACTAAGTGTGCGAATTTGATTAGCACTATGTGTGCGAATTCGGTTGATAATATAATATGTGCAGGAAAAGAAGGTAGTGATAGAACTATTAACGGATATATCGAATTTGAGACGTGAAACGTATATGCATGGACTCGTCTAGTTCACCATTGTTTCATACTTTGAGAATGGATTTAAATCAATTGGTTGTTATGATTTTTGAATGGATAGTAGGATTTGGCTTGTGGCTGGACCGATAATTTAAGTAGCTATAACATAGATCGGTATAGCAGTAGTAGTTGATCTTACATTATTTTTCTTATAATCTTATAATTATAGTCTGTATTATATTGCTTATGACTTACTGAGTTGAATACTCATTTGATGTGTTTACTTGTCTCCTATTTAGATTTCTTTAATCCATTTTGTGTGCTTGGGACCGTCGTTGAAGTCATCACACCAGCCTACAACGTTTTGGTACTTCTTCTTAGTTAATCCTAAGTTAACATTATGGCATGTATAGGATAATATTTTGTAAGATTTTGTTGTATTAATCGCATTGTACATAAAGGCCATGAGAAAATGGCTTAAAATCTATGTTTAACTTTGGTTTTGCTAGACTATGACTTAAGTTCTTTTTGATTATTTTTTTTATATATAAAATGTATGGTTGGTGCCGAATGATTGTATCATTTCATATATATAAGTTCAAAGCATGCAAGTTTAAAATTGAATTTGACTTAAGTTGTATGCGTAAGAAATTTTATTTATGTCTATTATGACTTGTTATATTATATGAGTAAGCTTGTGATACTTGATGGTTATGCATAATTTCATTAGTGACTTAATAATATGTTTGACCATATTGTTAATTGTTAAGTTGAGTATATATGTTTAATATGCAGTAAATGCTAAATTAGAATTTCATATGATATTTGTTTACATTGTGCATAATAATATATGTTTTGAAATGTAAGTTTGGAAAGTTGACTATGTTATTCATTTTATATAAATGGGTTTTGACTTGGGTGGATATTGAAACATAATTGGAATTGTGTTTTTGATTGATAATGCCTCATAACTTTAATCCGGCGACGGATACAGGCTAGGGGTGTTACAACAAATCTGACAAGCTTGTCCGTAGATATTATTATTTAATATTTACGAGTCAAGTATAGAATTGTGTATTTTTGTTAATTGAACGAATTATTAGGTTCAAGTGGTATGTTTCTAAAGTCAAATGGTTTTAGAAAATGAGACATTGGACCTCATCTCTATAAACCAAGCCCGTCAATATTTTATTAAATATTTACGAAGTGTTATTAAAGTCATATTAAAATTTGATTAAGACATTTTAATATTTAGATAGTTAATTAATTAAAAATTACTAAATTGTAAAAAATGTAAAATTTAATCACTATTGAATTATAATGATTAGATGGCTTAATTATTAAATGAGGGAGGACTTATATGACAATTATACCATGTTATAACTTAATGGATGGTTATAGGTTGGTGTTTTGGTTTAATTGAATGTTTTACTAAAGGACAAAATTGTAATCTAGTAATTAAATTTAAGTAAAATAAAAATAAAAACAAAAAAAACATCATCTTCCTAAAGAGACTTGGCTGTGGAATTTGAAGATGACTAACACCATTTTTTTTAAAGCTTTAGGTTCGCCCATCATTAGTTTCTTGCATGTAAGTTTGATTTAAACTCGTTTCTTATAATTTTTATATTTTTTAGATCGTTGCAACTAGGTCTAACTAACTCATATCTTTGTTTTTGAAACTGTAAAGATTTTGGATTTTTCCATTAATGAATCTTAGTTATTCTTGATGTTAAATGATGAATTTATAATCTTGATTGTTGTTTAGGACAATTTTGTAAAGTAATTTTAGTTAGTTTTTAGTTTAAGGACTAATTTGATAAAATATTAAAATTTACATGGAATTCTTGTGAATTTTGAATAATTGTGGACTGCATAAGTATAGAAAGAAATTCGGCTAGCACGGGAAATTGTGAAATTTTGATAAATCTAGAATTTCAGGTTTGGGGACTAAATTGTGAGAAATGTAAAAGTTTAGGGAAAATATGTAAATAATAAAAATTTAAGGGTCATATGCATAAAAATGAGTTGGAATATGTGTTTGAATTTAAATTTGCTAAATTGAATTTAATCATTATAGATCAAGAAATGAACCAATCAGATTTAAATCTAGGAAAAGCTAAAGTTTTGCAGTAGTCATCGGCTTTGTTTTTGCAACCGTTTAATCAAGGTAAGTTCGTATAATAATTTAATATATCACTAGTTGGTTTACGTATTTGTTAACAAATAATTATGTTATGTATAATGTATATGTTTATTGTGTTATATACTGAATTGGATGAAATTGTCTTAGTGAGTTAATAGATTGAGTTGATGAAAAATGTGAGTTACATGAATACAAGTATGAAATGATATAAATGAAAAGGAAAAGACCATAGTTGAAATATAATATGGCATTATAATCAAAAAGGAAAAGACCATAGTTGAAAGATACTATGGCATTATAATCAAAAAGAAAAAGACCATAGTTGAAAGATAATATGGCATTAAATCGAAAATGTACCACGGCGTCCTCTGAACAATGAGTTATTTTGAAAGGTATACAAATTAAACGAGTATTATATTAATGGTTTGAAGTTTATTATGCAAATAGAAGGTTGAATAGAGTTTTAAATATGTTTATTTGTAATGTCTTATGTCATAATAAAGTCATTTGTTTCATTTGGTTCAACGGGCAATAAAGACTTAAAAGAGTAAGCTTAATTAGATGAATTGATATGTGATCATGAAAGTTGAAATGGAAGATGTTGAAATTAGGCTTTGATTTGGATGCTTTATGCAAATTGAAATAATGAGGAATGAAAGGTATATTTGATATGCTACTATTAGGTGTTTTATGACATGATAAGATTATATATTTTTTTGATGAGCCCACTAACTTGTGGGACTTGTGATGTGTATAGGATTTCAAAAATTCATGAGAATGATAATGAGATTATGCATCAAATTCATATAAATTGAGTTCAAAAGATAAGTTTACGTTTAAGATTATATGAGCTTACTAAGTACTAGTTTCTTATGTTGTTGTTTTCTTTATCTCGCAGATCATCGGAAAGCTTGATCGGTTAGAATTTTGTCGGAGTACAATCACACTATCCATCTATCATTTTAGGAGACTTTGGTTATTATGTTGGTGGTTATAAATGGCATGTAAGAGGTGTTTATGCTATTTGGCCAATGTGATGTGTTTTCAGAGTACTTTTTCATATGTTTGATTTTAGCTTGTTAATGTATATGTAAATATGTGATTTTGTCACTTGTGAATGTCTTTTGAAGTAGGTGACTTATGGTAAATTTGGGATGTGAAAGAAATAGTCAAATAGTATGTGAGATGTATGTTTAAGGTTAGTCTTTTAACATTGAGTTTGAATTGTTTTGGATGTTTATTTGTGGTACCAATGAAGGTACGGTGGATAGGCATTTAGATTGAATGGTATGTGTGTGGTTTGACATATTTTGGGCTTGTTCAGGTGTGTTTTGAATATGATTAAATGCTGGTAAATGGTATACTTGTGGTTCAAGTAAGCACAATTTAATAAACTTGTTTTTAAAAGTACATTATGAGACACACGGGCTATCACACGGTCGTGTGTCGCACACGGTCTCCTCACACGGTCGTGTGTCTTTTGATTTTTAAGTGCAAGTTGTTCCACATGGTCTCAAAGAGTTACACGGCCGTGTGACCTTACTTTGAATACACACACGGCCTGGCCTTACGGTCGTGTGACCTATGTTTTTAATTTTTTTAAATTTTTCTAAATTTTTTCCTTTTGTTTTAAATTAGTCCCTAAATGTTCCCAAACTATTTTTAAGGCACTGTAGGCCCGATTTAAGGCTCATAAGTGCAACTATTCTATAAATGAAATGTGTATTTGAATGTTAGTATTTAATTTGAATCTTTGTTTCTGTTTGAAGTTAAATGTTTCGAATTGTACTATTGTAATACTCTGAAACTCTAATTCGGCAACGGAGACGAGTTATGGGTGTTACAAGCCATGTGTAGTGAATGAGAAGAAGAAAGAAAGAAATGGTTGAATGAGAGAGAAAAAAGGCAGGCGATAGCCAGCCCGAAGGCTGACACCGTTACTGAGCAAAATAAAAGATAAGAAGCAAATGACTTGGAGAAAAAAAAAAGAAAATTTTT
This sequence comes from Gossypium anomalum, assembly GCA_025698475.1. NCBI lineage: Eukaryota > Viridiplantae > Streptophyta > Magnoliopsida > Malvales > Malvaceae > Gossypium > Gossypium anomalum. Next base: position 72,442,741 of record CM046965.1, on the reverse strand, counting down.
TAGGGTTGTTAAAGTATTGCTAAAAAAATACTTTTTAGATAAAAGTATTGCTAAACAAGAGGCTTTTGAGTTTTTCAAAAGTGCTTTTGGGACAAAAAAGTAATTTTTTAGCCAAAAACAAAAGCAAAAAAAATTAGGTTTTATCGCAAAAGCATTTTTAAGAAGTACTTATGAGCACTTTTGTGAAGTAAGGTTAAGCTAAGCCTCAGTTTTGCTAAGAGAAATGAACGATGGATTGTTTGCTGATGAGACAGTGTTAGATTAAATTTTTTGTAATTTTTAAAAAATAATATAAAATAGTCAATATGGTTGTCCTGTTAATGAAATAGCATTAAAAAAAATAAATTAGAATAATCAAAATAGGAACAACTCTTAAGTACATCTTTTATTATTTAAAAAAAATATTGTTGGTCCCTTTATTTTAATTTATAACTCTGATAGGTTATATTTACATTCACTTTGATATTTTGTGACGATAGACATATTTTTATATAATGTATGTATTGGTGAAGATTTTATAAAATTATAAAATTTATTTTCAACGAAAAGAAAATTGTTGTCATTGGATGTTGTTTGGTGTTTGCTAAAATCTAGAAAATAAGAGAAATAATATTTGGTAGCTGGGCTGGTCACTGGTGTCAGTGTGATGTTAAATATGCTAACCCATGTATCTCATCATAATCGCAACCTCGCCATCTTCAATTAACCCCAAATCCAACGCGCTACTCCATTCTTTTATGAGGATCAGAACTACAAAAAAGAAATCTAATTATAACTAAAATACCATAATTTGTGAGAAAGAGACTCTGAATATGATCTAATCCAAGGAATTTAGGGTTTTTGATTTTTTTTCCTTCGTTAATTCTTAGCTTCACAAGAGGAAGTCAAAATGGCGAAAATAAAGAGGATGTGAAACATTGAATTTTTTTTATTAATTTTTAATTTTTCTAGAATTATGATTAAATTGATATAATATGTAAATATTAAATACTAAATTTGATATTATGTTAAATTTAAAAACTGCCACACCATTTTTCTGTCACAAAATTAAGGATAGTTAATGGAATCAGAAAAAAAAAAAAAACAAATACAATAAGTTGATGGGTATTTTATAACTTTTCATTTACATAATTAAAAAAACATTTAAATATAATTGGGCGACCTACAATGCAGTTTAACGTTTGTTCTAGTAGTAGATATGAATTGGTTAAAGACTCAACTTTTTTGTTATAAATTATCTTGTGCACACTACATGCTTACTTGGTTAAATTTATTTAAGTTTATCGATTGGTTTTCATAGCTAAACTTTTTTTACAGTAAAAATTTAAAATTACTCTTATGTAATGAAATTGATTTTATTAAAAGATAAATTTTTATTTATTTTGAGGTTAAAGAAGTATATAAATTCCTGAACTTTGGCGAAAAATCAATTAAGTTCTTTTACAAAAAATAAACTTAATTAAGTCCTCTAACAATTTTTTTTTTTTGTTTTAGATTGTTACATCACTAACATTGTGCTCCATATCAATTTCCTCGTCAACAAAAATTTAAAAAAAAAAATCAATTCTAGGAAAAAAAAGAAATACTTTTTTTACTAGGCTGTCCAGGTTCATTCGTGTCAAAATTTTTTTTTTAAATTATAAAAATCTCTTTTAAAATTTTTAATAAATTTGTAAAAATATTATTAAAATTTATAAAAAATATTAAATAAAGTTGATGTTGACATAGGTAGGTTGAAGAGCTTCTATCTTATTTTAATGCACCCAAGAATTATGTTGGTCCATCTTTTGCTATCGCCCTGTAGCCTACAAGAAATAATATCATGAGATTTATAGCGCGAAGAATAAGGATTCTAGCTTGGAGTTTGCTTGCAAATTTGAAGCTAGAGATTATTAAAAGTTGGAAGCCACAGGGATTTTGAGCAATGGTAGCTCCTCTAATCATGTTGTTATATCGATTTTGAGTAATACATAAAGAAAGAGTCCAATCTGCAAGGAGACCCTCAAAAGAGATAGTCGATTGAATCTTTTGTTGCTTAGATTGACCGGAAGTTTCAATAAAGGAGTAAATGATCGAATGGTAAACATCAAAGATTTTATTAACAACAACTGTAACATCCGCGTTCTAACTCGGGGTTAGGTACAGTGATGGATTGAGTCAAGAATTAGTATAAAAAATTTGAAATATAATAAATAGGAATTTTGAGTATTAAATTAGGAAGTATATAGATCTAATAAGAAATTTAAAAAAAAATACACTTTAGCTAGGAAATTTTAAAATAGATACATTGATTTAGTTGAAAGAATAAAGAAATTGTTGTGGCCAAAGCAGGAAAAATATTAAGTTAGGAGATATATAGTAGTAGAGGAAAGGAAGGAAGGATTAAAAAGAAATTTAACCAAAGTGTGGTATGAGTCATCCTAGGAAATATGAAAGATGAGGAAGGACAAAGTGGTAATTAACTAAGTAGATATTTATTAGATGTAATGATGATGGTTAAAAGTATAAAGATGGATGGCTTAAAGACCTATTAGTAATTTGACCATTTTAATTAAAAAGGTGAGATATTTTAGTGGAATGGTGTAAAAAAGTGAAGAAAAGATGAAAGATATCATCTTTTCTCAAACACCAAACCGTCAGTACTTCTTCTTCTCCCCCCAACTTCCATCCAACTTTTCTTTTAATTCCCTTTCATGTCCTTCCACCATTGTTGAACCGTCCAAGCTTCAAACCTTCATTTTTCTTTGAAATTTCCTTAGTAAAAATCAAAGAAAGGCTAGTGAACAACTTTATTTCATGAGAAAATTTCTATAGATGGGTTAAAAGAGAGAAAAACATGAGTTAGGTTTTTAGGTGTTCAAAGAGCTAAGGTAAGAAATGATGAAATTATCATACTATACGTGTTTATTTATATTAAATAGTATAGGAAAGTCACTTGATTGTAGTTTTAACATATAAATGTTACGTGTTTGATATGAAAATTGAAGAGAAAGAAAAGAAGGGAGAGGATAAAATTGAAGGAAAAGGAAATGAGAAGATCAAGTAGTGAAGGAAGAAGAAAATACATCATCTCAACATTTTTGTTGTAAGTACTACAAGATTTTAAATTATTTTTATTTAAATACTTCTATTGTGATATGAAATTACTTAGAATAGGCAAGTTAAATATATATATATATATATATATATATATATATATATATATATATTTTGTAAATAGATAATAAATGGGGATTATGAAATTATGAAAATTGTAAAGAAAATTATAGGTGGAGAATATGAAATGGTATATTTGTTTGAACACTAAGTAATGATGTTGCGGTAAAAGTATATGTGTGGAAAAGGCTTGATATTTGTGATTTGTGAAATGGGGACTAAATTATAGATGATGAAAAAATGTGAAATCTTTTCCGAAATACTTATGTAAAGAATTTAAATGTATGAAATTCAACTTTTACACCCAAGTAGACAAAAATTAGAACTACTAGGATATTAGTGGCATGTCATTAAGGGACCCTAGCGCGCTCTCTGATTATTAGCACATTAGTGCTCTCCGTTTAACACATTTGTGCTCTCTGTATAGCACTTTAGTACTCTCTGTTTAATAGTGTATAATAATGCACCTCTGTATTTGTTTCGTATATCTAGTGTGTTCTATAAAGTCTACTTTGGGCTAAGAATATGAGCTGTGAACAAAAGTGAATCATCAATGTGTTGAGGTAAGTTTGATAACTTACAAAAGGTAAGTTAAATTTCATTAAGTAAGGTATAGTTGAAGAAACTTATATGTGTGTAAATATGTATTAGTTGAATAAGTTTAAAATATTATGTTATGTTTCATTTATCTATTTAATTCTTGTAATGCTTACTAAGCCTTCACTGGCTTAACGCATTTATTTTTAACGCGTAGGTATAGTTAGACTCGAAGAGGTAGAGTCCCGCTAGGAGATCACTCATCTCATCACATCTTCAAGAGCTTCAAGAGTAGGTACCATATTTTGAATTTAAATGGCATGTACATAGGTAGACCAAATGTGTTCCCATGTGTTAGGGACTAAAATGCAAACTCTTGAAATTCTATTTATTTTGGTTTACTTGAAGTATTTTGGTCTATATGAAATGAATTAGTGAAACTATAAGTATGTTTGCAAATGTGGTTTGGTAATATGTCGATATTGATTGATTTTGAAGTGATTTTAAGTAGTTTTAATACATTTTGAACTGGTCTTAAGTATTGAGAAGAATCTATATAAATTGCAGAGGCTTTAGTGAACTTTTAAACTGATTTTTGCCAAAATTTACCCAAGGTATCGATACCTAAGCTTTGAAATACAAAATTGCCAAAACAGATTGTGATTTTGGTATCATTTTTAACATCGATATCGATATTGAAGGCTAAGTATTGATACCTTTATCAAAATTTAAAATTTCAGAGTTCCAGATTGTCATTTTGGTATTGATTTTGTACTGTGGTATAGATAACTTTTGTTTTGGTATCGATACTTTTCCCCTGTTTTGAGTTAAAACAATGTTAAAACCATTTCTGAACATATTCTAACATCTAATAATGACCCCCACACATTTATATTAATAATTTTTGGATTAATTAAGTTAAAATATTATGTATAAATGTTTAAATTAAACAATATCTAGCCAAAACTGTTTTGGCACCAAATGTAATAGTCTTATACCGGGTCCATACAATCGGACCGGGTGTAGGGGTGTTACAACAACAATGGGATTTGGGTTAGAGCTTCTAAATATAAGGTCATTTTTTGGATTTCCGAACGATCCACAAGGTGTTGGAGAATTTGAGTGGAGATGATAAATCCGGAGACAATATGAAATTAAAACCGTAGACTTTGAGGCGCAGATGATGCTTTCCAATGAGAACAATTTGCCCCCACACAAAATTGCTAGAGTGTTAAGACAAAGGTCCTCCTAGGATACAACAAAGCTTTTTATTTCCTTTGATTAGCAAAATCAAGGAATTCCCTAACTCTTACTCTAATTTCTGAAATTGGATTGACTGTAATAATAATAATATATTTTGAGCACCATAGTTCCTCTATTTATATGCACTCAATGGACACTATTGAAGAGCCACAACCCTTTGTATTAGACATACTTCTTAGAAGAAACATGTCCCATGGAAATCAAATGTATCCCTTGGATGAATGAATCATCACTTCCTAATTTGAATAAGTGTTCATGAATCACCCTAAGTGATCCATTAATAATATCTAATGAATTTGCAATCTACAATTTTCAACAACTCCATTAGATTGCTAATTTAAGAAAATAAGTATAAATGATCATGCATAAAGAAAGGTTTTTGCATATTGAACATTCCTTTAGTGCAAACTCTCAAAGTATCAACAAATTCAATACCGAAAAAATTACACACATAACCGTAAAGTATTAGAGTAAGAATTTATTTGCTTTAGCACTGTTATGGTCATGTACTCATCCCGTTTCATGAACATGTATGAGAGAAAACCATAAAGAAAACTCTTGTTAAAGTGGCATCACTTCATGTCCATATAGGTGGATTACATGACAATTAATGTCCACCTATTATGTAACAACCCGTTTTTCAATGGTATTGAAAACAGTGGTTGTGGGACCATAAATCCAACGAGTAAGTTCGTAAAATTAGTATTTAAATTATGTGAGTCAATAATAATTTTTATATTGAATTTTGATTTGATGAATTTTAATTAATTGGAGTAATGGTTAGTATAAGTGGTTTAGTCCAAAAGTCAAATGGTTGTTGAAAATGAGGTATTGAAACCTCATTTTCGTAATTTTAAAATCGTAAATATTTTATTAAATATTTACAGAGTCGTATTATAGGTGAATTGAAGTTTGGTCCGGTAATTTTTACAAGTAATTGCTTAATTAAGGTAAAATGATTAAATTGTAAAGAGGGAAAAGTTAATTCCTATAGATTTAAAATACTAAAAGGACCAAAATAGTGATTAAACTCTGGTCAAAAAGACCAAGCGGTGGTGATAGGATTAAATCCACTAACTTTTGGGCTATTTGCTCATTTAGTCCTAATTAGTTTAGGGTTAAATTGAAATTAACCTTGTTTAGTTGGAATTTAATATAATTGAAGAACCAATTGTGCAATTAAACCTTCCTTGGATGGTAATTATACCATATTTATGTGTTATGGACATTTATGGACATAAGATAGTAATTTTATAAGTTAAAATTTAAAGGTTAAAATTGTAAATAGTTAAATGGTAAGTTGAATTTAATGAATTAAAGGTAAATATCATCATTTTTCTTTCTTCTTCATGTGAAAAGAACCGAATAGCCATTGTTAGGGCTTGAAAAACTTTGGTCAAGCTTGGTTTCATATTAGGTAAGTGAAATTTCACCCGTTTTTAGTAATTTTTATGTTTTTGAGCTCGTATTAGCTTAATCTAGCTAACCCGAGGGCTAATTCGTAAAACTGTAAAATGTTATAAAATTTTCCATTGATGAGTTGAGTTGTTTCTTGAAGTTTATGGAAGATTATTAAGCTTCGTTATTAAATTGGACTACTTTGTAAAGTAATTTTTGATAATTTTGACGTTAAGGACTAAATTGTTAAAATAATAAAATTACTTGTACTTGATGTGGAATAATTGCAAAAATAATATTCAGTTAAAATGAAATTTGAATAAAAATGATTAAATTGCATGTTTTGAGTTTAGGGACTAAATTGCATAAAAGGTAAAATGTTGGGGTAATTTTGTAAAAATTAAAAATAACTTAATTGCATAAAAGTAGTTAATTATGTTGTTGGAAGTTGATAATTAAATAGAATTATTATTTTTAGATCAAGAAATAAATCGATCAAGCTCTAATCGCGGAAAGGCTAAAGTAATAGATTGATCGTTGTCTCGATTTCGACTTCGTTTTTTTATCATGTAAGTTCATTTAATATGAACTCAATTATATTTCTAATTGTTTATGAATGTTAGAGCTTAAATGATATAAAATTACTAATATTAAATTGATTTGTTGATAGAACTGGAATTATAAAAAGTTATGAAAATGATAATTCTTGATATCAATGGAGACAGGCTGCATTCGTATTAAGTCCATAGCGAGGCTATGACAACTATTCAAACGTAAGATCATGGTTGGACCATGGCAGTGTATATATGTAAGACCATGGTTGGGCTGTGGCACTATAAACATAAGACCATGGCAGGGTCATGGCAATGCACATGTAAGACCATAGTTGGATTACAGCACAATATGAAATGTGTACCGGGATTTTAATCGTCTTTTTAGTATGCGTCAGATGGATATACAAGAGGATCTAAATGCGAGGTGGAAATGGTAAGCGGTTCGTAGTAGTATATATGTGTAAAGGTGGTAAATGTTGTATTTTCATTATATGTTAAAGAGATTACGCATTGTGATAGTAAGAAATGTTAATGTATTGAAATGTGGAAAATTAATTTGAACTAATGTTTGAACATTACACACCTGTTGTGAGCTGTGATTGACAAGAATTTTGATAATAACTTTGTTGACTGGAATTCTGTTCATTTATTTTTGTTATTTGAATTATTATATTTAATTAATTAACTTTTATCGTTTAACTTATGATCTTACTAAGTTTTATTAAAGTTTACTTGTGTCTTTGTCTTTTCCTTATAGATCACGTTTTGTGGAAATTGAGAGATTAGATCAATTCGAAGAATTCACAATATCCGGGAATCTTTTGGTAGATTTTGAATTCTATTTGGTTTATATGGCATGTAATAGGGGAATTTGTTTATTGTTTGTAATAGTTCTTAAATACTTATATTATATAGTTGTGTGCAATGGTTTGAATAACTTTGTTAGGTATGCATGCTTAATTCTAAGCTTAAACAAAATGGTTGAATGTGATATAATAAGATTGGCTTGAGTTAAGTATGACATTTTGAGATTCATTATAGGTCATTAGAAGCATGTTTGTAGTTTGTATATGTAGTTAAGGAAATGAATTGTTTAAGTGTTGTATCGTGGTGCCATTGACGACACATTGGTTAGGTTTTAGGTTGATTGTCTTTACATGCTTCGAGTGTCATTAAAATGCATTTTTTAGGTATTATACTCATTTTTTGAAAGTTGACCAAAGCATTTGGATATGAAATGAGCAAGTTTTGGGTCATTTTTGGGCACACACGGCTTGGGACACGGGCTATCACTGGCCGTATGTCACACATGGACAACCCACATGGGCGTGTGCCCTAAACGTATTAAGTGCAAAATTCACACGGGCTGATATACAGCCTACGACACGGCAGTGTGTCTTAAAATAGTTTCGAGCACGATCTGACACACAACCTACGACACGGTTATGTAACCCAACATCGAATTAAAGACGGTCTACCACATGGACTGCAACACGGTCGTGTGAGGGTATTTCGAATGCTACACAGCCTGGCTACAAAACCGTGTGACCCTTATTTTTAAAATTTTCAATTTTTTTCCTAAACTTTTTTATTTGCTTCAAATTGGTCCCTGATTGTTCTTAAACTATTTTTAGGGCCTCAAAGGCTCAATTTAAAATCCATAAAAGTATGTTTTACTTCGATCTTAATTATTTATGAAATTTTGTTAATTAATTTGGTAAACTTGATTCTCAGTGCATGTTGTCATTTGATAACTTGTTATTACCTTTTGAACCTTGAAACTAACTTTTTGCTAGAACAAGGTAGAGTTTCCATTATCAATGACACGATTAGAATGGTTTTAATCTCATCTTAGTAGTGGTACTCTTAACCAAATCCTTTGACAAACCTTTTGTCAATGGATTCACTAAATTGTCAATTGACTTAACAAAGGTAACAATTATCACACCGTCCTTAATCAATTGTCTTACATACTCATGTCTCAAACTTATATGTCTAGACTTTCCATTGTACACCTTATTGTACACTCGAGACATGGTGGATTCACTATCACAATATACGAAAATTGCGAACCTACATTGTGACCACAACTTTATATCTAGCAAGAGATCCCTTAGTCATTTCGTTTCCTTTCCAGTAGCTGCCAAGCCTATAAATTCAGCCTCCATAGTTGAACGTAAGATGCAAGTTTATTACTTGGAGACCCAACTCATGGCTCCACCTCAAATCGTAAAAATCCATCCCGATGTGGACTTATTGTCACTTAGACTTGTAATCCAACTTGCATTCGAGTAACCTTCTAGTAATGCGGGATAATCACTATAGAATAATCCCAAATTTTTTTATTAAGATAGCCAAAAATCCTACAAATTCCTTTCAAATGATCGATACTAGGACAACTTTTAAATCTTTTCCAATTTGCACTCAGCAAATGTGATATCGGGTCTAGTGTAATACATTGCACACATTAGACTTCCAATTGCACTGGCGTACTCAAGTTGCGCTATAACCCTGCCATTATTCTTACTTAACTTGAAGTTTGAATCGAATGGAGTGTTCCAAATCCTTGATATTCAAGTGTTTGAACTTCTCCAATACTTTTTCAATATAGTGAAATTGGTTTAGTACAAAGCCCCTTACTTTTGCACCTTTATACCTAAAATTGTATCTACCTCGTTGAGATTCTTGATCTTAAAATTCGAGGCTAGATACCCTTTGGTCTTACGAACACCTTTCAAGTTTATCCCAAAAATCAACAAATTGTCTACATAGAGAAATAGTTACACTGTATCTATTGGTGAATTTAGTGTAAATACATTTATTCGCACCATTATGTAAAAACCCATATGACAAGATAATCGAGTCAAATTTCTCATGCTACTATTTAGGTGCTTGTTTTAAACCATATAATGACTTGATCAACTTACACATCTTATGTTCATTCCTAGGAAGCACAAAGCCTTTTAGTTTCTCCATATAGACTTCCTCTTCGAGATTATTATTCAAAATAGCCATATTAACATCCATTTGATGTATGTGTAACTTATCGATAGACGCAAGTGCCATAAGAATTCGAATGGAGGTCATCCTAGCCACCAGTGCATAGGTGTCAAAATAATCTAGACCTTCTTTTTGCCTAAATCATTTTTCCATCAATCTAGCCTTAAAGGTTGGAGAGCCCCTAGTTGAATTATTCTTCCTTTTAAACACCCATTTACACCCGATAGGCTTAGTTCCTCAGGCTTAGATCCTTGAGAAAGATAAACTAGGATCCAAGTATTATTGGGCAATATTAAATTCATTTCATCATTGATCGTCTCTTTCAAAAATATAGCATCCCTAGAGGTCATGGCTTCACCATAGGATTGTGGATCACCATCCACATTAAACATTATGGGGATCTTCCTAATTACGGACTCTCTATTTCATTCAACGAAGAATGCTAGAGATTGCGAGGAAATAAAATCGAAACCAAAATCCTTTACTTTTCTCACTCTTTGACTTTTCCTTGGCTTCGTATCCTTATTGTCACAAAGAATTCTCTTGGTTTGATTACTTGAGATCATTAGTTGATAATCCTTTTCCGAATCTGTTGAATCATCAAAAACCTTATTTTCAATAAATACAACATCTCTTGTTTCAATTATCGTATTTGACACTAAATTAAAAACACAATAAGCCCTAGAGTGTTGGGCATATCCAACAAATGCACCCTTGATGACTCTTGGTCCTAACTTTGTTCTCTATTGGTCGGGAACTCTATAGTAAGCCAAACACCCCCACACTTTGAAATAATCAAAGTTTGCAATTTGATCCTTCCATAACTCATATGGAGATACTTTGAATTTTCTTGATGGCATTTTGTTAAAGATATAACATGTAGTCAATAATGTTTCACCCCATAGATTATATGGAAGTTTAGCATTTAACAACATCAAGTTAACCATATCCATTAAAGTACGATTCTTTCTTTCTGCCAAACAATTTTATTGCGTTGTATAAGGCGCAGAACACGCATGTACCATACCTTGTTCCTCACAAAATACATTAAATTTATTTGAAAAATATTCACCACCTCTATCACTATGAAGCACTTTGATTTTCTTACTAAGCAAATTCTCAACCTCATTTTTAAAACGTTTAAACATATCAAAAGCCTTGTCTTTACTTCTTACGAGATACACATAAGTAAATCTAGAGAAGTCGTCTATAAAAGTGATAAAATATTATTTTCCACCTATTGTTAGAGTTCCATTTAATTCACAAACATCTGAATGGATTAAATCTAACACTTGTGAATTCCTTTCACACTTATTAGGAAACGATTTCTTGGTAATTTTTTATTAAATACAAACTCCACATTTATCTAGAAATTCATCATTACTTAGATTGATATAACCATTCTTCTGCATATATTATAAAGTTTTAAAATTAAAATGTGCTAGAGTCGCATGCCACAAAAGATAAGATTCAACAATATAAGCAGAAGAATTGATTTTATTCATATCAATGCTCAACTTGAACATGCTCTTGTTACAACATCCTTTACATATCTATCGCCCTTAAGAAAGACTAACTTATTGGGTTCTATGATAACCTTGAACCTCTTGTTACACAGAAGACTTGCAGATACTAAATTCTTTCTCAGATCGGGAACATGCAACACATTGATAAAGGTCAATTTCTTCTCGAATGTGAAGTTGAGTTCCACCATCCCTTGACTGAGCACCTTAACCAATTGATAATTGCCCATAAATATTTCACGATTTACCACTAATTCATAACTCTTGAGTTGTTGTCAGTCATTACATACATGGACAGTAGCTCTAGAGTCGAGCCATAAATTATAGGACTTATCGATCATGAATATGTTGAGTTCGGTAATCAAACCAGTCTCTAAACTCTCGATCCCTTTCGTAACCATGACCACTAAGTCCATGTCCTCCACCATATTGGCTTTGGAAGTTTTGGCAACTTAATTCTTTTTGAGAAGTTTAAAATCTTTAATGCAGTGTCCTTTCTTATTGCAATTATAACAATTGCGAGATTTTTTCTTCTTGTCTTGCATGTCTTTGGTCTCAAATGTGGCCTTTCGCTTACCATTTTGAGAGTTCTTGGACTCGCTCAAATGGTTCACTTTAGAACTTCGGGGAAGGTATACAACATCACGCTTCTGAGTTTCCTCTTCAATACACAAATGCCTAAGTATTTTCTCCACAGTGAAGTCCTTTACCATATGTAGAAGTTTCTTCTGATAATTATTCCCAAACGAGGGCAACTTCGAGATGATAATCCCAACTTGTAACAATTCTGGAATAACAAGTTTCAGTTCATGAAGCTTGCTTACAATGACTTGTAGTTCATAGACTTGATCCATGATCGGGATACTATCGAGCATTTTGAATTCGAAATACTTTATCATTAAAAATTTATCAGTACATTGTTGCTTGGTGTTGTATTTCTCTTCAAGAGCTTTCCATATTTCCACCGGGGATTGCATTAACATATAGAAATCATACAATCGATCGGATAAGGTGTTGAGGATATGTCCATGACATATGAAATTGTATTCCTTGCACTTCTTCTTGAGTTCGGCCATTTTCACAATTTTCTCAGGGTCTGTATTGGGGGCGGGTTCTTCCACGGGTTGTAGGTTTGGATCCAGAACATACGCCACATTCAAGACGGTAAGAAGGAACATCTTATCCTTCAACCGATTGAAGTTTGAGCCGTCAAATCGGTCAAGTTTCATAAATTCTTTGTTCATCACTTTGAATGTGGTGGTAGCCTCCGTCGTCATCTCCAAAATTGTTCTCTTTGATTGTTGGAGAATTTGAGTGAAAACGATAGATTCGGAGACAATATGAAATTAAAACAATAGACTTTGAGGCACAAATGATGCTTTCCAAAGAGAACAATTTGTCCCCACATAAAGTTACTAGAGGGTTAAGACAAATGTCCTCCCGAGATACAATAGAGCTTTTTTATTTCCTTTGATTAGCAAAATCGAGGAATTCCCTAAATCTTACTCTAATTTCTAAAATTGGATCAAATGTTATAATATATTTTAAGCACTATAGTCTTTCTATTTATATGCATTCACTATTGAAGAGCCACAACCCTTCGTATTGGACATACTTCTTAGAAGAAACATGTCCTATAGAAATCAAATGTATCAATTGGATGAATGAATCATCATTTTCTAATCCAAATAAATGCTCATGAATCACATTAAGTGATATATTAATAATATCTAATGAATTTGCAATCTACGATTTCCAACACAAGTTATAGGCAATAGATGTATATAAATTCCTAGAACCATGAGAGTTGAGTTTGTTACTAGAGGTGTGCATGGGCTGGGTCGGGCCGGGCCCAGACAAAATTTTAGGCCTGTTTTCTAGGCCCGGGCCCAGCCCGGCCCGAAATATAGGCCTAAAAATTTGTCCAAGCCCGGTCCGGCCCGACCCATATTAAATTTTTTTAACTTGTTTTATTAAATAAAAATTTTTAAAATATAATAAATCATCAAATACATTTAAAACAAATATTAAAACAAGAAACAAATAAAAAATAATATTAAAACAATTCTTAAAACAATATACAAATTGAAAATATAATAAAAAGTGATTATATTAAAATTAAAAATAAAATGTAAATATGATTAAAAATAAAAAATATATTTAGTATACAATTCGGGCCGGCCCAGGCAAAAAAAGTTTTACCGGAGCCTGACTCGTTTTCTAAACAGGGCCTCGTTTTTTTGCCCAAACCCATATTTCAGGCCTATATTTTTACCCGAACCCTCCCATTTTTCAGGCGGGCCGGGTAGCCCGGCCCATGCACACCTTTATTTGTTACCTTGTAGCAATTGAAAAAGTTCGGGTTATAAAAATACAAACCGTAAACTTTGAGCTATTCACTGACGACTTTATAATTTTCCTTCCTTTTGAGGAATCCGAGTAGACGTTAGCTACAGATTAACATAAACACATAACACTATCAAAATACAATCAACTTTAGAATCAATCGTCAATTTATACAAAGTTTTCATTTTATTCAATTTAGCCCATAAAATCGAAACTAACATAACTTTCAATCTAGAACTCATATTTTCAATCCATTTTTCACTATAGTCCAACTAGGACGTCCTATTTCTCATTTCTATTACAAAATTTAAAATTTGTGCATTTTAGTCCTTATTGTGCAAAACTATAATTAACTTCAAATTTTAGTTTTTTTTTTCACTCCTAAACTTAAAATCTATCAAACTAGTACCTAAAACTTTAAAGATTCATCAATGGCAATTGTCTAAATCTTTAATAATTTCGAAAAATAATACACGAGTCAGCTATCTTAAACTCTTGGGATTCCAAAAACATAAAAATTACTAGAAAATGGACTAAATTGATTAACCAATTGAACTTTTGAACTTTAGAACCCTAGAGGTTGATGTTCTCCTTTCTATCTTTTCTTCTCACGATTTGCATGAACAAATTAGGGAAAAATGTTTTGATTTCTCTGCTAAACTTCCATTATCTATATTTTATTTTAACATATTTTATAACTAATAATATTATTAAGGGTAAATTACACTAATAGTCACTCAACTTTGGGATAGCTAAAAAAACAGTCACCTAGGTTTCATTTCAATCACTCTACTTTTGAAAAATAACAAAATAGTCACTAACGTTATAAAAAAAAGTGACAAAACAGTGGTGATGTGGCCAGTTAACTTGCCACGTTGGATGTCCATAGTGGAAACCCACCGAATTTAAGAAGAAATTAAAAAAAAAACCTTAAAAAAACCTTTAATAATAGAAAAGAAGAAAAAGAAGAAGAAAATGTAACATGAAATTTTATAATCCATTGACCATTCCAAACTCCGACGATCAGAGTTCATAGTTTTCCGAACTCCGACAAGAAATTTCATATTTCGGTGACCATTCCCAAATTCCAACATGGAGAAAATTTGAAACAAAATGAAAAACACACAACACCATCCTAGGGACTTGATTTTTTCTTCATTACCATTTTGCTGTGAATGGAAATTTGCAGCAGAGGGGAAATTGTAGTTATTTGAAAAAAAAAAAAGAAGCAAAGAATATTATAGCTAAGGGAATTGATTTTCGAGAAACTATTCGCATATACAACTTTAACCTGCTAAATGCTGCTAGTGATTATTTACATCAGGCTGGAAGAATCAAAGAACCAAATATAAAAGGAAAAAAAATGAACCCAAAATGAAAACTCAAAAATAAAAGAACCCATTTTCGTAATTGAAACACCATGTCTTTGCAGATGTAAAGTTTTTGTTGGGGAAGATAATGTATCAAGAATTGCAGAGCAGGTAAGAAAATTTCATCAAACATATGTTTTTTTCTTTGAAAAAAAATGGTGGATTGGGTTTTAGGGGCTATGTGTATTTGTGCAGATGACATAATTTGTTTGCAGTTTCAGTGGCAACAATGAGAGACCATAAACCTAGTAGTTGATTTTGGAATCACTAGAGGCATCTCCATTTTTTCTCTTCCTCCTCCTCATTTTTCTCCTCCTATTCTTCTTCTTCTTCTTCTTTTCTTTTCTTTTCTCTTTTTAAACCCTAAATTGGTGCTGATAGGGCTATTAAATTGGTGGTAACTGGCCAGCTGGAGGATTTTTTGACACCAAGTATGCCGTCATCTGCCATGTCACTTTACTGTGACATCTATGATGGAAAACGACAAAGAGGATTATTTTGTCACTTTTCCAAAGTTGAGTGACTGAAATGAAACCAAGGTGACTGTTTTGTCAGCTACCCCAAAGTTGAGTGACTATTGGTGTAATTTACCCTATTATTAAATTCTTACGAGATACATATCCTTTAAACCACAATAGTCACAATCCACTAGTAACTAAATAGTGGTACAATTGCTACTTAAGGCTCCTACTTCAATTTCTAATTGAAGTTTCATTGATAATTGTATTTTTATCATTTTTACAATTTAATCCTAAATCTTAATAAACCATTATTCGATAAATTTACCTAACCCAAATTTAATTCACCTATAACATAACTCCATAAATATTTTTATATTTATAAATAGAAAAATATTTACGATCTCGGTTTATGAAAACGAGGTCCTAAAATCGAATTTCTCGACACCACTGATTTTTGAATCATTACAGATTTAGTGCAGTTAACATTTACTATATAAGTCTTTATATAGACCTAAGTTTCACTACCTTTATTTTTCTAAGTAATATGAGATATAAATTTTTATATAAATTCACAATTTTTTTTTTAAATAATGTGAGATTCATCTCCTACAATTAACACTAAACTTAGCTAAAAATTACTCACCAAAGTCAAAACTTTTTTATAATATAAACATTAACGACATATAATTTTTTATTTAGTTGACGTTGATATTTATCACTTTTTGACACCAAAATGACACACAGCCAGAATTTAACATCAAAATGCCTTTCCACATTCGGGTGATTGTACACTAGCTTGGCTAAAGTAGTTTTTCCAAGACCCGCCGGGCCTACTATAGGTACAACAGAAATCACTTGGTCATCTTTGGGATTGACTAACAAGTCAACTACCTTTGGGACATCAGTTTTCTTTCCAACAATGTTGAAGTCATCGACGAAAGAGATTGTCTCCACCTTTGATCCTCCAAATATAGGAGATATTTGGAGACCAAATTCATTGGCCAATTTGTTAAGGTCATCCAAAGATTTAAGGATGTCCTTAATTTTATGAGCCATCTCAAAACGAAATGCAACGGAGTTGGAAGGAGAACAGAAGTTCAGTACCCTCCTTTCAAATTGGCTCTGAATCTCAACTTTGCTTCTGAGAATTTCATAAGAAAACTCATCCAAGACATCATCAGCCTCGTAAGCAACATCTTTTAGCCTTTGCAACCAAAGCTTGACCGAGTTATTCTCTGTTCTCCTTGCCTCTGCATCTTGCACGAAAACTTCAATCATTTGAAGTGCGTCAAGAAGCTTTGTCAGGTCTTCCTTGAGACCCCAAGCAAGTTTGGTCAGTTCTGCAGTAACCGAGATCACCTTTGACACAATTCCTTCTAAAACAGCACTGATAAAAGTTTCAGCCATCTTTGATTATCCAAATACCTTGAAGACGCTTAGAAGGGAAACGAAGAAAAAGAAAAGAACAAAATCATATCAGTGAAAATTAAAACAACAGAAATTGCAGGGATGAAAGGTTTTACCAGGTTAACGAAACGAAATGAAGAAGCCAAACGTTGTTTTGATGAAAAAGACAAGACATGCAATAATTTTGGCGGTCACCCAATGTAAAAAAGAGGCCATTTTACTAAAATAATCCAAAAAAATTTGATATTTACAAAAATAACCCAGGTTAAAAAACAATCACAAAAATAACTCAAAATGAACAAAGAATATTGGGTTTTGGCTCACAATGCCCGTAACTAACTCGTA
This sequence comes from Gossypium anomalum, assembly GCA_025698475.1. Taxonomy (NCBI): domain Eukaryota; kingdom Viridiplantae; phylum Streptophyta; class Magnoliopsida; order Malvales; family Malvaceae; genus Gossypium; species Gossypium anomalum. The sequence continues at coordinate 72,425,381 of CM046965.1, read as the reverse complement.
TTTTGCACCCATGATTGCCAAATGATTGTCTTAGGCTTTAAAAAATTAATTTTTTTAGTTCTGGCCTGTCAATGGCCGGAACCATGGTTTTTTTTTAAACCGTATCATATTGGTATACAAAATACGAGTTTAAAAAAATTTTGGTCTTTGGCTTTGTCAATGGCGGCACTAAGTATACAACCCAAAAAAAAATTGATTTTTTCAAAAAAATTTTTTCTCTAAAAAATACTAGTTTTAAAAAAAAATTTTTTTGGTGCTGGCTTTGTCAATGGCCGCACTCAAAGACAACCCAAAAAAATTGAATTTTTTTCAAAAATTTTTTTTTCTCTAAAAATACGAGTTTTAAAAAAATTTTTGGTGTCTTGACAGTAAATGGCGGCTCTCTGTACAACCCAAAAAAATTCTAATTTTTTCAAAAAATTCTAATTTTTTCAAAAAATTCTAATTTTTTTCAAAAATTTTTTTGCTCTCTAAAAATACAAGTTTTAAAAAAATTTTTTTGGGTGTCTGGCTTTGTCAATGGCCTACACCAAAGACAACCCAAAAAAATTGAATTTTTTCAAAAAAATTTTTTTGCTCTCTAAAAATACGAGTTTTAAAAAAATTTTTTGGGTGCTTTGGCTGTCACAATGGCCGGCACCAAGTACAACCCAAAAAAATTCGAATTTTTTTCAAAAAATTTTTTTTTGCTCTCTAAAAATACGAGTTTTAAAAAAATGTTGGGTCTTGGCTTTGTCAATGGCGGCACACTCCAAGATAACAAAAAAAAAAAAAAAATTCGATTTTTTTCAAAAAAATTTTTTGCTCTCTAAAAATACGAGTTTTAAAAAAAAATTTTTGGTGTCTTGGCTTTTCAATGGTCGGCACTCAAGTAGAACCCAAAAAAAAAAATTCGAATTTTTTTTCAAATTTTTTTTTTTGCTCTCTAAAAATACGAGTTTTAAAAAAAAAAAATTTGGGTGCTGGCTTGTCAATGGCCGGCACCAAGTACAACTCAAAAAAAAAAAATTTTTGCTCTCTAAAAATACGAGTTTTAAAAAAAAAAAATTTTTGGTGCTGGCCTGTCAATGGCCGGCACCAAATTTATGAGATCTATATATATACGTATTTTATCTTTAATTTGAGTTTTTGTTTTCTTTAAAAATTTTAGTTTTTTCTTTGTTAAGAAGAAAGCAATATTTTTTTAAGATGAATTCTCAAATTTTTTTTGTTTATGTTCATTTTGATGGAGAAATGATAAATACAACTGAGGAAGGCTGTGTATTTCGAAGTAGGAAAAAAATAGGAATGAGATTCAACAAACGTGTTTCATTGTCGGATTTAAAATAGAAAATCAGTATAAAGATACCAAGCCGTTGCGGAAAGCAAATGTTAAAACTATTTTACAAATTTCCGGTTTCAACTGATCCGCTAAAATTCTCAGAAATGGAGCTTGAAGATGATGATGATCTAGGGACAATGATAGCAATTTATTGCCCCCCTGAGATAGAAAATCCCAACCCGATTGAGTTGTTCGCGGAGTTAATTGAACCAGATCCGATTCAAGTTGTAATTCCAAAGAAGCCAAAGACTGGAATTGATTTTGATCTTAACGTCTCCTGGGAAGATCAGACGACTTTTGGATGGTCAATGCCAACTGCCGAAAATCTAAACACCGGTGGATGTTCGTATAACTTCCCAAACCTGTGTCCTCGTCTACAAATCCATCCAGAGGTATTGGCCACCATAGAAGATGGTGATGAAGGGTCTGATAATGATGATCAGTCCCACCGTGATCCAAACGATGATTTTAGTGACCCAGATTTGGATGACATCCCTGAAAACATAGACGAGGAAGGGCCGGTGGAGGGTGAAAATGCAAACCCCTATTCGGCTGGGAACAGGGGCCCTGGTATAGTTATAAGAAATAATTTGGGGTCTTTCATGACCGACGTGGATCTTGATGCAGCTGTAGCACCCGAGTTCCCGGAATTTACAAATATTGTACCGGCTCACCTACTGCATGAAGGATTCGGCGATGAAGAGTTGTTTGTAGGACAACAATTCGATAACAAAAAAAGACTGTTTACATGCTATAAAACAACTTAGCTTGAAGTTAGGTGTGGATTATAAAGTAACGAAGTTGACGCAGTCTTTGTACGTAGGAGAATGTTGGAAAGCGTCAAGTGGTTGTAAATGTCGTGTCCGAGCTGCGTTAATGCAGCGGACGCAGATGTGGATAATAAGGAAACTGGAAGGTCCACACACATGCACGTCCGCTCATTTGTCGCAAGACCATGGAAAGTTAGATGCAAAAACTATATGCAATTGCATCATACCTTTGGTGAAAGAGTCGCCCACCATTCAAGTTTCGGTCCTTATTGCGGACATGCAAGCTCAATTCAAGTATAAAGTGTCATACCGAAAGGCATGGTGGGCAAAGCAAATGGCAATGCGAGAGTTGTATGGTGACTAGGATGCGTCATATAACGAGATTCAAGGGTGGATAGCCGGGATGAAGGAGTATGTGCCTGGGACAGTGACTGATTTGCAAACACTGCGGTATAAAAGCCCGGACGGAGAGATACAATCGGGGAAACGAGTTTTTCACTGATTATTTTGGACGTTCGAGCCGTGTGTTAGGGCCTTCCCTCACTGCAAGCCGATGGTGCAGGTGGACGGGACATGGTTGTATGGCAAATACACGCAAATACTCATGATTGCTGTTGCACAAGATGGCAACCGAAATGTACTTCCGATCGCTTTCGCCATCGTGGAGCGTGAGTGCTTGAGTCTTGGGAATTTTTCTCTCACAAATTTACTGAGAGCACGTTGTCAGAGAAGATAATATTTGCATTATATCAGATAGATCGAAAGGATTACTTGCTGCGATAAGGCGATCGGGGGTTCCGTGGAGGTCTGTTTATTGCATACGGCACATCGCGGCAAATTTTCATAGAGATTATAAGAATAAAGATTGGAAAAAAGAACTCGTGAACATGGGTAAAAAAAATTGTTTGTATTTATTTAAAAAATTACTTTTCAAATTTTTTGTTGTTTTTAGAATGATGGTTTCAAATTAAATATGCAGCTTATGAGTTAGAACCGCGAAGATTTAGGCAGAGGTTCGCGAGGCTTGAATCTCAGATGTCATCTTTACCAACAGATCTCCGAACATGGTTGGGTAGCATGGAGAACTGGCAATGGACTCAAAGTTATGATGAGGGGTTTCGGTATGGGCAGATGACGACTAACTTGGTAGAGGCGATCAACTCTGTATTGAGGCGCACACGCCATCTCCCGATTTCTGCTGTGTTCTCGGCAACATTTTATAGGTTGGCAACATTGATGCCCAAGATGGGGTTGAGACAAGCTAAGCAGATTAAGGCCGGGCACGTGTACGTAGAGGACGTCCGAAAGGCCATGGCGGTAAATAGTCGAAGGGCACAAACAATGAACGCTGAATTGTATTCGCGCGACTTGGGGACTTTTCGAGTTCAAGAGTACATCGGCCGTCGTTCGGGTCTTCCACCTAGATCGTACGCAGTTGATCTGCGAAACAGACAATGCGAGTGCGGGATATTTCAGACTCTTCGATATCCGTGTGCGCATGTTCATGCAGCTTGTGCGAGAGCAAACTTAAATGTTGAACAATTCATAGACGAGATCTACACGTTGGAACGCACATTACGTATATGGGGGAACGAATTTCCTGTAATGCCCGATGTCTCAAACTGGGAAGTTCCAGCTTCTGCTTTCGAGATGGTGCCTGACCGTAGTCTCCGCAGAAATCCTAAAGGTCAACCACAATCAACGAGAATTCGAAATGACATGGATGTCAGGGAGACGGGTGAACCCAAACTGTGCACTGTGTGTCGAACATCAGGACACAACCGATCAACATGCCCACATCGTGTCTATGTTTCTCGGTCAATCGTCTCTCGTAATCCGGACTCCAAGATGACGAGTGATATATTATTTATGATTTTTACTCATAAAAGCCCTATATATTAATATTAAAGTAAATGTATTTGTAACATAATTTTTAGTTCTATAGCTCAAGACAAAAATAATTTAGTGACTATGACACGGATGGACAGCTTGAATTATTCACATAAGTGAATAGTCAAAATTATGGATGATGTTTCTGTAATACCCCATACCCGTACCTGAGACTGGGATAGGATACGAGGCATTACCGAGATTTTTTTAGAATAATTTCAATTAATTTATATTATATAGTATTCATTTTCATGTTTCATGTACAATCCTTTTCATTTTTTTCCAATTTTTGGTGATTTTCCAAAGTCAGAACAGGGGAACCCGAATTTATTCTGACCTTGTCTCACAAAATTCATTATATCTCATAATTTACAATTCAATTGCTTATACCGTTTCTTCTGTAAGAAACTAGACTCAATAAGCTTTAATTCCATTTTTTATTCATCCTCTAATTCAATTTCTACAATTTTTGGTGATTTTTCAAACTTATACTACTGCTGCTGTCCAAAATAGTCTTAGTGCAAAATGTTGATTTTTCATTTCTAACTTATGAATTACTTTACAATTCAATCCTTATTTCATTTCTAACTTGAATTCCTATCAATCTAACCCTAATTCATCTTTTTATTCAACATAAACAATATTTAGAAATCTAATATCTTTCAAAATATTCAATTAATTTCATCAAAACCTTGTCCCAAAGCTTCTAAAACATCAAAATTAAGTAAAAAGGGCTTGATTGACTTACCTATTAAAGTTTAAAGCTTCAAAACCATGATTTTCCCTTTTCTTTCTTTCTTTCTTTCTTTCCTTTCTTTCTCCCCTGTTCTTCTCTGTTTCGTTTCATCCTTTTCTATTCTTTTTTTTCTCCTTTTATTTCCTTTACTTTATATATATATAATAATAATAATGATAATAATAACTTAATAAATATCTAATTAATATCAAATATTTATTTTACATTTGTATCCATTTATATCCACACACTTGTCACAATTTAATATATTTATTATATTATTATATACATAAAAATCTTATAATTATTTAATTAATAAATATATTTTATAATCAAATACATGTATTACAAATATATGTATTTTTATTTATACACTTGTACCAATCATTTCCATACACTTATCACATTTTAATTTATTCATTGTATAATATTTTATTTGAAATGTTTATTATGAAATTATGATTATCGCTATAGTACAAAAAAATCGAACTTGTGAATTTATATAACTAAATTTTAGTGACCATTTGTTAATATTATTAAATTTCAATATTATTTTATGAATGGTGATTAATATTTATGTATGTTAATTGTTATGAAAATATATTTAAATTATTTGTAAGTATTAATATTTAAGTATTAATTTTTCTCATTTAATACTTTATTCTATCTCCTTTCGGCTTATTTGCACTTTAGGTCCTTCCTCATTTGACAATTGAGCTATTTAATCATTTTAACAACTTTTAATTAGAATCAAATAAAGTTGAAAAGGAAAGGAGAATGGAAATGAAATGGAAATGAAATTAGAATGAAATAAAGTTGAAATGAAATGGAAATGAAATAATTAGAATGAAATAAAGTTGAAATGAAATGGAAATGAAATTAGAATGAAATAATTAGAATGAAATAAAGCTGAAATGAAATGGAAATGAAATTAGAATGAAATAAAGTTGAAATGAAATAAAATGAAAATGAAATGAAAAAAAAAAAAGTTAGCATCACCTAATTTGCAGGCTAGGCCTGCATCACCTAAGAGGCCTGACAATGGCCTTGCAATGGCCGGCTTCTTGCTTTTATTAAGCCTCCAAATAACTTTTATCAAGCCCGATAACTCCGTGTCGTGCCTAAAAAATCTAAAAAATAATATTAGAAAATATGAAAAAAATGTAACAAATTTTAAATTTAATTTGAAAAAATTAAAATATAACATTATATATTTAAAAAATTTATGAAAACAATTTAAAAAACACTGATATTAAGACCACTTTTAATTAATTTGATAAAATATAAAATGAATTGAAAAAAGATAATAAAATATAATATAAAAACTAAATTGAAAAATAATATGAACTAATAATATGAAAAAAATAATATGAAATGAATTGAAAAAAATAATTGAAAAAAAAAAAGTGATAAGACCTTCCAGGCCTGTGTCACAGGACCATTCATACTTTTTTTTTTTCATTTCATTTTTTTTCCAATTTTACCGTTGAAGTCAAATGGTCCCCTACTATAAATAGGCTATTCCGACGACCATCAACGACCACCGAGCACCTTCAGAAACCTTCTACAATTACTGTTCATCGCCGACATTCCCGAATCACTCCATGGATTCTAATCCTAATGTTCTTTTAAATGATAACGATCACATTGCAGCTAATATACATCAGGTAAACGAGAAATAAAATGTTTTATTTATTTTTAATTATTCTTTTAATTTTTTTGCCATGAGAAATATAACATTATATATTTACTATAAACGCAGGATCTATACCGACTTGTGAGACCCCGGCTGCATGATCCCGGTTATTTTCCTGATAGAAGAGTTTTACCGTATTTGAATGTAGCGGGTTTTGGGGTAGCCGCATACATTCAGATATCTGAGCTACGAGCCGATTTAATATCGGCTTTAGTTGAAAGATGGCGCGGAGACACGTGACGCCCCACCTCCCGTGTGGAGAGGTTACCATTACACCGCAAGACGTAGCGGTCCAACTAGGGCTTTCAGAACGCGTGGCGATGGACGGACTTGGAAGAGTGCCCGATCCATGGAGCACTTGCGGCGGTTACTTGGAAGGGTGCCACCAACGATTTATGGAAGGACGATTAACACGTATTAAATTTAATTGGTTAAAACAAAACTTCCAACATCTTCCGAGAAATCCAACGCAGATGGACATTATTTACGCTTACGAGAGCGCTTTATTCTTCAACTTATAGGTGGGATACGATGCTTGGACGAAATCAAAATAAAGTCTCATTAATGTATCTCCCTTACTAGAAGATCTCGAGCTTGCCGCAGATTTAGTTGGGGCTCTGCGGTGTTGGCATGCTTATACCGCGAACTTTGTCGAGCAACAAAGCCGTCTACAAAAACAATAGGCGGTTCTTTGCCTTCATCACTAGCTTCTTGGGCATTATATCGAATGCCATTTCTAGCATCGGTGAGCCATCAACCGTATGTCCGCCACTCGTTAATAGGTAAATATATAGTTTAATTTTGCCATCTATTTTTAATTGTATACTCTAGTATACTTATATTTTTCATATTGGAAATAATACGATATTTTTTTTTTTTTTTTTTTTTTTAGATGGGCAATCGTCAGACTGAATCGGCCGATCTTTCACGTTACCTATGTACCGTATGATGATGGAGACTCATTCGGGGATCTTTCAGAAAAGACAAATTCGAATTTCTTTTTTTTAAATACAATAATTGCGCAAGAAAAAAAATTAAATATAACGTGTTCTTTATATTATGCAGTTCATATGGATGCCATATAGTGAGGAACATATCGCAGCACTCATACCATCATGGGTTACCGAGCAGCAACAGGTGTTCGTGTCAAATGTGCCGTTGATTAATTTCCATATGGTGGAGTGGCACGATGGAAGTCGGGTTTTGAGGCAGTTTGGTTGCTCACAACCTATTCCGAACCTTCCCGTCAACATTAAAGAAGTCCACGGAATGGATAAAAAGGGTTCGGGTCGAGACGCATTAAATTGGGCGCAAAAACATGAACCATATATCTTTCTATGGAATATGCGACATTCGAGGCGCCCTCTCTTGTATGCCTTAGAGGGAGGGTTTTCTCCTACGCCTGAGTACGCAGCATGGTATATGGCATACGGAAAACCGTTTATATTCCAAGGTAATTACGTGCTGATCCAAAAAGACGCGCAACCGGAATCTTCTCAATGGCAACCAAGGAACGCACAACCGCGCAGTAATCGAGTTCCGCCATTCGGTGACGTCGAGTCCGATACTACCTCGAACCCCGATCTCGAGCCAGAATATGAAGCATCCGGCTCATCATCACACCCCATGGATCCGGATCCACTGCGAGATATTCCTCCATTGTTTGAGAATATTTTTGGTGACAAGCCTCAACATTCGACACGATCCGGATCATCCTCATACCACCCGGAACTCCCGGAAGTCCATCCCGAAGCACGTACACCCACCATCGAGGATATTTTTCCATCGGCACCTCCGATCATGCAATACCCAATTACTCCCGATTATGGTGTATATGATTATTCTACTTTTTTAAGTACACCGGAGTCTGGACCGAGCAATTACCAAACGCCTGAGCGAGGTGCACGACATCGCCGACGGAGGCATCCCGACCGTTACACGCCGGCACCGGGGACGTCACCGGGATCGCAACAATTTTAAAATTTTTTTTGTTAATTTTTACTTTATTTTAAAATTATTCTGTAAATATTTCTTTTATAGTGAAATTATTCTGTTTTTTAATATTAATTTTATATCTCTAAAATAATTATTTGTTTAAATAAATGACTTTGAAATATATAACGAAATTCGAATATGTAATAGTACACGACAATTTTAATTTAGATGCACAATAAAATACAATCATTCTACAATATTAATACAAAAAAATATGCACTACATTAAATTTAAACACTCGACAGACTACAAACAGATAGGTAAATTTAATACACGATAATTTGAAATTCAAAATTTATATATTACAGATTAAATTAAATTTACAGATACAAAAAAGTAAAAACATTCTAAGAAATTAATACATGAAAATATAAAAATTAAACCTTAAATCCTAACAACTATATTAAATTTAAAGATATAAAAAAATAATTTAAAGATATAAAAAAATACAAACATTCTTAAGAAATAACCAAATTATTTTTTATATTAGTTTATTCACAATTAATCGTCTTCTGCTTGTATCATGTCTACGTTGCATCAGTATAAGATAATTGGATATCTGAAACAGTCAATAAAATAAAAAATAAACCTTTGCATGGAGACTCTACCAACCGGTTCAAAGCACAACTTAATTGCGGAATAAACACCATTGCACCATAGATAATGTCTATCTGCGTTGAACAACTCGATTAACAATCTATGGCGCAAATAATTATCCAACACTTAATGACATAACCTTTAGGGTGGACATGACAGTATATAATTCAACTTCGTTAAAACATGACAGTATATAATTCAACCTCGAAATCCGGTTGTACACTACAAAAAACTCCCACCTACAATCCACTACAAAAAACTCATTTGATAATATCCTATAAAACACTCTCATTTTGATTGCTCTCTCAATTTTTTTTTTAATTCCATTTACACCATTAGAACCAAACCATCCACTATATATAAGAGGTTTGGTCTTTGACAGAAGTGCCAAAGATTCAAATTTTTTTTTTTTTTTTAAAATTGGTATTTTTAGAGAGCAAAAAAATTTTTTTGAAAAAAAAATCGAAATTTTTTTTTGGGCTGGGTGTCGGCCATTGACAGGCCAACACAAAATTTTTTTTTTTAAAACTCGTATTTTTAGAGAGCAAAAAAAAATTTTTTTGAAAAAAATTTGAATTTTTTTGTTATCTTGGTGCGGCCATTGACAAAGCCAAAGACCCAAAAATTTTTTTTTTTAAAACTCGTATTTTTAGAGAGCAAAAAATTTTTTTAAAAAAATTCAAATTTTTTTTTGGGTTATCTTCAGCGTGCCGCCATTGACAGTGCCAAGACCCAAAATTTTTTTTTAAAACTTAAACTTGTATTTTTAGAGGGTAAAAATTTTTTTGAAAAAAATCGAATTTTTTTGGGTTGTACTTAGTGCAAGCCATTGTGAAAGCCAAAGACCCAAAATTTTTTTAAAACTCGTATTTTTAGAGAACAAAAAATTTTTTTGAAAAAATTCGATTTTTTTTGGTTGTACTTGGTGCCCGCCATTGACAAAGCCAAAGACCCAAAATTTTTTTAAAACTCGTATTTTTAGAGAGCAAAAAAATTTTTGAAAAAAAAATTCAATTTTTTTGGGTTGTCTGGTGTCGGCCATGGATGGGCCAAGACCCAAAAATTTTTTTTTTTTTTAAACTCGTATTTTTAGAGAGCAAAAAATTTTTTGAAAAAAATTTGAATTTTTTCTTTGGGTTGTCTTGGTGCCGCCATTGACAAAGCCAAAGACCCAAAAAAGTTTTTTTAAACTCGTATTTTGTATACCAATATGATACGGTTTAAAAAAAAATACTATGGTTCCGGCCATTGACAGGCCAGAACTAAAAAAATTAATTTTTTAAAGCCTGACACAATCATTTGGCAATCATGGGTGCAAAATACGAGTTAATTCAGGCCATTGACAGGCCAAAACTCAATTTTACTGTTCATTTCAGGTTATATTTGTGATTATTTTTTAACCTGAGTTATTTTTATAAATATCAAAATTTTTTAGATTATTTTAATAAAATGGCCTTAAAAAAGAAGAAGCTGTCGGCTGCTAGCCATCTAGGATCAGATATTTATTCTTTTACATTTTTTGTTGGTTGAGATGAAGACGACCACTAATCCAAAAAGAAACGGGCCAGTAAACATAAATTTCTATTAGACCCAGTGTCTCAGCCCATGTTATTAGGCCTATTGGTTATTAGTATTATTGATTGGTAGGTTTCGTAGGGGTCTTAAATTCTCTTCTAATTCCAAGCCCTGAATTTCCCTTCTTCCAAATTCAACACTTCATTCACTCGGCGACGTCAAGCACTTAAAGGTTAGTCTTCCTTAGTTTTCCCTTCTGCTATTCTATTGCTCTTTCTTCATTCTTATATCCCTACTCAAGGAGTTGCCTCACTCGTTAGCGGCTGCAGCGGCGGCTGTATCCCCTTTCTTCGAATTTCTCGTATTCTATCTGTATGAATTGAATAGATTGATTAGTTGGGTTATGATTTAATCTTTTGTTTTTAGCTTGTTATGATGAAACTTTCGGATCCGCACAGTGACAGAAATTTGTTTTGTAATTTACTGGCGTAATCGCCGTTTAGGGTTTAGTTGCATGCTAAATGTTCTTTTTTTCTTCTTTCGTTTTTTGAACCTTGTGGTTTTAGCTTAACTCTTTGAGCAATGGGTACATGTTCTTACTATTGAATCGAATGCCGGGTTGAACTTCCCTAGATTTGTTAACTCCTTGCCTAGCTTATTTTTGTTTTTTGCATCTCAATTCTATATATCTGTGTTTCATTTTTTATGGTTTAATAGTAAAATTTGGGTAAAAATGCTATTGCCGCCCTTGTAATAGGCGTTTGATTTCAGTTTGCCCCTCTAGTAAAAAAAAGGGGCAAATTAGTGGGCAAATCAGTCTCACTTGGTTACATCAAAGAGTAAATTAGTCATTTTGCTAAAAATTCCATCCATTTCTACTGTTAAGTGATGTCTGGTTGCTTGAATTAGTCCCTTAAGGTCTCTGTTTGTTAACAATTTCATCCATTTTGCTTGAATTAGTCTCTTCATATTAGCTAGAGGTACATGTGGCACACCATTGTCACTGTTTGGTTGCTCCGCCAGTCATTTCATCACTCAACAATAGAAATAGATGAAATTCTTAACAAAAGGATTAGATTGCTCTTTGATCTAAAGTACAAGGACTAATTAGTCTATTTTTGAGTAGAGGGGGCAAAATGCAATTCGACTCCTAGCATAGGAGCCTCCATGATACTTTTACTGCAAAATTTGTTACTTTAGCTCATTTGTTTTACGTTAAGATTTTGATAGAGTAAATTGCCTATATTTCATGTCGTGGTTTAAAAGCACTTGCCCAGTGTTGTGAGAACTAAGGTGAACTATATCAGTAACATTTTCCTTAAGGCTTGATTTTATTTAACAACCTAACAAACTCAGCGCATAGGATTTCACTACCTTCAGTTTATTAGCTTGTTTTTGGTATAAGTTATTTATTGCCCCTTTTGGTATAAGTTGCATTTATTTTGGTTTTTGATGTAATTGACACGTTAGTACAGCATATCTAGTCTAGTCAGCTCAGATTCTTCCAGTTAGTCAAATTGTTTTGATGGTGTGTAAAAAAGATTTTTTTTCTTTTCTGTTTACGCTCTTCTCTGCTTCCAAGAAGTATATTTGTGATATAATTGTTGGCATGCCTGGGAAAAGGGATAGGATTGAAGCTGCATTAAATTTGCGATATAAGTTGTGAAGTCTAGGCTAGGATGCACTAATGTTTTCTAAATACAATCATCTTATTTCATGTAAATTTTTATTTTTATGATGTTAATTTTCAGGTTGTAGCTTAGAGAAGTGTACTTTTCTACGTGCTAAATACCAACCCGAGGTTTGAAGATGGAAATTGTTCCAAGGGAGGGTGAAAGTGCTTTGTCAGGTCCAAGGCCAATGGAATGGTCCACTGTTCCGTATGCTCCTCAAGGACCAGACAGAAATGGAAACAAACGTACGTCAAGTCTCGAATCACCAATAATGTTGCTTACCGGACATCAGAGTTCTATATATACCGTGAAGTTCAATCCAGCCGGGACTGTTGTTGCATCTGGGTCGCATGACAGGGAAATTTTTCTGTGGAATGTCCATGGAGACTGCAAAAACTTCATGGTTCTCAAAGGGCACAAGAATGCAATTTTGGATCTTCATTGGACCACTGATGGATCCCAGATAGTATCAGCTAGCCCCGACAAAACTTTGAGAGCATGGGATGTTGAAACAGGGAAACAAATCAAAAAGATGGCAGAACATTCTTCTTTTGTGAATTCATGTTGTCCATCACGGAGAGGGCCACCTCTTGTTGTTAGTGGATCTGATGACGGAACTGCCAAACTTTGGGATATGCGTCAGAGAGGTGCCATCCAAACATTTCCTGATAAATACCAAATTACAGCCGTCAGTTTCTCCGATGCATCAGATAAGATCTTCACCGGTGGCATTGACAATGATATTAAGGTTTGGGACTTACGTAAAGGTGAAGTAACAATGACACTTCAAGGTCATCAAGACATGATAACAGGTATGAGTTTGAGTCCCGATGGTTCCTACCTTCTCACCAATGGTATGGATTGCAAACTCTGCATATGGGATATGCGCCCTTATGCACCACAGAATCGTTGCGTAAAGATTTTCGAAGGTCACCAACACAATTTCGAAAAGAACTTGTTGAAATGTGGCTGGTCACCAGATGGAAGCAAGGTCACAGCCGGTAGTTCAGATAGAATGGTCTACATATGGGATACAACATCTCGACGCATCTTGTACAAGCTTCCTGGCCATACAGGATCTGTGAATGAATCTGTATTCCATCCTAATGAACCGATCATTGGTTCTTGTAGCAGCGACAAACAGATATATCTGGGGGAGATATGAACTGTGCTCGTTTCTGCCTTGTTAGTGATTGCAAGACTAATCTTAGAGATCTTATTGTCCTAAGTAGACCTTTGAAAAAGTTGTATTTTGTCTCTGTAGTTTTAAAGCTGAGAACATGACATCTTTATTGATAATGTAATGAATTTTGTTCAAAATTATTACATTTAGAAATTCTGTTGGGATACAGGTCATATACAATCGCATTCTTCCTGCCTCTGCGAGGATTGACTTGGGAGTACCTGAGGCATCTTCCTGAATCATTGTTATGCCCCAACTTGTAGAAAATGGCTTGCTTTATACATTGAATTGCTTCATTTCATTGAGTTGCATGCAACCAGTATGTTATATGGGAATTTGTTTTTTTAATATGATTTTATTATAATTTGGGGGGAATGAGACGATTTATTGATTAAATAAAATTGTATTATCATTAGTCTAAAGCAAAATATAAAATAAAATAAAATAAAATACCAGTGGTCATGATCTACATTAAATGATGTCAATATAAAATACAACACCCAATAAGAAGTATGGGTGATTAGCCAAAGAGCAAAAACTAGCCGTTAGGAGCTTAACTTTCATAGTTGGCACAACGGTCAGATGTCCAGCTTTTCCACATGATACCCCCAAACCTCCTCTCTTTATATACTCTGCTCTCCATTCTTTCCTCCTCCAACAAACCTTCAATTCTCTTTCAGAAACACAGTTTCAACCTGAAATTTCCATTTGTCCATTCCAAGCTCTCATCAATGGGTCTCTCAGTTGAGAATTCGGTAACACAATCTCATACCCGAACCCACAAAACCTTCCTCATCACAAACTACATCCTCTTGGGAGCTGCTTCCGCCTGTATCTTCCTCGTCCTCTCCCTCCGCTTGCTCCCGTCCTTGTGTGGATTCTTCCTTATCCTCCTCCACGTCGTCAGCATAGCCGCTGCCGTCTCGGGTTGCTCCGTCGTCACTTCCGGGTCCAACAAGTTCTACGCAGCTCACATGGTGGTGATGGTGTTGACATCGATATTCCAGGGCTCGGTTTCGGTGCTTATATTGACCCGAACTTCTGATTTCTTGGGGTACTTGAAGTCCTACGTGAGGGAAGATGATGGGGCGGTGATATTGAAGTTGGCTGGTGGGCTATGTGTGGCTGTTTTCTGCTTGGAATGGATGGTGTTGGGCCTTGCTTTTGTGTTGAGATACTATGCCTTTGTGGAAGGTCATGGGGTTGGCAATGGCAGCCAAGCAGCATATCAGAGAAACGGGAAGGTTCAAGATGAAGATTTGAAGAAGTGGCCATGGCCAATCCAAGTTTAAAAATGATAATTTTCATATATGCTTGTCAGACTGGTTATTCGTTGATTTGTTTGTAATGTTTGGTTGATTGAAATTTTATTTTCGAACTCAGCATATATCTTCCTCCTCCCCCAATCTTTAGTGACTGCGCTTAACACCATTTAAACTCAATGGAACCGTTACTCAGACAAATCCAGACCCTTATTTCATTTTGTGTTGAATGTAAAGCTTTAGCGCTTAAGCCTTAACACTCAGATCCAACCACTTCATCATTTCATCTTTGTTTCTTGATTTTGATTGGAATTCAAATCATTTAACCCTGTAATTACTTTCTAATTTTTTTCATATTAATTTCGCATAAAGCTATCAAATTTAAGAATTGAATATTACTGTTATTAAATTATTTCCTACTTCCTATACACGAGGAATGGTGTTTCAAAATAAATAATATTTTATTTGGTTAAAATTACACACTTTCATAACTATCTTAAACAGACAAATTTTTATTTAAATTAGTTAAGTTAAAATTGCATTTTGGCCCATAAAAATTTGATTTAATCTTTTAAATATTATAAAGAGTGAAATTATATTTTTACTATCGTAAAAATTAAAATTTAATTTCAGTCCCCTTAAAACTATTACCAAAATAACATATATATACATCTAACAATTTAGAGAAGGTTAAAATATACTACTTTGACAAATTTTGAGATTTAGTCTTTGCACATAAAAATTATTATTATTATTATTGTAATTTAAAATTTTCAATCTAACCACTAAAATCTTAGGCCTTTTTTTGTGTCAACTTAAAATTTTAATTAAAATTATTGACAAAAAATGAAATGATAAAAAAAAAAAACATTTTAACTTTTAGAGAATTAATTAATAAAGGAATTCTAAATATGAAGAATGAAACTTTGAGGCGGAAGTGTTAATGGTAAGAGTTGAGCTAAATTCATATTTACGCGTGATATTTGTATATTATTTGTTTAAATTCGGTTCAACTTTAAATATGATTTTATTTTTTTAAAACTATTTTACACCTTCTATATTATTTTTAAAAAATATATATTAATTTTCATTTAATATTTTATATGATTTTTCAACCTAACATATATATTTAATTTTATATTATATAATATATAATATATAATATAATATATAAAAATAAAAATATATTATAAAGTATAAAATAGACAAAGTTGGGCTGCCTAAAGCGTTGAATATAGAAATTTAAGCCCGACCTATATTTTAAGCAAACCTAGTTCTTTTTATATTAGTCTCACATTTTTATTCAAACCCCCTCATATTTCGAATAGACTTTTGAATTTGGATGAATAATTCAACCCATGAACAAGTCTACTTTAAAGCAACTATGAAGGTTTTTTTTTTCATCAATCGCTTTAATTAATTAATTTAATGTCTTCATTGGAGGTTTAGGGAACGATAATCTTGAATTCTAGACAGTCTCATTTGGTTGGGTTGATACTCGTGTATTGCATTATTTAATACGCTAAGATTACATAACTTACAAATAACCATGTGCTTGGTAGATGTGTAAATTAATACATCAAATTTTTTTATGCGCAAGTTGAGTGATATTTATCATTAATGTAGACGTGGTATCTATTTAACACAAGGTTTTGCGAGTTACTTCCAATTATGCACTTATTTAATTAAATAAATGCTCCAAAATTTGTGAGATTAAACAATATTTTGAACTTATACTAATATATAAATTTATCCCCAAAGTATGAAATTTTGGTGTGAGCTTCGAATAAATAATAGAAATGTCTATAGTTCCTGGGTTACTCTTCTCTTCTCACCTACTTATTTCTTTACTTTATTTATATTCATGAGATAAATTTATTTTTGAAAAACACGTCCCGTTAGTTTTTTTTGTTCACATTAGTTTCATGAGATAAACATCAGTTACCTCTCTCGTTTTGTTTTTTTTGTTACTGAGCTGAGCTTGTTCAGATTAACCTAAAACTAAATTTATTTCAAATTTTTTTATAAATTTGTTGTGATAGATTTGGTACTTTTCGGCATTTAATGAGCTTGCTTTCTAAGTATTTTAATATGTTTTATTGCGTTTTCACATTTCTTAGTTTACGATTAAAATATTATAAAATAAAAGTTTTTACGCATTGACTTAATCAAGCCCATACCGGCCTTAAGGTGATTTTAACGATTTATTTGAGTGTGCAGGACATCTAATTTTAGGCCCAAGAGCATAAGGAATGAAAGCCGAATCATAACACAAGCTTTCGGAATTGCAACACAACCGAGTTGTTAAGAAAAATCATATTCGAAGTTGTGTGTCGCGACACAAGTGCGGCGTGAGGTTAAAAATAAGCACGGGTGTTTTCGTCCGCACAATACATCTTTTTATGTAATTAAGGCTGGTGTTTGCTTAATTAGGGCCGCTAAACTCTCCTATAAATAGTTAAGTTGTGGAAACCTTTGGGAGCTTTTTGCTACATTAGTTTAGGGTTTATTTTAGTAGATTTAGGTTAACTTAGGTTCTAATTTATTTTTCTGAACATTTTTATTTCTTGTTCTTCGACTTGAGTTCGATTTTAATTCAAGTCTTTGCAATTTCAACATTTTAGTACTTTCTTTTATTATTTGTTTGCAAATGCTAGGATCTCGAGCATTGTTAAAGGATTTCGCTATTTCGAGCACTCCACAACACCAAACCTATAATTTCTATCTTTTCTCTTTTATATTATTTTGTGGTTTTGCATGATTAATCTAATTGTAGAAAAGACGATTTTTGAGATTAGGAGTGGCTAAATCTTTTGGGAGATTAACAAGCGAAAGTGAGAGTGATTAACGAAAGAATTAAGGTTTTTCCAATAGGATTAATTGGTGTAAATATACGTGTTCTTAGACCTTAGGCTTGATGACCCTAGGAAGTAATATAGGTAAACGGATTGAGAGACGAGGATACCGAGTAAATCGTGTATTTGTCCCAGTCAGGAAAGTGAGACCGAGAGGTAAGCGTGTATTGGTTGATTAGTTAGACATTAGAGGTCGAGAGATAATACTGTCTAAGGAATAATTAATCTTCTCATAAAAACCCTAAGTCAGAAGTTGATTACAACCACGAAAGCGAGTTAATCTTCTGTCTGTCATTCGAGTGATTTTCGTGTGTTAACATTATTTGTGTAGTTTCGATTTTTAATTTTATTTCTTTGTCTTAATCTTTAATATTGATTTTCGTAATATGATTTTTAATAAGTATTGTTTAGACCTGTTGCGGTAGATAATAATATTTTTCCCTTGGGTATGATCCTCAGAATACTTCCGGTGACGTTGTAACACTAATCTATATTGCAATTTGACATGTTTGCTTGCAGATACTGCACTTAAATATTTATATATATTTATATGATTTTAACTCTAAACATTCGTACATTTGGAGGCGGTCACACTATCAAAAATAGAGTGTATAAAAATGGTTAAAGTATGTGGGAGGTCCTTGTGTTATAGGGACCGGAACAAATAAGTCCTTATATTATTAATGGATCAATTTAGTCCCTACACTATTAAAAGAATTAAATAAGTCCAAATTGTAATAGAGTTAACATTTAATATATAAAAAATAACTTGAAAATTATTCTTTTCAATTGCAACTCAATTCCAAACAAAATACTTAATTTATAAAATAATAAAAACTTAAAAAATATTAACTCTGTTAAACAAAAAATGATATTTTTTTAACAGCAAATGTCAACTCTATTCTAGTTTGACCTTATTTGATCTATTTTCTTTTTATAGTATAGGAACTAAATTGATCCATTGAATAATAAAGGATTAATTTGATCAAATCATTATAGTAGAAGGACCTCTGAAGTATATTATTCACATTTGATAAATTTATTAGTCTTCTTGAACTATTTTGTATTCCTAAATCATTATAAACCAAGCAACTTCTCCGATCTACAAAATTATTTTATTCAATGATTTTGTTTTCTATGAAGCTTTGAAAATATTTAATATTAAACAATTACTTAAATTATGGGTCAAATTTTAATTATTTTTATAATATTAATTAATACATGCACCTATAAGTTTTAGCTTTGTTCTCATGGCTACCTGATGATCTATGTCTGCCAAAGGGACTCAACCCATTATTCCCACTCTTCTCACTTTCTATGCTCTTTCACATTAACCCTCTAGAAAGACTTTCAAAATATTGTTCCCACTTTTAATACACTTTTTTCTTCTCCGCATTAACCAAAAAAGTAACAACATACGAGGATAAATTCTGGGTAAGTTTTAGATTTAGTTAATTCATCACTTTTAATTTTAAAATTTAATCCTAATCCAAATAAAGTTAGACCAGAATTACGACCCCTTGGACCCTAAACAAGAAAGCTATGATGGAAAGCCAGGGGTAAAAGAATCAGGGAAGCCCCTATATGTAGGGGCGGATCACATTTCGGCTCTTCTACTGAAACTGTGCAAATTAGTTCTTATATATTTTGAAATATGTAAATTAGTCCCTCCATTAAATTTTTTTCTATTAAAAGATGATGTGGAATGTTAAATCAATGTTGGAAATTTTTTTATAGGTAAACTATGAAAATGGTCACCCAACTATTAATTTAATTTATTTAGCCACTAAACTTTTCAAAATTAAATATTTTAGTTAATTTGAGTGGATGTGGGCTTTTTTATTGGTCTAGTAACAAAATTAGGCCTCTAATGTTTACACATTCTATTTTGATCGTACATATAAAAAAACTCAACAAGTTTAGCCCTCTATGTTTTCAAAATTTGTTATTTTAGTTCTAATTATTAAAAAAAACTCAATAAATTTGGCCCCAACATTTACAAAATTTGTCAATAAATTATTTTTTTGGAATGAAAATTCATTCGATTTTTTAGCATTAGAACTAAAATGACAAATTTTGTAAACATTGAGGGCTAAATTTGTTGAATTTTTTATATTTAGGATCAAATTGGTAGAATGTGTAAATATTAGAGGGCTAGTTTGTTACTAGACCAATAAAAAAACTCACATAAGCTCAAAGTGACTAAAATATTTAATTTTGAAAAGTTTAGTGACTAAATAAAAAAAAATGAATAGTTAGGCAACCAAAATAGAACAAAAGGTATAATTAGGTAACCGTTTTTATAATTTACTCATAAAAAAATAATTTTCAGCATAGATTTAACATTCCACGGTCATCATTTAACAGAGGGGTTAACTTACACATTTTGAAATGTACAATAGTTAATTTGCCTATTTTTTCAGTAGAGATGCCAAAATGCAATCTGTACCTAAGTACAGGGACTTACTTGGTACTTTTACCAAAGCCAGGTGATAGTGGTGCTAATGATGAGAAATAAAAATTCGACATGATAGCAGATTTACCCGAGTACGTTGCGAGTGATTTGGAGGGAATTATGGTTTTCCTGCAACGATGAATTAGGTATCGAAGGGTATCACCAATTGTGTCTATGAAGTGAACTAGTTGGGTGTAGTGAAAAAAGCATGCTGCTAAACTCAAAGATGGTGCAACTTCGTTTAAGTTTGGTGAAAAGCCTGTGACTCAGCCGAAGACCTAGGGAGGTGATTAGTATGGCTAGTGAGGAGCACAACATATTACACTTTAAACCCCGAAGATGGTTTCCTCACTTTCAGGTGGATGAAAACAATGATCCAAACATGCATTCTAACATGAAGCAGGAGCTAAGAGGTAGGGACAGATACTTTGGTATTTGTTATGAATGCTTGATAAACGAACTCCCCTACATATTATTCTGACTTTCCTGTTATTAGATGCTCATCCACTAGAACGCATGTAAGTAACACTACATCTTTTAATATTATTGTCAATTCGTCGCATAGAAAATAAAACATATATGTTTCGAATCTCTCTAATTCAATTAGGGTGGAGATGAAGAATAGAAACAAAGTAAAATTCTCAATTTGACTGACGCGATAGAATCTAATGTTGTTATTCTCAATAAGGGATCAACTATTATGAAGAAAAATCGAGATTTGACGAAAGAAATGTTTAGGTATTTAAGATGGTATATAATGTAGAGGAATAATGTTTTGGGTTTAAACACAATAATGAAGTGACCACCATCATTAAAAAAGACTTAGATTCCATCACATGATTCTAGGTCATGCTTAGAATTAATAAAATAAGAAGTTTCATATTGAGGTCCCCTCCTAAACGTAGGTCTTCTATATGGAATCTATCTGTATTCACTTACATCCTTTTACATTATATATATTTTTATATTAATCACGTTAAATCTAATATAAATTTAAAATTTCATAAAGTTGAATAATTATTCACAATACTTTAGATAAATAAAATTATATCGAAAAAATTACTATTTTTTTATATAAAATTATTTATTGACGGTATCAAATAATGTTTTTATATAAATTTATATATTGATAATTATGAAAAAAGATTATTTATTTTTAAATATAAAAAAAATGAAGCAAATGAGAAGTGAGGTTTGTGATAATAAACGAACGGTGAATAAAAAAATAGAAGCTGTTGTGTAAAGTCCAGTTTGAACTCATATTTTAAGTAAAAAAAGAAATCCCAAGTTGTGATTGGAAAATTGAAGCAGGAGAGCGAAAGGCACTTTGGAAGTGTGGGATTCGAAGCATGCGGAGCATAATAAAGCCATACTACAGCCTTTAGCCCTCAATTTTGGACCTAACATAAAAATACTGTCTATATGATATGATATATTAAAGTAAACATTATAATACTATAATATTAGCACACCACATCTCATACTCTTTTTATATTTAACATTTATGTCCGAAATTTTAACAACATTCAATTATTTTTGTCCAGTTAAAAATGTATAACACACCACATGCGTACTTAAACTATTAAATATATATTACATTATAATATAATTATAGTCTGAGTGGACAAAATTATGTAAAAGTTTATAATAACAAAAAGAATTAAACGTGGTTTTAGATGAAATGAAAACATTAACATGACCAAGATTATAATTTTTGAGTTCAAATCTCATGATTCTCATAATGTGTACTTATTTTTTTTTAGAAAGGGCATAAATATACTTAAGATAATATTTAGGTTAAAGCATGCCATAAGTCCTTGTACTATTCAAAAGTTTGGAATTTAGTTCATATGGTTTTATTTTTAGGAATTTAGTTCCTCTACTTTTTAGATTTCAAAATTCAAGTCCAACTCTTGGCATTGTTAAATTCGTAATTACAACGCCTGTTTTTAGTTGCATGGCTATTAAGTGGGTATTTTTTTTAAGTTCATAATGTCACACTAATAAATTTAACAAAAAAATTTTAGTTGTGTTAACAGTTGAACCTAATTTTGAAATCTAGAAAATAGATGGACCGAATTCTTAGAGTCGTGTGACATTTTGAATTGTTAACACAATTAAATTTTTTGAAGTTACGTGAATTTCGATTAGTAGAGCTCTAAAGAGTCGTATTCTAGGATAAGTGTATATCATGTTTAATTATGATGGATTTGGTGTTTAATTGCATGTTTCTAATTTAGTTTTGATTCTCGGATATTGTATGTAACCAAGGCAATAGCCAAATTGTCCAAGGCTAATGGGAAGGAGAAAGTCGTCAAGGAGTAGCGGCTTTCGTTTTGTCAACTTTACAATTTCGTCTAGGTTGTTAAGTATTTAGCCTAGGTTGTACTTGAATAAACCAATATAGGTTTGTTAAGTATTTAACCTAGGTTTTACTTGAATAAGTTGTTGATGTTATTATGATCTACTGTTGAATTATCTTGATGAGTTGTTAAGCCTCGTGATGAATTCATATGATGCATGAAATAGTTGAGTTAATTCATATGTTGATTTTATGTCGCAAATGCTGATGTATGCTAAGCGTGCTAATAAGATAAATTGTATTATGTTATTTAAAGCCTTATTAAAAGTATCATATAAGGTTTAGGAATAGTTGGCATGTCATATGATGTGTTGTTTATCATTGGAAGCTTTTGACACTTGTGTGCAAATTATGGGGTGTTTGTGTGCAATCATAACTATGGCACTTGTATGCACTTTACTGGGGTGTTAGGGGTATACGTGTTCACATGTATCAATCTTCCTTTCTCTTTAGCGCTTGTGTGCAATATTGTAAAGTGTTAGGGGTTCTGTGTGTATTCGTTCTTGGATCTGTATTTGGTTAATAAGGGCTAAAATCCTTGAATAAGATTATGTGAATTAATGGAATATTAATTGTGTTTTGGATATGAGCACTTATATTATGTAGTTGGAAATCTTGAATGGTGAGAATACATGACAGTGGTTCACGTTTGATCAAATGTACCAGTTGTAATTCTAGGAGGATTTGATGTCAATTTATGATTCGTTATATTATTGAGTTTACTTGCTTAATATCATTATATTTTGAATTTACTATTTTGTTAGCACCACTAAGTTTCATTACTTGGCATACAATTTGTTTGTTACCGTGTGCAGGCTTGAAGCTTTGTTAGAGGTTGATTCGAGTGTCCACAACATCCAAGAAGTCTCAAAACTCAGGTTTGTATTGATTTCGTAATGATTCTTCAAGTTAGAGTAATAAATAACATGTACCTAGGTGTCTACCATGCTTTTATGTTTTAAGTGTTTAAAGTTTTGAGGTTTTGACAATTTTTCTGGTAATCAGTATTATTATGTTATATCATATCATTGTCACATGGTCAAAATTGGTTGAATTATGATCACGGATCTAGATTATGGTATGCCTAGTTGTTAGAGGACAAATTATTTGTCATATGATATTTTGATATGATATGTTTCCTATCATATGATTTCATGTTTTAAGTATGTGTAAATGGATGTATGAAAGTTTGGTTGTATGTTAGACTATTTAGGTACTTTTTAGAGGTTACTTGTGTAACAACCTATTTCTCTATGGTGTCGGAACAGTGGTTTTGGAGTCACAAATCTGACGTGTGAGTCCGTAAATATTATTATTTAATATTTACGAGTCATATATGGTGTAATAATAAGATTTGATTTAATGATTTATGTTAAATGAAAGGATAATTAGGTTCAATTGGTATGTCCTTAAAGTCAAGTGGTATTAGAAAATGAGGTATTGGGACCTCATTTGTATAAACTGAGCCGTAAATATTTTATTAAATATTTATGGAGTGTTATTAAGGTCGTATTAAAATTTGGTTAAGAAATTTTGATGTTTAAATGGTTAATTAAGTGAAAAGGACTAAATCGTAAAAAGTGTAAAAGTTGAGTTCTATTAATTAAATGGGTCTAATGGCTATGAAATCTTAAACTAAAGGATTTGAATGGTAAATTTACCATTTAATGAGTTAGTGGATAGTTATGGATATGGTTTTATTGAAATTTTCATAATTTTTAAAGGTTAAAATGGTAATTGAATAATTAAAAGAAAATTTAAGTAAAGAAAGATGAGACAAAGTCATCATCTTCTTCCTTTAATTTTTTTTCCATAGAAAATCACCATTTAAATAGGGTTTGAGCATTCGGCTAGGCTTCTATCTTGCATGTAAGTAATTTCAAGCCCTGTTTTTAATGATTTTTATGTTTTTCAGTTCGTTTTAGCTTAATCTAGCTAGCCCGGGGGTTAATTTTCAAAATTTTTAAAGGTTGAGGGACTTTCCATGAATGTTTTTGAATAGGTTTTGTAGTTATTTGATAGATTATTAATCTTGGTTGTGAAATAAAAAAGTTTTCTTAATTGATTTTTGGTGAAATTGCATTTAGGGATTTATTTGTTAAAATAGTAAAATTTCATGTTAAAATTATGAAATGTTGGTTTAAGTGAGTTGGTATAAGTCCCTATGAAAATCATTTAGTTAGTATGGAGGATTAAAATGGTTAAATTTCAAGTTATGTGCTTAAGGACTAAATTGTGAAAAGTTAAAATATTAGGGGTAATTTTGTAATTTTACATAATATGAACTATGGATTAAATTGAATATTAGAAGTACTTAATTGAATAAATTTATTTATTTAGATCAAGATAAACCCCAATCGAGCTTAAATCGAAGAAAAGCTAAAGCTTCAGATTAGTTCGACTATACTACTACGCCCCTAATTATCGAGGTAAGTTCATATGAACTGAAATCGTTTTAATATTAGCTGAATTTGAATATTTGCTATATTGTTGCAATATAAATAAATTTGAAAATAAATGTATTCATGCTATAATGAATTGACGGATAACGAGTCCCTGTTAAACCTTAAGAATTTTTTGGATATGAATGACATGTCATTAGGGATTTCATGTTTCGGGTTCTGGTCTTGAATGTCTTACCGATGGCTAAGGTCCTGCATTTGTTGCGGATTCCCTATAGCTCGTGTGAGCAACATCGTGTAGCTTACATTCCAATCCACAGTTAGTGTAAGCAGGCCCATTTCACAACTCGTGTGAGTATTGATGTAAAGGAAATGTTATGGTTATATGTAAAGGAACACTAAGTGTGAGCTTTCCCAAGTATCCGGTATAATTCTAGATGGTTCAACGGGTAAGAAAAGGAATGGAATGATAAGTAAGTAAATGGAATGATTCATAATCTTATGAGAAGATTGATGAGTATGTGATTTATCTTATGAAATCCACTTATGTTATAAATGAACTTATATGTGATGTTGATGAACTTACTAACTTGTGAATTTGATGGTGTTTCAATAGGCTTATACTAAGCTTATGGCACCGGTAATGGTTTATGCTTAATCTATGAATTGTATTAATGAAGTTGTAAGTTATGTTTAAAGTTTATACAAGCTTACTAAGCATTCGTTGCTTACGTAGTTACTTTCCTTTGTTTTATAGTTAATTGAAACCTCGTTGGAGACCTATCACACTATCCAGCAATCATTTCGGTAGATTTTGTGTAATTTGGTCAAGGTTAATAATGGCATGTATAGGACCTTTTATGATGGCAGTTGATGAAAGTCTAAATGGTTGATTTAGTATGTTTATGTCCTTGAAGTTCATGTATGGTTGATGGATTTGTAATGCTTTTTAAGTAAGGTCATCTTGATCACCTTTAGGTAATTGAAATGCATGATCATTTGGTATTTTGTAATGACTTGAAAGTGGTCATTATAATGTGTTTTGGTAGGAGTTTGAATTAGGTTATTATGTTTGGAAAATGGAAATATTGGCATGTTTTGGGCAATTGATGTTTTGATACAATTGTGGTGCCTTTGAATGGCATATTGGTTAGGTAAGTTAGGATATTTGAAATGGCATGATTAGGTGTGTTTGAATGATGTTTAAAGTCATTGAATGTGTGCCCAAATGAGATGGTTAGTTATGCATGATTTGGCTTTGAAATGGCTTAATTTTAGGTACATTTTTTGGTTCACACGGCCTGGCGACACGGCCGTGTGTCATTTGAGATTTCTTAGTGTTCCAAGTCAATGAGTTACATGGCCTAGCACATGGCCTAGCCATACAGCCGTGTGACCCCTATTTTTCAAAATTTCCAACTTTTTCTTAAAACTTCTGTTTTGTTTTAAATTAGTCCCAAATTGCTTCAAAGCTGTTTTTAGGGTCCCAAAGGCTCGATTTAGGGACAAAACACATATGATTGAATGATTTATAATATGTTTAAGTTATTTAATGTTATGATGTAAAATTTTTTTGATTGATTAGTAATGTTCCGTAACCCTAATCTGACGACAGAGACGGGTTAGGGGTGTTACAAATTGCATGCTTAGAACTGTCAAATTTTGCAATCCTACACTAATGTCTCAAGACATTAAGAACATATCTCGTGACATTAAGAACATGTTTGACCATTTGATGCATTTCTACTCGAGACATACCATGCTTGTCTTGAGACATTGAGTGTCTTGTCCGAGACATGGAGGCCTAAGTCTTGAGACACAAAACATCGAACCTAAATTAGGAGAAAATAGGTCAAGGGTCTCGAGACAAAAGGTCTTATCTAGAGACAATTTGTCGTTTGTCTTGAGACACTAAACTTTAAGACTAAAATGGTTTTTAGGAAAAGCATGTATCATAACATGGTTGCACAACTTGACTGTAACACCCCTCGCTCGACCTGATCGCTGAGTCTGAGTTACGAAATGCTACATTTATTGTCAGAGCAATTATAATCGATCAGACAACATATAATCATTTATACATGAAATCAAGAGTTAATCACATTCAAAATTATGATCACATTCAAAATTATGTTAAACGATAAATTTTGAGTCTTAATCGAGCTTATGAAAGCTCTTTCGACATTCTGAGTATGAAACAGGACCAAATTGCAAAGTTTTAAAATTTTAAGGCCGACATCGTGACACCATCTCTTCCACATTGTGACGTCGTCAAACAGTTTGTCATGTTGCAACCTCAAACCACTTAACGTTGTGACATCACATACTATCGGTTGAAGTTGCGACGAGGAAAGATGCTCATCAAGACAATGACTCTTTTTTTGGTAAAAATAAACCATTTGGTACCTATTCCAAGTTTCCAACAACTACCACTTAACATATATCCAAATACCAATTTTATTTGAATCAAAACATACAAAATGAGTTCAAACATACAATTTCAATTTCATATCAAACATTCTACACCTATTCATCAATTAAACTTAAACATTTCAAGACCGTTCAATCTAATGATCAAGTCATGAAATTTCCAAACTATACTTATGCCATACCATTTTGAAACTTACCTTTACACTTCATTTACCTAAACTTGTGTACCTTATGCACATATATGACATACAAGCCTTAAGCTTAACCATCTACCATAAAACTAAACCACATTTTTACAAGTATGTTTCAAGTTGCTAATGTTCAAATGCATTTCCATTTCATTCACTAATCAAACAAGCTAGCATTTCTAACTTACTTCATATGCCATTCATATAGTTATTGAACATCACATCTTTAGCATAGAAGAACATATATGTCCAACATCATAGGCAATCCAAAACACCAATTCAACATAATAGGTAATGGTTAAAACAAACTTGCCACAAGTAAACACATTCACACACTAAGATACACTTATTGTCAGTTATATACATGCCACAACATTTGGCTCAAAATGACCAAATATCTACCAAATTGGGGATAGTTTGAGCTTCGAGATGATTCGGTGTGTAGTGTTTTGCAAGGTAGTGATCTACAAGGAAAAAGGAAAACAACTAGTTAAGCATATAAAATGCTTAGTAAGTTCATAGACATTAAACAAAACTTACCTTATCTTTCAATTAAATACAATAAGCTACCATAAATTTGGCATAGTTTGGCTAGAAGTGGCAAATGATAACATCAATAAGGTGAGTTTTAGCATATATTCAAACCATGTAATATCACAAGTATTTAACATGTCATTTCATGTCACAATAGGTAACAAACTTAAATCTCAATCAATACAAGAGTAATGTAATCACATATATATCAAAGGCTTTATACTCAAATAATTCAATAATCTTTCATTTAAACATCGAGTTCATTTCATCTCATTTCAATTTCTTGTTTCACCCGATGAACACTAGTAAACGGACTCGGATACACAAGTAACTACACCACACCAGTTGCTCGTTCGAGCTGAATATATTCGTGTCAGGTTACTTGTCTGGACTAAACCTTTATAGCGACACATTCGATTCTTTATCCAAGTTGAATAAATATATACATGTCAAATTCCTCGTCGAGGCTAAACCTTTAAACCGACATCAGGTTCCTCATCCGAGCTAAACCCATGTCACATGTATTTGAGTATCTGCAACAAATGTTGGACCTTGGTAACATCTAAAATCAATCATCCACTATCACATATTCCAAAAATGGTTAAATTGTCATTTTAGACTTTGGTTATTTGCAATTTAAGCCCCTAAATCTTTCGCCAATTAAAAACCTATAGCGTTTGGACTTTTACAATTTAGTCTCTGTACCTAAATCAAATAATTAATAAACAAAATTGACTAGACCAAACTTAAATATATTTTTATACCAACTCCATGAATATTCATATTTAATATTTACGAAACCCGATTTATGGAAATGTGATTCTAAAACTGTCTTTTTCGGTACCACTAAAAATCGAACTCTTACATTGACTTTTCAGCCCAGGATGCATATCTTGGCCCCATTTTTGAATACCTTTGACCTCATACGTTTGTAGTGGGCCTTATTCATAATGATTACACCCATTTACATTTGGTTAAAATTTTATTATGGACTTCCGCTACTTGAAAGTTTGATTGTTTGAGTTGCTCTAGCAACGAATGTGACGTCTTACATTCGGATCTGCTGTCCAGGTCAGGTGTTACAAACATTTATCAAATCATATGTTAAACTCAAAAAAATCACAACCATAATACTTTTTAAAAAAAGTAAACACAAAATTAATCAAATTATCAATTAACATTGAATTTATTCTATTAACAAAATCACAAACAATTCAAAGCTAATAATATTAGAAATTAACTTTTATCAATCAACCCTAAAGAACAGTGATATGTTAGTATTATTATCTTTGGGTACAAAAATATTTAACTTTTATTAAATACCAATACTGCATTCATAAAAAATAGATGTACCACATTAAAAAAATATTGAACTCTAATATATATATATTAAACCTTTAATATATTATCTAAAATAGAAGGCTTCACCTTATTCAAACTTTCATTTATGTACAAAAATCAAGCAGAATTCAATTTAATTTTTAAAATTTTTAGGATGAAAATTTAAGGATAAACTATACAAATTGTCACCTAATTATGCCCGCATTTCTGTTTTGGTCACCTATCTTTGAAATTTTTGATTTAGGCACTAATGTTTGAATTCATTCCTATTTTGGTCACCCAAAGTTAAATTGATAATGAAAAGCCTTTTTTAATTGTTATAATAACATATTTAGTCCTCAATACTTATATATTCCATCAATTTGATCCTAATTTAAAATTTTAAACCTTCCCATTTACAAGTTCTATCAATTTGATCCTCAAACTTCCTAACTAAAGCTTTCAACTTTTAAAATAGAGGCATTACACATCTATAAATTTATAAAACGCATAAAAGGAAGAAAAAAAAACTTCTCTTAACTAACTAGCCATTTTCCGAGCCAATTCCATACTAATGAGTTCATCTTGAAACTTTATTTCCTTATTATTATTATTATTAGTTTTCTTCTAAATATAATATTTTATAACCCTTTGATTGATGAAATTTTGGCTAAAGAAAATGAAAAAATCTTAATAAAAAAACACTTTAGATTTACTCTTATTGTTAATAGTATGATATTTTTTTCAAGGTACATAGATATAGTTCTCAAAGTTGGTCCCTGAAATTGGAAACTAAATCTAAAATTTAAAAAGCATGGCTTTGAAAATCCAATTGTTCAATCAATAATTATATAATAAAAAGATTGCGAACATTTATTTTTTCATAGGAAAAAAAATGTGAAAAAAGTAATTGAATTTCCTTTTGTTATATTGATAAATTGAATTTCCTTTTGTTATATTGATAATCATTTTTTTTTAATTTATAAATTGATTAAGAGATTATTATGTGTTATATTTATTTTTAATAATTTGTTTTTAATTTTTAAATCCAAAATAAGCAGTACATAATTTAATGTCAAATTATTTACCAAATATATTAAAAATTAAACTAAAGTTATGCTAGTTAGGGTGAAAATTTATTTTTTACAAATATTAAATTTTTTATGTAAATTTATTATATATTATAATTTTTAAAATTTAAAATTTCTATTGTTTTTAATGTTGTTTAGTTAATTTCTAACACCAACTTCTTAAAAGTATAAACAAAAAGGGTTATGTAAAAAATTGGATAAATTTCAACCATAAACAAAACAATTAATAGATGTGAAATGCCTCTGTTTTAAAATATAAAAGCTTTGGTTAGGAAGTTTGATGATCAAATTGATAGAATTTGTAAATGTGAAGGGTTAAATTTATTAAATTATTTAGAATTAAGATCAAATTGATAGAATATGTAAATATTGAAGATTAAATGTGCATTATGCCAGTTAGAAAAAGGCTTTCCGTTATTAATTTAACAGTGAATGACCAAAATAGGAATAAATTCAAATATTAGTACTTAAAATAAAACTTTTTAAAATTAGGTGACCAAAATAAAAACATGAACGTAATTAGGTGATCATTTATATAGTTTATCCAAAATTTAATTAAAAATTAAAAATGTGTCAGTTATTAAGCCCGTAATTGGAACATCTTATTTTAATTCTGGAAGTCGTGATCAATAAATTTTACCTTAATCGCTTTTTGGTACAAGATTTGTCTCTGTCATTATCACTTACTAAAATTTTCCTTGTTTCTTTCCATAACAATAAATAACAATTTTTTTGGATTAAAATGTTTTCGTATATTTAAAATTTGAAGGTTTTTATTTAAAAATATAAATTTATTTCTTAACACGATTAAATTTTTTTTGATAAATTAAATTTATTAAATACTTTTTATTAACATCTTTATCACTAATTTCTTTTTATTTTAAAATGTCATAATAATAATTTTGATAAAATAATTTTAACCAATGTAACCATTTAAGTTAAATTTTGAAATTTTAAAAATAAAGTAATTAGATTCTTTTAAATAGAAAAGGATTAAATTCTAAATATAAAAAATATAGGGATTTGAAGTAAATTTTAACCTAAATATAAAATAAACCTCCAAACTGAAAAAAAAAACACCCTTATACGGACTTGCGGTGGTAAACAATCTGCCACGCGTCTGAAGGAGAGAGGAGGCTTTCATTTTCTTTTGTTGAGTTGCATGGATAGCCTTATCTTTTCTTTTTTCTTTTTGTTTTATAAGTATGAATTAATTAAAAAAAAAAAGAAAATAAAGCAATCAAAGTTTTATAATATTTTTTTGACGAATTAAAAAAATAAGATAAAATTCAAAAAATAAATACGGTTAACGCAATTTAAACTCAAGTCACATTTAAGATAATGAATATTCTAACCATCAAATCATCATATGAAGATTTTTATAATATAATTTTGATCACATCAATTAAAGAAACAATTTGGAAAGATAAAAATAAAATATTTTTGTTCGAGACTTTTGAATGTAAAATTTATATATTATTTTGTTTACATATTTAATATTCTATTACTAAATGGGTAAAATTTTTTAAATATAATAAAAGAAAAGGTGAAAGTCTAGAGGTAGCTTATATAAAATAATTTATACATGTTTTGTTAGACTTTATGAATGTAAACATGCAATGCAGTTGGAGTGTGGTTTTCAAATCTCAGCTTTTCTTTTTTATTAACAACTTCCATGTGTGTAGCATTTAATTTTAATTTTAATTTATTTCTTAATAATACAAAACAATTTTCCTATTTTTGTGAAATTTCTTTTTTTTTCCTTCTGAAATAAAAAATAAAATTTTCAAGCTTTTAATTATTTTAAAAAATTGAAATATATATATATATATATATATATATGTAAAGTTCAAATCTGCCCATTACCTAAGAAGTATCGTTAAAGAATTACAGTCATCTCTCCTTGTATACAATAATGCCATCTTAATTCCTTTCTCCTCTCCCTATATAACACAAACTGCAGAAATTGATCTCTTGTAAACAAAAAGAATGGAATCAAAACTAGTTGATCAGTTCCATTTCTCGTCTGTAGTTTCCCTCTATTCATCAAATAGGTAACGATCCCTTTCTTCTTTTTTTTTCCTTCTTTTTTTTTTCCTGATACGGGAATTTCTCTAAATTCTCGAAAATCTTGATGCAATACGATGCCCATTTGGATGTTTTAACATGGGTATTTGACGATCGTGGCAGATGGTGGAGCGGAGACACGGTTGCGGTGGTGACCGGAGCTAACAAAGGTATAGGTCTGGCGGTGGTGAAGCGATTTGCAGAGCTGGGATTAACGGTGGTATTGACGGCGAGGGATGAGGAAAGAGGGAAGAAAGCTACCGAGAAATTGAGGGAAGAAGGGCTTGATAATGTGCGGTTTTTTGCGCTGGATGTTTCCAAGGCTGCTTCCATTAAAACCTTTGTGTCTTGGGTGGAAACAACATTTGGAGGACTGGATATTCTTGTAAGTCAATCTCTCACTTCCTTATTTCTTAAATCTTGAAAAGGATTATATAAAATTATGATTTCACGTCATTCTTAAAGTATAATAAATCATATTTTTTTAAATATTTTTAATTGAATAGGGAAAAAAAAGCTAAAAATTATAAAAATACATCTAATTTATTATTTTTCTATTAAAAAGAGATAGAGATAAAATAGAATCATAATTTTATAAAATATCTAAGAAATTTGAAAAAATTGAAGTATGTTAGTGATGATTATAATAAATGATTTGAATCTAAGGTGAAGCAGTAGATTATATGTCTTCAACTCAAGGGCTTATTCCAATAAAGTCAACAACTTTTATGAGACTCAAAATTAGAAAAAGTAAATAAAGATAGGACTGGATTGGATTCAATTCAATGTATTTGGATTTAAATTTATGAATCTAAAATACAACCAAATCCAGCACAACTACTCAAATCAAGCCTTTTGTTTTTCAAATACGTAAAACATGGAATATGCTTCTGCCCTTATCTATAATATGAACACAAGAAAACCAGTTTCACTGCTTTTGAAATTTCATTTTTTTAGTGATTTCTATTAAAAAGGAAATTGCTTTTAATTTTTCTTATAAGAAATTTTTTTTAAAATATACCAAAGTTACTGTGCCATGACAATAAATATATAATTTTTATTGTATTGTTTGCATGTATAATATATATATATATATATATATATATATATATTCATGACTAAAATATACTATACTATACGTTTCCTGAGTAAATATAATATATGATTTTATGACTAAAATATAATATTTAAGAGTTGAGCTACTCGTTTAAATTAGAAGATCAACTTAATATTTAAGAAGGCTTGAACAATAAATATTAAGTTTTAAAAAATGAACTTGAACAAAATAAATTAGACTCATTTAAAATACAGGCCATGTTCAGACTATAACATTTAAGCCCAACCTTGATCTAATATATTTGCTAATTTTTTATACATTATATAATTTATATAATATAAATATAAATTTATAATAATAGATAATATTATATTGTAAACATTCAATAATATGTTAAGTTGATTATATTTAAAAATTTAATAAAAAAAAAACTAAATTATTAAACAATAAACTAAAAATAGCATAATTTTAAAAAATTAACATAAGCGGACTTAAAACGAGTTTAGACTAACGGTTTATAAATATGAGCAATTATAGGTAAAAAGATTAGGTTCATATTTTGAACCAAGTCAAATTTGGACAAACATAAAATTTGTTTATATCACACGTTGATTTATCCTAAATCTAACTCAATCCGACTCATAAATACATATAATCATACACAAACAAACTTTTATTATATTTCCCAACAACCTTGATTCAAGAAAATAAAAAATGTATAAAAAAAAATCTACACAATATTCAAATATTAATGATTAGAGAAGAAATTTTTTTTTCATAAATATTATAAGCAAAGATTTCATATAAAAAACTAAAATAAGTGAAAATGCTTTATTTGAATATCACTTATTTGAATATGATTAGATAAGATTATAAAATAAATAATTATATAAAAAATAATTAAAATCAAACAAATTAATCAACAAATTAGTAATCAAATTAGAAAAAAAACTTGATTTAAAATTTAAAGATTTTAGAATTTCCTCCTTGTCATTGTATAAAAAATTAATAACTGGGAAAAATGAGATTTTAAGCATCAATTAAAGGTGCGATCGGCCGGCGGGAGATTCAAAGTTGAAAATCACGATTATGTCAAATGACTAAGATGACTCTCAACCTCATTTTAATTAGGATTTTACATTTCTATGTGGAAGACTATAATTCTCTACCAACTATTATATTCGCCGGAATATAAATTGAGATAAATTGTTTTATTTTAATTAGATTAATAATGAGAATATTTGTGAAAAGAATCGTTAGCCCAGAAATTGAGTTGCAAATGTTTTCTTATATTATATAAATTATTAATTTAAATTCTATCATGATAATTAATTTTATTTGCAAGTTTTGGATATATAATCTTTATAATTATCAATCAATATATAATTAGGTTTAAGTCATGAATATATTAGTCCCTAAATTATATGCCCAATTCCTCACTTTATTATTTGGATTTTTTTGTTCCAAACATGGTAAGTTGTACATCCTTATCGGATGGCACGAAATAATAGTAGACACAAATTTAAATATAAAAATGAAGATTTTGACATTATTAATAAAGGTTAAAACTTTAATTAATTTATTTAAATTAGAGTCTGATGGTAGTGATATTTATAAATATTTTACTATCACTTCATATAATTCAAAATTTCGCATGATTGTAGTTTAAATTTGTCACAAATTTATTTTGACAATGACAGCAATTATTATATTAAGAATCTTATTTTGTTTTTTAGTTGGCAGTCTGTCCGCCGGGATAGACATTTTTTTTTAAATATTATCTACACATAGCTTCATGCAATTTGCAGTTAATATATACTGTTGTTTTCATGCATGTAATACAATCTATGTGAATCACATCCAACTTCTTAACAATTTAACGTGCTTGCCCACCCATGTTGTTTCAAATCTTCTTTCTTTCTGCATTTTTCAACTTTTATTAATTATTTTTCAACCACCGTCACCCACCTCGTCATTATAACTACAATTTATTTCTTAGGTCAATAAACTATATTGTTTTTCAGGTGAACAATGCAGGTGTTTCCTTCAACGATATCCACGAGAACTCTGTGGAGTTCGCAGAGACTGTAATCAAAACCAATTTTCATGGACCCAAGTTACTCACTCACTCACTCTTGCCGTTGTTTCGCCTTTCTCCTTCTATAAGTCGTATACTTAACATTAGCTCCAGGCTTGGCTCCATTAATGTAAGTTCCTATTATCTTCTTTACTTATATGCTTTATCAACTTTTACGTTCCCAGCTTGGATTAATGATGTAATATTGCAGAAAGTGAGAAACCATAATATAAAAGCAACTCTACAGAAGGAGAAGCTATCGGAAGAAGAAATAGAGGGCGTAGTAAAAATGTTTCTTGAAGACGTGAAGGAAGGAAGATGGGAAAGGGAAGGGTGGCCGCAAATATGGACAGATTATTCAGTGTCAAAGCTGGCATTGAACGCTTACTCTAGGGTTTTGGCCAAGCGATTTGAAGGAGGAAGGTTAAGTGTTAACTGCTTTTGCCCCGGCTACACTCAAACATCCATGACACGTGGGCAAGGCACTCACACCCCTGATGCCGCCGCTGAAGTTGCCGTCAGCTTGGCCTTGCTTCCTCCGCATGAGTTGCCCACTGGTCACTTCTTTCTAGGATTTGGACCTTATAATCAATCTAGACTATAAATAAGACTTGCTGATTTTCAGTTTTTAGTTTTGATTATTATTAGTTATTTCAAGCCTAAGAAAAAGTTGATCCTACACAAAAGAATTTTTGCTTTTGGAAAATATAGAGTACGTGCAAATCTGAAATAGAATTAAAACTTCCCGCCTTTATTGAGTATTGATAATAAAAATAAAATATCTTCTACGAATTCGGATATTAGATTTATTTTATACTAAATGTTTCAAGTACACACGACCAGCTTATAACGATAGTAAAAATATAATTTTATTATTTTTAATATTTATATCTTTATAATTTTTAAAGAATTAAATTAATTTTTTATCATTTTAAGGGGCTAAAGTACACTTTTTACTTTTACTAATTTAAATTTTTATAAAATTTAAAAAGGCCTAAATGGAATATTTTTCATTTTAGGGAGGTCGGTACCCCTGCAAGTAGATATAAATATATATCATTTTAAAATGATTTTAGATTGGTTTTCAAATCTATTAGTTTTCTTTACATGGATGATGAACTCCTATCTAATTCAATGTCCATTTATTTATTTATGGGTAGAAGGGGTAAAGCCCTCCATTACAAAATTTCAAACATTGGAATAGTTAATACACTTATTGAAAGAAAATTGAAAGATGTAAAATTGAAAGAGTAGAAAATTAAAAAGATGGAAAACATAAATTTTTCTTCTATAAGTGTGCTTATTAAGAAAGATGAAAAAATGGAAAGAAAAAAATAGTTTTCTTTTTATCCATTGCTTGACAGAATTGAAAAATGAAAGAAAATAAAATATTTGAAAATATATAATTTTGAACTAACATACATTTCTCTCTCGTTTTCTCTCCTCTCATCATTCCAATTTTGAAGATTGATTTTTATGCATTGGGATGGAAAATGGTCATCCCTCCTATTTTCTTTCCTATCACTTTTTTTCCCAACCAAACACACTCCAATTTTATTTTCTTTCCACTTTTCCACTCCCTCCTCCCATCCCTCCACTTATTCACCCAACCCAGCACACCCTTAAAGTCATCTAGAAAAAACTGGTAAGCTTCTAAAGATGGTTGCTTGAATATCTGCATTTGGGAGGTATAATCAACTATTGTCGCTGCCATTGATCCACATCTTTGTTAGAGTGAATCTTACTTGCCAGTCTTTATTGCATAACTCCATGATATCCTTCAACGGTTGTTAAGAAACGTCCAATGTAACATTTCAATTGACATTGATAAAACTATCACATTCTAGTTCTATTAGTCAAAAACCAACCTCACTGTAAACTTTGAGACCATTGTATATCGCCCCCATTGAACTAATCTCGATTCTACGATTAAATCCCATTGATAAGTTCCCACCGCTTCCACATAAGACACCTCCCTATTGAAGCAAAAAGAGTCCCCATCTACACTGAGATATTCATATTCACCTTAATCTAGCATTTTGAAGGAGGTGAGGTGACCACCTTAGTCGCTTAACTTTATGTGCTTCCTTGTTAGGTTATTGTTTAAAAGTGAGGCAAAGGAATTGTCTGATCCTTTGAGGACCTTTAAACTTCTAGCTAATGCTCCATATTTTGCTCTCTAGATCAGTTGTACCTCCCACGAAGGAAGACACGTGGCAAGCTAAAAAATCACTGGAGAAATAAAATAATTACTACATGGAGATGGTAGTCCAAGATTTAATTACATATCCCCGAAATATATTAAAATAATAATTAAACCACTTAATTTATAGGAACAACTTTGACAAAATTATTTTATCATATAAATAATAAAGTACATTCATTCTCATACATAACCCAAAACATACTAATAATTATAAGAATGATACACCTCATAAAAAATTAACCAAACATGAAGAGGAAAGAAATTTCAGTATCGATTTATATTATAAACATAGCCCAACTTGACCCTGATGCCAATTATTGAAAAAAAATTGGTTCAAAAATTGTTTTCTGTCACAACGGAAAGTTAAAATTTGAAAACTGAGTCAATTTGTGATATATATAGCAATAAAACTATTCCTAAAAAGTACTTGTGCTTTGTACGAGACAAATCCTTAACATTCAAGACTTTCAACTAAACGACCTTCTGCACTATTCTCGTACCATGAATTACTACGAGCGTGGGCTCGAACGATCATGAATCAAACACAGAACCGAAAATTATTTTCTTACTTTCAATAGGAAAGTATCTCTCTCTCTCGGAACTGAAAATAATTTTTTTACTTTCAATAGGAAAGTATCTCTCTATCTATATATAAAAACTAGTAGATTTGTTATTCCCGAAAATAAAATTTATACTTACAAATAAATTCTGACTATTTTTGGGCAAAATAATAATATTGAAAACTTATGTATAAATAGCTCTACCAGTGCCATCATTTTATAAGGAGAGATGGAAGAATCCTAGTTGAATTAGTAGAATACAAATAATGCTTATCTAATAGAAAAACAAGTCCCCTAGTTCTACTAGGAGAGAGGGATGACTAACCTTGGTTAATTATACTAGAGTTGCTGCCCCTCATACTTATTATGAGGGGTTTTGGGCCTCTTTTGTATTGTGTCCAATTAAATGTGGTTCCTAAACTTTTAACCTAGTACTTTATAATTTAATCCAATCCAGTACATGTTTTTTCTATTTCCCCAAATAAATAATATTCATTAAATTAATTTAAATAAATTATTTTTTCAATTAAATAATTTTCTCAACCCAATTTTAATTTCGTTAAAATCATGACAATTTTACCGTAAAAGAATCTATGAGAAAATATATTTAATTTTCATATTTAACGGATTCAAAATGACCAACTAATTTAATTCCATTTTCTGGCTTCAATTATTTACTTAATAATAATTCAAAAAAATTGAATTAATTTTCGGGTCATTCTCATACTTAGTGAGAAACCACATTCATTTCTGAATCTAACATATTTCTCTAACTTTATCATCTCTATCCAGTTCTATTCATTTGATTCTAAATGCAATTTGTTTCTAGTTTCAATGAGCTAGCAGAGGAACCGATTGAATATATATAATTAGGGTTCAAATGATTTATAATTGAGTTTCAGCTTTTCGCTTATTAATTATAAACTCATTTAGTCACGAAGTTATTCCACTATAGTATCGTGACCGAGTCTTCCCCAATTACATATCATTATGAAAGCTACTCGACCAGTGCTCGTCCGATGACCTTGTAATAAGTGTGTTACCCTCATAAGATATCCTTAATCTCTGTGGGATAAATCCATTCTCCTAATATGATCATATTTTATCCTATGCTACTATCAATTAGTAATTAAGCCATTTATCACAAAGACAAATGACTCGTGGTCACGTTTACTTTTCATCTATGAATTCTACTATTGTGAATAGTGCTACAAACTGCAGAAGTCGTATACCCAACGTACCAGTTTTCGGTTCCTTATCTATTTGGACTTAGACTTTTACTTACAAAAAAGTATACGAGTCACGTATACATAGTCCACCACCCACTTAAGATTAAGGTATGCCATACTATAAACATCACAAGTGAGTAAATCCATACATGGACTACTTAGGTCTTGTCTAATGTACTGTCAATCCAATCAGTCACATCTATGTCTCTATCTTCTGAGAGTCATCTGCTTCGATGCTTAAGATTAAACATCTCCCCAATTGACTTGATAGACGACATATTAGTCTTTCAATCGGTTTGCTCATTTCCAATTAGACTAAGGACATATTTAGGTTCATCTACTAATATAAGCTTTTCGTATTACGATTCAACCACATAATACTACTTAGTATTAGTTAAACATTACATAACTAGTGAGTTAATATTTGCTTCCATGTTGCTTTGCGTGCAAAAACCATTAAAGATAATATACAAAAGGTATTAATGTAATTCATAGATAATTTTATTAAACTAATCTGTTCGAAAAAATACACGTATACTTAAATAAAAACACTAAACTTAGGGCACCAGATCCAACACTTATTAGCTAGCTATTGGGTCTCAACCTCATGATTCAAAGATACAATAGAAATTGTGGCGATTAGAAGAGAATTCTCTTAGCAGGAGAGTCGTTTCAAGGAGCAATAAGAACAATAATGCCTTTTCGATCAAAGGAATGCTCAGAATGAGTAGTTGATTAGTGAATTAAGGGCTATACAAGAGGTCCCTGGGCAAAAGAACTTAGTTCGCCAAGAAGATAAAGCTCAGTCAACCCTCCGTAGGGACAACGTGCATGATGACCTCGAAAATTGTCATGAAAATAATGATGACCTCCTGACAGTATACCAACATTCTTAAGGCAAAAACATCTTCGTGGAAGAGCAACTCAAAGCTTTCAAAGAAAAAATGATGTAATGAATGAAATGGGTTAAATCAAACAGACTTGTCTAGATTTACTCCAATGAACCATTCGTCCCGAAAGTGCTCGCCAATCATATCTCTTCCTTATTCAAATTCCCAAAGTTCACATATAAGGATCAAGGAATCTGGAAGACCATTTGGCTCAATATAACTACCACATTAATATTCTAGGGGTTTCTGGTACCATCATGTGCAAGCTATTCTCCATTATCCTCCTATTTCGATGTGATGTCAGAACAGTGGTTTCAGAGCCACAAATCTGACATGTGAGTTTGTAAATATTATTATTTAATATTTACAAATAATATATGGTGTAATAGTAAAATTTGATTTAATAATTTATGTTGAATGGACTCTAAAGTCAAATGATTTTAGAAAATGAAATATCAGGACCTCATTTCTATAAACCGAGCCTTAAATATTTTA
The DNA here is from genome assembly GCA_025698475.1 of Gossypium anomalum. NCBI lineage: Eukaryota > Viridiplantae > Streptophyta > Magnoliopsida > Malvales > Malvaceae > Gossypium > Gossypium anomalum. Next base: position 72,384,525 of record CM046965.1, on the reverse strand, counting down.
TTAAATATTTACAGAGTGTTATTAAGGTAATATTAAAGTTTCATTAAGAAATTTTGATGTTTAAAAGGGTAATTAGGTGAAAAGGACTAAATTAAAAAAATGTGCAAAAGTTGAATGCTATTAGTTAAATGGATAACTATGAAAAGGTAAATTCATGGACTTGGATGATAATTATACCATATTTAATGTGAGTGGATATTCATGGATAGGTTGCATGGTAAATTTTATAAAATTTAAAGGTTGTATTAGTAATTAAATAATGTAAACTAAAATAAACCTAACCTAAAATTATCATCTTCTTCATTTTTTATTTTCTTCAACCAAATGACTATGGTGAGGGGAGGAAAACCATTCAGCCAAATTTTTTTGGGGTACATGGTAAGTGTTTTGATCCCATTTTTTGTGATTTTTATGTTTTTGAATTAGTATTAGCTCGATTTAGGTAACCCTAAGTCTAATTTGTAAAAATGTCAAATGTTTTGGATTATGCCATTAATAAATTTAGTGTATTCTTGAAGTTTTATAAAAGATTATTGAGCTTGGTTGCTAGATAGGACTTTTTTGTAAAGTAATTTTTTGGTAATTTTAATGTTCAAGAACTAAATCGTTAAAGTGATAAAAGTATAAGGACTTGGTATGAAATAACAATATGTATGGGCTGTAGAGAAATAGTGAATAATTCAGTTGAAATGAAATTTGAATAAAAATGGTTAATGTGCATAATTTGGGCTTAGGAACTAAATTGAATAAAAGTAAAATATTAGGGGCAATTTTGTAAAATGTCAAAGGACTTAATTGCATAAAATGAATTGGTTTTTATGTTAGAATAAATGAATTGAATGGAATTATTATTTTAGATCAAGAACAAGAGGAAAATCGAGGAGAAGAGAAAATTATCAAATAGCCCCTGTAATTAGTCATTGTTGCAATTTAACCAGGTAAGTTCGTATGAACTATAATCACTAAAATGTTGTTTAAATTGAATGTTTATTATGTTGTTTTGATGTAAATGAATCAAAATATAAATGTACCGGAGCTATGATGAATTGATGGATATCGAGTCACAGTTGAACCTTAGAAATTCATAGGATACAAATGACATGTCATTAGGGATTTCATGTTTCTGGTGCTAGTCTTGAATGTCCTATGGATAGCTGAGGTCTTGCATTTGTTGCAGATTATCCACAGGTCATGTGAGCAACATCGTGTTGCGTACATTCCGACCTACAGCTCGTGTGAGCAGGCCCATTTCACAACTCATGTGAGCAACAATGTAAAGGAAAGGTTGCGGTTACATGTTTAAGCACACTTTATGTGAGCTTTCCCAATTATCCGATGATATTCTAAGTGGTTCAACGGGCAAGAAAAAGGATTGAAATGGTAAGTCTACAAATGGTATTATGCATATGTTCATAGAAATAATGAATGATGTATTTTCTCGTGAAAATGGCTTATCATGTGGTTATTCCACATGAATTATGTATAAATGCACTAACTTGTATATTGATGATGATGTTTAGGCTTATGCTAAACATTTGGAAAGGAATGGTAAGTAAGTAAATGGAACGGTTCACAAACTTATGAAAAGGTTGATAATTATGGTATTGTTGATGAATTAAAGGTTATGTTTATAGATGGTAAATTTCATATGTTATGGATGATTTCATATGCAACATGATATTATAAGTAAAAAGAGATTGATAAATTAAATGATGTGCTTGTATATGAGAAATTTACTTATGCTATGGATAATTTCATTTATATTATGTATAAGTGAATTTACTAATTCGTGAACTAATGGTGTACTAATAGACCTATAATACACTTATGGTTTTAGTAATGATTTGCGTTTAATCTATGAATTTTATTAATGAAACGGTAAGTATAGTTTAAGTTTATACGAGCTTACTAAGCACTCGTTGCTTACGTGTTTTCTTTTCTATGTTTTTTTTTATAGATTATCAGAAGCTTGATCGGTTTGGAAGCTCGTCGAAGATCTATCACACTATCCAGCATAAATATCGGTAGTTCTTTATGTTTTGGCCAAGGTTATAATGGCACGTATAGGTGGACTTCTATTAGTACATAGTCGAATGTTAGTTGATGATTTTGGCATGCATAAGTTGTTTGGATTTGGTACCTTTTGATACTTGCCAAATTATGTCATTTTGGATACTTGTGATGCATTAGAGGTGAGCATGGGCTGAGCCGGGCCGGGCCGGGCTGAACTAAAAATTTAGGCCTGTTCGCTAAGCCCGGACCCCGCCGGCCCAAAAAATGAGCATAAAATTTTGCCCAAGCCCGACCCGGATAAAAATGCTGATACCTGAGCCCGACCTGGCCTGCCCATATTAATTTTCATATTATTTTAAAAAATATATAATACATCTAAAATACTAAAAATATTTCCCAACAAATTAAAAATAAATTTTAAAAAATATATATACTTAAATAACACTAAGATAGATGCAACTTAACAAGCAAATGTCTCTAAAATAATAACAAAATTAACAAATGTTTTTAAAATAATAACAAAATTAACAATAAAATAAGTTTTATACAATATCCAAACAATAACAACAAAATAGTAGCAACATAATAGTAAAATGGTAACAAAATAGGGAGAAAACAACAAGAAAATAATATTAAAAAAGTAGTTTTTTGTCTTTTAGTGGATTCTAGCCGGGCCAGGCTCGGGCCAAAAATGCCTTACTCGAGGCCCAACCTATTTTTTAAATGGGCCTTATTTTTTGTCCAAACCCATTTTTCGGGCCTCTATTTTTTCCCAAACCTATCACACGGCCACACACACACACACTTACCTGTCACATGGCTGTGTGTCGCACACGGCCGCTTGGTGTCGACAAGCTAGATTTTTGGCTTTCGCCGATTGTCATTTTTTGTGTTTTTGTTACACACCTGGTTTGTTTTTTATGCGAAAGCAATCTCGAGACCTTCGAAACCTCTTACGAACAACCACTACACGAGTTCTACATAGCTGGAGGCGTCCCAATCGCGCCTTGGACTGCTCCTAAGCAACACATTCACAGAGTTTCAATTCTCCAATTACACCCAATACAACATATCAAAAGGTATAATTCTAATTGGGTTTATAGAAATCAAAAGCTAAAGTTAAGAAAAACTCTACTTACCAAACCGAACGAGAAAAATAAAAAATTTAAAACACCACGATTGAACAAAAGATTTGTGACGGAATCAAAAAGATGAATAAAGGAAATTTTGTCAGAGAACAGAGAAAGAAAACGTCAAATAGGAGGAATTTTGGGAAAGAAAGAGAAGGGAAAAAAATAAAATTAAAACACTATCCCACTCTCTCCCTAACCAACCACAATCCAACAGAATCTGACCCACTAACCTCATCCAACTACTACAGACTTTCAGTCCAACCGAACTTCTACTACATAACTGGCACACACTCACAGAATAAAAAATAACATTATTTGCTCACACAAGGGTTTGAACACAAAACCCTAAGGCAAGCTAACACTTTACCATTTGAATCAGCATGCTCATTCTAATATGAGTTTACCGAAAATATAACATAAACCCACCAAAAAGGGATGAGGCTAGGATAAAAAAAATAAAAGAATTTCCAATAGTGGGACTTGAACTCAAGACCTCAAATACACAATTAGAACACTCAACCACTGAAGCAGATACTCATTTATGACCAAATTCACAAAAACTTATTTACATAATTCAGGGCGTTACAAGTTTGCTCCGCTCCTCATTCTCTACTTGTTCTACTAAACTGAGGCTTCTACAAACACTTAAATACTACTACCCAAGGTGGTTGAAGGGCTCTTTTCCAAGAGGGAAATCGACAAGGAAGGGACAAGAAAGAAAAATGGAAAACAAATGAGAGAAGTGAGTGAAAGTGAAAGAGAAGTATGAAATTAGAGGTGTGTTGAGTTAATAGGTGAAAATGGGTATTTATAGGTGGGAGTGGTTGCTAAAAATAGCAAATAATTAGCAGCCACACACTTCTCTTGGCTGGCCACACATGGAGCAAAGTTTGAAACAACAAACTTTACTAAATTTAGCTTGGGCAAATCTTCAAGGGTATAAAAAGTAGAGGAGTTTGGATGGGATTTTAAGGAAACTTGAGGGTTGTTTTGCAGTTAATTTAATCAGCTAAATAAGCTGATTGGGTCAGCTTATTAGGTCGGTTTTGGGCTGCAAACTTTCTTATTGGATCTGTTTTCAATGCTTAGCACACTGGGCCACTTTCTCCTTCAGGCTTTATAATAATTTTTAACCCAATTTAACTTGGATAAAAATTAAATATAAAGTATATAAAATGATCATAATTTGGACCGACCTTTGCTGGAAAAATATTTAATATTTCCCTTGGTTCACTTGATGCAAAAATTCCCCAACGGTTCAAGCCTTTCAAGGTGTCTACCGAGCCAATTTTCACCTTTTGTGCAAAACTGTCGAAAGCCAAATTTGTGAAAATTTATTATAAAAATCATTAAAATTCAATATATTAATAATTTAAGTGCAAATTAATTATTTTATAATTAAAGTGTGAATTTTGACAAAATTTACTGCGAAATTACATGAATTAGAGCTCAAAAGGTGCTAAAAAAGTCTATATATTTTTGTGTTTCCACGTATCCATATTCCTTAAAGAAACCCCAAGCTTCAATCCAATAAGAGAAAGGAAGAAATCATTCTATTGATTGCTTTATCCCTAATCAAATTGGTTTCAAAGAGAGCAACAACATCTAGATTAGACCTAATCATGGGCTAGGCCATCGTCCAGGCTTGAAGGCTCGCCCGAAAAGAGGAAGGGTTTAAGCAAAAATATAGGCCCGAAAAATAGGCTTGAACAAAAAATAAGAAAATGGGCCGAGCCTTGGGTAAGATTTTTTTGGCCCAGGCCCGACTTAGCTCGAATATGCCTAAATTTTTTTTCTTGCTGCTGTTTTGTTGTCATTTTAATATTATATTGCTACTATTTTGTCGTTATTGTTTAGATATTGTACAACTCTTATTTTATTGTTAATTTTAATACTATTTTAGAGCCGTTTACTTGCTAAGTTGCAACTATCTCAGTGTTATTTAAGTATAAAGACTTTTTTAATGTATTTTTAATTTGTTGGGAAACATTTATGTTAATGTTTATTAGTGCATTTGAAGTATTATATTTTTTAAATTTGTTTTTATATAAAAAAATTAATACGGGTAGGTCGAGTTGAGCTAGGGTTTAGCATTTTTTTTGTCTAGGTCGGGCTTGGGTAAAATTTTAGGTACATTTTTCAGGTTAGACCGAATCTAGAAAACGGGCCTAAAATTTAGCATCAGCCCAGGCTGTGATCAGGTCTAATCTAGATCATGCTGTTTACAATATTCTTTTATGTAGTGTTTGGAACTAGTATTTTAGAATTTGTATTTGAATTTCAAAAATAATGTAAATTGAGTAGTGAATTATTTAGGAATATAACATTCATGATCATTTCTCAAAATTTAAGGATTTGTTAGAAGCCTATTTAGTAATGAATTTGAAATCTTTAAAAATATTTTTCAATTTGACAAATCTATTGTCGAAACCATTTTTTGAAAACGGGGAATCGACTTTGGTTTGAAAACAAAAACGAATATAGGAGTCGCCACCGATCTTTTTTACTTAGGTGTGATCAGATCACCTAGAAATTTAGTTGTTTTAAAATGTTTTGTTTTACTAAAACAACGATTTTGGTCTACGAAAATCGAGAAAATGGGTTCGAAATTTAGTTACGTACGAGGAAGGATTAGCACCCTCGTAACGCCCAAAAATTGGTACCGAATTGATTAAATAATGTCCTTATGTCTAAAAAAAAAATATTTTGAAATACGATTTCTTTCAAAACACTTGAAAATTGCAAAAGGATGTTCGCTCAATGGGTTCCGACGAAAAAAAATTGAAACCCAGCACGGTAGGGCACGATTTCTCGAATTTTCAAACATTGAACATTGCCTTGTTTAGAATTTAGAAAATATGGATGAAGTTTCAAAGGAATATTTAATTATTTTGGACAAACGAAAAATCGAAACCCAACACGGTAGGGCACGATTCCTCGAGTTCTCAAACATCAAACATTGCCTTTATTTTAGTAAATTTTCAAATAAACAATTGTAGAACTAGCTCAAAACGCACTAATTTGACTTAGAATAAAATGGAATAATTGGTTTGAATTAATAAGTTGAAAATTACAAGGTAATATCTGTATAAAAAATGGAACAATAAACATGAGATAATATGCACGTATACAATACTTGGTGAATGAATATAATATAACCTTATTTAGCCAACTAACAAAACAAATAATTAAATATAACTAATCTAAGGAAAATGATATTAATTTTTCAAGCGTGGATAGAGAACAATTGATATAACAATACAAAAACTAATAAACAATATGCAACAATAATATATATGATATAATATGAAACAATCAATGCAAAATGTATAAGACAAAATAGAAATTAGAAGCTAATGTGATATAAGACAATTTTAAAATAATGATGAATCGAGGAACACATAATATACATAATACATGAATTGACGAGTTGATGAATTTGAAATAACTTATGTGTATATGAAACTAATAGAATATGAATGATTATTAAAATATATGTTATGTAAAAAGAAATTCAAAATAATAATATATAGAATAATTTCAAATAAAATAAATTGATTTAACTAATGATATATTTGAAACTGAAAACTTAATATAAATAATGTATATACAAATATGCTAATTTGTGAAAGTGTTTGATGTAAAAATTTACATAAGTAAACAAAGTTATACATAAATGAATTTAAAAAATATATATATACACATAAAGATTTAAAAGAAAATATAGAATAGTATGAAATTGTTAATGTGTACTTAGCATAAAATAATAATTTAATATAAGTTATGTATATGTATGTATAAGAGTATTGGGTTAAATTTTTTAGATGTAGAAATATATAGAAGAAAGTTTTACATAAATAAATTGTAAAAAATTTATATACATTTATATATAAATGAAAGTATAAAATAACAAATTGGGATCATGCAAAATTAATAACACGATCCAAGATAATATATTAAAAGATGAATAATAAATAGATTTTAAAAATAAATGAATTACAAAGAATAAAAAACTTAAACTGAAATAGAAAAATACTCAATCGAAATAAAAATAAAACCAAAGGACAATTTAAAAAATGAATAAAGCAAATAAACAGAATTAAGGATTAGAAAATAATGCGCATAAACAACAGGGGATTAAAAGCGCAATTATCCCAGGTTTCTAAAAGCAAGGTTTAGATGCGTACTAAATTAGAACAATGCACAAATTTTGGGGAATAATTAAAAAAATAAAGAAATCTGGATCAAGCTTAATCAGACACAAGTGCGAAAGGAAGGGACCAAACGCACAAATTTCCCTTTATCGCAGCAGACATGCGGATCCTAAGGGCACCGGATCGGGTCGAAAACGGACCATCAGGTCAGGCCTATACGGCGTCGTTTTGGGGCCACTGAAACAGGCCCTAAACGACGCCGTTTCACGAGTTAAAAAATAGCAAAATTCCCTTCTTCTTTTTTATTTCTGCTTTCTCCCCCTTTCTATTTTCAAAACCCTTAAAATACTCTCACTCTCTCTTCCTCCATGGCCGACCCTTGGCTTCACCGGCGGTCCTTAGCACTCCACTGTGGCCGGTGGCCAACGTCTCGCTAAAGGGGTTTTTTTAACCCTCGCTTTCTTTACAAATAAGAAGGCCAAGCCTTCTCAAACCAGAAGCCGAAAGACAAAGACTCCGGCACCCCTTTAAAACCGGCCCCGGCGACGAAGAAAGGATCTCTGACGGCGAGACTTCTGGGCGGGTCCAAGTAAGTCTTCCTCCTCTCTTATTTTTGCCCCTTTTTTATTTAAATAGATTTGTGAAAATAAAAAAAGAATAAAAAAAGATAACAAGAAGCACCAAAATAATAAACAAGGAAGGATCAAAATTAAAACCTTTTTGAAACTATTTTCTGCTTTATGATTTCTCTTCCAAAATGTTTCTCTCATACAATGTTTTTTGTATTCAAAAATATAAAAAGAAAAAATAAACCCCAATACCATCGGTTCTCCCCCTTTTTACACTCGTTTTCTTTCGGCTTTATAGCTGATTTACAAGTCCCTATTTTACTATTGTTTTCTCTACTGTTGCTTGCTGCCTTACTCTGCTCTATTTCTTTTTCTTTTGTTTGCAGGTCTTTGAAAGCGATGGGATGGTGGCGTCTTTGCAGCGTGGCAAGATGGAGCAGTGGTCGGTGAAGGAAAGCGATGTTGACGTCAGGTGCACATGGGGCAACGATTTTTTCAAGTTTTAGGCCTGTCGGGCTTTATTATTTTGGGCTTGGGTAGGGTTTAGTTGGGTTAAGTCTGTTGGGTCTGGAATTGGGCTTGGATTTGTAAAATGGACGGTTAACATTTTTTTTGGGTTGTTGAGCCCCGGGCAAATTTGGGCCCGTACATCTATATTTTTATATTTTTCTAATATATGTTAGATAGAATCTCAACTAATTCATTCACTTCATTCTTACCATTTACATAATAATTTCGGGATTGCCACAGCCTCGAAAATTGCACATCAATGTTCTTAAATAAAAAACCCTAAACCCTAATATGAAAAGAAAAGAGATGGAAATAGACACATGGCAACCCTTCCACCTCTTTCGCTAACACCATCTTAGCACTCATGATAACCATGGCCTCCTTAGGATTTGTAAGGTTGGTCACCACTGTTTCCATTGTCTCTAAAGTAGGTACAAGTGCATTGGCGCCTGATGTCTTCATTTTCCATGGTATGGTAAGCTTATCTGGTTGAGGTAAAGTAGAAATTCCCTCAATTTCCTTCTGCATATCTTCCATAACATCATCAGGTCAACTAGTGTTTTCGTCAACCCCAACTGCAAAGTGCTTTGATTGGTCCAGGGTGGTTGTTACTGGACATTTTATTTTGAATACCACAGTGAGCATTTCAAAATACAATCTAACGTGGATATACAGTATAATTTCTATTTTTTTAATACTTTAAATTTAATAATAATGTCAATGTAATAATGTAATTAACAATAAAGATTTTAGTCTGTTTAAAAGGTTCAATAAACTCATGCTTCTTCGTTTTTTCTATTTAAAACTAAAATTATAATTTTTTTTATTTTTTATTTGTTAATGATATTACTTAATGGGCCAATATTTAGGCCCACGTTGTTTTGCTTGCCCAACCATAACCATCCCAACCTATTCCTTGGTTTCCTTTACCTTTCAAATCCGCAGCATTTTCTTTCTGTTTCTCTTCTCTGTATTCAGGTTAAGGTAAAAAAAAAACCCCATCGGTGCTTTGGGATTTTCGGGTCAGCTTCCGCTTTATCGCTGTTTCTTTTTTTATTAATTCTTTATTATGTGTTACTTTAAAAAGGAAAGAAATTGCTTGGTCAAGTTGAAAAGTGTGAGAGAAAGATTGCTGTTTAGCAAAACTTGGAGGAACCACTTATCTGTTTTAAGACTTTGGGTTGATTTTATATGAATTTAATTTGTTTTCAGTGGTATGAGAAATGGGTTTTTCTTGGATAGTTGATTGCTGGTTACTATTGTTATGATTTGTTACAAATATTCGTTTGATTTAATGATTGTTAAAGGATGAAGTATGAACAATGCCTGTTTTTGTTGCTATGAACTTTTTGCTTGAAATCAGTATTATTTGTGTTTGAATTTTGATGCCTTATTTGCTTTTTCTGTTTAATAATCTAAACATCACTTGTTGTTACCAAACTGCTTAGCCTTTTGTTTCCAGAACCAAAAAGCATCAAGTTATCTGTTGATATCAAAGCAAGTTGTATTTTTTTGAATAATAAAAAATTGAAACTATATATTTCTTTTAGAAAATGAATTGCATGATTTTACTTCATATGGAACAATGGAATTACTGTTGCATTTTAATTGGTTATATATTTTTTATTTGGAGAAGGGGATTAAAATCTTGTTCTTTCTGTAGGGATCATGCTCTAAATCAGCAATGAAATCTCAAAAATAAATCAACATGATGTGCTGGATAATTTGTTTTTTCTTCCTGTTTGTTGATTTATAATCATGTATCATGCAATAGAAGATTCCTCAAATTACTGTAATATAATATTGGGATTTTTTTTGGATATTTTCTTCTTTTTTTTCACGTTTTGTTTGCTTTCCATCGCCTTTCTGAAGAACCATATAGGCTAATAGAGTTAATTTCTAAGGGAGCATGTTTTTGTACTCCTTTTTTCCCCATTTCCAAGTGGAGTTTTGGAAGATAGTAGACTAATATCTTGTGAATTTCAGCTTGGACGGTATTAACACATTGGACCTATTTTCTGCTTTGAGATGGCTGGACTATTTGCTTATGGCAGCCTTGCACCGAAGACTAAGAATATGGTAGTCGCGGGGGGTTTGACAGCATTCGTATTTGGTGTATATTTCTATACTATGAGAGCTGTTGGAGGTACAGATGAGCTTCAGGTGGCTATAGATAAGTTCGAGGAGCTGAAAAAGCAAGAGGGGAAGTGAAGCATGGGATCAAAGCCTTGATCTCATTAGTCTTTTTTGTGACAATGCAGTCAAGAACTAGGTAAAGGTCATTTATATGACAGACAAAATTATGTGTTTAAAATCTGTGTTTTGAGCTATTTGTCTTTGTTTGTTATACATTATATTGTAGTTGATAATAATAAAAACTTATTACTAGTTTTCCCTTGGCTGTATTCTTTAAGTTTTTATCATGTTACGACCTTTTGTGATGACAGCACTGGTTGTTGTTGGAGAAGCTCAAACCCTAATTTTTGTGTGTGTTTCTGATGTTGTTGCCCCTATAGCAACCAGCCAATGACCTTTCTCCGGACAGGTCCAAAGGCAAGCGCAGGCACTTGTATAGTTTAAAAACTTCATCCCATTGGTTATTTTTCATTTATATTTTGTATCTTGGAAGGTTTGGTTAACCTGTAGTAATACTTTTTACTGCTTAGAACTGTAGGCAGCCATTGTTATGTGGAGATTTGTCACTTCTCTTTTCCATTTGCTTGAACATTCCAGGCAACCATAATTGTTCCTTGACATGTCCTGATGGTTCCTCCAGTTGAAAACAGTAATGCATTAACTTTATCATAATTAAATTCGATTCGGTAGTTTGATCCTAGTAAAGCAATTCTAATTATTTCTAATAACCCGAAATAAAAACGACCCAAATATTTGTTTAATCAAAATTAATCTGGTCGAAAATAAGTTGAGCTGTCGTCAAGTCAACCTTTAATGGTGGTTGGTTTTAAGACTTGATGGCCAAAAGCAATCCCTAAAAAATAATGGAAAGCAGCATCAGTCCACAAGAGAAGATGATCATCAACATGTGAAAACCTTCATTTCTTACATCATTTGTTGACACCTTCGTAGACTTGTCTATCAGCGGCCTCATTGTGCCCAAGCATGACCATCAACAAATTCCTCAAAAACCCCTTCAAACTCATTACCCTTCCCCCAGTTGTGTCGTTGCTACTGGAGGCCTCCATGGCGATCTCGAGAAGACCATGCAAGCCTTCCGTCTTGGTGGCCTCATCGATGGGTCCAATTATTGGTTTGGTGTGTCTACCACCGTTGTTCAAATAGGTGGTGTGATCAAGATCCTTTATTTCTTAAAGATGTTGAAGCGTGAAGCTGTTAAAAATGGTGGGCAAACTGATAACTTTGAATGGCAATCATGAGATAATGAATGTTGAAGATGATTTTAGGTAGGTAACTATAAAGAGTTTGGAGGAAGTCATTGTTTGGGCTTATTGGTATGGTGTTGGGATAAATGAAGAGTTTGTGTCGTGGGTTGGAAATATCTTTCCGGGGGATTCCATCAATATTTCATGGCATGCTTGAAAAGTTTTGTGATATTTCAGAGCTAGAACTGCTCCACTGAGACCTAATGGTCCAATTTCCCGTAGATTATTGGCTGATAATGCGACTTTTTTAATGGTAGGAGATTTTGTGTTGGTCCATGGAGGGGTTTTAAGAAACATGTGGATTATGGGTTGGAGAGGCAGATGTTACAGGAAACGAGGGCTTGGATTGTTGATACCAGAACATAGTCCAGTAGAAGTTTCGAGTATCTAAGCTACCGAAAGCTGTTGCCTCGTTAAGTACTGCACCTATATTCGTTTTCCGGAAACATAATGAGTTATGAATTTCTTGAATTTCAGTCTTTGGTTTTATAGGATACGAGTGTAGGGACTTGATCGATACAAACGCTTAGCAATTTTAGGTATTGATCAATTTGTTTGACTTTGACGTCGTCGTATTTATGTAAGGTTATTATCGTTTTGTTGCCTGGATACTGTAATGGCAGCGACGAAGGACCACAAATCTTAAGCCTGGATTCCCATAGCTGTTGTTATACATGATATGGTTGCAATTTACTATGGTAACATACATTACCTCCCTTACAAGTTCTTAGTTTTTCATTGTATATAGACTTGTGTCAAATGATCCTCTTCAAAGCTTTGAAGACATACATTAAATATTTATCATATTTTTACACTGCATTCCAATCTAAATATCAAAGGTATATACCAAAAATAGAAGTTCGCCCGAGAAAGGCCATTTTAGGAGGCAATTCTGTTGATAGCTAAATCTTGACCATGAGTTCATTTTTCTCAGCTACCAAACACTAAAAAAATCTTGCATGCAGATGAAAAATTTAGAAAGGAATTTCTTATTGCTTGTTATCCGAATTCGAGAATGTTCCAAGTCAAATCCAACTTGATTATTCATAACAAGCTGAACTTAAATAACCCAAACAAGCAAAGTGTAAAATATTAAATTAAAACAAACTCCCAAACTCAGAACTAAAACCAAAAGTCATCAAAACCAGACTCAAATTCACCGAATCTATATCAAAACATTAAAACCCAATTGACCAACCCAATTCATGGAAGCATAAGTCTGTATATAACTGATCGGAAATCAATTGAATTTGATCTAGTTCATAGCCACTTTGGTTTGGGTACTAACGGATTATAAACATTATTTATCCAGTTTAAAACTTTTAACTTGAATCTGATTGACTGAAACTTGTTCAAGCAACATTACATGGGGGAATTTAAAAAGAGAAATTGCATGTTGAAAACTTCTACCTCTGTTGCAGGAAACTGAAATCACCATTTTTCATCTTCAGAAAACTTAAAAAAGCCTTAGAGCTGGACTTCTCTATCAAATATCCAGCTGAATGGAACCCTGGGTGCTTCCTTGGCCCTTCCTTGAGCTCTCTCTTCCAGCCTTCGAATTCTTGGCGGAAGTCCGCACACATAATCCTGAGCTTTACGCCCATCGGCTGAAAGTCCAGTTAACTCTGTCACCTTCCATTTGTTCACCAGGAACTCTAGTATATCAGCATAGTCTCTGGCAGTGTAAACCCCAAGTCTCTGTGCAACAGCTGAGAAATTATCAAAAAGATTGTCATCTTGGCCATCATACATCAAGTGTGCTGGCATGGAGATTTTCTTCCTCATCATGTCAGCAAAAGCCAGGACTGTTCCATCGGGATCGATCTCAAAGAGCTTTTCAACGATTTTAGTATATGCAGTCTCGTGGCGCTTTTCATCAGAGGCAATGTTACCACATATCTGAGCCAACTTGATGTCACCATGCTCCTTTGCAAGCCGGGCTGTATTCCCATGGGAGATGAAAGTTGCCCTTTCTTGGAATGATGTGTAGATGAATCCCAGATAAGGATTATTCTCGGTACGTGGATCCTATTAAATATACATTAGAAAAAATAAGAAGAAACATGGCATATTGAATGCATGTTTTTTTGTGAGAGAGAAGTGATTTAACTTCCTCAGGGTGGTATATGGGGAAGGCAACATCAGTGGGCCAGTTTCTACACAATTTAGTGAAATTCCAGAAGTGATATAGTGCAATGTTTTAATGCATTCATTTTCAGAAGATGAACAACAAAGGGTTTGATAATGTTTGGCAAGTTAAGTGCATCATAGGATTCAAAATTAAACTACGCAAAGTGAGAAAATTTATAGTAAGCATCTTACTTACCATTCCTGATCCAATCAAATACTGGATTGTCTTCTCAATTTGCCTCATGTCGACCCTTCCGGACAAGTAGAGATACTTATTAAGTAGATCACCATGCCTGTTTTCTTCAGCAGTCCAAGCCCTTGTCCAAATTGCCCAAGGAGTAAGGCTAGCGCCTGTTTCATCACGAACTCCATCTAAGGTATTAAGCATTGTTTGGTAAGTTGGAAGAGCTTCCTCCGTGATCATGTCGCCAACCAAAACAACAAAGTAATCATCTGGAATCTCCTTTGCCCTTTCCCTAAGTTCTTTGACTTGCTCGTGAAATCCATCTGACGCAGGATCCGGAAGAAAATCTTGGGGTTGCCAACATTTCTCAACCGGTTTGAGGTAAGTTAGAATGTTGTTCTCAGCCCAGTCCTCCAAAGATTTGAAGATCTCAATCTTCTGAGGTGGCATCGAGTGCGTGACCTGAACATGCACCTCCCTAGGAGGCATGAAAGGCTTCTTGAGATCGACCTCTCTGCATTAAGTGAAACGAATTCCCAATTACTTTCTTATCAACCAGATATGTCAGTAACGATAAAAGGAAACAATAAAATGTAAAAGCACAAAACCCATCTCACAAATTTGTCCACTGCATGTCCAGGAAATACAGCACATGAAATGCAAAAGCAATGCAAAGAAACAGGCATTATATATGCACAACAGGACTAAATTTCATCTTTGAGGGTAGAAGTTCACATAGACCAAGTAGAGAATCAAATGAGAGACCGGATGTTAGAATTGTGAGCATCAGAGTAAAATATAAGGACCAATGCAGCAGCAGACCCAGTTGCAGAACTATAGTAGTATAAATAAGTGATACCATCTGAGAATTCATCTCATTAGATTTGAAGTAGGCATGGAATGTAAACTATCCTGCTTTTAAGTGCAATTATATAACTTCGTCTTTCATTTCAAAACAAAATTATGACACATCCAAGGAAAGTAATCAAATTATCAGATCATTGGGTAGGACCCATTTATATGCAATGTCAAGGCATTAAATTTCCATTTATTTATAAGGAAAAGCACAAGTAGCTATCAGCAACACTCAACAACCATAAGAACAGAGACCATATGAGGGAACCAACAGAGAAACTCAAACCAAACACAAGGAAAAGTGCATCAAACTAACAGGAGAAAATGGATAGATGTCTATTCATCATTACCTAACATAGCATTTGAAAACTAGATCAAGAATGGACCACAAAGATGCCCAAAACTGATAACAGGAAGAAAACTAAAAAATTACTTGAAATGCTCTTCTTCAAATACATGAATATTCAGCCATGACTTAAAATTTGCAAGGAAATCATCAAATTTCGGTGACCTAATAACAGAAGGTAAGAATGTCGAGAGTATCAATACTAGGTTCAGGTTCAGCAATTATACTTGTCAAACATACACAAAATGATACAAGTTAAAAGATAAAAACAAAGAAAAAGTACCAAATACTCGGTTGATTAAAATGTTAAATGAAGTAGATTCAGAGGAGAAACGCAAGCATTTTCAAAAACTTGTGCAAGAAAAAGAAGCAATCATGGAGACATTTTATTCAGTTTAAATACCATGTTTATATGAGAGTATGGTGATTGCTGTATTTGTAGCCAAATACTCATCCAAGAATCAAAAAGAAAATAAGTCCCAAAATTCAAAATGAAAGAATTCAACTTGAAAGATAACCAAAATCCTAAAGACTAGGAACTAAATCAGATTTCTGACAGAAGTTTAAATAATTTAATGATAAGATCACTCTTAGTTTAAAGAAAAGAAAAAGGAATAACACAATATCGAATCAAGGAAGGAGGACAACATATTCTGAACTACTTCTACCAAACTGAATATTCTTTTCAAAATGTAGATTCAACTATATTTTAAAAACAAAATGGAACTATTTGAAAAAAAAAAAAAAAAAAAGGAAACATTATGTTATTCATCAGCTAGTCTAGAGAATCTTAACTACTTCCACCAACTTGAATTTTCTTTTCAAAGACAGATTCAACCATATTGAAACAAATTAAAATGAAATAAAAGGAAAATCTGAAGACTGTTTGTGTGGAACACTTGCATGATTTGCAATCAAGTTAAACACAATGGATAACATGGATGCAGATGCAGAATGCACAATGATATAACATTAACATTCTCTTCATAGAAATAAATTTAGAGACGGGCTCGGATGAAGCAACACATTTAATTACTTGCATTTGGTGTTATATCAATGGATGAGCCCCAGAGGTCCATAAATGAGACATCATCAATTTCAGATAAATGATGCACTCTCAACCGATCAGTTGATCATAAACTTGAAAGAACATGCTTCAATACAATTTGCATGAATACTAATAAGGAAAATACAGATTAACTAGACAAATAGATTCTTTAAAAGAAAAAAGTATGTATATTACAACAGAAATAGCTTCCCAGTAATTCAAACCCCAAGAAAATTTAATTCCTTCAGAAAAAAATAGTTGAGAAAATAATTAATATCCTAACCACTCCCAAAACTACCAAACTGTAATAGACAAATAGAAAATTAGTGAAGGCCCTAACAATATAGATTACAGCAAAGAGACCAGACAATCAATAATGGTTAAGAATATTTATAAAATACAATTTACAAGGTATTTTCGGTTTAGTTTAACGACATGAAGCAGGCAAAACCAAATAATTGATTTTTCTTGAAATTTAACATCACAAAAAAAAAAAAAAAAAAACTATTGATAAGAACAAGCTATCCAAAAACATGTTCCACATTGCTTTGATCTTACATCTTTCGTTGAAACCATCCAAAACACATTTAACAATGGAAGCTGTCCACATCAAAATAAGAAACCAGCATATCTTACAGTTAAACAAATCTTAAAATCCAACAAGAAACACGCGCATCAAGATTAATATACTAGAGAATATGCTAAGGACAAAAAAAAAAACCATGGAGCCTTCACATAATAGCTACATAAAGCTAGAAACTTAAATATGACACATGGACCTCTTTCACTCTCAAGATCCTTATCAGGCGATAATTCCAATGAAGCACATAACTCAGTCTAAAACCAAGTTATGAAAGTCTAAATTTTTATAATAAAAATACAAAACAACCCACCAAACATGAAACCAAATCACAAAAAGATCAAAATAAAGAAGGAAAACACAAATTAAAAAGAGAGAGAGAGAGAGAAAAAATTATTTAAAGAAACGTCTTTTCCCTATTCTTGCACCTTAATCAGTAAACCTTACATACATAAAAACATAATACTGAGCTAGAAAGTATAAACATTTAATAAGAAACGAACCTTATTTCAATCGTTTGCAAATTGAAAGTATTATCCCAAACAGAAAAGAACAACATTACCATTAAACAACAAGAACATTAAGATCATAAGATATATGTTAGTTAGCAGAAAAGAAAAAAGGACCCAGATGCAAAATCAGCTAAAAATAACGGAAGAAGAATCAAAATCCATGATTTAACAAGAAAATATGAAAGAAAGAGACGAACTTGGAACCAGAACGAAGAGTAGAGGCCATGAAAAACTTGGGAGACCTAAGGCCGGCCATTGGTGGAAGAGCAAATGAAGGGAGTTTCTGAGATTGAAAAGTGATGGGGTTGAATTTCAGAGCCATTTCTTTTTAGGTATTTTGGGGGTTTAAGAGCTCTTTTTCTTTTTTGTTTCGGTTTGAGTTCTCGAGCTTTGGCAGCTTCAGTTTCCTCCACAGAAAGTGCAAACGCTTCTCGAAAGAAACATAGCCAATTTAAGGGGATACTGACCTTCATTATATTTTAACATTACCCCTCACTATCCTTTTAATTACTAATTGCGCATTCATTTCTTCTTTATTATAATCAATTAGTAAAAGCGACCATCATTATTATTTATTTATTGGAGGAGCCACTATTTCAATGAAATAACAAAATAGAATATGAGGTACACATGTTATGTTATGTATAATTGTCTAGTTATTTCGTTCACCGCGTCAGTTTTTAATAATAGAATAGATAAAATTTCTAATAAATTGATCATTTTTCTCTTTAATCTAACATACGTGACCCAATTTGTTCATTTTTAAGTGGAAGGAGACAAAATACAATTGAATTTATAATATAATGGCCTCCATAGTATTGTTAACTAAAGAAACTCTAATATGTGAATTTGGTAATCATCCTATTTTATATTATAACTATAATTTTATTATTAAATAACACCTCAATTAAATTAATTAAATTTTATAAA
This sequence comes from Gossypium anomalum, assembly GCA_025698475.1. Classification (NCBI taxonomy): domain Eukaryota; kingdom Viridiplantae; phylum Streptophyta; class Magnoliopsida; order Malvales; family Malvaceae; genus Gossypium; species Gossypium anomalum. The sequence continues at coordinate 72,366,160 of CM046965.1, read as the reverse complement.
ATTTTAATTTAAAATCTGAATTATATCACTATTTTTGGTAAAAGGATTGTTGTTTGTTCTACCAAATCTTTTTCAAATGTTAGGTTTGTATTGCGAAAGTTAATTAAGTTTTACTCTTTCTCTATTTTCAGTTTACAATATTAGAAAAAAGCTTATTAAATATTGAGAATTAGAATTTGAGTAGTAATACAAAATATTCCAAAATAAATAAAACCAATAACGTGATTTCATAAAAGGAAATGTTTCGTCATAAAAAAAAAAAAAAGGCATTCATCTTTAAAAAACATTTGTAGTGGACCACTCTTTCCTATGTAGAGGTCTCCATCAACAGCACAAATAGATGCTTGGAATTCCTTTAAGATAGATAAAGGTCACTATAAACAAATTCTTACAGCCAATAAAAAAAAATGAAATTTGTAAAAACAATTACAAGGTATGCCGAAGTTAAAAGAATATATACATGTTCACGATATATATTATTATATTATTATATATTTAAGTTTATGATTAAATTGGTGTAATCTATGTTAATCGAGTTTCAACTTAATTGAGAAATTATCAAAAATCATTACTTTTATAAAGTAACAAATCTTATTTTTAGGGTATTTGAACGGTTATGTTTCAATTTGACAAGATGGTAGTGTCCATGTTACATTTAAAACAACCAATCAGAGGTCTCAACTAGTACCATAGGCAAGGTCGATACTTGAAAGATGCACCTTGGACACATTGGAAAACCATGGTTGCCTCTTGCCAATCTTGAAAGAACGTGTCTACAAAAGAAACAATTTTGGGAAGGTTGAATCACCACATTCTTCCAACACAATAGGTTTCGATGGAACCAAATACTCTAAGAAATAGTGAGAAAACATTTACAAGAGGAGCTCGAAAGATAAAGAAAAGTAATACATTAAATCAGTAAATGAATTATGTGCATAAACCATGCTAAGACTATTCCAAATAGTCGCAATAGTTGAACAATGAACAATAACATGCTCCAAACTCTCATTTTCCACACAACTAGTGCAACTTGGATCAATGACGCAACCCTTCTCAAGTAAACGACTTTTACTTGGGGTAATATGTTACAATCCCCCCATACAAAGGATTTTATTTTTTATGGAAGAGTCAAGTTCCAAAGTTTCGACCAAGAATCCTCAACCACAAACGACAGTATGTTAGAACTAATTTGAAAAGCAGCACGATAGTTGGACTTCACATTGTATCGACCATCTTTAGGAAAATGCCATATAAGTTGATTCAATGGCTTAGAAATCAAAAGAGGAATGCTAAGAATTTGCATAGCATGTCGAGGTGCCAAGAGTCCTTCAACGAGAGAAAAATTCTAACTTGAACCAGCATTATTCAACAAATCTTTCACAAAGAAATTTGTAAACCCCCATAAAGCCTCAAATTCAACAAAAAAATTATCATCATTAGGTAACCAATGATCCTCAAAATCCCGAATACAGTTACCATCCTCAATCTCCAACAAAGACCTTTAAAATACAAATTTAAGGCTACAAAGACACTCCTCCTAATGAAAGAGTTGAGATTTTGAAAACTAATACCACCGTGTTTTTTAGACACATATATCTTATACCAAGAGGCCTAATGAATACCCTTTTTCAAACTTGACCTTGAACCCTACCAAAAGGAATTCATCATTTGTTAGAGTTCCTCACAGGTACTTAAAGGGATCATAGTTCATGAAGATGCTTATGCAATAAATCAGTAATGCTTGGGCTAACTTTTTAATAACAATCTTTTTTACAAATAATGACTGTGAGAAATTGGCTTTGAATCACTCAAAATGGAACAAGAAGGTTGTCTTCTATGCTAGCTTGTATTAGAGCTAAGCATGATACCAGAAATTTGGAAATTTATAAGTTAACCCAAAGCCTCTACATATGTTGAAATAATACTTTTAACAGTTTGAAACTCTAAATTAGTTACCTAAAGAAAGCAAAAGATATCATTCACAAAAGGAGGTAGGAAACACAAGGGTTTCCCCTACAAATACAAGCCCTATAAAGCTCTCCATGCACTTTCGCTTGTCGAAACAAAAAGCTCAACCATTTTTCACATACGGTAAACAGGAAAGGGGATAGGGGATCTCTCTAACACAGACCCTTAAACGGGATAATGAGACCAATTTACCATTCAGAAGAACCGAATATTGGACAGGGGAAACACATAACCTCATCCAACTAATCTATTTCGCATCAAACCCTAGCTTAGTCAAAAGAAAACATAAAAAAGTCCCAACTAACATTGTCATATGCCTTATTGATATCTATTTTCATAACAACCTCACCCACTTTTCCATGCCATTTGCTCTTCATATAGTGAATGATTTCAAAAGCCACTAGCACATTATCAGTTATAAGCTGCTAGCACATTATTAGTTATAAGCTGCCTAGGAACAAAAGCTTGCAAAGGCGAGATGATCTTAAGTGAAATAGTCTTCAATCGGATGGCAAAAGTTTTAGTAATGATCTTATAAACAACATTGCACAATATGATAGGTCAAAGATCCTTCATACAATCGAGCTTTTTTTTTTAGGATTAAGGACCACAATAGTTGTTGGAAAAAATTTGGTTCGAAAACAACTTTCTTGCACAGCAGAAAAATAAAAATTTTGAAAACCAAACCAATTTGTGATATTTATCATTTTTTCCCAAAATAGTACATGTTCTTTGAGCGAGACGGATCCTAAATGTTCCTGACTTTCAACTGAACGGCCTTCTCCACTATTCTCGTATCATAAACTGCTTCGAGGGTGAGTTTGAACAATTTTGAATCAAACACAGAACCAAAAATAATTTTTTTACCTTCAATAGGAAAGTAAATCTCTCTCTTATAGAAGCTTGTAGAATTGTTATTCTCGAAAATAGAATTTATACTTTAGAAATAAATTTTGATTATTTTCAAGCAGAATAACAATATTGAAACTTATGTAGAACTTTTGTTCTTGTGATTTTTTTTAGCCCTACCGGTGCCATCTATCTATGGAGAGAGGAAGTGAAACCCTAAATGTAACACCCTAAACCCAACCTAGACGGAAAGACCAGAAAATAGATACACTTAAAGCCAATTTAATCGATACATAAATAAGTCTTAAAACCATCAACCAGTCAACATAATTAGATCTTAAAACTTACAATCGGAAATAAAAAATAAGTTTAAACACACACACATATGTTTAAAATAGAACCATTAGATAACCGAGTCTTATGTCCATCGGCCGCTTAGTTCTAGGAGGTTCCTGAAATTCATTCGGTCTAGTTAGTACGTTGCAACCTAATGTAAAATATAAATACTCAACGTACGTAAAATAACTCAGATATCATTGAGAATTTAGATACCACACTCAGTCTTATTCGATCAGATTAATAATTCACAATAGTTTCGGATACAAAGTAATTCAAATACACAGCATATCAGATACAGAAACATATTTAGATGTAAATACAGATACAAATGCAGTTATCCTACCCCCATCCACAATACACCATCTTCGACCAACCCAATAAACTAGTAGGTATATAATACCCGTCTAGCCCTACACATCTCATAGTGTCGGTACGACATATTACAGTATTTACAGTCTCACTACCAGATCAGATATAATTACGGGTGGTTTGACCACCAAATTAGTATAGAACACTTCCTTCAATTCATAATTCCTGCCCCATGCAAATGTAGAGAACATATGACTAATATATATATTCATGCAGATACAATCATACAGTTTCAATATAACAGAAGGTTGAAATTCTTACAAATTGTCTCATACGGTATGTAGAACCAATTTATAATCATGATAAAGCAGATAATATAGATTAGTTTTGTTCTTACATATCCTACAGACGGCTTACGCTCACCTCGTATAACAATTATAGCATTAACAGAAATTTAGCGATTTAGGCTCACATGCCCGTGTAGGTGCTCGTGTAACTCCACGCGACCTTGTGGCTGCCCTTGTACTCCTATTCACTAAGTCAATGAGTTACACGGTTTGGGCACACGCCCATGTATTACCCATGAACCTCACACGGTCCGACAAACGCCAGTATCCCCTGTTTGTGTGTTTCTAATATATAAATAATGGGTAACACGGTCTAGACACACGCCCGTGTGCCAGCTCGTGTGGCGCTACACCTTAATATCTTACACACGGCCTACCACACGTCAATGTAGCTCATCGTGTGTCTCAAATCTGATGACAGTCAATTACACAATCCACTACAAGGCGTTCCACATGGTCGTGTGTGCCACACAGCCTGCATACACACCCGTGTGGCAGCCCGTGTACCGCCAACTGTTCTATTTTTTACGAAAAAAATAGAAAAAGAAGGGTTTCGATATCCTACCTGAAACAACGACAACCTAGAAGTAATTTTGAGACTCCCAAAGCTTAAAAACCAAATCTAATTACTCAATTAATGGAGATTCAAAGGGATACGCTAAATTGCAACAATCAATGTCGAAACCTTCAACGCACAAACTCGAAATGAACAAAACTTGCTTACCGAAAGTTCAACAGTGCACACTCGAGTTCTAGATGACAAGAGAAGCGTTAGGCGTCACTTGACCTTCCCCTAACCTTCTGTAACCACGAGCAAACAAAGCAAAACAAAATAGATCAACACCATCACTTCGAGATTTTAAAAAATCTCACAATTCATACCTAACAACCAGAATTACTACGGTTTAATCTTACCTTTAAGCACTAAACAACCAACAGTACGACACAATTCAACAATTAACCCAATAGAACATTATATGAAGAGGAATTCAAGAATGATACCAAAAAGAAAGAAAAAAATAAAAATAAAAAATAAAAAAATAGTGAGGGAAAAAGAAGTTAAACGTATAAGGACACTCATTTAAAATTCCAAGATCGATATTTACGGAGAAGTGCAAAAATAATATTCCTTAATGCACACACAGAGATTTGAACACAAGACTAATGAAACAGACAAATGCTTAACTATTGAACCACTAGACTCATGGTTGAGACATCAACGCACATGATTTTAACTTATGTGACATATGCAAGTTTAAAATTCAATCAAAGAATATGTAAAACTTCAAAATATGCGACTCGAACATCAGACCTTTAATGAGCAACTAGAGTATATTACCACAAAAATACCCACATTTTCATTAACACAACCTAATAAGAAAACTCACATTTTTTAGGTGTTACAACTCTCTGCTCCTAAAAGAAAATTTCAGCCTCAAAATTTTACTTGTTTCAAACAGATGCGAATATTACTGGCATATCAAATCTTCAGGTTCTCAGGTGGCTTCCTCGGTACCATGATTCCACCATAGGACCTTAACTAGAGGTATAATCTTCCTTCGTAAGACTTTAACATCCCACTCCAAAATTTAAATTAGTTCCTCCTCGAAGGTCAGATCAGATTTCACCTCAATCTCTTCTACAGACACTATGTGTAAAGGGTCAGACCGATATCTTCGAAACATCAAGACATGAAACATGTCGTGGATCCGATCAAGTTTAGGTGGCTACGGTCCAACCCATTTTAGAATACAGTAAGGTCCAATGAATCTCGAACTTAACTTACCCTTTCGTCCAAACTGAAGGACCTTTTGCCACGATGATACTTTTAGAAACACCTGATCGCCTATAGAGTACTCAATATCTTTTCTTTTTAAGTCAGCATATGAATTCTATCGATTAGACGCAACTTTTAGATAATCTCGGATCAATTTAACTATGTTCTCAGTTTCAGATACTAACTCAAGACCCAAAACTCACCATTCACCTAACTCAATCTAATACAGAAGGGTACGACACTTATGACCATACAGAGCCTCGTAAGTTGCCATTTGAATGCTAGATTGAAAACTATTGTTATACGCAAATTCAACTAACGGTAAGTGATCCTCCCAACTGCCCCTGAAGTCAATTACAGAACTCCTAAGCATATACTCTAGAATTTGAATAACTCGCTTGATTGCCTGTCGGACTGAGGATGATACACAGTACTGAAATCCAGTTGTGTACCTAAAGCCTCATACAGTTTCTTCTAGAACTAAGAGGTGAAATGCGAATCCCTATCCGTAATAATTAAAGTTGGGACTCCATGTAACCTCACAATCTTAGACACATACAATTTAGCTAACCTCTATAGAAAATAATCGGTTCTAATTAGAAGGAAATGTGTAAACTTGGTCATTCAATCAACAATAACCTACACTGAATCTTTCTTAGTTGGTGTTAGAGGTAATTCGCTAACGAAATCTATTATCACATGCTTCTACTTCCACTAGATCTTAACCTATTGAAGTAGCTGTAAAGACAATTGACGCTTAACCTTGACCTTCTGACACATTAGACAAAAAGAAATAAAAGTAGTTACTTTTTGCTTCAAACCAGACCACCAATATAGTACATGTAGATCATGGTACATTTTATTCTCACCAGGATGCATAGCATAAGGGCTGTTATGCACTTCCTGCAAGATCAATTGTCATAATTCACGGTCTTTAGGCACATAAACCTGACCTCTAAAGCATAAAACCCCATCATTGTTCAAGCCAAATTCAGAAGCTTCACCATACACAACCTGTTGTAACCGTTGAACTAAAAACTCATCATCCAACTATTTAGCTAGGATCTGATAAACCAAAATTAGTTTAACTTATTATTCAGCTAATAGACTCCCGTTATCAAATAAACTCAATTGAGTGAGCATCGCTCGCAAATCAAACATCGCTCGATGACTAAGAGTGTCGGTTACCACATTAGCCTTACCAGGATTATACTCAATGGTACAGTCGTAGTCTTTAAGCAGTCCAACCAGTCTACGTTGTCTAAGGTTTAACTCCTTCTAGGTTAATAGGTATCTGAGGCTTTTGTAATCGGTGTAGGTAATACACCTCTCACCGTACAAATAATGCATTTAGATCTTAAGTGCAAAAACTACTACAGCTAGCTCAAGATAATGAATATGATAGTTTCCCTTATGCTACTTATGTTGATGGGATGCATAAGCTACTACCATACCATCTTGCATCAAAACACACCCTAAGCCGAAGTGCGACACATCACTGTAAACTACAAAATCTTTACCCGACTCAGGCTGAACTAAAATAGGAGCTTGTGCCAGAACGGACTTGAGCTTCTCAAAGCTCGAATAATGCTCCTCAAACCACCTGAACGGGGTATTCTTACACAATAACTTAGTCATGAGATATGTAATCAGGGAGAATCCCTCGACAAACATCTGGTAGTAACCTATTAACCCGAGGAAACTTTAGAGTTCAGATATATTCTTCAGTTGTTTCCACTCAACTATAGCCTCAATTTTCTTAGGATCGATTTGGATCCCCTCGGCGATTACAACATGCCCAAAAAGGTAACACGAGACAGCCAGAACTCGTACTTACTAAACTTAGCATACAATTATTTCTCACGGAGTGTCTGTAGTACAATATGAAGATACTCGTCGTGCTCAGTTTCAATCTTTGAGTAGATCAGAATAGCGTCGATGAACACTACTATAAACCGATCCAAATACGATTGAAATGCTCTATTCTTCAGGTCCATAAATGCAGTTGAGGCATTCGTTAAACCAAAAGGCATAACTAGGAACTTGTAATATCTGTAACGAGTCTTGAAGGCAGTCTTGAACACATCTGTCTCATTAACTTTAAGCTGATAGTAACCAAAACGAATATCAATCTTGGAAAACACAGAAGCTTCACAGAACTAATTAAATAAATCATCGATTCTCGGGAGCAGATACTTGTTCTTGACTGTTAACTTATTCAGTTGACGGTAATCAATACACATTTTCATTGTACCATCTTTCTTCTTGACAAACAACACTAGTGCTCATCATGGAAACATATTCAGTCTAATGAACCCTCGATCGAGAAGCTTTTGAAGTTGAGCTTTCAGCTCAGCAAGCTCTTTCAATGTCATATGATATGGTGCAATCGACACTAGAGTTGTTCCGGGTATCAGATCTATACCAAACTCAACTTCACGATTCGGTGGTATACTTAGCAACTCGTCAGAAAAGATATTCAGGAAGTCTCGGACCGTCTGAATGTCATTAATAGATACCTTAGCTGAAGTAGAGTTAAAGATGAAGGCAAGGTAGGCCTAGCACCATTTTCAGACTAATTTCTCAACTACGAGGGTGGGTATTACATTGGCAAGATAATCTCAATGCTCTCCTATCATTACTATCTCACTGTTCTCTTCCGTTCTCAAAGTAACCCTCTTAAAGGTACAATCGAGACTGACTCGGTATTCGATGAGCCAATCCATTCCCAGAATCAGATCAAACTCCCTAAAAGGTAGTTCCATCAAATCAGCCGAAAATGTAACCCTCTGAATCTCTAATGGTACATATCTGTAAACCTTGTCAACCCAGACGAACTGACCTAAAGGACTAACCATAGAAACCTTGCTAGTAGTATAATTAGTAGAAATATCAAATTTCACAGATACAATACTAGCTATATAGGAATGAGTAGAACCTATATCAATCAAGGTAAAATATGATACTAAGTAAATAAAGAACGTACCCTCGATAACATCGGTGTCGTCCCTATCCTCACGACGCCTAGTCGCGTACACAAGTACAGGCTAACGTGCCTTAGTTTAAGTCGCACCTCTATCTGGTGCTCGCTGACCCCTACCAGAACTACTACCACCTCTATTGGTACCCTGACTTTTAGGTGGCTGTAGAGTTACTCTCAGAGGCTAAATAGTACTCGTACTTGTAACTGGTGCTGGAGTTGGCACCTGATCAAGTTGATGAGAGTAGTCTTGAACTTGGTGCTCCATCGACCCACAACGGAAACAATCCCTAAATTTCCTCTAACACTCGCCCAGATGACGTCTTTCACAATCAGTACAGCCCGGGATCATATTAGAGGCAACTGATGCCTCATTTTTAGGAGGTCTGTTAGATTTAGCCTGTTTCTTGGGGCGCTGAACAGAACCAGAAGGACCTGAATCTTTCCTCACCTTACTCTGAGCTTTCTCTCGATCTTTCCTTTCGCTCTCAGTGTGCTTTACTTCCTCCACTATTTTGGCTTTATCAACTAAGACCGCAAACACTCGCTCCCTCTAAGTAGCTATCAGAACACGTAGATCATATCGTAATTCATCCTCAAATCATATGCATTTATCATATTCAGTCGCGATTAGTGCTCGAGCATACTTGCTCAATCTTAGAAACTCAACCTCGTACTCAGTTACGGATCTCTCCTCCTAAACCAAATTCATAAACTTACGTCTACAAGCCTCAACATAGCTAGCCTCTACATATTTACCCTAAAAGGTGCTCCTAAAATAATCCCAAGTAGCCAATTCGGGTTGGGTGCCATGCTCGACTGTTAGCCACCACTGGTAAGCCTTGTCTCGGAGAAGAGATACCACACCTCTAAATTTTTTTTGTAGGTGTACAATTGATGTCGTTCATGATGCGCTCGGTAGCATTGAGCCAGTACTTAGTCATGGTAGGAGTGACTCTAATGACACCCCTGAAAAATTCAGTATCGTTCAATCAAAGTCGTTCAGTAATCGACCCCTAAACTTTAGGTCTAATATGGGTTTCAACGACCCTGTCTAGTATTCGTAACATCGCCTAGGACATAAGATCGTCCCCAGCTAGTGCAGTCTGAAACACTATCTTAGTATTAGAAGTACCAACGGTCTCGCTGGTCTCTAAAACGGGTATGCTACCCATAGAGGATGACTCAACTCGAGCTCCCCATGATGCCCACGGCACTCACATGACCCTCATCCATGACTTCCTCGTGAAATCATACGTTTTAGTGTCTACAATGTTAGAAGCGCAGAGATCAATTTAATATTTCTATTAGAAATATTATAACAGTTTATTTCAGGTTGCAGAATTAACCAACAAAACCAGTTATCACAGTACAGTATACACACAACATATCAGAAGAGATACTTACATGCATGGCGTCGGGGACTTGGTCCTTTACTAAACCAGTTATTTAGCTCATGATATAAAAATATTTTATTTAAAACACCTTTTGATCAAAATAGAGGCCCAATTACACAACTTGAGTGTTGTTTAACTTGGCTCTGCTACTACTAAATGTAACAACCTAAACCCGACCTAGAGGAAAGACCAAGCATAGGATGTTAAATGAACTTACCAGAAAACAGATATACTTAAAAGTCGGTTTAATTGATACATAAATAAGTATTAAAACCATCAATCATTTAACATAATTCAATCTTAAAACTTAAAGTCGAAAACAAATAATAAGTTTAAACACACACACAAATATATTTAAAATAGAACCATTAGATGACTAAGTTTCGTGTTTGCTGACCACTTAGTTTTAAGAGGTTCTTGAAATTTATTTAGTCTAGTTGGTACTTTGTAACCTAATGTAAAATATAAATACTCAATGTACGTAAATAACTCAGATATCATTGAGAATTCAAATAGCACACTCAGTCTTATTTTGATCAGATTAATAATTCACAATAGTTTTGGATACAGAATAGTTTAGATGCATAGCAGATCAGATACAGAAATAGATTCAGATGTAAATATAGATACATATGCAGTTATCCTACCCCCATCCATTACACATCACCTCCGACCAACCTAACACACTAGTAGGTATATAATACCCGTCCAGCCCTACACACCTTATAGTGTCGGTATGACACATTGTAGTGTTTACAGTCTCACTACTAGATTAGATATAATTATGGGTGGTTTGACTACCAAATCAGTATAAAACACTTTATACAATCCAAAATTCCCGTCCCATGCAAATGCAGAGAACAAATGGCCAATATATATATATATATTCATACACATACAATCATATAGTTCTAGTATAACAGAGGGTTGAATTCTTACGAATTGTCTCATACGGTACGTAGAACTAGTTTATAATCATGATAAAGCAGATCATACAGTTCAATTTAGTTCATATGTATCCTACAGATGGCTTACACTCGCCTTATATAACAATTATGGCGTTAACAGAAATTTGGCGATTCAGGCTCACATGCTCGTGTGGGTGCCCGTGTGGCTCCATACAGTCTGGCATATAACCGTGTGGTTGTCCGTGTACCCATATTCACTAAGCCAGTGAGTTACACGGTTTGGGCACACGCCCATGTCCCCTATCCGTGTGTCTCTAATACATAAATAATGAGTCACACGGTCTGGACATACGCCCATGTGCCAGCCCGTGTGACACTACACCTTAATATCTCACACACGGCCTACCACATACCTGTGTAGCTTGTCTGTGTGTCTCAAATATGAAGTTATTCAATTACACAGTCTACCGCATGGCTTTCCATACCGTTGTGTGGCACACCTGACCTGCACACATGCCCATGTTCCATCGGCTGTCCCATTTTTGACGAAAAAAATGTAGAAGAAGAAGGGTTTCGATACTCTACCTAAAACAACGACGACCCAAAAGCAATCCTGAGACTCCCAATGCCTAGAAACCAAATCCAATTACTCTATTAATGGAGATTCAAAGGGATACGCTGAATCATAACAACAATCAACGTCGAAAGCTTTAACGCACAAACCTGAAACAAACAAAACTTGCTTACCAAAAGTTCAACAACGCACATTTGAGTTCTAGATGATGAGAGAAGAGCTAGGCATCAGTTGACATTCCCCTAACCTTCCGTAACCACAAGCAAACAAAACAAAACAAAACCAATCAACACCCTTACTTCGAGATTTCGAAGAAATTTGTAATTCATATATAACAACCAGTATTACTACGGTTTAATCTTACCTTTAATCACTGAACAACCAATAGTATGACACAATTCAACAATTAACCCAACAGAATGTTATACGAAGAGGAATTCAAGAACGATGCCAAAAAAAAAAGAAAAATAAAATTAAAAAAAAAAAAATGAGGGAAAAAAAGTTAAACGTATAAGGAAACTCATTTAAAATTCTACGATCGGTATTTACGGAGAAGTGCAAAAATAATACTCCTTAATACAAATTCAGATATTCGAACATAGAACCAATGAAACAGACCAATGCTTAACCATTAAACCACTAGGCTCATTTGTTGAGACATAAACGCACATAATTTAACTTATGTGACACATGCAAGTCTAAAATTCAATGAAAGAATACATAAAACTTGTGACAACCCGAATTAGGGCCTAATCGGAATAGTGGTTTCGTGACCACAAATCCGAGATAGAAATAATTATTTTATATTTATTTTATATTTATTTTGAGGTTTATGATATGATTTCATGATTTCGTGAAAATTCCATAATGAAATTCTATGCATTAAGCGCTTAAGTTGAGATTAGGGACTAAACTGAATAAATTGCAAAACTTGTGTTCTAGAAGTTTTTAGTATGAAATTGCTTTGGAATATTAATTAGGAGGTCTTAAATAGCAATTTGACCAATTCCTAAGTTATGGACAAAAGTTGGACATGGAGGGAATTTTTAGAAAGTTTAGTAGTAAGGGCATTTTGGTCATTTGTATATTAAATGAAATAAAATGAGAAAAATAACACAAAATTTGGTCATCTTCATCATTAGTTGCTGCCAAAATTTGCTCTCCTCCATAGCTAGGGTTTCTTCAACTTTCAAGCTTCATAGTAAGTGATTTCAAGCCCCATTTTTAATATTATTTACATTTTTGAAATCCTCGTAGCTCGGTTTACCTATTTCTACTATTATTTCGAGTTAGGGTTTATATTTAAAAATTTACCCATGAATGATAGACATGTATTTTGATGTTTGATGGTAGAATATGAATGTTTGAAGTTAGGAAAACGATCTTTTCTAAGCGATTTTTAGCGAAAACGAGCAAAACGGCATAATCGATAAAAATACCTATTGTTCATAATTATGTGTTAGAATGAGAATTTGATGATACCATAGAAGAGAAAAATGATCAGCATGTCATTAAACATAAGAATAAGGGCTGAAATTAAATTTCCGAGCCTTGGGGCAAAATCATAATTTTGTAAAAGTTAGGGGGCAAAAAATGTAATTTTTGCATAATGTGATTTTTGGATTGAAACAAATAGTTCGAGTGTTAAATGAACTAAATGTGTTGTTATAGATTAAGAAAGGCGTGGAATCAACCTCGAACGGGGGAAAGAAAAAGCTTTGGACTAAACTGCAAAATTTCTATATTTTGCACCGAGGTAAGTTTGTACGTAAATAAATCATCGATTTCTTTTATGTTATTGTATTTTGATAACATGTGGAATATGGCTGCCTATCAAATGGTTATTTGATGTAAGTTATGAATTTAAATTGATTTCGGACAATTTAGTAAAATGTTGGAAAAGTGAGAAATTTCCTGTTGAACCTTCTCGAAAAAACGATACAAATGAACTATTGTGTGGTCACGTGTGTAGTACTAAGTGCGGCAGCTACTACTACGTGTGCCAGTTATTGGTCGCATGTGTAGTACTAAGTGCAGGCTACTATGCGTGCCAAAAGCGTGGTCACGTGTGTGTAGTACTAAGTGCGAGCTACTACGTGTGTACTGCAGTTATTGGTCGCATGTGTAGTACTAAGTGCGAGCTACTATGCGTATCATATAACCTCTACAAGTGTGGAAATGGGAAAATGTTCGTAGTAGTTGTGTATCTCGTTGTTATTCCGATGAGTTCAACGACAATCGATTAAATGAAGATACATGTGAAAGTGATTATGTGATGAATAAGTGCAAGTATATGTTTATTTGAATTTATGAGCAATATGCTCGATATGTGAGCGAACCTCGGTAAAATGGAAAGGATTGAGCGAATTATGTAAGAGTGAATTTTTGTAGTAAAACAATGTTGGACAGCAGCAGTTGCATAATTTTGAAAATTCACCAAAAATCATGGAAGTAGAATTAAATCTCAAATAAATTATGGAATTAAAGCTTAATGGGTCTACTTTCATATAAAAGAAACAGGGAAAACAAAAGACTTCTATATTATGTGATAATTGAATTCTTGTGAAACAGGTTCTGAATGAATTTAAGATCCCCTGTTCTGACTTTAGAAATTCACCATAAATTGTAAAAAAATTATTAAGAGTCATACCATACATGCATGGATTCCTTATTGAGTCTAGTTTTAAGGAAAACAAACGGCATGGTCGTTGGAATCTTGTACAGTGAGAAATTTTGTTCGTAATGCACAGGTGTCAGAGTAGTCATACCCTGAAACAGGGGAGATTTTAACTAATAAACTGTACTAATTGGCCCGACCAAAAATTTTAGAAAAAAATTAGTAAATAGAATTATGAGTCTAGTTTCAATGAAAATTTACGGAATTGAATTTCGAGATATGTAGCTCAAGATATGATTTTTCTTTTAACCGGGACTCTAGAAAACAGCCTGTCATCAATATATGTAACCATATACTAGTATGATTGTTTTACTTTGATAAATTATATATCAATTTAGTACTTACTTACTAAGCTATATGCTTACCATCTTTTCTTTTTCTTGTTTTATAGAATTATTAAGCCAGCTCGGGATTTTGGAGATCGTCGGAGACTCATCTACACTATTAATATTTTTTGGTATTTTGTAATCACTACTTTGGAATTATGGCATGTATAGAGAGAGACGAATCATTTTGTTATATGTCATAATTAATTTGTTTTAAAGTATCACTTTTCTAAATTTTAAAATCTACATGTATCTATGTATATCTGTTAATGCTATCAACTTTAGTCTAAGCTAAAGTAAGTAAATTGAGTAAGGTCAGGTTAATGTGTGAATTCATGTTTTCGTGAACGGTAATGCTCCGTACCTTATTTCGGTCTAGAATATGGGTATGGGGTGTTACAAAACTTCAAAAGATGCAACTCGAATCTCAGACCTTCAATGAGCAACCAGAGCATATTACCACAAAAACACCCACATTTTCATTGACACAACCTAATAAGAAAACTTACATTTTTTGGGGCGTTACATTAGTTGAATTAGTATAATACAAATAACATTTATTTATAGAAAAATAATACTCTAGTTGAATTAGGAGAGAAAGGCAGCAATCCTAGCACCCCTTATGCTTGTCATGAGGGGTTTTGGGCTTCTCCTGTATCGGGTCCAATTATATGTGTTTCCTGGATTTTTAATCTAGCCTTTTATAATTTAATCTAACCTAATATATGTTTTTCTATCTCTTAAAATAAATCTTATTTATTAAAGTAATTTAAAATAATTAATTTTCCAATTACATAGTTTTCTTAACCAAATTCTAGTTCCGTTAAAATCATGACAACTTTACTATAAAAGAATCTATGAGAAATATATTTAATTTCTATATTCAATGGATTCACAATGATGAATTAATTTAATTTAATTTTCGAATTTCAATTAATTCTCAAGTAATTTCTATACTTAAATTAATTAACAAGCTTGTGAATACAATTTTTGACATCCTAAAATTAATCATGCAAAATGATTCATGACTGTCAAGGATCTCTCGGATCCATGACTTACCTAATTGTTTTGAATCCATGCATGGTTGCTTCAATATATACTTCTTATAATATAATTGCACAAAAGAAGATGCAATATGAAATAATCGGTTAAAACTTTTCATGCATTGTAAAATCTCTTTCTTTTCCCTTTCATCATCACTTCCATCACCATTGGAATTGTCGATCATACTCAGCATTTGTGAACAAATTCTATATATATAAAAAAAAAAGCATAAACAACTATTGATAAAACTAGATTACACATAAATAAATAGTCAAACAAAAATTACACACGGATGGCATTTATAAGTCGCATAGTAGATACCTCAATACCTAGAAGACTACAAAATTTTGAGCTCTCCTTCATTTCCATTTTAAGCCACCAAGGTCTAATATTGGGATTAGTTGATAAAAACACAATTTGCTTGTCCTTATTGATTAATAATTTCATTAAGAAAAAGTATAGCGAACTAGCTTCTAGAACTTCCACCGGCAAGCTATCAAGAACTTTGATTGCTTGTGGAATACCATATGGATCCATAATAGGTCCTCAAAAAATTCACTAGGGAGTGTACCCGAAGAAGGTGCCCATGCTTTATCACCGATGGCAACTATCCCCATGAACATCTAGTTCAACTTCCTTTCGAATTCAAGATTAATGCTTGAAGTTCTAAATTTTTGAGCTTCAGGCACAACCTACATATAAATTGATAGTTCAAAAATCATCTGATGCATCAATGGTTCCTTTTATAGGATTCCATCCTAGACCAGTATCTTCGCCTTTAAGCTTTTTCCAAGCCTTCCATTCTTTTTTCAAGGCGTCCTACCTACTTTTAAATTGTCTTTTCGAACAAACCTTATATGTTTCATTCTCGAAGATGACCATTATTTGCAGCCATCCCTCTTTTGTGAAATGAGTACCAGGTCTATTACCTTTCAATATCTCTTTAATAAATATCTCAGAATATTTCTGTCAATATCTAATCCCACATTACTTTGATCTTTCTCACCACTAACTTCAATGACCGAAGTACTTTTCATCTATTATATAAATATATATGATCAAATATAGAAAATTGAAAATCAATATTACAAAAAATTCTTAAAATATAAATAAATAATCTTTAAATTTAGTTTGTATATATCAATCATCCCCAGCATATAACAATACTATTTACGTTTGTTCATGAATTTCACCAAATTTTTTAGACAAGTATTTTACAAGTATATGAACATATATCTAAAAGCATACAAGTGAGAGTTTAGCTGGGCTCATACTTTCGGTGGACGTGCTTCTTCAGCCAGTGAAGCAAACAATTTGATAGGGAATCATCAACAAACTACTGTACATTACACTATGAATGAACACAAAAGCAAATCCTATATAACTTGTCAAGATTTAAGAACAACAAAGTGAATAGAAGGAGACCAAACAAAACCCATTTTTAGATGGAGACCAAAGCCATTTACCTCTCACGAAAAAAGTAGAAAAGGAAAAAAAAATAAAAAAGCATACATTGAAGGAACAAATATCAAAAGATGTATCATTGAAAAAGAAGGGCAAGGTCCTCTTCCACTGCTACTTCAGAAATCAGACTTTTATTCAAAGAAAATGGCAGAAGGGAAAGTAGTTCAAAGAACTCTGCAAAAGTTGAAGGACCAGAGAAAGGGAAAGTTGGGAAAGTAGTTTAAAGAGCTGCTACAAAAGTTGAAAGAACTAGAAAAAAAAGTTATTTTGGTTGGTGTATAGTAATAAAAAATACCATCGGTGTGTTTAAATAAGGGTGAAAAGTAATTTGACACCCAAAAGTGATTTTGCAGCAAAAGCTCAAATTTCCTACTTCCGCGTTTGGCCAATTTTTGGCCTTTGAAAAACACTTCTTTCTATCAAAAACGTCTTGTTTAGGAATGCTTTTGAGATCTCAAAAGCGCTTTTTGTCTCAAAACCATTTTTTGTCTCAAAAATGCTTCTTAGAAACATTACTAAACTAGCCATTAATACTTTTCTCCTCTGTATCTAAACTCATAAATTTAAAATTTGATTTTGTAAACTAAAAAATTGTTTTAATGAAATTTAGTTTATTTTAAAAAAAATTAATTTATTTTAAAATTTCATTAAAACCACACTTGAATAAAAGAAAATAATGACAACTTCTTTATTTTAAAAAGTTGGTCAAACTATTTTTAAGAAATTTAAAAATGGTGAGAACAGTACAAATCACAAATAATACATATCCAAATAATTAGAGTAAAATTCATCTCCATACAAAATGGAACAGATGGAAACCCGAAATATACTCTAAAAAGAGCAAAAACATAATAAAACTTAAATCTAAAATAATACTTAAAGAAAACCACACATAAGATTTGCAAAATTAGAAAGCTATACCTTTATATTATAAAACATTCATAAAATATTATATTTAATAGTTTCAGAAAATCAAATCTCCATAGAAATACTCAAAAACTTTTATACTTTATAATATTTTGAATAGCTATGACTTTACTTGAAAGACAAGATCACATTGGCAGGAAAATAAAAAAAAGTCCATAGTTGTTGTTTCAAGACTTTAGAGCATGACTTCTCTATTAAAAATCCAACTGAAGGGAAGACTTGACGCTTGCTTTGCTCTTAATTGAAATCTCTCTTCCAATTTTCTAATTTTTGGAGCAAGATTACATACAAAATCCTGCGCTTTACGCCCATCAGCGGAAAGTCCAGTTAATTCCTTCACGTTCCATCGATCCACCAAGAACTCCACAATATCAGCATAGTCGGAAGCAGTGTAAACCCCAAGTCTTTGTGCAACAGCCGAGAAGTGGTCGAAAAGGTTTTCGTCTTGCCCATCGTACATCAAGTAAGCAGGCATCGTGATTTTCTTCCTCATCATGTTGGCAAAGGCTCGAACGGTTTCGTCAGGATCCACCTCAAACAGCTTATCAGTGAGTTTGGTATAGGCTGTCTCGTGCCGCTTTTCATCCGCGGCAATGAAACCACATATTTTAGCCAACTCAGTGTCCCCATACTCCTTAGCGAGTTTTGCAGTGTTTCCATGGGAAATAAAAGTTGCCCTTTCTTGGAATGATGTGTAGATCGCTCCCAGATATGGGTTGTTTTCGCTTTTCGAGTCCTATAAATATAAACTCAGATTTAGCTCAATTGGTTCTGAATTAAATAATAAGATAGTGGAGCAACTGGCAACCATCTCACTTACCATTCCTGAAGCAATCAAATACTGGATTGTCTTCTCGATTTGCCTCATGTCGACTTTTCCGGACAAGTATAGATACTTATTAAGTAGATCGCCATGCCTGTTTTCTTCAGCGGTCCATGCCCTCGTCCAAATGGCCCAAGGAGTAAGGCTAGCACCTGTTTCATCACTAGTTCCATCCATGGTGTTAAGCAACGTCTGGTAAGTTGGAAGGGCTTCCTCTGTGATCATATCACCAACCAAAACAACAAAGTAATCATCTGGGATCTCCTTGGTTCTTTCCTGTATCTCTTGGATTTGATCATAGAACCCATCAGACGTAGGATCTGGAAGAAAATCCTGGGGTTGCCAATTGTTGTCAATTGGTTTTAGGAGACTTAAAAGGTTTTCCTCTACCCAGTTCTCCAAAGATTTAAACACCTCGATCTTTTGCGGGGGCATCGAATGTGTGACTTGAACATGCATATGTCGACGAGGCATATATGCCTTTTTCAGATTTTCACCATCCCTGGATTCAAGTATATATATCTTTTGCGTTACTTTTATATGTCTTCCACTCAAATTTTGATTCATAGTTTCTTTTACAGTTTACAAGTATTAAATCAATATTAAGCACAACCAATAGAAGAATAAGAATAATTCAAACTAAAATTAGCTCACTACATTAAAATTTAGATATAGAAATTGAACGCTCACATATGATAATTATATTCGATAAATCTCGAACTTAAATATTTAAGTATCTAATAACTCAACAACTATTGAAAATAATATTATAACTAATATGGTTTATTCACGTTTTACGGTGAGTTAATTATTTATTTTTGTTAATTTATAGAATAAAAAATTGAAAATTAAAGTACACCCTAAGTCTTTATATACTTCATACTTTTTAAATTTAATCTCTCTACTTTTTTGATTTAAAAATCCACTTTAAAATTATATATAACTATGTAACATTTTAATCGAAAAGTTAATATTATTAACTATTTGAACTAATTAAAAACTGTATGACTTATAGAGACCAAATTATGTTAGAAATTAAACTATAAGGAGTATATCTCAAATTCAAAAACAATAGAGGGACCAAAATTGAAATTGAGCTATTTTTCTATAATGTCAAGAAAAAGAATAAAAACAACTTGTGTCGATAAGACCTTTTTTAATGTGACAGGTTAAAATTAAAAAAAAAATCACTTGGTAGTTATATAACAATAAAAATAACGTTGAAAATACTTATTAGAATTTTTCTTAAAAACACTCGTTCAAACTCGTCATGATAAAATATTTTTTCTATTGAAAATGGTGTTCTGACATCAGCATTTTGGTTGAAATATTTAGCAATATTAACTATTTATACTTATTAATAGTATTATCAAAGTAGAGGGGCCAATTTATGTAAAAAAAAACTAAAGTATATAAATTAAATCTCAAGTTTCAGCATAGTCTAGGGGCAAAATTTTAGTTTGATTTACGAGAAGTCATATGTCAGTTTTTAAGATTTTTAGGGCACACAAATTATATATAACAACATAATATTTTAATAAAAAATTAATAGTAATAATTATTTGAACTATTTAATAAATTTATAAAAATATAGTGACAAAATAATGTTATAAATTAAAGCGTAGAGATTAAAACTAAAATTTAACTATTTCTCTAAAATATAAAAAGGGAAAAGAACAGAGAAGCCAAGAAGGACACGTGGCAGATGGGAACAATGATGAACATTACTTTTATATTTAAGTATACAGATGGTCACGAAAATATGATACGAAGAAACATACAAGTAAATATTAAATTTAAAAAAAAAATTATAAGATGCTAGAAGAAATTATTAAAATCTTTAATGTGTATGCAAAATCAGATGATATTTTTTTTATGGATTTTATAATTTTATAAATCTTTTAATAAATATTAAACATTTTTATAAATTTTAATAAAATTTCATCTTTTTAATTTTTGTTTACATTTTTTAATATTTAAAACTGCATTATAATGAACCTAGACAAAACTGAGTCCAAGTTCAAATGAATGTGGACATCCATTTTTTTTTATGTTTATTATTGATGTGTATTTTTAGTAATTTTTTTTATAATTCATTAGGATATTTCTGATTTTTATTTTTATTTTTAAAATTTTAATAATTATTATTTTTACCATTTTTAATAATTATTTTTACTATTTTTAAATAAAATTTATAAAATTTTAATATTTTAAGTATTTTTGTTTTGAAATCAACAAAGATCCATTTTCATTTTCATGATAGTTTGACAAATGGTTAAATATCATGAAAGTTGAGATAAATCTATAGAACAAAATAAAGTATGAGAAATTGTCAAAAGATTCAAAATGAGTTTGGATGCAAATATCGAATGATATAAAGTTAGATTTGTTGTAATTCTCTAACATTTATTTTTAAAATGTCACTCAATTTCGAGTTTGAAAAGTCAAGTTATGACTGTTTTGTGTTTTAAAAAAATGTTCTGTTATACATATTTAAAAAATTTAGACTTTTAAATTTTTTTATAATTTTGTTGTAATTCTCTAACTTTTTTTTTTCAATTTCTTTAAAATAAAAATAATAGATAATATATAACAATCTCAAAATGTTACGTTAACAGTTAAAAAAGAAAAAAATTCAATTATTTAATAGAATATTAATTTAAACAATAAAAAATTCAAAAACTAAATTTATAAAAATTACCAAATTCAAAGTTTTTAATTATTTTTCTAACTATATGTACCCAAAAAATCTCCTACTAATCTATACGTTGTATCTAAACCATTCACACCTGTCCAGAAGACAAACAAAGCTCTCTTTTTCCTTTTTATTTTTTTAATTAATGGTGTAATTTCAGTTTTAGTTCTTAAAATATGCTCAAAATTTAAACTATATCTATATCTATATACCTACATATAAAACTCATGCTGACACGTGGCACACACCAAGTTTCTTTTTATTATTATTATATAAAATGGTTAATTTTCAATAATTGATCCTTCTAATATGCTTAAATTATATATTTAAGCCTTATACTTTAATTTCTATTATAATTTAGTTCTATATTTTTATAATATTATTAATTAGTTCAGATAGTTAATATTGTTAACTTTTCAATTAAAATGTTATGTGGTTATATATAATTTGAAATTAATTTTTAAATCCAAAGAGGGGTTAAATTCTTTAACATAAAAGTAGGAAGACTAAATTCTAAATGTATAACTTGTAGAGACTTAAGGTCGTGGTTGTTTGAACTGGATTAGTTGGTCACACTGAAAATCAACCAAGGTACCTGTTTGGAGAAAGGCATTAGGCCGATTGATACGTAAACAAGTACAGACCAGTTGAACCAAGCTAAGAACTACAATTATTAGTTTTTTTTATATTTTTTTTAATCTAATTTTTTGAATCAATGGATTAGCCAATACAACCACAGGTTCAAATTTATAAACTTTGTTTAAAGTATATTTTAATCTTTAAATTTTTACTTTATAATTTAATACAAATAAATATTCAACTCAACGCAAACTGTGAGTGAATTGTATTTTTTTAATAGAAAATTTCAGCCAACAATCTAAGCTCAAACACATTTTTCAACAAATTTCTTTCTCTTTCTATATATATATATATTAATATGAAGTAGAAAGAAAATGATGAAAAAGGAAGAAAGATAAAGAAGATGAAGGGGATATTGAAAAAGGAAGAAGCAGCACTAACTTGGAGGCAGAAGGGAGAGTGGAGGCCATGAAAAACTTGGGAGATGAGAAGGTAGCCATTGCCGGAAGACCAAAACATGGGAGTTTTTGTGGGAAGTGATTCAATTTCAACGCCATTCTTTCTTTATTTTCTTTCAATTTCAGGTTTGGTTTCTTCTTATTTGGGAATTTCTCTTTGCTTTCGTCTGCCTTTCAATTTTCTCTACAACCGGGAAATCTTGTTTTACTAAACTAACCCAATTAATACTCCTACCTTTTATCACATTACCCCTAATTTTGGTTTTAATTACCAATTCAAATCTTCTATCTTTCTTCTTCTTTTTAGGTCAACTTAAATTTTACAATTCTGATTTTGTACAATTATACCAAAAAAAAAATTAATTGTGATTATATAAATATAAAATATTGTTATATTGTTATATTATTAATTTTCATTACCATAATAATTTATTAGTATTTTTATGTGATAATAATATAAGTATTTTTAGTTAAATATTAATTAATATAATAATATATCCATGTGAAATTAATTAATGTAGTCATATTTTTTTAAAATTTCTACCTAAAAAATAACATACGATATTATTAATTAATAAAATTGTAAAACTATAAAATGATGAAATATAATTGGATAAATTAAAATAATAAAATTCAAAATTGTTTAATTAAATAAAAAAACGTTTATATATAAATATGATTTTATTTTAAATATGATAATAATTAATAATATTAAAATCAATCTTTTACAATTAATAAAAATTAATTGCGTCAAAATAACATTATATATATATATATATATATATATATAAAAGATAATATCAATATATTGGTAATCTAATTTATAATGTATAAATTTATTATTTATTTATAATGTTTTCATTATCAATGTAATAGTAATTATCACTTAATTTGTAACCTTTCTAACCCGGCCTAGATGTTAGGCCCGAATTTGGAAGATTACATTAGTCATCAAAATGATCCAACAAGTTATTAGAGTTTTTAAAACAGTCATATTAAAATATTTGTTTATTTTAGAAGAAAACTTAGTCTATTTTTAGAAAAAACAACTCATGGGTTAACAAAAACCAATTTTTCTTATAACGATGTTCTACCTTTTGAAAACTTAGTTATTTTCTAATTTATTTATTATTCAAGATTTAATTATTACCTAGCACCGGAAAAGTGATAATTAACTTAATTTAAATAAAAATTATATTTCATCCAAAAATAATTAAAATCCATATTTCAATATCCTAAGATCAAATTAAAAGTCATATAGGCTATAAAAAAAACAAATCATAAATCTCATGTCATAGTTCCAAAATAAAATTGTACAATCTCTAAAATGTAAAAATATCGAATAATAAATTAAAACCGAGCTGAGACCTTCTGGATGCCGTGTCTGCGTTCTAACCTAGTAGGTTATCTTTAAAGATGGAAAAAAAAAGGGGAGTGAGCTATGAAGCTCAATGAGGGTTCCATCACAAAAAAATCAGTACAACCGATTAGCATGCAAAATCACATCACATAGAATAATCCATAATAGTAGTTTTAGAATATCGGTATATCATATCAACTCAACAATGTATATGTATATGTATCATCTCAGAATTGTATGCACATTCTTTATGAATGCAGTACATGTTTCGGTTTAACAGAAAAGATCTTACCCCATTGCTGCACACTATAGTAAAAGTTCCCCAAAACTCGTCAATCCCTACACACTGGGTTATGGATAAACCACAAAAGTTACAGGTTAATACGCTGGCAAATGGTTGTGAGTGCACAACATAATTGCATATGAGAGCGACCAGAATGTGGGTGGGTGAACCACCAGTGTTGCAGGTTAATATGTTGCCAGATGGTTGTGGATACACAACATAATTGCAGATCAGAGCTGCCAAAAAATGGGTGGATGAACCACCAATGTTGCAGGTCAATACGCTGCCAGATGGTTGTGGATACACAACATAATTGCAGATCAGAGCTTCCAAAAAATTGGTGGATGAACCACCAATGTTGCAGGTCAATACGCTGCCAGATGGTTGTGAATGCACAACATATTTGCAGATAAAAACTACTAGATAATTTGTGGATAAACCACCGAAGTTGCAGATTATTAATTTGTCAAAACTTCTTCCTTTCAAAGCGTCCTACCCCATGCAATGCAATATGGCATGCTTATGACAAATTAAAACAGTAACAATTAATATGTTTATATAGATCGATATGACAGAAATAGATATTCTTTTAACTAATCTGTATAGTAGCAAAACATATGCTTTTCATGGATACGACTTGACAATATCATGAGGCAAGTTGAAAGTATAATAAAAAATAAAGATGCAACAAACATATATTATTCACATATCATGCATATACATAATAATTCAATCAATTAGGTCATGGATTCTAATATTATTCACCTTGTAAAGGACTCAATTGCATAAAATAAAACACTAAAAATAGTTCCGAGAAT
This sequence comes from Gossypium anomalum, assembly GCA_025698475.1. Classification (NCBI taxonomy): domain Eukaryota; kingdom Viridiplantae; phylum Streptophyta; class Magnoliopsida; order Malvales; family Malvaceae; genus Gossypium; species Gossypium anomalum. The sequence goes on along the minus strand of CM046965.1, from coordinate 72,341,258 downwards.
GTTTAAAGACTAAATGTAACAGTCTATTTTTAGTCAAATCGAAACAGTGGTTTTGGGACTACAAATCTGAAATCAAAATAATTATTTTATTATTATTTTAATGTTTACAGTGTGATTGAATAATTGTGTGAAATTTTTGGCTAAAAATTTTATCGTTTGATTAGTCAATTCGATAAAAAGGACTAAATCGCGTAAAGCGTAAAACTTGAGTTCTAATAGCTCAAGGTGTTAAAAAGCTATAGAACCTTAAAGTTAAGATCCTTAAGTGGTAATTGGACCATTTTATATGATAGTGGACATTTATGAGTATGATATTTTTGAAATTAGTGTTATTAATTAAGGTTATATTAGTAAATTAGTAATTTAACTTAAAATAAATAAAACAAAACAAATACATTACCTATTATCATCTTCTCCACCAAATATAGGGCAACAAGGAAGCCATTTTTTCTCTTTTACATTCAGCCAAGGCATTTATGCTCAATTAGGTATGGTTTTTGTCCCGTTTTTAATGATTTCTACGTTTTTGAGGTCGTTGCAGCTAGGTCTAGCTAGCCCAGGGACTATTTTGCAAAAATTTTAAATATTTTAGATGCTTCCATTGATGAATACATGATTATTTTGATTTTTAATGATAGATTATGAAGGTTTAACGATAGTTATACAAGTTTTGTTAAGTGATTTTTAGTGAAAATGCAAATTAGGGATTAAATTGTGAAATGTGAAAACTTTGTGGTCAAAATGTGAAATAAATGAAAAATAAGGGTTACTAGGGACCCAATTGTAATTCATATAGCATGGGTTGTAGTTAAATTGCATGAATTTGTGTTTTTATGAAATAAAGACTAAATTGTAAAAGTTGTGAAACATAAGGGGAAAATGTGTAAAAGTGCTTTAAAGTGAATTTTGGACTAAATTGAATATAAAGATGATTAAATAAGTTAATTTTGATTATATATAGATAAGAAAAGTGAAATTCGGATCTAGATCGGGGGAAAAATAAAGTTATCGACTAATCGACCTGTTTCATCGTTTTTACATCCGAGGTAAGTTCGTATGTAATAAGTTTCATTATAAATGTATTTTATATGCTTTGATATTGCATAAACTGTGAATACGATACTACAGATATGTTCGATAATAATTCGAAGACGATTCGGCATTCAAAATCTCGATTGAATTTTAAGAATAGATTAGGATACTAATGACATGTCATTAGGGAATTATATTGATTTGGCTTCGGGCCATGATATTAGCACTTCTGGTGCGAGTTATATTGATTTGGCTTTGGGCCATGATATCGGCACTTCTGGTGCGAGTTACATTGATTTGGCTTCGGGCCATGATAATAGCACTTCGGGTGCAAGTTACATTGATTTGGCTTCGGGCCATGACATCGGCACTTCGGGTGTGAGCTATATTGATTTGGTTTTGGGCCATGATATTGGAACTTAGGGTGCGAGATTCCTGAGTATCCGAATTTTATTCCGAATAGTTTAACGGGTATATTGAAGATGTGAATTGTTGAGAAATAGATACGTATCAGTACATGCATGTACGTAAAACTATTCGAACAATGAGTCAAAGGAAGTTGTGATCCTATGATCATTTATGTGACTAAGTTCATGTTAACTTTGTGATTAATGCTTTAATGCAATTTATGTCATTTATTTTGAAATGTAAATGAATGGTGAGACTTGCTTATTATTTCCATACGAGCTTACTAAGCTTTATAGCTTACTTTGTTTATTTTACTATGTTTTATAGAGATTTCAAAGCTAGCTCAGATTCGGGGATCGACGGAAACCTTATCACACTATCCAACTAACAATTTGGTACTTTTGAGCTTATGTTTTAAGTATATGGCATGTATAGGGACTTTAGTCATTTTGGTTATGTGTTGGTAATGAATTTTAGCTATTTGAATTGGCTTGTAAATGTATATGTTTTGGTTTGGTTTGTATATATAGCCATGAGTTATGGCTCATTCTTGGTTATTTCGGTATGTTTGAATCATGTATATATATATATATGTATCTATGACTTGTGAAATATGTTGAATGATGGTTGTGTGATGCTTAATGGTAATAGACATTATGAGCATCAAATGGTTGATTTGTGCATATTGGTTTGCTTGTGAAATTAGGCTAAATGATACATATTTGGAAGTGTATATTTAATTGAATTGTATATGTGATTTTGGTCTAAACGGTATGGTATATTTTGTGTCTTGTGTGCATTGAGAAAGGTGGTATAGATTATGCATGAATTAAGCTTGAATTGGTTGGTTAAAATGTCATGTTATGCTATAATTTGGTGTTAATTGGGTTGATGTAGGTGTGCACAAATTTAGGTGGCAAAATGGCTTGGTAAATAGCCTATTTTTGTCCACACGGGCGTGTGTCTCAGCCGTGTGTGACACACGGTTATGTTACACGGCCATGTGTCCCTAATGTTGAAATTAAAATCAAGTCAGTATGCTTTACACGGCCTCACACACAGGCGTGTGACTTGGTTGTGTGACATAAGTTAATATACCCTAAAGGTTTCGCACGGTCTAGTATACGGCCTGACACACGGGCGTGTATGGCCATCTTTAAGGCACACGAGCTAGCCACAAGGGCGTATGTATTGGCTGTGTGACCTAAGTCAGAGAGTTACACGGGGTCGGGCACGGGCTGGGACACGGCCATGTGATCCCATTTCGAATGTCCACACGACTTGTAACACGGGCGTGTCTGTTGGTCATGTGAGACACATGGGCGGGCCACATGGACGTGTGTCCCTTGTTTTGAGCAAAATTTTCTAAGTGTTCAAAAAGTTTTCAAAGTTATCGATTTAGTCCCGAATCACCCCAGAATGCATGTTTTGGGCTTTGTAGGCTCGAATTAGGGACGATATGAATGTAGTTGTTTGATATTTGAATGAAATTGAAAATGTATGAGAAAATGTATGTAATATTGTATTATATGCTCGGTAATGCTCCGTAACCCTATTCCGGCGTTGAATACAGGTGATGGGTGCTACACTAAACTACAAACAACATAAATTTTTGGGTAAAACTGTAAAACAGAGGTCGCATAACGGTGTGGAAGGGTCTTGTCGTGTGGTTCACGAACTAGCCTAGGGTTTGCTAGGCACATGGTCATGTAAGGGGTCGTGTGGTCCTATTCCTAGACTCGGTTTGCCTCGATTCACTTGTAAAAGAACATACACCTTTCATCAAAAGCCCGAAAGACATCCCTTGCAATCAAATTTGATTTGACACACCTAAAACAGGTCTTTTAAGCCACATTTATACACGAGTTAATGATTGATTTCAAAATTCGTCAAGATTTTCGAAGGATTCAGCAAGAATCAAAAAAAATTGAGTAATTGAATTGAAAGATTAATGTTAGATAGAAATTCTACGAAAATTCAGGATCTAAACATCAGAAACGAGATGTACTTACTGGCTCTTGGCAAAGATAACAAATGTTTATTGATGACAAATCTAAACTCCGATAGAAAATGATTTACCAGGGAATGATTTGATTCAAGGTAGCAAAGTGTTCAACATTTAGGATGAAAATATGGTGTAAAGAAAATAGAAGAGAATAAATAGAAAGATGGAAAGCAAATTCTATTAGGATTTGAAAAGGGATAATATGAAAATCTAATTAGGAAAAGAAGATAAAAAGATGGTGGAATTCTAGTTCTATTGGAATTTTGAGGAAGGAGCAAGTTGTAAATTCTAATTAGTAAAGCATTGGTTAAATTCCTAGGGTTTGTAAACCATAGGGGCACCACTTGCAATTTTCTCAAGATTTTGCTGAGATTTGAAATTAAAATGAAAAAAGATGGAGGCTTAAACTTAAGTTCACAAGGGGGAAACTAATGCTTTAACCATTTGGCTATCGTCTATTTCTTATTTATTTTTTACGCTTAATTATATTGATATTTTTTGGGGCATTTTTGGCGAAATATCAAAATTAAAAGGGAAGGGGAGACTTGAACCTAGGACCTCCAAAAAGGATTTTAGCATGCTAACCATTTAGCTTAAACCTATTTCTTGTTTAAATTTTACCCCCAACAATATTTAATTTAGTGTGGTTTTTATCTTAGGTTGTTGAAAATTAAAAGGAAAAGAAATGGAAAGAGTAAAGTTTGAACCTAAACTCTCTAAGGAGGAAAGCTAACATTTAACCATTAAGCCTAAAATCTACTTTTTATTTAATCTTATTTCTTAACTTTATATATTTAATTCAGGCTCAACTTACATATTCTTTATTAACTTACACATTTATTCAATTTTTTTATTAACTTATTTAACTTATAGTTCTTAGCACATTCCATTTTAGTTTATATATAACAATTAATACTCATAGTCAAGTCTCAATATTAATATTTTAATTCATTTCACCCTTAGTAAACTCTAATAAAATGACTTAGATACACAAAAATCATCAAGCCTAATATTCATTTCTTATTTAACATACGATACAAGTAAAATTTGTAATTCAACAATTAAAGCATATGTACAATATAAAACAATTTAATAAGGGTAATAATTGAAAGAAAATTCTAGAACTGATAAGTAAAACTCATTTAATTTTTAAAGCAAAGTCTAAAGACTAAATCATAATTTTAGTAAAATATTTTTGTAAAATCAAGAGTAAAATTATGGAATTATCCAAATAAGATTTAATCATGCAAATTTTCAAGTCATTTCATAGCATTTAGGGACTTCAATTGTATAGCATAAAAATCAGGACTTAATTGTAAGGATAACAAAACATGCCCAACCTATATATGACATATTGACACCTATACATACTATTTCATGTTTTCATGTCAATTTTTCCTATTCTAACATACTGTATATCATACATAAATCATACAAATCATGCTTAGTTACACTAAAACATACATTAACACACTTCAATAATCATGCGTATTCAGGCTTAAATCCAATCAATCAATAAACCATAAACTCAATTCTTCTAACCTTATTTCTGGGATGTGACATAATTAGTGTTACAATTATATACCAATTAAAACTAATATTTAACACTATAAATATATGCCTTATCAAGACATTTTCATTTAAAATAACATCTAAAAAATTACTAAAAGAATCATATTTTAACATTATTTAATAGGTTTTGTTTCTAAAAAAAAAGATACAATTTTCATTATTATTTGAGATGTTTACTTATTATTATTTGATATTCAATAGTTTTATTATTATTTAATTTTAATAATATTTATATAATTGTGAATGTTGTTTATCATCATGTTGTGAGATATTATATCAAAAGAAATGAAGTATTAAAGTAATAGTTCTTTGTAGATGAAATTTGGACTCATATTCGAATAACAGGTTGTTTGATCTAATTACCTAATATTTTACCATAAGATGTTTTCTACTTTTTTTTATATTTTCATTATTTTTAAGACGTTATTTTATTCTTTTAATTATTTTTCAAAATTAATCAACTTTTATTATAAATTAGACAAATTCTCATTTAATTAGTAAATATATTTTTTCAAAAATTATAAAAAGTATTATTTAATAAAATTTAAAACCTAAACATGTAAAATCACATGCAACACGCGTAAAATGGGTATATATATATATATATATATATATACACATAGGCATCCAAGTACATCTGTGTAAAGCTTAGGTAGTTTTACACCATTTCATAACTTCTTATATGATTAATATTTTAACAATGTAGTTGTTGAATTAATTAAGATGTTTGCTCTTGCCATGCATATAAACTTTTTAATCAATCCGATATCTCTATCATATTGATTTAAAATAGGCTTAATACCATTTCCCCTATATTATAGTGAAATTCTCACCTAGGCCATTTTACTATTTTTTGGGGTTAGTTTGCCCCTCTATTTTAATTCTGTCACTTAATTTAACCCTTTTCAAAGTTTTCGTTGAAAAATAAACTAACCAATGTGATGCTACCATGTGTAAAAAATTAAAAGATTTACTTGAAAATTAGAAATCATTAAAAATTCAAAAAAAAATCATAAAAGTTTTTTTGTTAAATTATAAGTATACGAAACGTCCAAAAATTTTCATAAAAAAAATAATAAGAATTGCATTTTTTTTTTGAATTTTAGGTTTTTAGAAATTTTTAGAAATTTATTAAATTTTAAATGATTTCATGGAATATATTTTGGGAAATTTTATGGTTTTTTATTGCATTTTTATGTATTTTTTGATATTTTTAAAGAAATTTGATTTTTTAAGTAAAAATATCATAAAATTTTCTAAAAATCATAAAATTCCAAATAATTACTTTTAAAATTTTATGAATTTTTAAAATCTTTTTGAAGTCTTGCATACTTATAAGTTAAAATTTTTTAAATAATTTTCAAAAATAGATTAAGTTTTTATTTTTTTATTTTATATATTTTTGGGCGTTTTTATATAAATTTTTATGATTTTTTGAGAAATTTAATGGTTCTTTTAGTTTTTAAAAATTTTAAGTGAATTTTAAATAGATTAAAATTTTTTAAAATTTTCAGTTTTTTTTGGGTTTTTTAAATTTTTATTATTTTTGGGAATTTTAATTAGTTTTATTTTTTTATATTTTTAAAAAATTTAAGTGAATTAGAAATAAATTAAGATTTTTAGTAGTTTTTTTAATTTTAATGATTTTTTATTTTTTTTAAAAGTTCTAAGTTTTCATATTTTTTTTGGGATTTTTATGATTTTCTTATTTTAACAATCTTTTTTAATTTTGAAATTTTATTTATTTTTTTACATGTGGCCGCGTGTCATTGGTTGATTTTTTTTAACAAAAACTATTTAAAAAGCTAAGTTGAGTGACGAAATAAAAGTTGAGGGAGGTAAAGTGACCAAAAAATAGTAAAAGGGTAAAAAATAGTATTAAGCCACTAAAATATTATCTATATTATTATATATTTAATGGTCGGAATTTTTTTTAAATATAAAATGAATAGTTATAAATTTTTAATTTACAACCAACTTGACATATTTGATCTATGTGTATGAAAAAATTTAAAAAAATATAAAATCACTTAAATTTTACACTGATATAATTGGATCATTCCCGGTATATATATTGTGATAACCATTCAAGTGAAACCCAAAACTCCACTAAGCATCGGAATAAGCAACATTGCCTCTATAAAGTCAGCAAGTTACAAATACGTAAAAGTTCTGAACACGAACACAATGTGTATGAAATTGTGTTAACGTGAAAGGTGAGGGAGTGCAGTGAGCATGAAAGAAGCATGATGGATGGGCTGCTTTGATGGGGGTGAAACACATTTTGTTTGCACAATTTAAGGATATTTAACTTTGTCTTTATATATACATATACACACATTAGTTTTTTTATCCCTATATATATTTTATAAAATATTTAATAAATTTTATTAAAAATAAAATTATCTTATTAAACAGTTCTAGAATTATAATTTTTTAATGTTTCTATCATTTTAATTATTTTTGAACAAAAATAAGTAAATAGATTTTATTTTTAAAACAATTGTAAAATATTGATAAAACAATTTTAAATTTTATACATTTCTAAATATGGGATTGTAACATCCCAAAAAATTAGGGGTTAGAATTCTTAAGAATTGAAATTAGTTAAGAAGCCTAGTAGGAAGTCTTAGTATAAACTTGATTTTATTTTTTCAGTTCTTCTGCACATTTAGAACTTAGATAATTTGGTTTATGTAGTGATTTGTGTGTTTTGAGAATAAATGTGGGCACTAGCCCAATGGTTAAGGCTTTCCTAATTTTCCCCTCACTACCAAAATTCTATACACTTTAGTTTATCTTACTTTTTTATGATTTTTAGACAAATGGGCCATTTGCCCATTAGTCCTCAAAACTCTTTAAGTCCTTCCTAATTCTACTAAAATTCCTTATTTGTTATTTTATCAAATTGAATCCCTAACTCTCTCTATTTATAACCTAGTTTTCTCTCAAAAAAAGAAAAAAAGAAAAAATCTCTATTACAATCTTATTCTCAAGCCCTTGCTACTAGAAACTTTCTTTGAAATTTTTGAATCTTTGCAATTAAGTCCTCATTAATTGTTCTTCTCCAAATTGTTGAATTCCGAGTTGTTAAATCGTCAAGTTTCTATCAATATCAGAAGTATCTCGCTCCCTGTTAATTAGGACCTTTCAATTCTAAAAGATATTGAGTTTTGATAAATCTTTCAATCTGATTATAAATCTTTAACGTTTTTGCTGAAAACATCCACAAATATTCAAAATTCATTCTTGATTCTTGTATTTTATCAATTGAAAGACCCTTGTAGGTGATTGGATCGAGCTTGAATGTAGGGTAGTCACCCAAGACCTCAAAAAAGTTAGGTGTGTGTCTTTTTATGAAAAATTGAGTCAAAATTTGAAAATGCCTAGGTATACATGGTCTACCACACTGGCGCGTGGCCCGCCCGTGTGGGTTAGATGGTCCTTTACACAGCCATGTTACTCTGTTTTCCCTTATATCCACGTTTTTCACACGGCTTGGAGCCTCGCGCACGACCTGGACGTATGACAATGTGACTATTGCACCTTTATCCTTATGCTTCGGACATGACCGTGTGTCTCATGCACCTTCACCCCTATGTATTGCACACAGGCTTGTCACACAGCCGTGTGGCCCCTGAAGCTTAAAATTTTCAGTTTTGTCTTATCTTTTATTATTTTATGCAAATCAGTCCCTGAATAGGTTTTTAATGGCATTTAGAGAACTAGATTATGCAATTATGTCCTGGGCTAGGATTAAAATGATTGAATATATGAATAAATGAATTTATGATCTTAATTGCTTTTGATTGATTGCTTGATCTATGAATGATTTTATATTTATCAATGTTATAAATGTTGAATAAACGTCTCGTATGCTTAAATGATTGAACTATTTATTGATGGATATATCCATGAGGGTCGCTATTATGCAATGAAATAGAATGTTGAAAGTATTAGTGATTCAATGAATGAATGCATTGAAGAATGATTGCATTGCATATGCATGGGAGGGACGATATGAAAGAAGGAAGAATGACAACTCGGATTGACTGCATGAATGAATGATTAACTGTTTACCCACAGAACAACATATTCCAACTGCAATCCCATTGTATTGCATGATCTCTCTAACAACTATTATTTACGAGCCGTTGTGACTCCATAGTTAAACGAATGTTTGTTGTGTACTTACAGCCTCAGCAAATTCCAACTACAATGGTCTTACTATGTACCAATAAAAAAGTAGATTCCAACTGCAATATTATTATTGTTGGGCGTATACGATCCCTCTGACATCTTTTAACTGCGAGTGGTTATGGATCCTCATCCAAACGGAAACTTTTATCTGCACCCAAGGAATGTTTATGGTATGAAGTCCACAATTTGATTTGTTTGGAGGAGGGGTTTTGGAGAACTTCCTATTTTGGTGTGATTTAATACTTGACGGTAGGATTATCGATTGTTAAACGAAATGTTAAACAATCATTGCATGACACATTGAGCATACTCATAAAAGTACATATTGAGACAATTGAATTGATAAATGTGCATATGGTTATTATGAAAGGTATAATGATTTGATAATTGAATTCGTCCGATTGATTATAATTGAATGTTGATATTCGCTTGCTTAAGTAGCAAACCAGAATTACCGTATTAAGTTGACTGATATGTGAAATTGATTGTTATTCATAATGTTTATGATTGAATATTGAATTGGTTTATTATAAAGGGGCTCACACTGAGCTTCTTAATTCATGCAAAATCACTTAACCAAAATCTAATTAACTGCATAACTAACTTTGTAAATATTTTTAATAAATATTTACAAGTTCAATTTACAGGAACGGAGTCCCAAGAATGTACTTTTCGACACTCCTAACTATTAGATATTTATAGTATGGTAGGCTCGGACATGTTAATTATGATACTTTATGTAGATTAATTAATTTAAAGCACATTCTTTCATTTCAGATTAATTATAATCATCAATATGAAACTTGTGTTGAGGCAAAATTAACAAGGTCTTCATTTCAAACTGTTGAAAGAAGTACACAACCACTTGATCTAATATATAGTGATGTTTTTGACTTAAAGTTTGTTCAAACTAGAGGAGGGAATAAACATTTTATTACCTTCATTGATGATAGCACAAAATATTGCTATGTATATTTTCTTAAGAGCAAAGACGAAGCTATAGAGAAATTTATTCTCTATAAATAGGAAGTTGAAATCCAACTTAATAAAAAGATTAAGATGGTAAGAAGTGATCGTAGTGGTGAATAAGTTGAACCATTTGGTGAATATTCTGTACAACATAGTATTATTCATGAAGTGACACCACCAAACTCTCCTAAATCAAATGGAGTAGCCTAGTGGAAAAATCAGACTATAAAGAAAATGATGAACGCATTACTAGGAAGCTCTGGGTTATCACAGAACATGTGGGGGGAAGCTATTCTATTAGCTAATTACCTTTTAAATAAGGTTCCCCGCAAGAAAAGGGACAAGACATCATATGAGTTATGGAAAGGTAGAAAACCTTCCTATAACTACCTAAAAGTATATGGGTGTCTTTCAAAGGTAATGGCTCCGTTACCAAAGCAAATGAAAATAGATCCTAAAACGGTAGATTATATTTTCATTGGCTATCTAGATTATAGCAATGCATATCGGTCTCTTTTGTATGAATAAAAGAATCCTAATATTCACAAGAAAACAATATTGGAATCAAAGAATGTCTCATTCCTTGAAAATATCTTCCCTTGTCAAACTAGAGAAGTTGATTCAAGTTCAACGAAATGAACTTCAGAGACTATAGATGAAAATAGTCAAGACGTTCAACAAGAGGTTGAAACTGAGATAGAGCAAAGAATGAGTAAATAAGTAAGGGTGAAAAAATCTTTTGGATCAGATTTTCTAACCTTTATACTAGAGGCCAAACCTTAAACGTATAATGATGTTATACGGTCATCTAAAAAAAACTTTATGAGAAGATGCTATTAAAAGTGAAATTGACTCCATCATGCAAAATCATACGTAAGAATCAGTGGATTTTCCTCCGGAAATTAAACTATTAAATTCTAAGTGAATTTTCAAACGAAAAATGAAAGCAGATGGAATAATTGATAAGTACAAGGCTAGATTGGTTATAAAAGGTTATAGACAAAAGGAAGGCATTGTCTATTTTGATACTTTTTTTCTAGTATCTAGAATAACTTTTATAAGGATGATACTTGCAATTATCGCCTTGTGGAATCTAGAAGTACATTAAATAGATGTTAAAACAACTTTTCTAAATGGAGATCTTGATGATGAGATTTATATGGAACAACCTGAAGGTTATGTAGTTCAAGGACAAGAAAGGAAAGTTTGTAAATTGGTGAAATCTTTTTATAGACTTAAGCAAGCACCAAAGCAATGGTATGAAAAGTTCAATAATGTCATGATGATAAATGGCTTTAATATTAATGAGTGTGACAAATATGTGTATGTCAAAACTACCTGCATTGGATATATAATCTTATGCTTATATGTTGATGACATGCTCATTGTTGGAAGTAATAATGAAATGGTAAAACATATCAAAGACATGTTAAATTCAAGATTTGACATGAAAGATATGGGGCTAGTTGATGTGATTTTAGGGATCCAAATCAAGAGGTCATCTAAAGGTCTCATATTGACTTAGTCACATTATGTGGACAAGATTCCTGGGAAATTTAACAAGGATGATTTTGGTATAGCCAGAACTCCAATAGATACGAGCCAATATCTGTCCAAAAACAAAGGTGAAAGTGTTGACCAAGTGGAATATACAAGTGTCATAGGTAGTTTAATGTGCCTTGTGAGCTGTAATAAATTAGATATTACTTTCACTGTGAGCAATTTAAGTAGATTCACAAGCAATCCAAGGGAAAACCATTGGAAATCAATTGTAAGGGTATCATAGAAAAATTGTATGCCTCAAACGTTTTCCCGGGAGGAGTAGAGTACTGCGGTGGTAATAGGTCAAGAGAAGTGGAGTACTACGATGGTAATAGGCTGAAGATATCAAGCGTTATCGATGATCTCAGATTCGGATGATCAGAACTGGATTCAAGAAACTCTGAATGATATCAGTGGCCTAACAAGCACGAGAAATAATTATCAACCCCCAAGTCTGAATAATAAGAACTACCCACAAACTCGGGCATCGACTCAATTTTGGGCTCGAGTTTGGGTGCAGGATGCCAATATGGGATAGGAAGCCAGGGTTGCCTAAGTCGTAACATGTGCAAGGGGACTAACATCGATTGCCTGCCAAATAAATATTGTTTCTCCATCCTAAAGTACCATTGTATATACTCTAATGAGGGCTCCAAATCGAAAGAAAGATTTATTTGAGGTCTCTACCCCATTCGATTGTTCCACACTGCAATATATTGTTGATGCCCTACCACCAAGTTCAATATTTGTTTCCCCCTCTTATTAATTTTTTGGATCTTCCCTAATCTCACTAGTGGTGCTTGGATGTACTGTATGCACCTGAACTGTCGCATTACTCAATCCCTGTGATACCACTCCACTGTCTGAAAATTGATAATCAGTGCGTTAATGCATCATAGGTGTGAGTGGATGTGAGCAAATATGGGAATAACAGTCGCAATTTCTGGGAAGGAATAGGGTATCTAGATGAACTACACAATTAATAACATGGTTATTGTATCATGGGTCAAATAAGATAAATCAAGTAATTACATGTCACGAATAATTTACCTTCTTTCTAACATGTGTCTCAATCATATGAAGCTATATCAGAACCATGTATGACCTCCCGATATCGAGATTCCCACCTCATCTACGAAAAAACAGAACTTGTTTGAACAAATTTACACAAAAAAATGTCAAATAATTGTGATAATGCTTAAATTTTATCACCTATTCACGAGTGGAAATACATATGCTTAGTGACTAACTAATGCCAGGAAAGACATCTAGTAAAGGGCCCAATACTATAACAATATGAGGCAGCCTCATATGTCCACGACACAAGGCTTTATCGTTCGACAAAGCTCACGATACAACATAGCTAGTATTGTCAAACCTTAACTATACGAACGGACGTTATGCAAATAAGTTAACAGGGACAAGTACATCAAGTGGACCTTGTTGTTGTTTACATAAGGCATGAGTACACCCTCTATCATGTGCATAATGTATGCTCAAGCGGCGCATTCACCTCCCGCTCAGTCGCAGTACTCAGTAAAAGCTCAAAATTGGCCTTCATCCATGAAAACCTCAAACCCGTAAATTTCGACTCAACACCACCGGGCGAGACTCCCAGTAAGTTATAGCAAAGGGAAGTCGACTCAGAAATCGTACTTATGCCCGTAATCGCACTCCCATCGGTTGGGAGCTCAAGTTGCAGTGCAACATCCTCCAGTGTAATGGTGTACTCTCTACATGACAAATGAAATATGTGGGTCTCTGGGCGCAGCCGCTCGACCAAAGCGGATATTAAGCCGTGCCGCAAACCAATTGTCAAGATCAATGTCGCTGATCTTAATCCGGCTAACTCCAAGTATGGGATGAGGCATTCATATGAAAGATAACCTACGCTATTCACACAACCCTCAATGCGCGGTACGGGCTCTAACAATATTAAATTACCAATTAGAGGACCCGTGAGTTAATATAACCTAAATAACTTTGCACTTTTTATAGGAGGACTCGTGAGTAACAAATAACAATTTTAGTACCGTCACATTAACTATTTTTTATATGCGATTAATTGTCGTTAATCAAAGAATCTATTTAGATATCTGCAATTTAAAAAAAAAATTCAGTTCAATTAGTTTGTTGCAATAATTACCAAAACACATTAATATTATATATCAAATAATATTCTCATTTCCTTTTTCTTCTACTTTCTCTACTAATCTCTTTTTCTTTTTTTTTTTTACCTTCCTTCTTTTCTATTCTGCTTTCTTTGTTTTTCACTCTAAAATTTTCCACTCTTATTCCCAACCGGGGACCATGGTTATAAGGACCCCCAATACATCTTTTTTCAGATGTGTCAAGTCCCATGTCCCCCAACCTTTAAAATTTCTGTTATGTTTAAGTCTCATCTCCTTCTCTGCCTGAGACGCTTCTGGCATGGTAGTGTGACAGTGGTGCCGCTTATTAGATGGGCTTCACCCTATCAGTGCCACCTATCAGATAGGCTTCACCCAAGTGATCTTTTCTCATATTTCTACCGAAATTTTGACCTACAACCTATATACTAAACTCGCATTTTGAAACAAAAATCAATATAATATTATTTTTTTAAGCAACTTGTTAGTGTCAGAACTGTTGGGGTGGTGCCGCCTCTGCTCCACCCTCTACTACACCAACTATACCATTTTCGTAATTAATCCGATTGGTATCTCATTTTCGATTTTTTTAATTTTTTATATTATATATGTAAAAAAAGCCTAAATTTAACAAAGAATTTAACAATGTTAACAATTCTTAAAATTCATATAAGCTTTTTAATTAGAATAAGTATTTAGACTAACTATTAACATTGTAAAAGTTAATGTATCAAATTATGTCAAAATTTGAATTATGGAGATTAAATTCAAATTTGAACATAATAAAGGGACAAAAACTAAAAATTGACCATTGCTATATAATCTTTGAAAAAAAAAACAAAAGGGATAAGAATTGAAATTTAACCATTATGCTACAGTGTAAAAAAGAAAAGAGAGAGAGGGGCTTGGATTTGTATCATGTAAGGAGTGCCTTAAATTATAAAAGCTAAGATTGCAAATTATAAAAAAAGATTAAAGTATATAGATTAAATTTTAAACGTAATACAGGGATTAAAATTAAAATTTGACTATTGTTATATCATTTGACTTATCATATTGAGATTTTTTTTTTTTTTTTTTGTTAGATAAAAGTTTTTAAGAATAATTTATGTGTATTTTAACCGAATATTGAAACATAATAACTATTTGAACTAATCAATATCATTGTAAAAATTCGAATCTAAATTATTATGTCAAATAAAATTAAAAACATTAAATTATAAAATTGAAAATTTATCATTTATCTTCCATTAAAAAAAAAAAGGAAAAGGAAAAGGATGGTGAGGAAACACACGTGACATGACAGTCAAGGAAGGCCGTTTATATATATAGTTAGAAGGTATACAAATTTAATGTTTTCCCTAATATAGATATGCGTCTTAATTATATTAAATTATCGAGAAAATAATTTCTTTTATATAAAATAAAATAATTTTTTTTACCATTAGGGATTTAAAAACAATTTTTTCAATTCTTTTTCTATTTTAATTTGTATAAAATCATTATTAAAGTTTTATTAAACATCTTGATACGGATTTAAATTGTATTACTCATTTTTTACTTTAATATTGTATAAAAATTATACATATTCTTTCATAATAGCAATATTTTCAATTATTCAATAAAATAGTTATTAACATTAAAAATATTCTTGATTAGGCTGGTAAGTTACTCAAATTAGATATTAAAAGAATACGTAATAATTTATTTGGCCCTCTAATTTTATAAAAAAGAAAGTCATCTTAGTTCTCCAGTTAATTTTTCATCTCTTTTAGTCTTTAAACTTACAATGTTTGTCAAATCATCTTAAAATGAATGAAAAATTAACGTTTGTTAACTTTGCTGAAGTAGCATACACGTGGATTGTCATGGGGATGTTATGTCAACAATTAATTAATTTTTTAAAATTTTAAAAAGTTATTTTAAAAAATTAAAAATTATTTAAAAAGTATAAAATTATTTTTAATTTTTAAAAAAAAATAATTAATTGTTAGTGTGACATATACGTGGATTGTCAAGTTAGTAACATTAACAGACATTAAATTTTCGAGAAGAGATTATATGAAACTGTGATTCCAGGTCATCCCTATCCCTTTCCAATGGGAAAATGACAAATCAGAATTTTTCTCCTAATTTTCAGCATTTTTAGTCGAATTTGATTTTTTTCATGAGGGAAAATTTGATTTGGCATTCTCCTATTAGAAAGGGATAGAGATGATGTGGAATCACAGTTTTATACAATCCTTTTTCTTAAATTTTCTATTCGTTTTGGAGTGATTTGATAAACAATATGAATTTAATGACTAAAAAAATTAAAAATTAAAAATAAATTTGAAGAAGTCATTATATCTTAATTAAAATTCAATTTACCCCGTTATTAATTGAATCCACCATACAAGGGCAATCAGTAGTTTAAAGGAAAGTTAGGGGCAATGTGATAAAAGTAAGAGTATATATAGGGTTCATTCTTCCTTAGAAAAACAGAGGGAAGCTCCCGAGTAAGAAAGAATCTAAATATCAATCAGAAGGAAGAAAAGAAAATGGCATTGAAATTCGTTAGTATGAGTTTTCAGTCGCAGGAAGTCCCATGTTCTGGTCTTGCAGCAACGGCGAGCTTCGGATCTCCCAGGTTTTTCATGACATCCACTGTGCCTTCTGCCAACATGTTAGTTCTTATTGTGTTCCTTGTTCTAACGTCATACTCTTGTTATTTCTTCGCTTGAGTTTCTGCGCTAAGTTCCTTAGTTTTAAATTTTTTTATTTTAAAAAATTATCCTAGGAGCAAAGAGACAATAACACCAACATAAACATCTGATAATAAGCCCTCATAATATACCTCCCATGTAAGACAACAGATGATCCACAGATTCTAGGAAAGCAACTGCCTATGAATATATATATTAAGATAAAATGCGATTTGGACAATACTATTACATATATATATATATATATATATTACTACTTTTACTGTCTTTTGTCGTTTCTCTTTGTTTGATCAATGTTTAGGATGGGCTGAGAAAGAACGAAGGAACAGTTAAGACCAACCACAAGTACACCTAATCCCAAGCAGCAATGAAACTCCAGTACAGTTGCTCTGACACGCCTTGTATAGAACAAAAATGCAGCAATGTCAGATGAAGCCAAAAAAAAGAAACAAAGAAAGGGATGTCCACCCCCAAGTTTAGCATAAAACCAGTTCCTTTCCCAAAATTAAACGTCTTGCGTTTTAATAATATTTCCTATTTGAGCCTAATCTACTCTGTTGTGGAAATGGTTAACGCCCATCAATGTTACATGCATCTCCCTATGAAGTTGACTTCTCCTCCAGAGTTTTATACCTACCTTGCCATATTAATCCATGTCCCCTTCAACCCTCTGCTACTACCACCGTTCCATTTCTAGTTCACCTTAGGAGGGAGATTCAACACCATATTCCCTTCCTTTTTTTACTATAGTTCCCATTAAAACTTCATTTATTTGATATACATGCTTTTTATTAATTTATCTAAATTTAAATGAATTAATTATATAATAATAAATTCCGTTAGTTTAATTAAATACAGTAGGTTAGGCCATAACTAAGCCATTCAATTGTAGACTTTTAGATTGATTTCTTTTAATATAATTTATTAGAAGAAGATATTAAACATTTAATAATTTAGGGATAAATTTAGAGTCATTATTCATATATCTTTTAACAACATTATCATCTCTAAATTACAACTATTGAAACTATGTTAAGGCAACTCCCAATCATCTTTTTTTTTTTTAAATAGAATAATTTTCATATTTAAAAGTATCAATATTTTTTATTTCATAATTTGATCACCATGTTAAATAATTCTAACATAAGAGCTTTAAACGAGTAAAATACTTAGTGAATGATTAATATATAAACAAATAATTACAAAAATACACATTTCTAGGATTGTAAAAAAAATAAAAATTGAAGAAATGAATTTCATTTTTATGATTAGTAATTAATTAAAAATATAATAGAAAATATTGATAATACTTATCCTAATTATAAAGATTAATAATTGTGAAACGATTGTGCATGATGAAAATATTAATAGTAAACTGTTGATAAAATAGAATATATGATTCATAAAAAAAAGAGAGTAAATTACACATAAAATTACTCTACTATGAATGATGTTAGGCTTGACTTTAACTATTACAGTAGTCAATTTAGGCACCAAATTTAAGACCTATTTGTTGGTCATTAATGATCATTATATCATTTATAGGATGTTAGAAGATATTGGTACCCACAACAAATGTCATATGGCTTTATTAATTTTAAAAAGGATAATGACTTATTTAGTTTTTAAATTTGCATTTGTTTGTCAATTCAATATGAAAATTTTAATGTTGGTTAATTTTACTGATATGGCATAACTTGAATATCATGTCAGCAATTAATTAATTTTTTAACTACTAATGTGACATAGAATGATCAATGATATAATTTACTCTAATTTTAATAGTTGAGGATAAGTCCAAACTTATTAAATAATTGAATGATTATTTATACGTAATTTATTCATAATTAAAAGCTAAATTTTTATAAATTGTAATGATTGATAAATAACATTTATAGGCACCAAATTTAATGATATTAAAATTTTAGTTACTTATTTATTGGTCATTAATGATTATTATAACATTTATAGGAACAACATGTAGCTACCGCAATGTGTTTCAACTTTATTGTTTCTCATTTAATTTTTTTTAATCTTTTTTAGTCTTGTTTGTCAAATCATTTGAAATGGATAAAAAATTTAATGTTTGTTAATTTTATTGATGTAGCATTACGTGGATATCATGTCATTAATTTTTTAATTTTTTAAAAATTCAAAAAAATATAAAAATTATTTAAAAAAATAATTAACTGTTAACGTGGCATATGTGTGGCAACATCAACAAAGTCAACAAACATTACTTTTTTTTATTCATTTTGGAATGATTTGACAAACAACACAAGTTCAATAGTTAACAAACATTACTTTTTTTTTTAACCCTAATTTTAATAATTGGGGATGGGGTCGAAACTTATTGAATAGTTGAATGATTATTTATATTCATAATATACAATAAATTTTTATAAATTGTAAGGAATGATAAATAACATATAATAATTATTGGTAAATAACTAATAATAAATATGTTAAGATCAGCACATAGAGGTAAATTAGTAGTAACTAAATAATTAACATAAATGTAAATGCATCATTACATATTAATAAATAATTTACAATACACAAGTAAAGTGTATTATGGGTAAAATAATATGCCACAAAAGTAAATGATTGATAGTAGAAGATAATATTAAATTTTATAATTATGCTTCTAAGCATTTATATACCTTATTAATTAAGTAAAAAGTATTTTTATATTACATAATTGAAATTATATTTATAAATTTATAAAACTAACTTATAATTGAATTATCAATGATATATTTTTTAAATTGTTTGATCAAAATTAAGTAATATAATTTTTTTATAAAATATTCATATTTTAAGTAATTCGTGTAATATATATATATATATATATATATATATATATATATTTACTTATATAAAGTTTTTGACTGGATTTGATGTTATAAATTAACAAAGAACCAATTTAGAGTGTGTTTAGTAAATTAAAAATTTTAGTGTTGAAAAATTAAGTACTGAATTTTTACTACTAAATTTTTAATTTTTCAACACTAAAATTTATAAGTGTTGGATTTATATTAGAAAATTGTTTGGTAAATTAGTGAATATAAGTATTGAATATAATTATGTTTGTTTGATTCAAGTAAATATTGATTTTTAAAAGATTATTTATTTTTAATTTTAATCTTATTAATATAATAATTTATATTATTTTAGATAGTTTTAAATGAAAGATAAATATGGTAATTTGAATAATTCTTTTTTTAAATAAAAATGATAATTTTATTTTAATTTTTTAATAAAATGAAATAGACTAAATATTTTTTTTATTTTAAGTGATAAATAATTACCAATCTATTTATTTTATTCAAAATTTTTTTGTTATAATATTTTTATTAAATAAAAAATTAAAATATTTATTAAATGCATTTAATTTGAAATTTTTCAATGGTATCAAATGCTCCCTTAATTAGAAAGACTGCTCTGTTTTGAAAAAAAAAAATTTACTAAATTAAGCTTATACAATTATATGCATGGTCAGGTAATCACCTATTATTTATTTTTGGCATAATGATATATTTGGCCCTTTAATTTTATAAAAAAATTTATTTGAGCCATTCATTTAATTTTTCGCTTTTTTAGTCTTTAAATTAAGTTTTTTAATCAAATCACCTCAAAATAGATGAAAAAGTTAATCTTTTTTTTAACTTTTTTGACATGGCATACACGTGGATGATATGTAAGCATTTAATTAATTTTTTAAGTTTTAAAAATTATTTTTAAAAATTAAAAATGATTAAAATTATTTTAAAATTATATAAAAAATATAAAAAATATTTTTTAAATTTTGAAAAATTAATTAAATGTTAATATATCTATGTGTATGCCATGTCAGCAAAGTTAATAAACGTTAACTTTTTATCCATTTTAGGTTGATTCGACAAAAAACGAAAGTTTAAGGACTAAAAAAGATAAAAAATTAAATGAATAACTAAAATGACTTTTGTACGACAAAAAAATCATTATACCTTGTTTCTAAAAATAAATCCTTTTATATATATATATATATATACATGCCATCATCTAATTTATTGATAATGCATAAAATTATAGAGCATCAAAATGTAAATCATTATTTTAACACAAATATATTTTTATATAAATATTTCATAAATATATTTTCAAATTATCTTATCTCTTTTCATCTAAAATATTTTCCCTCGTACATTAGAAATAGGAGAAAACAAGATGTTATTTTGAGGACTTAGCTTAAAGCTTAGAGTGCTGACACAAAACTTACCCACTTGCTACCACCACCATGTTATATAATCTAGTATACATCTAACCATATGAATGGAATTTATTTGAATCCAGGAAAGTTGAGAATATAAGAAAAACATTCATGCCTCATCTGAAGGTGCAAGATCAGATCACACATTCGATGCCACCGCAAAATATTGAGATTTTTAAATCATTAGATAACTGGGTTGAGAACAACATTCTAATTCACCTGAAAACAGTTGAGAAAAGTTGGCAACCCCAGGATTTTCTTCCAGATCCTACGTCGGATGGATTCAATGAGCAGGTGGAAGAGTTAAGGGAAAGGGCAAAGGAGATCCCAGATGATTACTTTGTGGTTTTGGTTGGAGATATGATCACAGAGGAAGCCCTTCCAACTTACCAAACAATGCTTAATACCTTAGATGGAGTTCGTGATGAAACAGGCGCTAGCCTGACTCCTTGGGCAATTTGGATAAGGGCTTGGACTGCTGAAGAAAACAGGCATGGTGATCTGCTTAATAAGTATCTCTACTTGTCTGGAAGAGTCGACATGAGACAAATCGAAAAGACAATCCAGTATTTAATTGGTTCAGGAATGGTAAGTAGGTTACTCATTTCTTATAGTATAAGATATTTACTATATCTATTACTTTATTAAATAAAATTTTCTTTTGAATATTTCTAGGACCTGAAAACAGAGAACAATCCATACCTTACATTCATCTACACATCATTCCAAGAAAGGGCAACTTTTATTTCCCACAAGAATACGGCCAAAATTGCTAAAGAGCATGAGAATATTGAGTTGGCTAGACTATGTGGTTTCATTGCCGCAGATGAAAAGCGGCATGAGACAGCCTATACTAAAATCGTTGAAAAGCTGTTTGAGATCGATCCTGATCAAACTGTCCGAGCCTTTGCTGACATGATGAGGAAGAATATCAACATGCCTGCTCAATTCATGTATGATGGCCAAGATGAAAACCTTTTCAACCACTTTTCAACTGTTGCACAAAGACTTGGAGTTTACACTACCAAGGACTATACTGATATTCTAGAGTTCTTGGTGGATCAATGGAAGGTGAAGGAATTAACTGGACTTTCAGCTGGTGGGCGAAAAGCTCAAGAATTTGTGTGTCAACTTCCTCAAAGACTTAGAAAGCTGGAAGTGAGAGCTCAATTAAGGGCTAAGGAAGCACCCAATGTTAAATTTAGTTGGATTTATGATAGAAAATTGAAGCTCTAAGGCATGTGCTTTAATATCCTACAAGTGTGGACTCTAGGATCGTAGAGATTGGCAGATGCTTAATCCATGCAAGGTTTAAAGTTTGTTTCTTGAGTGAGTTGTTGGTGACCTCTTATGCTTTAAATGAACTCAATATAATTATAAACCAATCAACCTTGATTTATTTGTAGCTTCATTTCTGAGTTTGTTCCATAAAAAAATTGAAGTTAATTCATTTATTAAAAATTACAAGACCTTAAAACAATTTAAAATAGATATTTATAACCTTCAAGATAGTTAAAATTCGCATATCTTAGAGTGCAGATTGGATCTTTATTTGTCTGCACCTCTATAAAATACTAACATAGAATTTGCTTACTTAATATTGATAAACAATCAGCATTTATGTAGTTACTAAGTTAACGTTGATTCAATATGGAGAATATTTAAATACTTTCATAATAAATCTCAAAATTATACATTAACTTTAATTTGGTGTAATTATACACGTGAAATTCTAATTGTGGTTCAAATATATACTTGAAACTTTAATTTTGATTTAATCATACACATTTAAAGAAATAACTACATCAATTTATTTTTATATTGGATAAATATAGTTACTTATGTATGCAATATATAAACATAAAATGATGTTATATCAATAATTATGTTAATAAATTACAATAATCGGATCAAATCAAAATTTCGTGTATAAAATTGCACAAAATCAAAGTTCATGTATACAATTGCATATTAAACCATAGTTGATGTATATTTGTGAGATTATCCCTAATATTATTTATTTTATTTTAATGTTTTAGAGTAATGTATTCTTTCAAATTGCCAACAACTTTTTATTATATACAAATTTTAAAACATTATCAAAATATTTTATTGCTATATTATTAATTAGTTAAAATTTTAAATAGATAAACTCCTTGAATAGATTTAACATAAATAAGTATAATAAATAAATTTAAAATAATAAAATTTAATTTATATATTTTTAAAATATAATTTTATTAAATTTTACAGTTATTTCCTAATTTGTTAGGGGATTGCCACACAATTAAAATATCTTGGGAGAACCACGGAAAGCCGTACCTTTTAAACCTCTGATTTGTTGATCGAGTTCTGATTTTTAAGTTCCATTCTTAAATTTTAATTTACTAGAAGATTTGTGAAATTTGTTGTTCATGTGTCACCTTAGTAGACTAGGTAAGTAACTTGACATTCCTTCAATGTTTAATTCTCGAAAAACCAGCTTCAAATGTGTAATGTCATTTATGCAATATGTGTATATGATATTTTGACCATAAGTATAGGAATATATTTTGTACTAAGCTACGACATTTCAAGTAATCAGATTTTTATTATTTTTGAATTTGCTCCTAATATACATGTTTCAACCTTATCAATGGGAGTTAAACATTGGCCATGTCAACATGTATTTTGTGCTTAGAAATTAGTTTTAACCGTGTCACCAATTTAGAATAGTGATATTTGACTCATTCCCAACGAGGTTAGTTGTATTTTTTGTTCCGACCCACTGTTATGAGGGTTAGTTGTGATTTTTGGCCTTTGTCAATGAGGTTAAGGGTGGCCATAGAGATAAAAAGGGAGTTAATTTTTATCTATCGATATTTCAAAAATCATTAGCTTGTCTTTAACACATTTTTTATACAAAATATGCTTTGAATTATTTGTTACAAATTATCCATAAATCTTGCAATTATGCATTATTTTTTACTAAATATTTTCGTGTTTAATTAACTTAATCAAAGGCAATATGAAATTCTTATAGAGTAGTTAAACCCACGTCCTCTTTTAATACTTTTACAAATTCTGAATGTGGGACGTTTGGGGAGCAATATATTTCAACAAGTTTTAAAGACTAGTAGAAAAGTTTTTATTTTAAGCTTTCTTCGTTTACTATACATTTTTTAAAGTTATTTTCAAAGTGAATTTATAAAAGCTTTATGAAATTATGAAACTATGATTTTTATAATAAATATTTTGTTTTGCTTAAAATTTTAATTAATTAATGATAGCATTAATTTAGGGGGACACTAACCATAATAACCTATTGCTTAAACTTTTGTTTTTTTATTTTTCAAAATAAGTCCCGTGACATTTAATTTCTTTTTAGTTTAGTCTCTAAAATATGTTTGATTTATTTCTAAAATCTAAAAAATTCTAAAAAAAAACTCTGTGCAAACTAGTTAAATGAAATTTAATTATTAAATAAAATAACCCCAAGCATTGAACGGGTAAGATACACAAGCAAATTTGGAAACAATTCTATGTGACTGTTAAACAATCATAACATCATTCATAATCATATTAAAATAAAATGTGGACCCAATAATTATTGACCAACATTTTTAATTTCATTACTGGTTTGATATAATTTTTCAATGAATTTTATTTATATGATAATATTGAAATTGAAAAAATATTTCAAAACTATTTAAAAATACTTTTAATATTAAAAGGGATAAATCTCAAAATTATACACCAACTTTGATTTAATGTGCAACTGTATACATGAACTTTAATTTGGTGGAATTATACACGTAAAACTCTAATTTTGATTCATATGTATACTTAAAATTTTAATTTTTATTTAAACATTCACATTTAAGGAAATAAATACACCAAATTATTTTTATATTGGATAAATATAGTTATTCATGCATGTAATATATAAACATAAAATGATTTTATATCAATAATTGTGTTAATAATTTATAAGAATTTGATCAAATCCAAATTTCATGTATAAAATTGCACAAAACTAACGTTCATGTATACAATTACCCATTAAACCATAGTTAATGTATAGTTTTGGGATATATCCATATTTAAGGAGGGGAGCACTAAATGTGACCTCCCCAATCTGGCCTGGACGGTAGATTTGAGCCGAAGAGATCACATTCGCCACTGACATTTTCTTTTTTCCATTTTAAACCTATTTTATACAAGAAAATACCTCATTCTGATCACTTTAAAACTAACATCAATGTAGCAACAGAAGATAAATCAATAATCTTTTTAAAAATAAATTAACTCGTTTTTATCACATACTAATAATATCATCTTAAATCCTTAACAACAATGTAAATTAAATACCCATCCATATACTTATACGTCTTTTCATATTAATTAATGTCATGTACCCTAAATGTTAGAAATAAAGATATTATCCCAATTATCTCGTGCACACAAACTTTCTTTAGTATGCTTCTAGAAAGCTTCCACAAACTTTCTGATACGTTCAACCTTAGTACCTTTTTCAACAACCTACCATCAATGATAGGCCTCCTCCCTTAATAAGGACACTGTACCCTTTAGTTTCTACTGTGGGGTATATTCTAGATCCTCCGAGATTTGTTCAGTCGTCTCTAGCTACTACTCAGTTGAAGTAGGAGTTGTACCAGAAATACCCTTGAACATTTCAGCACTATTCGACCGGAGCCTCTCCATTATGGTTTCGTGGCTCCCCAATCCACCTCAGGCACAAGTAACCCGTTCTAAAACCTTCAGTATTGCCTGTGTTACAGCATCATTGCCATTTTCCCAGTCGTTTTCCATGCCTCCACCTACACTAGCAGTTGAGTTCTCAACATAATCATCCTCATAAATAGGGTCCCCACCTTGAACAGTGGGTGATTCTACAGGTGCAACCCTACGAGGTCTACCCCTACCACGTTTGTCTTGGGTACTTATTCTAGATGCTAGTGTTTAGGTAATCTAAAGTTATCTACAATTTTTCATACAAAGGTTCACACATATTAGTTTGGAGTATAACTAGGATTCAAGAG
This sequence comes from Gossypium anomalum, assembly GCA_025698475.1. Classification (NCBI taxonomy): domain Eukaryota; kingdom Viridiplantae; phylum Streptophyta; class Magnoliopsida; order Malvales; family Malvaceae; genus Gossypium; species Gossypium anomalum. Next base: position 72,315,402 of record CM046965.1, on the reverse strand, counting down.
TTTCAGTTTATCTATAGTTTTATTAAAAAATTCATACTTCAACTAAATTATATCTATAGTTTAAGAATTTAATTTAGTTCACTACAAATAATCAAAATTTCATTCATTCATTCATTCATTCATTCATCATAAATAATTTAAATTTTTATTTTATTTATTTATCATAATCAAACACCAAATAAACTATTACGGAACCGACACCGGAGTCTTAAGCTTATCTTCCTGCTACCAAAAAGTTAGTCTTAAAAAATTCTCGTGATATGATCTTTCCCAAAATACCCATTATATATATATGTATGCATGCATGCATGCATGCAACTTCTCTATTATGGTCCGAGTTATAGAAAACCTGACTCTGATACTACTAAATGTAACTTTCCTAACCCGACCTAGACTGTAGACCTGAGCCTAAGAGATCACATTTGCCATCGAGGTGGCTCGGTTTTTAACAAAAACAATTTTTTTCCATTTTAAACATGTTTTATACAAGGAAATACCTCATTATGATCACTTTAAAACTAACATCAATATATCAGCGAAAGATAAATCAATAATCTTTTTTAAAATAAATCAACTCGTTTTTATCACATAGTAATAATATCATCTTATATCCTTAACAACAATGTAAATTAAATATCCATCCATCTACTTATATGTCTTTTCAGAATAATCAATGTCATGTCCCTAAATGTTTGAAATAAAGATATTATCTCATACCATAGTTCATAATAATAAGTGATAATCATGATAGTAATAAAAATAATGATAGATATTCATAATTTGTATGTGAGAACAAGTCGAGACCCTCCGCATGTCGAGTTGCGTCCTAGTCTGTTGAGTTATGTAAAAAGATGGAAAATAAGGGGAGTGAGTATAAAGACTAAATCGCGTATAGGATAAAAGTTGAATTATAAATTAAAATCAATTGAGGGTTTAAAGTAGTAACTATACAATTACTTAATGTGGTGGACAACATTTGTTATATATATATATATATGTTATAATATTAAGTAATTGAAAAACTAAATGAATGTATATATGTATTAAATAATAATATTAAAGTACAATAAATGAAAAGAAAGTGAAAATGGATGAAACAAAGCATGCAAATTAAATAGAAAATAAAAAGAAAAAGAAAGAAGGTAAGAAGAGAAAGACGCACGGCTAAGATTCAAGCTCAATTGGTTAGTGCAATTTAGTCTCTTTTCTTGTAATTTTTACATTTTTGGAATCCCGGTATTTAGGGCTAGCCGACCCGTGTTGTAATTTTTGGTATTGCTTAGAATTTTGGATGTTAATATTGTTGAATATTTCAAATACTAGGGATTAATTGATAGATTTCAATGTATAAAGTGAAAAATGATTAAATAGTGAAGTTAATTTTTGATTTTGAGTATAGGGATTAAATTGTGAAAAATTTGAAATTTAGGGGTATAATTAAAAATAGGGAGCTAAATTTAGTTTAAAATGAAATGAGTATGAAAATATGGAATCTAATGTGAAGATGAAAAATTAGTCTCGGTTTAAGGACTAAATTGAAATTTAAGCAAATATTGAGTAAAAATTAAAATATTCAAGGTGGAATTGAATTGTGTTGTATTGATATATTTTAATTGTTTTAATTCCGTAGCTAACATTGTACCGGAATCCTTGACCAAAAAGGGGAAGGATAAAATGGACGTCGAATAGCTCGAAATCCACGGTTTGTATTTCTATAATCCGAACTAAGTTGTAAATTATTGCATTTTGATTCATTGCATATGGTAAACATTAAAGGTGAGAACTATTGTGCTTTACAATTGAATTGAATTCATAGTCAATTGAAATGGATTGATTTGGTATGTTATGAATTTATTGAATTTATAAAGATTGAATTGAGTGTATGTTTATATGTGATAATGTGATTATATGAAAATTTACATTGGATATATTTGAAAATGAAATGAAACCCTATTAACTATTTCGGGCTAAGTCGGATATAGATGGCATGTCATAAGATAGGAAGAGTTTAGAGATTTCTTCGACTTCGAGTCGATGAGGCATTGGGTGTCAATTTATATAGCGCTGGGCACAGTTATTACTTCAGATTTATTCGAAGAGGTACTGAGTGCCAAATTGGTGTGTTGGTTGGATCCATGTATCTGTTTGAGATCGAGTCAGGTTAATAGGGGTAATTAAATAATAAAGTTATATAATTGATATTGAAATGTCATGGTTTGTGAAATAGAAATGAAATAGTGGATTGAAAAATGAAAAATGAAAAATGTTGTGATCAAATGAAATGTATGAGTTATGAACTCATGAATTGAATATGGAATGGATAATGTCATTGTATAAAGAAATATGGATTGATATGTGAAAAGCTATTTATGTAGCAAGTGATGTGAATTGAGATATTTGTCATAAGAAATCAAGTATGAAAACATATAAAAATTTAGCATAGTATAAAATGATGTGATGATATTCATGAATTTGAAATGATGATATATTGTAATTGTAAGCTTAGACAATAGTGTGATTGTATAATTCAGTTTGAGCATTTATGTATCATTATGTCTTTAATTGTTCGGATTATAGAAATACTACTGAGTTTTACTTAGCGTACGGTTTTGTTTACGTGCGCATGTTAGGTACTTCTCTATTGATTGTCGACTTAACATCCTACAACGATCCCGATATCAAGTGTGGTGATGTTTACTTTTTGTAATGGCATGTACCTAGGATGTCTTAGTTGTTAGTTATTTTGTGAATGGATTGTAAATTGAGTATATAAGTATATGTTTGTGTTTGGAGCCATAATTTGGCATGCTATTTTGAACCAAGGCTTGTTAAGTATATGTGAATGTAAGTTTGATGTTTTAGGTATTTATAAGCTAGGCTAAATTGAGTAATTTTAGCATGTTTAAAACTATGATTTGAATATGCATTGTTTGATATGTTTTGATGATATAAATGTAGTACCAATGAAGGTACATTAGTTAGGCACCTAAAATGATTGTGTTGGCATATTTAGAGTATGTTTGATTGTATTTTGGATAGGATAAATGATTGGTTTTTGTGTTGCTTAATCCCCAAGCAAGTAGGAAATGGTAAATTTGTTGTTTAATGTACAATTTAGGTCCATACGGCCAAACACAGCGGTGTGTGACTTGACCTTGTGAGACACACAACTGGGCAACACGGTCGTATGTCATCTGTTGAATGATTAGAAAGTAAGTCATCTAGCACATGGCCTAGCATATGAGCATGTGAGGCCATTTCGAGAGTTACACGGCTTGGCGCACGGGCGTGTGGCTTGGCCGTGTGACCTAAGTTAGAGAGTTACATGGGTACGGACAAGGGCTGGGATACGTCCATATGTCCCTATTTCGAATGTTACACGGCCTGAGACACAGGCGTGTGTCTCAGCCTTGTGACTCACACGGCCTGGCCACACGGCCCTGTGACCACTATATTTTGAATATTTTTAAAATTTTCCTCAATGTTTCAAATGTTTCCGATCTAGTCCCGAATCGCTTCTAAAGTGATTCTAAGGTTTCGAGGGCTTGAATAAGGGACGATATGCATGTACAATAATTGATTATGGTATGTTTATTGTAATGTTTATAAATGAATGATTTAGGTTACGTTTATTTGGTAATACTTCGTAACCCTGATCCAGCGATAGATACGGGTTAGGGGTGTTAAGCATGATGACTCAAGCATAAAAACAGAAGAAGAAGCGACATTCTTATTCATTGTCTTTGCTTTTACAAAGATTGCATTAATTCTCCACGTGTCATTTAATACATATCCCCTTCCCACAAACTTTCGCCCTTTAGACAAAATTAGCTTCTGGGATTCAAACACCATCCTAAAGCTGTGTACGCTTAGGGTACATTTGGTTCACCGTAATGGAATAGGGCTATAATTGAATAGAGCTGTAATTGACTAGAGCTGTAGTGGAATAGAGCCGTAATCAGTAATTGAACTGTTTGGTTGAATAGAATGATGTTGTAATAGCATAAGGAAAAAAAAACTAAAATGATCAAAATACCCTTAGCAGAATTTTTTTTAGGCAGGTGATTATTGTTATTGTTATTAAATTTTAATAAGATTATTATTGAAAATAATTTAATAAAAATAATAAATAATTTAACCATATTTTAACATAATTATTATTAAATATAATTTAATAAAAATATATATTAATAACATTCTTAATATAATTATTATTATATGAATTAAAAAAATCAAAATATATAATACTATAAAAAATATATATAATCTACTTTATTATTTTTAAACTGCAATACATATTTAATGTGCTAAAATATCATTAGTGAAACAAATAATTTAATTATCCTACAATAAAAAATAAAATATTAGAAGTAATAAATAACTCGAGAAGTATATTTCACATCCAAGCACAATATTCATATATTAATAAAAAGTTACATGATTTCATTAGTTTATATGTCATAATCTGTATGTTTTAAAATCTTACAACATCAAAAAGTTACAACATTGTAATGACATTCTATCATGTCATTATACCATCCAAATATTACAAACACAAAAAAGTTACCAAAATATCATCAACACAACCATGATTTTTAATGGTCAGCAAGAAATCTTCTTACCCATTCTAATCGCACAACGGAAGGTAAACTAAAGAAAATGAGCATTTGCATTGGATGATCTGGAATTTTGCTTAATACTCGATAGCGCTCATCCTCAATTAAACCTTCTACTTCACATAATGTTGGATATAATTTCAGAGCAGTTTCTTGAATGGCCATTTCTGACTTTTGTTGAATTAGCACTTCGGAGGCAATACTCTTATTGAATTCAAGGCCAGCGGTCCATATATTTTCTGCCAATAAAGTGGCAGTATCATTAAATGAAGTAGAAGAATCACTTGCATTAGAAATATTTTTTTTTCTTCTTTGAAAATGGGAATCACCTTGGTTTCTAGCTGGTTTCGGTTGTGTAGCTGAAAGATCCATGTCATCTAAAGAAACATCAGCTTCGCATCCATGGAAATCGTTTCTTTCTTCATGAGTATTTGTAGTAGCCACATCCTTAACATCTATTTCTTTAATAATATCAGTGGCTGTTTGAGCATCTTTCCCGGTGGCTCGATCTTTTGCGTAGATGGCAGTAAGTTGGTCATAATAAAGGAAACTCCGATGTTTAAATTGAACGGCTTCTTTATGACTATAAAAATGAGGAATTCATATTAGATATAAGTTTGGTCAAAATAAGATAATAAAAACTTAAAATAATTCTTACATTTATATATGAGTTCCACACCGCATCTTCAGCAATAACAAGCTGCCTATACTCATCCCAACCAAAGCCGCTATTGTTTTTTCCACTAAGCATGTCATAAAAGATTGACCAATCCCTTTTCAATGTCCTAATCCTCGATACAAGATTAGGTTTAGCCTTCAACATGGCATGGGGTAAAACTTTTTCTAACATTTTTTCCAACTCATTTAATAACCGGCTTTGAATCTCGTATTTGTATTAAAGGTTCCAACATTGTGCAAGTCGACCATTCAATCAACCAGCGCAACATCTTCTTCTGGAACCCATTTCCTTTTGGTTCCTCGAGAATTTTGGGAAGAAACACTTGATTGTGAAAAACCTAACATAACTATCTTAAGAAGAAAAATGCAAATTAAAATTAAGTTCAATATTATGCATCAAAAGATCAACACTTTATAAAATTATAACACATGATGAATCAAAAGAAAATAAATTATCATTCAACAAGTCTAGTGCAATACAAAAAAACAATTCAAACACCATCAAAGTTTCATAAACTAGATACATGAAATAACATAAACAACTTAACGGTTACTATTTTTACCCTAAACCTAACTAATTTCTAGATGTTTTCCATTCATAAAACATTTGGTTGGCTAGTTCCATCCTCCAAGTAGCCCATGCATCCGATGGATGAATATTTACGATATTTGGTTCATCATCATCTATCACATTACTAGGTAATCCTTCTCCCAACTCTGCTTCAATAGGATTAAGACTCATATAGGTTTGAATAAAATTATGGAGCAAACAACATGCAATAATGATTCTATTGTACACCCTCACAGGATAGAATGATGGACTCCTAAGTATTCCCCATTTAATAACCCAAAACATCGTTCAATAACATTACGCGCTGAAGCATGTTTCATATTGAAAAATTCTTACGGAGTACTTGGCTGGTAACCCTGACACCACTCATTCAAATGATATTTTTTTCTTCTAAAAGGCGCAAGAAATCCCTCACAATTTGTGTATCCAGCATCAAATAGATAATAACAACCTATAAAAAGAAACTATTTGTCATGGTTAATTCCCCAAAAAAGTATGATCTTAAAAATTAATTCAAATTCCTCTAATTTTGCACTTTACCATGAGGAACTTTTAGTCCATATCTCCTACTAATGGAATCTCGAAGAACTCGTCTATCAGCAATAGAACCTTCCCAACCAGGAAGAACATAAACAAAATGCATATCAGGTGTACAAACACCTAACATATTTGTTGCTATGTCACATTTTCGTGTTCGATATCTAGATTTATCAACTGTTGGAACCCTAATCTTGATGTGGGTTCCATCTAAAGCACCTAAGCAATTCTACATGACATGTATAAAACCTCGAGTTAGGATACTATATTTAAATCTAAATGGACTAAATTATGTATGAGCTATATATAGAACTCACTCCAATACCTTGAACCATTTCCACCTTGGGTCTGTAGAATTAGTTGTCATTGGCTCTGCCTTTTTAAATAACATATCTTGTAAGCGTATGACAACATTTAAAACATTGTGAAATGATCTGCTAACTGTTTCCTCGGACCTATTAAAGTGATGCTTGATAACTTTATTTTTAAGGTGATGAGAAATGATATGTAAAAACATTGCCATTTGCTCATCAACAAGCGTGTTCCTTGACGACTTCAATCCCCCTAAAGTTTGTAACATCTAACATAGTTTAGAAAAGGTAATTCTATTCATCCTAACTTGTTCAATACAGGTCTCGTCACTAGCATATACAAGTCTTTTCACATAATCTCGTTTTGCATAAAAATCTAAAATATATGATCTAATCCTTGGTCTATAAGTATGTAGACTATGGATGACACCCGATGCAACTAAGAACCAAATCGCAACTGTACACATTTGCAATCATATTGTAATAGCAAGACCAGTTCTTTTACGCCTTTCACTTTGTACAATTAAAGGCAGACGAGCCATTACTGCAAGATATTAAAGTGTTACATATCTTCAAATCATAGTAAAAGGGTCACATTTCTTCAATACTAATTTCAATAACAGTAAAACAAAATCAAAAAATTTAATTTGTAAAAAACTTACAGTGGTTTAGTGAATACAAGAAGCTCAATTGTGGGTGGAAGAAGCAATCAAGCAAACCAAAGAAGAAGAGGAAGCAATAACACACTGTCAAAGAAAAATGAACAATACATATTTATCAAATTTCATTCAACAAAATCGACTCTTTGTTTGGCAAATAATAATGTCTTGAACTTTAAAAGAAAAATTAATAATGAACATCTAATCTTGAAATACATCCATATCCAAATTACATAATTTCTAGTGTTATAGAAATATACATATATTATATGAAACTTTTTATAATGCACTGGGAAAGATGAATTCATAAGTACTTTTATTTAAAAGTAAATAATCCTAATTATGCGCATAAGGTTAAAATACTTTTAACCTTATTCAATAATAATAATAATAAGATTATTAAGATTATTTAAAAGTAAATAATGTTAACGGATTAGATTTATTAAGATGTATAGTAATTATGTTTGTTTATATATTGCATGGATGTTATTTAACATAATGCTAAGCAAAAGTATTACTTAACATAACAATGGAAGATAGGTAGAGGTAGGGTAAGTAGGGAAGCCAAGGTTTCTGGTTTGCTTTGAAACATAACAATGGAAGTTACATGGTATTGGGTCGACTTTCTTTAAGATGGAAAATTTTTCATTTTTCATTTTGGTTTTTTTTTTTGTTTTTTAATTTATAAAAGTTTAAATTAATAATGGTAAAATTATATTTTAGCCCTTAAAATGATAAAATTTTAATTTATTTTTTAAAAAGTTATAAATATATGAATAATGAAATTATATTTTTAGTATCGTAAAAATATATAATTTAATTCTGCCCCTTAAAAAGAATTTACCTTTCATTGCAGAAAATTTGGGAAAGTTAAATGAGGTTATTTTAACATTTATTTATTTCAATTATTACATATTTAGATATGAAGATTTCAAATATCATATATGATATGATACAATTTGAAAAACATAGCAGTAAGGAGACAGTCCCAATTGCAAATTGCTACCACCGCATTAGCAATGAAGATAATAGGCACAAAAATAAAAGGAGTGGAAGCAACACAATGGTACCAAACTCGGCTGCTCTCCTGCTCAATGAGCGTGGTTCTTCCCCTAACTTCAAGTCCCCGAAATACATATGAACCCCTGAATAATTGAAAAATATAACCAAGACCTACAATTAGATTAAACATGGTAAATTAAGTTATATATTATTATATGTAAACAAATAATTTAAATAATGTAATTATGTTTTATTTAAAAACAAATTATTTCTTTTAAGTAATTCCTATATATATCATACATAAACATTACTGTTTTTTTAAAAAGTCTAATCCACAAGGGAAACCAAATAAAATACAAATCCCCAAATATTAAAAATATTTGCAAAAACAAATGATAGGTAGATAACGAAACATCTCAAAAACAAACAACAATATATGTTTAGTTTACTTTCGAGGTCAGAAATTGTTTTCAATTACAAAAACAATGTAAAGCTAACATTAAAATCATGGTTTGACAAATCAAACCAAAAAAATGGTAAGAAAATGGTACTTTTGACTTTTAGAAATTGACTTTTAAATGAAACAGTTTTATTATTCTCTTATGGCTAAACTTCATCTCTTTTTTTTTCAATGCCAAACAGTTCTATAAATTTTCAAAACTAAACTTTTTCTTTATTAATTTTTTAATTTACAATTAACTATATCAATAATTCCAAGCAATGTCATTCATTATAAGTACTAAACTGAATAACTAACTAATCCACTAAGCTTATGATCCTAAAGCCCCATTGGCTTTTTCTACAATTTTTCTAAACCAACCTTTATCTAACAACAATTCTAAATTAAACCTTATACCCACCGATGCAAAATGGTAGCAATAAATGAAAAAAAGCAACCACATAAGCTGAAAAAAAGAAAAGAAAAAAGCCAATGGATGAACTGGAAATTAGGCAATCTAACAGAATGTCTTTAAAAGTGGCAAAACAATCAACAAGAAACCTAATATTCTGCCCTGTTTAACCCCAATGATCTTCTTGCAATGGAAGAATATGGCAACCAAACAACAACACAAGAATTCCAAACAATAATAAGCATCCAAGCCAAAAAATATGGAACTTTCCCTTTTTATATTTACCAGTCTCAAATATTAGATAATAGATAGAGATATCTAACTAGTAAGGCTAAATCTAAACTATATAGCAACTCTTCTTTCAAATATTAATAGAATTAAAAGAGCCCATAAGCCAAGCTAATGAAAAGCATAGTAAACAATGGATAAAAACATGGAAGGAATTCATGATATAACAACATTTCAACCAACATGGATTTGAGCAGCATATTGTTTCTTTAAATCTACTTCTATATATAATTTTTCTTTACCGATCTAAGTACTTCCATAAATAGGAAAACTTCCAACTCGAAAAAGAAAGAGCACACACAACCTTTCACTTAAAACGTGAAACACGTGCTTAAGATGAAATTGATAAAAAGGAGTAATTGCTCCCCGCCAACCCACATATAAAAAAAAAAAAAAAAGGCAAACCACAAATTAACATTTACGGTCGTTCATGTTCCTTGTCTCATTGTTCATTAAATTAAAAGTGTTCCATGCAAAAAATGGGCATACACGTCAAACAAAAATACAGGGACCATACTTCATAAGTGTATTAACTCCCAATAGATCATGATTGTACAAGGTTGCCCAATCATCACAGCCACATTTACCTAGCATAGGAAACATTGAATGATAAAATAACCTAACAGGCAGAGCTTTCTGCAGCAAATATTACAGGACGACGAAGGAAATGATTAAAGAAAAGAATCACTCAGATCACGATAAAGAACAGTTTAAGTCAATAAACCAGTACGTAGTTTAAATCTAAAAGTGACAAGACACCCTGGAAAACCTAATTAGATAATGGCACAATAAAAAACTGAGAACAATAATTAAATGGACAGGAGAAGGAAGGAAAACATGTATAGTGACAACATGCAACAACATAGATTAACTTAGAGCGCCAAATAGATGTTCATAAAGGGGAGATTATAGTTAAAATTTACCCTAGGAGAGGAATAATGCATATCCACCATCAAACAACTATAAACTAAAGGTTCCATACCTGTTACTTAAACTGATCCATAACTTTGAACCAAATTTAGCTCCAGGCACAAGAAAGCTAGGCACACACTTACATATATTCATATCTTTAAAAAATAAAAGAAATAAGAAATGACATAATTATCAACCCTAAAAATGAAATTTACAGTAACCTTAAAGTCTTGGCCAAAACAGTAACCTTAACCCCTAAATGAAATTTACAAACACTTTGCTAAGGGTGTGCTAAGGTAAACAAGAATAAGAAACGTAAAGCAACAAGGGTGTGCTAAGGTAAAATTAACTTACTAGTACTTTTATGGAAAAATTAACTTGGAATTTAATGGTATTACCTTAAAGTCTTGGGCAATTACACGAACGAGCCTTTGGAAAGGTAGTTTCCTGATGAGGAGTTTAGGACTTTTCTGGTGCTTTCGGATTTTACTGCATCCAATGGAAACATCATAATTTCAATTCATGTAAACAAGAATAAGAAAACGTGATTTGATGACTAACCGCAAGTGTAACAGTTCGGTTTAGGCCCTAGTCAGAATAGTGGTTTCGGGACCACAAATCTGAGTCAAAAAATATTTAAATATTATTTTCTGTGCTTATGATATGTGAATTGATATCTGTGAAAGTTTTGTATGAAAATTAAATCGTTTGTGTGTTTAATTTAATAAAAGGACCTAATCGCGTAAAATGTAAAAGTAGCCTTTAATTGTTAAAGTGCCTATTTGAAATTTCCTTATGAATGGAAGGTCTTATTTGCAATTGGACCATTAACATGGTTAATGGACTTTTATGGACAACCATTATAAGTTTTTATTATTATTTCATTAAGGCTAAAAATGGTATTTGATAATTTATGTTTAATTAATAAAAAATGCTTGAAATTTAGTTCATTCATGCTTATTATTGCTGAAAATAAAATAGAAAAGAAAGGAAAAATGTTTCTTAGGGTTCGGCCATTGATTGCTTTAATTGAGGTATGATTTTTGTTCCATTTTCGATAATTTCTACGTTTTTGTGATCGTTGCTTGATATTCTATAAAGCCCATGTCTCAATTTTTTTATTTTGATATGATTTTGAAATTTGTCATTGATGAAATTGTGAGCTTTGTGAAGTTTAATGATAGTAAATTAAAGATATGTTTTGGGTTAACATATTTTGTATTTGAATTTTTGATAAATTTGAGTAAAATGGGCTAAATTGTGAAATTTGTAAATTGAAGGAATAAAATGTAAAATAAATGAAATGTGTGGACTAGTATGAGTACTAGGAGAATTCGGCCAAGCATGAGTATATGCAAATTATGTGTATTTTGTGATTTTGTGAAATAAGGACTAAATTGTCAAAATGTGAAAATGTGAGGGCTAATTTGTAAAATGCCCTAAATATGTGTTTATGGATTGTTTTGAATGAATGTGTGATTGAATAAGTCAAATTTGAATTTATATAGATCAAGAGTTAAAGAAAACGGAATTAGATCGGGGAAAGTCGAAAGTCGTCGAGTAGCCGATTCCGTCAATTTGAATCCGTACGAGGTAAGTTTATATACAAATAAACGTGTTTGAATTGAATTATTATTATTCATATGATATTGAATTGTGATGAATGAATATTCGAGCTAAATATGTGCTATCCGAGAGAGTATCGACAAAGTTCTGATGTCCAAAAAGTCCCGTACGAACCCTAGGAATAGTTAGGATACATATGTCATGACATAGGATTTTCGATATGTGTTATTGTGTAAGACCACGTCTGGGACATTGGCATCGACTTCTGATTTACGTGTAAGACCATGTCTGGGACAGTGGCATCGATGTTTGATTACATGTAAGAGCACGTCTGAGACTTTGGCATTGTATGTGCTTCCCGAGCTATCCGCGTATCCTTATGTTTCTGAACGGTTGAAACGGGCATTTCGAAAAAATGAATGAATTTGTGAAATTGTATCCGATTCAGGTACGTTTAATTTGTACACTATGTTGATAATGAAAGGTAAGTACATGTACCTTATGAGCATATGATATAATTATTAGAAAATATGTTATATGAACAAATAGATTGGAAATATATGAATTATATGTGAATTATGTGGTATATGTTAGTATTTCGATTATGAAGTATATGTATTTTTTTATGTTTATGTGCTTAAGTTGATAAGTTTATTTGTATATGACTTACTGAGCTTTTGAAAGCTTACTTTGTGTGTGTTTGCATTGTTTTATAGATATCGTAGCTATCGGGAGCTCGGGGATTGTCGAGAATCGTCACCACACTATCGAAATATATTTTGGTACTTTTTGAAAATGTATATAGTAAAGTATGGCATGTATAGGCTAGAATTTTTTGATATGTTTTGTCATGTATATATCATGCCATGTGATATGGCTAGATTGTGTTTGAAATTATGGTTAGATAATGATATATGATATGTGACGCAATGGTGGTATGTATGATGTGTTTTAAATGGCCAAGAGAGTTGATGAATTTGTAAGTTCATAGCTTGAGATTGACTGATGTGTATTAAGGTTTATAAACCATATGTTTTTATATGATTTTGTCTTATGTTTTGTCATAAATTAGTAAGGTTTATGAACATATATATGATTGATAATGTTATGTCATGGTTGATGTATGGTTTGGAATAGAAATTGGCTGAAATTATTGTGCAAATATGCTTGGGTTGGTGCTTGTAGGTTTGACCCAATTGGGGTGGCAAAATTGGCTATTCAAATAGCCTATTTTTGTCCACACAGGCAGAGACATGGGCGTGTGTCTCAGCTGTGTGCGACACACGATCATGTTGCATGGTCGTGTGTCCCTTGGGGTACCCTACAATTGTAAGTCAGGCTCAACCAAGGCCAAGGCACATGGGCGTGTGGCTAGCCGTGTGACCCAGGTCAGTGTCGACCACGACCAAGACACACGGGTGTGTCTTGTGGCTATGTGAACAAGTCCGTATGTATGCCCTGTTTTGACAGGGTCTAGACACACAGACGTGTCTTATGCCGTGTAAGGCACACGGCCTGTTCACACGGGCATGCGACCTGTATCATCTTTGAAAAATGTTTAAATTTGAAAAATATTTTGTATGTGTTCAGTTTAGTCCCAACCCCTTTCTAAAGCATGTTTAAGGTATCGATGACCTATATAAGGGACTTAATATTGATGTTTGAATTATGTTACTATAATGTTTTGTAATAAGTGTTAAATGTTTTGAATTGTCCGGTAACATCTTTAACCCAATTTCGGCGACAGATATGGGATAGGGATGTTACAGCAAGCTACAGTTCCAGGGCGATATCGGTGAGGCTTCTTCACACCTCTTGTTGTCTGTGCCGACTTGCGAGCAGCCTGAGAAACACATAATAGAAAAAAAGAAATTAAATAAGATTGAGCAGAAAAAGTATCAATCGAACTTAGGATTGAAAGGGGACAAGAAAAGTTGAAAGAGGTGAAAGAACTTTAACTAAAAGGAATCAAGAAAAAAAAAGAAAAAGAAAACGTACCCTTTACAATATTTGGGGAGATGAAGATGAAGGGCGAATAGATGCTTGATTTGGAGAGGAAGAAATCTGGAGAGAATTTTGGGAAGAAGAGAAGTAGGCTATTTTGGTCCAAAAACCTAAATGGTGTGGTGTTGAATAGGTATTCAGACCCCAACCCCTGAATACCTAAACGGTGAGTTGAGGGAATGAGACTGTAATAGCAATTCCGTGGAATCACCTAAACGATGAAGCAAACGGCTACTTTACTGTAGCCCGCGAAATTAGGGTGGAATGGAATAGCAATTCCATCCAACCAAACGTAGCGTTAGGAGTGTCCCAAAAATAAGGTTCTTGCGTATGCCAGGCACATACAACACGTTTTGAAGCTTCAGTTCTTTTCCAGAAGCCATCTTCAAGACTATAGTAGCCTTCCCCTTAATCTTGGAAGTCGTGACATTGCCCATATAGAGCTTCTCCCCATTGTTATAATGCACCAACCAATAAAAGGAGTATTTGTCGTAGCATATGTGACGTGTGGCACCAGTATCAAGCCACCATTCTCTTGGATTTGAGTCAACCATGTTGACTTTAAAAATCACAGCACATAAGTCCATATCAGACACTTCCTTGGAAATTTCTTCCACGATATTGGCCTCATTAGCTCTGACTTTCTTTGGAAGCCTACAGTAAGATGACTTGTGCCCCATCTTGTTGCAATTGAAGCATTTCCCTTAAAATTTTTTCTTCTTGGAAACACCACATTTTGGTCCTAGTTTAGACCCATTTTAAGGTTATTTTCCCTTCTTGAAGTCCTTCTTGACTTCTACCATGTTTGCCTTAGCATCATTGACATTTGCTGCTTTACTGAGTTTTTTTCTAGCACCTCTATAGTCTTATTCAATCCGAAGTCTAATAATCAGGACTTCCACTGACATTTTTTTCTTTTGTGCTTTAAGTAGTTCTTGAAGTCATTCCAAACAGAGGGTAGCTTCTCAATAATGGCTGTCACCTGGAAGGATTTACTTATGACCATCCCTTCAACAAGAATTCCGTGAATGATCAATTTAAGTTCCTGCACTTGATTCACAACTAGTTTAGAATCAACCATTACAAAATTTAAGAATTTGGAAACTAAAAAATTTTTAGCTCTAGCATTTTCAGTTTTGTTTTTATGGTTCAATGACGTCTATAATTCCTTAGCCATCTTCTTGACACTGTATACTTCGTACAATGCATCCGGCAACCCATTCAGGATGCAATTTCGGCACAGGAAATCAGAATACTCCCAAGCTTCAACGATAGTGAATGCAGTAACATCATCTACCTCACCCTCTTTAATAGTAGGAGGGTCATCCTTAAAAAATTTGGCCAAGTTTAACATGGTCAAATAGAACAACATCTTTTGTTGCCATGTATTGAAATTCTGTCCAGAAAATTTCGTAGGCTTCTCATTGTGGCTTACAGCCACCGACAACATTGAATTTTGATTCAAAGCTTGAGTTGGAACCAACGTTCCAAATCGCGAATTGGGTGAATTGGTGGGAGTTTCCATTTTTTGTTAAGATTTCAAAAACGGAACCAAAATTAGTAATAATAATAAATAGAAAATTTAATTACCAATTTATATCACCTTTTGATTTTGTTAAACGGCAGAATTTAGTTAGGAACTAAAAATTCTGAAACAAAATCAATAACATATTTTTGGTAACATAATTGTTACTCTCAAATGATTACTATTAATAATAGAAATGGAATAAATTCTGTTGAACGACAGGAATAGAATCCTGAAACAGAATTGTCCAATTGATTTCTGTTTGGAAATAGAAAATCGAACAAATTCTGTTGAATGACAAGAATTAAATCCTGAAACAGAATTCTTTAATTGATTTTTGTTTACAAACAGTATACAATTTCACCTCGGTGTCCTATTCATCTCGGATTAGAAAGTGGTAAAGATTCTATCTTAAGATTGTTGCAGATACGTTGTGAAATTAACAGTAATGTAAAATATTGGTTTAAATCACAAGATCGAATCAGAACAATATATATATATAATCTGAAAAAACAAAAATTGGAAATAATATTGGATCAAAATTGTGTACTTGTAGGTAGGTAGAAATTCGACTAGTAGTTGAGGCCTATTATTCGGCCGCTCCTTTGGTGTTGGAGATATGGTGGTCAATTGTCTCCTAAGATACAACAACAAGATGAAAACGACAGTAGCACGGTTCCAGTGATCAACGAACTATTGTCTAGCTTTCTTCTATAATCAAAAACAGGTTCAAAATATTTAGGGAAAAGATCTCAAAATTTTTGTAAGAAAAATAGAGAAAAATTCAGTGTATATTTCTCTTGCAAATTATGTTGGTTTAAATAAAAATATTTAAAATGAAAGAACTTTTGAATATTTTTTTAACTAATGGAGCCATTAATGTCCGTGAATTAAGGAGCCATTAAAAGTCCAAATTAACGTTTGAATTAAAGGAGCCATCAAACTCAATTTAATATTTGTCCTTTTAATTCCAAACAAAATTTGAAGAGATAAGCTCTATTAAGAAAAAATAAAATTACGTATTAGGCTAAAATATCTGCAAGCCTAGAAGGGCCTGATCGGTCTAGACATTTTGCATCACCCACGTCGTGCATGCACCTCCAACCCTGACGGGTTTGGATTTGCACCCCCCTTACGCACGAGGAAGGGCATTAACTTAGTCATTCAATAATCACCAAGTTGGTTCATATATATAAACATATTCCACACTTGATATCTAACAAATGTGGAACTAAGCTTTCCATTTGCCTCAACATGATTCACAAGTGGCTTACTTTGAGCATCAATTTCTCATTCGCCACTCAACCATTTTTAACATATGATATACCGTTGTAAAGGTCTCACAGGGTAGAATATAAAACCATAATTTTATGATTCAAATCTCCACCTTTACCAATTGAGAATATGCCTCAAAGCTTCCAAAAATCTATTCTTTTCAACAAAGTATTCTTAATACTTACGCCTAGGTTGCTTTTATCTTGTAGATTTTGAGTGTTTAGAGTGTGTCAATCGAATTAGTATGAAGGTCACACTATCTGCCCAAAGTTGTGGTAGACTCTTGATCTTGTTTGGTTTGATCTAAGTGGCATGTATATAGACATTTGGTTATTTGTAAACAAATATGTTAAATTTTGAAGGTGATTACTTTGGACTCTCTTGATGTATGTAAATAAAATGAACTCAAGTTCTGTTATCTTTTTCATTATAATTTTCACGGGACCTATTGCAGTATAGGGTATCCATGAAACAATCCACCATTTAGTTTTCGCAAGAAATTATGAAATTAGATGTCCGCCTTAATTTCTTCATTATTTGTGTTCGTGAGATAATCCATAGTTTAGCCATCTATGATTCATTACTCAGTTGGACAACCTGCAGGATTGGTCCACCACATATTAGTCGGCAGTACGGTCCCGCCATGTATGTATGGAGTATGCATATGTTATGTGAGCCTCGTGTGGCAACATCCTATAGCTCATGTTCGGTGATTGGACCAGACAAGGGGTGTCATGTACCCAAGGTTCCATTAATGACCACTTTCACTTTTTTTGTGCTAATGACACTTAATTATCAATTTCTTACACAATCATTTAATTCTTGCATATTTTCTCATTCACATATTCAATTGGTTATTAGGTGACCAAGTCACCAAGTCTTTTGTGTTGTTAAACAAATTTGGAACTTTGTTTTTATCAATGTTCTATTTAATATTTTACCTACTTTATTTATAACCCTTAGGCATATCATCACTTAAACATATTTTCAAATTTCATATTTGACCATTTCATACATTTTCACATATAATAATATTACATTTATTAGACATTCCATGACAACCAATTTTCATAACATATTACAATGTGTTAAAATACTTTATAACTAAGGCTTATTAAGTCATATATTTCCAAAATCACTTATTTTCGACACTTCAATTCATAGAATTTATACACATACCTTAAAGTATAATTTTCATTTTAAGTCCAAAATTTATCAACTTTCCTCAGCATATTAAAATAAGATGAGCATGAGTTTCCAAGGGTACTTATCTTTTGAATGCTTTTTTTTACTCAAATCAAGCTTTCAACCACTTGAATCCAACCTTAAAATAGCTTGGAATATCATCCCTCATCATTTCCACATTTTTCATACACCATTAAATATAATGAAAAATTAATATAAAATCTTTCCAATTTTCCCTTGCAACCAATCTCAATAATCAAGTTAAGATGGGTGAAAAGCACCATTCCTTATATAACACCCCTAAACCGTATCCGTCGCCAGATGAGGGTTACGAAGCATTACTAATCAATCGGAAAATATTTAACTTCATAACATTTAAATAAATTAAACATGTTATAAACTATTCAATCATATACGTTTTGTCCCTATATCGAGCTTTCGAGGCCCTAAAAATATCTTAGAAGCAATTCGGGGCCAAATCGAAACAAAATAGAAGTTATAAGAAAAATGTACAAAAATTGGAAAACAGGGGTCACACGGCCGTATGACATAGTCCAGGCTATGTAACATTCAAACTAAGGGACACATGGCCGTGTCCCAGCCTGTGTCCTCACCCGTGTAACTCACTAAGTAAGGTCACATGGCCTTGTCGTAGGTCGTGTGCTAGATCATGTAACTCTCTAAGTTGCCACACACGCCTGTGTGTCAGGCTGTGTGCTAGGCCATGTAACTCACTGACTTGAAACCATAGAATTTTACAAGTGACACATGACCATATTGCCAGGCCGTGTGTGTCATACGACCCTGTGACAGCTCATGTCCCAAGCCATGTGAACCCAAAAACTTACCTAAAATCAAGCCATTTGAAGTCCAATTCATATCTAACCATTCAAACCATTTGGGCACATATTCAAAGGATTCAAATATTATTCAAACATACATAAACATGTCACTCCAATCATCTTAAATCACCACCAATATGCCATTCAAAGGCACCACAACTGTATCAAAACATCATTTACCAAAACAAGTCAATTCTGCATATTCCCAAGCATAATAATCTAGTCTAATTAACTACCTGACATGATCATTTCCAAGCCATCAAAACATACCAAAAGAACCTTATCTACAAGCACTTAAAAGTGACCAATATGACATATCTAGGTAAGGCATTAAGGAGCACCAAACCAACATAACTTTAAAAGCTTAAACATATCAAAACATACATTACAAAGACCCTATACATGACATTATTAACCTTGGCCAAAATACACAAAATCTACCGATATAACTACTAGATAGTGTGATAGGTCTTCGAAAATCTTCTAACCAATTGAGCTTCCGATTATGTATAAAACAAAGGAAAATAATTACGTAAGCAACGAGTGCTTTTTAAGCTCGTATAAACTTAAACATAACTTACCATTTCATTTGCACAATATATAACATAAGTATGATATCAACCAAAGCTATAAGCTTGGCATAAGCCTATACGAACATCATCAACTCACAAATTAGTGTACTTGTCCATAATACGAATGAATTCAACCATAAATTAGTAGAATTCTATACATATGTATACAATGAACTCATCATCATTTTGATAGATTCATGATTTATTCTATTTGCATTCTTACCATTTCATTTCATTTTCTTACCCATTGAACCATCTAGAATTACATCGGATACTCGGGAAAGCTCACACATAGTGTGCCTTTACATATAACTGTAACATTTCCTTTACATCAATACTCACACGAGCTGTGAAATGGGCATGCTCACACGAGTTGTGGGTAGGAATGTAAGCTACATGATGCTGCTCACACGAGCTATGGAGAATCCGCAATAAATGCAGGACCTCAGCCATCGGTAGGACATTTAAAACTAGCACTTGAAACATGAAATCGCTAGTGACATATCATTTGTATCCTAAGAATTCTTAAGGTTCAACCATGACTCGTTATCCGTCAATTCATCATAATATGGATACATATATATATATATATTCATTTCTATTAAAACAACATGGAAAATAGTCAACTTAACTAACATTAAAATGATCACAGTTCATACGAACTTACCTCAATAACTAAGGCGTAGAAGTAGAATCGAATACTAATTCGAAACTTTAGCTTTTCCTCGGTTTAAGCCCGAATGTGGTTTATCTTGATCTAAATGGCTAATTTCAATCAATTAAGTACTTCTAGTATTCAATTTAATCCATAATTCATAATTATACAAATTTACAAATTTACCCCCAACATTTTAACTTTTCACAATTTAGTCGTTAAGCTCATAACTTGAAATTTAACCATTTTAATCCTCCATACTAACTAGCAGATTTTCATAAGGACTTATACCAACTCACTTAAACCATCATTTCATAATTTTAATACAAAAATTTACCATTTTCACAAATAAAACCCTAAATGCAATTTCACCAAAAATCACACTAACAAAACTTGTTTATTTCACAATCAAGATTAATAATCTATCAAATAACTAAAAAACCAAATAAAAAATCCATGGAAAGTCCATCAACCTTTAACAGTTTTACAAATTAACCCCTGGGATAGCTAGATTAAGCTAAAATGATTTCAAAAACATAAAAATCATTAAAAACGGGGCTTGAATTCACTTACATGCATCAACACAAGCTTAACCGAAAGTTTCTTCTTCTCCAATGGCTAACTTAGGGTTTGAAACAAAACAATGAAGAAGATATCATCTTTGCTTTATGTTTTATTAACTTGATTTTTCTTTTATTTCCTAAATTACCATATTAACCTTATATTACTAATTAAAATTTCAATAAAACATATCCATGCACATCCACTAATTTTAAATATGGTATATTTACCATTCAAGTCCATTAACTTTACTTTCCATATCCATTTAGCCCTTTTAACTATTAGAATTTAACTTTTACATCTTTTACAATTTAATCCTTTTCACCTAATTAGCCATTTAAACATTAAAATTTCTTAAAAAAATTTTAATACGACCTTAATATAATCCTGTAAAAATCAAACAAATAATAAAATAATAATTCACTCATCGAAATTGTGGTCCCAAAACTACTATTTCTGACACCACTAAAAATGAACTTTTACACCTTACCTTTTTGAAGTTTTCTCTCTCTAGCTTTCATTTTCTATCTCAATAATCAGAAAAACCTTTGTTAAAAAATAGATATTTGATGTTGAAAATGATTTTAGAAAGGCCTTTTTTTAAAGTATTTTAGCAAATTCTCAAAGTTCGAATGTTGGGTTTTCAAAAATTCTAAGAAAAAGCACGAAAAATGAATGAAGGAGAAGAGAAACTCCATGAGAGAGGAGCTAGTTGGCAATAACAAGGAGAAGGCTGATGGGGGTTCTTCCTTTCCCCTTTTCTTCTTTTAAAAACACCCAAATGGGCCATAAGCCTAAGCCCATAATATTAAGTCTAATTTTTTAAAATTGTGATCCACTAATCCAATACATTACCCAAATGGTCCAAATTCATCCTACGCATAAAATATATTATCCAATTACTATTTTCATCATAAAATTCTTGAAAATTTACCAAAATACTTTTATGTCACAAAATTATCATCTTGCCTCTTTTACTTCAAAACTTAATTTCTTCACAATAAATAAACACTTGACCACTTCAATTTCATAATTCACATTTGATAATTAATAAGAATCCTTTAATTAAAAAAAATATGCATTTAACCTTGTTTTAACAAAAATAATAAAATATTACGATTTCGACTTTGTGCTTTCCAATCTTTCCAATTTGGTTTCAATAGTGATTTCTATCACACCATTGCATTTTTCCAACTTATTCTTATGTCAAATAGTCAATAATAACTCGCATTTACCCTTTTGGTTAAATTTGCACCTTACTCATCAAACATTACAAATTTATGATTTAGTCACTTTTTGTCGCATCCTCATTTATAAAATTCTTTCCATAAATTTCTATCTCAAATATCAACTTTTCTTCCATAAGAATCCTTTAACTGACTCATTTCCAAATTTTCTTGCAAATTTACTATATCCTCTACCAAAATAGTGCCATGTGTCTAATCGAAAATTCTGAGGTGTTACAACTCTCCCCCCTTAAGAAAATTTCGTCCTTGAAATTTCGTCTAAAAGGTTATCGAGAAATTGTATTAATGTATTGATTCTTTCCTATAATCCTTATTACTCACTTAAGGCATCGATTTTAAATTTCTTTATTTTATTTGTTTATACATATGATCTTATTCTTGATAGTTATCAGATTGTGTTGATTGTTGAGCCACCAAAGCCAACAAAACCTATAAAGGTTTACCATGAAATTAGAGCAAACAAGAATGAGTTTTACATCACACCTCAAAAGTTCAATACTTAATTATTTTCCATAAAGTTCATAGGCTTCTTGATTCAATTCTTTCCTTTGCCATTCTAGACTCACTATACATCAGTTCTTCCATGCATTCCTAACATACATGGTGCTCAACCAAATCTTGATTTCATTTCATGTCATTCTAAATTTTAAAATGGATAAAATCCACTTGACTTCCTTTTACTTAGCTCATTTTTTTGTAACCTCACCTTGATATTTATCATACAGCTCGTTGCCCTAATTTATCATGATAACATAACACCATTTGGACCTCATGTAGCCAATTTTTTTTTAATTCCATATACATGATCAATTTTTTCTTTATCCTTGCAGTTTCATATCACGAATTAGTTTCATCTCAAAATCATAACTTTTCACCTAAGAATAAAGGTATATAGTAGACTCACTATCCTTATTCCTCAAATACCTAAACATCTTTAGTCCACATTTCAAGAATGGTTGTCAAATACTCATTATAATAATGGCACGCTAAACTTCCTAATTCCTCTTAATTGAGGCATAAATTGACATAATTACATCATCCTTGACATCATACATAGATAACCTTTATTCAATAGTTTTCTTATCTTAGGGGAACTCCAAATCATTAGATCCAATCTCGAAGTCCTATAACACAACTATCTTATTTCAATGTAAAGGCGTCCAAGTACTTTGTTGGGAGTTTGCTTGGTGTCATATACTTACTTTACTGTTTTCTTATGCACACAGTTTGTCTCAGATCATAGCCCATAATCGTTATAGAGAATCCATTTAATATTATCTGTCCACTTCACAATCCCATGTTGCGCACCTTTTCATTGACCCGAAATCCTTATTTGTTCCTTAGAGTCCTCATAATTTATTTCAATTTTTTTAAAATCATATATTTTAACTTTATTCATAAATTCCAATTCATACCTATGATGATCTTGCACATAAGTCGCAATTTCCTTAAATTCAAAATATCATAGTCATATCCAAATCCTAACTTGTTCATAATTTGCTTGTGTAAATAATAGAGATTTCCTCATTAGCACTTATTATGCCATCAAATTAATCACTTTATACTGGCAATGCCAAATCTCAAACTCAAAATTATTTGTGCTTTCCTTTCATTGACAAATTATACAATCTCCTTCTCTCTCTCTCTCTCTCTCTTCTTTTATCATGATCATTATCCATCACAATCACATAAAACATCTTTTTGTACTCAACATTGGCTTAAATCAAATCAATCCTCCTTACATTGTACTTGAATCATATCCTCACATTTTTCTCCTTATAACTTTTTTTTCCAATTACCAAGACATATCCCAACCATACACACTTCTACTTGTATACACATATTTTGA
Source organism: Gossypium anomalum (assembly GCA_025698475.1). NCBI lineage: Eukaryota > Viridiplantae > Streptophyta > Magnoliopsida > Malvales > Malvaceae > Gossypium > Gossypium anomalum. The sequence goes on along the minus strand of CM046965.1, from coordinate 72,291,696 downwards.
TCCTTTCTTTTGTAAAAGTCCAATATCTAAGTTTATTTCAATGTTGCTTGTAAGAAACCGAGATTTGGAACCTTGATTGTCTTTCGCATTGATTTCAACTCTTCCAAGCTTGTTCAGCCCACTCATCATGGTATCTTGTATGACTAAGTTTAACTTAGCTTGAATTTACCTTGATCTTGCTCAAGTGGTTGGACCTTTAGGAAGACTAAGTCCATCACTTTGTTGGGTTACTGAATAGGCTTGAGAATGGCTCTTGGGCTTGCATTAGTTTTCATTCTTCAGAAAATTCAATAGATGCCTTTAGGTTTTCTTTAGCCTCATGGTACAAAACCTTAAGGGTATGTCAGTTCTTTAACAATACCTAAAGAGGACAATACTATTGTGTTACCTATACTATTATTTAAGTTTGTGATTAGGTTGGTGTCACGAGTCAACTTGATACCAACTCGGTCAAGGAAATCACTAAAAAAAAATCATATTTGAAACATTTAAAATATATTATTATAAGGTATTTTTGTATTTTCATACTTTATATAAAAATTAATAAAAAATAACTTTAAATTAAGAAAATATGCAAACTATATGATTTAAACTCAAAACATTAAGAATCTTAAACTTTGCCATCCAACAAAAGTCTCATCATTGTTTAATATGACAATCTTTAACATAAAATTTATTTTCCACCCTCTTCTTGTTCTATGTATCTTTACTCTTTACGTATATTAAGTCATTTATTGAGTTTGGTGTCACAAGTTAAGTGACACCAACTAATTTGGATAAATTATTAATTAACCCCTTCATATTTGTAATTTATATTATTACAAGGGTGCTTTTCTCTTTTTTATATTTTTTAAAGAAAAACCAATAAAACTTTTGCATATAAAGAGATTTTAACCCATGTCACCAACATCAATAGCACCTCAACTTTAATATTTTAACTAAAGCTTTATTAATAGAATTATTTATGGAGTTGGTGTCACAAATTAACTCAACACCAACTTAAAATTGATGCAAGTTTTTTTAAAAGAAAGTTAGTACTCTTACCTATGATTCAATTGTTAAATAACCATTTCATAACTCTATTTTTAATGTTGAAATTTTCTTTCACCAACATGATAACATTTTTACATTTTGATAACATGTTAAATAATGCTTTCGTGCTATAGAAAAATGTCCATACGAGTAAAAAAGAAAAGAATGCATTTAATATTCTTAATTACATGTATTTCCTTATTTAAATTTATTTTCACTCACAATTTAAATTAATTTGTTTCATTTAATATTTAAAACTCTTGATAAATTTAAATGAATAAGTTTGATTGAACTTATCTATTTAATAAAAAAAATTTGATTTCCATGTTTTACTTTAAGCTTAAACTATTTGTACACAAGTTTCAAATTTAGACAACAAGCAAAGTAATTATAAGGATGACAATAGAGTGGGACAAGGCCGTTGTTGCTAAATTTATCACCACTTCACAGTTGGCACACTTTGCTTTATCACTTGTCCTGTAACACCCTTTATCCAACATGTTAATAGATACGAATAAAGAATGTCACATTAAAATTAATAGTTCTAATCTCTAACCCTAGCTTACTTTTTTGGCATTATCGAGGCTCCATATGACATTTAAATTCTTTTTAAAGGTCCATCATTAATTAAATTTTAATTAAAGAATCTTAATTTTCTTTTCTAGATTTCAGGTCAAATTATGATTTAAAGAACAAAGGTATCAGCATCTTATTCATAAGTGTCGGAATATGTACTAGATTACTATTCTTTAACTTCAAAGTTTTCGTATGTCGAAACTTCTCGTGACTTATACATCCTAATATTATTCATTTTATATCAAATTTAACTTCTTTTCAATTTAATCATTTCTCAAGATGAACTAATACTTCATAATATAACTCACTTCACCTTAATATTGTTGTTACTAAATTAATTCTCAATATATGTATATATATACTTTTACTTATTTATTTTCTAATTTAATACTTAATTCAATAATTTTTCAAAATTTTCATTTAACCACTTATATAATTATTTTCTTCATTTCCACTCTTATATTTTGCAGAATTTATTAAACAGACCTTATTTTTCAATATTACAAATTTTAGAAATAGTCCATAAAATTTTAGTTTTGTAGTTTTTACAATTTGGTCCCTGAAATTTGATTTTAACTATTTTATGATTTTAGTCCCTAAAAAAAGAATTTGTTTCTTCCAAAAATAGCCCAGAATTTCCAAATTTTTATAAGTTAGTCCCTTTTTCTCAAATTTCTAGATGTTAAAATCTTTACAATTTAGTCCCTATAACATAGAGGTGTACATAGGTTGGGTCGGGTTCAGGTCGTGCCTAATCATAATATTAACATACTTTATTCTTACTCAAGCCCAGTCCGACCCAAAATCTGGGCCTAAAATTTTGCCCTCACCCATATTTACAAAATACTAACCCAAGCTAATTTTAGGCCTGCTCATATTATTTTTAAATTTTTTAAAAAATAATATTTATATTGTTTTATTTTAATATTTAATAATTTTATACATTTTTTTATTTATTGAAAATTTTTATATAGTCATCTTAACATTTTTTTAATGTTTACATTAGAGTAGTATTATATATTAAGTATAGGTTTATTTTTTTCATGTGTTCTAAATTACATTATATATATATATATATATATATATATATATAAATAACATAATATAAAGTATTATAAACTTATAATGGACAGGGCCGGCCTCAGGGCTTGAATTTTCGAGCCCGACCTATATTTTAAATGGGCCTAATTTTTTTGCCCAAGCCCATTTTTCGAGGTTTTTTTTTTTCCCAAACCTTCTCGAATTTTGGGTGGACCTTCAAGCCTAGACGGGTAACCCAACCCATGGACAGGTCTACTATAACATCAATCCTTATCTCATAATGTTCTCTTTTATAAGTTTTCAAATAAAAAAACCATACATAATAATTAATTTTAAAATTTTGGATTTCCACATTTCAATTCTTAAATTTTGAACTTTTAGAAAAATTTCAATTTAGTTCTTTTAATCTAAAACATGTTAATTTAAGTACAATTTTCCAATATATCATATTCTCATAGGCTTATCATAAAAACCCAAAATTTAATCTCTCTATTTAAATCCTTAATTTTAGAATTTTAGCCAAATTTACAATTTACTCCTTACTTCAATTTTTATCAAATTAATCACTTTAACAAATAATTTTTCAATTTACTCATCCAAATAATAATCAAAATAAATATTTACAACTTTCAACATCACAAATGCATTACAAATTTTCATAATTAAACCACTCACACTTGCTTTCTTTTAGTTATTCACTTAAAATCATTCATCAATTATTCCTAAAATTATTCACCATTCTCTGCATACATAAACATAATATTTTCTTTATTTAGAACATGAAAAATAATTATACAAAATTAATTCTTACAATATCTCATCAATTTAAACACTCAAATAAATGCAACATAATAATTAAAACCACTTAGCTTAATTTCTTAACTAATTTCTTCACATACCCATTCTTTCTCACACTCCCATCTTCATCTTCAAGCTTTGACACCTTGATTTCCTAACTTCTCTTAACTTCCTTCACTTCCAAGTCCAATTTCCTACTTCCAAAATGATAATCAAACTCTCTAGGATTTCTACTTCATTTTTCATTTTTGGTGATTATAGAAATTTTCATGAATTTTGGATGAAAATAGTAAATTTAATGGAAAACGAGTAAATTACATAAGGTGCAAAATTTTGTTCTTCTCCCTTTCACGGACGTTGAGAGCTTTTTGAAAGTATGAAGAATTTTTTTCATACTTCCTTTATAATTATCATATATATATTAAAATAATAAAATATTATTTAAAATAATAATAAAATAATAAAATATCACCAACATCATAATAATAATCTAACAGTCCATATCCCTTTTCTTAATCTTCAAGTAAATCAATGGTCTTGATTCATCTATACACTCAAGGGTATTGTAGTAAATTTTTCAAAATTATCTTTCTTGCAAAAAGGATCATTTTGCTCTTGAAACTTTTTTATATTTATAATTTTGTTATTCATACTTTTGGAAAAATGACAACTTTAGTCGCTAAAATTTTTCTATATATTTTTCACTTTGAACCCTTAAATTTTGAGTATTTACAATTTGGCCCCATTACTCTTCAATTTTTTTTATAATTCAGTCCTTACTTCAAATCATTATCTCACAACATATTTCTTGTTTTAACTTCAATATCCGATACTCTTTTCTACTAACATTGATAATTCACATTTTATTCACTCTAAGAAATCTTAATACATATATTCCCGAGTTTAGATGTTACATGCCTCGCTCCACTATGGATGTATAGTCTTAAAAACCACTATCACCTCCATGGATGTTAGATACATCCATCTCCCGCCCTAACATGCTCTACTTCAATTTAATTTTTGTACTTATTTTTAATCTTTTAAATCTTTTTAAAGTCGAGTAAACATCTAAACATAATTCTTTAAAAATTATTTAAACATAAAATATATGAATTTTCTTCTATAATACTTTGTTGTTACATTTTTACCTTATATATACAAAGAAAAAATAATAATTTTATGTAGTGAAACGAACGAGCTAAAACGAAAAAAGTAGGTATTATAACTACTCCATACGCACTGTCCAAAATAAAAAATTCACTCTAGCACACTCCATCCACAATTTTTCTTTTTAAATTTACTTTATTCGAAACGAATCAATTTAAAATCTATCCCACATGTTCAAATTTTGCCATCCCCAAATAATCATAAATCTCTTGCCCAACGTAGAAAAATAAATAAAGAAGTAAAAAAATTACTATAATAGCTTACCAAACCCCAAATCGTGTTACATTGAAACCATCATTTCCTATAGGTTTTTTTTTTTAATTTTTTTATTTTTATCTTACAACCAGTAAATTGTGCAACTCAACATAGCACCATACACTCAGATAAACACCAAAATGAAGAAATCAAAGGTTAAAAAATAAGGAACAATAGAAGATCACACAAATCGGTTAAATGGCTTTCTTCCAACCGTAGCAGGCATTGAAACGGTTGAATCCACACTCAAATTACCTATAGATTGAAGCGATTGGTTCTTATCTAAACCCTTTTGAGAGCTTGAATCCTTGCCTGAAAACAAAGACCCTTTGCTCCACTTGAATGATCCTATCCCTTGTGTCAAAGGGAATGAAAGCCGCCTCTTCGATAACTCGCTTCCTGGAGTCCCCATGAACATCTCCTTCAGGTTGCTGTTGGCTCTTGCTTTGGCTTTCGCTGAAACTGTTGGTGTCATGTAATTTGGAACTGAAAATGGTGGGCAGCTAGTGAGGCTGTCATCATCCTTCAAGGGCAAGTCGAATGGCGAATCCGCTCCATTAGCTCTCGGTCTTGAATATTTTGACAATCCTGAACTGCTTCCTTGTAGGATTCTACTAGGTGGAGTTTGCATAGGTCGTGTTGTTGATCTTGTAGATTTCGGTGTCCGAGTGTCCATATTGTCAAACATAAATTGATGTTGCTTGCTGCTCAATGGCGGTTTTGGACTAGGCTTCAATTCGGAATTTGGCCTTGGTGGTGTAAGCTGGAAATTCTTAATGCCTTGGCTTTCAGGAGTGTTGCTAGAAGATAGCTGACGTTCTAACCAGTTCCACCACCACGGAAATCCACGAGTGCGAATGTCCGCGTGAACTGGTTTTGGAGTAGTTTTCCATAGCTGTATGGAGAAAGGTAAAACAACGGTAGTTAGGCTTATACAAGTCCAACTAAATGGAGATGAATGCTAAGGTTTGATTAGATTTGACATTCAACCCTATCAATGTTAGACGTAAAATATTCAGAAGCCAAGTCTCACTTCAGATGATCATTCGAGATCGCTTCATCAGTTTAATTCCCATAGGAAATGATACACCAATACGACAGAAAAATTAGAATGCTTAACCGACAGAGGGGTCCATTGAAGGACAAAGTATTGTTTCAACTAGCAGCTTTCGGCGAAAAGATATGCTGAAAATATGAGTTTAGACAATAACCATCCAGCATGATCCAACTGAAACTGGATTTCGCGTAGTAAAAATACCTGGTGGGAATATGCATAGGCCATGGCTCTTTCTCTCTTGATGACTGCCTCTACCTTCCTCTGCATTCTTGCCTCGATTTCTTCTTTTGGTAGCACACTATCATCCCAGTCTTCATTGCCTGCCTCGGACTGATCCAATGCTCAACTAAGTTACTCATTTTAACAGGAATATAAAGAGTAAATATGTACGAAACAGGCATGAATTATCTCTAAGTTTCACCAAGTTCCCTAAGGTCTTATGAGACCAGAAAGAAGAGTATATGCAACCAGAAATGAAACAAATGAAAACTTACTGCCTGACTGAAGGCCAATTTACCCAAGGTACTCTCCACCTCTTTATCATTCTTAAAATGAACCTCTTGTCGTGCTTGGTTTTCTAACATTTGGATCCGGCGTGACTGAATCTGAGACTGTATTCGCACCAAAAGCTGCATACGTTTCATTGCGGTTGAAGTTTGACGTTTCACGTTTTGACCTCTAACAACTCCTTGAAGCCTCACAAGGCCTTTCCAAGCTCGAAAACTTCTCCTCGCCTGTATTATGAGTTCCAAGATAATCAATCTGGGAATCAAATATTGATGCAAGACAAATCAATGCAAAGGACTCTACCGTGTATCATCATACAACATGATATCACCAACAACTAAGAGCAATGTGATTAACTGTTTTCCCAGGGAAACTTCAGCCATTACTGAGCCCATTAGAAAGTTGTTCATAGCAAATGGCTTTTAACCTTTTTACCTATAAAGGTTTTAAGGGGAATTATGTTCATTTATACCATGTGAATATCAGCTGGTGGAAAGTGGAGGGGAAAGTGACTAAATATAGACCAGACTTGCCAAACAATAATATCCCACATCAGTACTTGTCATAAGTCCTTAAAATATGAAATCTTTAACAGATTAATTCTGCTGTACTATTATTCAGTTTATGGCCATATAATTTGTTATTGTTCGTCTTTTCAAAACCTGTTGCCTCCATGAAATTTGCACTTTGAAATCTTTTGTTAATAAGAAAAGTGAAAGATTTACCATATAACCTCTATAGGCTGCTTGAATTTTTGTAGCAGAAGCATGATGATTCCTTAAAGTTGGTTCTGGTCGAGGACGAACGACCTTAGGTGGAGCAGCTCTTGGAGAAGCAGCTCGTGGAGGGGAAACGGTTCTTGGAGAAGCAGAACTCGGGGAAGCAATCCTAGGAGAGGCAATCCTTTGTGAAGGAACTCTAGGAAAAGCATCTTTATGAGGCACAAAAGGTGGTGTCGTTGGCTGCTCTGGAGGTGTTGGAGGCCTGAATACTAGTTTATGCTCTCTTTCAGCCTCCCCAAGAATTTTCTCAATACTGCTGGGCTCTCTAAAGAGGGGAATAAAGGAATTGGTTTCTCCATGCCTTAATTTTCCTAGGCCTTTCTTCTTCTTTTCTTTACCACTTCGTTTATCCGATTCCTGAGGGATTTAACCATAGAAAAACAGAAGGCGTCTTCTCAATAACATTTAGGTAGAAAAAAGTTCATGCTTTACAAGAACTAAATCTAGAGTGCTTCTTACGATGCATGAGATACATTTGATCTATGAAACAAACACATTGACTTCAAGAGCTGACTATGCAACAAAAATGTCTTCAATCAGAAATTTCACTCTCCAAAGGCAACTAATTCTACCCATTTCTATTTTGACATCTTTCCAAATGCCGGGTTCTTTTGTTTACCTAATCAGCAATCACAACTATCTGCTGGATGTTTGAACCTTATACACAAAATGTAAGTTTTTCTCTAACAAAAATATAAGATAGATAATGAAATTAGACAATAAAAAACATCTACAATTAGTACGTTCTTTTCATATAGTTAATCAAAACCATAGACAAAGTAGCGAAGTCCATATGCACCTAGTTAAAAATACGAACTTACATTACTTAGCTTTTCCTTGGAGTGTGGTATGAAAACCCTTTTAATTGCAGAAAACCAACTTCCTTTCTTTCCCATACTGCCAGCATTACTTTGTTGGTCTAAGCATGTGAAGAAACAGAATAACCAAAAAAAGCCAGCAAATCCACTCGTGCAAGGGCCAAAACGACGGTCCTATCTGGAGTCGTAAAGAGATGCGTAAGATCTAATGTAATTACAGTGCTATACAGCATAGTGTCTATCATGAAAGATAAGGATGAAAAACAATGCATTAATCAAAACATTTATTGTTTCATGCAGATTCTAAAATTCAAGTTTTCAACCATGAAATCTGATTAAACTGCTTGATAAGCGTTATGACTTGGAAACTTTTCAGGCTTTTCATGGTGCAAAAGTTCTTAAATAAAGAACAAATGTTACGACATGGAAACTTTTGTAAACACAATAATAAGTAAATTAGCTTGATTATTCATAAGGATAAGGTCCCAAAACTACTCATTAAAAGAGAATTAAAACTACTCACAAAGGAGGCCATAGGCCTGAAACTAAGGTCATCCACCACCATGAATGAATCAAACAAAAAGCAAAATGAAAAGAACAGATGACACGAGAAGAAACAGGGGAATTTTGGTATGGTGATTCAGCATTCGGTGTAAGTTGAACGAAAAACAGCCTCCAGGTTCTCACAGGATATAACTAAATTGGGTTTAACCCACAAGTTTGTTTCTTATGGTTCCAAGTTAAGCTCAAAACATTTCAGTCCAAGTATAGAAACCCTTGCAGACATATACAAGCAGGCATAAAAGTCCATTTGTTTTGTTAATCACCCATGAAAGATAATTTTGTCACTTTTTATATAATTAAAATAATAGTACAGAAATCCTTGACAATCAGCATAAACTTCCTCTCCGCAGAAATTTTTCCTTCTGGGAAGCTTGAGTTCTCCTAGTAGAAACCCCCCAAAGAAAGTTCACCCTAAATACTCAAAATGCTAGAGATTTTTTATTTTCAGAAACTCCTGGTTTTGAGAACATATAATACTTGCCATGTAGAGAGGGGGGTGGGGGAATCTGTGTTGTTTAAAGCTTAAAAGACAACAATTAATTCTCCAATAAAACTTCTGACACTCGTACAGAAAAGATCCAAAGACAGGAAAATTTTAATACTAAAAGTTTACTACCTTAAAGAAAAGCTCACTTTTTGAAAATTATAGTTTTCTACTCCTTCCCCAAGAACATAATTAACACAGAGCCAAAAGAAAAAAGATTACCTTTGATCATGAACAACATAATTGACAAAAACCCAAAACTTTATATAAACAAAAATGCTAAAAAAAAAAAAAACTAAAACATACGTGTAATGTACCTTTAAGAGAGAGCTTCAAACTTCCAAATTCTGCAAGAACCCTTCAAAAGGCTAAGTTATGAGAAGCTAGAAAAAGAAGAACAGCAGCAAACAGCCATATCTAGCCTCCTCCATCTATCCCATACAACATTGTTGTTTCAAATAATCTTTTTCTCGGTCCTAGCCATTTTATCTAACACATGGGGGAGAGTTTCTATTTTGTTTCTTTCTACTTACTATTGTAATGTTTCTTACCTTTCGAAACACAAATTCTTTAACCTTTTTTGTTTCCCTTGGGTGGGTATGAAATTGTCCAACTTTTTCATTTTTTTTTCTTTTGCCACCTTTTTTTTAACTTTTGGTGGATGTGTACATGTTTTTAAAAGAAAGAAATCATCAAAGGGGTTGCTGCAGTTGATGATGATGATCACATTCATATCAGAAAACGAGTATAAGAAAGGGAAGGGTTGAGAGAAAAAGGGTTGCCCACTTTTTCACTCAATGTGCCAAACTTCAACCACCTTTACTTGAATAGGAAGACTATTTGGACAGCAACCATGCCCACTCTCTGATTTAAACGGTTAGGTTTGGTACTCTTTCAATTCTTTTTTTTCTTAACCATTAATGTTGTAAATATAAATTTTATATTAAAATGTATTTCACATACCAGACATGCTTCAAGTGTGAACTATCTGTCTGGTCTGATAGGTTTGACCTGCAAGGAGAAACACGAAGATTTTTTGAGTTTCTGTCGGAGATTCGCAACCATGGATACCTCCGCTAGACCGAGTCTCAAGCCTTGGAGAAAATGGTCAAATGATAAATGCCATTTTATCTTACCAGTATTCTTTTAAGTCCCATTTTTACTCATACCTACCTCATTTATTGACCTGGTTTCTATATTATCACTACTTTGATTTTCTTTTAAGCTCAAACAGACAGTAATAAAGAATGTTTTCTTCTGATTAATGAATCTTATTTTTGGATATTATTTAGTTTTCTAGATTTTATGAAAAACCAAATTTATTTTGGTAATAATAATGATCCATGCACTACTGTAAAGGAAACTTGGCAGGTCACAACTATCTCAAGTTACCTTAGTCTTAGGTAAAGTGATATTAATGATATTATCAATGGCATTGGCAACGTGCAATAGAGGAGGAGCGTGTTCAACACTTGCTATTTATTGCAGTGGAGCTACAAATAGTAAACCTACTCAAGCATTAACTTTTGTCTCGTAATAAAATGAATATAACTGATAATGCGGGGGTGATCCTCATACAAGAGGATGTGGGACCACAGACACCCAAGTTTGGAATCAGGAAATTTTTTTAAAGAGTTTGAAATTAAATTATAATTTTAATATTTTAATATTTATATTTTTATAATTTTTAAAGGATTAAAGTAAAAAGAATTTATTTTTAGAGTTAATTTAAATGAAAAATTTTGTATTTGGGACATGTGATCTCAGCCATTGGATCAGCATAAGGATCTGTAAAGGCTATGATTGATCACTGCAAAGTTTGTTGCAGTAAAAAAAAAAAAAAAAAAGCATCATTCTTTTCTGGCTCCAAGTCAGCTTGTGTGTGTGGAGTTGCAAAACAGCATATGGGGTTAAGTAGTAGAAAAGGTATAAATGAATTTTTTTTAATTTCTCAAATAATTCATTAATAGTAAGCAGGTTGGATTTTAAATTTTTATATTTAATCGGTAATTATAAATAATATAAATGGAAATTTCACTTTATAAAGTCAGATGTTGCAATTAATTTTAAAATATGACGGTAAATTTTGGTGGTATTTTGATATCAGAGGTTGAAATCCATATAATAAGAGAGAATGAAAATACAATTATTTGTCCTTGATTTATAAAATTAGAGAAGGGAAAGTGGTTGTTGCAGGAAAGCATTGTGGTGCATAGCTCACAAAGATTGGTAAGTGTGATATAGATGAAATAACTACTATCCTTTATTTATAAGTTCAGCATTTTGTTTTTTGTTTACACTTTAGAGTGCCGTCTAAGCAACTTGATTGTACGGATTTTGTTACTTGTTTGATTTACCACTCCAAATTTTATTTTTTATTTTTTATTAATAGCAATGTGTTGAATACTTTATTTATTTATGGGGTACAACTATTCTCATAATCGGCTTTAAAATTTATTTATTCAAGTTAAGCTTTAAACTTGATAAATTTTTTTTATATTGGACCTCAACTTTTTTTTTTTTGTTCAAGTTTGATCCGGAACTTGATATTTGTTCCCACATTGGCATTTAAATTTTTTTTTTATCCAAGTTAGCCTTTAATAGTTATTTAAAAATCATATAGTTCAGGTTTCAATGTGGAAACAATTATCAAGTTCAGGTCTTAATATGATAACAATTGTCTAGTTTAAGAACTAACTTAGACAAAAAAAAATTCAAACCCTAATATGGGAATAGTTGCCTAGTTCAGACCTCGGTGTTTGAACAATTATCAAATTCAAGACTTAACTTTGACACACAAAAAAAGTTGAAGTTTCAATTGAGAATAATTACCAAATTTAGGCCCAAATAATAATTTAACCCTTTATTTATTTAATTATTTATTTTTCTTTTAGTACTATATTATCCTTTAAAACCTTACCTTTATTGTTTATTTACTCTACATTCTCTTTTTTTTTACTGAATCTTCCTTTTCTTTGTCTGGTAATTCTATTTTTTTAACATCAACAGTCAAATTGAAACATTCATATAATTTATTTCAAGCATTTTATAGGTAAATTCAAAATCATTTAAAATTTAATGTCATTTAAAATAAAATGAAGTGTTTAAGAGTAACGATAAATAAAGTTGACAAAATAGACTCGAGTCCGAAAATTTGCTTGTGTCAATCCGAGCTCATAAAGATCTAAATTTGAGAAAATTTAACCTTATAATTATCCAAGCCCAAGAAATCCAAACCCCAAAAAATTTGTGTCCGATAAAAATTTGAGCTCAATAAAGCTCAAGCTTGAAGAATCCAAGCCTAAAAAACCCTAAGCCTAAGGTCGACCCGAGCTTGAGCTCAAACTTGAAACCAATTCGAGCTAAAGCCCTAGATAAATCTAATCTAAAATCTGAAAAGGTCCAAATTTATAACGAAACAATCATCAATAATTAGGTTAAAATATACCATAAGTCATTGTGCTATTCACAAATTTAGAATTTAGTTCCTATACTTTTATTTCCAAAAATTTAGTCTCTTTACTTTTCAGGTTTTAAAAATCAAGTCATATTGTTAATACTATTATTTTTTTTTGTTAAATTTATTAATGTGACATTAATAATTAAGTTAAAAGATGTCACATCAGCATACTTGTCCAAATGGCATGCCATGTGTTAACTTCTCATTGATTTTGCCAATCGCGTGAGTATCTGTTAATAATCAAACCAGTCAATAATGGTTTTCATTATCGACAAAGCCTAGTTGAATTGAGAGCTCAATTGAGTACATTCTTTTAAGGGCTTAATTGATTTTCTTTTACTTTTTTACTAAAGACATTTTTTTACCCTTAAACTTAAATATAACAAATATTTTTCAATATTCAAATTTTAATAATAAAATAAAAATTATTCAAATACCAATTTAGTAATATAATAAATAATAAAAATTATTCTTATCAATTTAAAAATTTTTCCAAACTTGTACCTTATATATATTATATAATAATTCAAGTAAATAAAATTTATATACATATCATATAACTATTAATGTTACATACAAATAAACAAAAAATTTCATAAAAGTTCATATGCATATTATAGAATAATATTAATTATGTTTATAAAATTCTTATATATTATATAATCATAAACATAGCTTATAATAAACATTTTTTAGTTATGTTATATACAATATTCCTATTTAAATAAAACATCTATATAAAATTTCTGTTTTATATGAAGCAAATTTATTTGTAATACCCTATACCGGACCCGATCGTCAGATTCAGGTACTAAATGTCACAATTTAATCATTACATAACAACATAGTTCCAATTTATTTAATTCTATGCTAGACTCAATGTTACGTCCACATACAAATTTGACTCAATCAATTAACTAACCAAAGCATTTTCATAAATGAACATCGTATGAAATCTCTTATTATACAATTAACTAAGTAGAAAAATGTTCTTTACAACATACCCATCTACTGAATATACCTATATATGTAATTTTAACAAGTTGGATTTTGCTTAATTACATATTCAATCCCAGAGGCGTAGCCTCTAAGGACGCCCCTCTATATGCATGATACCGTTTCAAAGAAACCCACATAGATTTCGTGAGGTCTAGCTTGGTCCCTTCTCATAGTTTCTATAACAACCTTCGATCTTGCATCCAAGGCAAACCATTCATAAGTTCGAATGAACTTAGTGAGATTCCATATATAAATTATTAAATAATAGCGTATTGATGTTACAAGCAACAATGATTAATGCATGTAAATAACTCCTTGAGTTTCATATAAGCTCTCGCAATTTGGTTGGCGTGGTCGACACCTATACGCTCTTCTTGAACAAACTGTTGATGGGTACATCTGTGGCAAAATTTCTCTATGTTTTATGTGCCTCGACGAATCTTATAAGAGACTTAAACTTCATCTTAGATTTATAGCCTTTCTTTCCTGATAAACTTGTTAGATATTTCATTTCGTATCATTCGTTAACTCTGGCGGACTAGTACACACTTTATTGTAATGACGAATTCTTACCCTGATTCCTTCATTCTGTGTCAAATCCAAAATCTACTTACTGTGTTATCCAGTCATCTACTTCATTGTAGTTTAACTTGTGCATATACCATTTTTGGAGGGAGCCCATTTACTTCCATCCTCGTATGTAGCCTTCAAATATAAGATTCGATGGATATTTAAGCACTACTCTTTCCTTGCGAAGTTGTACCTGTAAGATAGTCTTATTGGACTTTCCCTCTTCAAGATAGTATAAGTAGATATTTCTTTAATCAAATAGTCCTAATGGACTTTCAAGCCACCAATAGTCCCCAACGGACTATCTCCTTGCTAAATTATGTAATGCAAACTTCTTATTTATAAAATAGTCTTTAATGGGTTTCTCAACGCTAGATAGTCGTAACGGACATCCCTTTTCATCCGTTGATTGTTGCGAACATTTCCTTCTTCAAGATAGTCCTTGATGGACATTCCACATAAGATAGTTCTTGGCGGGCTTCCCGCATAAGACAGCCCTTGGTGGACATCTCTTTTTCTGGCGAACTCCTTGCCAAGAAACACTTAAAAATAGGATTTGGAGAATCATCACACTTTCTCATAACCAGTGTTAGCTTGTTTGTCACCTCTGGCGGACTCTTAATAACAAATATATATTTGCAAATATCCTGAAGGATAACCCCCTTTTTCCACGTATATCTACATTCAAGACGTTCTCATATATTCCTCTTGTCTTAGTGGCTTGGCTAGACCCATCATCAATACACTTGCCAACGTTCCCATACGCGCCATAACTATTATGACAGACTTTTTCACTATGCGAGTCATAAAGCAATTTCCACTTATATGCCCTAGCAGACTTCCCTGTTTACTGTCCTGACAAACTTTATTTTTTTCATTAGGCGAACCTGTCTTTTATTGTATCATGTCAGGGCTAGTCGTGGACTTTCAACTCTAAAGAGTTAGTACACTATTTTCATGGTGTCGTTCCGTAAAGCCAGTAGATCATCTTCGTGATGCCACTTCATAGAGCCAGTAAACCATTACCATGATGCCGCTCTGTAGAGCCAGTAGACCATTGCCATAATGCCATTCTGTAAAGCCAATAGACTATTTATATAACCAAACCTCCATAAATCCCCTTTCAATCCATTCATTCCTCCATTATGCCAATTTTTCTATTTTCAACTATACCATCAAATAATTCCCTCCGTACTCTATATTTTAGAAATCATACTATATCATGGAGTACTCCACATACCAATTTTATTATGCAATTCAAGAACATACTAGCAAACATTCATGTAATTGCACAACTTTATGCATGCACAACTTTCTCATTTACTGAAATCATATACAACCATATAACTCAAACTGAACTCAGAGCAGAACATACAAGCAACACAACAACTAGAATAACACCTTAAATAGTGGAGTTTAGAAACTCACTTACTATCCTTCGTTCTTGCCAGCTTAGCTTTTCCGAATGCTAGAGTCTCCTTCATCTTGGAAGTTAAACACAACAACCCAAACACCAATAAAACTAAAGGTATTCAAACTTTAAAACCCAGAATCCAGTATTATGTAAAAGCTTTTTAAAGATTCCAAAAATCCTTACTTCTATTTTTCTCAGATCCACGAATACAAAAAGATTAAAAAGCTTACTAGTTCACTAGATTCTCTACTTTTCAAACTCAAACCTCATGATCATTGTCTCATGCAAAACTTTCCTCAACTTTCTCTTTTTCGGAGCAATTAAAAAAGATTATGCGGAAAAGAAGAAAATAAAACAAAAATGAGAAGAATTCTGCCTACAGAATAAGCCTCCTTATACATATATATGACATTTCACGCACGATCACCAAAGTCCTAAATAAGCCATTCATCTCTAATTATTCTGTTTCCCACTAAGGAACTAGTCAATTACAACTTAACTAAACCAGGATTGAGACTCAAATATTTACCATTCAGCCACTAAAATTTCCAGATTTTCAGTAGAGTTTGTCGGACCTATTATCTCTTTCAATTTACTCCCAACATTTCCTTAATTTTTGGTCCTTGATAAAAATCGGGTGTGACAATTTTGTGTTATCATCATATCAAAGTAAAATTAACTTTTATGTTCGAAATATAAAGGGATAATGACATATTTGTCCATTATATTTTAGTAAAATTTTTAATGTGATATCTAAAGTTTTAAATATTCAATGTGTCCCATATACTTTGCTTCCATCTAGAGTTGGCCCAAAAGTCCGTTCGAAAAATGAGAGGGTTTGGGCAAAAATATAGGCCCAAAAAATGAGCTTTGGTAAAAAAATAAGGCCTCGGGTAAAGGTTTTTTTGGCCTGGTCCCAGCTCGAATTTGCAATAAAAAAAACCCTGTTGTTTTGTTGTTGTTTTTCCACTTTTTGCCATTGTTTTGCTACTATTTCACTATTATATTGCTACTATTTTGTTGTTAATGTTTGGTAATTGTATAACATTTGTTTTATTGTTAATTTTGCAACTATTTTAGAGACATTTGCTTGTTAAGTTGCACTTATCTTAGTTATTTAAGTATAAAGACTTTTTTTTAATTTATTTTTAAAATGTTGAGGAACATTTATTTTAATATATATTTTTAATAAAAAAATAAAAAAATTTAATATAGGTGGGCCAAGCCTAGGTTTTAGCATTTTTATTTAGGCCAAATTTGGGTAAAAATTTAAACTCATTTTTCGAGTCAGACCAAGTCCAAACCTATCAATCAGACCTAAAATTTTGTTAGAACTCAATCCAAACCCGATCCATTCCGACCATGGACAACTCTACTTCCATCTTCCAAAAAGATACTTGACTCTAATTGTGTTAAAATATGACGTGGTAGTACACTTGAACCGCTATACTGCCACATAGCACTTTTCTTCTCATCTTTTCCAACGAAGGTCCTAGCCATTGTTGTTATTCTCCTCTACAGCACAAATTAGATGACATCCATACTCAAAAGCATTTTTCTTCTCATTTTCTATCTTCTTTTTTTTCTACTGATCATCTTTTGGTCTTATTCTGCTTTCCCCTGGTTTTCTAAGTAGCCAAACAAACAATTCCAATGTCCAAAACCATCATCGTCGATGAAAACCATCATCATTGATTATCTTCTTTCATGGTAGTCACTTAGGTCTACTGCTATTTTTCTCTGTTCAAATTTTAAATCAGCAGCCCATACCCAGAACCAACAACGAGCCACCACGTTAACCACTTTTCGGTGTTCGATGGTCTCGTTATGAGTTAAGTGAAAGTACGCTAAGGTTTGATTTGAACTTACGAGGATGGGGCTTGAATCTCGATTGAACTGAGGGCTTGTGGTGATGGTGTTCTTTAGGTGTTGTTGATGGTAAGTGATGGTTCTTGGATGTCAATTTTCGTTGTTTTCATGGTTGTCAAAGGTAGAACAAAGAGTATTATAATATGATTTTAATGGATTTAAGAAGTTTTCTGGATGATGGAAAAGAAAGATATGTTTATTTGAAGAACATTACTGCAGTTGAATGGCAAATAGATTAGATTTTTAGGCAAAAAAACCTACTGATTTTGGGACTTTGGAGTGTGTAGATCCAAATAAGCTTCTAACTATGTTTGTAATGCTTGTTCTTTGTGATTAAATTTTTAGGTTAGTGATTAAATCAATAGAAATATGATTAAAAAAATATTGGAAATGTTACATGGTTCATAATAATCAGTTTTATAGGGTTTCAATTTTGCATTCTGTTTTGTATTCTTTCAATCTTGTATTTTTGTTCTTGTTTTGTTATTCTTTCAATTTTGCATTCTAGTTTGTAAAGAAAAAAATACCAATTAACCAGAAAAGACTCATTTCTAAAAAAAAACTACAAAAATGGGTCGATTTTTTCAAAAATAATGGGAATGATTCGTTTTTACAAAAATGCTCTGAGCTGGAGTCGTTTTTAGGGGAAATGTAGAAAAGTGCGTCTAGCTCAGCGCTTTTTTCCCTGATGTCAGGTAAAACACTCTGACGTGGAAGCGCTTTTCTAAAAAGCGTCCACATGGGCACGCTTTTGCCCATGCTCTAACAGTCAACTCCAACGGCTATTTGAACTAGCCGTTGGACCCCTAATAGTCCAAAAAAAAAAAGTATAAACCCCTTCCAACACATTTTTCACACACAATTCTCACAAGTTCTCTTCTGATTTCTCAAATTTCTCACAATTCTCAAAAAGCTCTCAAATTAGTATCTTAAATTCTATTTTTATCTAAGTTAATATTATTATTTTTATTAGTAATTCCAAGAAATAGTTTTTTTATTAAAAATTTGTTCGTGTCCATTTTAGCAATGGTCGGTCTCTAATCCATCTTGATGACAAGCACATCTCCGTCAATCAATTGCAAATGGTAAGAATAAATTTTTAATTTTTTAATTTTTTATTTCATAGTTATAATTGAACTTAATATTTTTTAAAACTTTTTATGTAAATAGGTGGAAGATCGAATTTTACAATACCGTATTCGAAATCTACCCGGTCCTCCATCACCGTTAACCGAAACATACTTGAGGGAAGTTGGTTTTTTCCACGTGGCCTACTTAGGCGGGGGGTGTAAGTTGGACTCAAAACTCATAAGTGCATTGGTGGAGAGGTGGAGACCAAAGACACACACATTCTGTAACACCCCAAACCCGGCCTGAAAGTTTGGCTCGAATCTGGCGTGTCACATTGAAGTATTTTTCGAAAATTGGGTTTCTATTAAAAACCCTTCTTAATAATTAAAAACTTATACCCTTTTTAAACCTTGTTAGAAAACCTCAGCTGAATAACATTCTTAACAACTTTGTAAAAATCTTGGCAGTTGCGGAAGCTTAATTTAAAAAAATTTGCGGATACGTGATGTTTTGAAAACAGTAGTTGCTTTGGAAAACCGTGTTCTAATACTAGCAATTATAAGAACAATAAATAAAATTCCAAATTAGAAATCCAGAAAATTACAACGGCTTTACTACTACCCATATAAAATAATTTAAAAGTAATAATCAAAACTGTAACATAAACAGTGTGTGTGGCTCCCTCCGAGTCCCTCACAGCTCCAATCCGTCTAAGGCCGAAAATTACCTGAAAGGTTAATAAACGGGGTGAGTTTACGAAAACTCAGTGTGTAATCCCCTACTATATAAAAGGGACAAATACCATATAAAAGAATTAAAAGTCCGCCTCACTTCTACTTACAGCTTCAGATCAATTGGGCCTTAGCCCAAAGATAACAAATAAGCACTGTGATGGGCCTTAGCCCTATACAAAAATCAGAGTTAACTGGGCCTTAGCCCATATCAACATCAATTTGAGCTGTAGCCCTATAACAAGTCGAGGTATATTGGGCCTTGCCCATATTAACACAGTTGGGTCCATTTCAATACAGTTGGCCCATAACAAAATAGTCTCATATGATTAATGCATGATAACCCCATCCAACCCTGCACTTGCCTCCGTCCATCCCTACACTTCCTGTGGGGAATAAATCACCCACGCTATCTCTACACTTACAGTGTTAGCACCGATTGTGGCACTAACTATAATCCGCAGCAAAGCTGCTTATATCAGAATATATGGCACAGCCACCAGAACGGGTTCTTCCTCCATAACAAAAGCCAACCCCCATGCAGTATGACATGTATGCAGGATATACATAATTAACAAGGCATGCTTCAGAAAGGCAGTCAGATTATAGCGTAAGAACAGTTATTTACCCTCGAGGGGCGTAATCGAAAACTTACCCCTTCAGTTAGAATATCATGCCCATATTTGAATCAAACAACCACAGTCAAGTCATCCATATCACCAATATATATTCACAATCAAATCCGTCAACCACACAGTCCAAGTCAGTCACTTGCCCACAAGGGCAAAACGGTCATTTAACACCTAGGGGCAAAATGGTAATTTTACCCCACAAGGGTATCTCGATAATTTTACCCTACAGGGGTATTTCGATAATTTTACCCTACAGGGGTATTTCGGTAATTCTACCCTACAGGGATATTTCGATAATTCTACCCTACAGGGGTATTTCAGTAACTTTACAAAGTAGGGGTATTTTGGTAATTTTACAAACCATGGGTATTTTGGTGATTTTACAAACTAGGGGTATTTTGGTAATTTTACAAATTAAGGGTATTTTGGTAATTTGGTAAACTAAAGTATTCTAAACAGGGATAATAATACGAATGGGCCTAAAGCCCTTTCTTGGCCCAAATGGGCCCACACGCTCATGTGGCCCTTTTAGCCCAAATCTAGCCACAGATATGAGATTCACCTAGCCTAGTCCAATATTTACTACAAAATCAAACAACTTATCCAAATGGGCCCGTAGGCCCATTGGCCTACATGGCCCCTTTTGGCCCATCGCGGCCCGAAGTAGCCATCCTACAGCTAGAGTAGTGAAAAATATACACCTGATAGGAGACTGGGGTTAATCCGTGCTTCGAGCACTCTTAGCCGACACCCAACCCAAACGAGCACGCCATAAAGCGAAAGGGATCAGCTAAGAAAGGTACATTTACTCTCCTCATGGTTCTCTCTATTTAAAGCCAGCTTCGTATCCACTCTTATGTTCGCTTCCCGATGTGGGATCCCTCCATCATCAGAGTTTAAATTCAACACCAACTCTTGCTGCCCTTGTTAGCAAAATAAATGCTCTCTGATTGCCATGAGTTTCAAACCCTAGACCTCCTTGCCAACTCTATGACGTCACCTTTCTGCCTCTTATGTGGCGCTACTTTACCACTAGACCACAAGGCTTTTTTTGGCACAATTTCTCCAACAATATTCTTAAGGCCTACCTACTACACCCAGGGTTTGATACACCTTAAACCAAATTTTTTGCTAGAGTCTAAGTTTGAACCTAGGACTTCTCTAACACTTCTCAGCACACTCAACCACTAAAACTAGCCTTCATTAACAAAATTTACATGTACAACAAAATATTATAAGCTACCTTCAACCGCTCCCATGCTCAAGGCCCAAAACTTCTAGGCCCAAATTTAAGATGTTACACATTTCACCTTCCATGCTGTGAGTGTACATCACTCTAGTGTCATGGGTTGCGCATGGGAGCCAGCAACCATGACACATTTGTGTTATCCATCAAATGGGAAGGAGGTCATTTGGCTCAATCAGTCTGGCCCGTTGCTTGAAGAGATTGAAGGTCCATCTACAATCTTGACGCATATGGAAACATAATCTTCGAGGATATGCAATCTTAGGTATGATATGTAATATTAAAAGATATGATTTTGTAATCTTAGAGATTTGATTTGTAGATATCCTTTAATCTTAGCCATTGATGTATTTGATCTGTACCGTCGGATTTGGAGAGGCTCAACTATAAATAGAGGCCTCTCCCCTCATTGTAAATCACTTAAGTTTTTTTAAGCAATAAGAATTCTTGAGAGCATTCACTCAAATTTCTCTCTCTGTTGTGTTCTTATTTTCTGTGGCTTGTTCTTGTATCATTCTTCGTTCATCTTATTTGGCTTTGAGTTGCTTTCGCTTGAGTTGGGTTTTTTGGGAGGAATTCTGTTAAATCCTTCTATTGTGGGAGTTAGGCTGACTTAGGCCTTTTTGGAGCTAGAAACTACCTAAGGCCGCACGGATTGTGAGGCAAGAATCCTAAGTCCGTGACAGTTGGTATCCGAGCCAAGTTTGCGAAAGCACTGTTGAAGGATGTTGAAAGAAGTTGGTGAGAATGAGCCAATAGAGACCCGTGGGAGGGCCCGAAAGGCTAGTCGATCGAGGGATATGTTGTCGAGCTTGGAAAATTGAGTCGTCAATCTTGAGGAGTCTGTTGGAGACATGAAGAAGACACTCAAAGTGGTCTTGATCTGTATGGAGGAATTGGGGAAGATAGCAAGGAATTTGTGTTGGATTCTCTCAGATCCACTTCGGACAAATTGACGATAAGGGACGAAGCTCTTGAGGCCCTAGTGACTGCTATGAAAGAAGAGATTGCTGAGCTTAAGGGGGAGCTCACAATCTGTATGGCTGCCCTGAGAAGTGGGATGTTGGCTTCGGGACCAAAGCAACGTCATGTGAATGTTTCAAAACCCGAGAAGTTCAAGGGGTCTAGGTCCGCGAGAGAAGTAGATAACTTTCTATGGGAATTGGAGCAATATTTTCGAGCAATGGGCATTGAGGATGATGCCACCAAGGTATACACTGCTTCAATTTACTTTTCTGATGTTGCTCTCTTATGGTGGCGATGCAGGTCTACAGATGAGAAATGTGGAGGAACAGCCATTGCGACTTGGGAGGAGTTCCAAAGAGAGTTGAAGAAGCAGTTTTATCGTCAGCATATTGAAAAGGAAGCTCGTGCAAAGTTACACCGGCTTACTCAACAAGGCACCGTTTGAGATCATGTTCGGGAATTCAGTAAGTTGATGCTTTAAATCTCAGACTTGAACGAGAAGGAAGCATTTTACTAGTTCAAGGATGGGCTAAAAATGTGGGCTAAGCAAGAGTTGCGTCGCCTAGGTATAACTGAATTGGCCGCAGCAATGGCTGAGGCAGAAAATTTCTGTGATGTTGGGGGAAGAAAGTTTGATAATAGTGAGTCTTCTAAGCCCAGTCGAGACCCAAAGGCAATGGTGGGGGAGACAAGGATCAAGGGAAAAAGAATGGCGAAGGCCCAAGGGCTAGTCAAGGTAAGCCTTGGGATAGGAAGGGACAATTGAAATGCTATCTTTGTCAAGGCCCACATAGGATGAGTGTTTGTCCAAAGAAAACGGCTTTCCATGCCATAGAAGTGCAAGCGCAAGCTGAAGACGACACCAAAAGCCTTAATTCGATATTAGAGGGTACCGAAGACAAGGTAAGTAATGGGTTGATGTTTGTGGATATCATCGTAGCTGGTAGATGATTGAATGCACTTGTCGGTACTGGTGCATCCGATTTATTTATTTCCGAAGAAATGGCGAAGGAACTTGGCCTCAAAATCGAGAAAGATTCAGGTCGAATCAAAACGGTGAATTTAGAAAGTATTCCCATAACGGGTGTGGCAAAAGGAGTGGAATTCAATCTTGGCAAGTGGACGGGAAAAGCAACCATTAAGGTAATCCCACTTGATGATTACGATTTTGTAGTTGGATTAAGCTTACTTAACAGGCTTAATACGGATATTCATCCTTTCGAGAATTACATAACTATTTCTTATTCAAACCAACGATATATGGTGCGAATGAAAAGAAAGGGAAGCATGGAGGGAAAAACCTTGTCGGCAATCTAATTTGGCAAAGGGGTCCGTTGAAATGAAGTCTCCTATCTAGCTACCTTGAGGGACAAAGTGGATGATAAACTCGATGGGAAAATTCCAAAGAAAGTGGAACGGTTGTTAAAGTCATTCCAAGATGTGATGCCCGTGGAGTTGTCCAAAAGATTATCACCTAAAAGGGAGGTGGACCACAAGATTGAGCTGTTGCCCAATGCTGAACCGCCAGCAAGGGCACCATATCGGATGGCTTCACCCGAGCAAGAGGAATTACGGAAGCAGTTGATAGAGCTTTTAGATGCCAAGTTCATTAGACCATCTAAAGCCCCATTCGGTGCGCCTGTGTTATTCCAAAAGAAGCATAATGGGTCCTTGAGAATGTGTATCGATTACAGGGCCTTAAACAAGATCACTGTAAAAAAAAGGTATCCCATTCCTCTTATTGTAGATTTGTTCGATCAACTTGGTAGCGTGAGATAGTTTACCAAGTTGGATTTGCGATCGGGGTAACACTAAGTGAAAGTAGTCAAATGGGATGAGCCCAAGACAACCTGTGTAACTCGATATGGGTCTTTCGAGTTTCTTGTGATGCCGTTTGGGTTGACAAATGCTCCGGCCACGTTTTGCACCCTAATGAATAAGGTATTACAACCCTTCTTAGATCATTTTATGGTTTTTTATCTTGATGATATTGTGGTGTATAGTAAAACGCTTGAGGAGCATGTGGGACACTTGGGGGAGGTGTTCCAAACTCTACGAGAAAATGAGCTATATGTCAAAAGGGAGAAATGCTCCTTTACCTAACGAGAAGTGCCATTTCTAGGCCATATTGTGAGAGGTGGCACGATTCGAATGGATGAAAGTAAAGTTCAAGCAATTGCCGATTGGGAGCCACCAACTAAGGTGACGGAGTTACAGTCTTTCCTTGGATTAGCAAATTACTACCGTCACTTCATTAAAGGCTATTCCAAGATCAACGCACCCTTGACGGACTTGTTTAGAAAGGGCAAAGTGTGAGATTGGGACCCTCGGTGCTAGAAAGCCTTCAACCAAGTGAAATAAGCAATGATGAGTGAGCCGGTACTCGCATTGCTAGACTTTTCAAAGGTATATGAGGTACGCACGGATGCTTCGGAGTATGCGATTAGAGGAGTGTTGATGCAAGGTGAGCATCCGATTGCTTTTGAGATTTGAAAGCTTAATGAGACGGAACAAAGATACACAGTCTAAGAAAAAGAGATGACTGCGATGGTGCATTGTTTGCGCACATAGAGACACTATTTGCTGGGTTCCAGGTTCGTGGTATTCATTGATAATGTTACAAATAGCTATTTTTTAACCAAGAAAAAGTTATCCCCCAAGCAGGCTCGTTGGCAGGTTTTCTTAGCGGAGTTTGATTTTAGCATGGAATACAAGCGGGGGAGTGCTAACACTGTGGCTGATGCACTTAGCAGAAAAATAGAATTTGCGACGATAAGCCAACCCGAGAGTCCCTTATTGGAGTGCATTCAAGAAAGACTATCCTACGATCCCACAGTCAAGAATTTGATGGAGCTTGCCAAAGATAGAAAAACGAGGCGATTTTGGCTCGAGGGAGAATTGCTATACACGCATAGACAACGTCTATATGTGCCTCAACATGGGAATTTGCGAAGGGAAGTTATGAAGGAATGTCATAATTCCAAATGGGCTGGCCATCTAGGCATACACCGCACCTTGGCTCTATTGGAGGATCGATTTTATTGGCCTCACATGGGTGATGATGTGGAGACCTATGTGAGAACTTGTTTGGTGTGGCAACAAGATAATGTTGAGTTGAAAGCCCCTACCGGTTTGTTACAACCTTTGCCCATTCCGGAGTGCCCATGGAAGAGTTTATCCATGGACTTTATTGCAGGTTTGACTAAAACTGATGGATTTACAAGTATTTTTGTTGTGGTGGATAGGTTTTCAAAGTATGCAACTTTTATCCCTGCAACCAAGGAATGCCCTGTTGAGGAGTACCACAGTCTATCATAAGTGATCGAGATAGGCTATTCACGGGGCATTTTTGGACGGAGTTGTTCAAGTTGATGGGCTCAGACTAGAACTTCACAACTAGTATGCATCCATAAACTAATGGACAAACTGAACGAGTGAATGCATTGTTGGAGACGTATCTTCAGCACTATGTGAGTGCGATACAGAAGGATTGGCCAAAATTGTTAGATGTGGCTCAATTCTCGTACAACCTACAATGAAGTGGGGCGACGAACCAGAGTCAGTTTGAGATAGTGAAGGGTCAACAGCCACTTACACCCAATGTTGTTGCAACTCGTTATGCGGAGCCGACCCAGCAGCTTGTTGATTTGTGAGAGATTGGCAAGAGCAAAATGACCTAGCTAGAGCTTGTCTACATAAGGCAAGTAAGCGTAACAAGAAGTGGGCGGATCAGATCGAAAGAATGTGCAATTTCAGGTTGATGACCAAGTTCTTGCTAAACTACACCTGCTTTTATGACATAATGGTTTACATAAGGGACTTATGCGACGATATGATGGGCCATTTCGAGTTGTGAAGAAGGTAGGCAAGGTGGCCTACAAGTTTGAATTGTCGGAAAAGCTCAAAATCCATCCAGTATTTCATGTGAGTATGCTTAATCCATTCCATGAATATGAGGAAGACCCAAATCGAAGCAAGTCCAAACGAGCACCAATGGGGGTAAAAGTCACTTATGATCGAGACGTCAAAAACATCGAGGCAGATCGTGTAGTCAAGAGGAAACACTATCCACCGCGGCATGAATACCTAGTTCGATGGAAAGGATTCCCCAATAGTGAGTCCAGTTGGAAACCTACTGAAGCCTTGTGGCAATTCCAAGACAAGGTAGATCGGTATCATGCGGAAGATATGACGAGGGCGTCGTTAGATTCGGTAGGGGAGAATGTCATGGGTTGCGCACAGGAGCCCGTAACTATAACACATTTGTGCGATCCGTCAAATGGGAAGGAGGTCATTTGGCCCGATCAGTCTGGCCCGTTACTTGAAGAGATTGAATCTATAAGCTTGACGCATATGGAAACATAATCTTCGAGGATATGCAATCTTAGTTATGATATGTAATCCTAGCAGATATGATTTTGTAATCTTAGAAATTTGATTTGTAGATATCCTTTAATCTTAGCCGTTGATGTATTTGATCTATACCGTCGGATTTGGAGAGGCTCAACTATAAATAGAGGCCTCTCCCCTCATTGTAAATCACTTGAGTTTTTTTTAGCAATAAGAATTCTTGAGAGCATTCACTCAAATTTCTCTCTCTTGTGTTCTTATTTTCTATGGCTTGTTTTTGTATCGTTCTTCGTTCATCTTATTTGGCTTTGAGTTGCCTTCATTTGAGTTGGGTTTTTTGGGAGGAATTCTGTTGAATCCTTCTATTGTGGGAGTTAGGCTGACTTAGGCATTTTTAGAGCTAGAAACTACCTAAGGCCGCACGGATTGTGAGGCAAGAATCCTAAGTCTGTGACACTAGAACACGTGCAGTTACAGTTGGGGTTACCCGAGGATGGATCGGTAGTTATTGGGTCTATTCAGTCTGTTAATTAGGGGATAATCTGTTACGAACTTTTGGGTATGGTACCAGAGATGATTACTAGAGGTCGAATTGAAATGGCTTGATTATGAAATAATTTCATGGAACTGGCGGAGGATTCTACTGAAGAGAGAAGATTATGACACGCTCGGGCGTGCATCCTTCAGATTATCGGGGGTATTCTGATACTTGATAAGTCACAAAACCTTGTACATCTAAAGTGACTGCTAAAACTCATCGATTTTAAACAGGCTGGCAAACTTAGTTGGGGGTCTACAGTGTTGCCGACATTGTACTAGGAGATGTGGCGAATGACGTAACCAGAAAAAATCAAAATTGGTGCTTACCTTTATAACTACAATCATGGGTTCAATACTGCCTTCCACTTTTACGTCATTGAGTGGACTATCTGTATACATTTCCACTCGTAAGAAAGTAAAATTCAGTATGTATTACCATTATCAAATTGATTTAAAATAAAATTAGTATGCTAATAAGTTATTTAATTAGGTGGAACCATGCATCAAGTCATGTGGGATTACCTATCGATTTTGAAGATATATGACTTCTATTGGACCAGCGATCAGAAGCAAATGTATGTATTTATTTAATTTTAAACTATATACAAATAAGGTAGTCGGTTTCGTATTTAGTAGTATATATATAACTAATGTTTTTATCACATTCATATAGTTTGAATGGACACCATAAGAGGACCCAACAATTTGGGCAGTAATTCTTGAGGAATTCTTTGTGAATCCCAACGCCTGGCACATGAAGGTCCAATTGGTAGTATACACTACCGTCGAGATGCACGAGGTAGATAAAGTGTTATAACAGTTCAAATTTCAGAAATCGGTTCCCATGGCACCTCAGGAGCTTGATGATCTGCATCGTATTGACTTACAGCGACTGGATACTAATTGGTCGGTATTCCATTTGTAATCCATCAAGATATGGAATAATCGATATGATTTTTTACCTACTCGTGATGCAATTCTTGTTCTGGAGTTACATGCGATCCGGATTACATGACATGGTTTAGGATCCATAGCAAGCCATATTTTTTACCAAAGAGGATAGGCGTTGGTGTCCCCATACAAGTAGGCTATGACAGGCCCCTTTAAATCCAATGAGTGGCGAGATGGGCCTATCATCAACGCCCACGGAAGAACCAACCCCGATGACATCAACACCGCCATCCTCACCACATCCCTTCATTGTGTATCGTCTTATTCTAGTCATTATCCTAACTCTTTTACTTTCACACAAGTATAAAATATTACACCAAATTTTTCTGTTTCTAGTGCTATGTCAGGTTGGACTATTGGCCATCCATCACCGATGTGGTACACGCCTAGGCCATCTCATTTCCCGATGGTGACAATGCATACGACGATGTATAGGCCATCTATGCTTGAGGCACCGGCGGGTCCACTCACTATCCTATCGACTTATGGGACTCAACATAGTTACGCTTATTCATCGTGGGTGACGCAAACACCTCTGGCATCTTTGTTCTATCAAGGTGGGTCATTTTTCCAATCACTTAGTCACAGTTCGAAGGTTGCACAAATGCAAGGATCTACATCGACCGAAGGTGAACCCCAACAACCACAACCTTAGTCGAAAGGGGAACCTAGAAAGAATCTAGCGTGTAACTGTCATCCACCCTAATTTGGCATAGATTCCAACTGACATATGCACTGATGAATTGTAAATTGTATCATTTAAATTAATATAAGTTCTATTGAATTTTTTTTGTACACTATCTAATTTAGCTATCCATTGAACCCTAATCAAAATTTGAATTTACCTTAAATATTTTCACATAGCATTGTAATAAGATTTGATTTGAATAGAAATATCAAATGTTTTTGTTGAAAATTCACATGAACAAATATAAAATTTATTTTGGATTAAAAATTGCTAACAATTCCCATGAAGACATATTATAATGTTTAACTTTGATGTGGACAGGACGACATTGTATGACCCGGGTTCCTACACCATCCACATAACCTCTATTAGTTTGAGCGCTCCTGAATATCTATATTATCGCGTATTCGGGTCAAGAATAGTTAACCTTTTGGTTTGCGATGTATATCTTTATCAGGTAACAACTTAAAAGGAGCAAGCCCTAATAACCCAGTGGTAATGTACCCGAGGCAACACATGTATACAGACCGGTGAACTTTTTAATCATCCATAACTCCGTATTCTTCCTAACAGAAGCCATGATTTTCCATGAGTAGTTGTCATCTTTGACTGCAGACTTCCCCTCAAACTTCTCAGATTTGAATTTAACCACGTGAAAGTTAACCTTGTTACTGATGTTGTATTGCTTTAATGCTGCGAGAAAACCATCTTTACTGGAATACTCCCTACCCATTTTCAAATCACCCGAATCCAACGATGCACTTCTATGGCCAGGCCTCTTGTGTGGCAGGTCTGCAAACTCCAACGCATCCTCTACTGAAAGATCAACATTATGCATGTGGGCTGGCAACGAGTATGATGTGAATTGTAGATCTTCTTATTCATCTTCATCACCCATTCTACTGTCTTTAGGTTCAGTTGGGATAGGCTCCGGTTCAGAAAATGATCCAACTTCTGAACTATTGAAACCAAGCTCTCAGGATGGATCCACATCAAATTCATTGTCATCTTCATTCTCTGACCCACTAACATCTTCCATGTTAGAGGTCCTCTCACCGGTGGACGTCGTAGGAAGTAAATCATCCCTTCTTATATACGTTTCGGAATGTTCAAAATCATATGTCGATTACCAACCACTAGAAGATGATGTCATTCCCTAGTAAGTATTCCCAGTGTCAAACATCAACCCACAAAGGTGAATGTCTCATCCACTAATTGAGTGTCGTGTAGAGGTCATGTATTCTATTTTACCACCAAAACTTGATGGTTCAGTATTCTGCCCCCATAATTGAAATCTAAGGCTGAGACAGATAAGTGTCTTCCCATTGATGATCCCAGGATATCATAATGGGAACTTTTTAACAGAGTGGTTGTACTATCGACATTTTCAACCGTTCTCACCTCTTGGAAAGGAAGAGACATTGAAGTTGCAAGTCCCTCATCCAATTTTGAAAATTACACATATAATTCAAGAAATAGTGATCCACTTTCAAAGTGCGTCTGCATCATCGCCTTTAAGTCCCGAGCACTTTTGATATCAAATGAGTCATATTTCACGGGATCTGCCAAAACACAAAATCAATAATTAATAGAAAAAACTCTCATTGTTATATATTCGAAGATTTTTTGCCTAATTCTTTTACGAAGTTCTGTCAAATCTATATCCTGGTTAAAAGCTAGTTGCTTTGTGTTCTTCGTTAAAAAAAATGTCGTTTTCAGTGTCACGGACCTCACCATTGTAATAATTAATAGCATTAATTCATCCACTCATTTTCAACCAATTTATCTATCGAGAGAAAATCAAAACACAAAATTAACACAAAAAATCAAAAAATTAGGAATAAATATAATGCTTTGTATAAATATTAACACGAAAAATCAACTTATACCCTCAACCTTAACTTCTATTCTTTTGAACTTTTTCAATTTTTATTGCTCCAACTTATGCCATCAGAGGCTAAAATATGGGTCATTTATAGTCTAAGAGAATGCATCCCACTCCTTTCTGTAAAATGCCCTAGGAATCCCGTGATATTTTTTCAGAACCATCTCATAAAATTTATTTTCTTAAAAGTAGCAGTACTGAAATGGGCGTCCAATTGGAAGCATTTTCAGTGCTTTTGCTGACAATGCATCCTACTTGGAGCTTTTTTCCTCTACAAACCTCAACCCCCACTATTCAGGGCATTTTTCATAAACCTCATCCCAGGAATCTCGGGATATTTTTCAGAACCATCTCATCAAATTTATTTTCTCAGAAGCAGCAGTTCTGGAAAGGGTGTCCAGTTCGAAGCGTTATTAGTTCTTTTGCTGACTTTGCATCCTACTTAAAGCATTTTTCCTATACAAAACTCAATCCATCTCGTCAAAATTATTTCTTCAGAACCCCCCTCAAAACTATTTTTTCAGAACCCATCCTGTACAAATTATTTTTTTAGACCCCCTAAACCCTAAAAATAAAGGAAATCCTAAACTTAGACATTTAAAAAATAAAACCCCTTAAACCTTAATTTCATAAACCCTAAACCATAACCATAACCCTAACCTTAGATAATTAAAAATTAAAAAACCCTAACTAGGAAAACATGGGCAAAAGCGCGCCCACGTGGACGCTTTTTAGAAAAATGCTTCCACATAAGCGCGTTTTACTTCACATCAGGAAAAAAAATACTGAGCTGAACACGCTTTTCTGCGTTTCCCCTGAAAATGACGCCAGTTTAGCACGTTTTTGTAAAAATGACCATTCCCGTCATTTTTAAAAAATCGGCCCATTTCTGTAATTTAAAAAAAAACCTTTTTTTTTGGCCAATTGGTCGAGGAAAAAAAGAAGAAAAAGAAAAGAAAGAAAAAATAAATATTTCCTTGGCTTTAGAAATAAAATGGTAAAATTGTTACTATGCCCCTATTTGACTTGATTAACTTTCTTTATAGTAAAGTACCACATGGTAATATTTTAGCGGTCTACGTGTACTACCACATCATACATTAACGTTGTTAGACCCAGGTACTTTTTTGGACAACAAAAGCAAAGTATAGGAGGCACATTGGACATTTAAAAACTTTAGATACCACATTAAAAAAATTTGCTAAAGTATAGGAGGCAAATATGCTATTATCACGAATATAAATTATAAAACATCAAATTATTTGAATCTCTTTAAGCTCACTTGACCTAACCTTGAAAAATTTTGAGCCTGAAAATATCTGAATCTGAGAGGGTCCGAGTTTGAGAAAACCCAAACTTAATAAAATCTGAATTTGAGAAAATTTTGAGTCCAAGAAAGCTCAAATTGATCCCAACCAGAAATATTCGAGCCTGAAATAATCCTAATCCAAACACAGCTCAATCCAAGCTTACCCGTTACCACCTTTACATATAAAGATGTAAAATAAAAACTTTCATAATTTAAAATTTTATATTTATTAAACAATTTAATTATATTTTGTATTTGATTTTAGGTAATATACCGCAAATTTTATAATTTAAAATCTACATTTAATTTTTTAACAAATAAATTTTCAAATTTTAAACTTTTTCCGTAATAAATTTATATAGAGATGATCGAGGCTTTTTTACAGTAATAATATAAAAAATAATATTTATATACCAAATTGGTATGTCAGCCAGATTATATATCAAAATGGTATATCCATGGCAGTGGAAGGTGGTGCATAGGCGGCACTACCCTAAATTCTGATAGCCAAATTTAAAAATATATATTTTAATAGGACATGGCATGTAGATAGGCGATACCAAATAAATACGGGTCAAATACGACCATATACCACCAAAACCCAACCTAACCCCGTGACCTTGATAGCGAAGTGACAACAGTAGGTGAAGCCCACCTTATAGGCGGCACCGAGTTTGTGATGCCCAAGTGGTAGGCGGCACCGAGCAAGTGAAACCCAACTGGTAGGCGGCACCAGACTCTTCTGCGACGATAGGACAATACACTACCCTGTAGCGATGGGACGGGACCATCATTGGCCCCATGACTTGTGTTTTAGAGACCTTAGAATGGTCCCCAGTCCCATTATGATCTGAAAGAAAAAAAACAGTTTAGAAGAATAGAAGAAGAGAATGGGAAGGGAAGGAAGGGAAAAAGAAAGGAAAAAATAGAAGTAGAATAGCTAAAGAGAGGAGAATGAGAAGAAGAAAAAAATAGAAGAGAAGGAAAGGAAAAGAGAAAGGGAAAGAAAAATGGATTTAATTTGGGGTTGTGTTTAGAGTTTGAAAAAAAAATTAAAAGGTTGTATTTGGGGGTTATAAGGGTTTGGTGTTTAAAAAAAAATCATAAAATGTATTTTTTTAATTTAGTGGTTTTTTTTGT
Organism: Gossypium anomalum; assembly: GCA_025698475.1. Classification (NCBI taxonomy): domain Eukaryota; kingdom Viridiplantae; phylum Streptophyta; class Magnoliopsida; order Malvales; family Malvaceae; genus Gossypium; species Gossypium anomalum. Next base: position 72,258,794 of record CM046965.1, on the reverse strand, counting down.
TATAAGTGTTAATTTTTTTGTTGTTTTTGATTTATTTCAGATTTTATTTTTATTTTTGTAAGGTATTATTTCGTTAAAAAGAGATATTATTTTGGTAAGGTATGTTTCTATTTTATATTTTCATTTGTAAGTTTTTTTTTATGTTTTTTTTTTATATTTAAATAACAATGTTCGTATTTATGTATAATCCTCTATGTTTTATTTTTTATGTAATTTATTTGTCATCAGTGTTTTAAATTTATTATGTTGAGATAGTTTATGTTATGTTTCTATTATATTTTTTTAATGGTATGTTATTTTTATTATTTTAACATAATTTTTTTTTTTTTTTTTTTATGTAAGTAAAAGATGAGACCATTGAGTTGGAATTTATGAGATATTTTTATTTTGTTAATTATATACTACAATAGTATAATAAAAAATATGATGTGGACAAAATTGTTTAGTATTTTTATAATGAATTTTTTATACTGTATTTATTGTAAAATTTTTATATCACATTTAGGTATTTTGATAAATATTTAAAATGGATCAAACTTAGAAATTAATTATCGCAATTTGTTTTAAAATTTCAGATATCAATATGGGTTTTTTGATATGATGGTCACATATCAACCACAGTTAATAAGATGGCAATATATTGTTATTTTTTATTCACGGGTTCCTTTATAAAAAGCTCCACGTCATTTACGGAATTAAATTATGTTATAAAAACTATTTTCTGTAATTTAATAGTGTCAGGGCCCGTACCGCGCATTGAGGGGTCATGTGAATGGTTTAGGATATCCCTTGGATGAACAATTGATGCCATACTTGGAGTTAGCCGGATTCAGGTTAGTAGCATTGATTTGGATGTTTGATTTGCGATACGACTTAATATCCGCTTTGGTCGAGCATTGGTGCCCGGAGACCCACACTTTTCATTTGTCGTGTAGGGAGTGCACTGTCACTCTGGAGGATGTTGCACTGCAACTTGGGCTCCCAATCGATAGGAGTGCAGTAACGAGTGTAATTACGATCTCTGAGCCAGCTGCCCTTTGTTATAACCTACTAGGAGTCTCGTTTGGTGATGCTGAGTCGAAATTTACAGGTCTGAAATTTTCATGGCTGAAAGCTAATTTTGAGCATTTATCAATTAATGTCACTAAGCAGAAGGTGATGTTCACTACTCGAGCGTACATTATGCACATTATAGGGGGTGTGTTCATGCTGAATGCAAACAATAACAAGGTTCATTTGATGTACTTACCCCTATTAACTGATTTTCATAATGTCCGATCATATAGTTGAGGTTTCATAGTACTGGCTATGTTGTATCATGAGCTTTGTCGGACAACAAAGCCTTCTGTCGTGGACATAGGTGCATGCCTCATATTGCTGCAGTTTTGGGCTCTTTAGCGGATGCCATTCTTGGCATCGGTTAGTCACTGAGCATATGTATTTCCACTAGTGAATAGCTGACAAAATTTTACCCATTATAGCAATCAATTGACATTTTTTTTCTAATGATATTATTCAAACAAGTTATTTGTTTTCGTAGATAAAGTACCAATCCAGGTAACTGGAGGTCATTCACTGTTTCGATATACCATATAATGATTGAACAACATGCTGGGGAAGGGGTAAGTTATTTCAATTTTCGTAACGCGTAATTACTTTGTATATCTTACTCAAACCGTGTTAGAATTTAACCATGTTATTAATTGTATAGCTCATGTGGATACCCTATCGGAGACTGGAAATAGTAGTTGTTATTCCCTCGTCTGCCTACATTCACTCACACCTGTCGTGCACTAACACACCCATGATCAATTTCCAGATAGTGGAGTGGTATATACTCCGCCAGTTTGGTTGCATATAGTATATCTCAGCTCCACCAATGCAATTGGGGAAGATCCATGAGATTAACAAGAGGAGAAATATGATTTTTCTTCTATGTTTCGCACACCCCTATGTGCAGGTGAAGAGAATGTTAATCGCTGCGATCACTTGCAACGTGAACGTCGACCTCTACAAAAATATACCCCTAGGGCCACACCATCAAGCCATCAATTTTAGGGGTTTTTGCAATTTAAATAGTTAAGTTTGTATTTATTTAATTCTACAAAAATATAAATGAAAAAAAAAAGACAATCTTTGTATTTATTTAATTGATATTCATTACAACATTAAAACTTAGAACAAACTTTGTAATTTAAATTAGATTAATTGCAACATTAAAACGAGGAACAAACTTTGTAATATAAATTAGATACATTGGAGTACATTAACTCAACTCCTACCTAATCACGACGATTGTCCAATATAGTAGTTTCGCTACGGGCATTTACTCCGATTATGACTAGCTAATCTGCATGGTCTGTCTTATGACATGAGTTCTCTGTCTGTCTTTTGAGACCTTCTCTTAAAAGTTTTCCTTTTAATTTCTTGTTTTCTTACAATTGTATCTTTTGTTCTATTTTTTTTTATTTTTCTTGTGTGTGGATTTGGCATGGAAGAAGAATTAGCCAATCTAAGACTTCTAGATGAAGAAGAAGAGGTGTTTCAAGAGGAAGCAGCGGTTGTGAACCGCAGTTATCTATTCTGTTTGGTGGAGCGATGTCTCACTGATAGTGTTGTCCATTTCCCTTCTTTACGCAACACTATCGCTGATCTGTGGCATCCAATTGGAGGGATATGTATCACGGATCTAGGAGATAAAAGGTATCTTTTCCAATTCTTCCATGAGGTTGTCATGCAAAGGGTGCTTTCCGGTACACCTTGGTTTTTTAACAACCATTTGCTTATCTTGTAAACAATCCAAAAAGGAGAAAATCCATAAGCCATATTATTAAATTTTACTAAATTATGGGTCCAAGTTCACGATTTGTCTCCAGGGCTAATGATTGAAATAATGGCAAAACAATTTGGTGAATTTTTGGGAAAATTTCTAGAATATGATACTTCTATTCCGACTTTGGGTCTTAAAAGATTTATGCGTATATGTATTCGTTTGGATGTTTCTACCCCGTTGAAACGAAAGAAAAAGATCCAGATTGGAAAAGAAATGATTGTTTATACTCATTTTCAATATGAGAAATTGAGTTTATTTTGTTTCATTTGTGGCAAGCTGGGACACAATGAGAGTTGCTGTCCCATTCGACTTCGGATTGAACCAGCTAAAATTGTTTTTGGTTGAGATATATCCTTGTGTGCAGTGGCGTGGTGGCGAAGTACGGTGGCGAGTAGGTGGCTCCGTCAAGCTGATGGATCACAGTGAAACATTGAGAATATGGAAGGTAACAATCAGAGTAGTAAATGGGTAAATGATTTTGGGAGAAATTTAAGGAGGGGATTCGTGGGATCAATATTCAAATCCTAATTTAATCCCGTTAAAATCCAGTCAATAGATTTTATCTAAAGAGCCAGACAGTTGGCGCAATCTAGGCAGTGGGGTTTTCAATGGAAATGGTCGTGGAAATGGGCCCAAAATCTAATATTTGAGGAGGAAAATGACCCATTAATTAATTTGGAAGGAAAGAAACGGAAAAGGATAGTGGAGGGCTCATTAACTCTTGCGGGGAACAATGTGGAAGTAGGTCCTTTCGATTTAACAGCTAGCTCAGGTGAACATAGCAGCCGAATGTAATGAAAGTCCTTAGTTGGAATGTTCGTGGTTTGGGGAGATCACGAACTATTAAGAGGCTCAAGAACAAGTTGAGAGCCATTAATCTCCTAATTTTGTTTCTTATGGAAACAAAGTTAAGTTCTAAAAAGATGGAAACGATGAGAATGACATGCGGTTTTGAAAATAGGATTGATATAGGAATGTTGAGTTCAAAAGGAGGTCTATCTTTGGGTTGGAAAGGAAATTATTTGATTCATCTTAAGAGTTTCTCTTCTTATCATATTGATATCGAGGTTTACGATAATGAATGTGATGTTATTTGGTGATTAACGGGATTTTATGGGAATCCGGAAGAAAGAAGCAGAAATAAGTCTTGGGATTTACTTAGACGATTGGGGGAGGACCAAACAACCCCTTGGGTAGTGCTGGAGGATTTTAATGAAATCGTGAACTCTTTTGAAATAAAGGTGGTCGCCTAAGAGCTGAACGTTAGATGAATGACTTTAGAATAACATTGAAAGATTACAGGCTCAATGATCTAGGGTACATTGGTAGGTGGTTTAGATGGGGGTGAGGAAGGTTTTTGTCAACTAATATAAGGGAGAGGCTGGATCGGGGTGTTGCATCCTTGAATTGGGTAAATCTTTGTCCTAGCTACCAATTAGAATACTTGAATCACCCTTTCTCAAATCATTGTATGATTCTTTTAGATACCATGGGACAACAAAGGAATAATCTGTAGAATGGCTGAGCAAACAGCGTTTAATTCCACGTGCGACGCATCATCTAACTTTCGTTTATTAGCCAAGGGCTCCTTTAAAAATTTCACTGCGTTTGGCATCTGTGAAAAAGATTCAATAAACAGTAAGTTAATATGTAATTTTTTTAATAATTTAAGGAATTTACCGAATTGTTCGTCTTTGTGGTCTTTCCTTGTCGCATTGGGATATGGCACACGAGGTTTATACTCTTGCTTACTAGTTTCTGTTTATTATTGCTTACATCAACCTTACCTTTATCTACAACATTGTCTTGCCTCGGTTTCGATTCATCTTCAACTAACATTTCATCATTGTGCATAATAATGGCATGAAGTTGCTCCTTTGGGTTAGTTTAGTGTTACTTGGTAGGCTACCTTGTGGTCGTTCAGAGATCAACTTAGCAAGCTGTCCTATTTGATTTTTGAGCTCTTAAATCGACGCTTGCTGATTCTTAAGTGCTGTTTCGGTATTCTAAAAATGAGTTTCTGACACCGAGATGAATTTTGTAAGCATCTCTTCAAGGTTCGATTTCTTCTCTTGTTGGTAAAGTGGTTGTTGAAAACCTGGAGCATGTTGTGGCCTTTGATTTCCTTGACCACCCCATGAGAAATTGGGATGGTTCCTTCAACATGTATTATAAGTGTTACTATATGGGTTATTATGAGATCTAGAATTATTACCCATATAGTTGACTTGTTCCTCCTCAGTGCTAGGGTTGAAGGACGGATAATCTGTGTTGCGCACTCCTCCTCCATTTGAATCACACCTCATCACTGGATGTACCTGAGTAGAATCATACAAACTATCAATTTTTTTATTTAAAAGTTCTACCTGATTAGATAGCATAGTGATCGTGTCGAGGTTGAAAGCACCAGCTGCTTTTGTCGGCTTCGTTCTCATGACTTGTCACTGATAGTTATTCAGTGACATCTCTTCAATAAATTCGTAAGTCTCTTCAGGAGTTTTGTTCTTTAAAGTTCCACCGGTGGCTGCATCGATCAGTTGCCTTGTTGAGCGGTTCATACCATTGTAAAAAGTCTGAACCTATAGCCATAGAGGTAACCTATAGTGGGGGCACATTCTTAATAAGTCCTTGTATCTTTCCCATGCATCATAAAGAGTTTCTAGATCCATCTGCACAAAAGAAAAGATATCGCTCCTCAATTTAGCTGTTTTAACTGGTAGAAAATATTTAAGTAAAAATTTTTTGGTCATTTATTCTCAAGTAGTGATTAACCCTCGTGGTAACAACTTTAACCACTGTTTAGCCTTATTCCGTAATGAAAAGGGAAATAAGCAAAGGCGAATGGCATCGTCAGAAATGCCATTAATCTTAAAGGTGTCTCAGAATTCTAGAAAATTTGCCAAGTGAGTGTTTGGATCCTCGTCCTGCAAACCATCAAACTGAGCAAACTGTTGTATCATTTGAATCGTGTTAGGTTTCAGTTCAAATTTATTTGTAGCAACAATAGGTCTAATAATACTCGATTCAGCTCCAGTTAAGTTAGGTTTAGCATAATTATACGTAGTACGAGGAGCAGGATTCTGATTTTCTGGATTTGCAACAACCACAGGAGGTAGCGGATTATTCTAATTATCAACCATCTCCTCGGTTGTAGTATGGATATCATCTTCTCGCTCTTCCTCTATGTATTGTAGGCTTTGCCTTATTTCTCTTCGGTTTCTATGAGCTGTGCTCTCAATCTCACTATCGAAAAGCAAAGGTCCTGACGGGTTCCTCCTAGTCATAAACTAGAGAAACCTACTAGAAGCAAACAAAAGAAAAAATTAGAAAAGAAAGATTAAATTAAAGCAAAAAGTAAATTGCAATGAAAGTAAAAATGGCTAAAGTAATAAAAATCAAGTGTTCCTAATATCTTAGTTCCCCAGCAACGGCGCCAAAAACTTGATGGTCGCTAAACTAACTAAAAATTCGACTAAGGCAAGCGCACCTATCGAACAGTAGTATAGTTATGGTGAGACCGAAAATATCGTGTCCACAAGGACTAAAATTACTAGTAATTACTATCTTTTTATTATCTAGCCTAAGAATTAAGGGATGTTTTAAACTAAGACTAATTATCTAATTGACTAAGATTACGACAGAGATAAAATTTGGAAAATACTTTTTGGAAAACCGATGGAGAAGACAATACCTGAGGAAGAATTCACCTAGACTTCACTTATTACTTCTAAATTAGACGATTTATTCACTTAACTTAATCCGTAGAAATCCCTGATTTATGTTAATATCTCTCTCGAGACTAAAAACAACTGACTCTAGGTTGATTAATTCAAATCTCTTTCTAATTAAAACCCCTATTGTTGCATTAACTCGATCTATGGATTCCCTTATTAGATTTGACTCTAATCCGGCAGATTTATGTTGTCCTATCTCTAGGATTGCATGCAACTCCGCTTAATTATAGAGATCTACTCTTAAACAGGGACTTTTGCTCCACTGAATAAGCACATCAAAACCTGAATTAATATCTTGGAATACTAAAGCAAATATTAAAACTCACAATTAAGAATAAGTATTTATCATATAATTCAAATAGTAATAAGATCTGTCTTATGTTTCATCTCCCTTAGGTATTTAGGGAGTTTAGTTCATAATAATGGAAAATATCTCAAAATTGGGAAAACAACAAAACATATAGAAACCCAAAAAACTTCTAAGGAAATTGAATGGAGATATTTAGTCTTAAAGTTGATCCTACTTTCGAGCTGATTCCGATGGCTGTCCTTAAGTATTTTCTACCTTCTACTCTCCATCCCCCTTTAATCCTCTTCTAGGGTGTTTAAATAGACTTTGGAATGCCCAAAATAGCCTAAAATTAGCCTTTTCAGAATAGAATTAGACTTGGGTTCGACAGGGACACGGCCATATGCCACGCTCGTGTGAGGGTGCTTAGGCCGTGTGCAATTCTGACTTGGTTTAATGTTGACACGGCCATGACACACGGGCGTGTGGCTTACCCGTGTGTCACATACATGTGTGGGATTACCCGTGTGGAAGTGCCTAGGCCGTGTGAAACACTGAATTAGGCCCATTTTGTCCGTTTTTGGCCCGTTTCTTACTCTTTTCGCCTTCCTATGCTCACCTAAATATAAAACATAAATTTAAAGGATTAGGAGCATCAAATTCACTAAAGCTTGCGATAAACCATCCAAAAATAAGCCAAGTATGGGATAAAAATATAAATATATTATAGTTTATTATGGATGAAAATCAGGCATATTGCATTCTTTCCATCTCGCTATCTAGGTCTAGTTGGGAGGATATGTTGGTCTGGAAGCATAAGGGCTCTAGGGAATACTCAGTGAAAAGCAGATATCGAGTCCTAGTTTCAGAACATCTTCAGAACACTAATTACATCACTCCTAATAATGAGGCTTACAAGGACTTTTACAAGACTTTTTGGCCTATGCACATCCCAGTAAAAATTAAAATACATATCTAGAGATTACTTAACAATTTTCTGTCTTATTACAGTAATTTGTTTCAAAGAACTTTGAGAGCTGAAGTTGACTGTCTTCTCTACAAGGAAGCTTCAGAAGTTACTGATTATCTTCTATGGTCTTGTGGTATATTACAGAGTGCCTAGTCGTCCCTTCAAATTAGAATTTCTCCAATCAATAACACTTCGAACTGCAAAAAACATTTTGTTAATACTTTCTTTGTAGCAGATGAACAAAACAAACAACTTATTGCAATTTCCCTATGGGCTTTGTGGTACAGAAGAAATAAGTTAATTCATGAAGGTGCTAAATTATCTTTGTAGGAACTATTAGGTTTCATTCGAGGCTATGGTCAAGAAATAAGTCTATGCCATGAGAAACTTAGAGTTTCTTATAGATCTCTACCGAAAGAATTTTGGAGTCCTCCAGATTTGGGTTTTATCAAATTAAATTTTGACGTAACTTTTCAAAGTGACTCTAGAACTTTTGCATTAGCAGTTTTAGCTAGAGATTCTAATGGAGAAATTGTAGGAGCAGAAACTTATTTGTTTGAGGACGTTGTTGGCGCATTCGTGGCTGAAGCAAGGGTGTGTGAAAGAGCTTTGCTCTTTGCGTTTAGAATGGGTTTCCGACGCCTACTTTTAGAAAGGGATTCTCTGACGGCCATCAAAAAAATTAAGACAAAGGAAGAAGATAAGTCGATTCTTAGACCTATTATTTATTATATTCAAAATTTAGAAAATCGCTTTGAAGAAGTAGGTTACCTTTTTGTTCCCCGGTTGGTAAATGGAGCGGCCCATACTTTGGCGATGGAAGGAAGGAGAAGACAAAGCTCTGGTATTTGGGTTGATGGGGTTTCAGTTTCAGTAAAGATATTAATGGAAAAGGATCGGATGGGTTGGACACAGAGACACGAAAGTTCATCATAGATTGCTTTGAATGTAGAGAAGGTTCTCCGAATCTTTATGGCTGAACTCAAAGCTTTTGGGTTTCCTTTTATTCATCTCCAAATCGTCTTTTACAAAGGAGGAGGAAGTTGTTTCGGCTAGGATTTTCATTGTGAACTGTCTTGGTTTTGGTTTAAGGCGGTTTTGGATCTTTTTCATTTATGGTTTTGTTTTTCCAGTGTGCGGAATTAATAGTTTTGGCCGTTTTGGCCTACTACTGTATGGTCTTTTCATTTTTTTTTCTGCTGTAAATCCATGTGCTTAATAAATACCAGTCATTTCTACTAAAAAAATCTTCATATGCCACAAAGCTTTCTGTCAGATTTCTCCCTAATGTCTATTTTATTATAGAGTTTGGATGATTGCAGACAACCTTTCGGATACCTACGGGATCCTCTGTCTGGGACAAGCTCAAAAGTCGTCAGAGGTATCTCCCATGTAAATAGGTCAGGCAGGACGGAGAACTCATTTTCCTAGACACGCAACGTGCACTCAAGGGTGTACATCTCATCAATAAATTTTTTAACATTGAGTGAGACTTTAGCACAAACTGCTACAGCATGCGCACAGGGATAATGAAGTGTCTAGAACCTCCTACAATCGCACCGTTTATTTCAGAGATCAACTCTATAAGACCTAGGTGGTATACCGAGTAGACGATCAATGATCTCCGTAACTCGAAATGTTTTAAGACATCGTCAATATACTTCTACATTCATCAACCTCGCTATCTTATGGTTTCAACCATTACATCTCTGACATCTTCGACAAACACGTGTCCTGCTTCTATCTGGTTGACTAGCTGCTGCCCTATTCTTAGCATCAAGGTAGCCAATCTGTAGAATGTAGCTAAAAACACAGATGAAATCGAAAGATGTCGTATTTTTATCAACACGGAGTTAACCCTTTTCGCCAAGTCGGGGGTCACATGACCATAGTGAAAGCTCTCATTGAAACTTTGAGCTCATTGCCACGACTCCATGGTACTCAACCATTGTAAAAAAAATGTGTTCGTTTTACCCTCCATGTCACTCTCAAGTTGAGTAATCCTTTTCTGGAAAATATTTGGCCTTAACTCGTATGCTGTGTATATATTAAGAAAACATAAGTTACAGTCTCGCCCTAAAACATTAAAACAAAAATTGAAAATATAAGGTCATCATTTACTCATTCTCACAACTTGTCTCCGCCAATTTACATTCTTATAATCTTAGTGAAAGCTAATCGCGATATATAAGATGCAGTAAACGAATCTCCATGGTACACCAGAATGCTTAATGGCGGCAATTAATCTTTTCCCTTTATCAAAGATGATGCAAATATTATCGTTATTACTAACATACCTCCGTAGGTTCGTAAGGACGAATTCCAAGATTCCATGTTCTCCTTATCCACAATGGCAAATGCTATCGGGAGCAAGTTTTTATTCCCATCTTTAGCAACCACGAGAAATAGGATCTACATATATTTATCATATAACCAGGTCCTATCTACTTGCACAAACGGCTTGCAGGGGGAAAATGCTCACACACATGGATTAAACGTCCAGAACATCCGTTGAAATTTTTTTTCTTGGTTGTAGTTGGTTATCCAGGCCGTAATAAGGTCATGTCTGCAACTCAATTACAATCCCCGACACGTACTCCCGTATAGTGGCTATCAATCCTTATAACTCATTGTACGACATATCAAAATCTCCGTACAATTGCTTCATTGTAATCTTTTTAGCTATCCATGCCTTCTGGTATGATACTCGATACTGGAATCGTGTCTACATTTCGGCAATCAGTATCGAAACTTTAATGGTTGGCATGTCTCTCACCATTGGCATAATGCACATACAGATTGTTTTGAAATCAAGTTTTTGTTGATCTTCTATCATACATGTTTAAGTACATATGTAAGGTCCAACAAATTTTCATATCTCCCACATCCACGACTTCTGAATAAATACGACTTGTACCCACCAATTGCAGCCTTCTGTCGACCTCTGACACTCTCCAATATATAATGTCAGTTTAGACATGGTGACTTTGTAGTCCACTGACACAATCATGCTTTACCATTTAATGTCAAATACGCACTCTTCCTTACTTTCGAATCTCTGGCCCACGAACAACTCCTTAGGATCGAAATCTATGGCCAAACGATGAGTAAGTAGTATATTAGGGTACTCCGAAAACTCGGCTGCATGCGCCTCATCGGGGTCTATAAGTGACATGTGTGCCCCAGGATTATTATGTATCACAATACGCCGAATTTGGTTCCTGACTGAAGATGCGTTAACATTCCCATCGTCACTCACACCTATGTCGTCAATATCATCCGAGACCTCGTCCACATCGAGATCACTATCACTATTGACCTTGTGATCAGAAGGATCACTACTATCATATCCATTATCACCAACCACATCAGTCTCAGGTGCAGCATTAAGATCGATGTCGATCCTGTGTACAGTTGATTGGCTATCAACGTACGATATCGAAACCACCATACACGGTTCTTGAGTTCCATGTTCTTCACTTAATGGAATGGAATCTTCAGTTGGCTCCACACCTGTAAACTCAACAAATAACTGAATCGGTGCATTTTGGTCATTCTGATTCCCACAATAAAGAGCGACCATTTTCTCCACATCTTCATCGTCTACAAGTTTCATCTTGGTGAATTTGATAGGATCTGTCGAAATCGAAAACTTGTAGAAAAGTTTCGATATCCTTCTCCCATAACGTCTAACAATTTTTGCACTAATCATTCCTTCATATCATCAAACGAGACATTTCTATTAAATCTCATTGCTATTTGTTGGCGATATTCAAATATACATCCAACTGTTGTTCTCAAAATTACTTCATAGAAATAAATGCATAAAAAAAACTTGATTATCCATCTTCAACACTAAATCTGTTAAAAAAGAAATAAAAATTTTCAATACAATTTCGGACAGTAAAAAAATTACTTAAATAAAAAATTTAATGAAAAAAAAAAGACCAACATTATATCAATATGCAAAACATTTTATTCATAAGCTCAAACTTTTTCAGTTCTCATTTCGTACATGTACAATTATATTTACTCATTTTTTCACATTCTCTACTTTCTAACGTTTACTTTCAAAACCTTTTTGAGTCAACTTTAAAAACTCAAGATAATCTCAACATTGACTTTATTGATAATTTTATTTCAGGGGAGATGAATGATAAACTGTTAGAATAGTTCAAAGATGAGGAAATTATGATAGCATTCAACCAAATGGACCCGAGGAAAGCCTCGGGCATTGATAGTCTGTCGAGACATTTCTACAAGGAGTATTGAGATGTTGTTGGAGTGGACATTTTAAAGATGTGCCATGATATTTTAAAGGGAAATATAATTGTGGATAGTCTCAATGAGGCGATTATTATCCTTATACCTAAAATAAAAAATCTGATTGATATGACTAATTTTCGTCCGATCAGTCTTTGTAGAGTGGTGTACAAAATTATCACTAAAGTTCTTGCAAACCAGTTGAAAGAAACTCTTCTGAAGTGCATTAGTCAAAATCAGAGTGCCTTTGTACCCGGTTGTATGATCCACGATAATATTCTGATCGGCCATGAGCTAGTCCATTATCTTCAAAGTGCCAAGAATGGGCCTAACAAGGGATTTTTCAGTAAACTCGACATGAGCAAAGCCTATGATCGAGTTAAGTGGAAGTTCATTGAAGCGATTATGAAAAAAATGGGCTACACGAAGGTTTGGGTGAATAAAGTGATGTGATGTATTTCTTTCGTCCGCTATGTTGTAAAGTGTAATTCATATCTATCGGAGACCATCGTGCAGAAAAGAGGCCTCAGACAAGGAGATCCCCTCTCCCTTTATCTTTTCTTATTTTGTATGGAAGCTTTAATAGGTCACGTATTAATCATCTTTTTTTTTATCGATGATGCGCTCCTTTTCATCTGTAATAAAAAACGGGATGTAGAAGAGTTCATCAAAATTTTAAAAAATTTCTCTAATATATCGGGTCAGAAGATTAATACTGACAAGTCCATGATTATGTTTAGCCCGAAAAGCCCTTTGATTCAAAGACAAAATTTTAGCTCTTTGCTTGGTATGCGTGTGGTTGAAAATCTTGATAATTATTTAGGCTTACCTTTACCTATCAACAGGAAAAAAATTTGTAACATCTCGAATTAGGGCCTAGTCGGAACAATGGTTTCGGGACCACAAATTTAACACAGTAAAATTTATTTTTATTATATTTTTATGGTCTACAATTTCTCGGTATGATTTTATGAAAATTTCGTTCGAAAATTTTGACGTTTGGGTACACAATTTAGTCAAAAGGACTAAATTGTAAAAAGTACAAAAGTTGAGTTCTACATGTTAGAGGTGTCAAATTGATTTGAAATTTTAAATTTGAGGTCCTTAAATGGTAATTAGAGCATTGGTTAATTTTTGGACAAAAATAGACATGAAATGGGTGAAATAGAATATTTTTAAGTTAGGGGCATTTTGGTAATCTAATAATTAAAAGAATTAAAAAGTCAAATAAGCCAATTTTTGTCCATCTTCAACCTTTGGCTGAAATTTTTCATGGAAGCCATGGCTAGGGTTTGGTTCAATCTTCCGTGCTCATTTGTAAGGGATCCTGAACCCCGTTTTTAATGTTCTTTACATTTTTGAAGTCCCGGTAACTTGATTTACCTATTTCTACCATTATTTTGAGCTAGGGTTCATGTTTAAAAATTTACCCATGAGTGATATGCATGTGTTTTGATGTATAATGGTAGAAAATGAATGTTGGGTGTTAAATAAACAACTTTTTCTAAGTGATTTTCGGTGAAAATGCTTAAAAGGACTAAATCGTAAAAGTTACAAAATTTGTCATAAAAGTGTGTTCTAGTGGAAATTGAGGGCTGCTATAGTTATGAAAATGATTCGACTAGGCTTAAAATGCAAGGAAATTGAATAAAAATCATTTTACGAGCCTAAGGGCCAAAGTGTAAATAAGTAAAGTTTAGGGGTCAAAATACAAATTTGTAAAAGTATAATTTTTGGACCCGTATGAATAATGTGACTAATTAGTAAGCTAAATGTGAAATTATAGATCAAGGAAAATGAGATTCGAGCGTAGATTGGGAATAAATGAGATTATGGACTAAATCGGAATAAATAGCTGTGCTCGCATTCGAGGTAAGTTTGTATGTCAATAGTAATGCAATAATATCATTGTTTATGCTTGAACTTAAATTGATGTGTTAACATTATGTGGTGAATAATTATATAGTTGATATGATAATTGTATTATGTGACAAATGCCTAAATGTTATTATGAGCAATGCCATATTTATTTCATGAATATGAGAATGATGAATTTGTAAGCATGAATGATATTATGGTCGTTGTTCACGACATGACCAGAAAGTGCGATAAGGATGCTATGTGCAAGTGTGGAAAATCCCGTTTGAACCTTAGGAATAGTTTAGGATAAAGTGACATGTCACTAGGAATTAAGAAATCCGAGCTCGTTGAGCGGTCCGAGTTTGTGATATATGTGAGAATCTGAACTTGCTGAGTGGTCCAAGTTTGTGATATATATGGCATCTGAGCTCGTTGAGAGGTCCGATTTCATTTAGCTCGTTGAGTGGCCCGAGTTCATAATGGATGCGATACATGTAACATCTGAGCTCGTTGAGAGGTCCAAGTTCATTATGGATGTGTTACATGTTATGAAGTAGCTTTAGCTACTTATGTTTATGTGGCACGTATGTGCAAGTTTCCGTGTATCCAATAGTATTCCAAGTGTTCAACGGGTATTATAATGTATGATACGATGAAAGTCCCGAGATGGACATGGTAATGAAGGTAAAGTTATTCGATATGCTACGGATACGTACAGGTACGTATGTTATACTCATGAGTAATGCCTTGTAACAAGATGATATATGATGAAAAGGTATATTCATGTATATATATATATATATATATATATATATATATATATATATATATGTGAATATTTGATTAATGAGCTAGAATGCTTGAATGATGAATAATCTTGGTGATCATGTTATTATGTCATCCTATGATAGTCATCATAATATTGCACTAAAACAGTGTTCGACAGCAGTAATTATATGACTTTAAAAATCCACTAAAAATTGTGTAAATTGAATTAGAAATTGAATGAAATAGAAAATTAAATCTTATTGAATTTAGTTTCATATAAAAGAAACGGTGTAAGCAAAAGAATTTCATATTATGATATATTTGAACTTTTGTGAGATAAGGTCAGAGTGATTTCGGGCTCCCCTGTCTTAATTTTGGGAAAAAATAAAAAAATTTCAAGAACAATTATAGGTTAGAATTCATATGACTAAATCCTTAATGACTCTATTTTCAAAATAAATAGATAGGAACATCATCTGAATCCCGTAATAAGAGATAAATAAATTTTAGTAAGGAAAGGTCGAAGCTGTCAAACAACGAAACATAGGAGACTTTAAAGAATAAACTGTATTTATTGGCTAAACCAAAAATTCTGAAAATTTTATGGTAAGAAGAGACATTAGTCTAGTTTTAGAGAAAATTAGTGGATCTTAATTTGGAGCTTCGTAGCTCCATATATAAATAATTTAGTGACAATGACTCGAGAAAAACAACATGACCAGAATATAAGTAAAAGTATAATTATGGTTATATTACAATGGAATCATGTTGATAATTTGCTTATTACTTTCATATGGACTTACTAAGCTTTAAGCTTACTCCCTCCTCTCCATTTCTTTAGTGTTGTCAGGTTGGCTTGGTGTTGGAGATCATTGGAGGCAGCATCACACTATTAAGCTACCTCCTCTGGAGTATTGATGAATCTTAATGTCTTCAAGTGAGTGGCATGTATAAGGACTTAATTATTGATATGTGTTCTTATGTTTTGGCCAAGATGTTGGCTTATATTAGTACATTGCATATAGCCATGAAATGTGGCTTATGATGTTATGGCTTGTAAGCCTAATTATCCAAGTTATGTGATATTATCATATGAAGTGGTTATATGATTTGGCTTGATTGCTATGATTAGATGATATCATGATATGTATGCTTGTTGTTTTCATTGAAAGTAAATGGTATGTTATTTAACAAGGTATAAGAGTATAAAGAGTGATTAAAATGGTAAAGCCAAAGAATACGAATGGGTGTGTTTAGACTAGGTATTATACGAGTATGTGATTCACATGTATGTAATCATACAAATATTACTTTAAGTTTTAATAAGGGATATGAAACCATCAAATTGAAGTTATAGTATGTTTCCATGAGTGTTTAAGCATGTGAAGGATTAAACCAATAAAAAAAGCTTAGAAAATAGCCTAAGTGTTAGCCACACAGGCAGAAACACAGCCATGTGTCTCAGCGTGTGAAGGACACGGCTTAGCACACGAGTGTGTGGCCTGGCCGTGTGGTTCAAATTGATTTGGTGACGTCACAAACAGAGAGTTACACGGGCGGAGGCCACGGGCGTGTCCCAAGCCACACGGGCATGTGTGACCACACGGCCCAACCCACATGGGCGTGTGACTCTCCAAAGTAAGAAAATTTGTTAAGTTGCCCAGAGTTTATCAAAAGCTCTTGGTTTAGTCCCGAACCACCCTGATGTATGTTTTAGGCCTCGAAGGCCCGTATAAGGGACGATATGCATGTGTTTGAAAAGTTTTAATTTGGACGAAATTTTATAGCCCGATTTTGCATGTTTGTGAATGTTTGAGTCCGGTAACGCCTCGAACCCTGTCTCGGTGTCCGATACGGGTAAGAGGTGTTACAAAATCAAATGCATTTACTAACATCATTAATCGACGCAATTGCAGGGTTAGTAGTTGGTTAAAAAGGTTACTGTCGTATTGTGGGAAAGAGGTGTTCTTGAAAGCCATTATTCAATCTATTCCTCCTTATGCTTTCTTTGCTTTTTTAGCTCCTAAAGGAACCATTGAGGAGCTTCATTCTATCATGGGTCGGATGTGGTGGACGAGTAATGAGAGAACTCACGGCTGGGCTATGATGGCTTGGAAGCAGTTATGCTATCCTAAAGGGACGGGTGGGATGGGATTTAAGGACATGCACGTGTTCAATCTGGCCCTTCTAGGACATCAAGTGTGCAGGCTTGCAAATTTCAAAGACACGTTATGTTTTAGAGTTTTGAGCACTAAATACTTCCCCAAGGGTGATGTGTTTAGACCAAAATAGAGTGATAAGCCGTCGTTTACTTGGATGAGTATTTCCAAAGCGGCGACTGAAATAAAAGATGGTTTTATGTGGCAGGTCGGGGATGGCAGCAAGATAAATATTTGTTGGGACCAATGGGGCATAGAGGGGTTGAACGGGAATTCTCTGGACCAAAATCTACTGACCAACAATGAAAACAAAGTTCAAGACTTATGGGACCAGCAACAAAAGCGGTGGAAAAGAGGAAGGGTCATGGAGCTGTACAGGAAAAATATGGGAGAGCAGATATGCAATTTAACCATTCCTCATAATGATATAAAAGACAGTCTAACGTGGATTCAAAACCCTCATGGTTTCTACACTTCAAAGTCTATGTTCTCCTGGTTACTTCTTAAGAGAATCGGTTTCAGCCATCATAGACTATTTTGGAGAATCATTTGGAAGCTTAAAATGCTCCCTAAGATTAAGGTTTTCGACTGGAGAATTGGCCATGATATCTTTCCAACCTATGAAAACATTGCTCGTATCCGTCAAAATTTCTCAACCAAGTGCCCGAGGTGCAAAAATGAGGTAGAGACGTTACTTCACGCTATGAAAGATTGCCTTAAGGCCTGAGAAGTTTTTTTGCTTGGGGGGTTTAATAGCAGACTCATTGATGGCAGATATGATAGATGCGTCAATTGGCTGGAAGATACTCTTCATGTGCTGGACTCAAAGGTTGTTACAGACTTTTTTACGTTTCTCTGGAACATGTGGAATAATAGGAACAAGCTGGTGTTTCAGGACAAAGAGGATCTGGC
Organism: Gossypium anomalum; assembly: GCA_025698475.1. Classification (NCBI taxonomy): domain Eukaryota; kingdom Viridiplantae; phylum Streptophyta; class Magnoliopsida; order Malvales; family Malvaceae; genus Gossypium; species Gossypium anomalum. The sequence continues at coordinate 72,241,006 of CM046965.1, read as the reverse complement.
TATGGTAGTTTGGGAGAGGGCACAGGCGCTAAGCAATGAATTCAAAATCTTTAATCTTAATGAACTCCCCGTGATCCCCCCCAAGCCGATGTGTAATGGTTGGAAAAAACCACCGTGTGGGTTTGTAAAAGTCAACGTGGATGCTGCGATTTTTGAAGGGTGTATAGGATATGGGGTGATCGCGAGAGACACAGATGGTTTTGTCTTGGGTGGCAGCTATGGCGTGATTAATAAAACCCTTGATATTATTTGGGCGGAGCTGGAGGCCTTGTCCACAGGCCTAAAGCTGGCAGAAGCTATGAATTTTTCAAAAATAATTGTGGAGTCTGACAATAAACTTTTAATTAACACGATCAATAAGCATGAGGATGATGTCACCATTTTGGGTCGTTGTGTCAAAAAGGATTGTAGGCTTCTTAGAAATTTTGTTTAGGTCCATTTTAAGTAGATTGACCGCAATGGTAATGACGTAGCAGATTTACTAAGTAGGCTTGCTATTAATAACAGCTGTCCTTTGAATTTTAAGTTGGATTATCTGATGGAAATCCACAATGTAATAATTTGTGATGCAATGAATTGAGTTTGACCCTTGGGTCGTTTTTTATCCAAAAAAAGAACCACTTAAACTCATTTCTACGTTTTCTTCCATCTCTGATTCTATATCTTCCTCCAGGAAATTCTCTATATTAAACTCTGAATTCTCTTCAAATTCATCTTCTACAATCCAATTTGGAAATTCCTCAGGATCTTCTTCCTCTTCATTCTTTATAACGGGTATTGAATTTATAAATTCTCTTGGTAATTTCCTAACAACTAATTTATCCATCCATGGCATGTCAAAGACATTTTACTTCCCAGTCAACTTTTCCGAACCTACACTTTGTCTCACTACTTTCCTTGCTCCATAAGAGATTATAAATTTCACGAAGTATATAACTATATTCCAATATGTTCATAGTACCAATGTCTTCCAAAGTTGGTCTAAAATGATTTGATGCTCCCATTTTATTAATGTCCCTCTAAGGGTCAAGTATTACACTTTATTCTTTCTAATCAGTTCATGACCCTTCCGTAACACTTCTTGCATCCTTTGATTTACGGTAATAAGGTGTTGAACGATGTCTTTTTTTGGTTTCATTCTATAATCTTGGAATTCTTTCATCATCTTATCAACTTTCTCCCTTTGTGCTGAATTTATTATCTCATCAGGTAATGTCAGATTTATTGCCATTTCTACTAATATCTATGACAGAAAATAATTTTTTTTTGAATTTTAGTAGTTATCTATTTTTCTCTGGTATCATCACTAACTAACAATAATTTTATAATAGTTACTAACAAAATAACTTTAAAATAAATTAAAAAATAATAAAAGATTACATTTATAACCTAACAGATCACCATAAACATTAAACCAAACAACAATTAACCTAATCACAAAAATTACTAACAAAATTACTTTAAAATAAATTAAAAATTCATAAAAAATTACATTCATAACCTAACAAATCTTCATCAACATTAAACTAAACAAGCAATTTGTAATAGTTACTAACAAAATAAATTAAAAACAATATAAAAATAACAATAAACAAACTACACAATACTAACAAAATAATTTATCCTCATCATAATCCTTCTTTTTTCTTCTCCATTCTTTCTTTCTTTCTTTCTTTCTTCTTCCTCTCTTCTTTCTTCTCTTCTGCTATCTTTTTTTTTTTTTAAACTACTTCTCTTCTTCACCCGGAACCATTAAAAGGACCCCCCAAATCTACTTCACCAGTGCCGCCTATCAGATATATCTACACAAATATATACTAAAACTGAAACCCATATTTCTTTGGTGCCACCTATCTACATGCCATGTCCTATTAAAATATATATTTTTTTAAATTCGGCTATCAGAACTTAGGGTGGTGCTACCTATGCACCACCCTTCACTGCTACCATTTTGGTATATAATCTGGCTAACATACCTATTTGGTATATAATTATTTTTTATATTATTACTGTAAAAAAGCTAATGACCGGTGTTGGTTATTTGTAATTTTCTAAATATTCAAATTCATTTATCTGAATCTAAAAGTATTTAGTATTTGGCCATTGTTCCAATATAATTATTTGCATTTCATTTAAACAACAAAAATATCTATGTTGTATTCGAAATTCAAATCAATAAAACATTCTTTTGTAGAGAAATATTTGAACTTGTTCTATTTAGACGGCATATATTTAAAGATTAATATGTGTAATAAATTTAATATCTTAATCCATAAATTATCAAGATAATGCAAAGAAATCTTACATTGGTTTGTGTATAGGCTAATGAAAAGGTTTAAATATAGTTCCCATACATGTGTTTTAAAGTTTTGATACATGAATACTTCAAAGCTAAAAATGATTAGTAATCTTGTATAGGTTTCAGTACTATGAATTAGGTATCGATATCTTTATTCTTAAAATCATAAATTTTCCTAAAAATACTCTGGAAAAAGGATTTAGGATTCTCTAATCAAAATTTTAATAATATAAAACTAATATAAAATTTTAGAATGAGATTTAATATCTTTTAGAGTCCATATAATGTTAGAAAAGTAAACAAGGTTAGAGATTGAAACTAAAAATTTTAATGTGACATTCTTTGTAACACCCCCTTACCTGATACCGTCGCCGGAGTCGAGCACGAGGCACTACTAAACTTATTTGAGCACTTAAATAAGTTTAGACAATTTATATCATACTTTCCAGACAAGCTGTCCAACTACATCACAGTCGCTAAAAAAATCATATCTCGAGTTAAAAAACTCGAAATCTAAATCTGTAAATTTTCACCGAATCTCGACTCACATATCTACTTACTAATTTTTTTCTAGAATTTTTGGTTGGGCCAATTAGTACAGTTTATTAGTTAAAGTCTCCCCTTTTTCAGGGTTCGGCTACTCTGACCCCTAAATATACAGTATGACTCCTAATTATTTTTTTACAATTTTTTTACAATTTTTACAAATCAGAATAAGGGAGCTCGAAATCACTCTGACCTTATCTCACAAAAGTTATTATATCTCATGATTTACAATTCCATTGCTTACATAATTTCTTTTATAAGAAACTAGACTCAAGAAGATTTAATTTCATATTTTATTCAACTTCTAATTAGATTTTCATAATTTATGGTGAATTTTCAAAGTCAAACTACTACTACTAACCAAAAACTATTTTAGTACAAAATATTGTTAACTAGTTTATAACATCTTTACTTTAATTCATTTAAACTCTATACATGCCATATAAATCTTTAAACATAAAACAAAAGCTACCGGAATTGATCTGGATAGTGTGCCTTGCTGTGTTGATCCGATCTACCAACTTCACTTTAATTCAATCTACATAAAAAAATCTCAAACACACACAAGTAAGCTTATTGAAGCTTAGTAACTCATAGGCATAAAAACACAAATCTTGCCGAACATTGTACACAATCATATATCTTTTAATTTACCTACTTTACCCTGTAAATCACAAATCCATTATTAAGCTCCTTTGAATAATTTTCATATTCCTATTCACAAATTTAACTTCCTTGGGCCCCTTTTTCTCATTTATTTCCATTAACAAATTATGGAACACTAATGGAATTGAGTGCTTCATTATCACATTGCCATAGGAAACTATGGACATGCACATTGTCACATATCACACACTGAAGCCATAGTCCTGCTATGGTCTTACACGAATCACATCACATGCCGATGCCATATCCCAGATATGGTCTTATATAGAATTACATCATCTCATAGCCCAGCATTGGTCTTATACGGGAACACATATCACATTGCACCGTTGCCATAACTCAGCTATGGTCTTAAACGGGCACACTTATCACATCTTTCCGTCAATTCACCATGGTCACAAAATGAAAGCACTCAAATCCATTGTTCCAACTAATGTGTACTTTTATTTAACTATTATTTCATACTTATTACAAATTGATAGTATTCATCTACAATAATACACTTAAAAATCATAATATCTTCATAACAAAACATTAAATTTTGCCATATGAACTTATCTGAGTTAATTTGCAAAAGTCGTAGAAATTCAAGGACTATTCTTGAATTTTCTCCTTTCCACGATTCACTTCGTTTTCTTGATCTATAATTATAAAATCATTCCTTCATTAGCATCCATTACAATTCTATTCTATTTCACGATTTATGCCCTTAAATTTTTGAAATTACACTATTACCCCAAACTTTTTAATTTTTTACTATTTAGTCTCTGCTTAATTTATTCATCAATTGAACTAATTCTTCTAAAATAACACTTTATTTAAACATTATAAACTATTTCACAGCCTTTTACACTCAAAGTTTCATCACAAAACCCTAATTTCACAACTTTCACAATTAGGTCCTAAATAATGATTTCTATAAAAATCTCTTCATAAAATCATCATATAATAAAATTAAAACCTCAATTCCATGATAAATCATCATAAAATTTCAGCAATTGTTTATGGAAACTTTCAAAATTATCCATATAATCAAAAACTAATGAATTAAACATATGGACCTAGTTGTAAAAGTCTCAAAAACACAAAAATTACAAGAAATAATCAAGAGTTGAACTTACATGCTGTGGAATATAAAAACCAGCTTCTTAAAAGCTCTCTAATGGTGTTTTTAGTTGATGAAGATGAAGAAAAATGAAGAAAACTCTAGATTTTACCTAATATATCATATTTTACAATTAAATTATTACCCTATTTCCAATTTTGCCCCTTATTCACACTTGATTTTTAATTTTCCTACACACACATGCCGCCCAGCCCAATAATAGGTGTCTAATTGCCTATTTAGTCCTCCTTTAATTATTACTAGAGCTATTTAATCACATCTCACAATTTTGCACTTAGTTCAATTTAGTCCTTTTCACCTAATTAACTACCGAAACCTTAAAATTTCTTGACGAAACTTTAATACTAACTTATTTACACTCCATAAATATTTTTAAAAATATTTATGGCTCGGTTTATGAATTTGAGGTCTCGATACCTCGTTTTTATTTCGTTTTATCTACAACTTCCTATACTACATAATTTCACTAATTCAAAATTATTTCTAAAACCACACTTAACATTTACGTACTAATATCTAAGCTCACATGTTGGATTTAGTGATTTCAAATTACTGTTCTGATATCACTGAAATTTGGGCCGTTACATTCTTTCTCTGTATCCATTAATGAGTCAGGTAAAGGGTGTTACGATATACAAGAATAAATCTTTTTATCATTAAAAATAACTTCACAATACATATCTTTTTTCCCATAAAAAAAGATAATACCAACACTTTTCCAAACATAATTTGACAAGACAATGATTAAAATCTCACTTAGTAGCTAAACTCTTACATTTCTCCACTCTAATCTTTTTTTTTTTCCATAATAAAACAACTATAAACATTAAATCTTTGGGTCAACTATTGGCATTGATATAATGCTAACTCTTAACATTCTAGCTTAAAACAATCATTACTAATCAAGAGGCCGATCAGGGATAGCCTATCTGAATCCATGTTCAATAGTGTCATCAACGGTAGAGTTAACCATATCTTTACCGTCCCAATTTACAAACAAACCCATTAGATTAACATAACCTCTAACACCATTATGCTCTAAGTTACCCATGCTAGTATTGCCATTTACAAGGTTACCCCCAACATTAATTAACACATGCATAAACAAACTTAGATAATTAAGAAGAGCGTGATTAACATTAGGTAAACCTATATAATCATTAACATCCAAATTAGCTTAAGTATTCTGATCCTTATTAGCAATAGCAAGAACCTGCAAATTTTGATTAATATTCAAAAAAAAATGTATCATTCTCCTCAAATGAGATTAGGATACCAATTCTACCATATCTTTTTCATCTTATTCTATCTTATTTCTGCTTTCATGCCTTTTACTCTCATCGGCAGTTGTCATTATGTTCATCTTTGCTTCCACCTCAGTAACTCCTTATTTTAACACTAGCGTTTGCTCCCACATTTCTATTCTATTCTTTGTTCAAAATCTCCCTTTGTTCTACTGCTAAGATATTTCTACCTTCATCTTTACAAGCACATCTATCTTTATGTTCATTTTCCTCAGTTATTGTAACACTTATCGAAAAATTTCTCCATCAAATATTCATAACCCTATTAGAATCTACCTTATCATCATGCTTGAACTTACGCCTTTTATTTCGAAAATGTTCATACAATTCCTAAATTGCTCATCCTCTCAAGGGCCTTTCTTAGCAAGGTCCTTCAATGATGGTCCTCTTGAGCTATTATCAGATTCAATAACTTCTTCAAGTTCAAGAAAGGGAATTCTATTCAACCTATCCAACACTTGGATATCATCATGGTTTGTAGTTATAGTAATATCTAAATCAACTAAGTTTGGTAGATTATTGATTGATTTAATTTTAATAAACAATGTTAATTCAACCACATACTCCTCTCTATTATCCTTTACAATAATTGCAGCATTTGTAAACATCTCAAGGTTTAAATTCACCTTCATGTTTTCTCTCATTTATGAACTATAAGCACCCATTCAACTTGACTTAGCTTTTTAGGGATCATCTTCAAGCTCCAACTTTGCATTAGTGAAACAAATCACCATATTTGGTAACCCAATAATTCTTATCACTAATTACACCCATGCTTCTCTAAAGGCTTTAGATTGAAAATACTAGCTTTGAGGAAGCTATATACTTGAAAACTTCATCAACAGCTTTTCAAGTTATTCATGTTGCTTTTTAAGCATCTGCTCATATGTATTATATTGTGTATGTGTGTTGATTGCAAGGAGTAGAATATTAAATTCATCAGAATCTTCAATTTGTATAGCCTCATACTGTGGAATTGAGTCCACATATTGGTTCTACGTGTTTTTAAAATCGAGTTAATCTATAAAGAATCTATTTAAACCACAATGAATTGATTCAAACAATAAAAAATGGATTCAAACAATAATGAATCGATTTAAAAAGAGCATTTGTTGAGGTTATCAACAACAAAGGAAAAAGAACAAAGAAAAAATGAGAAACTAAAAAAAGAAGCTGAAAATATTATTCTTATCATCCATTCCAAAGGAATTGTAACTTTTAAGTTTCAAACGTTACCAAATACATAACAACTTCCACTAACAATATTAAAACATACAAAACATTACTTTTACACATAAACATGCTAACTTATTAGACAAATAAATACCTAAACATAAACAAATCATCTAACTAGCCTTTATACATCAACAAAACAAATTACAACTGAACTAAACTAGTTTGCTTATAGCAAAAGTTTTAGCTGCATGGTTGCGCACCAAAAGACATTGCTGTTGCAATGTTGGCCAACATTCAACACTTCTCCTTGGTATCTATGCAGCCAACGCCAATATTCTTTCTCAAACTCTCGGACCTGGTAGATCCAATGGGCTTAGCTAAAATATCAACAAACTAATCTTCTAAATTGCAATGAATCAGATTGACTTCCTTTGATTGCTCATCTTCCCTTACAAAGTGAAATTTAATCTTAAAATGTTTTTGTTTTGCCATGAAACACCGAATTCTTTGCAATTGCAACAACAGACTAATTATCAACCTTGATTTCTATTGCTTCCCTTTGTCTTAAGTTCAAATCATTCAAAAGTTTTCTTAGCCAATTGGCTTGATTAACAGCTACAGCAACTGTAATGTACTATGCTTTAGTTGTTAATTGTGCCTCTGTTTGTTGCTTTTTCAACCTCTAACAAAAAACTCATGAGCCTAGAGTGAAAAAATACCCTGAAGTACTCTTTATATCATCAACTGAACCAGCCTAGTCACTGTCTAAATACCCAACCATCTTGAGCTCTTCAGATTTCATAATTTCACCCCATAACTAAGAGTTCCTTTGACATATCTTAGGACCCTCTTAGCTGCTTTAAAGTGAGCTACAATAAAGGAATTTATAAACCTTAATAGAAGGTTGACTGCAAACATAATTTTAGGCCTCGATGCTGTTAAATAAGGCTTTTATACCCCTTTTCATCCACTTTCTCATAATCACCTTTGCTAGAAAGCTTCTCACCTTGTGCCATTGGAGTGATAGTTGGTTTACAATTTTCCATACAGAACATGCTCAAAATCTTCAAAAAAAATGCTTGTTGGCTTATAAAAATGGCATGTTGAGTCTAGATTACTTCCATCCTAAGAAAGTAGGTCATCTCCCCTAAGTCAAACATTTCAAATACAACTTGCTATTTCTTGAACTCATCAATTAACTCTTTTCTGCTGCCAGCCACAAGCAAATCACCTACATATAGTGACACAATTAGTAAAGTTTTATTTTCAGACTTCTTTACATAAAGAGTTGGCTCACTAATGCTCTTTTCAAACCCAAGCTTAGAAAGATTAGCATCAATTTTGTCATAATAGGCTCTTAGAGCCTATTTTAGACCATACAATGCCTTCTTAAGTTTGTAAACTTTGATTTCCTCTCCAGCCACTTTAAACCCTTCTAGTTGTTCAACAAAAATCTCCTCATTGAGAACACCATTCAAAAAAGAAAATTTTAAATCTAGTTTATGTATTTTCCATTACCTTTGAGCTACTAAAGAAAATAAGAGCCTTATGGTATCTAACATTGCAACTGGTGCAAAGGTTTCTAAAAAATCAACTTCATGACCCTTTGATGAACTGATCTATCAACCAGTTCCCATGTATTATTTTTATGGATCATATTCAATTTTGCTTCCATAGCTTTTTTCCAACAAACATCTTTGGCAGTTTCATCAAAAATTGAAGGTTCTAAAATGGCCAAATCACATCTTTGATAAATGTCAGTGATATGCCTTGTACCTCTAACAGGTGTGTCATCAAATCTTTCATCATTTTGAACTTAATCTTTAGCTGGTTGTAGGTCTCCTTTTTGTTGATCTTGTTTAAGAAAATTGGCATCAGTACAATCCCATTTCCATCTACTACTCTCATTGAATTTCATATCTCTACTCATAATAACTTTTTGGTGGAAGGATCAAAGACCCTGTACCCTTTCTTTGTGCTGCTATAGCCAATAAAAAATCTAGGCATTGGCTTTCTCTCCAACTTACTTCTCTTCTTAGCTGGTACAAGTGCATAACAAATACAACCAAACACTTTCAAGTGTGAAACAGATGGTTTGTATCCAAACTAGGCTTCAAAAGGTGTATTGCCCTTTACTACATTAGTTGGCAATCTGTTGAGCAAATACACTAAGGTATTCATTACCTCAACCCAAAAATTGTTTGGCAATTCACTCTCAAATAACAAGCATCTAGCCGTATCCATCATTGTTCTATTTTTCCGCTCACAAACATCACTCTACTGGTGTGTATAGATGTTGGTCAATTGATGTTGAATGCATGCCTCTTCACACATTTTTTAAAACTTTTCTGATATGTATTTAATACCATTGTCTGGCCTCAGTATCTTGAGCTTACAGTTGGCTTGATTTTCAACCATAGCTTTAAACTTCCAGAAGAAATCAACTACTTTTGAAGTTTGCTTTAAAAAATGCGCCCAATAGAACCTTGTACAATCATTAATAAATAGAACACAGTACCTACTATCACTTAGGAAGGAAGTCTTCATAGGTCCACAAATATCACTATGGACCAATTGAAGCTTGTCATGAGCTCTCTATCCTTTGTTAAATGGGAATGGCAATCTAACCTGCTTCCTAAGCTGACAGACCTCACAAATTGTACCTTTATCATCAACTTTAGACATGTTTTCAACCAGATCTAACTTGTGCAGCAAACTAAGAGATTTGTAGTTAACATGCCCTAGTCTTTTGTGCCATAAAAATGATTCATCAACTAAGCCAACCTTCAAATTTAACTAATTCAGATCTAGGACAAAACATCAATCAACCATTGCCGCTGTTACTAACTCTTGACCAGATGAGTCCATAATCATACATTTTTTATTTTTTAAAAATAAAAGAATAATCTTCCTCTAATAGCTGACCAACACTAAGTAAGTTTAGGTCAATTTCAAGTACAAAAAATACATCTGAGATTGTTTTAGTACCTAAGAGAGTGTTGATCATAACCTCTCATTTTTCCTTTGGCTTTAATGAATTTCTCATTCTCAATCTTGACTTTTGAAACAAAGTTGGTATCAATCTCTCTAAACATTCTTTCTCTTGATTTCATATGATGTGTGCAGCCACTTTTAATTAACCAATCCTTTTTTACCCTGTTGGAAGTTGCAAAACAGGATGCAATGAAGACATGTTCCTCCTAAGCTTGATTGTCATCAGTAGCTTGAGCTTGAACTTGATTCTACTATTACCGTGACCTTCCTTTGTTCTTGCAAACTTTCTCCATATGGCCTAGTTATTTACAACTTTTACACTGGATATTAGGCCTAAACTGGCAATCTCTTTCCAAGTGTGTGGACTTTTTACAATGAGTGCATGGTGGGAACTTTTTTTCCAACATCTCTTTTTGGTCTCTCCTTCTTTTTTGACCATGGTTTCTTTCCTTTATATCTTGAGCTCGAGCCTTCCTTGTTTTTAGCCTAAAAAGCTCCTTCAGGATGCTCCTCCAATCTATTAGCTCTTTTTTGCTCTTGTGCATAAAGGGCATTTATCAGCTCTAACAATGAAATAGTTGACAAATCCCTCGAATCCTCCAATGAAGAGATCTTTGACTCATACTTCTCTGAAAGGTTTGTGATTACTTTTTCAACGATCCTTCTGTCATTGAATTCTTCTCCAAGCAATATGATATTGTTGACTGTAGCCATTATCCTATCAGAGTATTGCTTGATTGATTTAGACTCTTTCATCATTCTCAAAGTCTCTCCTCAAATTGATCAACTGTTGTTGCATTATTTTATTAGATCCCTGAAACTCTTCCTTCACCTTTTCCCAAGCTTGTTTAGAAGTGTCACAGGCCATAATTCTAGTGAAGACCACATCAGAGACTCCATTTTGCAAGCAAGGCATTGCCTTGTATTTCTTAGCATAGTCATCACTATGTTGTCTAATTTGAGCTATGGTAGGATTAACTTTCAATGGAGGTGGCTCTCTATCTTTCTCAACCACATCCCACAAATCATGAGCTTGCAAATTTGTCTTCATTTTCACTACCCATACATGATAGTTTTCACTAGCAAAAACAGGTAGTGTTGGTGGTGAAAAATTTATGTTTTACAACAACAACAAAAAAACAGATTCTCTTTCTTTCTTTCTTAACCAAAAAAAAAAGGTCTTCAAAGATGACAAGCTTTTGATACCATTTGTTGGGTTATTGAATCGAGTTAATCCAAAAAGAATCAATTTAAACCACAATGAGTCAATTCAAACAATAAACAAAAGATTCAAACAATAATGAATCAATTTAAAAAGAGCATTTGTTGAGGTTAACAGTAACAAAGGACAAAGAACAAAAAAAAAAAGAGAAACTAAAAAAAGAAGAAGCTGAAAATATTATTCTTATCATCCATTTCAAAGGAATTGTAACTTTTAAACTTCAAACATTACCAAATACACAACAACTTCCACTAACAACATTGAAACATACAAAACATTACTTGTACACATAAACATGCTGACTTATCAGCCAAATCAATATCTAAACATAAACAAATCATCTAACTAGCATTTATACATCAACAAAACAAATTACAACTGAACTAGACTAGTTTGCTTATAACAAAAGTTTCATTTGCAATCTTCTGCACCAAAAGACCTTGCTACTGCAATGCTGGCCAGCATTCAACAGTTTCATATAACCTTAGGGTAGGTTAAAGTTCTTTGCTAGAACTAAAGGATTAGACCTAGTCTCCTTTCTTCTGTTGCTTTCAATAGCAATATCAACCTTAATCCTCCGTCGAGAACCTTCTTCGTTCATAGGATTATCTAAAATAGAAGATACTTCTCTCTACTCAAAATGAGTTCTATCTTCATTGTCCTTTCTTTGAGTATCCATTAAAAGGCCTAATTCCATAAACCCATTATCATTATTTTGATTACCTTGAATACTTTCCCCAAAGTGCAACTTGTTCGTGTAAAGTGGGTAGGGGTTGTTGGTACGTACAACTACCCTCAGCCTCGACTCCACAAAAGTTTATCATCTTACTCTACTTCTAAATGCATGGATTGTTCCTTTGAAACGTATTTGATCATCAAATTGGGTTTCAAAACCCAACCTCTGCCAGATAGCTCTCATATGCTCATTAAGAATATCTTTGATCTCTTGACCCTCGTAAGGGCAACTGCTTCTCGAATGTCCTATGATGTCACATCTAATGCGCATCTTACAAATTCTCTCATATCGAAAAGCCACTCATTGCCTTACACCATCATTCCTTTGGATGACTCAACCAACAATTAATAGTTGCCAAAGATTGATGGCCACTTAAACTCTAAGAAACTTGATGTTTCTAGGGTTGTTACCACTCCAGTCCACCTGAATAACATTACTTGCAATTTGACCAAATCTCGTTGCCACAAAGAGTAAGATATTCATGGGGTGAATTATGCTCCATCTAACGCCCATGTCCCCTTTCTCTAAATGAAGTGTAAGTCTGAATTCAATAATAGTTTTAATTTTATAATTATATAATCTTTAATTGATGTCATTTTGGAAAGCCTTTAATTAATGTTTATAAATGGATAATATATTAAGACCACCCTTAAACTAGTTTGACTAATTTAAGTAACCCTTTGTGCTTTCTTTAACAGTCCTATTCTTTAATTTTAACTAAAGTTTTTTTTTTCTCTTTCTTTCTTGAGAATCCAAATAACCAAGTCACAAACAATGTTCTTGAAATTAAACAATCAATTTCGTTTAATTATATATGATATTACATTATTTTCATATATATATTTATTTAAAACATGGTTATAATATATTCTCATACAAATATCTAATTTTTTATTTTTTATTTTTAATTCCAATTTAGGAATTCATCATTTTAAACAAAATAAGAATGAAACTATTACTATTGAATTTCAATATCAAATTATGACTAGAAAAGCGAAACAAATACCATACAAGAAAAACTGAAACAATTATTGAATTCATTAAAGGTGAAGAAGTGTTCATTGGGGGATCTGAAAATAGATAAAAGATTATTGTAGGATATTCATCTAAGTATATTTTTTTATAAAAAAAAAAAATCAAAAAACGATAACATAAAACTTACTTTAGCAAAGTCTACGGTTTTTTAGAATTTAGGTATCTATTTAGTATTACTTTTGAGAGCCCTTTTTGACAGTAAAAATAATGCTAATCAATCAATTTTTACCTTTAAATTGGTTTTTAAAAGTGGCTTTTCGACCACTAATAAATAATTGGAATGAGTGAAAATTGACTTCTTCCTTATACATTTAGACTGAGTTTAAATTTTGAAAGAGTTTCACTTAAATATCACCTTCGATCCATACATAATTATATTCGGACATTAAAATATTTATGCTATGGAAAAAACAATATTTAAATGTTTTTAGCTTTTAAAAAAGCCAATTTTAACGTGAATGTATACAATTCACTTTAAATTCCAAACATGGAGTCTATTTGTCTTTTGCAATCTTTTTATTGTATGTATAATTATTTCCTTTTTTAAATTTATATCAAATATATAATTATTAGGAAAGATTATGTTTATGTAATTTTAATATTTAAAATATGATTTATTTATCCAAATTAAATGTTACAAATAATTTATATTAATTTTTAAAATATTATTTAAATAATTCTTTTTACTTTTCAATAGGATATCTAAAATAGATTTTTTTTTTTTTTTTTGATAATAATAAACACTTGGAAATTTAAAAAATTGAAAAAACTAATAGATGGTTAAAAGCAAGATCCAAATTTGAATTGGCATCCCAGCATTTAAAAAAGTACACAATCGAAAGTACAGACAAATGAAAATTAAATAAAAGAAAACTAGAGATAAAATATGGGTAATATTAAAAAGAAAGAAGGAAGGTTAAAAATTATCATCTTCATTAGCTTTTACCATTCTACTAAGAGGACTAGGGCCAAGCATCTTCCTTCTCATCAAACTTCTCTTCCTTATAACCTCCATTTGATTCCTCCTCCTAACTTGCATCATTGCTTCTTCTTCCACAACAAATCTCCTCATTAATACATCGTCCGTCAATGATTTACCACGGAAAACTCTTCTTCCTTCCGTGCTAAGTCTCGCGCTTGGTGTTACCCTTTCTTGCGCCAGGGGAAAGGCCTTAGACCTAGGGTAAGTGTTGCTTCTTCTAGGGGGAACATCAGCACGAAATACCTCGTTGTAGGAAGAGATTGGTGCACATAGACAAACTCGAGTAAACGTAGTGGCAACCCTTAGGGAAGTACATTTCCTTAGCTTCTCCGATCTATTGGGATGAGTTGAAGGGATTTCGGTGGACTTGGGAATCGCTTTCCAAAATGTCGCATTCGCCATGGGGATTTCAGTTGGTCTTGAAATGGTTTTCCACAGTGTTGTAGCATTTGTAGTAGGGATTCCGGCCGTCTTCGAAACAGTTTTCCATACGGTAGCCCTCTCCATTGCTCTTTGATACCAAGGCTTCCTATGGGAAAATCAAGCAAAACTATAGCATCAAATCTTGAGCAAGACTTTTTTTTGGAAAACTGTTGAGGATGAAGACCAAAACGCCAAAATCGTAAAAAAGCCACTATCAAAACCACAATCAACTTTATACTTACTACTACATATATCAAAGAAAGTTAAATTCATGCTTCTTTTTGGATACTTTCATATTCACTATGCATATATATATATTAAAATAATGTTGCTTCAGAAGTAACCATGCTCCGTAGATATTCAGATATCAGTATGGAATATGACCTCGAAGACCCTGTCAATGTCAGTCAAACTTAAAAAAAAAAAGTTTTTGAATATATATATATTGATTTTTAGCTGGATTGGCATGAATATTATTGTTTATGCAAGAGGATATAGATTTGAGTGCATTGAAGCGCATTATCTTCTTATTATTTATGGGTTGGAAAAGAGTTATAAATAATTCTAGATATTATGTCAAATAAAACAGATATGATCAGATCCTATAAATATAAAATCTTAGACAGTTTCTTAATTAGGGTTAAGAGAGATTATAGGTGTTAGATCAAAATTAGGACAATATCAGTATACATTAGAATTGTTACTTGAACAAGACACCCTCTACGACAATATATCTTCTTATATTTTCAGATTGCAACTTTTATTTTTTATTTTTTTTTGTAAAAAATAAATTGTAAATGATCTTAGCAACGATTTTTGGACGATCAAATGCATACTTTCTGATCAGGGTTTATGTATTTTCTTTTTGGTATAAAGGGTCTGTGCTGTTCTTTAGTTACAAATTTACTATCTATATCTACACTTACTGTACAAGTATCTCCTGAGTTGACGTCACCAATTAAATAAGTGAAAAAAAATTAATATACCTTTTTTTTAATGATAATTAATATCATACCTAGTGTCATTTAGTATAAATATTACATAATGGATTTCAGGTAGGCAAGATTGGATTGGAATTTCTTACACAAGCCATAAGGCTCAAACCATTGACTTAGCTTAGCTTATTGGATCAAATCAAGTAAAGATATAGGCCCACTAAGCAAAACACTTTGTGGACAAATGTGCAAAAGAAAGCTGCAGAGTCTGCAGATTTTGAACATTTCCTACTCAAATCAAAATTGCATGAAAATCAGGGGCATATTAACTACCTTGTATGCAAACTTGCCGAGCTGATCTCAACAAGTTTTCAAAATCAATTCAATTTGGGTAGAATTGGCAACACCATTCCTATCTATTCTATGAACAAAATTGTTCACAGCAAAAACAGACAATCGATACTAAAACAGGTGATAATTCATGAGAAATGTTTGAATTGATCCGAGCAATGTAGCAGCATTCGGATTACATGCAGAAAAGGAAAAAAGAAAGAGAGAAAAAGGTTTACCTTGTGTGAGAGTTCTTAGGATCTTGCATGAACAAAGCAAGGTGAAGAGCGATGAATGAAAGAGGTGAGCAAAGATGAGAAAACAGGGAATTTTCATCTGTGTGTTGAAAGAGAAAGAGAAAGAGGTGAAAAATACACAAAAAAAAAAAAAAAGGCTTTTGGCCTTCAAGTTGAAGGGATGAGTCTGAAAGGCATGGGAGAGTTGGCAATGTGATGTGCCCTTCTTTTCTTTTCTTTATTACGAACACTCTTTGCTTTTCATTTGGCAGCCATGATTTCAACTGATTTCTTTCTCCTTTTCTTAAGAGAGAGAATCTCAATTTTTAAAGGCAAAGTTTCATTGTGACTACTTTTTAATGCAATTACTCTATTACCCCTTCATGTCACTTTACAACCTTGTAAAATTTGTGCTCCCCGTATTTTTAATACTCTCCGTCAAAATTTGTCAAATTAACATTATGTATTGACAAAAAATAAACATATTAAATTAATAAATTTGACAGAAATTACAAATATATATAATGATTGAATTAAAAATTTTAAATTAGAACAGTAAGAGAATTGAATTTTTTAACCTTTAAAGTAAAAGGACTAAATCTGAAATCCTGCATAAGTACAAGGACTAATATGAATTTTAACCCACGTCATATCAAGGCAAAGTTTGGATTGTGAACATGAACAATGGATTCGAATGTTAAGACGAACATTGTATATTTACGTATAAAGGAGCTCTTAATTTTAAATTCTATGAATTTTAGCTTTATGATTACATGTGTTCTAATTTATAATATTGAAATATTATTCTTTTCATCCTTTACATTTGAAAACATTTTACGATCTAAAGTCAGTAAATGGTATACTTTAATCATTTTTAACCTTTTAACAAAATGGAATATTTATATTTTTGATCCCTCTCAAAAATAAATAATTTAATTTAAACTATTTTCATATAACTTTTCTTTTGAGTTTTGATCCGATCACAGATGAAACAATTTCATATTAATCCAAAAGTGGGTTGTAAAGTAAATCATAATTATAATTGAAGGGAGCATTCAGTATAATCATGTTTTGATGCAAAGGTTAGTATAATTATAGCAAGTGAGATTGTTTTAGTTGAAGACATGCATGCATGGCCTTTGTTACCAAAATCATGAAGGAAAAAGAAAACATAAATCAACTCTTTTTGGTTAGGTTTCATATTTCAACCTAACTATGAATTTTAGCAAATTGAGATCAACTATTTTCCAAGTTGAAGACCAATAATTTTGTTGTTTCCTTTCCATATTTCTTTGTACATAAACAATGATTAAATATCCTAATTTTATTATTCTAAGTTCTAATTTAGTAAAATAAATAAAATATTAGGTCAAGACAATAATTATTAATATTATAAAAATAAAAAAAATCAAATTTGAATATAATAAAAAATAATTAAAATAGATATTTATAGACAAAATAATAAATCATGAATTTGACTTCTTCTTCTTTTATCATGATTTATTTTCGAGATTCATAACTACTATTTTCAACTATATTATCTCTCAAATTTAAACATGTATTTTTCCTTACTACTGCTTTTATAGTGTTGGTATGAATTTGACTTTGATTAGCCTTTTCATAGCAGTCTTTAATGGAGTATCTATTGTAATATTATAAAAGCATGAGCCTTAAAATTGAGATAAATTTTTATATGCCCAAAATCCACCAAAATGGTGGGCTTTGTTCTTTTTTGGTAAGTAGTATATAGGTATTATATTACTTTGCGAATAAGATATAGATTAATGTTAGAATGGATGGGCATGGCATCATGATTCAAATGTGGGTGGTGTCATATCAGAAACTCCAAAAGCTGCTGCAAAAGGGAGACATTATGATTGGGGATGTTTGGATTAATTACACATTCTCTCTCTACATCTTTCTTTATCAAACTCCATTAATTTATCTATCATTTTCTCATGCAAAATTGATCTATTATGTTCCAAAGAAGAATAATGTAATAGATTCATGTTGAAGTCAAAATTTGATGTGGAGGTGGCCATTAAATTATAAAAATTTAATATTAAAGTTTTGATTAAATCAAGGCACAAAGGAGAGCTTTACATGATGGAGTGGAGTGGAGTAGTTACAGGTTTCAATTATATATATTTCCATTATCACATTGAGTTGATACCCATAAAAGAGAAATGGAAAGCATTTTTCATTTATGTGTAGAGGGGGATATGATATGATATGATCTTTCCATAAGACTGACAAAATTTCTTTTTTACAGGGTCAAAAGATACAACTCTCACTCATCTTTTGCTTTTCTTTTTTCTACAATATTTGTAGACCCGCCTTTCAAATCGTTTTCTACTAAGACCACTTCCACCATGGAAGAAAAAAGTTAGTAGTCTTGGGAAGCTTTACTAAGCTTAATAAAGTGAAAATGTCAAACTAATGTTATTATTTGTTAACAAAAATTAGATATTATTGATAAATCTTACACCCTTCTAAGTTTTTCATTCTTCAGATTTATAGATGATAATATTCCGACTCTTCATTTTTAATACATACTCCGACATGGTTAGGTTTACAATAATTTTCGACTACAGTGAGTAGTTGAGCTCATTTGCTACAGCCATTAAACAGATTGAAGCAAATAAGAGGAACTGACTTCAGTCATTTAATCAGATCAAAGTTCATTGCAAATTTGAGATGGAGAGGTAGCTCACAGTGTCAACAAACCATGATCACTAAACTGTAGATTAGAATTTTGACCCCATGAACACCGTTGGTTGAAGCTAGTTTATCAGAAACTACAACTTAGTGGATCCATAAAATCAAGGAGTTCTAGTTACAGTGCCTATTGAGTGCTCTTAGTGATTGGTTAGCAATGAGTGTTGAGCCTACTAAGCTTAGTGAACCATCAGAATTCCAAAAATGAAGTCATTGGCTATTATCAGGCTCACCTGACTGTTTCCTGCTCCAACCACCTGAACCAGCTTTACGTTCCCCTCGCTTTCGTTTGCTCTTAGGGAAACAGATGTCTGCAGCTAGGCATTGTCTCAGAGTTGATTGCTCCTGAGACACCACGTTTTTGGTTGCATGATTAGGTTCTGATGTCAGAATGCGGGAAGGATTGGTGCTCTCTACTTCTTCGACTTTCTCAGTTTGATGCTGTTGCTTTATAGACCGACTGTTTGTTGTCATTAAAACTTGTTTGTCTCCAGCATTTCCTTCGTTCTGTATCAGAACATTTTCCACAATCTACAAAACACATAGGTATCGTAATGAATAAATCCTCATATATCCAGGGGAAAGAAAATGCAGATCAGTTAAGCTTACATCTTCGCACGAGTCTACGAGTTGCGGCTGATGGCAGGTAACTTCAGCAGATGACAATAATCCAACTGTGCTTTCGATTATATCTGGGACATGGAAAGCCTCTCCATAACTTGAAACAGCACTTGCAGGCATAACCAAATCTCCAACATATTCGGAAATCTGCTGAGTTGTGTTATATGCAGGTCCAACAGATATTGTGTCTCCATTTCCAGCCGAAAATGTAGGGCTAGGAGCGGAGCTGGTTTGAGCATCACAAGCAGCAAGGAGGCTCAAATTCTCAGAGGAAGAAAACTTCGAAGCATTTTTGGACATCACCTGATCAAGTTGACTCCTGAGTTTTTGAACCTTAGCATGCACAATTTCAATCTTCCTAAGGACTTGCTCCAAGGAATTATTTCCATCTCTGAACTCGAAAAGCAATTGATCGTTATTAACGTCGAATTTATCATTGCGCTCTGTATCTTGGTCCATATTGGCTGCACCAATTGCCAAAGACAACTTCATAGTCAAAACTAAGAGAAACTGAAATCTATGAAAACGTATTCTTCGAAATGCTGACTATTATTAATTCCGTTTGACAATCAACATATATGATCACGTTTTTCAGCCTATCAGCCTATTTTTATATAATGGAGCCATTTGATTTCCCAGGATCCATGGCAATACTTTATTGCAAAATGAATAGTTATGAATGAAGTTAACATATAGGAAATTGATTCAGTGAAAGGGAAAATGATATTACCTGTGTTGGGAAAATCATCAGCAATGTAAGCACCATCCGGAATGGTTTTCCTGTTTTCTGAAATATATTAACGAGCAAATCATACTTGAGCATTGGGGTTAAGGAAAGATGAGAAAAACACTTAAACCACAATGATAAAGAACAAAGAATAAGCTCATACCAAAATATGAAAATAAGTTATGACATGACATGTACGATGCTATATCAGTTGTTTCTTCTATTCTCTTTCGTCTCCTCCGCTTTATGGCCTTTCTACGGTTATACTGACTACAAAATGGCAATGACTTTGAACCAAAACCTTCTAGTGCAGATTGGTCGATTCTGGAGAACTTGCTCTGCTCATATGAAGATATTTCTCTGCTGTATTTTATTGCTTGAGACTCAATTTGTTTGATTCTGAGTTCTGCCCATTTGCAGCGCCACATGAGAGGCCGAATGAAGCTCCTCCAATGACTTGTCAGCCTCTTCTTCCTAAAGGGCATGTATGAAACAGCAATAATATAAGATTACGACATGTCTGCTTGCATGGCAAAGTCAAAGATTGACGAGTATCATGTAATGTTTCGACCCATAAAGATATGGATGGAAAGAACTGAAAACAGGAAACCCCTATTGTTTTGAACAGACAACTATATTGATTATATGCTTCGAGACAAGACAACTAGGGTTATTGCACTAGACTTTTTATATTCAAATGCTCAAACATGTGTATAGATGTGTGTGTTTATAATGATTAAAAGCACACCTCATATGAAACACGCTACTAAACGGTTCGTAAGCAGATCCAAAAGCAGCACCACCAAGGAACTGGGATTCAACTTCAGCATCACTCAATCCAGAACATTTCTCGGCATCAGACGTGGTGTCGGCAAATGAGCTGGAACACTCAGTCACATCCGGGTCCTCAATTTTAACCGTTCTGATGTCATTATTGTTTGTACATCCAATTATATCAACCTCGATATCTTCGGAAGTCTTGGGAGCCTTTTGCTTTTGCAACAAACCCTCCATGTTATCATTATTCATGCACCTTGAACTCTTCCCATCCAAGCTATCGAAGGGAGTTGGCTTTTCCTTTTCAACTGCGGCTTTTGGAGCACAATGTAGTTTACTATCTGGATTAACATCCATCAGTATTTGTTCAGAAGCCATACAACAATCATAGTACCAAAAAGCAATGTGCCAAAGAAAATTCCTCCGTGGTTCACCTTCATGCTGATTAAAAAATGGGCTTATGTTAAATCTTTCAACATTAAATAAGTGGTTCTGATCAAACAGAAGCCCTTAAATGTGTACAAGAAATCAATGGTTGTGTAGATAACTAAGGCAAATTGTATATAAAGCTACCATATCTGAAGCCTAGAAATCCAACTATTTTCAAAAATGCATTTTTTGTGCTTGAATTTTGTGACATTAAAAAGAACTTGTTTAACAGATTTTCCAAATTTTCTGTAACAGGTGACTAAATTCTTCAAATTTCAGAGACCATTTGCTATGTTCATTAAAGAAAAAAAATTGACGACTGCAATGTTTGTAAGCTCAATTGAATTTCAAATCAACTACAAGATAAACAATTGAGAAGTAGAAACAAATTTAAGCATTCAGTGAATAATTTACCAAAAACAGAACAAAATGGAAGCAACTTGTTTTGCAGAAATTGAAGAAACAAAAACCCAGAAAAGGAAAAAAAACAATAGAGCAGTAAAGCAATATCTCCAAAGAAAAGCTTAACAATCTGAAAAATTCAAAGAAACCCTGTACCATCCTTAAATTTGTGATTCAGCCATCATGTAAGAAACAAAAATCATGTCAACATGCATGCATGCATCAACACATTCACATACATGATACATGATGCATCCACATACATTGGAAGTAAGAAATGATCATGAAAGTACAAACAGCTTTCAAAGAAAAAAAAGTACTCCAACCTAAATTCAAAACAACCCAATAAGGTGAAAGAAGAAACTAAACAAGCAAGGTACAAAAAGGAAATAGAAGAAAACAACAACAACAACAACAACAACAACAAAAGTAAAAGAAAAGAAATAAAAACCATGTTTCCTTCTTCTCCAAATAGTACCTATATTAAGTTATATACGTATAAAAGTACGTATGAAGAAGAGCATAAGAATCTATGAAGAAATTAAGAAAGGATGGATAGAGAAAGTACCAGGAGAGAGTGAAGTGAAGAAGGAAAAGAAGGCGGCGAGGGAGAGAAATGAGGAAGTTAACGTTGTAGTAATAAAACCTAAAGTGGAACCACTTTTAGTTTTGTCTTATTACTGTCTAGTAATTTTACATTATACTTCCTGCGTTTCCTAACGACAACTTACATTTCATTACGGGTTTTCTTTTCTTTTTCTCTTCTCTCTGCTCCTTTTTACATTTGCCTCCTTCTTGATTGCCGTGTGTGGAGAAAATTGAAAATCTAATAATAGGAATTTTGGTTTTATTTTTATTAAATTTATTCTGTTTTGAGATAAAAATATATTTAATTTCGGCTTTGTTTAGGATTGTTTTTCGAAAGTATTTTTCAACCTAAAAGTAAAAGCAATGTTTTTTAGTTTTTACTTTTCGCAAATATACTTTTACGAATAAATGATAATTTTAACTCTTATAATATAGTTTATATAATATTTATATGGTATATGTAATTATTTTCTTATTAAAATTATTTTTTATATATAATATTATATATTTAAATTTTTATTGGTCATATTTTATCATTTAAAATATAGTTTACATATTCAAATTAATTTTTATGAATAATTAATATTAATTGCCTAAAAAAAATTAAAATTTATATTTCATATATTAAAATATTAACAAAAAATTATAATAAATTATTTTTTATATTCTTACTAAAATATTATAATATTAATTAATTTGAACATTTTTTAAATGTATATTTATCATTTTATAACACAATGTCTAAAATGGACATTTTATTTATCAAAAGTACTTTTTGATAACAATATTAAACACTTAAATCTTAACCCAATTTTTTTAAGGGAAAGGATTGAATGAAACAGTTACGCCATGTCATTCGTGTCTCTTCCCAATCAATTAATCACATGTCAGTTAATTTTTACATGTTATTTACACCTCATTTGATTAGATTTTTTAATCATTTAATGACATATCTCATTTACACCTCATTTAATTAGATTTTTTAATCACAAATCCCTAAAATCTCAATTAAAAATTACTCAACCCTAATAAAAATTTTGTATTCACGTCTCTGCCCTGTTGCTCAACTGCTATTATTTTTTTGCAAAGAATCGCTTTGGTCGCTTCACGCCTCTCCTCATTGCTTTTTTTTTCAAAGAATCGCTTTCTTCTTGATTTGCTTTGGTTTTTCGTGTGGTCACGTAATTTATTTTACAGGTGAGGTTTTTTTTTTTTTTTCTATTATGCTAAAATAGATAAGAGAGCAAGAAAGTCAATGCTAGATCCTAATAATTAAATGAATAGTTTAAACTATTCTTGAGCAGAAAACAAGGATCTAATCTTTAGTCAGCTTTTCATGTAATACAATATAATTAAATAGTTTTAGATAAAATTAGTGAATTCTAGCATTATACTCAATTGGATCAACATGTTAAGTTATCCAAGGCTGGTTGGGTGATTTAGTTTGGGATGTTAAGTGTTTCCACTTGATTTTCATTTGTTTGAAATATAGTTCTATTTAGATTCTTTGAAATAATTGTGATTTTTAATAATAATGACTTAGCGTACTGAAAAAAAAAATTATATGATTTTTGAGCCGTGTTTTTATTAGATTTTAATTGTTCTTTTAAATTTTTTAACGATTTCTTGTATTATCATGATTTTTTATTATATATTAAAATTTATTCTCAGGTTTTGTTAATTTATAATTTTTATTTATGGAAACATATCAAGATGAAATAATTCATCTTGTCGAGAAACAAGATAATTCTGTTGAAGAAATAAAAGTGGGACTGAAAATGCATTCCGAAGAAGAGGCTTATAATCTTTATAATCAGTTTGCTTTGAGTAAGGGGTTTAGCATTCGAAGAGGAAATAAGAGACGAAGTATGACTAAACCTATAAGACAACGTGAATTTTGATGCTCGAAATCTGGGTATCATGAACACGAAGATATTGGCAAAGTGAAAAAATTTAATCGTCTAGAGACAAGGACAGGTTGTCAAGCTAAAATTTGTTTTACAATAGAAAAAGGTGTTTGGGTTGTTTCTTACTTTAATGATTATCATAATCAACACTTAGCAACTTTAGAAGAAAGAATTAATTTAAGATCAGAAAGAAAAATTTTGGAAGGACATGGAGATGTTATTCGTTCAATGGTTGCTGTGGGAATTAAACAAACAAGTTCATATTTGTTTCTCAGGAAGGAGATTGTGTTTGAAAATATTACATTTACCAAATGAGATTGTCATAATTTCTTGCGAATTAAAAGAGAGAAACTGATTGAAGCAGGGGATGCACAGAGCATTATTAATTTTTTCAAATATAAGCAAGCTGAAGACCCTATGTTTTTTTATTCAATGCAAGTGGACCAGAATAATCGACTAGCTAATTTTATTTTGGAGAGATGGAAGATCAAAATTGGATTACGATTGTTTTGGAGATGTTCTTGTGTTTGATACCATGTATAGAACCAATAAGTATAATTTGGTTTGTGCTATATTTTTCGGAATCAACAATCATTGGAATAATGTTTTGTTCGGTTGTGTTTTTTTATCAAACGAAACCACTGAGTCATTTACTTGGCTATTTGAAACATTTTTAGAAGCCATGGGCCATCAACAACCGAAGAGTATTTTTACTGATCAAGATCAAGCGATCATGAAAGCAGTAGAGATTGTCCTCCTAGAACCTTCTCATAGATTATGCATGTGGCATATTTCAAATAATGCTAAACAACATCTTGCTAGTCGTTTTGTCAATGCCGAGTTCAAAGCACAATTTAATAAATGCTTTTATGGATGTGAAAGTGAAACAGAGTTTAAATCAAGTTGGGCTACCATGATTGAAAATTTTGAACTTCAAGATCATGCTTGGCTTAAGAGACTATATGAGCTTCGCGTAAAATGGTGCCCTGCCTTTCGCATAGATATTTTTTCGGCTCGAATTAGATCCACTCAAAGAAGCGAGAGTATGAATAGCATATTACATCAGATTATGAATTGCTCTTTATCTCTTATTCAGGTTATACAACATTATGAGGAAAAGGCAAAAGAATTTCGCTAGATAAAGTCAAATCAAAATTTTCGATGTAAAAATGGAGCACCAAACAAAGTTAATGGACGTGGGATTTTGAAGCATGCATCCAATGTTTAAACTCTTGCTATGTTTAAAAGGTTTGAAGAGGAGTTGATGGATTGCATAGGCTTGAATTGTATTGAATTTAGTAACATCAAAAATATTTCTTTATATCATGTGATTGAAGATGGACGTGAAAGAATTTACTGTGTGGAGTTTGATGTTCCAAATAGCATTATCTCATGTAGTTGTAATATGTTTGAAAGTCTTGGATTACTTTGTCGTCATGCTTTGCTGGTTTTTCTTATGAATAACATTAAAGAGATACCCAAAAAATATATACTTAGGAGATGGACAAAAAAAGCAAAGTCGTTGCTGGCAAATGATTTTAGAGCCTCATCAGCACATGAAGAAAAATCTAGTTGTTTATTGCGCCTCAGTGAGTTGAATCATATCGGTTACAACCTTTTTGACAAAGGTTCATCGACTCCTAAATGTACTCAAATTGTCAAAGAAAAACTATTGGAGGCATTGCACTTAGTTGAAAAGGAGATGGCAACTATGCAAGAAGCTAATGATTCGGAAATTTCAAAGCATACATCTTTTCAAGATGCTATCAATGATGGCAATGGGAGATCAAGTGAAAAATTAATGTTTGATCCTGTATGTGCCAAAACAAAGGGTTCAAGAAATTCTCGAATGAAAAGCCAATTCGAGAAAAATCAAAAGAAAAAAAATAAAGAAGGCAATGCTCTCTCAAGTTTCAAAAGATAAGGAGAAAATATCAAGTGAGTATGCTTTCCTTTATTATTATATTTGCATCTATTTGTTATGTTATTTAATTAATTTATGTCTTGAATTTAACAAATAATTTTTATTTTGACCAAGGGAAACAAAACAAATCACTTATGCACAAATGTTCTCCAGTAGTGCCTCTCCCAATGGAGTCTCAAACTCATGGTTATTCTTCCTATCATCAAATCCCAATGTTAATGACTCCAAACTACCATAATCACTTTTTTCATCCTCTACAGGTATTGATTGAATGCATTATTTTTTTTAAATGTCAAAAGTCATAAATATTTAAGTACATGTATTGTAAAAATATTTTTATGTAGGATTTTTCTTCAAATTGGAGGTTCAATTCTTCATCTAACATGAGTTATACTAAATTGCTGGAAGAGAATGATCCATCGCTATTCAAGACTCAAGTAATATGTTTTTACTTATATTGTCACAAATTATTATATATATAATTTAAGGGTTTATCTAATAGTATAAAACTTTTAATGTAGGAACATTTCTCAAATGGTTTAGAATCTCAAAAAGACTGATGATAATTCATGAGAAAGACTTCAATTTTATTATTATTTGTAATTCTTTTATAATTTTTTGAGAATAATACTATTATATGGTTTTTATAGTGTTATCTTGTATTTTATTTTAGTTATTATTTAATATGGAATAAGTTCAATCAATATTTTTGTAAGTATATTGTTTTGGTAATTCGATGTATTTGTTATTCTATTATTTGCTTTTTATGTTGGATTATCAAATGCACCTATAAATCATTGAAAATATTAATTTTAGATTATTTGTTCTATTTTCAATCGGTTATCTAAACAAAGATCATGTTACTTCGATAATAACCAATTAATTTTTTTTTATACAATTGAATAAGTAAAGTGCAATGGGGAAATGAGGAAAGATTTACAAATATAGAGATTTAACCTTGAACTTCATCTCAATCAACTTAAAATCCACACAAATTTTTCACTGAGCAAGTGAAACATACACAATAACCAATTAGTTGCTATATTAAATCGATTGCTGAATAGAATAGCCAAAATCGAAGCTCAACTGAATATGCACAATATCAACACGTAATTTGTTTGTAAATTGAATCACAATGATAAACATTACAGCAGTTTGTTTTTGAAGGTGGCCTTTCTAAAACCTGCAATTTCATTGAAACATCACCAGAAACTTGAAGAGAACAAAGACAGAGTAATAGTTATTACAGGCACTTGCTTAACTGTAGTGTTCTTGTTGCTCTTTGCTGGAGTTTGGTGACGTTATTGCCAAATTCTTCCATCATGCAAACGCTAGCGAAAATCGAGTATAAGAGCTGTGGACCGAGTTGTTGTAGCAAGCGCGGGAAGAGCAAACCAACGAAGAAATTGATTACCTGAAGAGCAATGTAAAAGCAACCAAGAAAAAGAACATCAGAATATAGCAATAAGATTCTCTATTTCTATTTTGTTTCCTAATAATTTCATATCCTAGCTTATGAAACTGCGAAAGCTGTCACAATCTCTTCGGAAAAATGATATGGAAGAGAAAGAGAAAAAGAAAAGAAGAGAAAATTACACAGTGCACTGGCATACAGAACGCCATAGCTTTTGCCCAGATTCAATTAGGGAAAATTTCAGGTAGAAGGAGACCTAGAACAGGACCAGCTCCTAGTGCAAATGTTAAGACGAACCTGCATATTGTAATCCATATCCAGAAATCAAATATCTATTGCCTTCCAACAATCAATGCTGACATTTGTCATAGGCAATTTATAGTTTTCCACAATGACTAGCATGATCAATGACTAAAAGTTCCGCCTTAGTGGTTGATAGTGAACAGATATAAAAACAACTAATATTAGATATATTGGTAATCTTTTCATCATTTTCAAGCCATCAATTCCACTTCTAGGTTTCTGCTTATTCCAATGGTCAGGATCTCAGGTTCGAGAACCCAAACACAATGAACTTACAACCAATATTTCCAACTTATACAAAATAACCCAACATGTTGATCCAATTGAACATAATGCTAGTATTCACTAATTTTATCTAAAACTACTTAATTATATTGTATTACATGAAAAGCTGCCTAAAGATTAGATCCTTATTTTCTGCTCAAGAATAATTTAAACTATTCATTTAATTATTAGGATCTAGTATTGACTTTCTTGCTCTCCTATCTATTTTAGCATAATAAGAAAAAAAAAAACCTCACCTGTAAAATAAATTACAGCAGCCACGCCAAAAAACCAAAGCAAATCAGCAGGAAAGCAGTTGCTGGAAAAAAAATAACAGTAGGGCAGAGGCGTGAAGCAAATACGTGAAGCAGCAAAGTAGTTGCCAGAAAAAAATAATAGCAACAGGGCAAAGACGTGAATACAAAATTTTTATTAGGGAAGATAGAATTTTTATTAGGGTTGAGTAATTTTTAATTAGAATTTTAGGGATTTATGATTAAAAAATCTAATTAAATGAGGTGTAAATGAGATATGTCATTAAATGATTAAAAAATCTAATAAAATGAGGTGTAAATGACATGCAAAAATTAGTTGAATTGTCATTAATTGATTGGGAAGGGACAAAAATGACGTGGCGTAACTGTTTCATTCAATCTTTTAACTTTTAAGACTTGAAAACTTAAGGAATTTATCCAAAATATTATAAGGGTAAACTATCCAAATGGTCACCAACTATGCTAGCGTTTATGTTTTGGTAACTCAATTTAAAAAATTTTTAATTTAGACATTAACATTTAAATTCGTTCCTGTTTTGGCTACTAGTCGTTAAATTGATAACTGAAAGTCTTTTCCCTAACTGGTATAATAACACATATTGTATCAATTTAATCCTCAAACTTCTTAACCAAAGCTTTCAGGTTTTGAAATAGATGTATCCCACATCTATAAATTTGTAATACCCAAAAATGAAAGGAAAAAACTTCTCTCAACTACAAATTAATAACATAATTTAAATTACTCTTAAAATGCCTCTAATTTAAAATCAATTTTATATATTAATAAATAAAATTTTAAAGGTACTTACCTTTTGAATTGTTATGTAATATCAATAATATAATCTAAATTACTCTTAATTTAACAACCCAATTTCCAGTGGTGTTAGAAAATATTATTTCGAAACCTTGTTTCCATAAACCGAGCCCTTAAATATTAAATAGGAATATTTATAGAGATGTTATAAAAATATATTGAAATTCAATTAAGTAAATTAGCCGAAAAAGTGGTTAATTTGGGGCCCAAGGACTAAATTGTAAAATTTCAATCACTATAGAGTTTTAATTATGAAAAGGTTTGGGACTTATATAGCAATTATCTTAGGGACTAAAATGGTTAATAAACTAATTTTATTTAAATGTTCGTGGATGATGATGGTGCATGTCATTAGAATTAAATAATTAATTGTTAAAGTATAATTAATCAAGATTAAGTTAATTAATTAAGTTAAATTATAAACTAAACTTAGTATATAAACTAAAAGTTAGTGGAGAGATGTTATCTTCTTCATTTCTACCATCCACCATTAAAGAGAGAGAAACTTTAAACCCTTGAGCATTCGACCAATTCTATCAAGTAAGTCCCTAAGTCATTTTCTTTAATTTTTTATAGAGTTATTATCATGGGAGCTTAATTTTGCTATCCCATGTATCAATTTTTCCAATTTTTGAAATTTTGATAAGTTTTCATTATTAAGAAATTGAAGAATTAGACTTGAAATTGATAGAAATTAAGCTTAGATTAGAAAAAGGACCAAATTGTAAAACTTAACAAGCTTGATTATTAACCTTGTTACATTAGGAATCAAATTGAATAAAATGAAAATATGTTATGATATTATGTTAAGAATAGAAATTATAGGATCCCTAATGAGTAAATGTGAAATCGAATTTTAATCTAAAGCTTTATATCAAAAGTTATGCTTGTTCTAAGTTTAGGGACTAAATTGAATAAAATGAAAAATATGCTTGACTTGATGTTTGAATGTGAATCAATGGAAGTTGATATCGTTTATTTTATTGTGTTATCGTATGTAGCAAATGTCGACGTTAAGCCATTGACAGAGAAAGGAAAAACGAGAGTTGTTAATGAGCGACAAGGAATCTCAGTTTGTATTTTTATGATTCAGAATAGATTTAATTTCTTGCATATACATGTTAATTACATGATTGAACATTGAGATGAGTATATAATTGTCGTATGAATTAATTTGTTGTGATTGTTATTGAATATCGTGATAATGGACTGAATTAAATAAAATGGAAAATAAGTATGATTTTGTGGAACATGGTTTGTAATATCTTAATGGATTGAAACATGTTATATGGTATGAGTTAATTGTGTGTTGACGATGAATTGAAATGTGATTCTGAAATTGGTTGTGAAATTATATATATACGAATTGGATTGAATTGAAATGAGATGAGATAAACGATTGTTATGCGATAGAACAGTGTACAGGGTACGAAATTGCAAATGTGATCGAACACAGGGTATGACAGGTGAATGTAAATGATTACATGGTATGAATATGTGAGTAAGAATGATTACAGGTATGATAATGCATATATGTAAAATTGATGCCAATGTGAACTTAATAAAAGATTTGGATACGATTGGCATGCTAATAGGGTCATATGTGCGCTTGTACAAGATATGTGATTGTACAAATATCATTACAGGTTATATCAAGATCCAGTATCTGTTGCAGATCATCAAGTATTATATGTCTTTATGGAGACCTTGGTGTAGTGGAGGGATGTATTGAAAATGTTTATGCATTTTATGCCTATGAGCTTTGTACTTCGATGCCCTAGTGTGGTGTAGTTTAAGCTCTTACGGGCTAATTGGTGCAGTGTAGTTTACATGCATTTGTGAGTAAAAGGAAATTTAAATAGCCAATTACATCATATTAAGAATATATAATGCATTCCACTTGTTTATCATAGTATTATCATTTTTCTTAAGTTGGTATCGAGGTGGTAAAGAAAATATTTTATAGATGTTAGTGATACGGGTTCAAATTTACACATTTATAGTTTTTATTATGTTTTTTAAAAATTAAAAAAAAAGATAAAAATATCATCGAATAATATAACGTATTTTAATTACGGAATGACATTTTTGAAATTTTCCTAACTAATTTGGTGCATTGTTAATTCTTGACACTAACTCAATCAGAGACTTAAATAATATATATATATATATAATTGATGGAACAAATAAAGTATGCATAATTCATTTAAAATGTAAATATTTTTCGTGAGTCATTTTACAGGAAAAAAAATTTATTTTATGTTGACCTGTAAGTCATTTTCTATTGATCAAGTTGTTTTCTGTGAAACAAACACAAGAAAATACAGAAAATATTTTTCGTAAAACTTTTTACATGTAAACAAGTGTAACCTTATATTTCAAAGGCTTAAATGAAATTTTGGCCCCCAAATTATAGCACTAGGTACTTCAATTTTTTTTTTTTGGTAAAAATATACTTAAACTAGGATTACTTTACATTTTTTAGTTCAATGGTTTGTAGCCGTTAAAAAAATTTGTTAACCAATAATATTATCACACGTTGCAAAAATAATGATTTATTTATTTTTCTTTTTCTTTTTCTTCCTTCCCTCTCTCCCATTAAACTCACCTTCTTTAAAATGCTCTCTCGTTATTATACAATCAAATATATAAACTAATTCTAAACTATACATTTTTCAATTTAAAAAAATAGAAAATAGCTTTTAACAAGGATTAGATAATGAACAATCACAAAGCTCTCCCTTGATTGCAATATGTTAATCTGGGTTTCCAAACTCACAATAAGTTCAAGTTTTTTCCACAGCACCATAATTTATAAGCTTCCCCGAAATCACACTGAAATTTGATAAATGAGGAAACTTTGTCCTAACATCAACAAAGAAAATGGCCTTGAGACGGTTCTGGAGGTTTCAGTCCCCCGAAGAAATGTTCAAACCTGTTTAGAAAGCATGTTAACATGGATGAAAGGTTAAGCCTCCAATAAGTGGTCCTAACCTATGCTTGCCGATCGGATTAACGAGCTTCGCTTCCTCCTTTACCTTGTTGGATCCCCTTTTATCCCTCTCCAACAATTGGGCCACTCTATTTACAAACCCATCAAGGACTGCTCAATTGTAAACTCTTCTCATATCACACTTTTCCTTCTTAATTTTGCCCATTTTTTTATCTTGGTTTACACATGATGTGCCATCTCGTATTGATTAAATTTTGAATTGTTTTCAATGTTATGTTAAAACTAGGTATTTCAAGGGCTTTTTTAACTGTATATTATAAAATAAAATAAAAAAATACTTAAATGGTATCCCAAACAGATTATATACCGAAATGGTACATCTAAGCAAGTGAAAGGTGGTGCATAGGCGGCACCATCCTAAAAATCTAACATGTTTGACCAAAAAAATATATATATATATATATATATATATATATATATATAATGGAAAATGCCATCTAAATAGGCGGCACCAAAAGGAATACAGGTCAATTGCGACCCGTATACAACCAAAACCCAACCCACCTGGACCCACAGCCAACCCGCTGTCATTGATGGGACAAGACGACTGGTGAAGCCTAAGAGAAATGCGACACACCCACTGGTCATGCCCATTTGATAGGCGGCACCGGGTTGGTGATGCCAACCTCATAGGGAACACACCTCTGACTCCTGCACCGGTGGCAGCGATGGGACGGGACTACGCCCGTGACTTGTGTTTTGGGGACCATTATAAGGTCCCCAATGTCTCATTTTGGCCGGAAAGGAAAAGAAATTTGAGGAAGAGAAGAAGAAGAAGAAGAGAGCGGGAAGAGGAAAAAGAAAGAAAAAGAGGGAAGGAAAAAGAGAAGGAACAAAATTAAATAGAACAGGAAAGGAAAGGAGAAAGGGAAGGAGAAATTGTGTTTAGGGTTTAGAAAGATTTGGTATTAAAAAAAATCATAAAAGGTAATCTTTTTATTTAGTAATTTTTTTTTGTTATAAATAAATATTAATTTATTTTTGTTGTTATTGTTGATTTATTTCGGATTTAATTTTTAATTTTATTTTTGTAAAGTATTATTTGGTTAAAAAAAGCTATTAAGGTATGTTTGTATTTATTTTATAGTTTCATTCATTCATAAGTTTTTTTAATGTTTATTGAAGTAAAAAAGTCTATTTATGTTATGTATAAAGAATGTTTAATTTTTTTTATGTAATTTATTTGTTATGTATGTTTTAGGTTTATTAGATTTATTTTTTATGTAATTTATTTGACATGTTATTTTTATTATTTTAATATAATTTTTTTATTTTTTATGTAGGTAAAAGATGAAACCATTGAGATGGAATTTTTGAATGGGACCATTGAGTTGGAATTTATGAGATAAATTAGGAATAATAGTTTACATGTTCTAATTTTTTTTAGATTTTATAATTAGGAATAAGAGTTTATGTTTTTAAATTTTATTTTATGTTTTTTTATAAATATTATAAATGAAATTTCTTTTGAATCCTTCTATGCAAAACAAAAAAAAAAATTATATTTTTGACAATAATTAAGTTGGCATGTTATTATATATATATATATATATATATATATATATATATATATATATTTAAACCAATACATTTTACTTATTATCATTTTAAAATAATAATAACAATATTCGTATTTATTATGTTGAGATAGTTTATGTTATGTTTTTGTTATATTTTTTTTGGCATGTTATTTTTATTATTTTAATATAAATTTTTTTTTATGTAGGTAAAAAATTAGATCATTGAGATGAAATTTGTGAATGGGACTATTGAATTAGAATTTGAGTTGGAATTTATAAGATATATTTATTTTGTTAATGTATTATATAAAAAAATATGATGTGGACAAAATTGTTTGGTATTTTTTGTAATTAAAAGTAATATATAAAACTTAGGTATTTTGATAAATATTTAAAATGCATCAAACTTAGAAATTAATTGTCGATATTTGTTTTGAAACTGAAGGTATCGAAATGGGTTCATTGATTAATAACGATGATCACATATCAAACACAGTTAATAATATGGTAATATATTGTTATTTGTTAATCACGGGTTCCCTTAAAAAAAGTTCTACATCATTTATGGAAATAAATTATGTTGCAATAACTATTTTTGTAATTTAATAGTGTCAGGGCCCGTACCGCGTATTGAGGGGTCAGGTGAATGGTTTAGGATATCCCCCGGATGAACAACTGATGCCATACTTGGAGTTAGCTGGATTCGGGTCAGCAACATTGATCCGGACATTTGATTTGCGGTATAATTTAATATCCGCATTGGTCAAATGTTGGTGCCCGGAGACCCACACTTTTCATTTGTCATGTGGGGAGTGCACTGTTACTATGGAAGATATTGTATTGCAACTTGGGCTCCCAATCAACGAGAGTGCCGTAACGGGCGTAAGTAAAATACCTGAGCCGGCTACCCTTTGTTATAGTCTACTAGGAGTCTCACCCAATGATGCTGAGTCTAAATTTACGGGTTTGAGATTTTCATGGCTGAAAGTCAATTTTGAACATCTATCAATTAATGCCACTGAGTAGGAGGTGATGTGCGCAGCTCGAGCGTACATTATGCATATTAAAGTGGGTGTATTAATGCAAAATGTGAAGGGTTCATTTGATGTATTTACCCCTATTAACTGATTTGCAGAATGTTCGCTTGTATAGTTAGGGTTCTGCAGCTCTGGCTATGTTATATCGTGAGCTTTTTTGGACGACAAAGCTTGATGCCGCAGACATAGGTGGATGCCTCATATTGTTGAAATCTTGGGCTATTTACCGGATATCATTCTTGGCATCGGTTAAGCATCAAGCATACGTATTT
Source organism: Gossypium anomalum (assembly GCA_025698475.1). Taxonomy (NCBI): domain Eukaryota; kingdom Viridiplantae; phylum Streptophyta; class Magnoliopsida; order Malvales; family Malvaceae; genus Gossypium; species Gossypium anomalum. Next base: position 72,205,991 of record CM046965.1, on the reverse strand, counting down.
CCACTAGTGAACAGGTGATAAAATTTTTCTTGTTATAGCAATTAATTGACATTTTTTTTTAATGATACAATTCTAACATGTAATTTGTTTTCGTAGATGGAGTACCAATCCGGGTATCGGAAGGTCATACGCTATCTCGATATATCTTCTGATGATTGAACAACATGCTAGGGAAGGGGTAAGTTATTCCAATATTCGTGACATGTAATTACTTTGCATATCTTACTTGAACCGTGTTAAATTTTAACCATGTTATTAATCGTGCAGTTCATCTGGATGTCGTATCGAAGACCAAAAATTACGGTTGTGATACCCTCGTCTACCCACATTCATTCACACCTGTGGTGCATTAACGCACCAATTATCAATTTCTAGATAGTCAAGTGGTATAATGGGGATCGAGTACTCCGGCAGTTTCGTTACATCCAGTATATCCCGGCTCCGCCAATATAGTTAAGGAAGATCCACAGGATTAACAAGAGAGGAATACATGGAAATAATTAGGGGGTTGTGTACCATAAATATATTGCAGTGTGGGATAATCGAATGGCACGGAGACCTCAGATGAATATTTCTTTCGATTTGCAACCATCATCAGAGTACATACAATAGTACTTTAGTACGGGAAAACCATATTTACTTGGTGGGCAATCTACTGCAATCCCCCTGCACATGCATCAACTTGGGGCATACGAGACAGAGCTCGAGCTAGAGCCCAAGAGGTCGCATACACATTTTGGGGATAGTTATTATAATCTGAAGTTGCGGGTCAATTACTATTTCCCGGGCTCGTCAGGACACGGATATCATTCCGGATTTGATATCTTCAGTCCAGTACCAACGCAATACAGCACTCCTCACGATCTGTATCCACTGCATTACTCACTCTTCCTGGGTCGTATCCACCGCAATACAGTACTCCTCCAGGCTCAAGTTCATTGATGGCGTCCGGGGCATATGCTTTTTCTGTTATGTTTCGCACACCCCCACTTTCTACTGAAGAGAATGTTGATGCCACGATCACCCATAACGTAAATGTCGACCTCTACAAAAATATACCCCTAGGACCACACTATCAAACCATCAATTTTAGGGGTTTCTTGCAATTTAAATACTATAAAGTTTGTACTTTTTTATTTTAAAAAATATAATCAAGAAAAAGATAATCTTTATATTTATTTAATTAGATTAATTGTAACACTAAAACTTGGAAAAAACTTTATGGTTATAAATTAGATTAGCTGCAACATTAAAACTTGGAACAAACTTTGCGGTCATAAATTAGATTAATTGCAACATTAAAACTTGGAACAAAATTTGTAATATAAATTAAATACATTACAACATTAAAACTTGGAACAAACTTTATAATATAAATTAAATACATTACAACATTAAAACTTGAAACAAACTTTGTAATATAAATTAGGTATATTGGATTACATACACTCAATTCCTACTCGATCATGACGATTATCCAATATGGTAGTTTCACTGCGGGTATTTACTCCTATTATAGCCAGTTAATCTGTATAATTCACAATGCTTACCGTCAGATTTCTCCCTAATGTCCATTTCATTATAGATTATAGATGATTGTGGACGACCTTTCAGATTCCTACGCAACCATTTGTCTGGGACAAGCTCAAAAGTCGTCAGAGGCACCTACTACGTAGACAAGTCAGACAAGACAGGGAACTTGTTCTCCCAGACACGCAACATGCGCTCGAGAGTGTACACATTATCGATAAATTATTCAACATTGAGCGAGACTTTCACACACGCTGCCATGACATGCGCACATGGATAACGAAGTGTTTGAAACCTCCTGCAATCGTACCATCTATTTCTGATATCAACTCCATAGGACCTAGGTGGTATACTGAGTCGATGACCAATGGTCTCCTTAACTCGAAACGTTTCAAAACGTCGTGAATATACTTATACAGTCATCAACCTCGCTATCTGATGGTTTGCAACCATTGCATCCCTGACATTTTCGACAAACACGTGTCTCGCATCCATCTAGTTGACTTGTTGTTGACCCATTCTTGGCATCAAGGTAGCCAACTTATAAAATGTAGCCAAGAAGACAGATGAAATTGGAAGATGTTGTGTTTTCAACAACACAAAGTTGATCCTCTCCGCCAAGTTTGTGGTCATATGACCATAGCGAAAACCCTCGTCGAAACTTTGAGCCCATTGCCACAGTTCTATGGTACCCAACCACTATCGGAAAGATGCGTTTGTTTGACCCTCCATGTCACTCTCAAGTCGAGTCATTCTTCGACAGAAAATGTGTGGCTCTAGCTCGTGCGCTATATATGTATTAAGAAAAGATAAGTTACAGTATTACCCTAAAACATTAAAACTTATATTGAAAAGATAAGGTTATCCTTTGCTTATTCTCACAACTTGTCTCTACCAGTCTGCATTTTTATAATCTCGATAGAAGTTAGCTGCGATGTGCCGGATGCAGTAAACGGATATCCATAGCACACCAAAACGCCTAATGACGGTAATTAATCATTTTTATCTATCGAAGATAATGCAAATATTATCATTGCTAATAACATACCTCCGCAGGTTATTAAAGAAGAATTCTCATGATTCAATGTACTCCTTATCTACAATGGCAAATGCTATCGAGAGCACGTTCTTGTTTCCATCTTCAGCAACTGCAAAAAGTAGGATATGTGTATATTTTCCGTATAGCCAGGTCTCATCTACTTGCACAAATAGCTTGCAGTGGGGAAATGCGCGCGCATATGGATCAAACGTCTAGAACATCCAATAAATTTTTTTCTCGATTGTAGTTGGTCATTCGGGCCGTAATAAGGTCGTGTCTGTAACTTAATGACGGTCCCTAGCACATACTCTCGCATAGCGGCTATCCATCCCTGTAGCTTATTATACGATGCAATAAAATTCCCGTACAATTACTCCATTGCCATCTGTTTAGCTATCCACGCCTTTCGGTATGACACTTGAAACTGGAATCGTGTCTGCATTTCGACAATCAGTACTGAAACTTTAATGGTCTGCATGTCATTCACTATTGGCATGATACAAGTACAGATAGTTTTGGAATCAAGTTTTTGATGATATTCTGTCATATGTATTGACGTGTATGTGTGAGGCCCAACAAATTTCCGTATCTCCCACATCTGCGACTTTTGAATAAATGCGGCTCGTACCCGCCAATTGCAGCCTTTCGCCGACTTCCAACACTCCCCAATATATAATGCTGGTTTAGACACTGCGACTTTGTAGTCCACTGATATATTCATGCTATATCGATTTATAGCAAATACGCACTCTTCCTTACTTTCGAATCTCTGGCCCACGAACAACTCCTCAGGATTGGAATCTACGGCCAACCGGTGAGCAGGTAGCATTTCAAGATACTCTAGAAACTCGGCTAAGTGCGTCGCGTCGGGGTGTATGAGCAACATGTGTGCCCCAAGATTATTGTGTATCACAATACGTCGAATCTGGTTCCCGACTGAAGACGCGTTAATATTTCCATCGTCATTTACGTCTTCGTCGCCAATATCATCGGGGACCTCGTCCATATTAGGATTACTATCACTATCGACCTCGTGATCACAAGTATCGCTACTATCGTATCCATCATCACTAACCACATCAATATCGAGTACAAGATTGAGATCGATATTGATCCCGCGTATAGTCGATTGACTATCAACATACGATATTGGAGCCACCATACATGGTTCTTGAGCTCCATGTTCTTCACCTAATGTAATGAGATCTTCAGTTGGCTCCACACCAACTAACTCAGCAAATAACCGAATCGGTGCATTTTGGTCACTCCGATTCCCACAATAAAGAGTGATTATTGTCTTCATGTCTTCATTGTTTACAAGTTCCATTTTGGTGAATTTGATGGAATCTGTCGAAACTGAAAACTGATAGAAAAGTTTTGATATCCTTCTCCCACAACGTCTAATAATTTATGTGCTAATCCTTTCATTTATATCATCGAACGAGACATTTCTATTAAATCTCATTGCTATTTGTTGGCGACATTCAAATATACATGCAATGGTTGTTGTCAAGATTATTCCATCAAAATAAACACATACAAAAAACTGATTATCCATCTTCAATACTCAAACTGTTAAAAAATAAATAAAAATACTCAAAACAATTTCGAACAGTAAAAAAATACTTACATAAAAAGTTTAATGAATAAAAAGAGACCAAATTTATATCAATATGCAATTTTTTTCATTCATAAGCTCATACTTTTTCAGTTCTCATTTTGTACATGAACAACATTTATCTTTACATTTAACCACTTAAATTTATTTCTACGTTTTCTTCCATCTTCAATCCTGTACCTTCCTCTAGGAAATTCTCTATAGTAAATTCTAAATTCTCGTCAAATTTATCTTCTACAATCCAATTTAGAAATTCCTCAGGATCTTCTTCCTCTTCAATCTTTATAACGAGTTTTCAATTTAGAAATTCTCTTGGTAATTTCCTAATATCTAATTTATCCATCCATAGTATGTCAAACACATTTTGCTTCCCAATCAACTTTTGTGAACCTACACTTTGTCTCGCTATTCCTTGCTCCATAAGAGATTATAAACTTCACGAAATATATAACTAGATTCCAATAGGTTCGTGGTACCAATGTCTTCCAAAGTTGGTCTAAAATGATTTGATGCCCCCGTTTTATTAATGTCCCTCTAAAGGTTAAGTATTGCACTTTATTCTTTCTAATCAGTTCATGACTCTTCCATAACACTTCTTGCATCTTTTGATTTACGATAATAAGGTGCTAAGCGATGTCTTCTTCTAGTTTCATTCTGTAATCTTGCAATTCTCTCATCATCTTATCAACTTTCTCCTTTTGTGCTGAAGTTATTATCTCATCAGGCAATATTAAATTTATTGTCATTTTTAACAATATCTATGATAAAAAATATTTTTATTTCGATTTTTAGCATTTTTTTTCTGTTGTCATCACTAACTAACAATTACTTTATAATAGTTACTAACAAAATAGCTTTCAAATATATTAAAAAATTTTAAAACATAACATTCATAACCTAACAAATCACAATAAACCTTAAACAAATAATTAATCTAAACACAAAACTTACTAACAAAATAACTTAAAATTTAATATAAATTTTCATTTATAATCTAACAAATCATAATAAACAAAATAACGTTAAAACAAAACATAAAAATAACACTAAACAAACTATATAATACTAACAAAATATTTTTTTCTCATCATAATCTATTCTATTTGAAAATAATAATAAAAATACATTTTCTTTCTTTCTTTCTTCTCCCCCTCTTCTTCTTTATGTTCTGTTATTTTTTTAACAGATATTTAGTATTGAGTTGGATGGGGGGGATTTGGTACTGGTGCCGCCTATCAGATAGGGGTCACCAGTGCCGCCTATCAGATAGGGGTCACCAGTGCCGCCTATCAGATAGGTACCATACCCTTGCAGTACATCTGTATAAAAATATGGGTCCTATACTATTTCGGTACAAATAGGGTGCCTCCTATCAAGTAGGCACCACTGTTATTATTATTATTTTTTTTGCAGTCAAACATGTCAGGTTTTTAGGGTGGTGCCACCTATGCACCACCCTCCACTTGCTTGGATGTACCATTTCAGTACATAATCTGTCTAACATACCATTTAAGTATTTTTATTTTATTTTATAACATACAGGTAAAAAAGCCTATTTCAAGTGTTTTTATTTAAGTACGTGTTTATCAATGACTACAATTTGTTTTGCTCCCCTACAGCAAGCTTTAACAACAAAATACATTGCGCAGCAGTACACAGCTACAACAGGTGGACAACAAGCATTATGAGCAGTGAGTAGCATATGCCTAACCAGACAAGTGAAAACCACTGCAACAGAGTTTCAACAAGGCGATCTAAACGACAAAGTGAAGAGAACAGAGGAAACATGAAGATTCGTGCTTGACAAAAAACCTAGATTGATGGTGCTTGGATCTTATGATTTCAAGTTGCAAGGTTGTTTTAGGGAGGAGGAAGAGGATGCAATAGGAGCATGGAAGAGGGGAGAGAAGGAAGAAAAAAGAAAAATAAATAAATAAAGTTTTTGTCACGAGTTATAATATTTTTGGTTAAGGAATGATTGTTAAAAAAAATTAGATAGGGAAAAGTGTTATAGTTTGAAGCAAATTTTTCATCTAAGTCATATTAAAATTAAGGCTCCGTTTGGTAACCAGGAAAACATTTTCCGGAAAATGTTTTCCTGGTTTTACGTTGTTTGGTAACCTGAAAACATTTTACCTATAGAAAACATTTTCAGGAACACGGGTAAAATTGCTTGCTTTTTATGTAAAATGTCTTACAGATTTTTTTCCTGTAAGACATTTTCCAAACTCAGGAAGAGAAACAAATCTAATTTACCTTGATAAAATATGAACCTCTTGTTGAAACTAGAGCAACAAAGTAATAAACCCGGATAAAGTATGTTTTAAGTTTCAATCAAATGATCAGTGAAACAAATCAAAAAAATTTTGTGTAATATTACTTATGCATTTGGATAATATTATTAATTTTTAGTATTAATTGTGGTTTGGAAGCTAATTTATAATTATTCAATCCTTGTTTTTTTATTTTTTATAACACAATTACAAATAATTTATTTGACTTTGGTTGTTTTCAATTTATGACGGTTAATATTCTAGTTTAATAATTGAGTATTATTATATATTTAAAATGATTTATTTATTTATAAATAAATCATTGCAATACATGTAAAACAATTTAAAATATAAATTTATTAATATATATATTTATAAAGTAAACTCAATCAAACAAAGAAAAGATAATAAATTCTTAAATATATAAATTTTTATTAAAACAGCTTTTCGGGAAAATATTTTCAAGAAATCACAAAACAACGTAAAAATATTTTACATAGATTCATCCAAACACCAGAAAAGTAAATCATTTTTCAGAAATCATTTTCCAAGAAATTATTTTCCAGAAATCATTTTTCGAAAAATATTTTACCTGCAAACAAACGGAGCTTAAGTTTTGATTTAGTGGTAAAAATAATGTTTTATTGATGTTTAAACAATACAAGTTCAAATCTAATTATATACCATTTTTATTAAGTTTTTTAATTATAAAAAGATAAAAATATTATCTTATAATATAATTTTTTTTAATTAAATTGATACTCAACTACCAACTCAATCAATTTTTAAATTAGACAAATCAAACATTGTTTTGTGTGGGATTTATAATTAAAATTGGAGATTGATGATTATAAGTTTTGATAACCTTATTTTTAAGGTTAAATTTACATTCTCATACGCATCGCCACTACGCGTACTACCCAAACATTAAGTACTAGATATGAGTTAAGGGTATTTAAGACATTAAAAACTCATTAACGATCTTTTACCAGGTGTTGATTGCCAAACCATTCAACCTCCAACGGTCTCCTGCTTTGACTCCCTCCCTCAAATACAGATTATTTCATTTACAAGTTGAAGAACCCTAAAATTAAACCCTTTAGATTTTAATCAAAATGTTGATCAATTTCTTTTCTAATTTAATTTTATAGAAACAATACTTACCGAAATAAGCAAAGGGGAATCTTTTCAAATATAATTATGATGATTGAAACAGCATTGGTGGTGGAATATTTGGTGCCGTCTTCCTGGGAGATCAAAGTGGCGGTGGCCACGTCGGTGTTCTTGATCGTTTCTTATTGGATTTATACATTACAAGTTGGAAGTGGGAGTGGCGGTGGTCGATCGTTGCTTCAGGAGAATTTTGCTGATGCAATTCTGGACGATAACGACAAGGTCACCTTTTTTACGTCTTTTTGAAGACTTTTTTTTTTTTTCTCAGTTAATTTTGATGGTATTAGTTTTTTTTTTTTAATTTTATTTGTTTATGCAATTTTTATTATGTGGATCATGACATTGGCTGAAGGCAAATTCGCCTCTCTTTTCTGTTCTTTTTTTTTTTTTTTTGGTGTGTGTGTGTGTGCGCATTTTGATTGATCTATTGTTCACCTTGTAATAATCACGTTTTTCTTTTTTTAATATATATTTTTTAAATTTGGGTAACTTTTTATGTTAATTCTTTTACTAATGGCACTGAGTCATTGTCAGTTTAGTTAATTTTGTTTGTTTTGGTTCTGAGCGAATTTTCATGGATTTTTTCCCCATTTTTAATAAGAACTGAACTTTTATTGTTAATTATCTTGAACTCATCCCTTTTTGTTGTTATTAATTTAAATTTTAAGTGAAGTTTCATTTCATGACTCTTATTTAGTGATCCTTTTCCCTGGTAGTTTCTTTTCTGGGTTCATTTATTCGATTATGGAATATACGTTGTGTGCACATTGTTGGAAAGTTACTTTTCTGTGTATTTAATCGGTTTCCATTAACCTTATACTTATTTGTCTGGTATTTTATAGAATTTTTTTGGCAATTTTGTCTTGAATAGAGCACAATGGTATAATATCATGCCTACATTAGTTTCTCCTTTATGATGTCTATTATTTATTGCTGGTAAAATTTGTAAGAGGATGGATATTGATGTTTGTCAGAGAATCTTCTGATGAAGGGCGAAACAATCTCTCGGCTTGGCCTCATACACTTTTTGATTGATTTCATCTGTCTGTTAAAAAGGATATATTGTAGATGTATTTTTATTCTGTCCCTTAAACGCACTGCTATAGCTTTTTAACTTGATGCCATCTGTAAACATGAACATTTTGAATCTTACTCTATTGTAGTACACTCAATGTTGTATGCCGCTATTTTCACGGAGTAATTTTCCACTTTTTTGACATGCAGTTGTGCACTTATTTTGTAGATTATCCAATTCAAAGGAGATCTTCCTACCAATTCTGCCTTCATAATCAAGGTATTTTGGATTTTCTTTCATGTAATGAGTCTTTTTTTAAATCCAAAATGAGATCGTCTTCACCTTTTCTTTTTTACCTTTTCCAGGTTGAATTGTTGGCAGCTAAGAATCTTGTTAGTACAAACTTGAATGGCACATCAGATCCTTATGCTATCATTACTTGTGATTCTGAAAAGAGATTCAGGTTGGTTTTTTTTTCCTTATTTTTTTTCGCTACAAGTTTCAGCAAGTTGATGATTTCCATCTCTTTTAGTATAGTTTTCGTCTAAATATAGTTTGTTTTCTTAGAATTAGGCTAGACTAATAGTGCACAAGAGACGTACTGACTGGGAATAATAGCATTTTTCTTGCCTTATAATATAACACAGTGCCCTTTTAGTCCTTATATGATCATTACTATCATCACACCTTGTACTTTGGCTTTTTGGGGGAATTTAGAGCGTTTAAAGTTGTCACTCACCAGTTACTTTAACTTGAGGCTGTTTATTTGAATTTATTTTTTTAACTTCACCTTTAGATTTTTGTTTGTTTAAGATTTTTTAGGTATATACTTGCTTTCTTGACTCTTTAAGGGAAAAGGGGTTTATTATTATTATTATTATTATTATTACTATTTGAGATTAGTGTTAAGAAGGAAGGGGGGGGGGGGAGCTTAACTGTTATATCTTGTAGGCTCTTGATTTTTCTTTGAAATTGTTAAGAATAACCAAACAGGACTGAATCACAAGGTGAGATGGGGAAGCCGAAGATTGTTGTCTTCCCTTTATCTCAATTGTAAAGGCCTATTTTTATTGATAGTTTTGCTCTTTAAAGGGAGACTGAAACCTTAGGACTCATAAGAGAAAGACTTGGATCTCTTTAGGGTATTTGATGGATATTATGTTAGGATTTATTATTCCATACATCCCTTTAAGTAAGGGTCTGTCCTATTACATAAATAGGAAACCTATTCTAGAAAGGAAATAAATTAATTGAAATAAAATCACAATGAAGAAACTTAAGTAAAGAAATAAAATATCAACCTAAGCCTTAATTAGAGAATCAAAATTAATGCCCTTTCCTAACTTAGGTTCGGCCTACAAAAAGAGCTTGTCCTCAAGCTCGAAGTCAAGATAGCTTGATGATAACTTAGCCCGGTTCAGTATCAATTTGAGTTTTGGATCTACATCATTCGAATAAGGTACTTCTAGCTAAAAGAGTTTCTTACATTGATGCCTAACATTATACAGTTCATCACAATTATAACATAAGTCCTTCACCCTTCTCTCAATCATTTCTGTTCTTGATAAAACATTTTTTATAAAAAAGGTAGATGAAATTTATGGAATTTGCTTAAGTAGTTCCCCCTTATTGTTGCCTTCAGAAAGTTGGGATGTGGGAACTGTCATATTCGCTGGAGAATTGAAGTTGCACTCATTACCTTGCCAAGTTCCCCTATGCTTACTTTCAACATGTAACATTCATTGGTTCTGTTTAAATCCTCTGGTGAGGCTTAAAATCATGACTAAATTGCATTTGAACATCCAATTGAATGGAATCATCTAATTCAACCATGAATGACCCAATGTGGCTTGTCCCTTGAAAAAGTCACTGATAAAGTTCTATTGTTCCGGTTTGCTTCAAACTAATCAAATCTCTCAAGGGGTTGTTGCCTACTTGAGGACAAAAATAAACGGAGCAATTACTACAGAATTCTAACCAGTTCATCACACGTTGATGAGGAACAGCGGAATAGGATCGAGATCTTTCAAACAAAAACGGAATGGGAGTGTAGTGTTTAACAGTAAGTCACATTTGGGAAGAAGTAAAGTTTTTAGCTTCATGATTTTCTTAGTTTGTATGGGATTGATGAAATTTCAGCTATGCTGCATTCAAATATTTGTAAAATCTAAATTGAAACTAGTGAAAGGGTTAAGGACTGATGACTAAAAAAAGCAGAGTTCGTTTTGTTGTTCGGATCTATTGGTCTTAAGTTTGTGATATTGATAATATTCTATCATAGATGATTAGGAGAATTGGAGAAACCATGTATCTTATACATGTACGAGCCTTAAATTATTGAAATTATATAGTTTGATGGTAAGCACAACAATTTTTTTTTCCTACTATGATGTATCTGAGAACTAATAAATGTCCAGATATAAAGCTTTGGGGTTTGCATAAGTCCTTTCTTTTTTTAATAAAAGAAATATACTATCATGTACCCCTATTGTGTTTACATTTCTTAAGACTTTACTTCTATTGTTGTTGCAGTTCAATGATCCCTGGTTCAAGAAATCCCATGTGGGGAGAGGAGTTCAATTTCTTTGTAGATAAGCTTCCTGTCCAGGTTTATATTATAAGTTATTCTTGTTATAGATGGCATCTGGACATTTTAAGCATGCTTTCTTTGTCAAACATGTATGCTCTATACCAAACCATGGGTTTAGTTTAATAGCATGTGCTTCTGATTTAAACCAAAGTATTTTTTCACCAGCAAGCGGCATTATCATTGCCTTCTTGCTTCAATGTACATGTTATTGTTAGAGAATATAAGTTGAAAATAATTCTGATTCTGTAGATGACTGTGCCATCACATTTTGTTTCTTCCTCCTCCGTTTTACCAGATTACCTTAAAGAAAAGTAGAATACCTTGTAGGTGATCTTCTATCCACTGGGAACTTGCATAGTTAGCATTGATTTAACCTTCTAGAGCAAGAGTATCACCTTTTTAGACCAAGATCCCTTTCCTTTGGTTCCCTTTTAAGTAATTTAGCACTCTCTAGCCGATTTGAATATGAGGTTCTCTTGGATCATGCTTGAATTGACTCATTACTCTCATTGAATAGGATATGTTTGGCCAAGTATGAGCAAGATAATTGAGTCTACCAACTAAACTCTGGAACATCCTTTTGTCCACAACTGGTTCTTCTTTAGTTTCTCCGAACATATGATTAGGTTAGAGACTGGATTACACCCAATCTTTCTTGTTTCTGTTGATAAATCAGTTGCATATGTAGAAATCAGAAAATAGCGGAAGAAAAGAAAGGAAGTTATGAATAATTATTTTTCACTAACATATCAAAAAGGAATGTTACATGGCTATTTAAGAATAAGCCTATCTAAAGAAAGACAATCAGTAAATCAAGTTATAATCCTTGAATATAAGTTAATCTAATCCCCTAATATAATTTGTCAACAGATTTAGAGAGTAGTAAACTGTCAACCCATACTTTTGCTGAGATATGAAGATCCCTTGTGTGGAATATGTCACTGCAATACCAAGGAAGTACTTTAGTTTTCTTAGTTCCTTTATCTCAAATCTATGTGCTAGTCTCTATTTCAATTCATACTTCTCTTTGTCATCATTTCCAATCACTATAATGTCGACCACATAGAATAGAAGCACAATAACTCTCCTTGCAGTTGAATGCTTAATAAAAAGTGTTATTTTCTTCATTTTGTTTAGAACCAGACTCCATAAATTTCGCAAATCTCCCAAACCATGCTCTAGGAGATATCCTTAACCCATAAAGGACCATTTTAGCTTACACACCTTGCTGCTTGTATCCACCTCAAACTCTTGTGGGATGTTCATGTATATTTCTTCATCTAAGTCACCATGGGGTAATGCATTTTTAACATGGCTTAATATATTATTTGGTACTCGAGTTCGACACTTTTTTCTAATGTGGTATCTGTGTTATTTTTGGTCCAATTTAGTCCTTGTATTTGACAACAGTTATATATTTTGGTACCCAAAAGTAAATGTGTTAACATTTTTAGTATTTAATTCAAGTGTTAGGGTTGATTTGATGAAAGTTAATTGCTAATATTATTATGTTTGAATTTTTCATAATTTTTTGATAGAATAAATTTAATGTAATTGTGAATTTGTTTAATTTTGTAATTAATTTGTCAAATATAATGCTATGGATGTGATTTAATTTGGGTTTTAGGGTTGATTTGATGAAATTTAATTGCTAATATTATTAGCTAATTGTGAATTCTCATCAAATAAACTCTAAAACATGAATTAAATCCTAAAAAAGTTAGCATTGTTATGGTTAGGTACCAAAATTGTAATTATATCTTTGTTGGTGCAAGCCATGTAACATGAATGTAATATATCTGTCAGTATTTCTCTCCTAATTCTTTTCATTGTCACCAAAAATCTACTTATTGTAACTTGAGTAGTTACTTGCATATTTATATACAAAAGTAAGATAAGAGTAATCAATAAAAGATGCATTTGTAAGAGATAAATATATGAAGGCATCTATATTTAAAACTCGTTTTTGTTTTCCTATGTGGCATGCTTGTCTAAGAGAATCATTCTTACTCACCTTACAGATACACGTGACAATATATGACTGGGATATAGTTTGGAAGAGTGCAACTCTTGGTTCAGTTACTGTTCGAGTTGAAAGTGAAGGTGACAGTACCCCTGTATGGCATATATTAGATAAACCACCTGGACAGGTGTTCTTCCATTCCCAAGTTCTGTAGTTATCTTGTTTATCTGGCTTCTTTACATTATTTCTTAATTCTTATAAAGATCAATGAAAGGCTTTACGTCTTTCAGGTTTGTCTACATATTAAAACAATAAAATCACCTGTAAAGTCATCCAGGTAATCTTGCAGCTTCTTACATGAATGTCCACTAAAAATGAAAATAATTTTGTTAAGCTAAACTTTTTTCCTATGCTAGTCCCATTTAGTGACAAATACGGGTAAAATTATGTTTATTGTCTCTACATTTCATTGAATAGTCTGAAAGCTTTTGTTGACAGGCGTGTAGATGGATATGCTGGAGCTAAAGCTCGAAGGAGTACTTCAGATAAACAAGGGCCTACAGTGGTTCATCAAAAGCCAGGGCCTTTACAGACAATATTTAACCTCCTTCCAGATGAGGCAAGTCCTACAAAATGTCTTTCTAACTAGAATTATTATAAATAAATTAGGCATGGTATGGTTATAGTAACAAATAGGAGTTCTTGGGGCAATCCCATTTCATCACTTCTAGCTGCAGCTAACAGACAGACAGTTTCTTTCAGGTTGTGGAGCATAGTTATTCGTGTGCACTTGAGAGATCATTCTTGTACCATGGTCGCATGTTTGTTTCTGCATGGCACATATGTTTCCATTCTAATGTGTTCTCCAAACAACTTAAGGTTAGCTTGCCAATTTGTTGCATTAATTTACGAAAGCTTATCCTCTTCTTAAGATGTGCTGACATTCATAGTGCATTTATGGTGGAATCCAGAGACAAATTGTCCTCCTTCTTTAAAGGGAAAAATGATTAAACTAACTAAAAAGATACGAAACTTTTTATATGTTTGACACCTTCTATGGTATTATAACTGAAAGGATGTGTTCAAATCTTAACAACTTTTGTTTAAATAACAGGTGATAATTCCATTCGGGGATGTAGATGAGGTAAGCTATATTCTTCTGATCAGCACTTCTTAAAGTTAGTTTTGTGGCATCAAAAAGAACTACTATAACTTACAAGCATTTTCTTGACCATGTTGGAGAAAATTTTGAATGTTCTTTGTGCATATAATAAATTGGTCTATGTAGGTTCGTAAGAGTCAGCATGCATTCATTAATCCTGCAATAACAATCATTCTTCGGATGGGTGCTGGTGGGCATGGTGTACCTCCATTAGGGAGCTCTGATGGTTAGTAACTAAATTCTTTACCAAGCATGGAAGCTTTAGGGATTTATTTTTTCAAGATTTTGAACAAAGAGCATTATGTAATTTCCTGTTTATTTTTGGTTTCTACAGTGTCTTTTAGAGGTGTGTCACTGTGCTCTGAAACTTCATATGTTATTTATTACCGATTCCTTTTTGAAATTTAGTGTTTATTGTTTTACCAAGTTCAGAATGGGTCTACGCTCTTCTTTATCATTTAAAATTTTACATAATTCTCTTGTGGTCGTTTGAAATGTTTTTCTTTTAAAATACAGTATTAGTTGATGTCTTACACACTGGGCTTTTTCCCTTTTCTAGTTATCCATTCAGAGATCTTTTCGTAGATTATTGCTTTGTTAGGAATAACCCAATATTTCATGAGCAAGACTGTTTTTAGCATGAATTGAGTAAAGGTGTGTTTATGTTGCTGTTGTTTTTCTATTCTTATTTCAGGTAGAGTCAGGTATAAATTTGCATCATTTTGGAACAGGAACCATACAGTACGAGCATTACAGCGTGCAGCAAAGAACTACCATGCAATGTTGGAAGCTGAGAGGAAGGTATTTTGCATGTGATCTGTGACTTCTTGTTTGATTCTTTCTTCTATTCAACTTCACTTCTGATTTTTTATCAGATAAAACAAATTTTCATTTGATTTATTTTTGTCACATGTAGGAGCGAGCAGCATCAGCATTGCGTGCACATAGTAGCTCTATGAAAGGTATTAGAATGCAAGCTACAGCTCCTCAAGAAAAAGCACCTAGTACTGAAAAATTACTACGTTTTGTCAAAGAACAGGTTCTTGTTGATATCTACAAAGTATGCATCGTATATTTTCCTGTCTTTGTGGGCTTTTATTATGTTGTGAATTGGTATATTTATGATTCATGAATTTTTTTCCTGCAGGATGTATTTCCTTGCACCGCTGAGCAGCTTTTTAATTTATTATTGAGCAATGACTCTAGTTTCACAAATGAATACCGTACATCACGTAACGACAAAAATCTTACAGTAAGCTAAGATAATTTAGTATTCTTCCATGCTTAGTCTATTAAACATGCCTTTGTATTAGACAAATGAAATGAAAATTTGTACTTACTCTGCTGTGCTACTTTCAGATGGGACAGTGGCATGTTGCAGATGAATATGATGGTCAAGTGAGAGAGATTACCTTCAGAACCATTTGTAACAATCCCATGTGCCCTCCAGACACTGCCATGACCGAGTATCAACATTTTGTTTTATCATCAGATAAGAAAAAGCTTGTAGGACTTCTTTTGTTGCCCATTCATTAATTTCTTTTTTAATAAACTGTCTTACTTCTTTTGTGAAAAAATTCATTGCTTGTGAAACATATGGCTATTTGCATCTTTATTGTAGATTCTATGTTTGTTTCATTTAATTGAGTTTAGTCAATGTTCTCTCTTCTCGTAGGTTTTTGAAACTGTACAACAGGCACATGATGTTCCATTTGGCTCCTACTTTGAAGTAAGTATTTGAAACTTTCTTGCATTATCATCCTCACTGTTATTGATCATAGACTTATCATCACCTAAGTCCAATCAAGATGGAAATTGCTGCTCACACAGTGGCGGAAGGAAATGTCCCTTTTGCAGGTTAACTGGTCACTTACTTGCCAACAGGCAACGGGAGTAGAGAATTATGTTCAATGAAGATTAGGCCAAATATAATAGCGATGTCTTATACACTTGGATATTAATTATGATACCATTATGGCATGAACAACTTGGTTCGACTAACAGTTCTAACCTCTTGGAAGAATTATAAACCTATATATTCGTGTGTGTGTGTGTGTAATGTTGCATGTTTTTGTTCTATTATTTATGTTTTAGCTTCGAGATTAAAATGACATCATTTTATTTGTGCTGCATCAGGTTCACTGTCGTTGGACTGCAGAGACCAATGGAGAAAACTCAAACCTTTTAGATATAAAAGCGGGTAAGCTTCAATTTTCTTTTGGTGCTCAAGTTTTAAGAAATATATTTTCTTTTCCTGAACATCAAAGATATGAACTAAGGGATGTTTCAATTTTCTACAGGTGCACATTTTAAGAAATGGTGTGTGATGCAATCGAAAATTAAGTCAGGTGCCATCGAAGAGGTATGTATAGCTACAGTTGAACCATGGTCTTCTCAATTATATAGATGAATCCCATACTTTAAGAAACCTATTTTTTCTTTTCTCCTTTTGCCATCTTTGTGCAGTACAAGAAAGAGATGGAGACAATGTTAAATGTTGCCCGTTCATATATCAAGTCACGTACTTCCGGAGGTGAGACCAATAACATGAACAAGTCACGTACTTCCAGAGGTGAGACCAATAACGTGTCGTCACCACTCAGAACAGACGATTTCAGCTAACTTGGGTAATTAATTTCCTCCAATTTTATTGTATAATGTCTTTTTGTGTGTGTTTTCAATATGGAAATGTTAGTCAGATGCATAGGTACGAGGGTTTTTTCGTAAAGGCATAGATGTATAACGCAACTCAAAACGGTTTACTCGGAAGGAAAGTAACAGAATTTTATTGTAATGCATGTTTTCCTTTTAATAGGCTAATGGCATGTAAATGAAAATACAGAACTTGCATAAAGTTTTTTCGTCAATTGCTAATTAGTAGTATCGTTCGCTGTTCACTGTTATGATCTTAACAAAAAGAAAAATCTTTAAACCATCTTCAAGTGTGAATGTGAGGAGCAATGACCAAAATGTTCAAAGGTGAAACTTTATGAGCACCAACGACAAGTCCAATCTATACGGAACTTCGATTTTCACTTTAAGTAACAAGAATAATTCCCTCGGATACCAAAATAAAAATGTCGTGAAATAAGCCAAACATTTAATTTAGTGACTGGTACATTATTCCGTATATATTCGAGCGCCATACATGTTAAAAGTGGTTAATCAACTCATGTTCATCAATTTACATTTTACAATACATGATTAGGAGAGATCAATTAATTTCTATAAGTCAATATAAGATTAAATGCAGATCACTGGCTTAAAACTAAGTAGGCACAGGACTGCATTTCTGGATACACAATCCTACTAGTTTCTCGATACTAACATCCTATCTCAGTGCCTTGTGCTATAAATTTTGCATCTGATTAGGAAAATTTTGTGCATTCAAGATTTAAGTTGGTTACCTTTAAAACCGGTTCCAGTGAAATGTTCAAAGCCTACCGGTCACCAATGAAGGAAAATATGTCAATTGAATTGTGAGAAAGGCTTGTCAAATTTTGGTGAAGTGGTCTTGATGGGAGCCCAAATATCAGCACCATTGCTATGAACAACTCCCATGGTATACGAGAGTGGAACAAGACATAAACCTTGGCTTCTAAGGCTATAATGCTCTAGCTCCTGCAAGCACAAGAAACAGCCATTTAAAATCCAACCATAACTTCTGAACTATGGTTCCCTAATCAATACCGTTATTGTATTTCGACATAAAAGGTGTTCCAACAACAGACATCGAACTAAAATAAGTTCCATAAATAGGGATGACTAGTATTTTTAACATGAGAAGTAAACCCAAGTAAGGAGCAGTTCAAGGAATAATTAATCTTCTTTCTGTACCTGGGCCGGTTTAATGCTCGCCTGTATATTATTTGTCGGCGAGGTTTGAAGATACGGAGCACTCAAAACCTGAAACCACAGTTATATCCATTAAAAATGCTATAATGACCTTTAAAATGAGAAAGATAAAAGAAATTATTTCGTTTTCACTCCCGCCTATTGTTTTCTTTGATAATCATTTTTGTTTCCCTTTTGAAAATTGCCAAGTCCGAAAGAAGAGGTAAGACCAACTGCACAGCCAAAACCTCCCCCGGGGACATTTTTATGTCAGTCAAAGCTTGAATCTCTTAAAACCTAGGCTGAAATTGTTCAAAGCTTGCTTCCAGACCGAGACCACAACTGTCAAATCTCCCTAGGTTCATGTTTAAATAGGTGGTGTATTCATTGAAATTTCAATTGCTGATCTTTAGAAGCATGCATTTAGAAGTTGCAACTAATACCAACTAATACGGAAAAGAAAAACCAACCTTAACTTGTTCATGAAGAAACTGTATGTATTCCATTGCCTGCAGGAGGACAGAAGCTGTATCTGTCTGCAATGAACCAAATAGAGCTTCAAAATCATAGCAAGATCGGCAACTTTATGCTGAAAGACGACTTCATTCAAGCCATAGTAAACACTAAAATACAACCAATGTGGTGTCAGGATTCAAGTTTTTAACAGATAACAAAATATTGGACTTGACCTCAAGCCAATCTCCGCCAGAATCAACCGACTAAGCTATAAATTTCGATGTTGATGCTAGCACTATAAATGTATTGCCGCTTTTTCCAATGTGAAAAATTAATTGCCCAAATACCTTTCCGTATGGCGAAACAAGCTGCTGCAGAGTGACAATGCGTTCACCGACCTTATCTTTCCTATCCTATTGCCAGAAAGAATAAATTAAGATTATACATAAAGAGATCAAATCTACATTTCTAGAAACAGAACCAGAATTGCCCGTAAATGAAAATAAGTAATGGCTGAAGATGCATTCTGAACAACATTCAGGAATATAACCCCTAAAACAAGATAAAGAACATATTTTACACCATGCGAATATAAATTATACATCTGGTTCCAAGAAAAGGTTACCATCACCTTGCTATTTTCCTATAAAAGTTTGCATAGGTTTTCAGCACAAATTAGAAAAGGAAAAAAATATAACGGATGAGTCAATCTGCTAATTAAAGTGAAACACTGTAAATCAAGGAAAGTTACATGTAGCCAACCCCAGCTAATGGAGATTAAACTATAATCAAACTGAAATGACTATCCCATCATTTTTTGAGCACTGGAGGGATTCCTTAGTATAGCTATGAAATAAATATAGAGGAGACATAAAAGGGAGTAAAGGCGGCTAAAAACCTTTGCCGAGATCGATAAGTCAGACTTCTGTCGCTTCGACGCCAAAGGAGTGAAACTACCATGATCAACAGAGCAAGGGCTCCTTTTGTTTTCCATCATCGTTCTGACCTCTATCCCGTTTTCACTGCTTCAAAAGAGTGAGGGGAAAAAAAGAATCACACATTGGAGTAGCACCATGCAACCAACGAAAATAATCTAAAGCTGAACAGCCATGAAAAGGATCATTGAAGATATTACAGACAGTAAGTTAACTAGACTTAAAGACCGCGATTATCTAACAACATTCATCACAAAAGTAAACGATCATCTAATCAACAATTGTGTTCTTTGAAATCATCTACATTCAACTATTTTAACATGAAATCATCCATATATAAAGCAAACCTAAATGCAATAGAACCCTCGAAATATATGAAAATCTCGAAAAAAAAAAAAAAAAAAGATTTCAATATATCCGTATCTGGCACTCATAGTCTAAACACTCATAGTGGACTATTATATTTTAGTCAGAGAAGAATACATGGTAGGATATATCCAATTTGAAGCATAATAATGAACTTAAATCTCATTCTCAGTACATAATTTAAAAAAAAAAAAAAAAATTCATATGATCTACATCAGACACCCTTACATTATTTGAATACTGGGGAAAAAAAAATTCCTTTCTTTGGTCATTGGATAATCATGCATTTATATGTCAATAGATACAAAATTTTATAAACATCTCATCCATTAATTTAATCACAACATAATTTAAAACAATAATTATGTATTAACTGTCGGTTTACAAACAGACAATAGTTGCATGAATCAATGAAAAACAAGCATATAAAATTGGGAAAAATACAAAAATGTTAATTAAATAATTCATGGAATAAGTCAAAAACAGAAGCAATATGTCACAGACAAAAACTTACAAACCAACCAGTGACATCATTTGATTCCATACACGATAATCAAACGGTGGAAAAAGCATCAAGCTTCAGTTAAGTAGTCATAGTATAAATAAATAGAAATCCCTGATTATCTAAAGAATGATCTTTTGTGGGACCAGTTTATGGAAAAATTTCCCATGCATGGATGAACCATAAATAAATCCAATTTGCATTTTGAATTGATAACTTAATGATACCAATCAAATATTATGCCACTTAAAAGAACTATGATTAAACAAATAATTTTCAAGGTAACATTCAAGTATACTACAAATGATACAAAGCAAGAGTATGCTTACACTCAAAAGCATGAACTCCAATTTCATGAAAAAACAGAGTAGTATTAAATACAAAAAAGAAAAACCCCAAAATAAGATAGCTAATAGCTAATGTATGTATGTATGCAATACATATCGTATATATTGAATTAACACTACAAACAAAGCTGCTTTAAAGCAAAATAACTAGGATAGGATTTGAGCAAACTCACCAAGAACATAAAGTTTGCATTGGCCAAAGAGCTAAAAGCAAAAATCTCAAGCCTTGTACTATAACTTGAAAACTTTCAAGACCCAAATTCAACAAGGGAAAAATTCCAAGTGACACCCAAAGTAAAAAGCTTTCTGCTTCAGTGTTTTCACTTTCTTCAACCAAACTATCAACACCCCAAAGTCCGAAAGCCTGCTCTTTTTTTTTTTTTTTTTCTACTTTTCTTCAACAAAACATTAAAAAGAACAGCAATCTTCTTTGTGGGACTAAAAAGACTGGACCTTTATTGCCAAAAACATGTCAGTTTGTTTACATCTAAACAAGTTGCAAACTTTAAGAAACAATCAAAATCCTTTTAGTTCAAAATCTGCAAACTTTAAACCCTAAACACTGGTGAAGGCTTAAAGAAAGTGAGGAAGAGTGGAGGAAATGGGGTTTGTTAGTGAGAGTTAATTACGTTTTTATAAGGTTTTGGGAGGGGAATGAATAAAAAATAAAAATGAATAATTTGTTCATTGTTTTCTTATTTGACAGCTAATATCCAACCATGCAAAGTGACACAGCACCATACATAGATAAGAAGAGTAGTTGATTTAACCTTAGATTTATTGTCCAATTTTTTAATTTAATTATTTTATTTGCTAATCAGGTTGAAAGTGACTTATGAAATCTCTCCACTTTTTCCTTCCTCTGTCTCTTTTCAAACTTAGCTGGCCTGCCTTTTCATCATTTCTTATTTGTTTAATCACCAATATAATCTCAATAATTGATATAATATAATATACTCAATATTTCACACATTCACCAAATCAATTTTACCATTTCATTTTTCATTCTACCGAATTACCTCCAAACAAGGTAATACCAAAAACATTTGGCCTTCCACAGTTTTTCCTTTTTTTTTTTTTTGTAATTTACGAAATTAAAACTTCTATTAAATCATTTTTTAACATACAAGAAAAATTATATAAAACAAAAAACAGACGAGATAAACATCGGCAAAATTAGAAAATTATTTTTAGGTCAAAATTAACTTGTATATTTTTATAACGGTAAAAATATAATTTCGTTATTTTAATCGTTCATATTTTTATAATTTTTTAAAGATTAAATTAATTTTTTTTATTATTTTTAGAGGTTAAAATATAATTTTATTATTAATTTAAATTTTTAGGCTTAAATAAAAAAATTAATTTTTCCAGCCCCCAACTCCGTTAGAGGCAAATACATTATGATTAAAGGATAAAATTAAGAAGGAACAAAAATTTTATAAAAAAGAAAAAGAAATATATGCATATACGTGTTGCGTTTGTAAATTCGCCGGTATATCTTTGTCAGAGCAGTTTCCATATTCAGGTGGGCGGTTTTTCTGAGAAGGTGGGTCCCACCCCTTGTCTGGCTATTCCTCTCTGTCACGCTCCCATCAAACTCGCTTTATTCTCAAATCTTCTAATGTGGATTATCCACACGCGGCAGTCATACATCGAGAGCGTGGTGTTCACTATCCTGAAGTAAAAACTGGGGAGAGAAAATGTTGAGGGGGTGGGGTAAGTAGGGCCCAGCATGCAGTTCGACCGTGCGCAAAAAAGTCTACGAGGATTTGGTCTAAAGGGGGTTAGGGGTGGGACCCACACGGTTTCGACTTTTGTCTGTTAACGAAGTTTGAATAAAGTTTAGTATTTTTTTTTTTTTTTTTAGAGCAAGTTTAGATATTTCATGCGTGATAAGTGGTTTTTTTTATTTATTTATTTTAACAAATTTATTATAGGTTGTAGTTATATATGTTTTTTTTGACATAATATTTATAATTATTTATAGTCCCTCTTCAATCCATAAATAAGAAGATAATGCGCTTCAATACATTCGAACTCATATCTTTCTATATTAGTAATAATACTTATACCAATCAAATTAATACTTAGTTATGAAGCGATTACCATATTCAAAATGAGTTATATTTCTTTTTATAGTTGCTGAGTTAATAGAGAAATCACAAAAGCAATATTTTTTAAAATTTTTTTAATTAAGTACCCTAAATATTTGTGGCTAAAATTGTCTATTAGTAAAAAATAATTAGAGACTTTGGGAAAACAATTTTTCATTCAAAATATATAATAGAGGAGAGATTAATGAAAGTTATGATCTACAGTGTTGATAACCTTAAATAAATATATGTAAAATTTTATTTTTGAAGTATTCCATGGCTGATTATATTAAAATAAGATGTACGTAAAATTTTGATATCTCTCATATTGATGAAGAATAGTGTATTTTTAAATATATATTTAGGATTATAGGTCTATACAATGTTAATAAAATAAAATAAATTCACAAAGGAATTTAAGTTGATGTTATTTACTTTTAAGGTGTAATAAAATAATAACTAAATAATTAAAAAAGACATTTGGCATCATCTTAAACCTATTTTTAAAGTTTTTGCCCCACTAGTAGTGGACAAAATAATTACCCTTACATTTAAGGGTGAGTATTTAATACATTAGAAATAATTGTTTTTTTTTTATTCCATGAGTAACTTTAAAAAATTAGACATGTGTCTCTTTTTTAAAAATATTTATTTTTAATATTTTATTATTCCGTTATAGGACATTTGTTAACCCCTAACTCAGTTTGTAAAGTCTAAAAACTCATCTAACAGTGTACCAAATATTTTATTATATTTAAGGGTTAGTATTTGGTACACTAGCAGTGTACTTTTTTTATTTCACAAGTAGTCTTAAAAAAATTGTTATGTGTCTTTTTTTTAATATTTTACTGTATCCCTACAGGACACTTGTTAACCCCTTAACCCTACTTATGAAGTTTAAAAACTCCACTAGTAGTGTACCAAATATTATTCCTATATTTAATGGTCAAAAGTTGTTTACATCGAACAAGTAGTTGGATATTTACAATTTCTTTCAAACGTAATCTTTCATAGTTTATATGAATAGAATATGAAATATAATTGCCTAATTATTATGAGGTAATTATTTGATACACCGTTAATAAGGTTTTTTTAGATTCAACAACCCATGGTTTATAATATTGTTTTCACCCTAATCATAGATGTGTCATAATCTAGTATATACATATAGTTAAAAGTAATCATATATTTTTTTCTTTTGAGAGTATATTATTTTGTAGATAATTATTTCGTGCATTACCAATCGAGTTAAAATATTTCACAAGCAGTATTAAAAACTTTTAAAATTGTCTTTAAATTGAAATAATATTTAATATACTGTTAGTGGAATTTCTAGACTCCACAAGTAAAATTAAGGATTGATAAGTTATTTTATAAATGTGTGATAAAATATTAAAAAAATATTATAATATTTTAAAGTAATTTATAAAATAAAAAATTTACACGATGAATGTAGCAAATATTAACCTCTTTAAATTAGATTAAAACTTAAAAAAACTAATAAATAAATGATACATAATATCTTCTTGAACTTGCATATAAAGTTTTTTTAATTCTATACTAATTTACGTAATAATAATTTTATTTTTATAACTAAAAACTAGCGCAGCAAAAGGGGTAGGGCCTTGCCCATTGTTAAATGGGAAACTTGCTTTATAGCCCCTTAATAAAATTAAAAAATTCAATTTAATTCTTTTTAACATTTGATTAAATACAAAAATTATAAATTTAACTTTTTTTTAGATTATTAATTTAATTTAAATCATTTCTAATATAATTTTTTTAACTTTGCACCATCAATTTTATAATTTTATTTTGATCCTTCTAAACAAATTTTTTTGATTTTGTCCTTGTTTCAAATGTTATTGTTTTGATAGTTTTTTTTTCTTTTTGAGGTTTGATTCAATGGGTTTGAGTGAAGATAATCAGTGTTATACCGGTAAACGTACCATTTTTCTATTTGTATAGGTACGTATTGATATTAATTTGTTTTGGTATATCGTTTCGAATTTATCGCTATTTAAAAAAATATTTAATATATATAAAATATTTATAAATTTCAAATAATAAGATTAAATAAATCTCAAATATAAAATACTCATAAAAAATAAAGCTTCGGTTGAAATAGTAAAGAAAATATCCTAAAAATGTTTGTGGGATGGATTCAAATCTCATCGTATGTAATATTTTAAGATACCAAAGTAAAAAACTCATTTGTTATATAAAATATTCTTCAAAAATACAATTCATCATTAAACAAACTTAAAAAAAAGAAGCAAAAAAAATTCCATAAATTAAACAACAAGATCATTCCATACTATATAAAACAATTCATAATTTTTTTTTTTAAATTCATAATTCAATAAATTCAAAATTCAAAATTCAAAAATAAAAAAATATATTTTTTTTAGAAATGAATAATAAAATTTTAAATTTAAATAAAAATATATTTTAAAATTAATTTTTTTAGTCCCTATTGGATCACCATGTTCAGATACGAGCGAAAACAATCGGTACATACTGGTATGACCGGTACCAACCGAAATTTGTACCAGAACAAAACCTAAGATTTGTTGTTCTGATTTGCTATTGGAATAGAGTGTTCTGACTAATATGATATCGACGACTATGGTTTGGGTGGTGGGTAAATGCATTAGTGGCTTCTTGTGTTTATCAAGTTGAAACTATGTTTCAAATTGAAAAGATCTCAACATATGGAGTTTTTATTTTTAATAAATTTTCCCTTTTTTTCATGTCGGGTTCTTGGACAGAAAGCGTGAATATCATTATTTATTATCTTGTTTACTTTCAAAATCAAGAGAGATTATATTGTAATGATTTTTGTGAAAAGGATTAAATTGTTGGATTATAAAATTAAAAGAGATTAAACAGGTCTTTTTACCTTAAAAATTACCAGGTCTCTACTATTTTCAGATTCTGGAAGCTAGATATAAATAATAATATCTGTCCAATAAGTTGGTTACCTTAAAAGCTTCATTCCACTTGAACCAACCCTCAAATTCCAAAACAGGGGCCTATATATTGTGGGTCACTCTAGGTGTGTTTGTGTGTGCTTTTTCAATTTAAAATGTTTGAATAAAATTCCATATCCCATATTTGATTTTGTTTATTTTCAGGTTACAAGAGTAAATGTTGAATTATATAGCTAGTAAAAACTTTATAAATTGTGTGACATAATGATGATTCATTTATTGAGTGAAAATTTTTAAAATTTTCAAATTCACCAATCTCAATTTCTTCACTCAAATTTTATTTAAAATTTCAATTGAGTTCATAGTGGGACTCCACCTAAAATTTCTGTTATCACTTTTCTTATTTGATTTTTTAGATCGATTTTTTTAATTTAATAAAATAACCCGTTTTTGAAGAGAGAACCAATGGTCATTTTTTTGAATGTTGGCAATGGTTAAATTTTTGAAGGGCCTCAACAATAGTTTTTTTTTCTTATAAATACCAGACCATTTTTTATTTTTCACTCAAATCCAACTCTCTCAATTCTTTTTATACTCTCAACTCTCTCAAGTTTTGTTCTAAATTTCCCGATACGCTTGTTTAAAAATATAGTAGATTTATTTAATTATTTCATATATTATTCATTTTGATTAAGTTTTTACGAATGACAACCTATCTAATTCGTTTCAATGACAAGCACATTTTCATCGCTGAAGTGATAATGGTAAGATGAAATTTTAAATTAAGTTAATTTTAAAGTATTTTATTTTTTAAAAATATATTTTTGATATAAATAGACGGATGATCGTGTTTTGGAGAGGTTCATACATAATTTGTCAAAGGGCCTAATCACCGAAATTCGTGGTTACTTGCAAGACAGGATTCTTGCATGCGTTTCGTATGCTCGTAGGCTACAAACTCGATCATACACTCATCAGTGCATTGGTGGAAAGATGGAGACCCGAGACACACATTTTCCATTTTTCATGCGACGAGTGTACAATCACACTCGAAGACGTAGCTTTACAACTCGGTTTACCGATGGATGGGCCAATCATCACAGGGTCAGTGGTCATTCCCAGTAAAAAGGACTTTTCCGAGGCATTTTTGGGGAAGCTATCGAATAAGTTTTACAGTGGCCGGATAGATACGAAGTGGTTGGAAACCAATTTCAAATATCTTCCTACGGATACGCCTGACATCGTCAAAGAACAATACGCTCAAACATTCATCCATAGGTTAATCGGGGGCATTTTAATGCTCGATAAATCTCAAAATTTGGTACACATAAGGTGGCTACTATACCTAGTCGACTTCAAAGAAAGCAGACAAATGAGTTGGGGATCAGTCGTGTTGGCCAAATTGTACCAGGAGTAGTGTCAGGCAACGAATTAGATAAGATGTCAATCAATATTTGCTTGCTCCTGCTGCAGTCATGGGCCTGGTGGTGGCTACCTTTTCTACGTCCCCAAGTGAACAACCCATATATGTTTCCATTAGTGACAAGGTAAAAATAATTTCTTAATAAATATGTAGTTTATATAGTAAATATTGTTTATTTATTATATGTTTGAATTAACATATCGCTTGTATAGGTGGAACCATGAGCCGAGTTACGTGGGACTACCCGAACAGTTCAAAGATTTCTGACTATTGTTAGATTAACGCTCGGAAGCCGAGGTTAGTTACTTATTTACCCTGAACCTATAACAATTATACAATAATTTATAAAATAAAATTATGTACATAACATAATTTAGAATTGTGCATTACAATTTGAATGGATGTCATATGTCGACCCAGATATCATAGAATGCGTCTTGCAGGAAATTTTGGTCAATCAGAGTATGTGGGATACAATGGTGTAGTTGTTAGTTTACGTGACGGTGGAAATACATGAATCAGATTGAGTGATGCGACAACTTGAGTGGAGGAAACAAATTTCGCTGTCACCGCGAGACATAAAAGTATTGCACAAGCTGGATCTACGAGGGAAGAACAACAAGAATTGGCAAGATTACCACAAGGAGTATATCGACATTTGGGATCGTCGGATAGAATTCTTACCCATCCGCAAGCCTTTTTTCTCATCGAACACGACGACTTATTTGGAGTACATACCTTGGTTCAGAGTAGCCGGCAAGTCGTATCTACTATCGGTGGAGGCGAGGAGTAGGCAATTTTGTTAGAAGAGGCAACGACGAGTGGGCTAGTAACATAGGTCTAAAAGAGGTGCCGTGATGGGTTCATCACCGACTCTAACCCAATAAGTTCCACCCATGTCTGTGTCATATCCCGGTCAGTTTACTCCACTTATTCATATTTGTTTCACTAACCCCATGTTTTTTCACAAGCACCACACTATGCACCACCGCAACACCTTCCAACTACCCATTTCGTAGGTACATATTACGAGGCACCCCCGTCCCCAGCATTTTATGCCCCATGATGACATCGATGCTGACAAAAATGCTAATCTAGATGTTGACGCATGTATCGTCACTGATGGCGACATTGATGCCATCATCGTTGCCAGTATCAATACCCGGGTCAATGCCAACGTATCCAGGTTTCACAACATCGCTTAGTTATTTGTCAATTATGTCACAAACACCCATCGTGTCGTTGTTTTATTGAGGTGGGTCGTTGGAGTAACCACATTATCGTGGATTGGAGAACACATGATAGGAGACTAGGACGACATCGCACTCAAGCACTGAGGAAGACAATGGAGACGAAGATGAAGCCATGGATGGAAATTAAAATGAGTACGAGGGTGGAGGTGAAGACGAAAAAGATGATCACGATTAACAACCAGAGCCAACACCACTAGTTGTGCATAGAAATCCTACGCGCACCCATCAGGCACCGCCCTGTGGCACACATTCGACCTGACGACGCCAATGATGTATTTTTTATTTACTTATTGCGATGTAAATATAAATGACTTCAATATAAAAACAATTATTTTATTTTTTTTACATTTCTATTACAACTTATATTTCTCTTTGTTAAATTCTAATATAAATTATACATAAATTTCCATATATAATATTTTACTTGAAATAAAACTTAAAGTAGCAATTTTTACACAATGTAAATTTTAGTAGACAGTGAAAAATATAATTGAAATGCAAGTTAAAAAGAAAGAACATATTTTGTACACAAAAAGAAAACATTGTAATCAATTTTATATCATTGTAAAAAATTGAATGCTAGCGACGTTGAGGCCCCAATGTACCCCTCAATACGAAATATGTCACCTTCGTAAGCCCTAGGTTTCTACAATACTCACATAACCTTTGTTAGTCGTCCCTCTCTCGAAAATCCATATTGGTGCGTATCCGAGTGGAATTCAGGCGATATTTCGGGACGCGACGCAAGTTCATGTTTGGGGCCAACTCGAATGATGCGTTGGACACTGCCGGCCACATACTCTCATCTGGGATGAGTGGGAATTCAGGTCTCCATACATTGTGCATGCGTTCCAATCTGTATACATTCTTGATATAAGGTGTGTACTCAATTCGTACATTCGCATACGTAACAACTACGTGTGTGTATGAGAATCGAAATGCCTAGAATCTCCTACAATCACAAGTCCCTTCTAGTAGGTTGACACGATATGATGCCTCTGACATGTCCTGGTCAGGCCTAGCATACTCTGTGACCCGAAATTGCATATTTCGATGTGAGTGACACACTACATACATAGTGTTTGCTCACACTGTATTTCGTCTAATTTCTTTCATGGCATCTTTACACCAAATGTGTCCGCTCACAATCTGCCCAGCATATGTTGTCTTCTGCTTTAGGAATAAGGTAACCAAGTAAAAGTATATTTCCTTGACAATCGAGGTTATCAGCAAATGACGTGTCCCCTTCATTATAGAATTGATGCATTCAGCTAAGTTCATTGTCATGTGCTTGTACCGTAGACCCTCGACATACGATTGTGTCCACTGTTTGAAGGATATGTTTGAAGGGTATATTGGCGATGTACACTTGCAAATTATGAGTTAAAGTTATCGTTTTAGGAAAAACAAAGATCCCGGTTAGGACACATTTTGTGAGAAAATCGGGTGATTGCATCACGCACCAACTGCAACACATGTATGTAGATTGGAATACTTCTTTATCATCCACAAGCCTGTTTTCTTCCAATAAGATACAATGATTTTCCATTTTCACCTACCTATAAATTTTTACAGTTTAAACCCTAAAACCCTAACCCTAACAAAAAAAAACTCTAACTCTAACCCTAACCTTAAAATATATATATATAATCCTAACTATAGGAGAGTGTGTGTGAAAGCGCATCCATCTCTCCAAAATCGACCTATTTCCCTAATTTAAAAAAAATAGCCTAAAAGGCTAAAAAATGACATATAAGCCTAATTTAGCTAAAATTCCTTAGTCACCAATAACAAAAAAAAAAAGTGAAACTTCATTTGATAAAAAAGCAAAAATTATGAGAATCCACTTAAAAATTTCACTAAATCACAACATCATTGTAACGCCCTGAAAAATATATTTTTGCTTCTGTGAATATCTGAGACAAATATGTATCTGCTTCAATGGTTAAGTGCTCTAGGTGTGTGTGAAGTCTTGGGTTCAAGTCCTACCTTTGTTAATTTTATTATTTTTGGATCAAGCCTTATCCTTGATTAGTGGGCTTATATTAAATTGCCTGTAAATCCATATCAGAATAAGCTTGCTGGTTCAAGTGGTAAGGGTGTTGGTGTGTTGGAGGTCCTGTGTTCGAATCTCTGTACAAGCGGGGGTATTATTTTTGATCGGTTCTATGTTAGAATTCCAATTATATTAGAATTCTAAGTGGTGGGTGCTTAGGATTGTGGATGTAGTAGGATTTGGGTAAAACTTGTTTCCCAAAAAACTCTCTTAGAAAATCTAACGTCCCTTTTCCTTCAACTTCTATTTCTTTCCCTTTTTCTTTTCTGTAAAATTTTCCCCTTTTTCCTCCATCGTTTTAATAAAATTGTGCCTCCTTGTTACGATTTTCTGAGTCATTATGTCTGTTTGCCTGGTAAGTAGAGGTAGTATGTTTTACCGAGTAGGGAGTTTTTGTTTAATTCTTTTGGTGTTGTTAAATTCTTGTTGATGTTGAACCTGTGTTTTGGCAGCAACGAATCGAGAAGTTTGTGACTCGCCTCTTGCAGAATCATAGTCCAAAAATCGTTCGAGGTGTTAGGGTAAGTGATGAACTCTTGTTTTGAATTATTGTCGGCTTCGTAGTTAAGATTTTAATCGTGTGTTAAGTATAATTTTGAGTGTTGGTATGTCAATATTTAGGTTCTGGAGGGTTTGTGTTTGCTGTAGCATAAAATCGATACCAGGTGTGTACACGAAACACAAAAAATAAAGCTTCAACAAAAGCTGAAAAACGATTTTGTCGACGCCATATGGGCGTACGGTCACCCGTGTAGATGGTCGTATGTGAGACAAGGTTGTGTGGTCGACGAAGGTTTGGCCTTACGCAGTACACGGCCGTGTGATGGCATAAGTACGGCCGTGTGGGCCATATGAGCAAAGGCTAATTTGGGTGTATGGGCCCACATGGGAAAACCACACGGGCATGTGGGCCTATAATTTTAAAAATTTCCCTAGGGTTGCACGGGTCACTCTGATCGACTGTAGACCTACTGTAGGGTCAGTAAGGGCCAATTAAACCCTGATTTGCATGCTGTGATATTCTGTTTGACCGATCGGAGTAGGATACTAAATGTATGCCTGATTATACTAATGTATGTATATCCGTTATTTGTATAAAACATGTTGAGTTTGTTTAATTTGTAACATTTGTATCTGTATATCTGTATCTGTTATTAGGGTAGAATTTGTATATGAGGAGAAAGTATTCTGTTTGACGTTAATCGCTTTTATTCTAGCAGCTTGACTGCATATTATCTATTACGTGTCTTAATGACACAATGTAATGTGTAGGGATGAGTAGGTGTTTTTAACCCTACATGGTGTAACGGGATGGACGGAGTTGGTGTGTAGAGGATAGGGGTAGGATTCTACAGATCTAAAACTGAATTTATTATCTAAATTTGAATCTGTATCTGTATCTAATTGTGTATATAGTTCTGTATGTTTGCATGCTTAAGTCTGTTGGGTTACACACTGAGTTTTCGTAAACTCAAATCTATGTCTGTTTTGTCAGATAATCCATAGACTTAGGCGAATCAGTGCGGCAGAGGCTCTACGATAACCACTTGACCGTAAATTGATTAAACTTAGTAATTTATGGTTTTATTTATATTTTGGTATTTATTTTGAGAGTTTGTAATATTTGGGACTCTTTAGACTTTTTGGTTTTAAACTGTTGATTTTGAGCTGTTTGATAGTTTGATTACTTCGGTAAAATGTTTTATGAAAATGACAGTTTTACGCAAACAAAGGTTTTTCTGAAAATGCGAACTAAATTTCTGAAATAGAATGGTTTTCAAAAGCTTCCACTGTAAAAACCCGTTTAAAGGTAAATTAATTAATTGAATAACGTTTTGACCTTGGATATAAGCAAGTAAGAGTTGGAAAGAAACGTAAATAGTTTTATCATATTGAATTTATTTTCAAACCCATTTTTTGTGACACCTCCGGATTCAGCCATAATGTCTGAGCCGAGTTTGGGGTGTTACATTTAGTGGTATCAGAGTTAGGTTGTAAAACTCGGGCTGTGAATTTTGAGTTTCAAAATTATATTACGAAAAGATTAGTTTTCAAATATTTTTGGATAAATTGGGAAAGTATGTAGTACACCTAGTCTCCGACGTTGATCTTGTAAGTATTTCTAAATTTTTGGTAGAAAACTCTGAATACACTGTTGTTAGTACTCTCTGAAACTGTACTGAGTAGTTAGAGACTGAAACCTTTAGAAACAATTCTAAACTTCTGATAATTTATGCATAAAACATTTGTTAATAAAAACTAGAACTAATGCATAAAACTTTATAATATAAATAAAAACACGAATTATACGATGAGCACTCGTGGAGCTTGCGAACATGGTAGAGGTCGTAGGGGGGCTCGAGCTGAGTCTTCTCCTTTGGGCAGTATGCTGAACTTAGATACGAGTGAGACATCAGTTTCGCCTGCTACTGAGGCTGAGTCTCAAAGTTTTTTAGCTGGGGATGACACACTATCCCAAGCCATGCTGAGGATTTTGGAGAGGGTTGCTGAGCCCCATTCAAGAGCTGGGGGCCGAGTATTGGTAACTGAACGGCTCCGGTCCAATGGTGCTGAATTATTTAGGGGTGTCACTAGAGTCGCCCATAATGTGGCCGAGTATGGTTGGAAGCCACCGAGAGGATCATGAACGATTTGGGCTATACTCCCGAGTAGAAATTTAAGGGTGCAGTCTCATTGCTTCGCGACGAGGCATATCAGTGGTGATTGACGGTTGAGGAGGGTACTCAGCCTAATCGTCTGAACTAGGATTTCTTTAAGACCACCTTCCAGAATAAGTACGTAGGGGCGAACTATGTGGATGCTCGTAGGCGTGAGTTCATGAATCTCACACAAGGCGATAGATCTGTGGCCGAGTATGAGGCCGAGTTTCTGAGGTTGAGCCGCTACGCTAGAGGCATGGTGGTGGCGTTTGAGTATGAAAGGTGCGTTTGCTTTGAGGACAGTCTGAGGGATAATTTAAGGGTTCTGATTGCTTCATTGAGGGAGCGGGAGTTCACGGTTTTGGTTGAGAAGGCGAAGATCACCGAGGATGTTAAGCGAGTGGAACACCAGAATAAGGATGGAGAGAGGGGTAAGAATAAGAAGGAATCGAAGCCCTCTAGTTCTGTTCAGAGGCCTAACAAAAAGGCCAGATTTGATGGGCCAGTTAGAGTAGGTTGCTCCTATTGGGATTCAGCTGTGTAGTGATTGTGGTAAGTGTCATCTGGATAAGTGTTAAAGGAGGATAGGGGCTTGTCTGAGGTGTGGGTCATTAGAGTACTGTATTCGAGAGTATCCATAAAGAGCTGATCAGATGCAAGCTTCCAAATTAGGTTCTGCACAGCCTCAGAGGGCAGTTCAGCAGCCACCTAGGGGCCGTGGAGAAGCTAGGGGTGGTAATGGTTTGGTTTGTGGGTAGAGAGCACCGGGCAGAGGTGCTGGTTAGACTAAGACGAGGCAACCTGCACTAGTTTATACTGTACGACGCTGAGAGGATAGAAAGGCTCCTAATGTCATCACCGGTACGTTTCTTATATTTGATGTGTCTTATACTACTTTAATAGACATAGGTTCTACTCACTCCTATGTAGCTAGTATTGTATCTGAAACCCTGAGAATTTCTGTTGAGAGCACTACTAGTGAGGTTACTGTACTGAGTCTGTTGAGTTAGTCTGTTCGACTTAGTAAACTTTATAGAGACGTTCTGTTAGAGGTGCAAAGGGCGGTATTTTTGACAGATCTGGTGAAGCTTTCAGTTGGGGAATTTAACTTGATCTTGGGGATGGATTGGTTGGTTAAGCATCGAGTTAGCTTGGATTGCGAGACTAAGAGGGTCGTTCTGAGAACTGAGGATGATAATGAGGTGGTTGTGATCGGTGAGCGTTGAGATTATCTGTCCAATGTGATCTCTGCGCTCGTGGCTGAGAAATTGGTTCGGAAAGGATGTGAGGCGTATTTGGCTTACATCAGTGATTCTGTTTCTAAGGACTCTTCTGTTGGGGATATCAGAATAGTGAGAGACTTTTCGGATGTCTTTCCTAAGGAGTTATTGGGTTTACCTCCAAATCGAGAAGTTGAGTTCGGAATTGAGTTTTACCGGGTACAGCTTCGGTGTCTATTGCTCCATACTGTATGGCATCGAAAGAGCTTATTGAGCTTAAGGCTCAACTTCAAGAACTTCTGGATCATGATTTCATCCGTCCTAGTGTGTATTCGTGGGGGGCATTAATTCTATTTGTTAAGAAGAAGGATGGGACCATGAGGATGTGCACCGATTATCGACAGTTGAATAAGTTGACTATGAAAAATAAGTATCCACTTTCGAGGATCGATGACTTGTTTGATCAGTTTCGAGGGGCTTCGATGTTTTCGAAGATTGATCTTCGTTCTAGCTATTATCGGTTAAGGGTTAAGGAGGTGGATGTTTATAAGACTGCATTTAGGACTCGTTATGGACATTACAAGTTCCTAGTGATGCTTTTGGTCTAACGAATGCTTCGACGGTATTCATGGATTTGATGAATTGAGTATTTCAGCCGTATTTGGATCAATTTGTTGCGGTCTTTATCGACGATATTCTGGTATACTCTAAGACCGAAGATGAACATGATGAGCATCTTAGAGTAGTGCTTCAGATTCTACGCGAGAAACAACTCTATGTTAAGTTGAGTAAGTGTGAGTTCTGGTTGCGAGAGGTAACCTTTCTAGGTCACGTGGTTTCTGTTGAAAACAACTTAAGAACGTATCTGAGATTCGTAGTTTTTTGGGTTTGGCGAGATATTATCGACGGTTTATCGATGGGTTCTCCCTAATTGAAGCACCATTGACTAAGCTTCTATGCAAGGGTGTTCCATTTATCTGTATTGATGCACAACAATCGAGCTTCAAGAAGCTCAAGTATGTTCTGACTCAGGCTCTTGTTCTGATACAACCTGAATCCGATAAGGAGTTTGTGGTCTATAGTGATACATCGCATAACGGTTTGATATGTGTATTGATACAAGATGGAAAGGTTATAGCTTATGCGTCTCGTCAGCTTAAGACACACGAAGAGAGCTATCCGACGCATGATCTCGAGTTGGTTTATGTGATCTTTGCGTTGAAAATCTGAAGGCACTATCTGTATAGTGAGAGGTGTATTATCTACACTGATCACAAGAGTCTTAAGTACCTCCTTACTCAAAAAGAGTTGAATCTTAGGCAGCGCTGATGGATTGAATTGCTCAAAGATTATGACTGCATGATTGAATATCATTCTGGTAAGGCTAATGTGGTGGCAGATGCTGTAAGTCAAAGAGTGATAACTGATTTGAGGGCGATGTTTACTCGCCTTAGTTTGTTTGATGATGGGGTCTATTTGCCAAGTTACAAGTTAAGCCAACTTGGATTGATCAGATTCGAGATAAGCAGTTAGGGGATAAGTCTTTGGGATTGCGATTTTGTCGGCTTGAGAATGGTAGTACTTTGGACTTTGGGCTGAATAATGATAGAGTTCTGTGTTTTCAAGGTCAGATTTGTGTACCGAATAATTCTGATTTGAGGCAGTCAATACTGAGGGAGGCGCATAGTGGCCCTTATGCTATGCATCTCAGTGGTAATAAGATGTATCGCGATCTTCGTGAGCTATACTGGTGGCTGGGTTTGAAACATGAAGTTATTGATTTTGTTGCTCATTGTTTAACGTGCCAGCAAGTTAACGCTGAGCATCAGTTGCCTTCAGGTTTGTTGCAGCCAGTTAAGATTCCCTTGTGGAAATGGGAACGAATGACGATAGACATTGTTAGTGGGTTGCCCTTGACACCCACTAAGAAAGATTCTGTTTGGGTTATCGTGGATCGATTGACCAGGTTTGCTAACTTTATTCTGGTTCGAAAGGATTATTCTCTGCAGAAGTTAGCGAAGCTCTACATTTCTGATATTGTAAGTCTGCATGGGGTTCCTGTCTTGATTATTTCTAATAGAGATCTTTGTTTCACTTCTTGATTCTGGAAGAAATTACATGAGGCTTTGGGTTCGAGATTGGACTCCAGTATTACGTTCCATCCTCAGACCGATGGTCAATCTGAGAGGGTGATTCAAATACTAGAGGATATGCTTCGGAGTTGTGTTATTGAATTTCGAGGAAGTTGAGAGGATTATCTGCCGCTAGCTGAGTTCGCCTACAATAACAGTTTCTAGCCTAGCATTCAAATGGTGCCTTACAAGGCTTTATATGGTCATAAGTGTCATACTCCGCTATGTTGGACTGAGTTGGGTGAGCGTCGGGTTTTGGGTCCTAAGTTGGTTTCTAAAACTGAAGATAAGGCTCGACTTATTCGGGATCGTTTGAAGGTGACTTTTGATAGGTAGAAGTCTTATGCGGATCTGAAGAGGAGAGATATTAAGTACTCTGTGGGGGACTTCGTGCTTCTTAAGGTTTCTCCATGAAAGAAAGTTCTGCGATTTGGTCATAAAGGGCAAGTTGAGCGTTAGATTCATTGATCCATATCGAATGATGAAGCGTATGGGACCGGTTACTTATCAGTTAGAGCTACCTTTAGAGTTGGACCATATACACGACGTGTTTCACGTCTTGATGTTGAGATGGTATCGATTTGATCCATCTCATGTTGTCTCGGTTGAGGAGATTGAGGTTAGACTAGACTTAACTTTTGAGGATGAGCCGATTCAGATTTTGGATCGTGATGTTAAGGTTTTGAATAGGAAGTCCATACTGTTAGTGAAGGTTCTGTAGCGAAATCATGGCACCAAAGAAGCCACGTGGGAACCTGAGGACTTGATGTGTCAACAGTATCCTCATCTATTCTGATCAGGTAAATTTCGAGGTCGAAATTTCTTTTAGGGGGTAGAGTTGTAACCCTCTAAAAAATATATTTTTGCTTCTGTGAATATCTAACA
This sequence comes from Gossypium anomalum, assembly GCA_025698475.1. Taxonomy (NCBI): domain Eukaryota; kingdom Viridiplantae; phylum Streptophyta; class Magnoliopsida; order Malvales; family Malvaceae; genus Gossypium; species Gossypium anomalum. The sequence goes on along the minus strand of CM046965.1, from coordinate 72,168,530 downwards.
CAAATGTGTATCTAGTTCAGTGGTTAAGTGTTTTGGGTGTGTGTGTGAGGTTTTGAGTTCAAGTCTCATATTTGTTAATTTTATTATTTTTGGATCAAGCCTTATCCTTGATCAATGGGCTTATATTAAATTGCCTGTAAATCCATATCAGAATGAGCCTACTGGTTCGAGTAGTAAGGGAGTTGGTGTGTTGGAGGTTCTGTGTTTGAATCCTTGAGCAAGCAGGGGTATTATTTTTGCTCAGTTTTGTGTTAGAATTCTAGTTGTATTAGAATTCTAAGTGGTGAGTGGTTAGGATTGTGGATGTAGTGGGATTTGGGTAAAACTTGTTTCCCAAAAAAATCTCTCTTGGAAAATCTGACGTCCCTTTTCCTTCCACTTCTGTTTTTTCCCCTTTTCTTTTCTGCAAAATTTTCCCCTTTTTCCTTCATCATTTTAACAAAATTGTGCCTCTTTGTTGCGGTTTTCTGAATCGTTGTGTCTGTTCGCTTGGTAAGTAGAGGTAGTATATTTTGTCGAGTAGGGAGTTTTCATTTAATTCTTTTGGTGTTGTTGAATTCTCGTTGATGTTGAACCTATGTTTTGGTAGCAAAGAATCGAGAAGTTTGTGACTCGCCTATTGCGGAATCGTAGTCCAAAAATCATTTTTGGTGTTGGGGTAAGCGATGAACGCTTGTTTTAAATTGTTTTTAACTTTGTAGTTACGGTTTTAATCGTGTGGATAGCCGTGTGCGAGATATGGCCGTATGGTCGACAAAGGTTTGGCCGTGCGCAGCACACATTCGTGTGGTAGCATGAGTATGGCCGTGTGGGCTATATGGGCTAGGCTGGTTAGGCGTGTAGGCCACATAGGTATGTGGGCCCACACGGGTAAACCACACGGACATGTGGGCCCATAATTCTTAAAATTTCCCTAGGGTCGCACGAGTCGCTCCGATCGACTGTGGGCCTACTGTAGGGTCGGTAAGGGCCAATTAAACCCTGATTTGCATGCTATGATAATTTATTAGACCGACCGGAGTAGGATACTAAATGTATGCCTAACTATACTGATCTATGTATATTTGTTATTTATATAAAGCATGCTGAGTTTGTTTAATTTGTTATATATGTATCTGCATATCTGTATCTGTTATTGGGGTGAGATTTGTATATGAGGAGGAAGTATTCTGTTCGGCGTTAATCGCCTTTATTCTGGCAGCTTGGCTGCATATTATCTGTTATGTGTCTTAATGGCACAACGTGGTGTGTAGGGATGGGAGGGTGTTTTTAACCCCACATAGTGTGATGGGATGAACATAGTTGGTGTGTAGAGGATGGGGGTAGGATTCTGCATATCTGAAACGGAATCTGTTATCTGAATCTAAATCTGTATCTGTATCTGACTGTGCATATAGTTCTGTATGTTTGCATGATTAAGTCTATTGGGTTACACACTGAGTTTTCGTAAACGTACATCTGTGTTTGTTTTGTCAGGTAATCCACAGACTTAGGTAGATCGGTGCGACAGAGGCTCTACGGTGACCACTTGATCGTAAATTGATTAAACTTAGTAATTTATGGTTTTATTTATGTTTTGGTATTTATTTTGAGAGTTTGTAATATTTGGGACTCTTTGGACTTTTTGGTTTTAAACTGTTGATTTTGAGTTGTTTGATAGTTTGATTGCTTCGGTGAAATGTATTATGAAAACGATGGTTTTACGCAAACAAAGGTTTTTCTGAAAATGCAAACTAAATTTTTGAAATAGAATGGTTTTCGGAAGCTTCCGCTATAAAAACCTGTTTAAAGACAAATTAATTAATTGAATAACATTTTGACCTTTGATACAAGCAAGTAAGAGTTGCAAAGAAACGTAAATGGTTTTATCATATTGAATTTGTTTTCAAACCCATTCTTTGTGACACCTTCGGATTCGGCCGTAACGTCTAGGCCGGGTCTGGGGTGTTACAATCACGTAACTCTACTCCTAGCTATCAATAAGTAGTTAAAAAAACAATAAGAAAGTTAATAATTTTCCTAAAAATAAGATAAAAAAGCTATACTAGTTAGATGAATAGTCTGACTATTCAAAGCTACCATTTACAAGTCCACGAAACAAAAAAGCTTGATCGGATTAGGAGTGACTTTCTCAACATTGATTTGATCAAAATTGTGTGCAAGAGATAAAATATTAAATTATTGATTTGTTTGAATAATTTGCTTTATGCATTTCAAATATTAACTAAAATTATTTTATTCGAGTTTACTTAGAAACTCAAATAAGTTTAGCTATTTAATTTAAAAATTAAATATCTAATAAAATTTTACAATTGAATTGGATTTTGTTCACTCCTAGTTATAATGTTCTCACATTTCATTGACATCACGAAGACAAGTTGTTATAATCCTTTTTGGGCAGCCTCATAAGCCTCATCAAGTTTTTATAACCCAAAAAAGTGTCTCAGGAGTTCAAACCCAAGCCCCCTTATATAGGAGTCCACTTTGTTACTTAGATATTAGTTGATCTTTTCATGTCATGACTTGTTGATAGATGTATTTATGGATTGAGTCAGAATTAGGCATAGTATTAACCCTTAACCCACTTTATACTTTTCCAAGCATGATTCGACTCTAAATATGAGCCTAAAATTTTGCTCAAGTCTACCTATATTTGTAAATGGTTAATCCAATCTCATTTTAGGCTCGTCTATAATTTTAATTTTTTAAAATAAACTTTATTATTTTAATTTAATATGTAATTAATTTTCATTTATTAAAATTTTATATATAGGTAACTTAACATTTTTTAATGTTTACATTATAGTATTATATATTACTATATAATTAATTTTTATGTGCAATAAATTGCATAATATTACATATTACAAACTTAGAAAATGGGTTGTATTGATCGGGGCTTGAAATTTAATGTTTGAGCCTGAGCTGAGCCCATGTTTTAAACTGGCATAACTTTTTTTGCCCAAGCCATTTTTTAGGCCTAATATTTTTATTCAAACCTTTTCAATTTTTGGATGAACTTTCAATCATGGTGAGTAGCCTAGCCCTTAAATAAGTCTACTCGTTAACTAATAAGGTACTTTCATTTCCCTAAACTTTATTGTGCCAATATCGTGAACATAACAAATATGTCATCTTTGAGTGCACCTTTGGGTGACAAAACCATTGAAGGACTTGTGTAGTGGAAAAAAATGATAGTACTAGTGTCACAGGCCGCAAATCAAAACCCATGACGATTGTGCAAAGAGCATCTCATAAAAGTCAATTGATGAAATAAGGCTCATTTAACCCGCTTGAATTGGCCCAACTCGTGTAACATATGGATAAGTCCATCTACTCGAAGCCTTAGCTGATCTTAATAGAAGCAAATATGGAAATAAAAAAAATAAACAAATAAATGAAATTAGAAACTAGGATCAATTGACAAAGAAAATTAAAACACAAACCAACAATATCGAAATGATAGTGAATGAAAAATAGTATGCGATTGACTCCCTTAAAGAACTAGCTCTAATAAAATCAACCAAAGATGATAATCTTGTTGGGATCTAGTTCCATTAGTATAGTAATATCTTCAAATGTACTTGTAATTTTTCGAACATATTGGTTTAATAAAATTCAATCTATCACATTAATATATTTTGTATAAATGTCCTCAATGTTTCTTGCATGCAAAGAAAAATAAAATGTAAATATTAGCTCACTAATTATCTAATGTTTAACTAATATTAAGTTGCATTATGTGGTTGGAGCATAATGCAAGAAGACAACTTATATTAGTAGATAATACAAATGGTTCATAGTCTAATCAAAATTGCACAAGTTGATTAAAAGACTATTATGTCATCTATTAAGTCCAACTATAGATATAAAATGTCTTGAGTATCAAAGTGGATGAATCCCAAAAGATAAAGACATAGACATGACTATTTGAATTGACAATACATCGTATAGGACCCAAGTAGAATAAATCATTGATCTGTTTATGGATTTATTTACTTGTGACGTTCATAGTGTGGCTTATCTCAATCCCGAGTAAGTGACGAACTATGTGTGCATGACTTATATACTTTGTTGTATTGAAAGCCTGAGTTCAATTGGTAAAGAGCCAAACAATGGTATGTTGAGTATACGACTTTTGCAAGACATAAATTTACTTACAATAGTGGAACTCATAGCCCAATTAAGGGTAAATGATATCATCTTATCAACATTACATGATAGATAGAAAAGTAACATAGCTACGAGTCATTTGTCTTGAACAAATGATTTAATTACTATTTGTTAGTAATTGACTTTTTCATGAAAGAAGATGTGATAGATACCATAAAATAAAATAGGATCATATTGGGTGAACGGATTTAACCCAATGAGATTAAAGATACCCTATGAGGGTAACATGCAAATGACAAGGTCATTGGACAAGCATCCGATAAATAAATTTTGTAATGGTATATAATAAGGGAGAGCTTAGTCATTGTACTTTAGTGGAACGATTTCATGACTAAACAAAATTGTAATTAATAGAAGAAGAGCCAAAACTTATTTACAAATTATTTGAGCCTTAATTATATATGATCAATTGATTCTTCCGCTAGCTCGGTTTGACTTTGAATGGTTTGCAATTGAATAGATGTGATGAATGAATGAAAATAACGAATTAGAAAAATAGGTCGCATGTATCGCTATCCACAGTGAATGCATTTTCTCACAATATCCAAGAGATGACTTAGAGATTAAATTAATTTATTCGAATTATAATTATTTTATTATAATTAAATAATTGGGTTTCGAAGTGAAAATTAAATTAATTAGTCATCATAGTTTTAGTGGACAAGTTAATTAAATTAATTTACTCATAAATTCTAGTACAGTAAATTTGCCATGACTGTAACAGAATCAAAATTGGGTTAAGAAAATAATTTAATTAACACATTAGTTAGATTTAATTAATTTTCGAGAAATAGAAAAATAGTTATTATGTTAATAAATTTATACAGGTTGGTTTAAAGACCAAATAACAAATATAATTAACATCTAATACATGAGACAGACCAGGAGGCCTATCTGAGTAGTAATGGATGACAATCCTAGTCCCAATAAGGGCTTGCCTCTACTCCTTAGTATTTTCATTAGATAATTATGTATATTTTTCTAGTAAATTAATATTACTTATTTACTCATTTTTCAATTGAAATTTTTATTTTTTTCTCTCTGTATAAAGGTAATTGGCTAGACTAAATATACAACTCTTAAGCGTCGATACAATATTAAAATCAAGTTTAGTTTGTTTTCCTAAATAATTCTTAAATTTTGAGAGTTAGTCTTTCAATTTCTAGCCTTTGAGATTAATTAACATTCCTATTGAATATTAATAAAGTTTTCATTTTGAGTGATTGATTCATGAAATTAAAACCCACACTCTAAGCAGATCAAAGATCGAGAATAGTGGAGAAGATTGTCTTGGTCAAAAGCCATAAAGAGAACAATCCACCTAACTCAAAGCACATGTATTAATTTGGTTAAGGTTTATTGTTATAACTAACACAATTGTTCGATTTTAGTATTTTTTTTATCTTTTTCATTGTGCAAAAAAAATAATTTTTAATCGAATTTTTCCAACAAGTCTGATCCTCCAAGAAAGATGCTTGGCAAATCAAATATTGAAGAATTCTCGCCAACAATGTCAAAGGCTATTGTGTTGAGATCTCTTCTAAAGTTCGTAAGAAGAGATTTCTTGCAAGAAAAAAAAACTCTCAAGAGTGATTAATTGAATTGAAAAAAATCTAGCCAAAAATTGTTTACGAAAAAAGTGGCAGGCTATCTTAAAAAAACACTCAAGGAACAATATGCAATGAATTTGAGCTCCTAAAGGATGTGGCCAGCCTTATTGATTTGTACTTCATACTTACTCAAAACAAAGAAAATACTAAGTAAAAACTTATTAGATTCGACCATTTCTTATGAGCTTTAGTAATGGACTAAATTTACAAGGCTATTAACACACAATAAGTTCAAACAAGATGAAACTAATGCTAAATGGGTTGAATTGGCAATTAAGTTGAAACATAACATTTAACTAAGTCCTAAATAGATCAAATGAACTTTAAATGAGTTAATCTTTCAATATGGCATGTAGGATGCCTTGTCTATCAAACCTTTACTCATTTAGGCTCATCAAAACCTTCTAATCAGATCCAACTCCAAGGCTTGTGTCACTGGGCTTAGTTTTCCATAAAATGAAGTCTTGGATGCTTAATTCTTTAAATCCACTTCCTTGAAGGTCGCTTGTCACAAATTTTTGAACCAACATATTTAGCTAGGCTCTGAGCTGCTTAGACTTGGAGAGAGTAATTGGGCCTTAAGGAAAACTAAGCCCCTCACATTCATGAGCCTACGATTAAGTCTTTGTACTTGCATCATGATACCCTTAAAAATCTCTAGAACCATTTAAATGAAAATATTGTCAAGTAGATGGTAAGCACACTAAATCACATCTTGTACTAAACCAGATTGCAACACATATCAACTCAAGACTAGTTCAGACAATCAATTTATGGACTTACCATTTGATTTAGTATATGATAAAGACACCATGTTAAATGCAATCAATAATAAAAGTCAAATAGTAGTCACTAGTCGAAACTAACCAACACAAGATGTAGAGCAAACCAAGAACTAACTTAGAGAATGAACTTAAAATTGAGAGCGACAACTATTTCTAAGAATGAATAGCCGCTCAAGAAAATTATAAGCAATCATATGAATGATAGACCAACATAATTTCAATTGTAACAACAATTGCAGTCATTGAAAACAAAGTGTGCAAATTAAAGAAACCAAACTATCAAGCAATTGAAGTGCTCAAGAGTAATGAAAATAATATCTTAAGAATAAATCACAATCTCAATGAAGCAAAACAATGAGAAGGTGAAGAAAACTGGCTTATGACCATATCGTAATAGTAGTTTAAGATAAGATCGGAGTCTTATCAACTCAAATTAGTAGCACAATTAGAGTAGCATAATTTCAACGATTCAATACCTAAACCACAATTGATATAATCTCAAACTACCTAGAATAGCACAACTAAAAAAATGAAAAGAATGAAAATTCAAATACCAAAACTGATTTTAAATTTGCAAAGATGAAAAAATATATCATCAAGAAAGTTGTAGATCGACCAGAACAAAGAGGTATTGAGTAGAAATTCTTAATATAGTAAACAGATCCAGTAATTTCATGAACTAGTGAACAAATAACAATATATAAAATAATGAATCTTACTAGATAAAAGAAGATGATCCAAGAATCGCATTTACCTAAGAGAAAACTAGTCAATGAAATTAAATCATGTAAAAAACTTGAGGACACAACAAGAATAACATGAACTAAGGGGTAACAAAATAACCAAACAATAAACAAAAATCAAATGCTCAATTTTTCTTACTACAAGACTCAAAATGGCTCTAATACCATGTTAGGCTTCATGAACTTCATGTTAAGTAATCATGGTAATGGGTTTAAGAAAAAAAAGTTTTTGATATTATTATTTCAGCCTCTTCAAGAATAAATGTAAAGATTGTATTTAACTTCAATCGAAGAATTATTGCTCTCTAGAACTTATTAACAAACAATAACAAGCTTTAATATTCAACTTTTACTTTTCTTCTTCTCCAAACACTAAAAGATTCAGTAATTTTCTATCACAAGGTGCTCAAACTTTTTTAAAGTCAAAAGTGATACCTAAATTATATCATCTTACACTTTTAGTTTCTCTAGCTAATGCCATTAGTCAATGGTTATGTGGTCCAATAATAGAGTAGCTTATGGCACAAAGCACCACATAAGCATGTCATAATATCATTTAAGTCAAATAATTTTAAAAAAATAATAAAAAATCATTTTGAAAATCTAAAATTTTATTTTTTATAATATATAATATATAAAATATTACTAATTCAAAACAGGTAATTTTAAATAATAAAATAGAAAAATTCAAATATCAATAGAAAACTTTTAGATACTTTTAAAAAATTAAAAAATAGTGTATATGATTAACGAGAAAAAAATATGTTAAAATGATAAATTTTAACAAAAATTATCAACAACAATAATTATTAGATTAAGATTTTTAAATGAAAAAGATAAAAAAACACTTAAATTTTAACTTTTATTTTTTAAGTATAAAAACTAAATATTAAATTTTGTAAAAATAGAAATACCAACAACATAATTTAGTATGCCGACAGTATCGATTGGTAAAGGATCCAAATTTTGGTTCCTAATGCTTGTTTTGTTCAACCAAAGAGAATAACGTCTATATTTTGTCCCCCAAAAAAGAGATGCGAATTTCAAACTTAAGTCAATTATTTTATGAATTGAGGTGATATTTAACGAATTATAAAATCCAAATCTAGTATTTACTGTCTTTTATACCTAACAAATATATGTATACTCTCTCTTTTTTCTAAACATAAAAAGTGGGTATACTATTTGGACTTGGTTAGCAAAATTATTTGTTAACATCAACTAATACAAAATTAGCAATATCCCAAGTTGATGTATCGAGTCAATCGAACACAAATTTAATTAGGAAAATTATAAAAATATCTTTCTTAATTAAAATAAGTTATGTTATTTAAATGTACTTTAATCCTTTTATCTTAACAAAAATATACATGTAGTGGGATTTGAACCCACACCAATCAAGTTATTAAAATATTAAATTATTCACTCAACCAAAATTTCATTTTAATATTTTCATCCATTTTTATTTTAACATGCACAATTTATTACCATCATCAATTGTATATCTATAAAGTGTTGTTGATTGAGTTGGTGTTACAAGTTAACTCGACGCCAACTCAAGATTGATGGCACTACAATGATGGACAATCAACTTATTTAGTATTATTAATATAATGTATTTATGTGTTTACATTTTATTTTACCAACAATTTAATCCTTTTTTTTTTCATTTCAATATCCTACATATTCCATTTGTATTTGTTATTATTAATTAATTTCAAACAATACGGTTAAATTTTTTATATCACATAAATGAAACATATAATAGCAGAGTTGAGTTTGTTTTTAATAATAGAAAAGGCAATTTCATTTACATAATTTGAGGTGTCATAGGATAAATGAAAACGGAGATTGTGGCATGAAACAAGGATTTCTTTGTCCCATGAAGTGTAATGAAAATGACACCAAATCTTGAAAATTGCTTGAAATTAAGATCCACCATTTTCCATTGATAATGAAATTCATCCACCAATCTTAGTCTTTAGTCTTAGATTCAGATTTTTTTTAATATTTTTTTTCAAAATTTTCATGCTTTTAACTTTTCTAGATTGTCAAGCATGGTTTTGTTTTTTGTTTTTAGAATTTGTTTACCCTGTCTGTAAAATGTATATAGATTTAGATTTTTCTTCTATTTTAATTAATACAATCAAAAATTCTAATGTGTATCTGTTTAAAAGTCAGACTATTGGCTGAGCCTTGATTTGAAGTATATTATTTTCAATTTTAATAAAAATATATATACAAAATTTAATATGCCAATTTGATAGTGTTTTGTATGATAAAATATATTTTTGAATAAATTTAGATGAACATCGTTATCATTATGATAATAAAAAAGATATGAACTTAAATGCGTATTTTGAAATTAAAAATTTTCATATGATAGAAGTAGAACACCTTTTTTGAGAATTGGAAGTGGAAGATAAATTGTCAAAGGCACAAGCTTTTTTGCCAAAGGAAAACAAACCCACCTCCTTTGTTTTTTTTCTTCCCCACTTTGTCAAAATAATAGTAGTATTATTTTTGGCATAACGTAAGATTTAGCTTCTGAATTTAGGTTTTTGAATTTTTTTATCAATTTAATAATTTTTCTCAGTTTTTATTTCACTCTTATATAATATCACAGTATCACATGAATCAAAATTAAAAGAAATTTTCAAATTGCAAAATTAATGTGAATTAAAAAAAATTAAATATCACATTATGGTTATACTCGAAAGTAATTCATTCACAGTAATGCAATTGTAAATTATTTTCTTTTATTTTCATTTTTCTTTGATTTGATTATTGAGTTTTTATGATTTTGAATTCGAGTAATTAGAATATTTAATTATTTATTCTATGTAAGAAATTTTAAAAGTTAAATATATATTGGAAAAACAACGTTTTAAATCAATTTAAAATTTAATGTGTACCATGAATACAATTTTATTATTAAATCTAACATCAATTCATTAAAACAATAATAGTAGATCTCAATTAAAATTTACTAAAATAATATAAAATTACAATTTAAAAAATTATTTAATGTGACATAGTTTAAAAGTTGTCATTTGTCGACGTAAAAGTATGCAAATTGAATAATAATTTAATTTTGCATTTAAATGCCACTAAATTTCAGTTTGAATAAGAATATTTACTATGATTATACAAATGCTTGTGCTTTGTAGTGAAAAAAAATTTCAAAGTATTATATTAATTAAATAAATATGCTCAAATTGGGTACTACCTTTTTCATGAGTAAATGTTAAATTTTTTTTTAAACACTTGCTTACTGTTTATGGGTGTCAATGCTTATTAATAGCTGATTTTGGTGAAAAATTTCATTGCCTTTTTCGATTAAAAAAATAATTCATTGCCTTGATTATCAACAATTTCATTGTCTTAATATTCATATTCTTGCATATGGAAAATAAAATAAAAGTAAAATCCATATAGAACTAGACTTCTTTTATTTTATTTTAGAATAAGGTTTTTAAACCTTATTAAACTCCATCTATTTTATATTTACTAGGATAAGGTGTTTCAATCCTACTAGAATATGACTTTATAAGCCTATAAATAGACATAGTCTATTCCTTTTGTATTGATTCAAATTTTCGACATAGTGAATTTTCTTCTTCCTCCTCTCGTGGTTTTTCCCAAAAGGGTTTCCACGTGAAAATTTGTGTTCTTTATTTTATTTTATTTTATTTTTTCACAATTGGTACGAGCTTCAAGGTTGTTCATCTCGATCACTAGAATGGCGTCTTTGAAATATGAAATTCACTGTTGGATCGCAACACCGCAGATTGTGCGTTGTGGCGATTAAGATGCAAGCAGTTCTTGCGTGGAGATGGATCTCGGAGGATGCCCTAGGGGATAGATAAGATGCCTTCAGACATTACCGTATGAAGAGAAGAAGCGTAAGGATCGAAAGGCATTAACACAATTGCATCTGCATTTGTCCAATGAAATTTTGCAGGATGTGATGAAAGAGAAGATCACACTTTGCATATGAAGCGACGTCATTTATGCTCATCGCTTGGAGGAAGGTGCGTGCAGACACGAACACTTAATGTTGTTTAAAGAAATTCTCTCAAACTTGGAGGCCATGGAGGTTCAAAGATGATAAGGAAGATCTAGGGTTGATTCTACTTTGTTCGTTGCCTCCGTCTTATTCAACCTTTAGAGACACGATTTTATATAGCATGAGTCTCTCACAGTTGATGAGGTTTATGATTCTTTAACTCGTATGATAAGATGAAACATCTTGTGGTTAAACTCGACTCTCAAGGAGAGGGTCTCATTGTTCGTGGGAGACAAGATCGGAATAATCGATGATGATCGTGGTAGGACACAGGAAAGAAATCATCGTGGTAAATCTAAGGGTAGATCAAGTCTTCAAATAGAGGTAAAACTTGTAACTTCAGCAGAAGAAGAAAGGGCACATTAAACTGAGTGCTATAAGCTTACAAATAAGATTAAAAGGGAGGTTATGAATCAAAGGAAAACAACCGAAAAATTCAGTGAAGTTGATGTTGTAGAAGACTACAGCGATGGTGAACTTCTAGTCGCTTCAATGATTCTAAAGTAAGTGAGTTGATACTTGATTCAGCAGACCTTCCATATGAGTCCCAATCGGGATTGGTTTACAACTTACAAAATTAAGGCGAAGGTGTTGTTTTAATGGGAAATAATGCTTAAGTGTAAGATCGCAGTGTTGGAACAATTAAAGTTAAGATGTTTGATGGAGTTGTCGAGAACACTTAGTGACGTCACGGTATGTTCCGAGAATTGAAAAGAAATTTAATTTCGTTGAGTACTTTTGATTCAAAGGGCATGAGATACACAAACTGAAAGTGGCGTTTAAAGATTTCCAAAGGGTCCTTTGTTGTGATGAAAGGGCAAAGAAAACTGCAGGTTATATGTTTTCAGGTTCTCTGTTTTGGTGATGCAAATTGTCGCTTCCTCTTCCTTGTCGGATGATGATATTACTAAACTTTGGCATATGCGCCTAGGGCATATGAGTGAGAATGGCATGGTAGAATTGAGCAAAAGAGGACTTCTTGATGGGCAAGGAATTTGCAAACCTGAATTTCTGTGAGCACTGTGTTTTTGGGAAGCAAAGAGAGTTCGATTCACTAGAGGAATCCATAACACACGAAGAAACGTTGGATTATATTCATTCTTGATCTCATGGGGACCATCCAGAGTGCCTTCGAGAGTGGAGCTAATTATATGCTAACCTTTATTGATGATTTTTTCTAGAAAAGTTTGGGCGTTCTTTTTCCAAGCAAAAGATGTGTTTTCTCTGCATTTAAGTCTTGGAAAATTATGATTGAAAACAGGCGGAAAAAACAGATAAAATACCTCCATGCATACAATGGCTTAGAGTTACGTTTCATTGAGTTTAATAGATTGTGCAAGTCGAAGGGATCGTGAGACACTTGACGATTCGTCATACTCCACAAAGAAACGGCGTTGCGAGCGAATGAACAGAACGATCATGGAGAAGGTTCGATGTATGTTGTCAAATGCCAACTTACCGAAGTCATTTTGGCGTAGCGACCTCATCACATGTGTTTTTGATCAACCGATCTCCATCCGTTGCCATTGAGAAAAAGACTCCACAAGAGGTATGGTCTGGTAATCCTGCTAATTATTCCGATTTAAAGATCTTTGGGTGTCCTGCGTATGCTCATGTTAATAATGGAAAATTGGAACCGAGATCCATTAAATGTGTTTTTCTTGGTTATAAAGCTGGTGTAAAGGGTATAAGTTATGGTGTCACGAAAATAGGAAAGTTGTGATTAGCGAGAGATGTTGTTTTGATGAAAGCGCTATGCTTCCTAACTTATCTCTTAAAGACTCTTCCAATAAAGAAAATCAAAAGCGGTGGAGCATCGACACATAGAGTCGACTCCTCAAATCAATTACAAAATTGAGAATAGAGTTGCTTCTTACGCCTCAATACTCTATCGCCAAAAACAAACCTAAAAGAGAAATTAAACCTCCAAAGAAGTATTTCCGAAATGATCTAGTTGCTTATGCTTTAAATGTGGTCAAAGATATAGATGCGAATCAAGAGCCATCAAATTATTCTCGAGGCGATTAGTGTGAAGATCTAGAAAAATGGATGTTTGCTATGTAAGAGGAGATGGAATCACTCCACAAAAACAAAACATGGGATCTTGTGAAACTTCCTAAGGTAAGAAGACTGCATCGTTGTAAATGGGTGTTTAAAAAGAAAGAAGGGACTCAGGAGTTGAAGAACCTAAATATAAAGCAAGGCTTTGTTGCAAAGTCAAATATTTTTATAGATTTGATTTCTTTTTTAAAAATAAAGCTGAAATTATATGTGAGAGTAATATCAAATCATTTAAATTTATTTCAAATATTGTTATTTTAGTTTTAATTTATATTAATTATAATTTAAATTATTATCATTATAAAAATTAAATAATTATATTAATTTTATTTTTTCAACAATAATATTTATAAAATATTATAAATTTGCACCAATTTTAAATCGGAAAAAGAAAGCTGATTATTACTAAATAAAATTAGGAAGAAAACCATAAAATATTTATTTTGAGCACAATTTATTAATTATTTTTTGTACAATTACTAATAATTGGGAATTTTAATTTATTTCATTTCTTTCTCGACAAGATTAGTAGAGAGATTCTGTCGATATGCTATGTTTGTCGGGAAATCTCTTTTTACAATCTTTAAAAAGTGCCTTATTTTCTAGGGGGTTTAATCGAGGGGATTAAAGCTTAAATATAACTTTATTTTTGGTTTAAGTAAGCATTCGACCTCTGAAGTAGATATTTTTTCTCAACTTATGGTTTTGGCTCACAAATTATTTGAAATAACTAATAACTATATTTGCAAGATAATTGACTAGTGTCAATTGCTTCAGGCACTAATGAAGAATAAGGATGAACACAACAATATGATTTTGCAGTTCGATTTTCTTACGTTTCCGGGACCCTACCCAAAGAGATAATTCACTATCTTTAACACATCATACAACAAATGATTATAAGTTCTAACACTCACTACACTAGCAACCTCACTTTTACACTTAAAATCTAGATCTCCCTCCTCTAAATTTCCCCCTGAAAACATAAGTTGAAATCCAAGTAATTCACTTGTTTTCACTTTTAATGCACTTTCAATTACAAGTTCCCACTGAACATATAAGTGCTAAAATTTTCAGTACTAAACCTATACAAATCTTAAGTTTTTAAACTACTTTCGATTTGCTAATATATTAGATCAATTACAATCAACGTTTCCATCAAAGTAGCAAGATAATCAACTTAAAATAGGATAAGCCTTCAAATCTTTAGGATATGTGATAAAGTTACCTGGCCCAATCCAATCTCCTTAAAATAGAAAGTCGATTTTCTCAATACAATCCAAATCAATTTTTAAGATATGTTCCTATAACAAATTTAAATATCATAGATGGGCTTGCGCATGTCCAAATCATCAGCAAAGATCACAATTTACAACCCAAAGATTTTGTTTACCAAAATTGTCAAACTCCAAATATGACAAGTTATGAGGTTAAGTAGTGCTAACCAATAGTGGGCACTGCTCTAGGCACTCCTTATAATTGCCTCAACATTATTCTTCTATTATCCAATTCAATCTAATTTTTGTAACTGCATTGAAAAACATATGGACATATGATGCTTATTAGAATATGTGACATTGCACCTCCAACCATTTAGAATGCAACAATTGATGTTCATGTTTATTGAAATTAAAAATATATCGTAAAAAAAAAAGGTTAAATATTCTAGAAAATATACTATTGATCATCGTTCTCCATTACTGACTAATGTTGATTGGGATTGATTGAGCATATACTGACTATTGAATGGTGTTGTCTGAGTGTTGATAGGTCGTTAATCTATTATTGATCAATAAATGTTGATTGATTTTCATTTAAATTTTTAGTATTTCTAAAAAATTATGTCACATCCCAAAAACTGGATTAGTAGAAAATCGGGTTAGTGGAAGCAAGAAGGGTTACGTCTGACTTTTGAATTTAATTTGTGAAAATTTTATAAAGTGAAGTGATTTGTTTTAGTGGTTAAGTGTTGTGCTTGTGTGTGAGAGGTTTTGGGTTTTAATCTTTTCCCTTGAATTTGTTATTTTTATTCCAACCCATATCTTTGAACATTTGGCTTATATATATTATTTTTGCTCAACAATGACAAGAATGAGCCTATTGGTGGTAAGGCTTTAGTTTACCCTTAGGTCTTGTGTTTGAATTCCTGTGTGTGCAAAGTGAAAATTATTTTTGGCTTTTATGTAACACCCCCTAACCCCAAACCGTCGCTGGAACGAGGTTATGAGGCATTACCGGACATATCAGACAACTTACGAATAATTTACAATTAATATAACTTTTATAGTATAATATAATAATTTAGTCCCTATATTGAACTCTCGAAGTTTAAACACGTATTAAAAGTAGAACGGGACTTGTTCGAGTATTCTGAATTTTTTTTTTAAATTTCGGCAGCATTTCTGCTTATTTTTACCTAAAACCTTCTGCAAATTCAAACCAAAACAACCAGCACCAATGTTTCACATTCATATAACTAATATTTATATCATTAACATAGTTTTTACTTAATAACTATCATAGCATCATTCAAAATTGAATAAAAACTTAATTCATTTAACAACTTAATGTTCATGTATCAAAATATCATGTACTTTCCTTACCATTTCATTTAACTATCTAAATCTTATAATTCATCCTTCACTACCCAAAGTAATATATATATATTCAAGTGACTAAACAATACCTATGTACATACCACCTTTACCCAAAAGAAAATATACATCACCAAATTTGTGTTGGATCAGGAATGTTCTGGATGCTGAGCCAAGACAATTGACTTCTACTAACCTGCGCACAGAAACAACTGTACGCTGAGTATGGATATACTCAGTGGTATTACTATAATTTAAAATATATCATCAATAATAAAAATATAAATATTAAAATACATAACAATTAATTTCTTAAATACTAATTCATACTTTTATTTTCATCATTTCATAATAGCAATTCAATTTAATTATTCGTCAATCAATGTATTTTTCACAAACTTGAATTTAAACCACTTATGAACATTTAGCTCATACTTTTCTTTCACAATTCCAATTTCTATTCATAATTTAATTTCTTTTTCTCATTTCAATGCTTTAAATTCACATTTCAATTTTTTTTTCACCCTATTAACGTAACTCGGACTTTGGCGGATACATGGATCCAACCAAACACACCAATATGGCACCCAGTGCCTTATCGGATAGTTCGAAATAATAGTTGACACCCAGTGTCTCATCGGCCTAGCCGAAGTAAAGTTGGTACCCAGTACCTCATCGAATCGATCCGAAGAAATATAGTGACACCCAGTGTCTCATCTACTCGAGGTTGAAGCATCCTTGAACACTTCCAATCCTCTGGCATGCCAACTATATCTGACTCAGCCTGACTAGTTAATAGGGTATTCAATTCACTTTCTCAATTCTATATCACTTTCAATTCACAATTCAAATCACCATTCATTTTTCAATCTATACGCTTTTCAAATAATCACATATTCCATAATTCACTTATTCAATTCAATTTGATTCAATTTGCATCACTTTCATTTTCACTCAATATTCATATCAATTTCACATACTTACCTCAAGTCTTACTTACCATACATAACAATTAAAAATTCAGCAATCAATAATAATTAAAATTCGAATTATAGTAATACACACCGTAATTCTCCCGTTTTAGTCCTCGATGACTTTCTCCTTTCCTTTCAATGCTGATGCTTCAGGTTCTTTGTTGGCTACGAAAATAATAGTAATTTACATTATTATTTACAGCATTAATTATAATAAATAATTAAATTTCTAAACAATTCCTACCTTATTCCCAATTTAATCCTAACTAATCTTAATTATTTTCTTAATCCAATTCACTCTCTTTTTCTATTCAAATTTTGTCTAAACTTATATCTAACTATAAAATTTCCAGCATATTTCCCTAATTTCGAAATTTCTTCAATTTAGTCCCTACAACATAAAACTTGTAGCCTAGTTTACAATTTAATCCCTAAACCAATTCTAACTTAGAATTCATTCAATTAAATCCCTAATTCCATAATTTGTTCAACATGAACCATATTTGGAAACATATGAATTCTTGAACTATCAACTTAATTTCATCAAAATCTTGTTTTAAAGCTTCTAAAACATCAAAATTAACTAAAAAAGACTTAATTGACTTACCAAATTAACTCCAAGCTCCAAATCCTTAGTTTTCTCTTTTATTTTTCTTTCTCTTTTTCTCCCTTGCTTCCCGTTTCCAATTCTGTTTCTATTCCCTTTTGTTTCTTTATTTCTCTTTTTATTTATTTACTTTACTTATTTAATTAGCATATATTATAATATATTTATTTTAAATATCTATTTTAACATCATTTACATATTTTACAATTGTACACATATTTAATTCTACATTTGTACCAATAATTTTATTACATTTGTCATTATTTAATTTGTTTCTCAAACAAAAATTCCATAATTTAATAATTTAATAATTTAATTAACAAATATCTTTTTATTTAAATTATAAGTAATTTAGTATTTAAATTACAAATGTACCAATAACATTTTTACACATGTATATTTTATTACCATATATTTATCAACTATTTAATTTATTTTAAATATAATATTCATTAAATAATCATAATAATTATAAAACCATAATAATTATTTTAATATATATAATACATACATTCAAGAAAAATCTTGATTTTTCTTCCATTTGCCATACTCAATTTATGTAAATGGCTTAATTGCCATTTTGATCCTTTTTATTTTCTATTACTTTAGAATTAAACTTTTACCCCTTTTTCAATTTAGTTCTTTTTTCTAATTATTCTAAATTAAGCTAATTTCACCTAATTAAATCCTAATTAGACACACCAATAGGCTCATAAATATTTTTAATAATTATTTTCGAACATATTTCACTAAGAAGGAGGCCCTATAACTCACTTTTCCGATACCCGTGAATTTCGGGTCATTACATTTTAAGCTCTGGGGAAAAATCTGATAGGATAACAAATCAAATTTAGTGAGGGTAATGCGTATTTTTTTTAATAATTAAAAGATTTGTTTCCTTATTTTTCTCCCACTTGTTTCACATTACCCACTTCTCTCCCCCATACACACTCTTTCTCTTTTGTTGTGTCATGTCAGTCCAGTAAGGTTCTCCAATTTTTCTTTTCTATTCTTCTTTCTTTTCCTTTTCCAATCTTCTTTTTTTTTTCTTCTTAATCGTTATTTATTGAGCTATTCAAAATTCAGTAGTGGGTGTTGTGATTGCGTCATCTCGATTCTTGCATAAGTACCATTTAATCTTTTTAAATTTCAAGGATTTTTTTTACCTTTTGTTAATTGGGGATTTATGTGTAGTTGTGTTTCATATCTTTGATTGTGTGGGTTTTCTAAGTGGAGATTGTGAGGCGATTAATCCTCTGGCAAATTTAAGACTTGTGAGGGTGCTGGTTTCTTTCTAGGGTAATTGTTTTAATGCCAATTTGGGGGCTGTTGTGGTTGTTTGAGTTGATCGTATTTTGGTTTGATTAGTATTTTAGGAAAATCAAGGACCATATCCTCTTAGTCAATTCTATTCGGTGGGCTAATTCGTTAAGTGAACGATGTTTTAGGTATTGGATTTCTTATTTGTGGGATTGCTTCAGAAATCAGTAAGGTGTGTAACGAAAAACCCAAAAAATAGTGAATTATGTAAAGTCGAAAAGCATTCTGTCGATGTCACATGGTCGTGTGCCAGGCCGTGTGGGTCACATGGCCTTATGGTAGGCCGTGTGGTAGCCCGTGTAGACCCATTTTCTAAAAATTTTCACCTAGGCCTGTTTGACTCTGAATTTGTAATTAGACCTCCCGTGGGGTCCATTTGGCTTAAATAAGACTTGAAATGTGATATATGTGGATATGTGTCTGTATGTGATACAGGTAAGGTATGTGAAAAATACATGTACATTCTATGTTCTAATAACTTCGAAAGCATGATTATGTATGAAAATGATGCATGACACCTATTTATGGGATACATATGTTAGTTTATTTATGCATGTGCATCAGGGTGGGTTTGATAGATGGAGGAAGTGTATTCTAACAGTATTACTGCAATTTTGATGGTTAAACTGCAATATCTATTTGGCAGCTCAGTTGCACCTTATATGAGTGGCATACCACCACAACCTGGTGTGATTGGATGGATGGACTCTTGTAGTCCTAATTGGTGTGATTGGTTAGACGAAGTTGGTGTGTAGCTATAACATCCCGAAATTGGGGTTAGAATGTAACGCCCTGAATAATTTATTTATGATTCTGTAACTATTTGATATAAATGTGTATTTGCTTTAGTGGTTAAGTGTTCTAAGAGCGCGTGAGAGGTCTTGGGTTCAAGTCTCACCTTTGGTAATTTTTGTTATTTTTTGATCCAAACCTTATCCTTGTTCAGTGGGCTTATAATAAAATTCATATTAGAATGAGCCTGCTGGTTCGAGTGGTAAGGAGTTAGTGTGTTGGAGGTCCTGTGTTTGAATCTCTGCGTTAGCATGGATGTTATTTTTGCTCAGAGATGAGTTAGTGTTTCGGTGGTGTTTGGATTCTAAGAAGTTGGAGGTTAGTGGGAGGAAATTTAGGGATTTGTGATTAGATTGATTATTTTCCTTATTATCTTTTAATTATTTTTCTTTTTTCAAAATTTCAGTCCCTCTTGGAAAATTCTGACGTTCTTTTTGTTTCCTCCCCTTTTTCTCCATTTCTGTCATTTTTCTCTCTAATTGGCTTTATCTCTTTGTTTTCCAAATTATAGTTTCTCTGTTCACGGTATTCGTATGTTGGTAAGTGATATGTTTCGTTCGTATAGGTAGTCTTTTCTTTTAATCCGTTTAAAGCTATGTTGAATTTTTCGTTGATGTTGAATTTATGTTTTGGCAGTAGTGAATCAAGAAGATCGTAACCCTACTCTTGCGAAATCGTAGTCAATCGTTCGAAGTGTCAGAGTGTGGTCGCCCGTATGGATGGTCGTGTGCAAGACACGGCTATGTGATCGACGAAGGCATGGCTGTGCGCGTGACACAGTTGTGTGGTAGTCGGAGTGTGGCCGTGTGAGCCACATGGGCTAGGCCAAGTTGGGCGTGTGGGCCCACATGGGCATTCCGCATGGGTGTACAAATTTTGGGCCAGGCTGTGTGGACCACACGGCCAAGGCCAATGTAGGCGTGTGGGCCACACGAGCGTGTGGGCCCATACGGGTAAGCCACATGGGCATGGAGGCCCATTAATCTGAAATTTTCCCTAGGGTTGCACGGGTTGTTCCAATCGATTGTGGACCTACTATGGGGCCAGTAAGAGCTAACGAAACTCTAAAACTATGTGATTTGATAGTCTGAAAATCTGTTTTGAGTATGATACTATTGCGCTTGTCTGGTTGCTATGCTAGATGTATATCTATTATCTATATTTAATAGCATGTTAAGCATGTTAAATCTGTTATTTCTGTATCTATCATCTGTATCTGATTTGGGGTGGGATTTGTATATGAGGAGAAAGTATTCTATTCGACGTTAATTGCCTATATTCTAGCAGTTTGGCTGCATGTTATCTGATATGTGTCTTAAAGGCACGACGTGGTGTGTAGGGATAGGTGGGTGTTTTTAACCCCACATGGTGTGTTTGGATGGTCGAAGTTGGTATGTAGAGGACGGGGTTAGGATTTATACATATCTGTTTCTGTAATCTGAATCTGAATCCGTAACTGTTTCTGACTATGTATATAACACTGTATGATTGCATGCTTAATTCTATTGGGTTACACACTGAGTTTACGTAAACTCACATATGTTTGTCTGTTCTGTCAGATAATCCACAGACTTAGGCGGATCAATACGGCAGGGGCTCAGCGGTGACCAATCGACCGTAAACTGTTTGAGTTATTGACTTATGGTTTTATTTATGAATTTGGTTTACTTTTGAGAGTTGTAATTTCGGGGACTCTCTGGACTCTATGGTTTTTAACTGTTAGTTTTTGTTTTATTGTTAATCTGCATGTTTTGGTAAGAGTGTTAGGAATTCGACGGTTTTACACAGAAAGGGATTTT
This sequence comes from Gossypium anomalum, assembly GCA_025698475.1. NCBI lineage: Eukaryota > Viridiplantae > Streptophyta > Magnoliopsida > Malvales > Malvaceae > Gossypium > Gossypium anomalum. The sequence continues at coordinate 72,147,003 of CM046965.1, read as the reverse complement.
CTAAAAATAACAAATCGCGTTTCTAAAATATAACGCATTTATTAAACTTCCTTTGTAATAAGTGTTTTGACAAAGTAATTAATTAAATAATGTTTTCAGTATATTCATGAATGAACTCGTGGTATAAAAATTGAATGGTTTATCAAGTCAACACTGTTTTCAAAACCCATTCCTTGTGACATCACCAGATTCGGCCATAATGTCTAGGCCGGGTTTGAGGTGTTACATAGAAGAATTAAGGTTTGTAGGATGAGTCAGTGGTTTTGGATAGACTTTTACAATTTTCTTTGTGATTTAGGGAAAAGAATGAGCCTGTCGGTTCAATAGTTAAACATTTGGTTACTACGTGGTTTTGACTTTGAGTCCAAATATGTGCAAGTGAGAAATTATTTTTGATATTGAGGTCTCTTTAAATTTTATCTTTTATTTAATTTTATTATTATTCTGATTTTATTAAAAGCTTCTAAAATAAACTTCCCTCACGTTCCCTCACTCTCTTTCACTTTATTTACGGGCAAAAGATCGAAAGCAAGATGCAATATGAATGACAATTATAATTGCCCCATGACAGTAGAGTCGACATACATATTAATTAATTTCATCGATAAAAGAATAATCAAACGCATTGGAATTTATATCAAAATAGGATAAGTAAATGAAATAATCAAATAAGTCGACATTTAACACATATTCAACAATTTAAAATGACATTAGACAATTAAATAAATTAATGCACGAATAAATAAATCTAATATACACAAATACTAAAAAACCTAGCTCTTAGACCTAAGTAAGTCGACTCACTAACGTCCTCAGTGGAGTCACCAAGTTGTCATAACGTTGCCTACATAAGGGTACGGGGGCTTAGTAAGCAAAGTTAGACACGGAGGGCCTAGATTAACGTAGAGTCGCCACTAACCAACTAGGGCTAGGTTGGTTAGCCACCTATCTTCTAAAAGTCTAGAATTAATACTACGAAAAATTCTAAAAGTCTAGACTCGATCTCATCGCCAAATTTCGGGTTCGGGAGTACGGTTATGTGTGGGGAAGGTTATAGCACCCCCACAATGCCTATTCGGGGATAGTCCTACAGTGTCTTAGAAGCTAGTTTTTTTTTATTTAAGCATATTAATGTCTTAATCTAGGATAAAATCTTATGGAAATCTTAAATAAAAACTCTAAAGAAAATATCTTCGATTTACTTGTAACTCGATTAAGATGTGTTCACCAAACTTATCTAATTTGAAACTAAATTAGAGATTTTTACTTTTAACGGGAACCCTAAGGATACCTAAATAATTCTAGTAAAATATCTTTAATTTCTAAAATTAATTCTATCTTAGAATTCTAAAAAAAAAACCTAGAAATTACCAATGAATTAAGAGAAATATTAAAATTCATCTACAACTTATTCGATCTTTTATTATCATTATTATTTTTTTAAAGATTTAATTAATAACGTTGAACCTATCAAGATCTTACGAAAGTATCCTATGCCAGGTTTGTCATTTATCTTACTTAAACTTCTTGATCTAAGGTTTAAATTCGTCAAAATCCTAAAATAATATATCTTAAATAACATTTATTAGCTTTCTTAAAAAGTTTCTAAAATAAAATACTTAGAAAGACTTACTCATGATTTATAATTCACCTACAAAAATATTTAGTTTTAATCTTGAATAAAGTCCTAAAGCATATTTACATATTAATTTAGGATTCTAAAGAGGAATCCTATACGATATTTAAAATTAGTTTAAAACCTTAAAAAATATCTTACATGTTATTTATAATTTTTTTAGGGTAAATGGTAGATAAGATCTTAAAGACTAACCTAAATTCAAATGTAAAAACCTTATGGTTTCATTAAAATGTAACACCTACTTAACTAACTTCATGTCAACAATTATAGGATGAAAAAATGACCTAAAGTTCCCTCTTTTAAAATGAATGGTAATAAAATAGGAAAATTAATTAAATTGGCTAAAGTTAATGAAAAGTTAAAACTTTTTAAAATGACAATAATAAAAAGAAAACTTAAATAAATGAAAAAAATAAGACCTTGACATGATGATGATAATAATAACAATAATAAACCTTATTCATAATAAAATAAAAATGTCAAAGTAACATAAATAAATAATATTAAAATGTATGTAAGGGGAATGTGTAAAAAAAAAACATAAATATAAATAGGCATGAAAACAAATAAAGACGAAATAAGAATAAATAAAAATTATACAAGTGTGAATAAATATAAAACATTAAAATAAAGTGCATAATTGACATTAAATATATAAGGTATAAATGCAAATGAAAGGGAAGATATAAGTGTAAATAATTTATTAAAAATGGAAACAAAATGGCATAGCTTGATTTTGGGACTAAAAGATAAAAAATGTGGAAGACAGAGGACTAATGTAGCAATTAATTTACTTTTAATTTATAAATTTTGGATTAAATCGAAGGTTTGAATAAACAAAAGGGTTATGGGTGTAAATAGGCCAGAGAATGAAGGCGGTGCTGCAAAAAAAAAATGGGGTATTTTTTTGTAAATTTAAAAAGTAAAGAGGTGGGTGTAACACCCTAAACCCGGCCTAGAAGTTTAGACCGAACCCCGTATGTCACATTGATCACCGAAGTGATCGAAGGTAAATTTTTACAAAATAGGTTGTCATGTCAAACCAAAGCATTTAATCCTTTAGAAAACAAATAGTAAAATTACAGTTGAGATAATATAAATTAGCGAAGTAAAACTAAAAACTTAAAACAGAATTTGTACCACACTTTTTTTTAAAAAATCCTACAGTTCAAAAATTGAAATATCAATTAGAAACTGAAAAATACAAACTGATAATTTATTCCACTCTGAGACTGTTTGAGACCTCCGCATACCGAGCCCAGCGTCAGAATTCAAAAGAGGTACCTGAAAAGGAAACACTAAGAGAGGGTGAGCTACTCGAGCTCAGTGTGAGTTCGAAACAAAACAGAGACAGAAATAGAGTATCCAATACAGGAGTAAAATATAATTTCAAACACACACAGAACTAGAAAGCATACCTGGAACTAATGACCAAACAAAGCTTAACATGCAGAGCACATTAAGTCCACATAGAAGTCTCAGCACAAATGCTAATCAGACAAACAGATTACAGACAACTAGTCTTTCAGTCAGAACTCATAGGCAGATGCGGATGAAATGCAGTCAAATAAAAACCCACCCATCCAGCCAACACACCTCTCCGTCCTCCGATCACACCCCAAAAAAGCTGTTAAAGCTCATCTAACCAAACACACCAATTAGGACCAAGTAGGCCCATCCAACCCTACACACCATATAAACTCATCCCGAGTTACTCGGTAACGATGGCTTATCAAAATTTAGTTGAATTGCCAAATCAAATATACATACGTAGCGTAGCTAACGTACATGCGGTACAGTGCAATGCGATAAACCACTATACCGGTAATTTGTAGCTTAACTACCAGATCAGATAATGGTACATAGCATAGCCAACGTACATACGGTACAATGCGATGTGGTAAACTGCTATACTGGTAATTTGCAGCTTAACTGCCAGATTAGATAAATATATGCAAAAAAAGGCGATGTATGAGCTATCTGATTGCAATGCGGTAATCCATGATCTGAGATAAGTTGCGATTTGAACTACGGATCGGATCGAAGCGATTCCCTTCTCTTCAAAACCCATCCTAAAATATTTTATGCAGGTGTATGTATGCATACAAATTCATAGAACAGAATCACAATATCAAACAGTCAGATAGAAAAGCTATGCACACATACACACACACACCCAATAGATCAGATTCAAATTCAAACACCTCACGTGATAGTCACACAGATACACTCGGGCAGAAGCCCAGATCAGAATTCTTAACTACCCTTGTTTAAGCTTAGTCAAAGGTTAAAGCGCACAACATATTTTCAGATCAGAAAGGTACATTGAACCAATATAACTGTCTTAAAACCACATGTCCGTGTGCTCTGGCCGTGTGGGAGGTCAAAAGCCCGTGTAAAATGGGAACACGGCCGTGAGACTGAGGCACACGCCCATGTGAAGTGAGGTACATGCCCGTGTGGACCAGGGACATGACCGTGTGAACAGGCCGTGTAACTCACTGTCCATTTGCACTAACTTTGTGTACAGGGCTGACACGGTCGTGTGAGGGTCTCACATGTCCGTGTGCCCACCAGACACGGCCGTGTGTCTAGAACACATGCCAATGTGGGATCCCTAATCCCCAAATTAGCCACATGTCTGTGTGGCCAGGCCGTGTGACACCAAATCACTCAAACCCTAATCCCTTAAACTCACACGTTCGTGTAAAAATTGAAAAAAATCCCCAAATCAACCACACAGCTGTGTGGCACCAAAATTAGCCCAGAAACCCTAATTCCTAATTTCACACGGCCGTGTGAATAGGCACACGCCGGTGTGGTCACCGGAGTAGTCACGAAACTCCTTTTGGAACAAGCCGAAACCTCATTTTAGCCGTCAAAATAGTCTTCAACATTTACTATATCAAAAGTACACCGAAGTACACAGTATTCCCTATACCTCTTCAACATCCAGACTCCCAATACAATGAATTTAAGCACACTAAAAAAAATGCCAAAACTACGATTCGTAAAACAAAATAGTTAATGTTCGAATCCCACACCTGATTCCCTGACGGAGAAGCGAAATTCATCGATATTTACATAGTGAGAATCGGTTTCCCAAGCGCAAGAAAGAAAAACAAAGAAAAACCCAAAAAGAAGAAGAAAAGAAATAGAGAGCCAAAAGAAAAGAAAGAAAACGTCTAGAAGAAGAAAAATAGAAAAATAAAAACAACAATAAATAATTACAAATATTAACTTAAAACTAAACAAAATAAAACACAATAAAAAGGTTCCCAGAATGCGTACATAGCGACTCAAACCCAGAACCCAAAGGTTCACTAACACTCACTCAACCACCAGACCAGCAGGCCCATTTTGATATTTAAACACGCCACTAAACTCAATAGCACCACCAACTCACTGACCCTAACCACAAAACCCAAAACTTCTAGCCTCAAAATTCGGGGCATTATAGTGGGAATAAATTACCCATTTTTAGCACCTATAAATGAAAAAAAAAAGAATTCATTCTTTCATTTTAACCTCATTTAAAAAAAAAATCTTCCTCTTTCTATGTTGGCTATGGCTCCACCATTGGAGAGCCTAATGGCTCTTAGGCCTCTGGGGATGGAGCCGCCGTGTACAGTGGCTAAATTTTTTTTTTTTTGCAAAATCAATTTTTTTTAAAAAAAATTACTACTTTTCTTAAAAATCAAAACTTTATTTTGAAATAGTTGAAAAAGATCAAAACTTTATTTTAAAAAATTTAAACATTTTCTTTAAAATGAGTAAAAAAACATATTTTTATTTTAAAAATCTAAACTTTCTCTTTTTTTTATTTAAAAAAACACTATTTTCTTAAAAATCAAAACTTTATTTTGAAATAGTTGAAAATGATCAAATCTTTATTTTAAGAATTTAAAATTTTCCTTTAATATGACTACAAAATAGATTTTTAAAATAAAAATCTAAACTTTCTCTTTTTTAAAAAAATCAAAATTTTTCCCAAGATCAAGTCTTTTTTTAAAAAGAAAACGTTTATTTTAGAAAGTGGAAACGAAAAAAACGAGATTTTTAGGGCTTCTAGGGGAAGAAGACTGACGTTTCGGTGATGTCCCCTTCAACAGAGCCCAAACCTGATCCCTCAAGATATGTATATGGCAAAAAAGAAAAAAGAAAAGAAAAGAAAAGAAAAAGAAACTAGAATACTTGTTGTTGTTATTATTATTATTTTTTAAGAACAAAATATGAAAAGCCTCCCCTTTTTTCTTATTTCATTTCATTTCATGTATATATATATATATATATATTAATCTTGTTTATTTGTAAAAAATGATGATAATAATAATAATAATAATATTTAATAATCATAGTAGTAGTGATGATGATAATAATTTGGGCCCTTGACAGGTCCAAAAATGAAAGAAAAAATAAAAGAAAAACAAAGGTCTCAAATTGACCAAAATCGGGTGGGCTTCGAACGACCCAAGAGTGAAAAAAATTTAAATGGGCCTCCAATCGGGCTCGGTGTAACAACTCATTTTTTAGTGAAATCGGAACAATAGTTTCGAGACCACAAATCGGATCCAAAAATAAAATTTATTTTTATTTTATTACATGGTCCATAATATTTTAGAAATGAAATGCGAAAATTCTGATAAGAAAATTTTACTGATTATGTGCTTAATTACGGGAAGGACTAAATCGCATAAAATGCAAATGTTGAATTCTAGTAGCTATAAGGATTAAATAGCTATGGAATTCAAAACTTGAAGTCCTTATATGGTAATTAGACCATTAAAGAAAGTATGTAGATATTTTTGGGACTCATCCGTGGAAATTTAGAAAAATGGTAAGGACTAAATTGGAAATTAAAAATAATTAAATTAATTAAAAGATGATAAAAGATATCATCTTATTTTTATGTCATATTCAACCTAAAACACATGAAAACCCTAGGAGAGAGAGAAGAAACTTTCATGGCTTAATTGGGTAAGTTTCCTTGTCCCGTTTTTAGTAATTTTGATATTTTTGAAACCGGGATAGCTTAATCTATCTATTTAGGGGATTAATTTGAAAAGTTATCAATGTATGAAATTTGGGTCATGGATGAATATGCTAAAAATTAGAAATTTATGGTAGAAAATAAAAGGTTGTTGATAGATAAACAACTTTTATAAAGTGATTTTTGATGAAAACATTATTTAGGGACTAAAATGTAAATTTGTGAAATTTGATGAAAAATGCTGAATTTTTCTGAATACATGTGCTGTAAATTTTGTAATGGGATTTTAGCTAGGCTTGGAATAGGGAGTAAACTGCACAAATTTCATATTCTGAGCCTAGGGACGAAATTGAAATTTATGGAAAAGCTAGGGGCAAAATGGTAATTTTGCCTAGGACATAAATTGAGTCCAACTGAATATGAAATATGAGAAATTGATGATTAAAGCTATTTATATAGATCTGGAAAACACAAATTCGAGGTTAGACCGAGGAAAAGAAAAGGTTTCAGATTAGTAGATTATATACGCGAACAAGTGTCGAGGTAAGTTCGTGTAACTTAATCGAACATGTAAATATGTTTAATTGAATGTTGTGTTTGTATGTAATATGGCTTATATTGATGTGAATTATTTGATTGCCATAATGAAAAATTGAATACATGCTTAGAACGGTGAAAAAGGGGTTAAGTTCTGTTTGAATATTAAATTCCGATTAATATATGCGCTTTTCGAAATGAATAAGGTCCTGCATTTGTTGTGGACGGGATTTAGCTCAGACAAGTAATCCTATTGACCTCATTATAGAATGAATTTAGCCTAAACGGGTAATCCTAATACGATACCTCTCGAGTATATGTTACAATTGGGATTTAGCCTGGACTGGTAATCCTAATTGAGCTCTCCTGAGTATACGTTATATAAAGGGATGTAGCTTGGACTGGTAATCCTATTATACGATGTGGCTCGAGAGTGTGTTCTTGATTAAGTGCCCTAATGGGTACTTTTGGGTAAGAATTGACGGGTTATCGAATTGTACACTTCGAGTGTACTACTTGAGCATCCATCGGAATTTCAATTATTCAACGGACATAAAACTATTGACAATGGATGGGAATTATGAGATGAAATGATAATGTCTTGAAAGAATATTTCATGATGAGCTCATCTATCCTTACTTGATGTATATGTAAAGTTTGTGACTAACATGTTTGATTGAATGTTTGTATTTAGGCAATTTTGCCAAGTTGATGGAAAACATATTATTGTATGCTTACATTTAATAAACAGGATCGGTAAGTTTAGTTTTTCGTTATTCGAACTTACTAAACATGTAATGCTTACTCCATCTTATTTTCCCCTATTTTATAGTGCTTGGAAGCTCGTGAAGGTTGGAGATCATTGGGGCATCGTCGCACTATCAACTAGCTTATTTTGGTATATGTAGTAAAATCCTTTTGGTATAATGGCATGTATAGGACAACTTGGCCTTTAGTGGCTTGATAATGATGTTTGTAATCTAGCCATTGGAATGACTAGTAATGGTTGTTTTGATATACTTGTAATGTCATGCTATGGTAGCTATATGTATATATGTTAAGTAGTTGATCAAATCATGTTTAACACATGAATTGAACTAAGGTAAGATAGTAAACATGTATGCAAGCTATGATATGCCATGTTGAATGATGGAATTTTCTTAATTTGAATGCTTGAAATGGTTGGAATGTGTTTGGTATGTTTTAGTGCAGGAAAATTATAAATTTGGGTGACAAATGAGGCTAGGAAATGACTTTATTTTGTCCACATGGGTAAACACACGGGCGTGTGTCTCGACCGCGTGTGACACACGACCGGGTACATGGGCGTGTAGTTAGGCCGTGTGTCCCCTGCACCTTAATTTTGAGAAACAGACTGCTCAAAATTGAACACACAGGCAGAGACACGGGCGTGTGTCTCAGCTGTGTGTGCTACACAGTCTGGAACATGGGGCGTGTGTCATGGCCATGTAAAACCTGTACCTAATTTCGAAATGAATTAATTAACCACACGGCCTAGCACATGGGCGTGTGGCATGGCCATCTGCACAAATCAGAAAGTTACACGGGGTCGAACACGGCCTACAGTACGGGCGTGTCCTAGGGTCACATTAGCGTGTCCCTTGGACCATACGGGCTTATGAGCCTTGCACCTTGAAAAATTTGTAAAATTTCGTTAAAAATTCTTAGATGTTCCGATTAAGTCCTGACCTGATTCTAATACTCGTATTTAACCCCAAGGGTCCATTTAAGGGGCGTTACGAATGATTTCGGAACTTGAATAATAACTCGCATGAGTTATCTGTAAATGTTTTTGAATGTTCTAGTAATGCCCCGTAACCCTGTTCCAATGAAGGATACGGGTTAGGGGTGTTACACTCAAACAAAAATGGGTGTCCACAAAGCTAATGTACAATCACTTATGGGTCCACACCAAGCATGCTCGTTGCTGACAACACATAAATATCTGAATTTTCCCTTAAGCACTGCACTAAGTCCTTCTTGTCCTTTTACATTAATGCTGATGAAATCTTTGTAAACTTCTCTGTGTCATCATAAAATAATTGAAGAGTTTTCATTACCTCTGTCGTATTTGGCTTGCAAACTATTTTTTTCTTTTGAAATCCAGTTGTCCAATCCTAAAACCTGACTGGCCACATTTATCTACTGTGAACTCTGGCCTTGCTGCTTTTTGTAACTAGTTTGTTTAACTGACAACATATGACATTGTCTGGCTAATCGCTGATCAGATTTCATGTATCCCACCCTCGTTTTAGTAGGAAATTTGATTTTCATGCAAAAAGTGGTAATCATCATTCTAGCCATTCGCATAATAGGGCGCCTAAAAATGGCGTTGTAAGCCATATAATAGTCTACTACAAAAAATTGAACATATTATGTAGTAGTGTGCTCACCATCCCCAAGAGTAACAGGTAGAATGATTCACCTTTTTACCTCAACCGGATGATTAGCGAAGCCATATAAAGGACATGGCTTTTTGAAAGCTTTCTCTTTTAACCCTATTTTTTGATACGATTCCCAAGTTAAGACTTTTACAGCACTTTCACTATTAACCAAAATTCTCTTAACCTAAAATCCAACAATAGTTGTTGTCAACACTATAGGGTCATTTCTTTCCTCATCACATACTGAATCATCGTCTTTCTTTTTAAATTACACCCTCTATTTCTCTAGCTGATGTAACCTCTTAGGCGAACTAATAGACATCACACTTCTGAGATACACCTTCCTTTTTGGGTTACACGTCACCCATTCTTCATCTGTGCCAACTATGACATGTATCGTGCCCCTAACCTTCTGCTTCCCTTATCATCCCTTTGTGAACTCTGCCCCAATGGCGAAGCCTTCTGTGCTACAAAATTCTTTAGTTCACCGTTTCTAACAGCTTCATCTATGGCATTCTTCAAAGAAAAACAATATTTTGTTTTCTGCCCCCTATTATCATGAAAACTACATCTGTCCCTTGAATTAGCTTTCAACTAACAAGGGAGGGCGCCTAGGTGGTGGATTCGACAAAATTCCCAAACTTTTCACATGGTTAAGAATATAGGTACGCGAAGCATTTAAAGGAGTATAACTTGTCATCAAAGGCAGTAGTTAATTTGGGTCATTTTACACACTTATGGATCTTGTTTTCTAGGAAATTTAGGGTTTTATATTTCATTTTCGGTAGTTAGGACTTACAATTAAAATAAAATAAGTGTTTTTTTAACACATTTTGTAAGTGTTGTGACCCAATACGCCGACACAAGCCTTAGGTTATGCTAATATGTTTAATTGATTGTGTATGATGAAGATATAAAGGCCCAATTGACGTGAAAGCAAAGGATGAGTGATGCATAAGCTTCTTGAGACGTTAAAGCTCAAAAGGAACGATAGAAGACATAAATTGTGTGTCGTGTCACGCCATAGACATGGTGTGGCGTGACACAATTTGAAGTACAACCCAAGTATTTTGAGGTTATTTTTGTCCATATAATCAAATTTATACTAAGACATAGGACGTGCCGAAGACCTAATATAGGCTGCCAACACGTCTATAAATAAGACATTAGGGGTTTGATATAACTAAGTCGTCCTAGATGCCTTTAAAAACCCTAGTAGTTTAGGAGTAGGATTATATTATTTTTCTTTCGGCTTTTGATAACTTTTTTTTCCTCTTGGAATCAATTTTGATCCAAGAGTTTATTTATATTATTAAATTATAGCAGCTTATTTTCTTTTGCATTAAATTTAATTATTTATTCTAATCAATCGGTTTGCTACTTTGTTCCTCATTCGATATTCAATCCACGATTATTCAAATCTCTTTTCTCTTCTAAATCAACCGTGTCCTTCACATGGTTTATTCAATTGGATTGAGATTATGAATAACATGGGTGCCTAAATCCCTTAGGGGAGATTGACGAGTGGATGAGGATGTGATTAACGGAGGACTTAGGGTTTCTTGAGAGGGATTAGTTGTTATGAATTACGTGTGCTTAAACCACTAGGATTGACAATCCTAGGAAGTTATCATAGGCTAGACGAGGTTGGGAGATTTTTCGAACCGAGTATATCGTATTTTATCCTGGTTGAGAAACTGAGGTCGAGAGATAAACAAGTATCAACCAATTGATTAGTTAATTAGAGGTTGACTGCCTATAAATGTGTTATTCGTTTATAATTAAATAATACACATAAATATAAGGAATTAAGAATGGCGGTGTCCACAAGTGCAAGAGTCAAATTGTAATATGGCTTGTACAATGAAATACTTAGGACTATTTTGAGGATCGTACCCAAGAGAGGATGGAATAAATAATGAAAACACTTTTTTACAATAATAAGTCTAATTAGTATTAATTATTTCCTATACTATGGTGAACCAAAGAATAGATTGAGGGAATAAAAACAAATAAATAACGAAAAGAAATAAATAAAGAAAAATAAGCAAACAAAATAAATTGATAAATTATTCAGAAAGATTAACTCGCTTTAGGGTTTGTAACTAATTTCAGACTAGGATTTTAGGGTGAATTAGCCATCGATTAACCAATTATTACCTCTCGGCCTCTAATTAGCTTACTCGAATGCTTGATACTCGTTTATTTCCCAACCTCATTTTCTCAACTAGGATAAATTATGATTTTCTCAATTTAACTTATCTCTCGACCTCGTCTAGCCTATGATAACTTTATTAGGGTTGTCAAGCCTAATAGTTTTAAAACACATAATTTATACCAACTAATCCTTTTGGGAAACCTTAAATCCTCCATTAATCACATCCACATCCACTCGTTAATATCCCCTAAGGGATTTAGCCACTTATGTTAGTCATAATCTCAACTCCAATTGAATAAACCATGTGAGAAACATGATCGATTCTGAGAAGAAAATAGATTTGAATAATTGTGGATTGAATATCAAATGGGAACGAAGTAGTAAATCTCTTGATTTGAATAAAGAAATAAAATGAATGCTAAAGAACATAAAATGAAATAATTGAATAATAGAAATAGATTCTTGAATCAAAACTAATTTCAAGAGGAAAACATGAAAGTATTGAAAAGCTGAAAAGAAAATAAACTAAAATTGCTTCTAAACTACGAGGGTTTTTGAAGGCGTCTAGGACGAGTTGATTACTTTCAACCCCTAATGTCTTATATATAGAGGTGTTGACAGCCCAAACAAATAAGTTTGATTGTGCAGATAAAAATAACCCCGGCGAACTTGGGCAGCACGTCGACGTGTGTCGTGCCACAACTCTTGCATGGCATGACACGACACCAATGGTCTTCCTTGTGTTGTCTGTTTGGTGCTTTGACGTCCTGGAAAGCTTGTGCATCACTTGATCTTTGCTTCCACATCAACTGGGCCTTTATATTTTCATCCTACACACTCAATTGAACCAATTAGCACAACCTAAGGCATGTGTCGGCCTATTGGTCACAACACCTAGAAAATTTGTTAAAAACACTTGTTTTTATTAACTTTTATTCCTAAGGCCTAATTATTGAAAACATAACTTAAAACACTAAATTGCTTAGAAAACAAGCTCCTTAAGAGCAGAGTGAACCCAAATTAACCATTACATTTGACGATAGGTCAATACTCCTGCACTTAAGTCTTTGCTTGTCATCAAGCAAACTACCCAAAAATAAAAATAAAAACTGAAAATAAACTAAAATTGAAAACATAGAAATAAAATGTACTTGAGCTAGCTTGATACACGAGATCGGTTCGGAGCATTGACACTAGAAAGATTTGCCTAAATATATATCTCTAGCTAGAAATTTAATAATTCAAAGTTATTTACATCTAGACAGAATAGTTTAATAAATTACAAAGTAAACAAGTCAAAGAAAATTAAATATATTCCTCCATCAAAATTTATATATGAATATAGTACTTATTTTTACAGAGCATAGTCAGTTCAAATATTTTTTCCTACTCGGTTTATTTTTGTCCATACATTAAACTCTAATACAATAATATTTCCTTGATAACCCTTATGATGATTTTTTTATTTGTACCAATACAATTGAGATTTTTCTTCGGCACTTTTTATAAGGATTATACTAGTCATACTGCACTGTTTGATTAACCATGTATTTTAGTGAGTATTTTCTTTTTAATTCGAGCATCCTATATTTCTACAAATATAATTATCTATTTGTATCTACCTTTATCATTTGGTATATTTAATTTCTTTTACCTATTTATATTATGATAAACTAAACTAATTAGTCTAATTATAAACAACCTAAATTATTTAGTTTTAGACTAAATTTATAATTTAAACAAACAACCTAGGTATATGCTTCTAACAAATCACTTGTATTTCCACAAGCTCAAGCAAACACACACAATTAAAAACTAAAAACTAAAATGAAAAGCAAGAAAATAAGGAAAGAAAATTTTTAAAATTTTTGAATTTTCCTAAGTCAACCCCCACACTTTATTCGATACATTGTCCCTAATGTGCAACTAAAAATATAAAGGAAGGAGGTTACTCGATTGGCGTGATACGTTTAATCTTCAATTGGCGGGACTACTCCTCCTTTCGGTTTTGGCTTGTAATGGTTATGCCATAAAAAATTGTGGGGTTCCTACAAAGAAAAATTAAAGACAGAAATATTTATAACAAATACTAATTCCAAACTAATTAAAACTAAAGAAAAAATTAAAAATCATCTAAAAATAAAGTACAAAATTTCGAATAAATTGTTAATAATTAGTCAGAATCAGGATCTGACTCCACCATTAGCTTCCAAATTCTCCTCTTTTTTTTTCTTAATGTGATCGACTTTATTATTTTCGTTCGTGGTCGATATGCAATTGTTTTGCTTACTTGTCACTTCCCTCAGGTTATTATCTCGAGTAGCATTATCTTGCATTGTAGAATGCCTACCGCTTGATGTTGAATTTTTAATTTCGCTCTTCATTTGGTTTGCCGCATTCCCATTTGCAGTTGTGTTGTTGAACAGTTGTGGGTATGGTGTTGGCCAGTGGGTAGTTTATGCCATATCTTTTAGCATAGTGTTCTGCAATTGGCTTGATGTAGGCAATACCCTACATAGTATATTTAAGATGTGCTCGAATGTTGTCCACCCTTAATGTAGCTTGATATTTATTTTTGTCACTAGCTTGCCATTGATTTGTGGGCTTGACGGTCTTGGAGTGATTTCCCCTAGGTGTGCTGTGGCTATTAGAAGTTTTTAATTCCATATTTCTCAGCTGCTCGGGTTGCTAACTTTCCACGTTCTTGATTGCATATAGCCTGATATTCCAAGTGTTGTTGTATTTGCACGATTTTTTCTTCCAATGTATACTTTTGAAGATGTGATATGCTACTTCTTACTTTTATTGTGTCCATGTGTGCTTTGAATGGCTTGGACTTTCCATTTGTGCTTCGTCTTGCTACCGTTCGGTGTTATTTCACAAAGAATTTGCTTAGGCTTGGTAGGGAAAAAAGGCTAAATTCTGGAGAATATTTAAGGTTAGGGGCTTGGAGGGTGTTGGTTGCTGATAAAGACATTATATAGAGGCGATCTATGCTTGAATTTTCTATGCAAAATTGGGAGATATTTTTGAAGATTGCGTTGAACCAAAATCGGAAAGTTTTCAAAAATGGCTTGTATGTCGTGCACGTCAATAATTTTCACTGTTTGTATTGAATTCAACAATGTGTCGTGCCATAGATAGGATGTGGCGTGACACAACAATGAATTTTTGGCATTTTTGGGGTTCACAAGGCTTGTGTCATGCCATGGCATTCTAATGTGACAACACGACTTCAATTTGGCCTCTCCGAGACTTGTAGAGAGTCCTTGGTTGCCTGTACATTCACCCTACTCACATCTAGTTCATCAGTTGTTATCAGGACCTTTTTTCCGACCAATTCTAACACAAAATAACTAATCCAATTCCTAATCTAACAAATTAAAAACAAATTAGTATACAATATTTTACAATTTGATTAAGTTCGATGGTTAGAGATATATGTCGTGTTACTAGACTTGTTCGGCAAATCCTTGAATTTTACCATCAACTTTATCTTTTAGTCTCGTCCATCTCAGCTTTTCCATTTGCTCCGTCTTCCACCAGAGTCTCGTTATTTGTCTCATTCCTTTGTAATCTGGTCTCCTACACAAACACAATTAAAGAGATACCTTCAATCGATGCTATTAGGGGTCAAATTGAATATCACCTAACATTCCTCCCTAACTAATCCCTTACTTTGGGAATTATGACCATATTTGAACACTTGTATTTCTTCATTCATCTTTATGATTAGCTCGTTTTGCTCGAGATCGATAGTCGATTTAGAAGTGACCAGAAATGGCCTACCCAACAGAATAGAGATTTCTTGATCTTCCTTGAAGTCAAGCACTACAAAGTCAATAGGAATTATGAATCTCTGTACCTTGACCAATACATCCTCGAGTACACCTTTTGGGTGTACCAAGGATCTATTAGCTAATTGTAGCATTATCGAGGTACTTTTAAGATACCAAATTCTGAGTTATTGATAGATCGATAATGACATCAAATTTATGTTATTCCCTAAGATGTAAAGGGCCTTGCTAACGTGTCAATCCGCTATCTTGATTGGAATCATAAAGTTACCCAGATCTTTTAACTTCGGGGGTTTCTTCTTAGCATCAATGTCAATTTGCTCTTCTTTTTTTAGTTTCCTATGCCGTTTCATAATTTCCTTTAAATATTTGACATATTTCAGAAATTTTTCTATGATCTCTAATAATGATAAATTGACATCAAAGGATTTAAATAAATTAAGAAAATTTAATAAAATCTACCTCGTCACTCTTTTGCTTGTCCTCTAATATCATTGGGAACGGTATCTTTGTTGTGCATGAGTTTGACGTTAACGGATTGGGCACCAATTCATTTACCTCATTGATTGACTTTGGTGCTCGGCTTGCTCCTCTTTCGTGGATTCGTTGACCTTTTTGGTAACATATTCCTTTTTATAGATGGGCGTGATTGGTGGTTTTAGTGACTTTCCTGATCGCAACGTGATCACTTTTGTGTGCTCTTTTCCATATCTTTGAGGGTTGTTTTCCATATTACTAGGGACATTTTGACCACTTTGTTTTTGAAATATTGTCATGAGCTGGCTCATTTGGTCACAAAGGTTTCCATTCGAGATTTGAGTCGTCCACATGTAGATTAGACTTGTCGAATATCCATTTCTATTATTTGTATCTCCCCTTCTAGTCGGTCGAATCTTTGACCATATGTAGTATAATCATTTCCCACGGATAGTTGTTGCAACGGTGGAGGTTGGTATAGAAGGTTTGATCGAGTTTGAGCTTGATTCGCATTTTCTTAGTTACCTCCCCACTTGAGGTTCAGATGATCCCTCCAACCAGGATTATAAGTATTTGAATAGGGATCACAAACCCTATTATTTACATAGCTTGCTTCCTCTAGTTGGCTTTTTTAGTGTGGCTTCGTTCTAGTTGGCTTGACTAATGTCTCTAAATAGTTAAGCTTTTCTAAGATTCGTTCAAATCTATCCTCTTCATTTTCTTTGTTCACCGCTTTTACTGTTGGAGGATTCAATTGGTACCTAAACCTCTCGTTAGGCCACATGTACGAATTCATAATCGTATCTTCAATGATTTTATAAACTCATTCGTACGTATGGAACATGAGAGATCCGACGGGTGCTCCATCTAGGTTAGGTCTAATATGTCCGTCAACACCATTGTAGAATATTTAGATTTGGAGCCATGCTTGTAGTCCATGGTGTGGGCACTTCCTTAGCGTCATCTTGAAATGTTCTCATGCCTTGTAAAGGGTTTCACCTTCATATTGTTTAAAATTAGTTATTTCTCGCCGAAGTTGAATGGTTCGACTGATTGAGAAAAATTTATGAAGAAATTTTTCCACGAGATTGTTGCATGTGGTAATGGAACCCAGTTCTAATGAGTCCAACCAATCAACCGCGTTATCACGTAATGAAAACGAGAATAACAGTGGACATAATTGTCAGATACCCTGTTATACTTGAAGGCACCGTATAGTTGAAGGAACTACTTCAAGTGTTGATTCAGGTTTTTAACCATGTTCCCTTTGAACTGCAACGTGTTTTGAATCATCTAGATTGTGGCCACCTTTAAGTTGAAATTATTTGCGTTAATCACCAGT
This sequence comes from Gossypium anomalum, assembly GCA_025698475.1. Taxonomy (NCBI): domain Eukaryota; kingdom Viridiplantae; phylum Streptophyta; class Magnoliopsida; order Malvales; family Malvaceae; genus Gossypium; species Gossypium anomalum. The sequence goes on along the minus strand of CM046965.1, from coordinate 72,129,658 downwards.
CTTTCTATGTTTCCTCACACCGTATCTAAGGTAGGCAAGGCTTACTTACGCAACATCCACTGAGCCATGGGGACTTTTTCCCTATTATTTCCTTGTTGTTCCCGTGGCTATTGAAACAATGGATTTTCTCGAGGTAAATTTATAATTGTAGGTGGATCGACATTCATCTTTGGACGGTTGAGCCTAATAATTCACTTAGAATCTGGATGTGGTTCAATTGGAGTGCTAGAGCTTGGGTCATAAACGACTTGGGAAAAGAAAAATAAAAATAAACAAATAAACATTAAAAAATGTATTTGTAGGTCCTAACGTTCCTACTTATCTTATTAATTGTAAAAATTTTATAAATTTATTGCTGAAACATTGATAAGTCTTAATTTATACATATTTTTATCCCATGCTTAGCACATTTTTGGATGAATTATCATTAGATTTGTGGAATTTGATGCTCCTAATCCTTTAATTTCATATCTTATACTTAGGTGAGCATAGGAAAGTAAAAAGAGCGAGAAATGGGCTAAAAATAGAGAAAATGGGTCAATGTGGAAAATCAACACGGCCTGGACTTCCTTATACGGGTAGACCACATGCCCGTGTCTTTTTAGCAGACTTCTACACGGCCTAAGCCATTTGCACAAGGGCGGGGCACACTACTGTGTCCCTATCGAGCCCAAGTCTAATTCTATTCAGAAAAGGGTAATGTTGAGGGTTTTGAAGCATTCTAAAGCCTATTTAAACACCCTAGAGAAAGATTAAAGGGGACACAGAGAGTAGGAAGCAAGGAATTACTCGAAGAAAGCCAATTGATCCATCTCAGAACCCAGATTCTCCTTCATGACCGAAGATCTCCCTTCAATTTCCTTCAGAGGTTTTTGTGTTTTCTTTATGTTTTGCTATTACTATTCTTCTAAGATGTTTTCTTTTATAATTATGAACTAAATCCCCTAAATACCTAAAGGGGATGAAACCTAAGACAGATCTTGTTAATATTTTCTGAATTATATGATAAATACTTGATTTGTTCTTAATTATGTGTTCGTAATTCTTATTTTAATATTTTAGGATATTGATTCAAGTATTGATGTGCTTATTCAGAGGAGCAAAAGTCTCTGTCTAAGAGTAGATCTAGCATAATTAAGCGGAGTTGATTTCACCCCTAGACATAGGGCGACATAATTTTGCCGGATTAGGGTGAAACCTAATAAGGAAATCCATAGATTGTGTTAATGCAGCACTAGGGGTTTTAATTAGAAAGAGATTTCAATTAATCAACCTAGGGTTAGACGTTGTTAGTCTCGAGAGAGATAATAATATAAATTAGGGATTTCTACTGATCAAGTCAAGTGAATAAATTGTCTAGTTCAAAGTTGAATAACAAGTGAAGTCTAGGTGGATTCTTCATTGGGTATTGTCTAAATCAATCAATTTTCCCAAAAGTTTTTCCCCAATTTACTTTCTGTGCATTCTTAGTTTAATTAATTAGTTTAGATAAAACAAATCCCCTTATTTTTAGGCTAGATAATAAAAAGAAGGTTACTACTAGTACTTTTAGTTCTTGTGGGTTCGACATCCGGTCTTGCTATAAACTATACTACTGTTCGATAGGTACGTTTGCCTTTATCGTGATAATAGTTAGTTTTTAAGTACGATCAATCATAAATATAAAACTTATCATGTAGTAATCAAACCTCCCCAGCAACAGCGCCAACAACTTGACCGCCTATAAATGTATTATCATATATAGTTAAATAATACACAAAAAATATAAGGAATTAAGAATGGCAGTGTCCGCAATTGCACAAGTCAAATTGTAATATAGTCTGTACAACAAAATATTTAGGAGTATTCCGAGGATCATACCCAATAGAGGATGGAATAAATAATGAAAACACATTTTTACAATAATAAGTCTAAGTCGTAGTAATTATTTCTTATATTATGATGAACCATAAAATAGATTAAGGGAATAAAAATAAATAAATAAAAATAAACAAACGAAATAAATCGATAAACTAATCAAGAAGATGAACTCTCTTCAGGGTTTGTAACTAACTTCAGATTAGAGTTTTAAGGTGGATCAGACATCGATTAAGCAAATATTACCTCCCGGCCTCTAATTAGCTTACTCAAATGGTCGATACTCGTTTATCTCCCAACCTCAGTTTCTCAACCAGGATAAATTACGATTTACTTGGTTCGACTTATCTCTCTACCTTGTCTAGCCTATGATAACTTATTAGGATTGTCAAGCCTAACAATTTAAGAACACATAATTTATACCAACTAATCCTCTTAAGAAACAGTAAATCCTCTGTTAATCACATCCTCATCCACTCATTAATCTCCTCTAAGGGATTTAGCCACTCATGTTATTCATAATCTCAACTCCAATTGAATAAACCATGTGAGAAACACGACCAATTCAGAGAAGAAAAGATATTTGAATAATCGTGGATTGAATTTCAAATGGGGAAGCTTGTGCGTCACTCGACCCTTGCTTCCACATCAATTGGACTTTTATATCTTCATCCTACACAATCAATTGAACCAATTAGCACAACCTAAGGTCCCTGTCGGCCTATTGGGTCACAAAACGTACAAAATGTGTTAAATAACACTTATTGTTATTAACATTTATTCTTAAGGCCTAATTACAGGAAACATAACTTAAAATACTAAATTGCTTAAAAAGCAAGTTCCTTAAGTACAAAATGAACCTGAATTAAGTACTACATTTGACGACAGGACAGAGGCCGGGAGGTAATAATAGATTAATCAGTAGTTAATCCGCCCTAAAACCCTAATCCAAAGTTAATTACAAACCCTGAAGCAAGTTAATTTTCCTAATTGGTTTATTTATTTTTAAGTTGTTTGTTTATTTTCTTATTTAATTGTTTTCATTGTTTATTTTTATTCCCTTAATCTATTTTATGGTTTATCGTAATATAGGAATTAATTAGTACTATTTAGACTTATTATTGTAAAATATTTTCATAATTTATTCCATCCTCCCTTGGGTATGATCCTCGAAATACTTCCAAGTATTTTGTTGTACAAACTATATTACAATTTGGCTCGTGCACTTGCGGACACTAACGTTTTAATCTTTTATATTTTTGGTGTTATATTTTACTATAAACAATAACTCGTTTATAGGCAATAAGAATGTAAACTTTAAATTTTCCATGAGGAACATACCTTCTAGTGTGCTCATTCTGAGGCTTTTGAATTGCCTTTGGTGACTCATTTTGTGAATAACTCATTTGTTTTTCCCCACCTTGGACTCGCAAGTTCTAAGAAGAAAGACCTTGTTGGCCACGCGCACTCTGACGACTTCTAAAGTGCCTATCATCTCTCTAAAAGGTACTGCGGGTTACTCTCTTAATTTTCTCGACCTCTGCAAACTTGTGCACCCTCTCACACAAGTCTGCCAAACCCTGTGCTCTATTATCAATAAATGAGTACTGGACATGCTCATTTTCAACACCCATAATGAAGGCATCAATAGCCCATTGGAGCTCCAAATTCTTCGTGTTCAATGTGGCTACATGAAACCACTTAACATAATCCTGTAAAGATTCTCCATCTTTTGCTTCACTAACATTAAACCTATTGGGGTGCTCATTATCATTTTATGGGCACGAAACCTACCTAAAAACATCTGACCCAACTGTAAGAAGCTTCGAATAGAACCCTATAGCAAAGATAAATACCAATCCTTCATATTTCCCTTAATAGTCATCAAGAAAGCCTTACACTTCACCATGCCAGAAGCCTCTAACATATTCATTTAATAATTATATTGTATGAGATGTGCTCTTGGGTCCTTTTACTCTCAAACATTTCCTTCGGTACTTTGAACTCTGGTGGCAACCCCACAGCTGCGACCTCCGGAGCCATAGGGTTACTAGAGTAAAACAACCAATTTATGTCCTGCACATCGGGATGTAATGCCTAAACATCCCTATGCAAAACATCCATCTCATTTTGCCACGACTTTGCATGTGTTCCAACAGCCTCCTCCTAAAGAGGCGCAATATTGTCTTAAAGATCAGAATGGTCGAATTGCATATTTTTCCTCAATTTCTCATTCTGTATTAGCAACTCCTAGTGAAGCAACTGTTGTTGCTCGAACCTGGTTACTCTGCTAAGTCACTTATTCTTTCATTAGTCGTAATTGCTTCTGTAAACCAAATAATTGTTGCGGCGATGCTTCCTGATTAGAGGGAAAGGATGGCCCCTGACCAACAGGAACATTGAGATCAAAAGAATTAAAGGTACCTCATTGGCCTGAGTTACCTAAGTTTTCTGGTTGATTTGCAAACCAGTCAGTGAAAAGGTCCATCTCTCGAGGTTAATTACCGGTGCCAGACCTCTAACTTGATCTGATGGGAGGTTGCTATGGAAGTTCTCGTTAGGGTGAGTCATCTTTTTTTTTTTCTTATGGTCAGAAGTCTTTTCACGCTCACCGCATGTAATGACCTGAAATTCACGGGCACCGGAAAAGTGAGTTATAGGGCCTCCGTCTTAGTGAAATAAGTTCGAAAATAATTATTAAAAATATTTATGAGCCTAGTAGTGTGTCTAATTAGGATTTAATTAGGTGAAATTAGCTTAATTTAGAATAATTAGCAAAAAGAACTAAATTGAAAAAGGGGTAAAAGTTTAATTCTAAAGTAATAGAAAATAAAAAGGATCAAAATGGCAATTAAGCCATTTACATAAATTGAGTGACATATTGAAATAAAATCAAAGATTTTATTTAGGTTTTATATATTAAATTATATATATATATATATATTATAATGATTATTATTATAGTTTTATATTTAATTATTATGATTACTTAATTGATAATATATTATAAATAAATTAAATAGAAGACAATTGTATGGTAATAAAAATACATGTGTAAGAATTGTATTGGTACATTTGTAATTTAAATACTAAATTACTTATAATTTAAGTAAAAGATATTTGTTAATTAAATTATTAAATTATTAAATTATGAGATTTTTTGTTTAAGAACAAATTAAATAATGACAATTGTAATAAAATTATTGGTACAAATGTAAAATTTAGTATGTATCCAATTGTAATATTAGTATTTGTTATTAAAATAGATATTTATTAAATTAATTAAATATAAAATATAACATAAAAGAATTAAAGAAACATAACAAAAGAAACAGAGAAGAAACGAAACAGGGAGAAAGAAGGAGAAAAAGAAAGGAAAGAAAGGAAATAGGGGAAATAGGGATTTTAAAGCTTGGAAGTTTAATAGGTAAGTCAATTTAGCCCTTTTTACTTAATTTTGATGTTTTAAAAGCTTTAGAACAAAGTTTTGATGAAATTAAGTTGATATTTTGAAAGTTATTAGATTTCTAAATATTGTTCATGTTGAATAAAAAGATGAATTAGGGGTTAAATTGATAGGAAATTTAAGTTAGAAATGAAATAAGGATTGAATTGCAAAGTAAGCCATAAGTTTTGTGTTTTTAGGGACTAAATTGAGGAAAATTCGGAATTAAGAAAATATGTTGAAAATTTAATAGTTAAATTTGAGTTTAAATGAAATTTGAATAGGAATAAGGTGTGAATTGGTGTTATAAATTTGGTTATTAACATTTTACATCAAAACAGTTTTGGGAAGTAGCAATGGTCTGATTTTGAAAATTCACTAAAAATTGTAGGAATTGAATTAGAGGATGAATAAGATATGAAATTAAATCTTATTGGGTCTAGTTTCTTATAGTAGAAACAATGTAAGCAATGAATTTATGAATCAAGAGATATTTGAAATTTTGTAAGACTGGTTCAGGGTGATTTCGAGACACTCTGTTTTAACTTTGGAAAATCATTAAAAATTGTACAAAAATTATTATGGAGTGTAATTTATATATGTGAACTCCTTAATGAATCTAGTTTCAAAATAAATAAACAAGAACCTTATTCAAGTTCTGTACAATGAGATAATTTATTTTTAGTAGAGAGAGGTCAGAACTGTCAAATGAAATAACAGGGGAGTATTTAGTGAATAAACTGTACTAAATGGCTAGACCAAAAATTCTGGAAATTTTATGGTTAGAAGATATATGAGTCTAGTTTTAAGGAAAATTTACGGATATTAATTTGGAGTTTCGTAGCTCAAGATATAAATAATTTAGTAACAATAACTCAAGTAGACAGCTTAATGGTGAAATTATATATATACATTAAAAATGGTTAAATTTACATGTTTAGGCTCATGAATTAAATTGAATCATGTTGTATTGATGATTATAAATTATTATTTTTGTAGCCAACAAAGAATCAAGCATCGACATCGAAAGGAAAGGAGAAAGTCATCGAGGACTAAAACGGGAGAATTACGGTGTGTATTACTATAATTCGAATTTTTAATTATTCTTGATTGCTGAAATTTTAATTGTTATGTATGGTAAATAAGACTTGAGATAAGTATGTGAAATTGAAATTAGAAAAAGTAAAATAATACCCTATTAACTCGTCGGACTAGATTCGATACAAATGGCATGCCATTGGATTTGTGATATGATGAAGAGATTGTAGTTCGGCCGAGAAGATGTTTCTGTTATTATATACTTGGTTTATCCGAATAGGCATTTAATGCCTTATTGGTGTGTTGGGAGGATATATTATACCGGTGTGTTATGGAGGATTTACAATATTCCGGTGTGTGTTTGGGTTGGATATTCGGTGTGTTTGGGTGGAAATCCGTGTATCATCATAGTCAGAGCTTTGTTAATAGGGTAAATAATTGAAATGAAATTTTGAAAATGAGATTATTTGTTTAGCACTATTGAAAAGTACGAGAAAGAATGTATGAACTAAATTATGAATTGAGTTAGTATGAGAAAAATAAATTATGAATTTAAGATTTATGAAGTAAAATAATTTTATATAAAAGTAGTTTAAATAATTATAAAATTATGGTTGATGTTTGTAATTTATTAATGTTAAATAGTCTTGGTTTATAGTAATACCACCGAGTATATCCATACTCACGGTGAGAGTTGTTTCCGTGCGCGAGTTAGTAGAAGTCAAGTGTCCCTACTCAAAGATCCGAACAATCCCGACTCAACACAAACTTGGTGATGTATATTTTTCTTTTGGGTAAAGGTGGCATGTACATAGGTGTTATTTAGTCACTTGAATATGTATATTACTTTGGGTAGTGAAGGATGAATGATAAAATTTAGATGGTTAAATGAAATGATAAGGAAAGTACATGATATTTTGATATATGAACATTAAGTTGTTAAATGAATGAAGTTTTTAATCAATTTGAATGATGCTATGATAGTTATTAAATTAAAATTTTATTAATAATATAAATATTAGTATATGAATGTGAAATATTGGTGTTGGTTGTTTTGGTTTGAAATTTGCAGGAGGTTTAGGTAAAATAAGCAGAAATGCTGCTGAAATTTTTATAAAAAAAAAAATTTGGAATACTCGAACAAGTCCCGTTCTACTTTTAATACATGTTTGAACTTCAAGAGTTCAAGATAGGGACTTAATTATTATATTATACTATGAAAGTTATATTAATTGTAAATTATTCGTAAGTTGTCTGATACGTCCGGTAATGCCTCATAACCTCGTTCCGGTAACGATTTGGGGTTAGGGGGTGTTACACCGCACCAAATTGCTGAGTGCTTTTGTGAGTCTATTGTAGCGACGTAAAAATTTTCGCTTAGGTCGCTAATTGGGTGATTTCTTGAAAAATCTGAAAACCGAATTTTGATTTTATTAAAAAAGGGAAGTCGCCACCGATCCTTTTTCCTAGGTGTGATCGGACACTCATAAATCCTCTTTTTTAAAAGAAAATTTATTTTTTTAAACAAAAAAAAAGGCCGAGTTTAGGTCTACGTCAAAAGCCAGAATAAAGTTGGGTCCCGGAGTCGGTTACGCACGAGGAAGGTATTAGCATCCTCGCGATACCCAAAATTGGTATCTTATTAAACATGTGTTGTCTTAATTTTCAAAAATGCGAATTCAATGTAACACTTAATTATGATCCGATCAAACACGAGAATTTTTATAATTTTGATTTCTTTTTGAGAAGGACATTCCGTTTTTAACATCAAGCCGATTGATATTCACCCAACATAGCGATGAAATCGACGACTTAATATTAAATCGGCGCGTTGCCTTATTTATAAAAAAAATGAATGAAAATATTTTTAAATAAAAAAAGAAAGCTAATATCGATGTTGAAATAAGATATGAATTAATATGCTAAATTCGGAACATACAAATAATAATAAAAAGTTAAGAATATACGAAGCAAATAATATATAAAACATTGACAATATATATGCGATAATGATAGTTATAAAACAATAATAATGCATATAGTATTAAACATGATAATAATAGTAATAATGCAAATATGAAATAGTAGTGAACATATGTATAAAACATATAATACTAGATTTTAAAAAATATATATACAATATATATTAAAAATAGTAATAATATAAGAATAACTAATAAAAATGATATGTGAATATATACATATATGTATTAAAATACATACATAATAATAGGAATAAAAAGTATATACATAGTATTAAAAACATGTACATAATGTGGTGTTAAAAATACATACATAATATAGTTAAAAATATATATATACAAAAGTTAATATGTAAGAAAAATATAAATAATATAGTATTAAAGATATATACATAATATATATAAAAACATATATACATGATATATATATATTAGCAACAATAATGATACAAAAAAAAAACTATAATACAACACATAAATACGTATATATATATATATATATATATATATAAATAATAATGGTATTAGAAATATACAATATATAGTATTAGAAATATATACATAAAATAGTATAAAAAAATATAACTAATGATATTAAAATATATACATAATATATATAAAAATATAATATTAAAAATATATATACATAATATATATAAAATATATACATAATATAATACTAAAATATATACATAATATATACAAATTAGAATAATAATAATATTAAAAACAACTATTAATAATACTACATAAATATATACATATATATAATAATAATATTAAAATTATGTACGTAATATATATATTAGAAATAATAATAGTAACTACAGTAATAATATATTGATAATAAATGATAAAAGGAATAAAAATAACAGTAATAATAAGAATATTAATAATGATAATCATAAGAATAATATAAAAATATTTAAAATAAAATGAAATAGCAAAGATAATATGAAAATAAACTTAAATCTAAAAAAAGGACTAAATTTGAAACAAAAACGAAGTTTTGGGGAAATTTTAAAAAGAAATAAAGAAAAAGGATCAAAATGAAACACGCGCGTAACCTAGGAGGACCAAAACGACAATTATTCCTTCCCATCAAAACACAGTGTATCAGCGGGGACAAAATTGAAAAGCGCAAAAAATTATGGGGCCAAATTGAAAATAAATTGAAACTTAATTGCAAAGTAATAAAAAGCAGAAGGACCACGCGCATAAATAACCCATTAAACAAAAACACGCGGATCCTATGGCAGGTCAGGTCGGACGGATTAGGTCATGCTCAAAACGATGTCGTTTTGAGGTTTAATGGCCAACCCCAAAACGACGTCGTTTTGGGGGCTATAAAAGCCAAAATTTTTCAAAAAAAATCATTTTCAACATTTGAAAGAAAAAAAAGGGAGAGGGAGGGGGAGGGTTCTCTGGACGAGTCCAGAATCCGGCCAGGAGGGCCACCGCGCGCCGTAATAGCTCCGTCGCCGCCGGCCACCGTCCACGGTGGCCGGAACCTCAAAAAAGGGTAATTTTTCTTCTTTTTTTTTGTTATATATATATGTCTATATTTGCATGTATAAAAAAATAAAAGAAAGAAAAAAAGAAGATCTAAAATTTGAAAGACGGAACGTCACCTACTATTTCTCCGATTCCAATTCTTATATTCTAATATTCACTGCTTTGGTGTTTAGATCTGTTTTTGATATCTGAAGTCTATTGCTTGGTATTAAAAATGGCAGAATCTATTGTTGTATTCATAAAAATTGGTCCCCTTTTACATTGTCTTTTGATGGCTTTTATAGCCTTTTTACAAATACTTTCCTTTTATTATTTTATGTTTGCTGTCCTTTTCTTTTAATTCTTGCAGATGCAACTTGAGGACGGTGGAAACAGTGACGTGACAGAGGCGGTGGAGGCAGAGGCTGAGTCGGCAGTAGCTAGGTTTAGGAAGATTAGGGTTTTTCGATTTTGGGCTAGGGTGATTTTGGGTTTATGTTGGGTTTATTGTTTGGGTTAGTTTTAATTGGGCTTGGGTAGCTTGTATTGTTAATTAGGTATTGGTTTAGGGTCTGTTTTGGGTTTAATTTGTTGGGTTTTAGTTTGGTAATTGGGCTACTCGGGTTTGAAGTAAATGGGCCAAAATTGGTCTACAAAAGCTGCCCCTCTTTGCTCATTGTCGTGTAATGGGAATAGAGCAAAGACACAAAGACAGGCCCATTTTACCCGGTCTTGCCGAGCCTTGACTTCTTTGGTGCTTTTCTTGTTCAGGTAGTCTCTTTCTAGTCCGCCGCATCTTGTAGCTTGGTTCAATCCACTGTAAATTCAAAGAGATAGAAACTTATATTTTCAATCTACTCGCATCTTTAGGGATATAAGATTCATCGTGATCTGCTCTTCTGCAACTTTAGAGAGATAAGATTTGATATCTTCGATCAACTCCACTACAACTTCAGGGAGATAAGACTTGTAACTTTCAATCTGATGCAATGTAACTTTAAGGATATGAGATTTATGACTTCGATCTTCTCTGCAACTTTAGGAAGATAAGATCTGATATCCTCGATCAGCTCCACTGCAACTTCAGAAAGATAAGACTTGCAACTTCAACCTGCTCCACTACAACTTCAGGGAGGCAAAATCTATATCTTCAATTAGCTCCGCTGCAATTTTAGGGAGACAGAATCTGATGTCTTTGATTAGCTCCAACCTTTATTCTTTATTGAGAAACAATCATCGAAAATAGATCGACCTACGAACTTAGTGTGTGACCTAGGACTCAACTCACTTCTCGCAATAGGAGTTAATTTTTTTGAAGAATTGAAATTGGAAATGCCTCGGCATGTGACCCGAGGCTCAACTCACCTCTCGTAATATGAGTTGATTTTTGAAACACATAAATTGAAAAGAAGAAATTGAAAATACCTCGACATGTGGCCCGAGACTCAACTCACCTCTCGCAATATGAGTTGATTTTTGACGAACAGAAATTGAAAATACCTCAGCGTGAGCCAAGGCTCAACTCACCTCTCGCAATATGAGTTGATTTTTTTGGAACACATAAATTGGAAAATAGAATTTGGAAATACCTCGGCATGTGAACCGAGGCTCAACTCAACTCTCGCAATATGAGTTGATTTTTGAAAAACATAAATTGAAAATACCTCAGCTTGTGACCTGAGGCTCAACTCACCTTTCGCAATATGAGTTGTTTTTTTTGGAACACATAAATTGGAAAACAGAATTTAGAAATACCTCGGCATGTGAACCGAGGCTCAACTCACCTCTCGCAATATGAGTTGATTTTTGAAAAACATAAATTGAAAATACCTCAGCATGTGACCTGAGGCTCAACTCACCTCTCGCAATATGAGTTGATTTAAAAAAAAAACATAAATTGATGAACAGAAATTAAAAATACCTCAGCATGTGACCTGAGGCTCAACTCACCTCTTGCAATATGAGTTGATTTTTGGAAAAAAACATAAATTGAAGAACATAAGTTAAAAATACCTTAGTATGTGAGCCGAGGCTCAACTCACCTCTTGCAATATGAGTTGATTTTTTTTTGATGAACAAAAATTAAAATTACTTCAACGTGTCTTGAGGCTCAGCTCACCTCTCGCAATATGAGTTGATTTTCGAAAACAGAAATAAAAACATCAGAATACCAAAACATGTCATCTGGTGGAACTCAGGTGTCTTTTCCTTTATTTAGTATAGCTATCATCGCATCCTCTTGCACTGCTAGAGTATCTGTATATGTCATGCATGATGTTATCATGATATGTACATGTTTGTCTTAAATGCCTTTATGCCTACATGATTATGCTATGCGCCTTGGGCTTATTCGTCATGATTTTTGTGATGATCTACATTCTTTGCCTCAATTCTTGACTTTCTTTTCATGCTTTGTACCCGTCCTCAAGCTTTACAAATAATCTGTGTTTCTCAGATATTATTCTTTTGCCCCTTGTTGAACTTTGCCTTTGCTTTGAGGCTTTTGTACTTATCAAATTTTTATCCGGGCAATGCTCAACATTTCTTTTGTCTAGAGTATGTCATTTCAGTATTTATCATTTAAATAAACCACATAATGAGATGCATGAAAATGGTCAGGCAGGGACGAAAGGGATACCTCACATTTATTTATTTCAAAGGTAGCAAACAAAGAAAGTTAACCAATGATGGTAAAAAGTATCATAAAGAGAAAGGGGATCGCATTCAACGGATACAAATGCTCTATATATTCAACACATGAACTCTTCCACATTTCTTAATCAAGAATCCTTTCGAGTGTGGCTTCTTGTGTAGAAGGTTTCGAGCTTTTAGAAATGCTTCAAATACTGTAGTCTGTTTGACTCACCGTTCAACCGCTTTGCTCTTTAAGCCCAGGTTTGCTTCATTAGGACGCCCTCTCAGGTTTTCATCCTAATCCTTTTTGTCCATCAAGACGCCCTTTTCGGGTTTTCACCTTGATCTTTTTTTTTAAGACGCCCTTTTTGGGTTTTCATCTTGATTTCTCTCTTCTTTTTTTCTTTTTTTCAAGCATAATATTTCTTCACAGCATTTGCATTCACTGGATTCGGTAACTCCTTCCCATACATCTCTGTGAGAATCAAAGCTCCACCGGAGAAAGCCTTCTTTACGACGTATAGTCTTTCCCAATTTGGTGCCCATTTTTCTCGCAGGTCTTTTTATATTGGGAGAATCTTTCTCAGCACGAGTTCTCCTTTGTGGAATTCTCTTGGCCGTACTTACTTGTCATGGGCCGCGATCATTCTCTTATTGTACATCTGTCCGTGACAAATCGCCTTTAAGCATTTTTCTTTGATGAGGTTTAACTGGTCATATCGAGCTTGAACCCATTCTGCTTCCTCTAGTTTCGACTCTATTAAGACTCGTAGAGAGGGGATCTCAACTTCTATAGGTAGCACAGCTTCCATTCCATAGACCAGAGAGAAAGGAGTTGCTCCCGTAGATGTCCGCACAGATGTGCGATACGCATACAAAGCGAACGGTAGCTTCTCGTGCCAGTCTTTATATGTCTCGATCATTTTCCCAATAATCTTCTTAATATTCTTGTTGGCCGCTTCAACTGCTCCGTTCATTTTCGGGCGATAGGGTGAGGAGTTATGATGCTTTATTTGAAATTGTTCACACACTTCCTTCATCATTTTGTTGTTCAAATTCAAGGCGTTATCTGAAATGATTCTTTCAGGCAAACCATATCGACAAATGATTTCTTTTTTTAAGAACCTGCAAACTGCAGTCTTCGTCACATTAGCAAATTAAGCGGCTTCTATCCATTTCGTGAAGTAATCTATCACTACAAAAATGAATCAGTGTCCATTAGAAGCTTTTGGGGAAATTGGCCCTATAACATCCATGCCCCACATAGAAAAAGGCCACGGAGAAGTCATGACATGAAAGGGCGAAGGGGCTGCATGAATTTTATCGCCGTAAATTTGACATTTGTGGCACTTTCGTGCATAACTAATACAGTCGCTTTCCATCGTCAGCCGGTAGTAACCGAGTCTCATAATCTTCCTGGCCATAGTGAAACCTTTGGCATGCGTCACACAAATTCCTTCATGGACATCTTCAAGTATTTTTCTAGCTTCAACATCATTCACGCATCTCAAGAGCACTTGATCTTTTCCTCTTTTGTATAGGATGTCCCGATCAAGAACAAATCCGGCTGCCATTCTTTTGATTGTTCTTTTGTCGTTCTCATTTGCTTGTTCGGGATACTTTTGATTATTGACATATTTTAAGATATCATGGAACCATGACCGTCCATCTGGCTCTTTCTCAATGCTGAAACAATATGCAGGGACTTCATATATGCTCATTTGAAGAGGCATTATTTCTGTTTCTCTGTTTGCTTTGAAAATTGAAGCCAAAGTGGCCAGGGCATCAGCCAATTGGTTTTCTTCTCGTAGGAAGTAGTTAAAAGTTATTTTTTTGAATTATTTAATCAGTCCTGCCACTAGATCACTGTATTTGACTAATTTCAAATCTCTCACTTCCCAATCTCCACGAATTTGGTATATCACCAACGCTGAGTCTCCGTACACTTCTAGAATTTTGAAATTTTGTTCAATAGCTGCACGAAGTCCCATAATACAAGCCTCATATTCCGCTATGTTATTGGTACAGAAGAAATTCAGTCAAGCAGTGATCGGATAATGATTCCCTTCTGGTGATACCAAGACTGCTCCAATCCCATGCCCCAATGCATTTGACGCACCATCAAAGCTCATCTTCCATGACTTCTCTTTTGATGACTCGCATTCTTTTTCTGTAATGCACATCAAGTTTTCATCTCGAAAAGTAAATCTCAATGGCTCGTATTCATCCGTTGTTCGAGTTACTAAGAAATCAGCTATTGCACTCTCTTTTATTGACTTTTGGCTCACATAGACGATGTCGTATTCTGATAATAGGATCTGCCATCATACCATTCTTCCTGAAAGTGCAGGTGATTCCATCATGTACTTTATTGCGCCCAGCTTTGAAATTAACTATGTCATATGATACAACATATATTGCCTGAGCCTCCGAACTACCCAAACCAATGCGCAACAGAATTTTTCAATTGACGAATACTTTGCCTCGTACTCTGTAAACTTTTTGCTGAGATAGTAAATCGCCTTTTCTCTTTTCCCCGACTCATCATGTTGCCCCAGTATGCAACCTATTGAATTTTTGAACACAGTCAGATACAATATTAACGGTCTTCCTGGAGTTGGCGGTACTAGTACCGGGGAACTAGACAAATATTGTTTTATCTTGTTAAAAGCCACTTGGCATTCCTCGTTCCATTCTCCGGGATTATTTTTTTGAAGAAGTCAAAAAATTGGGTCACAGTGGTTGGTAAGTTAAGCAATGAACCAAGCGATGTAGTTCAACCTCCCTAAAAATCCTCTGACTTCTTTTTGAGTGCGCGGAGGTGGTAGTTCTTGTATGGCTTTTATCTTATCTGGATCAACTTCAATGCCTCTCTCGCTGACGATGAAGCCTAGTAATTTTTCCGAGATAACCCCAAACGTACATTTGGCTGGATTAAGCTTCAACTGAAACTTTCTCAGTCTTTCAAACAACTTCCTGAGGTTCCCAACATGCTCTTTTTCCCTCTTGGATTTGGCGATCATATCATCGACGTAGACTTTTATTTCTTTGTGCATCATGTCATGAAATAACATCACCATGGCCCTCTGATATGTTGCCCCAATGTTCTTTAATCCGAACGGCATCACCTTATAACAGAATATTCCCCACATCGTTACGAAAGTAGTTTTCTCAATATCCTCAGGAGCCATCCTTATCTGATTATAACCCGAGAATCCATCCATGAACAAAAACAATGAATGTTTGGCTGTATTATCCACCAATGTATCGATGTGTGGCAAAGGAAAATTATCTTTAGGACTTGCTCGATCCAGATCACGATAATCCATACACATTCGTACCTTGCCATCTTTCTTCAGTACTGGGACTATGTTAGCTACCCATTGTAGGTATTTGGAGACTTGTAGGAAGCCAGCATCGAATTGTTTCTTGACTTCTTCTTTTATCTTTAACAGCATTTCAGGTCTCATTCGTCTTAGCTTCTGTTGAATGGGTTTGCATTCTGGTTTCAGTGGGAGTCTATGGACCACTATATCCTCATCCAATCTTGGCATGTCCTGATACGACCATGCAAATACATCTTTGTACTCATGAAGCAAAGCGATCAAATCATGTTTGGTGTTATCTGAAATGGAGGTCCCAATCTTTAATTCTTGCCTCTTTTCTTCATTTCTCAAGTTTACTACCTCAACAGATTCTTGATGAGGTAGAATCTGTTTATTTTTAGTAAGTCAGGAGACGAGACATAGTCTTCAATATTTTTCTCAGCTTCAAACTCTCCTAAACAAATAGCTTTCTCGAAATCAATTTCAAGATTTGTAACGGGTTTGTTCATGTCGTTAATATCTGAGTACCTGAAAGTTGAATGGAAAAGAAAACTATAGAGGGGCATCAAAGTATGGGGATCAACAAGAATAATATTATGGCATGATGTGAGATATATGTAATGACAGGCTGTGAGAAGAGGGAAAAGTTATGAAGTTAATGAGAATGAAAAGATCATGACAAACTGTATCTTCATTGATGTTTATTTAAATGATAAAGAGCAAATCATAAGCTCTTACAAAAGAATCCCTACTATTACTTAGGGACACAAAAAGAAGAGTGTTAACATTGAGCATTACTCTGGAGAAAATTTAGAAACTACAAGGAGATCCACAGCAGTCGAATTGTTCAAAACAAATCTAGGAGGACAAGGGCATATTATTGAAACATCTTTAATTACATCATTTCCTTTGTCAATGACATTTATACTGACATTCTAAAGACCCCTTTCAATTAATAACAGTTTGCTTCGTAGATTATCTTGCCCGGGGTATATCATTCTTGTAGATGTAAATATTTTTGACAAAAGAGGGTATATTATGGGCTTCCATTCCAATTCTCGGCCTAAAGCTCTTGAAACCCTCCTTTCTTAATCTTTCTGCCACTGTTTTCTTCTCTGTCGTATATCCGGCTGGAACCCTAAACCATATCCAGCCTTATGGGGCACTGGTTTTAGAGCTCTAACTATCCCTTGCTGATATCTTCCCAAACCTTTCCTCGCTCAGGCTCTCTTTCCCACAATTAGCTTAATTCCCATCTTGGTATTCCTTGATAGCTTAGGCATGGGAATTTTATTTCCCTCAGCAACGAACGTAGCATTGATAAATTCGAGAGATTGGAAAGAACATTCTACTGCATCTTTGCTTAGTTCGAGGTATGGTGCATCAGCAAAGATAGATGCGACAATGTCTTCTTCACCCGCAACAGTGACCAAACAGCCATCCATGATAAACTTTACTTTTTGATGGAGAGATAAAGGAACTGCCCCAGCAGAATGGATCCAGAGCCTTCCTAAAAGGCAATTATATGAAGGTGTAACGTCCATGACCTAGAACTCGACATCATATATGTAGGGGCCTACTTCTAGAGGGATATCGATCTTTCCCATGGCTTCTCACTAGTCCCATCGAATGCTCTTACTGTAGAGTGACAATGCCTCAGATAAGATATATCAATTGGAATTTTAGAAAGCGTGGCCAAAGGCATGACATTGAGTGCTGACCCATTATCAATGAGCACATTGGGTATTATATAACCCTTGCAACGGGTTGTGATATGTAACGCTTTTATGGAGCCCTACCATTTGGCGGTATTTCGTCACCACTGAAAGAAATAAAATTATCCGTGTTCAGGTTATTCACCCACCTATCAAGTTTTTCGACAGATATATTGCTTGCCACGTAAGCTTGATTTAACACTTTCAGCAAATCATTCCGATGTGGTTCTGAATTTAACAGTAGGGATAATACCGAGATTCGTGCCGGTTGTTTGCTTAACTGTTCCACGACGTTATATTCACTATGCTTGATGAACTTCAAGAATTCATGTGCTTCCTCTTTATTCACAGGCTTTTTAACTTCTTCTTCGGACAGAGTCTCAAGTTCGACCTCAGCCTCATGCATCGGTGCCTTTCCTTTCTGCTTCGAGTCACCAGTTTTCTTCATTGGTTCAACCACTTTAGAATAACACCTCTAACTGTAGGTGAAGTGTCCTATTCGCCAACATTTCCGGTCGTGACTTTGGATTTTTCACCTTCAGGTATGATAATGTTGACATCGTATTTCCATGGTACTGCCTTGTTGTCTTTGTAAGGGAAAGGAGATGGTACTTTAATTATCATCTTTGGTTTCACTTGCTCCTTTTTTGTATCGTAATAAATCACCAATGGTCGATCGACACTATAAGGGAAACCTGATGATTGATTATCAGAAGTGCATACTTTTCCTTCATCGGCCTCTTTCATTTTGTTAAAGATCTCGACTTCCTTATTGTCCATCATGTCTTGAAGTAGTTTTCTGAATCCTTCACAAGACTAGATGTCATGCCCCTCAATCCCATGAAAATCATAAAAACATTGACTTTTTGTATTTCCTTCTTTGAAAATTCTGTTGGGATGAAAGAATAGCCCCTTTTCAACCATTACCTCCAAAATCTTTCGCAGTGGTGCCTTTATTTCAGAAACACAACTTTTGGCACGCCACCTATCTTCTTTTGTCACCACGCTCACGTTCCCTTCAGTGTGGTTAGGGAGCGGATTTTCGATCGTATTGCTAGCACCATCAAATCGTAAAATGTCTGCATCGATAAGACATTGAACCCCCTTTTAAAGGCCAAACAATTTTTTGTAGAATGCCCCTAGTTTCCAGCGTGGTACATGCAACTAGCATTAGGATCGTACCATTTTAGGTATGGAGGTTTCAAGGGTGCCATATAATGTGGGGATATCAATTATTTTTCCAATAGTTTTGGGTACAGCTCTCCGTATGACACGGGAATTAGGGTGAACTAGGTTTTTCAGGATTGGATCTTGTTGGTCTTTGTTCATTTTTGGGTTGGTTTTGTGCAGGCATTATATTTGGTGGGAACATGGCAAATGGTCTTTGGTTATCTGTGGCGTAGACGGGGTAAGGAGGATGTGCTTGATAGTAAGGGCTTTGGGGAGGATAATAAAAGTTTAGAGGTGGGCGATATCGAGGTTGGTCTGGACTGGGTAAGGATTAGAAGTGTGGTGGCTCTCCGTTCCCACCATATGGGTTTCTGCTTCTTTTTTCTTTGTGGGTGCTGCCCTTTTTGAGCTTTCGGGGCCTTCCATCCTTCCACTCTTGATGGCATTTTCTATAAGTTCCCCAGATATTATAATATCTACGAAGTCTTTCGTAGCACTTCCTACCAACTTATCATAAAATGGTGCTTTCAAAGTGTTTATGAAGAGGACCGTTATTTCAGTTTTAGTTAATAGAGGCTCTACTTGAGCCTAGATATCCCTTCATCTTTGCGCGTATTGCCTAAAAGTCTCCGTTGGCTTCTTTTCCATCATCTGTAGAGTTAGCCGATCAGGCACCATGTCAGATACATGCTTGTATTGTTCACAAAATGCGGAAGCCAAGTCTTTCCATGATCGGATCCTTTCTCTACTAAGTTGATTATACCATCGAAGTGCTGATCCGACCAAGCTGTCTAGGAAACAGGGATTAGCAATTTGTCCTCATTCACGTAACCAGTCATTTTCTGGCAAAACATGATAAGATGCGCTTTTGGACATCTCGTTCCATCATATTTTTCAAAATCTGGTACTTTGAATTTTGGAGGCAGAACCAGATCGGGCACCAAACTGAGCTCTTTGGCACTCAATTCAGAGAAGGCTTCAGTACCTTCTATCTCCTTGAGCCTTTCTTCCAAGCTCCTATACTTGTCCTGGGCATCACGATCATCCATTTTCAACCTGGCTATTTCTGCCGGATCATCCAAATCTGGAACATTGGGATAAACAGGATTAGCTCCTAGGTTTGACACGAATATACATTGTCCTAGATGAGCAGGAGGTACGGGTCGTTGCTCCAAGCTTGTAGGTTCCCCTTGAGGATATCCTCTTTGCGTTGCATGGGCGTGAGGTGGAGTGAATCCTGGGGGATAGAGCAGATCCTGATCATGATTAGTTCTTGGCTGAGGCTCCATAGTGTCAGGGCTCTGTATAGGTCCCTTTCCTTTAACCAAAGCTGTCATCATCTCTATCATTTTGGTCATCTGATCTCTTTGCTCGAGCGATTCCTCTCGAGATCTCAACATCATATCTCTTGCTTCCTGTTGTAACTTGGTCAACTGCTCTTGCAATTCTCTTTGGGTCCTTTCCATCCTTTCAATTCTTTCATTGAACTCGGCTTCCATGGTTCTAGCTCTTAGTCGCGTTCTATAAGAATGGCATGATTCTAGACTTGATGTGTCGCAACTACGGATTATACGGTTTTAGCCTCAGTGAATGATTATGGTGATATGTACATGCAATGAATGAATGAGTGAATGAATGACAAATGAATGTTGAATAAATGACGAATGAATGTTAGTCATGAATAAATATGCAAGAATTTGGTGTTGATTTCAAGATAGCCCCATACTTAAGCATTTCATTTATCAAAAGAGTCTATTACAAAACGTGTCGCCATTTTTTTTTATTCAACAGTTACACAAATTTCTTAGCCACATCGCCTTATTTCTTCACTCGTTCTAAGAATTCTGATATGCTTGATCTTTAACTCGGAGGGAATTGGCAACTGAGAGCTTCGGCTTCATCTGATAACTGTACAACTTGCATAGCTGCCTTGCGAATTTCATTGATCAAAAAGCCAAGTTGCATTTCTTTTTCTTGGAGAGTTCTTTCATAAGTGCGAGTGTCTTTATCGTATTGATCATTCTTTTCTTCTAGAGCTTTTAGAAGAGTATCTAACTGTTGCTAATGAGATTGCAGCATATTTTTAGATCTCGTATTTTTCTTCTTAGCTCTTGACATTCGGACTGACTAGTCACAAATTCTGCAGTCACAGTTTCATACTCAGCATTCTTCTTTCTTAACTCTATCATAGCACGCGCAGCCTTTTCCTCTTCTTTCTTTGCTTTCCCTCTCCAGAATTCTATCCCACCTTTGACGTTACTTAGCTCTTCTTTCCATTCTGCTGACGATTTGCTCAACCCACTATTTTTTATAGTGCTTCTTAATTTCTTATTTTCCAAAGAAAGGTCCCTTAAGTCATTTCTCACGATCTCAGCTTCTCTTTGGATTTTCACGGTTTGGGACTTTTTAATTTGAACATTGATCTTTAGCTGGTAATTTTCCTCTTGAAGATAGCTGATATCCCATAACAACTTAGCCTTTTCACGTTCAAATTCGTGTCTTGTTACTTCCAGCTTGGATGGCATTTCTTCTGAAAAAGGATTCTGGAAAGTTTAATTCGTCGATGAGACTTGTTGACTATTCACTCGTCGTTTTCTCCATATGTCATAATCTTGAGTGATAGTATCAGCATAAAGAGCTAACTCCATTAGGTTAATTTCTTTCCAAGCCTTTGCAGCATCCTAGACTCTTTTCATGTAACCTTCACCTGTAAAGGCAAACTCTGACTGTGCCAACCCTCCGGTGGCGGGTATGAACTGTCGTGAAGCAAACTGCCTTTGAACCATTAATGGAGCATATCCAACCCCTCCCTATAATCCGAGTAAAGGCACCCAATCTTGGCTTCCGCATTTATATATCAGAACTGAAGGACGGATCCATGGTGCTCTCCAGGTTATATCTTCGGTACGAAGATTCTGAAAAACTGAAACCCAATGCTGTTCGGTGACATCCTTTAGCCACTCGTTCTCAAGGTAAGCTTTCAATGGGGCGAATGTTTTTGAAAACATGTGGAAAGGCGTGCGCTCCACTTTCCATAAATGGCTTAGAATCTAGAAATTAAGTAACTGTGCGCATCCGATAAAACGTCTTTCCCCTTTTCTCCTACAACTACTCAGAGATCTAAAAGTCTCGGCCAAGATAGTTGGGACGGGGTTGATCCCTTGCCTCAACCTTTCGAAGAAATCCACTACCGCAATTTCTATATGCCCGAGAACTTTTGGGAAGATAATTAATCCGTAGATGGCCAAAGCAAACAAATCCACTCTCTTCGCAATATCTGGATAGTTTTGAACTAAATCTCGCAGAGAAAACCACGGAACACAACTAACTTCGTTCTTTGCCTTTATTTATTTTTCAGCCCACATATCAGTCAGTCCCGTCAACCTCACTAACTTTTTCTTGAAGGTGATTGGTTTGGGCTCTTTCACATATATCTTGTTGAATTGTACATTGTCAATGCGAAGCAATGCAGCATATTCTTCTATGGTTGGAGTCATATCTTCCTGATTGAAAGTGAAACATTGGTAAGCTGGATCCCAGAATCGAACCATGGCTTGAATCAGTTGTTCATCTATGTTGACGGCGATCAAGTGAGCTATATCCCCGTACTTTTCGGTGGAGATGCCCCTAGTGTCTGATCCCACTGTTTCCAAATCTGACTCAAATCCTCGAGGTTATTCTGACGAGCATTTGTAGTTATTTGCTCTGGAAGATTGGAGATACATCCTTCTGTTAAACTGTCCCCTTTCGCTTTCTGAGTTTTCAAAGACCAGTCTCGAATCACGGCATTTTTCTCGGTCACTTGTATAATTGACTCCTCCATCAGAAACCAGTTTTTGGCAACCAATCTCTAATCAACACCTTCCTAATCAAGATGCCTATGATGCATGATGAAAAATAAAAATAAAGACAAACAACCTTGGTTAGTAATCACAATAAAAATGAACTGAGAAAAAACTATGGAAACTTCAACAAACTAAGCTACCTGGTTCAATTCTTTTACATAAATAGTGTAAATGTAAAGGAAATGAAAGGCAAGAGGCTTTCTCTCGTGTACTTATTTTGGTGACTATTGATGGACAGAGGTTCGGCATGGCTCTAATTTGGTGGCTCATACGGTTCACTATATGTGGTTTCGGTCCTAGGCAGGTACTGGAATTGTTCGTACTGTCATATACTAAGATTAGTACAGAACCTCGGTCATTGCCCATCACAGGCTTACGAGTTCAATTCGAGGGATTACATTTACTTATGCCTATACGGAGGGACAAGTTAACTCACGAAAGCATAAGTCATATGTAACCCGAAAGTATTCACTAGCCTGTTCAGAGGGACGAGTTAACTCACAAAGGCATAGCGTTTACTTTCACTTAAACGGACGGAGCCCGGTAGAGAGCTCATGTTATGCAAAATGCGAGTGCACGGTGTGTGGGGAGAAACTCACAAACCTTTTCATTTTATTTAAAAAAAAAAAACTAAAAACTAAAACCATACAAACTTAGAGCTAAAACAACAAGACAAAACAAGTTAGAAGAATATTTACAACACGATGCAAATGCATGACTTTTCAAAAACACAATTTTGGGATCACGACTAAATATTAATTTGAACAAGGAATTTTGAAAATTTTGACAACACGCATTTAATTCTAGACTTGACTCTCAAAATCTGTCCCCAGTGGAGTCGCCAGCTGTAGCGACATAAAAATTTTCGCTCAGGTTGCTAATTGGGTGATTTCTTGAAAAATCTGAAAACTGAATTTCGATTTTATTAGAAAAGGGAAGTCGCCACCGATCCTTTTTCCTAGGTGTGATCGGACACCTCATAAATCCTCTTTTTTAAAAGAAAATTTATTTTTTTTAAAAAAAAGATCGAGTTTAGGTCTACGTCAAAAGCCAGAATAAAGTTGGGTTCGGGAGTCAGTTACGCGCGAGGAAGGTATTAGCATCCTCGCGACGCCCAAAATTGGTATCTTATTAAACATGTGTTGTCTTAATTTTCAAAAATGCGAGTTCAATGTAACACTTAATTATGATCCGATCAAACACGAGAATTTTTATAATTTTGATTTCTTTTTGAGAAGGACATTTCGTTTTTACCATCAAGCCGATTGATATTCACCCAACATAGCGATGAAATCGACGACTTAATGTTAAATCGGCGCGTTGCCTTATTTATAAAAAAAAATGTATGAAAATATTTTTAAATAAAAAAAGAAAGCTAATATCGATGTTGAAATAAGATATGAATTAATATGCTAAATTCAGAACATACAAATAATAATAAAAAGTTAAGAATATACGAAGCAAATAATATATAAAACGTTGACAATGTATATGCGATAATGATAGTTATAAAACTATAATAATGCATATGGTATTAAACATGATAATAATAGTAATAATGCAAATATGAAATAGTAGTGAACATATGTATAAAACATATAATACTAGATTTTAAAAAAATATATATACAATATATATTAAAAATAGTAATAATATAAGAATAACTAATAAAAATGATATGTGAATATATACATATATGTATTAAAATACATACATAATAGTAGGAATAAAAGTATATACATAGTATTAAAAATATGTACATAATGTGGTGTTAAAAATACATATATAATATAGTTAAAAATATATATATACAAAAGATAATATGTAAGAAAAATATGAATAATATAGTATTAAAGATATATACATAATATATATAAAAACATATATACATGATATATATATATATATATATAGCAACAATAATGATACAAAAAAAAACTATAATACAACACATAAATATTATATATATATATATATATATATATATATATATATATAAAAATAATAATGGTATTAGAAATATACAATATATAGTATTAGAAATATATACATAAAATAGTATAAAAATATAACTAATCATATTAAAATATATACATAATATATATAAAAATATAATATTAAAAATATATATACATAATATATATAAAATATATACATAATATATACATATTAGAAATAATAATAATATTAAAAACAACTATTAATAATACTACATAAACATATACATATATATAATAATAATATTAAAATTATATACGTAATATATATATTAGAAATAATAATAGTAACTACAGTAATAATATATTGATAATAAATGATAAAAGGAATAAAAATAACAGTAATAATAAGAATATTAATAATGATAATCATAAGAATAATATAAAAAATATTTAAAATAAAATGAAATAGCAAAGATAATATGAAAATAAACTTAAATCTAAAAAAAGGACTAAATTTGAAACAAAAACGAAGTTTTGGGGAAATTTTAAAAAGAAATAAAGAAAAAGGATCAAAATGCAACATGCGCGTAACCTAGGAGGACCAAAACGACAATTATTCCTTCCCATCAAAACACAGTGTATCAGCGGGGACAAAATTGAAAAGCGCAAAAAATTATGGGGCCAAATTGAAAATAAATTGAAACTTAATTGCAAAGTAATAAAAAGCAGAAGGACCACGCGCATAAATAACCCATTAAACAAAAACACGCGGATCCTATGGCAGGTCAGGTCGGACGGATTAGGTCATGCTCAAAACGATGTCGTTTTGAGGTTTATCATAAACCCAAAACGACGTCGTTTTGGGGCTATAAAAGGCCAAAATTTTTCAAAAAAAATCATTTTCAACATTTGAAAGAAAAAAAAGGGAGAGGGAGGGGGAGAGTTCTCTGGACGAGTCCAGAATCCGGCCAGAGAGGCACCACACGCGCGTAATAGCTCGTCGTCGCATGACCACACCAGTCCACGGTGGCCGGAACCTCAAAAAAGGGTAATTTTTCTTCTTTTTTTTTGTTATATATATATGTCTATATTTGCATGTATAAAAAAATAAAAGAAAGAAAAAAAGAAGATCTAAAATTTGAAAGACGGAGCGTCACCTACTATTTCTCCAATTCCAATTCTTATATTCTAATATTCACTTTGCTTTGGTGTTTAGATCTGCTTTTGATATCTCAAGTCTATTGCTTGGTATTAAAATGGCGAATCTATTGTTGTATTCATAAAAATTGGTCCCTTTTTACATTGTCTTTTGATGGCTTTTATAGCCTTTTTACAAATACTTTCCTTTTATTATTTTATGTTTGTTTGTCCTTTTCTTTTAATTCTTGCATATGCAACTTGAGGATGGTGGAAACAGTGGCGTGACAGAGGCGGTGGAGGCGGAGGTGAGTCGGCGATAGCTAGGTTTAGGAAGATTAGGGTTTTTCGATTTTGGGCTAGGGTGATTTTGGGTTTATGTTGGGTTTATTGTTTGGGTTAGTTTTAATTGGGCTTGGGTAGCTTGTATTGTTAATTAGGTATTGGTTTAGGTCTGCTTTGGGTTTAATTTGTTGGGTTTTAGTTTGGTAATTGGGCTACTAGGGTTTGAAGTAAATGGGCCAAAATTGGTCTACAAAAGCTGCCCTCTTTCCTCATTGTCGTGTAATGGGAATAGAGCAAAGACACAAAGACAGGCCCATTTTACCCTGTCTTGCCGAGCCTTGACTTCTTTGGTGCTTTTCTTGTTCAGTAGTCTCTTTCCATCCCACGCATCTTGTAGCTTGGTTCAATCCATCAGAAATTCAAAGAGATAGAAACTTATATTTTCAATCTACTCGCATCTTTAGGGATATAAGATTCATCGTGATCTGCGCTTCTTCTCGCAACTTTAGAGAGATAAGATTTGATATCTTCGATCAACTCCACTACAACTTCAGGAGATAAGACTTGTAACTTTCAATCGATGCAATGTAACTTTAAGGATATGAGATTTATGACTTGATCTTCTCACGCAACTTTAGGAAGATAAGATCTGATATCCTCGATCACTCCACTCACAACTCGTAAAGATAAGACTTGCAACTTCAACTGCTCCACTACAACTTGTGGAGGCAAAATCTATATCTTCAATTAGCTCATTTGCAATTTTAGGGAGACAGAATCGATGTCTTTGATTAGCTCCAACCTTTATTCTTTATTGAGAAACAATCATCGAAAATAGATCGACCTACGAACTTAGTGTGTGACCTAGGACTCAACTCACTTCTCATAATAGGAGTTAATTTTTTTGAAGAATTGAAATTGGAAATGCCTCGGCATGTGACCCGAGGCTCAACTCACCTCTCGTAATATGAGTTGATTTTTGAAACACATAAATTGAAAAGAAGAAATTGAAAATACCTCGACATGTGGCAGAGACTCAACTCACCTCTCGCAATATGAGTTGATTTTTGACGCAATGTAAATTGAAAATACCTCAGCGTGAGCCAAGGCTCAACTCACCTCTCGCAATATGAGTTGATTTTTTTGGAACACATAAATTGGAAAATAGAATTTGGAAATACCTCGGCATGTGAACCGAGGCTCAACTCAACTCTCGCAATATGAGTTGATTTTTGAAAAACATAAATTGAAAATTATTCCTTCCCATCAAAACACACGATTATATCAAGAGGACTAAATTGAAAAGCGCAAAAAATTATGGGGCCAAATTGAAAATAAATTGAAACTTAATTGCAAATTAATAAAAAGCAGAAGGACCACGCGCATAAATAACCCATTAAACAAAAACACGCGGATCCTATGGCAGGTTAGGTCGAACGGATTAGGTCATGCTCAAAACGATGTCGTTTTGAGGTTTAATGGCCAACCCCAAAACGACGTCGTTTTGGGGGCTATAAAAGGCCAAAATTTTTCAAAAAAAAATCATTTTCAACATTTGAAAGAAAAAAAAGGGAAAGGGAGGGGGAGAGTTCTCTGGACGAGTCCAGAATCCGGCCAGGAGGGCCACCGCGCGCCGTAGTAGCTCCGTCGCCGCCGACCACCGTCCACGGTGGCCGGAACCTCAAAAAAGGGTAATTTTTCTTCTTCTTTGTTGTTATTTATATATATATATGTCTATATTTGCATGTATAAAAAAAGAAAAGAAAGAAAAAAAGAAGATCTAAAATTTGAAAGACGGAACGTCACCTACTATTTCTCCAATTCCGATTCTTATATTCTGATATTCACTGCTTTGGTGTTTAGATCTGTTTTTGATATCTGAAGTCTATTGCTTGGTATTCAAAATGGCCGAATCTATTGTTGTATTCATAAAAATTGGTCCCCTTTTACACTGTCTTTTGATGGCTTTTATAGCATTTTTACAAATACTTTCCTTTTATTATTTTATGTTTGCTGGCCTTTTCTTTTAATTCTTGCATATGCAACTTGAGGATGGTGGCAACAGTGACGTGACAGAGGCGGTGGAGGCAGAGGCTGAGTTGGCAGCAGCTAGGTTTAGGAAGATTAGGGTTTTTCGATTTTGGGCTAGGGTGATTTGGGTTTCTGTTGGGTTTATTGTTTGGGTTAGTTTTAATTGGGCTTGGGTAGCTTGTATTGTTAATTAGGCATTCGTTTAGGGTCTGTTTTGGGTTTAATTTGTTGAGTTTTAGTTTGGTAATTGGGCTACTCGGGTTTGATGTAAACGGGCCAAAATTGGCCTACAACATCTATCTTTCATGGAGGCCAATTTCCTTATTTATATGACATCGTTCCTAGATGTGACTACTAAGTAGGTCCTCACATATCCTATTCGAGGGTCAACATGTGCCCCCTAAGTATGGGTTTGCTTGCATGATGATGCGAACCCACCACGTACGAACTCATATAGGTGAACTGTGCCACGTACAAACCCATATAAGCAAACCGTACAGGCTGCAACTACTAAAGTAAATAGGATTGGGTCGGTCCTAGTCAGGTAGTTGGTCGGTAATGGCGAACACCCACAACAAAGGTTATCTATTATTGTAATATCCTAGTTTTGGGCCTAGTCGGAATAGTGGTTTCGAGACCACAAATCTGAGATAGAAATAATTTTTTTTTTATAATTATTTTGAGGTCTATGATATGATTGCATGATTGTGTGAGAATTTCGTGAAGAAATTCTATGCATAAAGTGTTTAATTTAAAATTAGGGACTAAATTGAATAAATTGCAAAACCTGTGTTCTAGAAGCATTTTGCATAAAATTGAATTAGATTATTAATTAGAGGTCCTTAAAGAGTGATTTTACCAATTTCTAAAAAAAGGGGACAAAAATGGGCTTGGAAGGGTAAAAATTTAAAGAATAGTAAAAAGGGTATTTTGGTCATTTAGGGGTAAAATGAATTAAAAGACAAATTTTAAAACTCAAATGTGTCCGAATATAGCAAGGAGAAACCATGGCTAGGGTTTTTCAAGCTTCCAAGCTCGATTGTAAGTCCATTCTAGCCCCGTTTTTCAAGTTCTTTACGTTTTTAGAATCCCGGTAGCTCGATTTAGCTTATGCTAGCAATAATTTAACCTAGGGTTTATCTTTGGAAAAATACCCATAAGTGAAATTTGTGTATTTTGGTGTTCTATGATAGAATATGAGGTTTTAAATTATGTTAGACAACTTGTGCTACTCGGTTTTAAGTGAAAACGAGTAAAAGGGCTTAATCGGTAAAAATACCTAATAGTCATAAGTACATGTTAGAGTGAGAATTTGATGTTGCCATAGAAGGGAAAAATGATAAGCATGTCATAAAACATAAGAAAATAGGCTGAATTTTAATTTACGAGCTTTGGGGAAAAAGTGTAAATATGTGAAAGTTTATGGGCAAAACTGTAATTTTGCCAAAATATGATTTTGGGTCAATTTGAATAATGTGAGTCCTAATTAAACTATATTTTAAATGATATAGCAAGGAAAACTGAAATTCGGGCTAAAATGGGGAAAATACCAAGTTGTGGATGAAATGGTAAATGTAGCCATTTTCGCATACGAGGTAAGTTCATATGTAAGTGTTGGTAACATAGTTATTATTTTAAATGTTTTTATGTTATTTAAATGATATGATAATTATTATGAAATATTTTACTCGTGATAATTATTTGATAATATGTCAAATTATGTGATATACTTGGAAAATGTGAAATACTACTGAGTATCGGTATCAGCAATCCGTAGGAGATGGTTGAGACATATGATTGGGAAAATGGTCCCGTTGAACCTTAGGAATGGATTAGGATACAAGTGACATGTCACTAGGATATTTGGGCATCCAAACTCGTTGAGTTGAGTCCGAGTTCACTTATGGATGCTAATGTCCGAACTCGTTGAGTTGAGTCCGAGTTCGAGAGATGTAACTAGGCATCCGAGCTCGTTGAGTTGAGTCCGAGTTCACTTATGGATGCGAATGTCTGAACTCGTTGAGTTGAGTCTGAGTTCGAGAGATGTAACTAGGCATCCGAGCTCGTTGAGTTGAGTCTGAGTTCATTTATGGATGCGAACGCCCGAGCTCGTTGAGTTGAGTCCGAGTTCACTTATGGATGCGAACGCCCGAGCTCGTTGAGTTGAGCCTGAGTTCACTTATGGGCGGGTTACATGGTAGCTTGGCTACATATGTGGCACTTATGTGCAAACTTTCCATGTATCCGAATTATATTCCGATGTGTTCAACGGGTAAAATTCTACTCAAATGGAGGAATACTCGAGATGAAAGGGACGTATTGGGAAGTGTTGCGAAATGGATACTTTGAACAGGTATGTACTTAACCCTCGGGTTGAAAACTCGATATAACAACAATATGGTAAGATGATAAATGCAAATGTGATATGAATGTCTCGGTGATGATTATGCAAATGATGTTTTATGTTTTCTTATATAGTTGTGTTACTTGCTATTTACATGTGAACTTACTAAGCTTTTATACTTAGTCCCTCCTTTTCATTCCTGGTAGTTTTGACAAGCCAGCTCAGAAATCGGGAACGGTCGGAGGCTCGCTCACACTATCCGTGTATCATCTTGGCATAATGGCTTGTATATTTCGAGCATGTCATGTATAGCATTATAATCATTTTATGTATATGGTCTTATGATATGGTTATTGAGTGGTATGGAAATGCTTGGTAATGATTAGCCATTGGAATGGCTAATCATGATCATATTTGGTGTTATGTATGCTAAATTGCTAGCTAATCTATGTAAACCATGAAATAGGTCAAATTTACCATAAAATAAATTCAGACAGCAGCAGTGATGTGAGTTTGAAAAATCATTAAAAATAGTAGAGATATAATTAGATGATGAATAAAATATGGAATTGAAGAATTATGAGTCTATTTTCATATGGATGGAACAAAATAGGTATATGAGTTATATTTTATGAGATGTTTAAATTTTTGTGAAACAGGGCCAGAGCAATTTCTGGATCCCCTATTTTGACTTTGGAAATTCACCATAAATTTTACAAAGATAATTAGAAGTCATGCTTTATATGTACAGATTCCTTATTGAGTTTGGTTTTATTAGAAACAAACGGCATAGTCATTGGAGCTCTATACAGGTAGATATCTGATTCGTAATTCACAGAGGTCAGAGCAGTCAAACCCTGAAATAGGGGATACTTTAACTAATAAACTGTACTAATTGGTCTGACAAAAAAATTCTAGAAAAGAATTAGTAGATAGATATATGAGTCTAGTTTCAGGGAAAATTTACGGATCTTGATTTCGAGTTTTGAAACTCAAGATATGAATTTTTAAGCGACTGTGATGCAGTTGGCCAGCTTGTCTAGAAATTTTAAAATAAGTTGTTTGAGCTGTTTAAGTAATGAATTAAGTTTAGTAACACCTCAAGCTCGACTCTGGCGACGGTCTCGGGCGTGAGGGCGTTACAATTATAGTTCTTGTTCTTTATTTCTTGCTTTCATTCATTCAAGTTCTCGTTATCGTTCCCTAAGATAATATCATCATAACAAATGAGAGAAAATAAGATGCAAATTAGATCAATTAATATATATTTGACATTGAGGTGGGGATGATAGTCACATAGTTTAAACTTGTGTCAAATAGGTATCTAATAAGGACTTTAAAAAATTATTTGAAATTTCAATCTCCTAAAATGTATTAATGATATATATGAAGGTTACGAAATGAAATTATCCTTCAATTTCATTTATTTACATTTGGATAACTTATTTTAATTTAAACTTTTTCAATAATTTTTTAATTGATTATTGAAAAATTGCTTTAATTTTTATTCCACTAATCAAAGAGCATTGGTTATAAAAAAAGCAAAAGAAAAGAAAGGGATGGGTTAAAATGATTTCAACCTTTGTGGTTATAAAAATTTCCCATATCCCATGTTTGAAAATAATTGAATAAATTAGACATGTTATATTAAATTTGAAGTTACAATTTAGTGTATTACAGCATTTCAATGTATTAATTAATAAATAATTTTTATTGGAATTTTGACACTCATATTTTAATTGTGAGATTTTTTTGTTTTCTTCTTTCTCCTTTTTTTTATTACAATAATTTGTAAAAAGAATTTTACAAATTTTTTGGATAAGATTTTACAATAATTTAAAAAAAAACAATTTTACAATATTTTAAAGTAGTATAAAAAAGACTTTTAAAACATAATAATGAATTACATACTTGAATATACCATTATTAAATAAAAATTAGTAAATACTCTTAGAAACAAAAAAAAAAAAAAATATTTTACTTGTAAAAAAAGAGAAAGAGGCTAATGAAATCTTAGATAGTAGAAGTAAGAGTTGAATACTTTGTCAATAAATCTAAAATTTTAAATTATAAAATGAAATTTATTTTAAATCAATAACCCAAAAATATTAACAATTACAATTTTAATTATTTCAAAATAAATTTATAATTGAACACAATAAGTAGAGAAGAAAGTGAGTTATTGAATTGATGGTTAATCTAATTGAGGTTGAATAGAGGGAGTTTAGTTTTGCTATCACTTATGTGGTGTCACTTGAACTTAAAAATAGTTTTTTTGGAATGTTCAAGAAATATTCATATTCACATTCATTTTATCCAAGTTATAGTCTGGTGATGGTTTTCGTTGGGCTCTATCTACTTCCAATGGTTGCTTTCAATAATCAGTTTTGTTAAGAGATTATCACGAGTTGTGGAGTATGGTGATTGGTAGGGATTTTTGTGAGATGATGACCTGAGTTTTCATGAATTATGGATTGTTTCATATGTTTGTATCAGATTTTTACTTTTTATCATGCTTCTATTTTCTGTTTATCAATGCTATCAAGGTTAGTGTTCTTTTTGTATTTTCAACTATTTTTTGACCAATTTTGATTTACTTATTTGCTCTTCCAGGATTACTATGTAATGTATGCTATCCCTATTCTTGATTTTTTTTGTTTAGTAAAAAATAAAAGACTGGGGTTATATTCCTAGTATATTAGATATTTTTAATTGGTTAATATATGATGTTAGTCCCTGAATTTTGTCAAAATTTGACATCTAATCCATGTACTTAAAACAAAAAAAATTTAAGTCCTCATATTTTTTTATTTAAAAAATTGCAGTCCAATCATTAAAATCTTAAGTCTTTTCTGTCAAAATTTATTAACTTAGAATTTTGATTAGGTTGTCCTTATATGACATGACATATGATTGATTTTAAATAAACATCTTAAATTGATGAATTTTGACGGAAACTACAATAATGATAATGATTAAATTAGGATTTTTAAATTGAAAAAGTATGAGGATTGAATTTTTAATTTTAAAGTATACGCGCCAAACCTCAAATTATATATAAGTACAGGACTAACAAAATACTTTAACCTTCTCAATTTACTCCGAATTTAGTATAAGCATTTTTATACGGATTTGGCCATTATTGTGCTAATCCTACCCAGGATAAGCTCTTGGGTTTTGAGAATTACCAGAGGGCTCGACCAGGCCCACCATTGTAGTCCAACAACATTGACCGTAGTTCAACTTTAAGTTAAATTTAGTTATTAGTCCCTGTACTTTACAAAAGTTATGGAATTAGTCTATATACTTTAATTTGGTCATTTTTAACCCTTCTACTTTTCAAATTTTAAAATTTCAAACCTCATCAAATGATAATTGTTAAATTCATTAAGTTATGCTATTTTCAAAATATGATACGACAAACATATTATCATATGCGTAATGTCATGTCAGCTAGTTATTTTCACATATTATTCATTAAAAATATAATTAATAGATTAACAATTGTATTTTGTGTAAAGATTGAAATTTTAAAATTTAAAAAGCATAAGGACTTAGAATGATTAAATTTGAGAATATGAACTAAATTTACAACTCTAAATGACTAGTAATTGAATTTAACCAAATAAATTTAATTGCTACTTTTTGGGTCAGGACTAAAAATTTAAAATTCAAAAAGTAAAAGGAGTAGACTTGATCAATTTAAAACTACAAAAATTAAAATTGATCAAATTAAATTTTAATGACTGAATCCATAACTTTCATAAATTACAGGGACTGCAATAGCATAATTTAACCTTCACTTTCTTTCACATCTTCAACATTGTTTTGTTGTTGTTAATTTGTTATATACCAAATAAGAAAACTTGTAATGTTACTTGTTATAGTTTTGTCTTCTTTTTTCTATCTTAGTTCACATTGTCTTCCCCAAAAGAAATCATTCATCAAAAGACAGAGGAAATAGATAAGACAGAGAGGGAAGATGCCCGAAACTAGAGTTGAGGTACCAGAAATGGTGATGTTGGAGATTCTGTCAAAGCTTCCAGTTAAATCCTTGACACGTTTCAGGTGCGTTTGTAAGCCTTGGCGTTCATCTTTTCAAACCCCTCACTTCATTACCAAACATCAGCAAAACAACCTCCACAACAACAACCTTAATCTCCTCCTCAAACGTTGTCAGGGTAACACCCATGATGACATCTACTATTTATCTCAACTTTCAACTGAGAAAGGCCAAAACTTTTCGGTACAACACAACATTCACTTACCCTTTTTCGAGGATTGTTGGTATGCCCCTGTGGTTTCAGGTCCTTGTAATGGATTGTTGTGTTTACATGATGCTGATAAGGTTGCCCTTTGGAACCCATCAACTAGAGAGTTTAAAACTCTCCCTCAATCAACAGTCCAACGCCCTCCTTTAGTAGATTCCACTAGTTTTGGTTGCGTTGGTATTGGGTTTGATTCTCAAAGTGGTGATTACAAAGTGGTAAGATTTGTTACTAATTATTTTGAAGAGAATGAAGATGAAGGGTTAATGGGTGATTGGAACCACCAAGTTGAGTTATATTCACTTAAAAGCGATTCATGGAAGGAGATTTCAGTTCCCGGGGTTCAACCTTATGGATCTCCTTTGTTTAATAATTACGTAAATGGGTTTTATTATTGGCAGGCAATTGGGGACTCCGATTACCTTATTCTCTCATTTGATATGGTCAATGAAAAGTTTTCTACTTTACCATTGCCTGAATTTGGTGGGTCTTTAGCTGAATACTATTTGGAACTTTTGGACTTCAATGGACTGCTTGGTGCTATTGTTTACCCAAGGGAAGGGACTGACAAATCTTTTGATTTGTGGGTTATGAATGGATCATGGACTAAACAATTCAGAATTGACTCTCTTCCTGGAGTTGAGAGGCCTTTGGGGTTTTGGAAAAATGGTGAATTGTTTCTCGAGAGCTCGGATCATGAACTCGTGTTGTTTGACCCCTCCACGCGAGAGCTTAAAAGTCTTGGTATCCATGCTTATCAGGAAACGATGCAGATTATTGCTTATGTTGAGAGCTTGGTTCCAATCAATGGAAGATCAGAGCGCGAGGAACTTATAATACGTCGGCCGGCTGGAGACGCATCGAATTGATATTGATTATGAAAATGGATGGGGACTACAACAAAAGAGGTAAGATTTCATGGGATTTGCTCTCTTGATATGCAGTTTATGTCAACTATATTGTCTTTCTCCAGTTATTGTTCGTTCTATACGTAAGCCAAAGATGTTAGCCTCTGCCTTATCTGTATTTTTTTTGGTTGGTTCAGTGAATTTGCTAGATTTCTGCCTAGAGAATCAATTAGTTGTTAACTCTTATCTGCAGATCTAATAACCTGCAGATACGATCTGCAGGTGCATGTACGTGCTGGATATGGTGTGCTTTTCGTACACGAATTGTTGTTTAGAGAGCTAGATGTCTCGAATCGATGAATGTAATTTGATATTGAACAATAGGAACTATTATGATGATGATCATGACTTATTGTCAGTACTTTTAGATCCAAATGAAACAGTGTAATTAGCTCAAATAATTTTGTTTTCTAGGAATCCACTGAATACAGATTGCTTGTCTGTGTTTTTTCTCCCACTTTTATTACAATTTCCATTCCCAGTTGCTTGCCTATAACTTGGGGCAGCTTATACTTTCATGAATCGTTATCAGCGAGTTTCTCATTTTTGCAGTGGTGTTGATGTATGTTTTTTGGACTAGAGTGTGTGTTGGGTACAGGTATGATGAATGGTTTTTAATGTATTTGGAGGATCATATTCTCATACCCATATCTGGAAATCTAACACGAATGCTAGATATGGGTGCTTAAAGAAAACTGAGATGTTGGAGCAAAATTGGTAGTGATATGGTAGTCCTCATGGCACCACTGTTGACTTATGACCTAGATTGGTGATCGTCCGTATCTAAAATGGTGCCTAACACTAGTTACGGATGCTTCAAGAAAAATGAAAAGTACAGAAAGAATCTTATGAGCTAGGTTGCTCTACTGTTCATTTATTTCGCGTAGTCCATATTTTTATTCAACATAAATTCCAACATGAATACACGACAATGACCCTTCAAGGATGAAACTTCCAAATATTTGAAAAACTTCAAAATTAAATCTATCTGTATCGAAGTACTTAAATTACTCAAATATGAAAGCATATGATATAACGGGCAAGAGATTGGATAAAGCAGATAGTTAAGGTGAGGGCTTAAATTTCAGGTTTTCTATATATACAGGGAAGCCGGGGTTCTTCATGATTCTTGCTTGTCATTGATTCAAGGATTATGTGTTTATTTTATTATAATTATCATGATCCAATGTTGATATATTAACCAATTAGACCTGCTAATGGGCTGGGTTACCTAGCCCAGTCTAGCTCGAAGGCTCGCCGAAAAGTGGGAGAGTTTGGATAAAAATAGAGACCCGAAAAATAGGCTTGGGTAAAAATAAGGTATTTTTGGCCTGCGCCTGAGCCTGAATTTACAAAAGGATAATTTTTTTTGCTATTTTTTATTGTTTTAATGTTATTTTCTTGTTGTTTTCTTTCTATTTTGTTGCTATTTCACTATTATGTTACTATTATTTTATTGTTATTATTTGGATATTGTATAACACTTATTTTATTGTTAATTTTGTTATTATTTTAGAAGCATTTGCTTGTTAAGTTGCATCTATCTTAGTGTTATGTAAGTATACATATTTTTTTAAAATTTATTTTTAATTTGTTGGGAAATATTTATTTTAATATTTTTAGTATTTTTGATGTATTATATATATTTAAAAAGTATATAAAAAATAATATAAAAAATTTAATACAAGCTGAGTTGGTCTTAGGTTTTAATATTTTTTTTGGGCCGAGCGCGAATCTAACAAACGAGCCTAAATTTTTTATTGGGCCCAACCCTGCCATGAACACATCTATAACTAATCCTCCACGCCTCCTTTTTGCGTTTGCATGAAATTCTCCTATGATTCATTCTTGCATTTCCACTTCTGGTAATTGGTGATCATAACATTTTCCTTCATTTGCTCTTCTTTTTCCTTGCATTCTTTTTACATTCACTTTCAGCCAAAATGCATCATCGATCTATTCAAGACTCTTTAGTTTCTTTAATTTTAACTATGGATCCTTATCTTCTTCAATTAGTCTTTTAAGTACAGCTGTCCCTACCTTTTTCATTAATTTTGGAGCAATTATTTCTATTTTCATTCTCTAAGTTACCTCATATGTTTGCATTGGGTTTTAAATAATTTGGGTTGCATTAATTAAAGAAGTCCATGAATTACTACCATCTAGTATTGGTGTACTAAAATATTCTCATCTTTATTGATCATTTCCCACGAATATTAACATCTACACCTTTTATTAATGTATACCTTTCCACACTCTACACTGCTCGTTCTTTAATTACTATATTCGACATCTAAAATTCCTAAGGTTGATATATCAAATGTGCCCCATTTTCTCTTTCATTATCTCCACCTCTAACATGAACTTGTTATTTAACCTTTTCCAACTTCTCTAATCAATAGACACTTGATTTAGTGTTCGATGGAATGGAAGAAATGGATTGGTTAAAATCAATTTTACATAAAAATAGTCAACAACCAAGACATCTCTGCAGCCTAAAACTCTAATCAAGAATTGAAATTGATTAATTAGTTAAAACCGTCATAGCCATTTTAAAGTAATTGTAACCTTCCATGAGTTCTTTTCATTGAAACTCTGTCATGGATCAATAATGTTTTGAAAAGTGATCCTATTCTAAGTGTGAAAAGGGGCTCCCATCACAATTGTTTGGTAAACCTAAATTTCATATAGTAGAAATGTGTCCCTGTTTTAACCTCTTAAAACCAACTTGATAACCCAACTTATCT
Source organism: Gossypium anomalum (assembly GCA_025698475.1). Classification (NCBI taxonomy): domain Eukaryota; kingdom Viridiplantae; phylum Streptophyta; class Magnoliopsida; order Malvales; family Malvaceae; genus Gossypium; species Gossypium anomalum. The sequence goes on along the minus strand of CM046965.1, from coordinate 72,091,492 downwards.
CTACTTAAGAAATATTTCTTCCATCCCATCCAGTCAAAACTAAAGAAGAAATCACTTGCCTAAGATTCACTTTATATTGATGCCTTCTATCTATTTTGAACTTATCACTGTTAACTTTAGAAAATTTTATTGTATTGGCAATACATTTTTGTAGTCTATGTATAACTTCACAATCAACAGAACCAATGCCCAACATTTTAGACTCCAATATTAGATTATCTTTAATATATCTATCACATTCCGTGAGTGTAAATTTGCTAGTCATGTTGTCTCTACCATCTTCTTAAGGATGTTTCCAACCATATTAGATCATGTTAAAGTTTGCTTTTAAGTTTTCTCGACTTCGCCTCCAAAAATGGTGTATTACTATCTTTTGAATTTTGATATCATTATATTCACTTTGGTTTCATGTCTCATTTTATCTCTTTCAATATAAGAAATAAAGCGAAAAACCATTCAATTTCTTGCCTCCCTCATGTTAGAGAATCCAACAATGTTAGATTTACAACTTTTAGAAATCTTTCTCTTCATGAAAATTGATTACTTGTACCATCTTTCAAAAACATATATGTTCACTACAACAAAATATGTCAAAGGTGAAAGATGACTTGAAACATATCGATATTGTGTCTTCTTAAATTGACTCACATCAATATGTTGAGATGGACATAAGTAGCGTCTCCTTAGGTAGGCACTGAAGAGACATCACTGTGGCGTGTCTCCTTAGGCCTAACTTAAGGAGACGTTTCTGCTGCGCCTCCTTGGAACTAACCAATGGAGACACTAGGCTACGTCGCTCTGGATTACCTATGGAGACACTTTCTCGTGTCTACTAAGCTATCGATTGTGGAGATGTTAGTCATCATCTCCGTAGGTCTCTAAATTGTTTTGCACAACTTAAACATCGAGATGTTCTGCTCTTGGTTTCTTTGTAGGTCTCTTGAATCTTGCTTTCTTTCTTCCAATGCCAATGTTTCATTTTCCCCAATTTTTGCTTCCCTACGAATTCACGATCTTGGAGTAGAGACAATGGTATGTCCATATTTATTATCTTGAAAATTTATCCATCCGTATGACTTCAAATTCACTTATATCATGTTTAATGGGGCTTTTTGTTTACTTTTATGTATATTATCCTAAATATCCATTGCATGAATGAATTTGTGATATAAGTATTTCATTTGTATGTATACAAATAATGAATAAGTTTGTTACTGAATTTGTTGTTTTAAATCGATTATTTTCTTCTTTGAATCGATTGTTTGTTGTTTTAAATTGATTCTTTTCTTCTTTGAATCAATTCATGATTATTGTTTTAAATCGATCCATGATTCTTGTTTTAAATCAATTCTTTGCTTCTTTAAATCAATTTTTTGTTGTTGATTTAAATCAATTCATTATTGTTTGAATCGTTTCTTTGTTGTTTAACTCGATTCATACTCCAACATAAATTCATTGTTTGACATTCATTTGGTCCTTTATCAAAACTTGCACAACATTTATCCCATTATCAAGACTAACTTACATCGGTGTAAATAAGTTTTTTTTCGCTCGAACCTATTGTTGGACGTGTCAAGCAAATGGAGGTTCCCTCAATATTCTATTAAGAGAAGATACGTAAATACACCAGATGTTTCTCATGTGACTAACTAAAAATACGATAAAGGCAAGTGCACCTATCGATAAATAGTATAGCTATGGTGAGTAGAGATATCGTATTCACGAGGACTAAAAGTATTAGTAATTACCGTTTTTCTATTATTTAGCCGACAATTTAGAGTGATGAGTTTTAAACTGAAATTACTAAGTTAATTTAACTAAGAACTCAACAGAGAATAAATCAGGAAAATAATTAAATAATAACCAATGAGAGAGACAATACCCAGGAAAGAATCCACCTAGACTTCATCTATTATTATGAATCTAGATTAAAAAATTTATTCACTTGGTAACTTGATTAGTAGAAATCCCTAAATTATGCTAATATCTCTTTCGAGAGTAAGAGCAACTGACTCTAGGTTGATTAATTGAAATTTCTGTCTAATTAAAACCTCTATTATCACATTAACTCAATCTATGGATTCCCTTATTAGATTTGACTCTAATCTGGTAGATTTATGTCGTCTTATTTTTAGGATTGCATGTAACTCCACTCAATTATGCTAGATCTACTCTTAAATAGGGACTTTTGCTCCTCTGACTTAAGCACATTAAACATGGATTAATATCCTAAAAATATTAAAATAAGAAATTAGCACACATAATTAAGAACAAGAATCAAATATTTATCGTGTAAAATAAAAATTAAATAATAGAATGCATCATAGGTTTCATCTTCCCTAAGTATCTAGGGAATTAGTTCATAATTCTGAATAAAAAACATCTTAAAGTCAAAAAACCACAAGAAACAAAGAAGCTCATAAAAACTTCAAAAGAAATTAAAAGGAGGTCTTTGATCTTGATGGAAATCTGCTTTAGAGTTGGCTCTCATGGTGTTCTTCGAGTTGTTTTCTTTAATATTCTCTGATCCTCCTATAGCTCTTCTTCTATTTGGTATTTATAGACTTTAGAATACTCAGAAAGCCTAAAAATTGTGTTTTTTTGCGTGTTTGGGAAGCAGGTTGGAAAATCGACATGGCCTGACACATGGCTATGTATCTAGCTCGTATGGCTCACATAGTCGTGTGTCCAGCCCGTGTGGGAAGGCCCAACTCATGTGGCTATTAAAATCTACTTTTTTTGATTGATTTTCGCTCGTTTTTGGCTCGTTTAGCTCCCAAATGCTCACCTGAGTATAGGAACATGAATTTAAAGGATTAGGAGCATCAAATTCACCAATTTGCATAAATATTCATCCAAAAAAGCATTAAGAATGAGATCAAAATATTTTAGTTTTATCATTTATCAACACCAATGTAAGTAAGTTCTTTCAATCGATTGTTTGTTGTGAAATATATAAGCATTTTCCTTTTATTCTTTAGAACTAACTAATGAAGCACTAGGCTACATATCTCTAGATTACCTATGGAGACGCTTTCTTGCGTCTCATAAGTTGTTGATTGTAGAGACGTTAGTTATCATCTCTGTAAGTCTCTTTCCAATAATTTCTTTTGTAAAAACCCAATAAGCCTCCTCCCCTATAACATCCCAAACCCGGTGTAGACGTTGCGATTGGATTATGAAAGTTACATTGATACATAAAATATTGTCCATTTATTTTCGTGAAAACTTAAGTTCAAATTGAAAGTAATTAAATTTATTTAATTTAAAAAAAAATAAGTGTCCAAAAATTCGTCTGAGAGTGCGCTTTGAAGAAAACTTGTCTTTTTGATTATTTTTAAACAAACCCATTCGTTTAAACTACCAAATAATTGCAAACCAACATTTTTACTTGATTTTAAAACATTTGCAACAGAAAAATACTTTGGAGTTCTTAATTTTGAAAATCTTAGTGTTTCAACAGTTATGTTTCTTTGTTAAAAATAACATTTAAAAATATTATGCTTGCAAATAAAAACAAATACAAAAATAAATGTCCAAAACACATTTTAAAATGTCCGAAAGTCTGTAAATCCCAAATTAAATCCAAAACATACTTAAAATCAAAATGTCAGAATCGAGCTCTAGAATCGCCGCCAAATCTTAAGTCTGAGGATCACCTGAAACGAATCAAATAGACGAGTGAGTTGGATGCCTAGTGTGTGACTTGATCCACAAACATAATTTTACTTATAACATGCACATATGCAAATATCATAACAGGATTTCATATTTTTAGAAACATACATCATATCAGAAAAAAACCTACCCCCATCTGCTACACGCCAACTCCGTCCAGCCAATCACACCAAATCAGACTACAATAGTCCATCATCCATCCAATCACATCGATACGTGTGTTATACCACTCAAAAAGGTGTAGTTGAGCTGCTAGACAAATATTGCGGTTTAACCGCCAAAATTGTAGTAAAACTACCAAAATACACTTCTTCCATCACATATCAAAACCCACATCGATGCACATGCATGAACAAACTAACATATAATCATATCACATAAAATGTATGACATTCATACGTAAACATCTTTTCACAGATCATATCATATCATATCATATCATATTGCTTACACAGAATTAATCCTACTAATCATGCTTTCTAAGCATACTAACACATAACATACCGAATTTATGCTTTTATAAGCCTAAAAAATAACCACAGATGTAACACCTCAAACCCGGCCTGGACGTTATAACCGAATCTGGCGATGTCACATGAGTGTTTTTTTGAAGACCCATTGACCTTAAAACCGCTCCAGTTATTATCTTTTAATTAGTTCGGGAAAATGTGGACTAGTTGATTGGTCTTAAAACATTTCTTTTACGCGGAAGCTTTTGAAACCCAATAATTTTCAAAAACCGTTTTTATTTACGAAAAATCTTAGTTTATTTTAGGAAAACTGTACTTTGTTGCGTTGCAGTGCATAAATCCATAATCAAACTCAAATTAAAACCAAACAGTCCTAAAGTCCATCATACATAAAATACCAACAAGAAATAAGCGATGTAACCTCAAAAATCGTAAATAAGCAGTTCAGTAGTGGTGGTCACCGTTGAGCCCTCCGCTGTACCGATCCATCAAGTCTGAGGATTAACTACACAGATTAAACAGAAATGGGTGAGTTTTCGTAAACTCAGTGTGTAACCCCACGAAAATATACACGATGGCGTGTCGACCATATATCCAAATCACAGATAATTCGGGCCTGAGCCCTTTACAGAATCGGTGTGGACTTTAATCCACTCAGATACAGAATCAGGTATGAGCTGGGCCTTAGCCCATCTCAGGTATAACATGCATAATAGAGTAGAATAATAAAATCATGTCCACCAGCCCTGCATACCAACTCCGTCCAACCCAATGCACCATGTGGGGATAAAATCAACCTACCCATCCTAACACATTGTGCTGTACCAAAATGCGACACATTATCAGATAATTGCAGCTGAGCTGCCAGATAGCAGGCTTAAGAGCCTTACAAAATACTTCCTCCATTATAACGTCAACCCCACCCCGATGCAATGTATCATACAAATATGGCATGCTATAATGCAATTTAACAGATCATACAGTCGATCAGATACACATGCTACAAGAAACATGCTTAATTCATACATCACATAATCAAATCACAGAATCAGGGCTCTAAGTAACGCTTACCGACCCTACAGTAGGTCACAGTCAACTTGGGTGACCCGTGCAACCTTATAGATTATTTCAGAAGAATGGGCTCACACGCCCATGTGGTCTATCCGTGTGGGCCCACATGACCCAAATTGGCCTTAGCCGTGTGGATCACACAGCTAGGCCCAAAATTCTACATGCCCATGTGGGCCCACATGCACGTGTGGCCCACACGACCTCATTGGTCGAGTTCGTATCTCGCACACGGCCTCACCGGCCATCATATGACTGTGTCATGCACCCGTGTCTTGCTCACAAAACTTGGCTCGTTGATCACACGCCCAGGTACTGCCACACGACCTACCACTTGGGCGACCACACGCTCGTATAGTGTCGACAGAATCATTTTTTAACCTTTTTCGATTCTCGTTTTCTGTGTTTTCGGGTACACACATGATTCGATTGAAGCCTAACTCGAACACGAGCACTTCAGAACCAAAAATTGAAATACTTCATCTATTAAAAATCAATAAACGAGTTTAAATTGATTAATCTCAACATCGCAAAGTTTGTTTACCGGCACAGAGCGAACACAATACCGAATCAGATTATCAAAAGCGATTTCTAGCCACCCAGCCTCTTCCTAAATAGCAACAACACCTCTTAATCACTTAACCATAGTAATAAACGAGTTTAAAGAAAACAGAACTTACCACCTACCATACAACGCAGTTAACCTTGCAAGAAGAACGAAAAAGGTGGATCGGGAAATAAAGGAAAAAGAGAGATGAGGAAAATAAAAGGGAATTTCAGCAGGGAGGTGGAGAGAAACCGTCAGAAGAGGAAGAATTTCAAAAGAAGAAGAACAAAAACAAAATAAAATTCTGTCAGATTTTTCCCCAACCCCCATATCCACATCCCTTAATTCTCTCTACCCACTTCCACACTTGACAGAATTCTATCACCACCCAAACTCCTCCCATAACCGGTAAAAATATAACCAACGCAGTGAATCGAACTCAAGACCTCGCACATAATCAACACTCCACCTATCCACCAGACCAGTAGGCCCATTCTGACATGATTCTACCAACAATTATTTAAGAGCCTACTGACTAGAGATAGGGCTTTATTCACAAAAGTACAAAAATTTACCCAAGTTGTGGTTTGAACTTGGGACCTCTCACACACACCAAAAACACTTAACCACTAAAGCAGATACACATTGTGTCATAATTTACCAAAAACATGTACAGATATTTTTGTGCTTCAAATTTACAAAAGCTAGAATTTAAGAAAATTTTGAGGCGTTACAACTTTATCCCGTAAAAGAAAATTTCAGCCTCGAAATTTTACCTGATCAGAAAATGTGAGGATATTATTGACACATTGAATCTTTAGGCTCCCAAGTAGCCTCCTCAGTGCTATGATTCCGCCACAGCACCTTCACCAAGGGAATAGATTTCCTTCGTAGGACCTTAATGTCGCGATCTAAAATCTGAACCGGCTCCTCGTCAAACGTCAAATCTGGCTTAACCCCAATCTTCTCCACTAGAACAACATGGTTGGGATCAGAGCGGTAGTGCCTCAGTATCGAGATGTGAAACATATCAAGAATACGGTTTAGCTCTGGAGGTAACTCCAACTGATAAGCGACCGGCCCCACTCGTTTCAGAATCTGGTACAGCCCAATAAACCTAGGGTTCAACTTACCCTTGCTACTGAACTTCAAAATCGTTTTCCATGGCGAGACTTTGAGAAAAACGAAGTCTCCCGCAGAATACTCTTTCTCTTGTCATTTCTTATCTGTATAAGACTTCTGCCTATCAGAAGTCGCTTTTAGTCGATCTCGAATCAAACGGACCTTGTTATCAGTCTCAGACACTAATCCTGGACCCAGAATACATCGTTCACCCAACTTAGTCTAGCACAAGGGAGCGTAACATTTACGACCATATAGTGCCTCGTAAGGTGCCATCTGTATACTAGACTGGTAGCTGTTATTGTAGGCAAACTCTGCCAATGGCAAGTACTACTCCCAACTGTCTTGGTAATCGATAACACAGCTCTTCAACATATCCTCCAGTATTTGAATCACCCTCTCTGACTGACCATCTGCCTGAGGATGAAAAGCAGTACTGAAGTCCAATCTGGAACCCAAAGCCTCGTGAAGTTTCTTCTAGAACCAAGACGTGAAGCAAGGATCCCTATCAGAGATGGTCGAGACAGGTACCCCATGAAACCTCACTATTTTAGAGATGTAGAGTTTAGCCAATTTCTGTAGAGAGAAGTCTGTCCTAACCGGAATGAAGCGAGCAGACTTGGTCAATCGATACACGATGACTAAGACAGAATCCTTCTTAGTGGGCATTAGAGGCAACCTACTAACGAAATCCATCGTTACTCGCTCCTATTTCCACATCGGTATCTTAACCGGCTGCAGTAAACCAAAAGGTAATTGATGCTCAGCCTTAACCTGCTGACAAGTCAAACAGCGAGCAACAAAGTCAGTAACTTCACACTTCAACCTTGACTACCAGTATAATTCTCGAAGATCTTGGTACATTTTATTCCCGCCGGGATGCATAGCGTAAAGGGATACTATGCGCCTCCCTCAGAATCAACAGTCTCAAATCCTTATCATTCGGTATATAAATCCGACTGCGAAAACACAGTACCCATCACTGGTAATCCCAAAATCAGCAGTAACACCACTATCAACCTGACGGAAACGCAACTCAAGAGACTTACCCCTTATCTTTTTATCTCTGATCTAATCAATCCATGTCAGTTTAACCTGAAGTTTTACCAACAGACTCCCATCGTCGAAAAGACTAAGTCGAGTAACATCACTCTCAGATCGGTCATTGCCCTACGGCTTAAAGCATCAGCCATCACATTGGCCTTGCCGGGGTGGTACTCGATAGTGCAGTCATAATCTTTAAGTAGTTCAACGCATCTACGCTACCTAAGTTTTAACTCCTTCTGAGTTAGGAGATATTTGAGGCTTTGATGATTAGTGTAGATAGTACACTTTTCACTGTACAGATAGTGCCTCTAGATTTTCAGATCGAAGACTACCGCCGCTAACTCTAAATCGTGCGTCGAATAATTAGCCTTATGAGTCTTGAGCTGATGAGATGCATAAGCAACCACCTTACCGTCTTGCATTAGGACACAACCCAGACTCACATGCGACGCATCACTGTATATCACAAAGTCTTTACCAGGCTCAGGTTGTATCAGAACAGGAGCCTAAGTTAAAATAGTCTTGAGCTTATCAAAGCTCTCTTATTGTGCATCAGTCCAAACGAAAGGAGCTCCTTTACGCAGAAGCTTAGTCAACGAAGCTGCGATCAAGGAGAACCCCTCTACAAAGCATCGATAATACCCTGGCAGCCCCAAAAAGCTACGAATTTTAGACACATTCTTTAGCTGTTTCCAATCTAATACAGCTTCAATCTTACGAGGATCAACACAAATCCCCTTCGCAAAAACCACATATCTCAGAAAGGTTACTTCCTGGAGTAGGAACTCACACTTACTAAACTTCGCATACAATTGTTTCTCACGAAGAGTCTGTAGTACCACTCTCAGATGCTAATCGTGCTCGTCCTTAGTCTTGGAATACACTAGGATATCATCGATGAATATACCACAAACTGGTTTAGATAAGGCTAGAACACACGGTTTATCAAGTCTATAAATGTCGCTGGTGCATTAGTCAATCCAAAGGGCATAACTATGAACTTGTAATGTCCATACCGAGTCCTAAATGTCGTCTTATACACATCGGCCTTCTTAACTCTCATCTGATAATAGCCCAAACGCAGATCGATCTTAGAAAACACAGAGGCCCCTTTGAACTAGTCGAATAAGTCATCTATCCTCGGAAGTGGGTACTTATTCTTGATCGTTAGCTTGTTCAACTGACGGTAGTCGATACACATCCTCATTGTCCCATCTTTCTTTTTCACAAATAACACAGGTGCTCCCCATGGAAACACACTGGGATGAATGAACCCATGATCTAACAGTTCCTGAATCTGAGCCTTAAACTTTATAAGCTCCTTCGGCTCCGTTCGGTAAGGGGTGATAAACACCGGAGCTGTACCAAAAATCAACTCAATCCTAAACTCCACCTCTCGGCTCGGAGGCAACCCCGGTAGTTTCACAGGAAAAATATCTAAAAAGTCCCTCACAGTTTTGATGTCCTTAACCATAGAGTCCCTTAAATTAAAAATACTGACGTAGGCTAAGAATGCCTCACACCCTTTCCTCACTAACTTTTCTGCTGCCAACGTAGAAATCACATTAGTCAAATAGTTACATCATTCCCTAATCACGACTACTTTGTTGTCCCCCTCGGTCCTCAAGATGACCCTTTTTGTCACACAATTTAGACTCACTCGGTGTTTAACCAGCCAGTCCATCCCTAAAATTAGATCGAACTCCCCAAACGGAAGCTTCATTAGATCAGCTTTATTAGATCAGCTGGAAACACTGTCCCTTGGACTTCTAGCGGAACGTCTCTATACAACTTACTAGGACAGATTTCCCCAAAGAACTTAACACAGTTACTGCACTATCAGTACTTTTGACTAGAATCCCCAAGGTTTCAGACACAGTACTAGCTACATATGAGTGTGTAGAGCCTATGTCTAATAGTGCAAGATAAGGTAATCAAATATTAAAAACGTACCCGTAATTACGTCTGGAGTATCCCGGTCCTTACGGCTACGAGCAGCATAAACCAACACAGGCTACCTTGCTTTAGTCGGTCCAGCACCTCTACCCAGTGCTCTCTGTCCTCGGTACATACTGTTACCACCCCTAGCCTGACCTCGGCCTTTAGGTGGCTGCTGAACAACTCTCAGTAACTGAAACTTGCATCTGACTAGTTCTCAATGGACAGTCTCTAACATGATGCTCAGTCGACCACATCTCAGACATGCCCCAGTAGTTCTCCAACACTTACCCGGATGGTGTCTACCACAGTGCCCACAAAGTGTCACCGCAGTAGGTGCAGTAGGAGACCCAACTCTCACTAGCCCATCAGATCTGGCCTTTTTCTTAGGCCTCATCCCAGAATTTGAGGGCTCCGAATCCCTCTTAGTCTTTCATCTGCCTCGGTTTTAACGCTCAGTATGCTTTATCTCTTCGGCGATCTTCGCCTTCTCAACTAGGATAGAGAAATCACGCTCCCTCTACGGAGCTATCAGAACTCACAAACTGTCCCCAAGACCATCTTCAAAGTGTATACAATGCTCATAATCAGTCGTTACCATGCCTCGGGCATAACGACTCAACCCTCGGTCTCATACTCGGCCACTGAACAATCCCCCTAAGTGAGATTAAGGAACTCTCGCCTCCTAACGTCGATATAATTAGCCCCCACATACTTACCCTGGAAATCCATCTTAATGAGATCCCATGTCAGTCGTTCGGGCTGAGTACCCTCATTAACGGTCAGCCACCATTGATATGCCTCATCGCGAAGCAGTGAAACAACCCCCTTAAACTTTTGCTCAGTAGTAAAGTCCAAGTCGTCTATAATTCTTTCCGTGACCTCTATCCAATACTCGACTACGTTAGGGGCAACTTCAGCAATACCCTAAATAACTTAGCCCTATTGGACCAGAGTCGTTCCTTAACTGACCCTCAGCCCCTAATTCCGGTGTTGGGCCCAACGACCCTCTCCAAAATCTATAGCATGGCTTGAGACAGTGCGTCGTCCCCAGTTGCACGACCATGAGACCCAGACTCAGTCTCTATAACAGGTGACACCGGCGTCTCGCTGGTGACCAAATTCGATATATTATCCATGAAAGAGGACTCAGCTCGAGCCCCTCTACGGCCTCTACCTCGGCCTTTAGTACCATGTTCGCGGATACCTCGTGTGCTCATCTTATATTTCAAAATTTATCTGTATTAGCAGTTTTATGCATCAGTTAATATTTTTGATATTTTATTAATAAATATCTTATGCAGAACAGTATCAGAAGTTCAGAGTTCGTTGTCGCGAGTCTCAGTCTTACTACAGTTTTCAGTTTACACTACCTAGAGTGTTTTCAGTATGGTATACTACCTAAAGTAGTTTCAGAATATTCTAATCATATTTTCAGTCAATTCTAAACAAAGTTTTAGAAAACTTACAGGAGCGGCACTGGAGACTCGGTGTACCACTCAATTATTCCCAAAAATACTTCAAATCATTTACAAATCATTTCTTTAAAAACAATATTTAAAACCTAAATCCACAGCCGAGTTTTATAACCTGGCTCTGATACCATTAAATGTAACACCCCAAACTCGGCCTGAGCGTTATGGCCGAATCTGTCGATGTCGCATGAGAGTGTTTTTTTGAAGACTCATTGACCTTAAAACCGTTCCAGTTATTATCTTTTAATTAGTTAGGGAAAACGTAGACTAGTTGATTGGTCTTAAAACATTTCTTTTACGCAAAAGCTTTTGAAACCCAATAATTTTAGAAAATTATTTTTATTTACCAAAAATCTTAGTTTATTTTAGAAAAACTGTATTTTGTTGCGTTACAGTGAATAAATCCATAATCAACAGTTTAAAATCTCAAATTAAAACCAAACAGTCCCAATGTCTATCATACATAAAATACCAACAAGAAATAAGCGATGTAACCGCAAAAACTGTAAATAAGCAGTTCGGTAGTGGTGGTCACCGTTGAGCCCTTCGCTGCACCGATCCATCAAGTCTGGGGATTAACTACACAGATTAAATAGAAATGGGTGAGTTTTCACAAACTCAGTGTGTAACCCCCACAGAAAATTTACACAGTAGCAGAAGTCAGTCATATATCCAAATCATAAAAAATTCGGGCCTGAGCCCTTTACAGAATCCGTGTGGACCTTAATCCACTCAGATACAGAATTAGGTATAAGCTGGGCCTTAACCGATCTCAGGTATAACATGCATAACGGAGCAAAATAACAGAATCATGCCCGCTAGCCCTGCATACCAACTCCGTCCAACCCAACACACCATGTGGGGATAAAATCGACCTACCTATCCCAACACACCGTGCTATACTAAAATGCAGCACATAATCAGATAATTGCACCTGAGCTGCCAGATAGTAGGCTTTAGAACCTTTCAGAATACTTCCTCTATCATAACGTCAACCCTACCTCGATGCAATGCATCATACAAATATGGCATGCTATAATGCAATTTAACAGATCATATAATCGATCAGATACACATGCTACGAGAACATGCTTAATTCATACATCACATAATCAGATCACAGAATCAGGGGTCTAAGTAACGCTTACCGACCCTACGGTAGGTCACAGTCGACTTGGGCGACCCGTGCAACCTTACAGATTATTTCAGAAGAATAGGCTCACACGCCCATGTGGCCTACCCGTATGGGCCTATATGCCCATGTAGCCTATATGGCCCAAATTGGCCTTGGCCGTGTAGGTCACACTGCATGGCCCAGAATTCTACACGCCCGTGTGGTTTACCCGTGTGGGCCTGTGTCTCCCACACGGCCTCATTGGCCATCACACGGCTGTGTCATGCACCCGTGTCTTGCGCACACGGCCTGGCTCGTTGATTACATGCCCATGTGTTGCCACACGGCCTACTACACGGGTGACTACACGCCCGTGTGGCGTTGACAGAATCATTTTTTGACTTTCATCGATTCTCATTTTCTATGTTTTCGGGTACACACCTGATTCGATTGAAGCCTAACCCAAACACGAGCTCTCCAGAACCTAAAATCAGAATACTTCATCTCTTAGATATCAATAAACGAGTTTAAATTTATTAATCTCAACATCGCAAAGTTGGTTTACCAGCACAGAGCGAACACAATATCGAATCAGATTATCAAAAGTGATTTCCAGCCACCCAGCCTCTTTCTATACAGCAACAACACCTCTTAATCACTTAACCACAGTAATAAACGAGTTTAAGGAAAATGGAACTCACCACCTACCACACAACGCAATTAACCTTGCAAAAAGAATGAAAAATGTGGATCGTGAAACAAAGGAAAAAGGGAGATGATGAAGAATTTCGAAAGAAATTTCGGCAGGGAGGTGGAGAGAAACCGTCAGATGAGGAAGAATTTCAAAAGAAAAAGAACAAAAATAAAATGAAATTCTGTCAGATTTTCCCCCAACCCCCATATCCGCATCCCTTAATTCTCTCTACCCACTCCCTCTCTTGACAGAATTCTATCACCACCCAAACTCCTCCCCATAACCGTGCAAAAATATAACCAATGTAGGGAATCGAACTCAGGACCTCGCACATAATCAACACTCCACCTATCCACCAAACTAGCAGGCCTATTCTGACATGATTCTACCAACTATTATTTAAGAGCCTACTAAATAGAGATAGGGCTTTATTCACAAAAGTACAAAAAATTACCCAAGTTGTGGTTTGAACTTAGGACCTCTCACACACACCCTAAATACTTAACCATTAAAGTAGATACACATTATATCATAATTTACCAAAAACATGTACAGATATTTTTGTGCTTCAGATTTACAAAAGCCAAAATTTAAAAAAATTTTGAGGCGTTACAACGGATTTGATTCTAAAGTCTCTTAATTGGCCCCAAATCAGGCCTTCAAATTGACCAAAAAGGGCACACATGCCCCAACAAGCCATCCCGTGTGGCCCACATGACTTACCTATTTAGCCCACGTAATCACACACCTCCATATGCCTCATACGGTAGACCACACGCTCGTTTGGTGCACACGACTGACCACATGCCTGTGTGGTACACACAGCCAGCCACACAGCCATATGACATAGAGCAATTTTGAAACAAACCACTATTTTTTAGGGTTTCTCGAGTTCTAATCGAGTTTTTGGGTTAGACTCACGCACTTGATGATAGTTTTGATAAACCACGTAACAACGCATTCTAAATCCTACATATGGAACCAAATTGCAACGACTAACAAACATGAATTAACCCAAAATTCCACTAGATTACACCCATTTTTAAAAGAAAACAATCATGAGCACTTACTTCATAGAATAATAGCATCGAAACAGCGACTACTCCATCGGAGGATTCTGATTCTCGCACCCTTCGCTTAATCAAAAGTCACGAGAAATGCTTAACACGAAGAAGAATGATAAATAAACACTAACATCTCAATCTTGCTCAACGAACGAGTTAAACATCTCAAACCTTGCTTAACAAACGAGAAATAAACAACGTTACTTATACTATTCTTGGATTACGATCGAAAATAGAGAGTAAAAAAGATAGTCCCACAATGACTTAATGGTTGCAAAACAAAAGTAAAAAAAAAAAAATAGAAAAGAAAAGAGAAGGAAATAATGAAAACTCAATAGAAAAAAAAAGAAGGGGAAAAACATAAGAAACGTGACAAGTGAGAGGGGAGTAGACGGTTTAAGGTGCTAAAAAATGTGTCTTTAAAGTGCTAAAAAAATGTCATATTAATGTTGTCCATATATGATTTTGAATGCTGGAAGTTTGTAACATTTAATTTCCTGTTTGAAGTTGATTAAACCATGCTATAAATGCAAAACATGTATATGTTGTTCACATGCTAAATTAACCCTTAGTGAGCTTAAAATTGATCTATTCGAATGTGTTAAATTCATTGTTCAACGTGATGTTATTTATGCTAATGTATTGAGTATATTATGCTGTGCAATTTGATGTTATATGTGGCGTTAATGTTGACTTGTTAATTGCATATTTTATTACTAATCTGATTTACGGTTCTGAATTTAGAAAAACCTTATCTTAGATAAGTTATCTACTTTTATAATAACTAGAATCTGATTTTGTTATTTTGGTTGGTTTTTGCCTTCATATGTCATTCATTAACTTTTGTTTCCTTTTTCTCAGAACCGGTATGTCATTCATTTTCCTTCTTATGCTGGGCCTACAAGTTATTCAAGCACTTACTGCAATCCTGGTGATTATCATACAGTTGGAGGTTACCCAAGCAACAGTTACACTCATCAGACTACCACATGGAATGGGAGCAATTATGCAAATTATATTACTTAGTAGTATACAAATTACACTCAAGATTCAAGTGGGGCTTATGACGCTGGTAACGCAAGTGCAAATTCTTTGCATTATCAGCAGCATTACAAGTAATGGGCTGATTATAGCAATCAAACGGAAGTTAGTTGTGCCCCTGGAATAGAAAATTCATCTGTTGCTAGTATATCCACTCAATTTCCTCAGGTGTCTTAGGTTCTTGGTGTTAGTGGTGGATATCCCACTTCAAACAGCCAAGCCCCCACAAATTTTTCTCCACCTTGGAGGCCAGAGTCCAGTTCATCTCAAAAACCATTGTTGCAGGTTTGAGTTTTTATTGGATGCATGGTCCAGGATTAGCTGAATTCATGTATAGTGACGACTTGTTTGAGCTAACTACTGATCTTAAAGTGTGTATTCTATCATTATTTTGTTCTGTTTGTATTTTGTTAGATTTGAGGTGTAGTGTGATAAGTGTAGTATTTTGTTTGATTGTTATTAATCAACTTTCTGTTTGATGGGATATATATTTATATCATGGATATTCTTCTTCTTCTCAATATTTTGATAATGAATTTTGGATGCTTCCACCAGGTAAGATTTCATTGTTCCTAAGATGAAGGGTTTTGAAACTTTATAAAATATACTTCCTTTCTTTGAAATGAATTAGAGCATGCTATGCATGGCATATTGGGGTAAGTTTGCTCTTTTCAATACTCTAACCAAAGAATGGAGTGATGTATGTACTGATAACAACATTTCTAAAGAATTTGCTTAAGCGGGTAGAGGGATAGGAATGGATTTATGGTGTTTTTATAATATTTTAATTTTTTTTTATTTTTCATGACCTTTAGCAATGTTTTTGAATTTTAGTGGCGTTTGTGAGGAAAGCACCACTAAAGGTCATGTACTTTAGTGGCATTTTTGGGGAAAGAGCCGCTAAAGGTCATGTTCTCTAGCAGCGTTTGTGGGGAAAGCGTCGCTAAATGTCATGTTCTATAGCGGCGTTTGTGAAGAAAGCGTTGCTAAAGGTCATATTCTTTAGCAGCGTTTGTGGGGAAAGCGCTGCTAAAGGTCATGTTCTATGGCGGCATTTATGGGGAAAGCGCCGCTAAAGGTCATGTTCTATGGCGGCGTTTATGAGGAAAGCGTTGCTAAAGGTCATGTTCTTTAGCGGTGTTTGTAGGAAAAATGCCACTAAAGGTCATGTTCTTTAGCGGCGTTTGTGGGAAAAGCGCCTCTAAGGGTCATATTCTATAGCAGCGTTTTTCCACATAAATGCCCCAAAATTTAGCGGCGTTTTTTGTAGCGCTTATCAAAACACCACAAATTGTTTGTACATTAAATGCATATTTGATAGGCTAAATTTTGTTGAGATGTTCTGTAACACCCCCTAACCCTAAACTGTCCCCGGAACAGGGTTACAGAGCATTACCAGACCTATCGGACATTTACAATTAATATACACATAAATACCAACACAACCAGATACACTCATAATTTTCCAAATTTAAACATTTACATATTATCCAATATTTAATTCTATTCAAATATCAAATATCATCAAATAAATCAATTTCATACCAAATTAACCAAATTCTATTATATATCATAACCAAACCTAAATCTATTTATTTCATCCTTACTTTTACAATTTCAAAATGACACACACATAGGACACCCTAGGTACATGCCTTTGCCAATAATTAACACACTTTACCTTATTGAATTCAGGATCGGCCTGAGATGCTGATTCAACATTCTATCTTTACTTAACCTGCGCATGGAAACAAACCGTACGCTGAGTATAGGTATACTCAGTGGTATATCTATAATCCGAACATTTAATAATATAACAAATACTTAAGATCATAATAACAATTACAATTATTCAATTATTTATTTCATAGATAAATTTCAACTACTTACCATATAAATTCTATACAAATCATATAATAAACACAACAACATAATTGTTCAATTCTTAAATAAATCCATTATTATTTATTCCATCCTTTCACTTACTAATCGGTATAGCTTTCCTTAATTTATTCACAATTCAATATCAATAAACTATATTCAACTATGCACTTATCAATCATATTCCATTTTAATTCATTTCAATAACAGTCAATTTCATTTATATCATATCAACTTACTATCCCTGATAGCTTTCACTATACACATACGATTCATATATCTCAAATCACATTTCAATTCATCAAGTGGCATCATATATCATCAATTCGAACTCCAATCATTTCATGAACCTTTGGTTTATGTTTTCAATCTCATATCTCAATTTTCAATTCTCAATTCAATTTCTCATTTCATTTCAATAGATTGATCAATCAAAGTTATTCAATTTATCTTTTCACTTATTTACCCCTATTAACAAGACTCGGACCTTGGAGGATACACAGATCCAACCAATCACACCAGTTTGGCGCCCAGTGCCTCATCGGATAGTTCAAAGCAAAGTTGACACCCAGTGTCTCATCGGCCTAGCCGAAGAAAGTTGGTACCCAGTACCTCATCGAATCTATCTGAAGAAATATAATGACACCCAGTGTCTCATCGACTCGAGGTCGAAGTATCCCTGAACTCTTCCAATCCTATGGCATGCCAACTACATCCGACCTAGCCCGATACTGTTAATAGGGTATTTGATTCACTTTCTCAATTCAATAATTCTTTCATCAATATACCATTCTAATAATAACATGTATTGACACATTTTCACAATTTCATACATTTTCATGCAATTCAACAAATATATTTCAATTATTCACATTAATTCATAATTCAATACAATTCAATTCACTTTTCAAAATCAAATATTCAAATATCACAAATCTCATATATTCATATCAATTTCCTCATATTTCCAATCAATATATTTTTCAATATAACATTCATTCAATATTCAAATTTTTACATAAATCATATATATTATATAATTCAATCAATATAAATTCAATCAAAATAATTTCAATCAATATAAATTCAATAAATTCATCGCATACCAAAATCAATCCATTTCAATTGTAAAACATCATAATTCTAACACTAACAATTGCCATATGTATATAAATATAACAAATAAAGACTAAGTTCGGATTATAGAAATACAAACTGTATTTTCTCGAGCTAACTCCCGTTGTCTTTGCCATTTTTCCTTGCTTAGTTGAGATTTTCCGAGACAACATTAGCTACGGGAATTAAAAAAATTCATATTCGTTAATTCACTACTAATTTATATCTAATTAATACAATTTCTATTCAATTTCTACTTTAATTTCAATTTAATCTTAACTAAATTCACTTATTTTTTCTATCTCAATTCATATTTCATTTCTATTCAAATTTTGTCCAAACTCATACTTAACTATTAAATTTCCAGCATATTTTCCTAATTTTAAAATTTCATCAATTTAGTCCCTACAACATAAAACTTATGAATTACTTTACAATTCAATCCTTATTTCATTTCTAACTTGAATTCCTATCAATCTTACCCCTAATTCATCTTTTTATTCAACATGAACAATATTTAGAAACTAATAACTTTCAAAATATTAATTTAATTTCATCAAAACTATGTTCTAAAGCTTTTAAAACATCAAAATTAAGTGAAAAGGGCTATATTGACTCACCGATTAAACTTTAAAGCTTCAAACCTTAAATTTTCCCTTTTCTTTCTTTCCTTTCTTTTTCTCCTTCTTTCTCCCTTGTTTCACGTTTGCCTATTCTGTTTCTTTCCTTTTTATTTCTTTCATTTACTTTGTTTTGTTATATATATATATATATATATATATATATATATATATATATATATATATATATATATATATATATATATATAATAAGTTAATAAATATCTATTTAATAATCAATATTTATTTTTACATTTGTATACATTTTTATTATAACACATGTCATAGATTTTACCATACATTTGTTATAATTTAATATATTTATTACATAAAAATATCATAATATAATTATTTAATTAATAAATATCTTTTACTAAATAATAAATATCTTATTTAATATCAAATACTAATATTACAATTGTACACACTTATATTTTCACATTTGTACCAATAAATTTATTACAATTGTCATTATTTAATTTATTTATCAAACAAAAATCTCATTATTTAATTATTTAATTAATAATTATCTTTTATTCTAAAATTAAGTAAATATACAATTATATTCCAAGTGTTCAAATACATATATTACACTTGTACAATTTTATCATCATACATTTGTCTTTATTTCAATTTAATTAATAATAATAACAATAATTAATAACTAATATATAAACCGTAATAATAATTATAATATATTTATATATGACTTAAGAAAAATCTTATATTTTAATTACATGTATGCCGCCTCATCTATTGTCAATGGCTTGATTGCCATTTTAATCCTTTTTACTTTATTTTAATCTACAATTCAATTTTCATCCTTTATTAAATTTAGTCATTTTTCCTAATTTCTCTTAATTAAGCTAAATTCTCTTAATTAAAGCCTAGTTAATTACTCAATTAACTTCGTAATTATTTTTAATAAATTTTTTCTAATCCATTTTTCAAAAATAGAGACTCGAAAATACACTTTTCCTATAACCTTAAAGTTCGGGTCGTTACATGTTCACTACCTAGTTAGTGATATGTTTGTACATTAAATGCATATTTGTGTACTTACGCATATATGCATACATATATATAAATATATATACATTATTTCCTACTTTGAATGTTGACAGAGATTGGAGCATCATCATGCGCCCATCTGAAATTTATTCATACTATAAGGCCAATGACTTTTGATGAACGAAACCTAATATGTGTAAGTCTTTCTTACTTCTTAATCAGTAATTCTCTATTTCTTTATGATAAACTTCTATTTATACATTATTGTTTTGGTAATAATTTGCTAGGAGGAGGAAGAGAAGCATAGAGAACTTTCTTGACTTTAACACTTTCATTATCAACACTGCAAGGATGATAGCACATTCATAAATGAGCATGCCAAGAAGATCTATGTATGTAGACGTGACCTAGACACGTTTCATTTTGGTTATTGCTATTAAGTTGATGTTTATTATAATCAACCTTTTACCTTTCATCTTCCTCAACTTTTCACCTTTCATCTTCTTGTAACTTATTTCCTATTTATGTATTAGAAAATGAGGAGTTTAACCTCCATACATATATATATATATATATATATATATATATATATATAAGAGTATACTTCTTGTAATGATGATAAAAATAAAAGAAGAGAAATGTAATAGAAATCTTCGTTTATTCACATCTATTATTCTTGTGTTCTTTGCACTATTATTATTTTATAACACGTTATAAGCACGAGCTTACTCGATAATATTCAATATTTTATTGGAGAGCAAGTAATCTAGACGTACAACGTCCTTGTTGAAGCAACACTCTTACGGTATGTGATTTTCTATGTATTCTTCAAAGATTTTGAGATTTCAATATTCTTAATGAAAAAAAAAGGTTAAAAATGGTGCTAATTTTTTTTTTCGTATTTAAGTATGAATTTATGTTTTATATATTTCATGGTATGCTTGTTTATGATCTAAGACTTTGAATAAGATTGAAGTATCAACATGATAAACCGTAATATATACATATTTTTACCCCATGCTTGGCATATTTATGGATGATTTTTCCCTGGTTTTATTGAATTCGATGCTCCTAATCCTTTAAATTCATGTTTTATACTTAGGTGAGCATAGGAAGGCAAAAAGAGTAAGAAACGGGCCAAAAATAGACCAAATGGGCCTAAATCAGGGTTTCGCACGGCCTAGGCACTTCCACACAGGTGATCCACACGCCCGTGTGTGACACACGGGTAGACCACACGCTCGTGTGTCATGGCCGTGTCGACATTAATCCAAGTCAGAATTGCACACGGCTTGACCACATTCACACGGGCGTGGCACACGGCCGTCTCCTTGTCGAGCCCAAGTCTAGTTCTACTTGGAAAAGGCTAATTTTAGGCTATTTTGGGCATTCCAAAGTCTATATAAACACCCTAGAAGAGGATTAAAAAGGGGACACACAGAGCAGAACACAGGAAATACTCGAAGAAAGCCATTGGAATCGGCTCGAAAGAAGGATCTACATCAAGACTGAAAATTTCCATCCAATTTCCTAGAAGTTCTTTGGGTTTCTTTATGTTTTATTGTTTTCCTTACTTTGAGATGTTTTCCATCTTTATGAACTAAGTTCTCTAAATACCTAAGGGAGATGAAACCTAAGAAGGATCTTATTACTATTTGAGTTATATGATAAATACTTATTCTTATTCTTAATTGTGAGTTCTAAATTATTGTTTAATATTCCAGGGCATTAATTCAGGTTTCGATGTGCTTATACAGTGGAGCAAAAGTCTCTGTTTAAGAGTAGATCATTCATAATTAAGCGGAATTACATGCAATCCTAGAGATAGGATGACATTAATCTGCCGGATTAGAGTCAAATCTAATAAGGGAATCTATAGATCGAGTTAATATGAAAATAGGGGTTTTAATTAGAGAGAGATTTCAATTAATCAACCTAGAGTCAGTTGTTCTTAGTCTCGAGAGAGATATTAACATAAATCAGGGATTTCTACGGAATAATTCGAGTGAATAAATTGTCTAATTCAAAGGTAATAAGTAGAGTCTAGGTGGATTCTTTCTTGGGTATTGTCTTCTCCATCGGTTTTCCTAAAGTATTTTCCAATTTTCATCTCTGTCGTAATCTTAGATAATTAGTTTTAGTTTAAAAACACCCCTTAATTCTTAGGCTAGATAATAAAAAGATAGTAATTACTAGTACTTTTAGTTCTCGTGGATACGATATTTCCGGTCTCACTTGAACTATACTACTGTTCGATAGGTGCGCTTGCCTTAGTCGAATTATTAGTTAGTTTAGCGACCATCAAGTTTTTGGCGCCGTTGCCGTGGACTAAGATATTAGGAATGCTTAATTTTTATTCCTTTAGCCCTTATTTTTTATTTTTATTTAATTTTGTTTTTATTTTTTTATTTACTAAATTTTTTTCTTTCCATTTCTAGCAAGTTTTTATAGTTTATGACTAGAAGAAACCCGTCGGGACCATTTCTTTTTGACAGTGAGATTGAGAGCACAGCTCGCAGAAACCGAAGAGAAATAAGGCGAAGCCTAAAATATATAGAGAAAGGGTAAGAGGACGATATTCATACCACAACCGAGGAGATGGCTTATAATCAAAACAATCCGCTACCTCCTGTGGTTGCTGTAAATCCAGTAGAACAGAATCCTGCTCCTCGTACTATGTATGATTATGCTAAACCTACTTTAATAGAAACTGAATCGAGTATAGTTAGGCCTGCTGTTGCTGCAAATAATTTTGAACTGAAACCTAACACGATACAAATAATACAACAATTTGTTCAGTTTGATGGTTTGCAGGACGAGGATCAAACACTCATTTAGCAAATTTTCTGGAACTCTGCGACATTTTTAATATCAATGGCATTTCTGACGATGCCATTCGCCTTCAGTTATTTCCCTTTTCACTAAGGAATAAATTTAAACAGTGGTTAAACTCGTTACCACGAGGGTCAATCACTACTTTGGAACGAATGACTGAAAAATTTTTACTTAAATATTTTTCATCGACTAAAAGAGCTAAATTGAGGAATGATATCTCTTCTTTTGTGTAGATGGATCTAGAAACTTTGTATGATGCATGGGAGAGATACAAAGACTTATTGAGAAGGTGCCCTCACCATGGGTTACCTCTATGGTTGTAGGTTCAGACTTTTTACAACGGTGTAAACCTCTCAACAAGGCAACTTATCGATGCAGTCGCCGGTGGAACCTTAAACAACAAAACACCTGAAGAGGCTTGCAAATTTATTGAAGAGATGTTAACTATTAGTGGTAAGTTATGAGAACGAAGTTGACAAAAGCAGTTAGTGTTTTCAACCTCGACGTGGTCACTATGCTATATAACCAGGTAAAACTTTTAAATAAAAAGAATGATGGTTTGCACGGTTCTACACAAGTATATCCAGTGATGAGGTGTGATTCAAATGGAAGAGGAGTACACAACACAGATTATCCATCCTTCAACCCTAGTACGGAGGAGGAACAAGTTCAATATATGGGTAATAATTCTAGATCTCAAAATAACCTATATAGTAACACTTATAATGCAGGTTGGAGGAACCATCCCAATTTCTCTTGGGGTGGTCAAGGAAATCAAAGACCACAACATACTCCAGGTTTTCAACAACCACCTTACTAGCAGGAAAAGAAGCCGAACCTTAAGGAGATGCTAATGAAATTCATCGCGGTATCCGAAACACTTTTCCAAAACACTGGGACAACTCTTAAAAATCAGCAAGCATCAATTCAAAGGCTCGAGAATCAAATAGGTTAGTTGGCAAAGATGATTTCCGAATGACCACAAGGTAGCTTGCCGAGTAATACTGAAACTAACCCAAGGGAGCAACTTAATGCGATTACTGTTCGAGATGAAGAAGGGTTAGTTGAACCTGAACCAGAACAGAGGCAATGAATTGTGATAAGTAAAGGTAAGGGTGAGGTGGACCACAGTGAGCAAAAATCAGTAAGTAGAGAATATAAACCTCGTGTGTCATACCTTAGTGCGACAAGGAAAGACCACACGGACGAACAATTTGGTAAATTCCTTAAATTATTAAAGAAATTACATATTAACTTACTGTTTATTGAAGCTTTTTCGCAGATGCCAAACGCAGTTAAATTTTTAAAGGAGCTTTTAGCAAATAAGCGAAAGTTGGATGAGGCGTCGCATGTAGAGATGAACGCAGTTTGCTTAGCCATTCTATAGAATAAGCTACCCAATAAGTTGAAAGATCCAGGGAGTTTTATGATTCCTTATTTAATTGGTAGTTTAAACGTTAACAATGCTTTGGCTGATTTAGGGGCAAGTATTAATGTCATGCCCTATAAAATGTTTAAACAACTAGGTCTTGGGAAACCCAAACAAACTAGGATGAGCATTCAATTGGCAGATAAAACAATCAGATTTCCTAGGGTATTATTGGAGACGTGCTTGTTTAAACTGACAAATTTATATTCCCAATTGATTTTGTTGTTCTAGACATGGAAGAGGATAGTGACATGCCTTTAATTTTAGGAAGGCCCTTTTTAGCAACTGCTAGAACTATCATTGATGTTGGCATAGGTGAATTGATAATTCATGTAGGCGATGACACGATTACTCTCTAAGCTCATGATTCTGCTAAAATATCTAGTAATCATGATGATTGTTTAAGTTCGGTTAATTTAAATAATGTTACAACTCAAACTTCTTTGCAAGAGTCCCCTAGGAAGAACGTGATGGAGCCTCATTCTAATCCATGCCACAAAAAAAGAGCGACTCACGAAGAATGAAGGCTTCAAATCGATGAACTAGATGAATAGGGAACACATGTCAAGAAGAAACCAAAAGCACACGAAAAATCAAAGCGACACCATGATGAGCGTAGGGATGAACCATAGCTAATTAAAGTTGGGGATAAAGTATTATTAGATGAAAAGGACCCCCGAATTGCTACTTCAGAGATTAATACGAATGGAGCGACTCCTTGCATGGTACTAAATGTTTTCCCATACGGTACAATTGAGGTAAATCATTCTCAATTCCACACTTTTAAGGTAAATATTACTCGACTTAAATTTTATGTGGATAATAGAATGAATAGTGAGAAAAAAGAGTCTCGACTCCATGATACACCGTAATCGTGCGAATGAGAGGTAAGTCGAGCTTAGACTCTAAATAAGCACTTCTCAGGAGGCAACCCGAGCACTAACACCACTAACTAGTTTATTTTAGTTATTTTTAATCTTTTTGTGTAGGTACAGTGGCCCACACGGCCTAGACACACGGGCGTGTCCTTGGCCATATGGAAATAGGGTTGCAAAATCCCCAAATATCGAGCCACACGATCATTAATTCAATTCACACGGCCTGGACACATGGGCGTGTCTTAGGCCGTATGAAAACTGGAGCTAAACTTTTATATTTAAAACAAGTCAGGGAGTGACACGGGCATGGCACACAGGCGTATGGGATACCATACGGGCGTGGGAGAAGCGAACAACATTGCACATGACCGTGCGATACGACCGTGTGAAGATGACTGGGCATTAAAATTTCACGATAAACACAGGTTAAATTCAAGACACATGGGCATATGGCACGGTCGTGTGGCCCAACATGGGTCTCACACGGCCGTGCCCTTTTAAAACCCTAAACTTTTACTTTATTTTTGTCACTTTCTTCTTCAATTTTTTCCCCAAAACCCTAGCCGCCGACCCTCACATCAACCAGCCACCGCCGCTCGCCCCACAGACCTCCCCCCGGACCCAAAATCCTCTCCCTCACCCACCACCATTCCCCCCCTCTTTCCCTTGCGCAAAACACCAACCCTTCAACTAGCCTTCAAAACCTCATCCTTTCGCCACCTCTAGCCACCGACCACGCTAATAGCCCCCTCCCTCGTCAAATCAACCCAACCTCGCCCTCATTCGCCCTGCACGGCCTAGTACCCATGCTCGTGCCCTCCCCGTTTGCCACCGTTGACCACCATACACCCCATCGATTGGCCATTCCACCACTATTTTTCCTTCCTTTATTTTATTTATTTTTATTCTTAAATTTTATTTTTCACTTTATTTCTATTCTATTCTATTCTTTATTTTTGTTTATTTTCTTTCATTTGTGTTTATTATTTTAATTTTGAGTTGGTTATGATGATTTCTATATTGATAAATAATAGTTTAGTCATATCTGTCTCTTTGCTAATGCGTTTAGTATATTGACTTATTACTCATATTTTAATGTTCATTGCATCGTCCTTTTAGATTCTTTGTCATTTGATTTTCACTTTCGAATTTTGCACATTTTTAATATTTGAATATACAGTTTTAGGAATGGATTACTATAACGGATTATTTGGATTCTATGTAAATGCTGAATTTTTTTTCTTATTAATCCCTTCTTCTAATTTTGTAGGCCTATAATGACAAACACACGAGGCAAGAAAATTGCTGTTCTCGCTTCGAAAAAGCGGAAGGGTCCTGGCACAACCTCCTCGAGTGCCTCGACCGAATCTCATCATCCTCTACTTTGATTCTCCTCCAGCCCACAGGATGACCTGTTTCAGCTTCTACGAGTACAATCATTAGGAGTAGGCCGTTGTATTGATTGGGCAGTTTTGGAGCAGGTCCAACTTGCTCACCTTATTCGATTCCATCTCGATACTGCGCCATTGGATCGATTCTTTGTAATCATCGAACCCACATATTTAGAGATGACCTTTGAATTTTGCACCGTGTTCCATCTACAGCACGTGATGAATACACATGACAAGACTGGTACTATCATCTTTAGACTTGGTGGACTGGTCAGGCATATGAGTGTACCCAAGTTTAGAGCTACTTTGGGCCTCTACACGGAGGAGTTCATGGATTCAGAGAATTTTCTACAGCTTACCGTTACATACACTATTCGTCATCTTGCTGTTGGACCGACCTTACAGCGAGCACGGTTCCCTATGACGCTAGTCGCTCGAAGGCGACATCTCTCCCTCTAGCACTACGCTACATTCATGCCATCTTGCCTCACACTTTGACTGGGAGGAGAGAGAGCACCAGAGTAGTTAGCATCACCGACGTATACTTCTTATGGAGCATGGCGACTGGCCATGTATTTGACTTAGCATATTTTATCGCCCTCGCCTTTCGCCACCAGACGGATCGCCATAGGAGGGGCCCCATCTACTTTGGCCCTTACGTGACTCACCTCGCTTGACATTTCGGCCTCTTCGACACTCCAGAGATGTCATCAACACTTACACTAGTAGGCCAGATGTCTCCTCAAGGAATCTCTAGCATGATCCACATGAGGATGATAGAGCAACACCGTGGATTCGACCCCCCTCAATACAGACATGTTCAGTCTGATGACCAGGATGAGCCAGAGGACATTACTGATGATACATTACTGATGATGTCCCTCCCCCTCACGAGGATCCACCATAGCCTCCACCATCGAGTCACTGCCACACTCCTTCTGCTGCCAACTTTCGAGGAGTTTACTGATTTCCGTCAGTACTATGCTCAAAGGTTAAATAGTCTTGATGCGAGGTTCGACAGTATCGAGGAGACTTTGCAGCAGATTCGCGAGCACCTCCATATCGCCCCTCCAGTGCCACCAGCTCACGACACAAATGATGAGGACCTTTGAGTCCATTTATTTTATTTTTATTTTTTCATTTTCATTTTCATTTTCATTTTATTTTTAATTCTATCTTTCTTTTATTTTTGAAGACTTATGTTTTTATATTTTGAACTATGTTTATCTTAATGGTTATTATCGAGTAAGCCCTAAATTCTCTTCCACAGTTGTGTTTATTTTCTTATTAATAGCTCAGAATCATGCCTTTCATTGGTCATATCTACAAATCCAAATTTTATCATTATTCAAGGATTTCATCCAAAAATTCAGGGCAGTTTCACTTCTCTCCCTCTCTTTCGATATTATGCTTATATTGCTATTATCTATCTTTGTACATTAAGGACAATGTACATCTTAAGTGTGGGGAGGTTATTTATGTGATTATCAGAAAATCCCTGAATTTTTATCTTGTTTTCAAATAATTTTCTCATATCATTATTAAAGTAAATTCTGATTGATTTATAATTTTTATTAATATGTTTTGAATTAAATCATAGGTACTTGTGCATTGACTGTTTAAACTTTAAGAAATTAGAGAATCAAGTATGATAAGTTGACTTTTGAAAATTAAAATTGCTAGGTTGTTTCCCTGAATTGAGGTATTATCTTGAAGTTTTGAATTTATAGGATTGACATCAAATACCCATAATTTTCGTGAAATCTTGAGCCTTCTAAAGAACATATATCTTTCTTGTTAATTAATTTTATTAGTTATGAGTGTGTCAACATTGATTTGTTATTCTAGAACTTGCTTCGATTATGCATGTCAAGACCACACCATTGATTTGATATACGAAAATGATAAAGGCACTTAGGTTTTAACCCACTTACTCCACAAAAACCCTACCTATATAATTGACCCCTAGTGAACTCCTTTGGGCCTTGACTATTATTTCTTAATTTTCCCCTTAATATTAACTCACAACTTAACCCTTTTTTGATTCATTAAGAATTTCTCCCTTTTCATTGACTCTTTTTTATTGAGATTTGATTTAATTAGTTACCTAACTTTGTTCATTCATTCCAGTTGCTGAATTATTTCTTATTATGTATTTACCATTATTGTATTTATTCTTATTCTTAAAAAAAAAACGTATTGTTATATTTATTCAGTTACATACTATTCTAAAGAGCTCAGATAAGTTAAAGTCATTAAATTTAGAGAAATGCTCACTTCATTAGTTTGGAGTAGTGTTAATTCTGGCACTTGTTTGTAATTCAGTGATTAGATTTGTTTTTCTAAATTTGGTAAGCTATTAAATTAATCTCGATTCTAACCCTCTCTTTCAGCCTTTAACCACACTTTTAATCCAAGCCCCATTACAACCCTGTTAAAGACCTTTTGATTTGTGTATCATCTCATTTATAGTGGTGGAGATTTGATTTTCATGCAAGCTTATAGTAATAACTTTTCATGTCTGACTATTGAGTGCTTAATTTTTAAACCTTAAACAGTTTGAGTGATTTGAGTGAACCTTCAGTGAGGATGTCAACCCTTGTCAAATTTGGAATTAAAAATAATTACTTAGATAAAGGGAGATGCCTATAACTTTATGATTAAAATGCTCAACTTTGATTATTTGAAACTTTAATGTTCTTTTAGTTAAATTCTCAATGTATGATTGCTTGTGGATTATTTTGAAACATTACTGATGAGAATTATAAATTGAGAAGGATTTATTTTAATTGTGAGTTGAGGATTTTGCTTGAGGGCAAGAAAACGCTTAAGTGTGGGGATATTTAATAAACCGTAATATATACATATTTTTACCCCATGCTTGGCATATTTATGGATGATTTTTCCCTGGTTTTATTGAATTCGATGCTCCTAATCCTTTAAATTCATGTTTTATACTAAGGTGAGCATAGGAAGGAGAAAAGAGCAAGAAACGAGCTAGAAACGGACCAAATGGGCCTAAATCAGTGTTTCACACGGCCTAGGTACTTCCACATGGGTGATCCACACGCCCGTGTGTGACACACGGGTAGACCACACGCCCGTGTGTCATGGCCGTGTCGACATTAATCAAAGTCAGAATTGCACACGGCCTGACCACCTTCACACGGGCGTGGCACATGGTCGTGTCCCTGTCGAGCCTCAGTCTAGTTCTATTTGGAAAAGGCTAATTTTAGGCTATTTTGGGCATTCCAAAGTCTATATAAACACCCTAGAAGAGGATTAAAAAGGGGACATGCAGAGCAGAACATAGAAAATACTCGAAGAAAGCCATTGGAATCGGCTCGGAAGAAGGATCTACATCAAGACTGAAGATTTCCATCCAATTTCCTAGAAGTTCTTTGGGTTTCTTTATGTTTTATTGTTTTCCTTACTTTGAGATGTTTTCCATTATTATGAACTAAATTGCCTAAATACCTAAGGGAGATTAAACCTAAGACGGATCTTATTACTATTTGAGTTATATGATAAATACTTATTCTTATTCCTAATTGTGAGTTCTAAATTCTTGTTTTAATATTCCAGGGTATTAATTCAGGTTTTAATGTGCTTATTTAGTGGAGCAAAAGTCCCTGTTTAAGAGTAGATTATTCATAATTAAGCGGAGTTGCATGCAATCCTAGAGATAGAACGACAAAAATCTGTCGGATTAGAGTCAAATCTAATAAGGGAATCTATAGATCGAGTTAATACGACAATAGGGGTTTTAATTAGAAAGATTTCAATTAATCAACCTAGAGTCAGTTGTTCTTAGTCTCGAGAGAGATATTAACATAAATCAGGGATTTCTACGGAATAAGTCGAGTGAATAAATCATCTAATTCAAAGGTAATAAGTAAAGTCTAGGTGGATTCTTTCTTGGGTATTGTCTTCTCCATCCATTTTCCTAAAGTATTTTCCAATTTTCATCTCTGTCGTAATCTTAGACAATTAGTTTTAGTTTAAAAACACCCCTTAATTCTTAGGCTAGATAATAAGAAGATAGTAATTACTAGTACTTTTAGTCCTCGTGGATACGATGTTTCCGGTCTCACTTGAACTATACTATTGTTCGATAGGTGCGCTTGCCTTAGTCGAATTATTAGTTAGTTTAGCGACCATCACAACAACTTGAATATTTTTATTTAAATATGTATATCTTTCATAACATATGTCATTGATATGATTAAAAAATAGTAATAATTTTCAAAAATTTTATTTTATTTGGTGACCTTTACCAAATGTACTATGTTGCCTATTAGATTATTAGATTATTGTTTTTGACACTAGAGGCTAATATTCAATATTTGGATATGACGTATGAAAAACTTAGAAAAAGTTAAATATACTTATATCAAATAAATATCCAAATGCATATAACATAGCTGATGGTTATTTGTTTCTATGGAAACCTTGATTATAGTAAATAGGATAATGCGATGTCTCTAGATAATGTTCCATAAAACATTTCTGGGGTATTTTATTGTTATGTTGGTTAAATTGTAAGGTTGACCTTAGTTGTCATAAGATTTTAATAGCATTTTTTTATTCCTTGAGTTTTAATAGATTTTGAGGATTATATTTCTATACTTAAGTTTGAATAGACATGAATAATAGTGCTTTCTCGTTTTAGTTGTTAGCTCACAATATATAACTTGACAGAAATAATTATGAGGAAGTTACTATTGTGGAAGTTCAATAATTATCATTTACATGAAGGATTAAAAGTGAAATATCTAATTGCAAAAGATCCTCTTGACTCTTAAATTGCATAATAATTTGAAAGAATGATTTGACTATTAGAAAATGATAATACTCTCTAAACTTGTATAATTGAAATATCTTATGTGCTATTACAACATCAATATTGTGAAAAAGGGTTTAAAAAGTATTTTGAAATGATTTCACGTCTTCTAGTGAAAAAGGCTCCATTCCTTGAAGTGAATGTAACAATACATAACAATTATGAAAAATCAAAATATAGAGATTGTGGTTGTCGTTGTTATTGAGGATGTGGTTAGATACGTACTAATAATCGTTATCATGGTGGTTATAATAGTGGTACTTCTAACCACTAGAAAAAGAATAATAAGGAAAAACAAGAAAATTGTGGATAAAATATTCGAATGTTATTAAAAAATCATGCTACCAATGTGGTATGAAAATGCATTAGTCATGTACTTGTCGTATGTTTAAGCATTTAGTAAAACTTTATAAAAGCATCCATTAAAACAAAAGGGAAACAATATTAAGACAAATTTTGTTACCCTAAAATGTGGTATGAAAATGCATTGGTCACGTACCTATCGTATGTTTAAGCATTTAGTAAAACTTTATCAAAGCATCCATTAGAAAAAAAGGGAAACAATATTGAGACAAATTTCGTTACCCCAAAATGTGGTATGAAAATGCATTGGTCACGTACCTGTCGTATGTTTAAGCATTTAGTAAAATTTTATCAAAGCATCCATTAGAAAAAAAGGGAAACAATATTGAGACAAATTTCATTATCCCGAAATGATGAAATGAAGGATAATTTTTTGGCAAAAGATGAAAATTTTCAATATGATGCTAAAGCTAACCATGCATACAAGGATAATTAATATGTTCTTAGTTTGTGTCAAAATTTTGTTGGGATCCAAGCATTAAAATTTAATTGTTTTGTTTAAGAACCATTAGAATCAATGGCTACTTAATATTTGCTTAGGGATGATCTTTTTCTTTTCATTACAAAGGATGCTTATAATCACTACTTCTCATCCATGGTAACTTAGGTTAGTCTAATCAACTTATTTTGAAATTTGATTTGATTTCTATTAAGAAGTTTAATTTATATAATTCTTTATCCGTAAGTCTATGAATTTATAAAACTCTTCACACATTTAGTTATTGAGAGTTTTATGTGGAGATAAAATTTTTTATTGGTTCCTTTTTAATAGAATTTATTGGTTTAATTTTAAGTTTGATTAAAATATATGATTATTGCAAAATGGGAGTAAAAGAACTTACTTATCATGAATTTTGGAATATTCACCTTGTCTAGATAGTTTCATGATTGAAGTGGAGGTTAGAAAATGTTTATGTTTAAACCTTTATAACTATAAAGTTATTTTAATATGAGCTTATAATATTTTGCATTTTATTGTGCTATAGTATATATATAAAATATTATTTAACCATAGTAATTTATTAGTAACATGAATTTATTATTTGTTTTGTTTAATATATGTTTTATTTATACCTATTCATTTATTTTTATATGAGTAATAAAGTTTTTGAATATCATAAATTTTTATCATTCATGTTGTAAAGAAGTGCAAAAGTGCATATTATTTAAAATAAATTAAGCATTCATTAAGGTTTGCACTTATGTATTTGTATTATATATATTCCCCAAAGGAATACATTACACGTATATGATTGACATATGAGATAGTGAAAAAAAGTTCATAGTGTTGGTATAACCAGTTAGACCATCCCGAGTCAATGCTGATGCAAAATAATTTGATGAAAATTTATATGATTTTATTGAAGAATTAGAAGTTATATTTTAATAATTGTCATCAATACTAGTTTTTTGGACAACATATTGATCTAACACCAACTAAAGTTAGAGGTCGGTTGCATTTTTAGATGATAATCAAATAATATATGAGCTCATATATCATATGTGTGTGTATTAGCCCAAATTTGCCCGGGCCCATGAAATAGAATAAAATAATAAAAATAATAAAATAAATTTAAGGTCTGTAATGTCCAGTTTACAATAAACGGGCCTAAAGGCCTAATGACCCAAGACCCAATTAGCCTAAGGACCCAATGCCTGATTACACCCAACCCACAAATGGATGCGGCCCAAGAAGGCCCAAACTACAAACAAAGGACGGAAGACCTAGGGTTTCTGAAACCTTAGGCGCCGCAAACACTAGAGGAAGGTCCCAAAATTCAAGCCGTAATTGGCACGCCAGTCTCGTTACCGGCAGATCCGCATCGTTAGCACACGATCGTCACCTATTTTCTCTTCATCACCTACAAAAAGAGAAAGAAGAGCACATCAAACATGGCAAGAAATCGAATATCGAATACACCGAACTTGTAAACAGAGGCTATAAAAGCCGAATGATTTCACTGTAACAAGGACCTTTCTTTGAAAAATAAAAAATAGATATACGGATATATTCAGAGAGATACAAATAGTTTTTAAAGGTGATTTAAGTTTCATACTTTGTTATTTACTGTTCAACATGTATACGAATCATTTCGGCAAAAAAAACTATTGGTATTTAAAAGGGAAAGGGGATTACCTGCGATTCGCCAAGAAAAGTGAAGGTTTTGAACCTTCCGAACCGTCGCATACGGTGTCGCGTATAGCGCGTGGACGCATGAGCCCGGTGACCGAAGTCTGGTCAGACGGAGGTCGGAGAAACCTGGAGGGCTCTCCTCTTCTCCTTTTTAGAGAATTTTCTTTGTTTTTTTTTTTTAAAAACCCGGAACCAAATGAATTTTCAAACGTTTTTTGTATTTATAGATAGCCTGTACGACGTCATTTTGGAATGGCCGTATAATAACCAAAACAGTGTCGTTTCAAAGCTGGAGATCCGCGTGTTGACCTGTGACCCGGGAAGGATTCGCGTGTTTTCGTTTTAAGGGCTAATTGCCCAATTGGTCTTGCCGTATTTTTAATATTTATAATTTCATTTTATTTGTATTATGATTTGACCCGGACCTTTTATATTAGTTTCAATTTAGTCCTAGTCGCTATAGTAAGACTTATTTTTTGAAATGGTGTCATTTTGGGGATTAGGGCTAATTGCCCAGTAAGTCCCTCAGATTTTAATGCGCATTTCAATTAGGCCCTAAATTTTCATTTATTTAACCCTAGATTTTTAATTAAATTCAATTTTAATCCCTTTTTATATATATTTTTAAGTTATTTTAAAATACTATATGTATAATTTATTTTAAACATTAGTTATATATAAAAATAATATATATTATTTTTATTTATATATTATATTATTATATACATTTCTTATAAATTTTATTATATGTTATACATTATGCTTTATATATTATTTATTTTACTATATTTATATATGTAAATTATTATATTATATCATTTTTATCATTTATTATTTTATTTTTATATCATTTTATTATTAACTATTTATTATGTATAATTAAAAAATTTATAAATTATTACTGAAAATTACATTTTTATATATCATTATTTAGAAGTTAGTATATAATATTCTATTTTTTTAAAATTATGAAATTTTGTTCCTATTTGATATGATTTTTTTTTACCTTGAATTATTATATTATGTAATATATTTTATTATATATATTAATTATCTCTAAAAACTCTCCTTTGTCATTTATACATTTTTTTAATATTTTTTTCCTCTCTTAAAAAATACTTCATCTATTTTTTAATTTTGTATTCGTTTTCTTCTTTACTTTTGATTTTTTTTGTTCATGATTTGTTTATTTATTTTTTTTGTATTTATTTAATATTGTTTTAACATGCTACTGCTATCTCACCAACTATTTGTTGTTTATCACATTTGTATAAAATTTGATTATTTATGTTATTTCAAGTTATATTTTATTGGTATATATTATGTAATTTACATTGTTATATTCATTATGCTATATTTTGCATGAAATATTATTATGTATTATGTAATCTATGTTGTTATGTTCATTCTTTTCTGTGGTTATACTCGCATGAAATGATAATGTATATTATGAAATTTATGTCATTATTTATCATTTTCTATATTATGTTTGCATGAATTATTAAAGTATGTATTATATAGTTTGTATTATTTGGTATCGATACCTTGTAATAAGTTAAATACATCATTGTCATAAAATTTATATTTCATTTAATCCAAAAGAATTTTTAAAAAATAAGGTAGTGTTTTTGGTACTTAGAAATTCAGGAAATAGTGCCCTAACATGCTGGGTTGCGATTTCCCGTTTGTCTAAATATCTAAAACATCCTCCTAATAAATTTCACAAATCACAAGATGATTTTAGTTACGAAAGTTTAAAAATATCGTGTCCAATCATGCTGGATGTGATGTTTGTACTCTTTTAAAACGAAGGAATCTTGAATTTTTTAACTCAAATTATTACAGTTTTAAAAAGAGATCTTATTTCTGAATTCTTTCAAACTTTTGACATTGAGACAGAATTATTCAATTTGGTACCAATTTTGGGCGTTGCGAGGGTGCTAATCCTTCCTCGTACGTAACCGACTCCCGAACCCGTTTTCTCATAACTTCGTAGACCAAAATATTTTGTAAGGTGATCCAATCACACCAAAAAGGTTGGTGGCGACTCCCGTTTTCAAAAATCTCGCTTTTAAAAAAGGGAGGTTACGACAGCTTGGCGACTCCACTGGGGAAATAAGAGAGTCAAGCCAAGAAATTGACTATTTTCTGTCTTAATGTCAGAAGTTTGGAAAATTTTAAAAATGATCATTTTTACATGTGATTGCTGCATATGTTTGTTATCTTGTTGCCGCACACTACATTTGCATGACCGCTGTGGTTGCACCCCTAAGTGGGACTGAGAAGCTACGCTTTCGTGAGGTTTTCACCTCCGTATGAGCTAGTGGATTGCTTCCGGGATACATCCGTACCTATGTCTTTGTGAGATTTTCATCTCCGCATGGCCATAGGGAAATGTGTCCCCCTGAACTGAACTTGGTCTATATGAACCTATAATGGGTGAGGACTTAGGAATCTGCTGGTTCAGGTACCCTTGCTTTAGAACTAAAAAGCATATAGTGAACTTTAAGTGCTTACCCTAGGGAGTATAGTGATAGCCTTTAGTAAATTACTCTTATAAGTATTTGTTTATTATACTTTTATGTATGATACTAACTTATTTTATTTTGCTATCATTGCATGTCATTCAACATTTAAGGGTGTCGATTCACGGTTCGATTTCTAGATTAGAAAGTTTTGTAATGAGAAACGAATATCTTGATAAAGTGGAGGACAACGCCTCTGTCTATACCTAGTCAGAGAAAACCCAGTTAAAGAAAGGAGATAGTGTCACCGAGGGGTATACATCAGAGTTATAGGACTTCACTCGTATTAATTCGACACAAAATGAGTTTCAGGAGTTGAGAGACATTTGGGCCTAATGGGATGACGAGGCTAAGCAACTGTTCTACCAGAATTATGGAGATCTTCCCTATTTGCTAGACATCAAGGTTGATAAGCATCTGTTTCGAACTATGGTATAGTTTTGGAACCATTCCTATAGTTGTTTTACCTTTGGAGAGGTAGAATTAGTACCTACCTTGGAGGAGTATACGACCTTGCTTCGCTGTCCAAAAATTCAAGGTAACAAAGCATATGTTAGGGCTGCTAATCTCCCAACTTTCGTGAAGAAATTAATGATGATCACAGGGATGAGTGAACAGTGGGCTGCAGCTCGAATCCAACAAAAGGGTGATGGTAAATGCATTCCATGGGTAAGTTTGAGGGATGTAATATTGGCATACCCAGACGTGAAGAGGAGGGTCGATGTCCTGGCTTTAAGTATTTATGGTTTGGTGATTTTCCCAAAAGCTATGAGACACATAGATGAGGCAGTCGTGGATTTATTCGATCGACTAGGTAAGCAGAATACACCTGTGCCTGTAATCCTAGCTGAGACATTTAGATCCTTGAATGCATGTCAGAGAGTTGGGGAAGGTAGATTCATTGGATGTGCATAATTGTTGTTAGTTTGGTTCCACAGTCACTTTTAGAAGGTCGATAAAGTTCCTTGCCGAGTGTCCTTTAAAGATTATTCTCCCTTAAAGGAAGCAGCAGCTACACTGAGGAGGGATGACATTACAGAAGAAAGGTGGATAGAAATACTTCAGAATCCCCGAGAAGAAGATGTTATGTGGAAAGCCCTTTGGATGACTCCTAGCGAAATTCTTTATTGTTGCGGAAGCTTTGATTGGGTACCTCTTCCCAGAATTTGAGGAGTTGTCGGTTATGCACCATTACTCGTCCTAAGGCAATATAAGGCAGAGCAGTTTATACCAGCAACACAAGGGCTAGCTCAGAGTGGTTTTTCATATAAGGGGGATCATTATAAGAAGAAGATGCGAGAAATTTTTGAGGCTTGAAAGAAGGTTTTCTGTGTGAAAATTCTGACTAAAGGTCTGACGACAACTCTTGAATATAAAGAGTGGTTTAGTAAGAGAGTCAATGATAATATCCCTAGACCGAGTCTGGGGGTTGCTCGATCGATGGAGGAAAATTTACGGGTGATTCCATCAGAGTTAGAGGTTATAAAGAAAGAGTTCGAAAGCAAGAATTTAGAGCTTGGGAAGAAGATAGAAAGGCTTGAGGAGGAAAAGATGTACCTAATTTTAGATGTCGACGTTCAGAAAATCAAAGTCAAAAAGTAAGAAAAGAAAAAAGGAAGATTGAGAAAGACCAAGATGACTTGAAGGCGCAATATAAGAAGACACAACTATCAATGAAGAGAGCTGGATTGGGGAAGTCTTCAGAGCAGTGGCAAAAAGAGGTTCAAGAAGAAAGAGCCAAAGCCAAGTACTGGGAGAAGAAGTTTCAAGAGATGAAGGCGCAGAACCAGGCTTTAGAGAAAGAGAATCAAGGATTAAAAGCTAATGTGACTGAGCTTGGACGATCTCTTTATCATCATCGAAGTCATAATTCTGCGGTCGAGTTAAAAGCAAGTCTGAACAAGATCGAGAAAATGAAGCACAATATTAAAAGGCTGGAAGCAGTATTGCAGAACTATGAACTACGGATAGAGTAGCTCGAGGCAAGAGAAGGACATTGGAAGGAAGAGCTTCACCATCTTCAGGATCAAGTTAGAGATAGGGATTATCTCATGGGAAAAGCCATAGTCCAGATTCGAGAGGTTTGATCATTTACAAGACCTGGCAGCGCAAGCTAACGTATTAAGTACAAAATATGAGTTAGTGACAGATAGAGGTTTAGAGTTAGCTTTGTTATTGGATAGGATTAAAACTCTGGGCCTGAGGGCAAAAGTGTATTTGTAATCCATTTTGTGTAAAGATTTTTTGTTTCTTAAATAACGTTTTCTAAAAGAAACTGAATAAGAATCGATATCTTTTAGCATTCATGCATTTACATCTCATCGTATCATATGCATTCAAATTTATAGAAAGACCCTAATTAGTTAAAATTATTAGGGAGAAAGATAGAGTGTGAGAAAGGAAAATCTGGAAGCAACACATCCTTACGGTACACGCGCTAACAAAAAAAATATGGATCAAAGAATTGAGAAGATTCAGAAAGAGATACAAGAGCAATTGTCGGAATAACTGGCAAAAATCGAACAAGAGATGAAAGATCAAATGTTGGAGGCTCAAAGGAATATGGTGGCTAAGATGGCTCAGCTGTTGAAGGGGGTGACGGATAGAGGAAAGGCCCCTATGACCATCACTGAAGAAGATAATGAGGATCATCCTCCGGGTTTTACTCCACCCCATGTGCAAACTCAACCTGAAGCATATTCCTTAAGGCCTTCCATCACAATAAGGCCTCAACATGGGCAAGTCAATGCTGGAATACCTATGAATTTCCAAGCTGGATCGGGATCCAACACGGGAGATAGCCCTACCAATCCTGTCATCCCTGATTTGGATATAGCTGAGAGGGAGGAGATAAGGCTCGAATCGTCAAAGCAATTAGAGGAACATTGCAGATGGTTAGAAGAGAAATTTAAGGCATTAGAAAACGCTGATAATCATCAGGGAATTGACGCCAAGGACTTGAGTTTGGTCCCAGATTTGGTACTTTCTTATAAGTTCAAGATACCAGAATTCAAGAAGTACAATGAGACTACTTGTCCTGAGTCCTATATTACTATGTTTTGTAGAAGGATGACTGTCTATGTAAACAATGATCAGTTATTGATCCATTGTTTTCAGGATAGTTTGGTTGGGGCAACGGCTAGGTGGTATAATCAATTGAGTCGTTCGAGGACCAGTTCTTGGAGAGACTTAGCGCAAGCCTTTATGCAGTAATATAATCATGTGACTGACATGACTCCTGATAGAATCACATTGCAGAACATGGAAAAGAAGCCTAATAAGAGCTTTAGGCAATATGCACAGAGGTGGAGGGAGATTGCCATGCAAGTTCAACCACCGCTCTTGGAGAAAGAAACTACTATGCTATTCATTAACACCTTGAAAGCCCTATTCATTACTCACATGATTGGAAGTACCACCAAGAGCTTTGCTGATATAGTTATGGCAGGAGAAATGATTGAGAATGCCATAAGGGGTGGCAAGATAGAGGGGGAAACTGCTAAAAGATCGGCCCTAAGAAGGAAAGATAATGAGGTGAATAATACAAGTAGTTATAATTCAAAAGCGGTTACGGTTAGTCAGCCCAGAGTAACTACAGTTGGGCAATAGGATTCTCAAAAGCAGGGATCTGGTTCGAGATAAAATTCTGAGAAGGTCTCATTTACGCCTATCCCAGTGACGTATCGGGAGCTTTATCAAAGTTTATTTAATGCGCATACAATAGATCCTTTTCATTTGAAACCTCTGCAACCTCCATACCCTAAATGGTACGATGCAAACGCCAAATGTGAATACCACGCAGGGATATCGGGGCATTTGATCGAAAATTGCACTGGCTTTAAAAAAGCAGTGGAAAGACTTATCAAGATGGGGGTTGTAAAGTTTGAAGACACCCCTAATAATGAGAACCCGTTGCCAAATCATGGTGATCAAGGGGTAAACACAGTTGGGGATACTGGTATGAGAAGGATTAAAGAGGGCGTGTCCTAGGTAAGAACGCCGATAAAAGTGATTTGGGAAGAAATGGTGAAAAGAGAGATGATAATCTATAAAGAAAGGAATAGAGGAGTGAGAGACTACTGCGAGTTCCATGCTGAAGAGGGACACGAGATCCAAGAATGTGACGAGTTTAAGGCCTTGGTACAAAGCCTTATGGATAATAAGGAGCTAGATTTTTATGAAGCTTGTTCAGATGATGGACATATATGCACATTAGAAGATGGACTGAAGAATCAAAACCGGCCAAGGATCATTATTTCTTTACCAAGAAATAATAAAGTTGAAATACCAACGGTACCAAAAGTCATTATTCATAAACCCATTTCCTTTCCTTATAAGGATAACAAGAGGGTACCCTGGAATTATGACTACAATGTGACAATACTGGAGAAAGAGGATATAGCTAGTGCTTCTAAAGAGGTTCAAGATGAGGGTTCTTACACACGCAGTGGGAAGCGTTATGATGTAGAAGGCATTAGAGTTGAGCACGCAAAAGCAAAAGCCTTGGACAAAGGAAAGGGGACTGAAATACTGGTTAATGAGCCGGTGAAGGAAGAGGAAGCCAGAGAATTTCTAAAATTCTTAAAACACAGTGAGTACAGTGTGGTTGAACAATTGCACAAACAACCAGCTTGCATATCAGTGTTGGCTTTACTTCTGAGTTCAGAGGTACATCGGGAAGCATTAATGAAGGTGCTCAATGAGACTTACGTTACTAATGATATATCCGTCAATAAGTTAGATCGATTGGTTAGTAACATAAGTGCTGACAATTTCATCTATTTCAATGATGACGAAATCCCACCTGGTGGCATGGGATCAGCTAAAGCTTTACACATCACCACTCGCTGTAAGGGGTATACATTGCCAAGTGTGCTTATTGATAATGGATTAGCCTTAAATGTATTACCATTATCTACATTGAACAGATTACCCATAGACAGTTCTCACATGAAAACATGCCATAATGTAGTGAGAGCATTCGATGGTACGGAGAAAAAGGTCATGGGAAGAATTGATATTCCTTTGATGATTGGGCCAAATACTTATGAGGTGGAATTTTTAGTGATGGACATCAAGCCCTCTTACAATTACTTGTTGGGGAGGCCTTGGATACACTCGGCAGGAGTGGTACCCTCATCTTTACACCAGAAATTGAAGTTAGTAGCTGATGGATGGTTGGTCACCATAAACACGGAGGAGGACATTATAGCAACAGGTACCAGTAACGCACCCTATGTAAAAGCAAACGAAGAGGTAATTGAATGCTCTTTCCGTTCATTAGAATTCGTTAATGCAACATTCATTTCAGAGGGGAGTGAGGTGCCGGTGCCCAGGGCATCCAGAGCTACAAGAATGGGTTTACGGATGACAATGGGGAAAGAAGCTTTGCCAGGAAAATGATTGGGAAGATATCTTCAAGGAGAGATTCAAATTCTAGAAGTAAAGGGGAAGAAAGACCGTTTTGGCTTGGGTTACAGGCCAGATCACAAGCAAAGGAGGAAGGAAATAGAGAAGCGTCAAGAAAGAAGAAGGGCGCGTTTAAGTGGAAGAGAAGTAGAGTGGGAATCGATGACGTTCCCCCATATATCCCAAACTTTTATATCAGGAGGGATAATTCACCCTAAGGGAGGGTTGCTTGAAAAAAGAAGCTATCACATAAATGCTGTGTATAATGAAGAGTCTGGATAAGGAAACCGTGAGGGCATTCGCCCTTACAAACCGTGAAGCTCTTTAAACAATTAGGTTGCAGAGGAACTTCCTGTAGTTTTTAAAGATTCTTCAGAATAATTTTAAGAACACTCTTATTGCTCTAAAGCCTAGGAGTAGTAAGATTTCATTTGTAAAATAGGCTCATGTTCGGATATTTACATTTTAATAAAACGCAACTTTTGTTATCGATTCAAGTGAACATTCTTTTATACCGTTCAATTTTCTTTTGACATTTAAATTCTTTCAAAAAATTTTTCCATTTCATTCATAACATATAAATAATTGTTCCTAAAATTCATTCATTCTTTGTACATTCTTTCATACCCCGCAGGTCCCTAGATATCAATGACATGAGCACTGATACTACAAATTTTAGATTCTCTTTTGAGTAAGACATGTGTTTAGAAGAACTTTAGGATTTTGAAGATGACAGAGATTGTGATATGTCTCCAGATCTGTTGAAAATGGTGGAACAAGAGGAGAAACAAATCTTACCCCATGAGAAAGGAGCAATAGAGAATGTAGCCTTGGAGGAAGGGAAAGAGGTAAAAATTGGCACACATATTGCTAAAGAAACGAGACAAGGTCTTGTTGAGCTACTACGTGAATTCAAAGATATATTTGCATGGTCGTATCAGGATATGCCGGGATTAAATACTGATATCATGGTACATCGTCTTCCTATAAGACAA
Source organism: Gossypium anomalum (assembly GCA_025698475.1). Lineage (NCBI taxonomy): Eukaryota > Viridiplantae > Streptophyta > Magnoliopsida > Malvales > Malvaceae > Gossypium > Gossypium anomalum. The sequence continues at coordinate 72,048,804 of CM046965.1, read as the reverse complement.
GATTGCAAGCCAGTTCAACAAAAACTGCGAAGGATGAGGCCTGACATTGTGTTGAAAATAAAAGAGGAAGTTAAGAAGTAGTTTGATGCTGGATTCCTACGAGAAGTTAAGTACTCAAAATGGGTGGCTAATATTGTGCCTGTCCCTAAGAAGGATGGGAAGGTACGAATGTGTGTTGACTATAGAGATTTAAACAAAGCTAGCCCGAAGGGCAATTTTCCTTTACCGCACATTGACACTTTGGTAGATAATACAGTGGGATATTCGTTGTTCTCCTTTATGGATAGTTTCTCGAGGTACAATCAGATAAAGATGCATCCTGAAGACATGGATAAAACCACCTTCATAACATTATGGGGCACCTTTTGTTAGAAAGTAATGCCCTTTGGGCTGAAGAATGCAGGGGCAACATACCAAAGGTCTATGGTGACCTTATTCCACGATATGATGCACAAAGAGATTGAGGTGTATGTTGATGATATGATTGCCAAATCTCGAACAGAGAAGCAACATATTGAAGTTTTGATGAAGTTGTTCCTGAGATTAAGGAAGTTTCAATTAAAACTTAATCCAGTAAAGTGCACCCTCGGAGCTAGGTCGGGGAAATTACTAGGCTTTGTGGTCAGCGAAAAGGGAATAGAAGTTGACTCAGACAAAGTTAGAGCCATACGAGAATTGCCTCCACCACGCACTCAGAAAGAAGTTCGGGGTTTTCTTGGAAGGTTGAATTATATCGCTCGTTTTATTTCACAATTAACTGAGAAATGTGATCCTATATTTTGCCTCCTTAGAAAACACAACCAAGGTACTTGGGATGAGGAATGCCAGAATGCCTTTGATAAAGTCAAGCAATACTTGTTAAACGCTCCAGTATTATCTCTACCTAGTCCAGATAGACCATTAATTCTGTACTTATCGGTGTTTAGTAATTCTATGGGATGTGTGTTTGGTCAACATGACGAGTCAGGAAGAAAAGAGAGAGCGATATATTACCTCGAAGAAATTTACGAGAGTGTGAAATGAGATATTCGCCAATTGAAAAGTTGTGTTGTGCTTTGATTTGGACAACTCGAAGGTTGAGGCAATATATGCTATATCATATGACTTGGCTAATTTCAAAACTTGATCCATTAAAGTACATGATGGAGTCAACAGCCCTAAATGGAAGAATGGCAATGTGGCAAGTATTGCTCTCCTGAGTTTGATATAGTCTATGTGAGTCAAAAGCTATAAAAGGAAGCGATATAGCGAAATTTACAGCTAGCGAGCTTTAGAAGATTATGAGCCATTGAGCTTTGATTTCCCTAATGAGGAGTTGATGTATGTGGCAGTTATTGAAGAATATTCATGGAAGTTGAACTTTGACGGTGCATCCAACGCAGTAGGAAATGAGATTGGGGCAGTGTTGGTATCCTCAAATGGTGATCATTATCCATTTACATGTAAATTGGATTTTGATTGTACGAATAACATGGCTGAATATGAAGCATGCATCATAGGGATTCGAGCGGCCAAAGAGCGGAAAATTAGAACCTTGGAAGTATATGGAGACTCTGCATTGGTAATTTACCAGCTTAGGGGTGAATGGGAGACAAGGGACCCCAAATTGATTAATTATCAAAAGGTAGTTTTGGAGTTACTTGAAGAGTTTGATAATGTCACTTTCAGTTATCTCTCACGGGACGAAAATCAGATGGCGGACGCTTTGGCAACATTGGCTTCCATGATTAAAGGAAAATAAACAAGAGGATGTGAAACCAATTCGGATAAGCATTTTTGAGATTCCAGCTCATTGCTGTAACATCGAAGAAGAGGAAAAGGATGACCATCCTTGGTATCAGGATATATTACGGTATGTGAGAAATCGTGCATATCCTGAGCAGGCAACTGAAAATGACAAAAGAACTTTGAGGAGGTTAGCCTACGAATATGTGCTAGTTGGGGACATCCTTTATAAAAGAAGGAAAGATCGGGTACTTTTGAGATGCGTTGACGCTGTAGAAGCTAGAGAAATCCTGAAAGAAGTACATGAAGAAGTGTGTGGTACACATGCCAATGGCTTTACGATGGCAAGACAAATCATGAGGTTTGGATACTATTGGTCTACTATGGAAGGAGATTGTATTAGTTATGCTAAGAAATGTCATAAATGCCAGATATATGAGGACAAGATCCATGTAACACCTTCACCCTTACATGTTATGACTTCTCCATGGCCCTTTTCCATGTGGGGCATGGATGTCATTGGGCCAATATCACCAAAAGCTTCGAATGGGCATCGTTTTATTTTTGTGGTCATCGACTACTTCACAAAATGATGGAGCCAGCTTCATATGCTAGTGTTACCGAGTCAGCAGTGAGTCGATTCTTGAAAAAGAAGATTATTTGTCGGTATGGAATACCTGAGAAGATTATATCGGATAATGCATTAAACTTGAATAACAGCATGATTGCGAAAGTTTGTAGTCAATTCAAGATCAAACATCATAATTCATCTCCATATCACCCAAAAATGAATGGGGCAGTGGAAGCTGCCAACAAAAACATCAAGAAGATAGTAGGGAAAATGACTGAAACCTACAGAGATTGGCATGAGAAGTTACCGTTTGTACTCTTAGCCTATCGAACGTCCGTCAGAACCTCTACTGGGGCAACTCCTTTCTCGTTGGTTTATGGGATGGAGGCAGTGTTACCCATTGAAGTAGAAATAACTTCTCTTCGAATTTTGTCAGAGATAAAGCTGGATGAAGCAGAATGGATTCAATCGCGGCATGACCAATTAAACTTGATTGAAGAAAAGAGGCTAAAAGCTATTCGCCATGGTCAGATGTATCAGAAACGAATGATGCGAGCCTATGACAAGAAAGTTCGTCTAAGAGAATTTCACGAAGGGGACCTTGTATTGAAAAAGATTCTCTCCATACAGAATGACTTTAGAGGGAAATGGATGCCGAATTGGGAAGAACAGTATGTTGTGAAGAAGGCTTTCTCTGGAGGTGCACTGATTTTGACAGAAATGGATGGGAAAAGTTTACCCAATCCAGTGAATTCAGACTCAGTCAAGAAGTACTTTGTCTGAAGGGAAGGGAAGCCAAGGTGAAAACCCACAAAGGGCACTTTGAGACTTCTAAAAAAAAAATAGAGAGGCCAAGGTGAAAACCCGCAAAGGGCGCCTTGAGACCAAAGGGGTTTCGAGTTGAAAACCCGAAAGGGCTGCTCAAAGTACGGGAAGTATGCAGTGGCCTTGCTATACCAGATTTAACGAGAAGAGGAGTGTGTTACATACCAGAGCATCAACAAAATACTTTTGATCTTCTAAAAACATGTTAAACTCAAAACAGTCTTCATGGAATTTGTATACAGAAGCCCAAGCTGTGATATGTTGGACATCAAATTTTTGTTCTGTTTACTAGCTTTGGATTCTTTTTCTTCTCAAAGATATATTCTCAGATTAATTTCCTATTGTATTCTGATAATTTATCTAATTATTCTCAAGATCAAATTATTTGTCTTCCAAAGTGTGTTGCATTGAAATAATGATTGATGAACTAAATATTTTTACGAACGAAGTTTTGCATGTTACTTTAGAAATCTCTAGAGAATACGAGAAACTAAAACAGAATAATTGTGTGAAGAATTCCCATGGGTAAGGGTCGGAGGCATTCGAAAAAAATTTCTTCTTCAGTCTAAAGGATAATTGGACAATTCAAATGATTCAATTTTAGGAAAGGATCGTCTCCAGCAGGTCGTAATGCTCGAAGAATGGTACAATAGGACCAATCTGATTCAAAACATAGGAGCAGAGTATGATTGATACTTTGAGTAAATAAAGGTGGAACTTTGATGGTTGAATGAGTAAAGACGTCCGAAATAGGAGGCATTTTCATAACATCTTGCATCATAATATGCCTGTTTAGGAGCATTTGACTCATTTCGATCATGGCACTAAAATCATTATGGCATAAGTACATACGCATTCTACAGGTTATGTCCTTTAGGGGATAATGTAGATTATCCGTGACAGATCTGGTGTCTCTGTATTAGACGGGAAGTAGATCGAAGAAGTAGATTTGACGTCTCTGTATTGACAAAAAGCAGATCGAAGAAAGAACATCCGGCGTCTCTGTATTGATAGAGAGCAGATCAAAGATAGAAGATCTGACATTCGTTCATTTACATCGGAGCAGATTGAAGATTTGGCATCTCTGTATTAGACGGGGAGCAAATCAAAGAAGCAGATTTGGTGACTCTGTATTGACAGGGAGCAGATCAGAGAAAGCACATCTGGCATCTTTGTATTGACAAAAAGCAGATAGAAGATAGCTGATTTGGCGTCTCTGTATTAACGGGGAATAGATCGAAGATGACAGATTTGGCATCTCTGTATTAGACGGGGAATAAATCGAAGATAGCAAATTTGACATTCGTATGTTCATATCGAAGCAGATCGAAGATAGTGGATTCGGCATTCGTGTGTTCATATCGAAGCAGATCAAAGATGACAGATTTGGCGTTTCTGTATTGACAGAGAGCAGATCGAAGAAAGCACATCTGGCATCTTTGTATTGACAGAGAACAGATCGAAGATAGCTGATTTGGCGTCTTTGTATTGACGGGGAGCAGATCGAAGATGACAGATTTGATATCTCTGTATTAGACGGGGAGCAGATCGAAGATAACAGATTTGACATTCGTATGTTCACATTGAAGCAGATCGAAGATAGTGGATCTGACATTCGTGTGTTCACATCGAAGCAGATCAAAGATGACAGATTTGGCGTTTCTGTATTGACGGAGAGCAGATCGAAGAAAGCACATCTAGCATTCTGTATTGACAGAAAACAGATCAAAGATAGCTGATTTGAAGTTCTCTGTATCAGGCGGGTTGCAAATCAAAGACATCAGCATGGCGTCCCTGAGTTTGTGGAAAACAGATTGAGGACCATGAGGTCAGGATCCGATAAGACCGGGGCAAATTTGGTCCTTTTATAATCTTTGCTCTATTCTTGTTACATAGTAATGAGCAAAGAGGGGTGGCTGTATTAGCCCAAATTTGCCCGGGCCCGTGAAATAGAATAAAACAATAAAAATAATAAAATAAATTTAAGGTCTGTAATGTCCAGTTTACAATAAACGGGCCTAAAGGCCTGATGACCGAAGACCCAATTAGCCTAAGGACCCAATGCCCGGTTACACCCAACCCACAAATGAATGCGGCCCAAGAAGGCCCAAACTACAAACAAAGGACGGAAGACCTAGGGTTTCTGAAACCCTAGGCACCGCAAACACTAGAGGAAGGTCCCAGAATTCACGCCGTAATCGGCATGCTAGTCCCGTTACCGGTAGATCCGCGTCGTCAGCAGACGATCGTCGCCTATTTTCTCTTCATCACCTACAAAAAGAGAAAAAAGAGCACAACAAACATGGCAAGAAATCGAATATCGAATACACCGAACTTGTAAATAGAGGCTATAAAAGTCGAATGATTTCACTGTAACAAGGACCTTTCTTTGAAAAATAAAAAATAGATATACGGATATATTCAGAGAGATACAAGCAGTTTTTAAAGGTGATTTAAGTTTCATACTTTGTTATTTACTGTTCAATGTGTATACGAATCATTTCGGCAAAAAAAAACTATTGGTATTTAAAAGGGAAAAGGGATTACCTGCAATTCGCCAAGAAAAGTGAAAGTTTTGGACCTTCCGAATAGTCGCATACGGTGGCGCGTGTAGCGCGTAGACGCATGAGCCCGATGACCTGAGTCTGGTCAGACGGAGGTCGGAGAAACCCGGAGGGCTCTTCTCTTCTCCTTTTCAGAGAATTTTCTTTGCTTTTTTTTAAAAAACCCGGAACCAAATGAATTTTCAAACGTTTTTTGTACTTATAGATAGCCTGTACGACGTCATTTTGGAATGGCCGTATAATAACCAAAACGGTGTCGTTTCAAAGCTGGAGATCCGCGTGTTGACCCGTGACCCCGGAAGGATCCGCGTGTTTTTTTTTTAAGGGCTAATTGCCCAATTGGTCCTGCCGTATTTTTAATATTTATAATTTCATTTTATTTGTATTATGATTTGACCCGAACCTTTTATATTAGTTTCAATTTAGTCCTAGTCGCTATAGTAAGACTTATTTTTTGAAACGGTGTCGTTTTGGGGATTAGGGCTAATTGCCCAGTGAGTCCCTCAGAATTTAATGTGCATTTCAATTAGGCCCCAAATTTTCATTTATTTAACCCTAGATTTTTAATTAAATTCAATTTTAATCCCTTTTTATATATTTTTTTAATTTATTTTAAAATACTATATGTATAATTTATTTTAAACATTAGTTATATATAAAAATAATATATATTATTTTTATTTATATATTATATTATTATATACATTTCTTATAAATTTTATTATATGTTATACATTATGCTTTATATATTATTTATTTTACTATATATATATATATATATGTAAATTATTATATTATATCATTTTTATTATTTATTATTTTATTTTTATATCATTTTATTATTAACTATTTATTATGTATAAATAAAAATTTATAAATTATTACTGAAAATTACATTTTTATATATCATTATTTAGAAGTTATTATCATGATTTTGTTCAAGATTTTTATTAATTAATGTATTTATACATATAAGTTATTATCATCATTTTTTATATAAATGTATCAAATATCATTGGAAATCCTGAAGAATTTCCAAGAGAAAAAATTATTCGACAGATAAACTTTATAATGAAAGTATATCTAAAAATAAAAATTTGTCTCGATGTGAAGATTGAGTGTTCAATAAGGACAAATTGTTAAACAATGATATTATAAAGAATTATTATTGAGTATCCAATAATGTTTACATAATCAAAATTAATTAGGCTAATTTTTCATGTAGATTGAAGACATTGAAAAATAATACAAATGGTCAAACAATAATGTTATAAAACGATGGTCCTGAAGTACCATTTCTTTGTGTGACTAATAAAATAGTGAATGATAAAATACATCATACTTTATAAAGTTGTTGGCGACATCTAAAGCATGAGAATGCAATTGAATTTTATTACTATATTGATACACATCAACAAAATTTGTTGTATATGTTGATAATTTACTAATTGATAAATAATATTGAATATCTTAATATTGAGTTATAAAATGATGTTCAAATAAGGGGAGCAAAAATATGCACTGCTGTAACACCCCTCACCCAATGCAGAGACTAATCGAAAATTCGATTAGGCACTCCCTATCACTACGTTTGAGAAGTTAATTCAGCATTGGATTGCATCGTTTCAAAGATCTTAAGTGATGCTTACATGAGGGGGAGTAAATTCAAACTATATTTTTCTTTTCAGGTTATGACATAATGTGTATTAAAGGATTATGTACTCTTTTTTCCTTCACTAAGTTTTTGTGCCATAGGATTTTTTTCCTACAAGGTTTTTAATGAAACACATCCTTTATACAATGAACATCCAATGGGGGAGTGTTATGAATGCTATTAAGTGGATGTTCATTATAATAAACATTTCATCTTCCTCAACTCTTCACCTTTCATCTTCTTATAACCTCTTTCCTATTTATGTATTAGAAAATGAGGAGTCTAAAATATATATATATATATATAGGAGTATACTACTTGTAATAATGATAAAAGAAAAAAGAAAAAGAGAAATCCAATAGAAATCTCCCTTTATTCTCATCTATTATTATTGTGTTCTTTGCATTATTATTATTTTATAACAATTTTATTTTAATAATTAATTAATGAATTTTACTTTAATATTTAATGAGAATAAAAAAAGTATTATTTGGTTTTCATAAAAAAATAATATATAATATTTAATTAAAAATAATTTAGGGCATATGTGTCGTTGACTATTTACAATTTTAGAGTTAGTGCTTTCATATATAGTAGGGGTAATTATTTATTTTTAAAATATTTATTTTAAAAAAAATCTTTATATGGTATTTATTGAAAAATATTATTGACTATTTTAAAAATATTATTTAGTAATTTTTTTTATTATTTTAAATATAAAATATTTTATTTTTATATTATAAAATTTAAATAATTTTAAATTAAGTAAAAAATAAAAATTCAATTTTGAATAACCATAATTTTCTAACTCACATTTCATAAATTGTGTAAACATCTCAATTAAGTTAGATTTTCAAAAAAAAATATTTTTCTTGCTTAGCAATGAGAACCCTGTAAAAGAAAAATACTAATTTCAAGATAATGTAATAAGCTAAATTTATAAATAAAATAAATTCACAAGAAGACAAAAAATAAGTTTGGTACGTACAAGACAAAAAATAAGTTTGGTACAAGAAGATAATGTAATAAGCAACGTGAAGAAAAGCAATATCCGCTGTGGTGTCTGCGCGGCTGATAATTAAAAAATACAGGAAAACGAATCCAAGTCTTTTGTTTTTGGGTCTACATAAATATTAAACAATTTTTATAATTTTTTTATTTTAGACACTAATATTTACATTCGTTTTCATTTTGGTCACTAAGAACCTAAGGACTAACGGAAATCCATGGTGGCATTCCAACTCACTTTTTATTTTCATTTTAGTCATTATCAATATTTTTCTTCTCTATTATTAACAAAATATAGAAAAATTTGTTCTCCCAAGTTGAAAAAAAAAAAGGAAAACAAAGGGAAAAAAGAACCATAAATTTATCTTCTTTTTTTTTTTTTAATTTTATGTGAAAGATCAAATAGTAAAGATGGATCTTTCAGGGATTTGACCTTAGATCTCTTTCTCTTTGAATAGGAAAATTGGGTTTACTTCAGGGATTTAAATAGCGGTCCGTTACCGCTATAGCGGCCGTTATATAGCGGTAGCAGCACCATCCGAAACCGCTACCACCGAAATCGCTATTATTATTTTACAATAAGTTATGTGAAAAATTCACGACCACGATACCCGCAATGACCACAATAGCATTCGTTATATCCACAACCGCGACAAACGCAACGCAACCGAAAACGCGACCGCGACCGCAATTTAAATCCCTGGTTTACTTATTTATTTGAGTTGGATTAGGTTGGTTTGGAAAGGGAGGAAGGTGATGATGTTAACTGTAATAGCCCGTTTTCAGTGAAAACAGAATAGTGGTTTTGGGACCATAAATCTGTGGTCAAAAAAATTATTTTAATATTATTTTGTGATCTACAGCATGATAGTATTATCGTATAAAAATTTCGTTAAGAAATTTTAACATTTACATGTTCAATTTGATGAAAAGAACTAAATAGCGTAAAATGCAAAAGTTGTGTTCTATTAGCTAAATGTATTAATTAGCTATAAAACTTTAAAGTGAAGGTCTTTATATGGTAATTAGACCATTAATTGAGTTAGTGGATGTGCATGGCTTGGTAATTATGAAAATTTTAAAGTTAGGTAAATAGATGATAAAAATAAAATAAAACAAAGGAAAAGCTATTATCTTCCTCCTATTTACTAGTGTTAGCCGAAATTTCCATTGGAGAAGAAGAGAATTTTGGCCAAGCCATTTCCTTTGCATGTAAGTGAAAACTTGTCCCGTTTTTAATGATTTTTATATTTTTGGGATTGTTGTAGCTTAACCTAACTAATTCGGGGACTAATTAGCAAAATGGTTAACGGTCTAGGGTTTTACCATAAGAGCATTTTAGCTGTTGGTGAAGTTTAATGGAAGAAAATGAATCTTTATTGTGAGTTAAACAACTTTTGTTAAGTGATTTTTAATGAAATTGTTAATTAAGGATTAAATTGAGAAATGTGAAAATTGTGTGGTAAATGTGTGAAATTGTGAAATGTATGGGCTGCTATGAGCATATTTGATATTCAGCTAGCCGTATGTAGGGATGAAGTTACATGAATTTCATTTTACGAGCCTAGGGACTAAATTGTAAAGAAGTCAAAAGTATAGGGGTAAAATAGTAATTTTTCCAAAACATGATTTTTGGATTGAATTGAATAGAATGAGGCTTAAATTAGTTAAATTTGATTATATAGATCAAGAAAAGCAACGTACGGATTTAGATCGGGGAAAGGATAAAGTATTGGAATAAACGATTGTTTTTCTCCGTACGAGTTTGAGGTAAGTTCGTATGTTTAATAAGCATTAAATTATTTTTGATTTAAACGCATTATTATTATATTCTTTATGATACGACTCCGTGTAAATATTAGACGAAGTTTTGAAAACTTACGGATCCCGTTTGAACCTTAGGAATAAATAGGATACAAATGACACGTCATTAGGGGTTACTGTGTTTAGGGTGCTGGTCTCGTACGTCCTACCGGTGGCTGAGTTTCAGACATGTGTTGCGGGCTTGTGTGAGCAGCACCGTGTAGCTACGTCTTGATTGACAAGTTGTGTGAACAGACCCAGTTATGGTTCGAGAGATAGCATATGAGATATGAGATCGTAGTGGCCTCGACCACGTGTTGGCACATAGTGTGCAAGATACTGGCGTATCTGATATTATTCCAAGTGGTTCAATAGGCACAATGTTATTACTAGGTTATACAAGTTCGATACGAACTAGTACAGGTATTTATGTGAAATACGGGAAGTGGTTTATATTTGACATATGAATACATGGCTAACATGGTTAATGATTATGTGTTAGGCTTTTGGGCCAAATTGAGTTGTATAATGCCTTAATTTTACTTACCTAAATTGTGGTTGATTGGTAAGTTGTATTTTTTTTAATTATACGAACTTACTAAGCTTAATTGCTCACTCTGTATTATTTTTCGTGTTTTATAGTGTTTTAGAAGCTCGTTCAGATTGAAAGTTGTTGGAGATGTCATCACACTATCAACCGTCTATTTTGGTACTCTTGGTTATAAATTTTGGGTTTAATGGCATGTATAGGTCTTTTTGGCTAATGGTAGCCTATATGTTTTGTTGTGTTTTAGCCATTTGAATTGGCTTGTATTGTAGACATACCTTTTGTTATGTAAATATGTAAATGGTCTTATTATATGTGGTGTATGGTTACCATGTGAATGCCTTGTTTGTGAATTGGTATTTTGGGTACCAAATAGTTGAGCTTGATAAGTGACATACATGTTAAGTTTTAGGCACAATGATGCATAATGTATGTGACCATTTAGGTAGATTTTGAAGACATATTTGGCGTGTATTTAAATGGGCAATTGAGGTGTCTATGAGTATCATGGTTGTATGTAATGTTATAACATGTTATAAGCTTGATGTTGGTTGGTTTTGAATGCCTATTTATGTCTTGGTTTTATGCAAATTGTTGTGTTTAGGTTGGTACCAATTTGGGTGAGAAATATGGCTTGGAAAATGACCTATTTTTATCCACACAGGCGTGTGTCTCAGCTGTGTGTGACACACGGCTAGGTGACACAGCGTGTGTCCCTTGTAACTTTTAAATTGAACAAGTCAGTAGCTTCACACAGCCTAGGACACGGGCGTGTGGCTTGGTCGTGTGACACAAGTCTGTATACCCTCTAGTTTGCACACGGCCTGGCACACGGGCATGTGGTTTGGCCATACTCAGAGAGTTTCACGGGAACGGACACAGGCTGGGACACGGCCATGTGTCCCTATTTCGAATGCCCACACAGGCTGGCCACACGGGCGTATGTCCCTTGCACTTTGTAAAATTTCAATATTTTCCAAAAAAGTCCTTGAGTATTCGGTTTAGTCCTGAACTATTTTTAATGTCTATTTTGGGCCTCGAGGGCTCGTATTAGAGACTATATGATTAATTTTGAATGGTTTTTTATCTGAATGTAAAATGAATATGAAATGTATGTTTGTTCAATTGTAAGTCTAGTAATGCTTCGTAACCCTGCTTTGGCGTTGAATACGGGTTAGGGTGTTACATTTATTGGTATTAGAGGTACAATTTAGTCGATTCTCGAACTAATGTAGCGTATGTGAGTCTAGCTATACATGCCATTTATATAACAGTGATATGTGATATCTCTTGACCGTTTTTAAAACATGTTTCATATAGTAATGGATTCCAACCGAGTAGACTCTGATGATATAGAAAGTAACGTACTAGCCTCCGTTCGCGGAGCAGTGTCACCTAGATTGAGACCCGTGTCTGAGGGTCGTGGAAGAGAGGCTAAAGAAGCCTTATTTCAAATGATAAACAAGTGGTTCACTGAGTTTGTCCGAACTAATCTGGCTACTCAGCAACCTCCATCCCTACCTTTTCCCCAATTGGTTCCCGTAGCTCCTCGAGCTTTGGAACCTGTATGCATGAGTAAGCCATCTATTGATAAAATTCGTAAATATGGGGCCGAAGAGTTTAGGGCTACAGTTGATGATGATCCGGAGATAGCCGAGTTTTGGCTAGAGAATACGATCAGGGTCTTTGATGAGTTATCTTGTTCACCAACTGAAAAATGTGTTCTATCTCTTCTGAAAGATGCTGCATACCAGTAGGGGAGCATGTTAATTTATGTAGTACCGGGAGAACAGGTCACTTGGGAATTCTTTTAGACAGAGTTTAAAAAGAAGTATATAAGTCAATGATTTCTTGATCAAAAGTGCAAGGAATTTCTAGAGTTGAAATAGGGTCGTATGACCATAGCTGACTATGAAAGAGAGTTTGTCAGATTGAGCAAGTATGCCTGAGAGTGCATTCCAACCGAAGTGGTTATGTGTAAATGATTTGAAGATGGGTTGAATGAAGACATTAAGCTTTTAGTTGGAATTTTTGAACTGAAAGAATTTGTTGTTTTAGTTGATAGAGCACACAAAGCCGAGGAGCTTAGAAAAGAAAAGAGAAGAGCCGATTCAGAGGCTAGAGATTCAAGAAGGATGTCAACAGGAAAATCGTATCATTCATCGTCAAAGAAATCAAAGGATTTCCATAATCGTTTGACCGCTTCAGTGGGATATACAGAGACCGTGGTAAACAACACGCAAGTTCAAAAGCTCAAGCTACTTCAGTAGCAAGCGTTGGTAGTGTTAAGGCCAACAGACCTGAGTGCCAATAGTGTGGAAGACAACATTTTAGTGAATGTCGGATGAATGACAGAGCCTGTTTTAGATGTAGCTAGTAGGAGCATTTTATTCGAGTCTGTCTTGAATTACCTGAAAAAGACAAACTTCAGACTGTTCGACCGGGCAACACAGCTGCAAGAGGGAGACCACCCCGAAATACCAAAAATATGAGTGGTAATTGAGGTGCAACGAAAGATTCTACAGTGAGATCCGAGGCACGGGCGCCAGTAAGAGCTTATGCCATTCGCACTCACGAAGATGCATCAACGGTACTTTTTCTCTCTATAACATTGATGTAACTACTTTGATTGATCCCGGATCAACCCATTCTTATGCCTGTACGAATTTAGTATTTAGTACTAGTTTACCAGTTGAGTCCACTGAATTCGTGGTTAAAGTGTCAAACCTCTTAGGTCAGTATGTCCTAATTGATAAAATTTGCAAGAATTGTCCTTTGATGACTCGGGGTTATAGTTTTTTAGCCGACTTGGTACTTTCACCATTTGATAAATTCGATGTGATTTGGGGTATGGATTGGCTGACTCTATATGATACTGTTGTAAACTATAGAAGAAAGCTTATCATATTAAAATGTCAGAACGGTGAGACTCTTCGTATTAAATCAGATAATTCGAGTGGATTGCCTATTGTGATATCGGACATGTTAGTGAAAAAATATGTGAGAAAAGGTTACGATGCTTACCTTGCATATTTACTGGATACTAAAGTGTCTAAATCGAAGATAAACTAGTACCGGTAGTTTGTGAATATCCAGATGTGTTTCTAGAAGAGTTTCGTGGGTTACCACTTATCAGAGTGGTCAAATTTGCTATTGAGTTAGTACTGGGAACATCACCGATATCGATAACTCTGTATATAATGGCTCCTACAGAGTTGAAATCTTAGTTGCAAGATTTGACAGATAGAGGTTTTGCACGACCTAGTTTCTCACCTTAAGGTGCACAAGTTTTGTTCGTTAAGAAGAAAGATGGATCAATGAGATTGTGTATTGATTATTGTCAGCTTAACAAAGTTACGATCAAGAATAAGTATCCATTGCCACGAATCGATGACTTGTTTGATCAGTTGAAGGGAGCAACGATATTTTCAAAGATTGATTTACATTTTGGTTATTATCAGTTGCGGGTTAAAGATTTAAGTGTGCCAAAAACTGTGTTCAGGAATAGGTATAGACACTATGAATTTCTTGTTATGCTGTTTGGGTTAACTAATGCCCCTACAGTATTTATTGATTTGATGAATTGAATCTTTAGACCATATTTGGACAGACTTGTTGTAATATTCATTGATGATATCTTGATATACTCTCAAGACAAATTTGAGCATGCCGAGCATCTGAGGATTGTGTTACAAACCTTATGAGATAAACAACTGTTTGCTAAATTCAGCAAATGCAAGTTTTGGCTTCGAGAAGTTGGGTTTTTAGGACACATAGTATCGACGGAAGGCATTAGAGTTGACTCAAATAAGATTTCAGCAGTTGTTGACTGGAAACCACCAAGAAACATATCTGAAGTTAGAAGTTTTCTGGGATTAGCTAGTTATTATCAGAGATTTGTAAAAGGGTTCTCGATTATAGCTACATTGATGACTCGGTTATTATAGAAAGATGTAAAGTTTGAGTGGTCTGAAAAATGCCAACAGAGTTTTAACTAGTTGAAAGCACTGTTAACCAAAGCATCAGATTTGGTTCAGCTTGAGTCGGGTAAAGAATTTGTGATTTTCAATAATGTGTCCTTGAAGGTTTGAGATGTGTTTTAATGCAAGAAGGCAAAATGATAGCTTATGCTTCCAGACAATTAAAGATGCAAGAGAAGAATTATCCAACACACGACTTGGAGTTTGTCGCTATTATGTTTGCTTTAAAAATTTGACGACACCATTTGTTCGGTGAAAAATGCCACATATTTATCGATCACAAGGGTTTAAAATATTGGATGTCATAGAAAGATCTGAATCTGAGACAGCGAAGATGGCTTGAACTATTGAAAGATTATGAGCTAGTTATTGATTATCATCCAGGAAAAACAAATGTGGTTGTGGATGCTCTGAGTAGAAAATCTTTTTTTTTGCTTTGAGAGCTATGAATACATGGTTGAAATTTAAATCTTTGTTTGCTTTGAGAGCTTTGAATACATGATTGAAATTTTCAGACAATTGCTTGATCTTAGCTGAGTTAAAAGCTAAGTCGATGTTTCTACAGCAAATTTGTGAAGCTTAGAAATGTGATCATGAATTGCAAGCTAAACGAGTATAATGTGAGTTGTTTACTGATTCAGAGTTTCAGATTGGACCCTATAATTATTTTTTGTTTTGAGATAGAGTTTGTGTACCGAAAAATCCAGATCTTATGCAAAAAATTTTACACGAAGTTCATAGTGGCAGCTTGTCTGTTTATCCGGGGAGTAATAAAATGTACAGTGATTTGAGACAAATGTACTAGTGGTCAGGTTTACGTCGAGATGTTTGATTTGTCAATAGGTTAAAGTAAAACATCAAGTGCCTTCAGGACTATTACAACCAGTGATGATACCGAAGTGGAAATGGGATAGGGTTACGATAGATTTCGTATCAGGATTACCTCTATCTCTAAAAGAAAAGATGTTATCTGGGTCATTGTTGATCATTTGACGAAGTCTACACATTTTATTCCGGTGTGTACAGACTTATCATTTGATAGGTTAGTTAAGTTGTATATTTCCGAGATTGTCAGATTACACAGAGTGCTAATCTCTATTATTTCGGATAGAGATTCGCGGTTGACATCACGATTTTGGAAGAAGTTACAAGAAGCTATGAATACGCGATTGCATTTTAGCATTGCATTTCACCCTCAAACTGATGGTCAGTCTGAGAGAGTGATTCAGATTCTCGAAGATATGCTTCGTTGCTGTGTTTTAGAGTATGAAGGCAGTTGGGAAAAATATTTACTGTTGGTTGAATTCACGTATAATAATAGTTTTCAATCGAGCATAAAAATGGCACCGTATGAAGCTTTATATCGTCATACGTATCGAACTCCATTATACTGGACTGAGCTTAGTGAGAAAAAGATACACGGGGTTGATTTGATCAGAAAGACTGAAGAAACAGTGAGAGTGATTCGTGATAGTTTAAAAACAGCTTCAGACCGACGGAATATGTATGCAAATTTGAAATGTAAGGATATTGGATTTTAGATTGACGACAAAGTGTTTCTGAAAGTATCACCATGGAAAAGGATTCTTCGATTTGGTTGCAAAGGAAAGTTAAGTCCGCGATTTATATGACCATATGAAATTATCGAGAGAATAGGGCTAATGGCATATCGACTTGAATTACCATCAGAGTTAGAGAAGATTCATAATGTGTTTCATGTATCTATGTTATGATGGTACCAATCAGGCCCATTGCATATAATTACTCCGACAAAGGTTGAGATTCAGCCCGACATGTCGTATAACAAAGAACCGATCAAAATTGTGGCACGAGAGATTAAAGAGTTAAGAAACAAAAGCATAGCTTTAGTGAAGGTTCTTTGGCAACGTCACGGGATTGAGGAAGCTACTTGGGAACTTAAGGAAGCTATGAGAAAACAATACCCTAACCTATTCTCTGGTAAGATTTTCGGGGACAAAAATTCCTAAGGGGAAGGGTTGTAACAGCTCGTTTTCAGTAAAATTAGAACAGTGGTTTCGGGACCACAAATCCAAGGTTAAAAAATTTATTTTAATATTAATTTGTGATCTACAACATGATAGTATTATCGTATAAAAATTTCGTTAAGAAATTTTAACGTTTACATGTTCAATTTGATGAAAAGGACTAAATCGTGTAAAAGGCAAAAGTTGTGTTCTATTAGCTAAATGTATTAATTAGAAATAGAACTTTAAAGTAGATGTCTTTATATGGTAATTAGACCATTAATTGAGTTAGTGGATGTGCATGGCTTGGTAATTATGAAAATTTTAAAGTTAGGTAAGAGTAATTTGGTAATTAGGTAAATCAATGAAAAAAATAAAATAAAACAAAGGAAAAGCTATCATCTTCCTCCTAGTTTACTAGTGTTAGCTGAAATTTCTATTGGAGAAGAAGAGAATTTTGGCCAAGCCATTTCCTTTGCATGTAAGTGAAAACTTGTCTCGTTTTTAATTATTTTTATGTTTTCAGGATTGTTGTAGCTTAACCTAGCTAACCAGGGGACTAATTTGAAAATGGTTGAGGGGCTAGGGTTTTAACATAAGTTCATTTTAATTTTTGGTGAAGTTTAATGGAAGAAAATGAATCTTTGCTGTGATTTAAACAACTTTTGTTAAGTGATTTTTAATGAAATTGTTAATATTAAATTGAGAAATGTGAAAATTGTGTGGTAAATGTGTGAAATTGTGAAATGTATGGGCTGTTATGAGCATATATAATATTCGACTAGGCTTATGTAGGGATGAAGTTGCATGAATTTCATTTTACGAGCCTAGGGACTAAATTGTAAAGAAGTTAAAAGTTTAGGGGCAAAATAGTAATTTTTCTAAAACATGATTTTTGGATTGAATTGAATAGAATAAGGCTTAAATTAGTTAAATTTGATTATATAGATCAAGAAAAGCAACATACGGATTTAGATTGGGGAAAGGACAAAGTATTGGAATAAACGATGATTTTTCTCCGTACGAGTTTGACGTAAGTTCGTATGTTTAATAAGCATTAAATTATTTTTGATTTAAATGCTTTATTATTATATTCTTGATGATACGATTGCACGAAAATATTCGACGAAGTTTTAAAAACTTACGAATCTCGGTTGAACCTTAGGAATAAATAGGATACAAATGACATGTCATTAGGGCTTACCGTGTTTTAGGTACTGGTCTCATATGTCCTACCTGTGGTTGAGTTTTCAGCATGTGTTACGATCACTTTATAGCTTGTGTGAGCAGCACTGTGTAAGTACGTCTTGACTGACAGCTTGTGTGAACAGACCCAGTTATCGTTCGAGAAAGAGCATTGGTATGAGATATGAGATCATAATGGTCTCGACCACGTGTTGGCACATAGTGTGCGAGATACAGGCGTATCCGATATTATTCCAAGTGGTTCAACGGGGACAACATTATTACGAGGTTATACGAGCTCGATACGAACTAGTATAGGTATTTATGTCAAATACGGGAAGTGGTTTATATTTGACATATGAATACATAGCTAACATGGTTGATGATTGTGTGTTAGGCTTTTGGGACAAATTGAGTTGTATAATGCCTTAATTTTACTTACCTAAATTGTGGTTGATTGGTAAGTTATATATTTTTTAGTTATACGAACTTACTAAGCTTAAGTGCTTACTCTGTAGTATTTTTCTTATTTTATAGTGTTTCGAAAACTCGTTCGAATTTGAAGTTGTCGAAGCTCTCATCACACTATCAACCGTCTATTTTGGTACTATTGGTTATAAATTTTGGGTCTAATGGCATGTATAGGTATTTTTGGCTAATGGTAGCCTATATGTTTTGTTATGTTTTAGCCATTTGAATTGGCTTGTATTGTGGGCATACCTTTTGTTATGTAAATATGTAAATAGTCTTATTATATGTGGTGTATGGTTACCATATGAATTTCTTGTTTTTGAATTGGTATTTTGGGTACTAAATAGTTGAGCTTGATAAGTGACATACATGTTAAGTTTTAGGCACAATGATGCATATATGTGTGTAACCATTTAGGTAGATTTTGAAGACACATTTGGCGTGTATTTAAATGGCCAATTGAGGTGCCTATGAGTATCATGGTTGTATGTGATGTTATAGCATGTTATAAGCTTGATGTTGGTTGGTTCTGAATGCCTATTTATGTCATGGTTTTATGCAAATTACTGTGTTTAGGTTGGTACCAATTTGGGTGAGAAATATGGCTTGAAAAATGGCCTATTTTTGTCCACACGGGCAGAGACACAGGCGTGTGTCTCAACCGTGTGTGACACACGGCCAGGTGACACAGCCGTGTGTCCCTTGTAACTTTTAAATTGAACAAGTCAATAGCTTCAAATGGCCTAGTACACGGTTTGGCACACAGGCGTGTGGGGTTATTTTGAAGGGCATACGGCCTGGCACACGGACATGTGGTTTGGTCGTGTGACCCAAGTTAGTGAGTTACACAAGCACAGACACGGGCTGGGACACGACTATGTGTCCCTATTTCGAATGCCCACATGGCCTGGCCACATGGGCGTGCGTCTCCTGCACTTTGAAAAATTTCAATGTTTTTTGAAAAATTCCTTGAGTACTCGATTTAGTCCTAAACTATTTTTAATGTCTATTTTGGGCCTCGAGGGCTCATATTAGGGACTATATGATTGATTATGAATGGTTTTTTATTTGAATGTGAGATGAACATGAAATGTATGTTTTTTCAATTGTAAGTTCGGTAATGCTTCATAACCCTGTTTCGGCCTTGGATACAGGTTAAGGGTGCTACATTAATCACAATAAGGAAAAGGCTGATGAGGGACTTCAAGAGGTTACAACGGGATCTACCTACTGTTATTAGTGGGGCTCCTTAAAATAATAATATTATGCTTTTTAATGCTATCAATTTTGGGCATTTTGTTATGGCAGGAAATCAACAATGAAATTGAGTTGTTAAGTTAGTTAGTAAATTTCTCTATTTTAAGAAAAATTTGTTAGTGAAATGGTGCGTTTAGATGAGTGGTCAATGAGATGCTAAATTCTGATGTTAGTATAAAACGATATGCTTAGTTTTTTAATGAAACATTGAGTTTTTAGGTTAGGAAATAATAGTTTTCATGTAACAGCTTCCTATCTAATTCCTGTAACTGTCATTTCCTTCCGTTTTAGTATGGTTTTGGGATGGTAGGCAGTTATGAAAAGTTTGGAATGAATTTTTATCTTTCCTGTTGCATTCTTTGTTCTCTCTTCTCCTCCTTCACTTTAAATCTCTTTTATCTTCCTGAAATGAACAGTATCAAGGGTATTAGAGCCTCGCATTCCTCCATGACTGGTGATGAGGTTACCAACCATTTGTAAAAAGATGTTGGTCACCTCCAACAAGAGGTTGCTAAGCTCCAAGTTGAACTCTCTCAGTGGGATACCAAGCTGGATGTGCAAATGAAAAAAACTAAAAGATGACTTTTTTGGTGAGTTAAAATCTGAGTTGTAGTATCTGGGTAATCCACCTTCTGCTCCTACTGTTGGGGCTCTACAAGATAAAAGAAAGAGCAGTTTAGGTGGCCCTCTACCTGGTTTCCCTCCCAAGGAAATCCTAATTTTTTCTCCTATGATAGATTTGGGAAGTATGGGTATTTCTTCTTATTCGAGAAGTATGGAGGGTGTAACATCCTGCCCAACGGAATCTCAACATTTGGAGACTATTCGAAAGAATAAGATAGGTAGAATAAGTCTTGAAATGAATAGGGTTAAAGCTATTCTAAAAGATAAGAACCATATGGGTATGCTTGTGATGCCTTGATGTTGGCTGGCACTAGCTTAGCACATGGCAATTAAGAGTCATGTCTAATGAGGAAGGATTTGCCTCTAAAGCCTTTGATTGGCATAAATATGAAGGGTGTAATTTGTTATAAGTAATGAGGAAATAAACCTTGTAGTGAGAAGTCTATGTCAACAATGAGTGCACTTAGTAACGATGACCTTGAACTAGTTAAGTTATAAGGAAACGACAATTAAAGCTTAACTGAAGATGAACTAAAATAGTTAAAAACCAAAGGAAAACACTTGATTAATATTATAGGAATTGGTAAGATTTGGATAAGAACACAAATTGATTGATGTGACGTGTGTCTAGTTCCAATATGGACTTGAGTTAAGTTAAGAGCATGAGATAGGTTAAGAAGAAATATCTTTTCTCTATTCCTCTCATCAGTAAAGTAAGGTTAAGAGAAGATGAGAAAACTCTGAAATATATTTAAGGCCGACAACTAGGTAAGATGAGAAAACTCTGAAATAGATGTTATCCGCCCCACTGATGCTCTTAACGTAAACGTAGATGCATGATTGATATAGGAAAGAATACCTAGCGAAGCATGGAGGAGACTCAAATAATTGGGACACCCTAAGAAGGTGTGATGCGCCAAAGCATGAATTGTGACGCCACCAGATATGCTTTGATGAAATGACTATAGATAATGGACGAGTTGAGACCCAAGATTAAGTCACGTACGTGTTTTCATACTCAAGTATTCACAAGTTTCCTGCATCTAACTGGTAATTACATGGATTAATACACGTATCGAACATCCATTGGAACATAAGCAATATTTAGTTGACCGGGTAAAGGAAGAGAACTGTTCCTTTCCTTTCCCAAAAAGTATTCTTTGGCTATATAAGGGTGAGCTGAGGGGAAAATCCTCTCATCCATTAGGATGAGCCTGGAATGAGAGGATCAACCTTGAGGTGCCCACTGTAAGGTAAGTGTCCCGACCTTGCATTCTTAGCTGCCAGAGAGTAGTTTTGTTTAGCTTGGTAGAGCTTTTCTATGTGATTTTAGTGTTTGAAGTAGAAGGAAAAATGAGTTAGATAAGATGTGTTTTTCGTGGATTAACATTTAGGGGTTGCCGATTTACCCAAAGGAAGCTCAGATATGATGTTTGAAGTTGCGAAAAGGTAAGGCTCTGTGAGGCTTCATGAGTATTTTTTTTTCCGTAATGATCTTGTGAGGGTTTTGTGAGTACCCTATGAACTCTTTGAGTGTTTCTATTTGTCTGTGCATGTATGTTTATATGCTTGTTCCTTTTATGCTAATGCCCTTTTATGCGATGGAAATGTGAAATAAAATGTAAGCTATGTATGTGTGATACGATGATTCTGTGAAAATGTATATCTAATAAGCTTGTATGTGTGGCTTGATGCCTAAGTGAAAATGCGCCTCTGCTATGAAAAGAAAGCATGAACACGATAAGCATGTAAAGAAAGCATGAGCTGAATGGTATGTCTCTAGTTTTGTTGAAAAGTATGTGCATGCATGAGTGTGCTTGAAGCGTGACTATCTTTGCATAAGGCGTCTGAGTTGCATGTTTGGAAATGTAGATGCATCTGTTGAAGTCTGCCGCAATGAGTCAGTTAAGCATGAGTCTGCATGTCGAGTCTGCTTGCGTGTGCGTGTCCATCGGGAAAATAAACACGAATTCTGATATGGAAGTCTATGGCCATGGCAAGAGAAGATCACATAGTGTAAGACCTAGTCATGGTGGCCACGGCGTCATGTGGAAAATAATATGATGAAAAGGACGGTTGAGTGAGTACTAGGCAATGAGGGGCAAACCTCATGACGATGAGTTTAGGCAAATCTCTCTCGTTGAAACACCAATTTATTGATATGTGGAAGCCTTTGTGACTATTCTCTGTTACATCTGAGCCCTTGTGGCGAAACTTGTTATATGTGGAAGCCTTTGTGGTTGTTCTTTGTTACATGTGAGCCTTTGTGGCAAAATCGTCAAGTAAAGCCCTGTTGGTTGATTTTGTTATGAGAAGAGCTCAAAAATCAACCATTAGCTATTACTATGCTAAACTTTATGCTTTTTATATCCAACAATGGAGCCAAGTAAAGGCCCATGGGGTCATGCCCCCTTCAAAGTTTAGAGTTTTTTCAATTTAGTTTTTTTTTTAAATATATTATGGCCTTCCCAAAAATATAAGTAAGCCCCTCAAGGTTTAAAATTTTTGTAATTTTTCCCTTTGTATATATATTATAACCCTACTAAAAATATAAATAGGCCCTTCAGTATTATTATAATATTAAAAATAATATTAAAAAATATTAATTATTAAGTAGTACTTCTAAATTTAATTTAACCCCAAAATTATCATCATAACCTGCCTCTGTACGTGTTAATATCTATGAATCATCTCTACAAACCACTCTAATACTTTATATACAATACATGCTATTTGTAGGAATTTAAAACAAATGATCCCACCAACTTTATTGTGGTATCAACGCGTTGTATCTACAAAAATTTGAAAAAGAAAACCCTTGCGCCTATCGCACTTAAGCCAAATGATCCCACCACATTAAGCAACAGCTTTATTGTGGTATCAACGCGTGGTATCTACAAAAATTTGGAAAACAAAACCCTTCATCCTATCGCATTTAAGGGTGACATGTGATAGTATCAAACACAAGCATAAAAAGATAGGTAAAGTGACTATTAAAATATTGCTAGCGTTGTATTTTCGTTATTAAATTTTTATTTTTTTAATTTTAGTTATTAAATTATATTAAATAAAATATTTTTGTTTTTAATGTTAAAAACTTTTTAAAGACGTAAGCTTTTTTTTAATCTAATAATAATAAATTTAGCTTTCTTAATGTTTAAATATTTTATCAATTTGATTCTAACAATAAATTTAACCTTCAATATTTATAATATTTATTATTTAAGTTTAAATTCAAAAGAATTCAATAAATTTAACCCTAAACATTTACAAAATATCAATTTTTTATCTCCTTTAACCATTGAACTAACATTTCTTCAAAGCACTCCAAACTCTTTTACTAGAAGTAAATTAAAAAAAATTAAACTAATAAGGCTAAAAGGTAAAAAAATATTTTAGTAACAAATTTAAAAAATAACATTAAACCTTTCAAATTTGAAAAATATTATAAAATTATAAAATTATAAATTTTTAGTAAAAAATAACAATACCGACCCATTCGTCATTTTCCCATCCCAACTAGTGACGGAGTTAAGGGGTTGGCAGGGGCTCGCCCCCTAAAGTGAAAAAATTTTCATTTATGTACTTTATAATTTATAAAATTTTAAATTAGTAATGATAAAGTTATACTTTGACTCCAAAAAATAATAAAATTTTAATTTAATCATTTAAAAATTATAAAGATATAAATTATTAAAATAATAAATTTATATTTTTATTACCGTAAAAATATATAATTTAATTCTTTTCTGATTTTGGCATAGTCTCAACTCTTTTTTTTTTTTTTATTTTCTTTTTATCAGACTCCTTCCCCGGTGATATATCCACTTATTTTTCAATTAATTTCCCTGTTCCTTCTTTACTAACCACGTGGTGAATATGGGACAGAAGAATGCCACATTCTATTGGCTTTTGCCACGTTAAAACATGTTGTCTACCACGTTTCAAGCTGTAAAATACTAGTTCTATTGTAACTGAATCCAGCATTTGGAGGGTAAAAACTACGCAGTTTCAGCTTCTATATAAAACCCACCAATGAAGTCCGTCTAAAAAAAAATAATTGTAGCCCCTTATGGGATTCTTTTAATATATGATGATAGAGATGTTACAATTTGTTTTTTATAATAACGTACCAATGCCCTACTATTTGTTTTACAAGTTGATTGAGGATCCTACATTTCCTTTTTATTTTGCATCAAACAATATTCTTTAAGAGCTGATAGATTCTTCTCCTGTTTCCCAATTACACTGTCTGCATTTAGTATTATTTTATTCTTGTGTCTTTTCTTGACATGAGTTGCTAACTCTTTTTCTTGTCAACCGGATTTTAAAGTTTTAATTCCATCTATTTTTTTATTCTTAGATATTTTCATATTTACAATTGATACCTTAAAATATTTTCTAAATTAATTAAAATCTTTAAATTTAAAATTGTTTAATTATTCTATTACTTTTAACGAATAACATAACTGAGTATAAGCTAGACATGCAATTCATATTGTATGGTATGTGATTTGGTCTATATGAACCCCATTTGTATGTGTTTATTAATTACAATTAGGTTTTCTTAATTTTTAATGTTATTAATAAATTGAACCTAGGTGTTATGCTATATGGTTATTTGTTAATAAGAGAAATAATTTCAACAAGTTTCCTCTTAATTATCGAGAAGGTAATGATAAATTGGTTGCTAGGTGTGACATTGGCAATTATAACTAGTTTATTAAAGAATATTGAATTTATTTTTATATCGATAATCAAACCCACCAATCAAAACTAAAATTTTGTAATATATATATATATATATATATATTAAAATTTTATTTGTAATATATATTTTGACAGTATTAATTTTTATTTAAAAACTCTCTTTATTTTTAATTGCAATTGGTTTTGACACCCACCAATTAAGTATTAAAAACATCATAATGAAAACATTAAAAATTTTGATATACCATGTTACTAAACCTGAAATTATATTGTATAATAATAATTGTCAAAATAAATAATAAATTAGTTTTTTTATCTCGTCGGATAAATAATTTAATTATACGTATTTATTAAATATTAAATTGTTGCATTTAAAATAATATATTTTTTCATAAATAATATGAAATAATGTTTTCTAAATACTATATAAAATATTATATAATATATACTATTTTAAGATTATATTTAATTTACAATTAAGTTCAAAATTTTCACATATTAATTATAAATTTATTTAGTCACAAAGTCATTTCACTATATTATTGTGACTGAGCTCTCCCTTATTACATACCATTACAAAAGCTACTCAATTAGTGCTTGTACAATAACCTTGTTATAAGTGTATTATCCTCGTAGGATATCCTTGATCTCTTTAAGATAAATCTATTATCCCAAAATCATCTTATTTTATCTCATGGTAACCATTAGATCTTCCTTCATTAAAAGTCAATTACTATCAAATAGTAATTAAGTCATTTATCACAAAGACAATCGACCCGTGACCATATTTATTTTTCATTTATCATGTAATGTCAATGGTATGATATCGTTTACCCTTTTTTTTTTTTTTTTTGGCTATAAATTACACTATTGTGAATTATGCTACATACTGCAAAAGTCACATATCCAACACACCAGATTTCGATTTCTTATCTATTTGAACTTAGGCTTTTGCTTACATTAAAGTATATGAGTCACACATACATAGTCCTCATCCACTCAGGATTAAAGTATGTCACACTATGAACGTCACAAGTGAATGAATCCATAAATAGGGACGAGAACGGTGGAGGGAGAGAGACAAGGGCGAGAGATTTTTATTTTATTTAATATTAATATAATTATATATTTTTTAGTATTAATATAGAATTTAAGCTTATTATTATTATTTTGAAAATATTTATGTATTTTTCTAAAATTAGGATCAAATTGAGACCATTTGTAAATATGTAACCAAATTGATATAATATGTAAAAGTTGAGGGCTAAATTTGTTATTTTACCGATTTTTTAATTGCCACATCAGCTTTTCGTTTTTGGTTTTAACATAAGTGACCAAAGTGATTGTCGAGACCATTTTTAAATTGAGTTTTGGAAAATGGGAATCGACTTTAAGAAAAACGAAAACGGGAGTCGCCACCAATCTTTTTAGGTGTGATTGGATCACCTTATAAAATGTTTTGTTTTAAAACATTAATTTTGGTCTCACGAAAGTCGAGAAAATGGATTCGAGTCGGTTACGCATTTAGGAAGGGTTAGCACCCTCATAACGCCTAAAAATTGGTACCTAATTGATTATCAAGTGTCCTTAATGTCGGAAGTTTAAAATTTTTAAGATGCAATCCTCTTTATAATATTTTAATTTTGAAAAATAGGATTCACTTGTGTCAAATGAATAACAATATTACATCCAATAAGTTAGGAAGTAGTATTTTTAAGACATTCGAAGCTAAGCTAGCCCCTCTTGAAAATCCCTATCTTAAAATGACAAAACGCCATATCCAGTAAGTTAGGACACAACGTTTTGAAATTCCAAGACAGTTGTTCGTATTTTGAAAACCTTAAAAACTTAGAATGATACTTGACTATTCGAACTCAACGAGAAAGGTCGCAATCCAATAAGTTAGGGCACTACCTTTCTCGAAGTTTCCAAATACCAAGCATTGCCTTTTTATTTTTGAAAACTTTTGAATCTCGTTTTTAATTAATGCATGAAGAACCATATATATATACATTATAACATATAAGATAGTATATTACAATAATAGGTAGCTAAAACATGCATTTAAATAATATGATAGCAATAATATAAAGGTCTTATACTAGATACATACATAAATATAGCAAATCTTAGTTACACAACAACATACATATTAAGATATACATAGCATATATTGAAGATGAATAAGCAAAATATACGAACATACAAAGTAATGATTAATTTAAAAATGATGCATGATATATAATTAGACATATAAATATATATACAAAACAAATGCGATAATATATAAAAAATAATAATAATGTAGTAACATCAATCAAACAACACTTAATAATATTATGAAACTAGCATTTAATATATAAATGATATAAAATATAACAATATATAAAAGATTTAATTCGTATTAAAATATAAAATAAAATGGGTAATTATTTAAAAAATACATAAAATATAAATTAAAGAACAATATTTAATAAATTTCAAAATAAGTCATGTATAATAAAATAATATAAATGGTATATGTAGTAAAAGGTAAATTTTTATAGCATGTAATATAAAAGTATACAAGTTAAAAATATATAATAATAATTTGTCAATTTTTAAAAAAAATTATATAACAAGTAATTTAAAATAAATAATAATAATATATATAAATATGAAATAATATAGAAAAATAATAATATAATAAATAAGATTTATATGTATATAAAAATAATATTTATATTAAAATAAAAGTAATATGTATAAATTACTTTAAAATAAAGAAATTATATAAAAGAAAATTTAAAAAAAGATAAAAGCACTAAAATTAAATAAAAATCAGAGGTTAATTTGCAAAATAATAAAAATTCTGGGCTTGATTGAAATGCGCGTTAAATACAAAGGACTCACTGGGCAGTTTAGCCCTAATCCTAAAACGACACCGTTTCCTGAATACCATTTAAAATCACTGTAAGGACTAAATTGAAACAAAAATAAAACATTAGAGCTAAATTAAAAAAATAAGTAAAATGGAATTATAAATATTAAAATTGCAAAAGGACCAATTGGGCAATTAACCCACTGTACGAAAACACGCGGATCTTCCCCCGGTAATCGGGTCAACGCGCGGATCCTCAAGCCCTAAAACGAGGTCATTTTTAGGCTTATTGGCTTAAGCCAAAACGGCACCGTTTCTTTTAGGCTATACAAGCCAAATTCTGAGTTTCAAAATCATTTTTGCACCCGGTTTAAAAAAAACGAGAAATTCTCTCTGAAATGAGAGGGAAGAGAAAGGTCTGGGCTCCAGTTTTTGTTGAGCCGAGCACCGGTCATCGGCCTCACGCGCCCACGCGCCATTGCCGATCCCACCCCGTACGGCAATCAGAAGCCCAAAAGTCTTGTTTTTCGACGTGATTTCAACGGTAAGCTTGTTTTTTATTTATTTCAATGGTATTTGCATGTATTTAGTGAAGGAAAAAAAAATGAAAAGTTGAAGGTATATCACCTTTTAAGAGACTACTTGAATTTTTCTTTCTTATGAATATATGTATGTATTTTTATTCTCTGAAATATCTGGTCCTTTGTACAATAAAATGATTTGGCTTTTATAGCCTCTATTTACAAGTTTAGTTTATCACTTTTCGATTTCTTACCTTGTTTGTTGCTATTTTCTTCCTCTTTTGCAGGTACCAGTGAGGAAGGTAGACCACCGGTGTTGATTTGGCCATAGACCACGGCCTGATTCGAAGTTTGCAATCTCGGCTTTGATGGTGGGTAACTGAAATGACGGGACACGAACAAACGCGCTGATTGTGGCGCCAAACGAGTCTGTTGTCGGCTACAATCTCGAGAAAACTTTACGGCGCAAACCCTAGCTAGGGTTCCTCAGAAGCTTAAAATAGTGTGGGCCTTTTGGGCCATACCTATTTGTGGGTTGGGTGTAAGTGGGTTAATGGGTAGTTTTAGGTATTCTGGCTTAAACCAATTGGGTGTAACCGGGTTAATGCGTTTAGGCTTCAAAGATACCCGGACTTTATTAATGGACTGATAAATAAACATTTATTTATTTTTTATTCTTGGTTTTAAGGCCCAGGCAGATTTGGGCTATTACAGCTGCCCCTCTTTGCTCATTACTGTGTAATAGGAATTGAGTAAAGACTTATAGAAAGACCAAATTTGCCCAGCTTTATCAGACCAAGGTTCCTCAATCTGCTACTTGCAAACTCATGATTGTCATGTTGATATCTTCGATCTGCTCTCCGTCGAACACAGAGACGCCAAATCTGCTTCTTCGATTTGTTCCCTGACAATACAGAGATGCCAAATCATCTTAGATTTGCTTCAGCGTAAACACGTGAAAGCCAAATCTGCTATGTCTTCAATTTGCTCATTGTAAACACAAGGATGCCAAATCATCTTGGATCTGTTTCAGTATAAACATCTGAAGGTCAGACCTGCTATGTCTTCGATTTGCTCCTTGTAAACACAAGAATGCCAAATCATCTTGGATCTGCTTCAGTATAAACATCTGAAGGTTAGATCTGCTATGTGTCTGCTCTCCATCGAATATGGAGACACCAGCTCTGTTATCTTGGATTTGCTTTGATGTGAAAACATCAAAAAGTCAGATCTGCTATGTCTTCGATTTGCTTCTTGTAAACACAAGAATGCCAAATCATCTTGGATCTACTTCAGTAAAAAACATTTGAAAGTTAGATCTGCTATGTATCTGCTCTCCATTTGAATATGGAGATGCCAGATCTGTTATCTTGGATCTGCTTTGATGTGAGAACATCCGAAATTCAGATCTGCTATGTCTTCGATTTGCTCTCCGTCGAAGGTAGAGAAACCAAATCTTGTTATCTTGGATCTGCTTCAGTGTAAACACGTGAAGGTCAGATCTGCTATGCTTTGGCCTATTGCCCTACTGCTTTAAGGCGCACCAATCTTCATTGTCCTTTGAAGGACATAACCTGTATAATGTGTATGATTTCATGGCTAATGATTAAGATGCTATGATCAAAATGAATCAAATGCTCCTAATTAAACCTGTTATAATGCAAAATGTTTATGAATATGACCCCTATTCAGACGTCACTACTCATTCCTTCATCAAAGCTCATCCTTATTTCTTTCGAAATATCATTCTTTACTCAGCCCATGGGTTTGTACCATTCTTAAAATGCTATGACCCGTCAAAAATGTTCGTAAGATGATCCTCTCTTAAAATCAAATCGTTTGATTTGTCCAATCATCATTTTGGACCAAAGAAGGAATTTCCTCGAGTTCTTTCAAACCTCACTTACGTGAATTCCTCGAACAATTATTCTGTTTTAGTTTCTTGTATTATCTAAAAATTTCCAGAGTAATGAGCAAAACTTCATTTGTGAAAATTATTTAGTTTATCTATCATTATTTAATGCAACATAGTTTAAGAGCAATGGAAAATAAATTTAATCTTGAGAATAATTATATTTGAATGAATTTGTCAACAAATACAAAGGAAATTAATCTGAAAGCCTATCTTTAAGAAAAAATAGAATCTAAAGATAGCAAACAGGACAAGGGTTAGATTCACTAGATATCGCCGCTTGAGCGTTTATACACCAGTTCCATGAAGTCTTTCTTGAGTTCAACATGTGTTTAAAAATCAAAGTACTTTGTTGATGACCGATATGCAACATACTTCGCTCTTTGTTAAATTAGACATAGCGAGATTACTGTATACCCTTCAAAATTTGAGCTGCCCTTTCGGGTTTTCAACTCAAAACCCCTTTGGTCACAAGGTGCCCTTTGCAGGTTTTCACCTTGGCCTCTCCATTTTCTTTTCTTTTTATTTTTTATTTTTTGTTGTATGAAAATTCAAGACGCCCTTTGCAGGTTTTCACCTTTAATTCTCCTCTCCTTTAGACAAAGTACTTTTTGACTGAGTCTGAATTCACTGGATTGGGTAAACTCTTCCCATCCATTTCTGTCAAAATTAATGCACCTCCAGAGAAAGCCTTCTTCACAACATACGGCCCTTCCCAATTTGACATCTATTTTTCTCTAAAGTTTTTCTGAACGGGGAGGATCTTTTTTTAGTACAAGGTCCCCCTCATGGAATTCTCTTGGATGAACCTTCTTGTCATAAGCTCACATCATTCGCTTCTGATACATCTAACCATGGCGAATAGCTTTTATCCTTTTTTCTTCAATCAAGTTCAACTGGCCATACCGCGATTGAATCCATTCTACCTCATCTAGCTTTATCTCTGACAAGATTCGAAGAGAAGGTATTTCAACTTCAATAGGTAACACTGCCTCCATCTCATAAACCAGCGAGAAAGGAGTTGCCCCAGTAAAGGTTCTGACAGACGTTCTATAGGTTAAGAGTGCAAATGGTAACTTCTCATGCCAATCTTTATAGATTTCAGTCATTTTCTCCACTATCTTCTTGATGTTTTTGTTAGCAGCTTCCACTGCCCCATTCATCTTTGGGTGATACGGAGAGATGAATTATGATGCTTAATCTTGAACTGACTGCAAACTTCTACTATCATTTTGTTGTTCAAGTTCAATGTATTGTCTGATATAATCCTCTCAGGTATCCTATACCGACAAATGATCTCTTTCTTCAGAAATTGACTTACAGCTGACTTAGTAACATTCGCATAAGAAGAAGCCTCTACCCACTCCGTGAAGTAATCAATGACCACAAAAATAAAGCGGTGCCCATTTGAAGCTTTTGGTGATATTGGCCCAATAAAATCCATACCCCACATGGAAAAAGGCCATGGAGAAGTCATAACATGTAGAGGTGAAGGTGGTATGTGAATCTTGTCTCCATAGATCTGACATTTATGGCATTTCTTGGCGTAGTTGATACAATCTCCTTCCATATTAGACCAATAATATCCAAACCTCATGATTTGCCTAGCCATTGTGAAACCATTAGCATGCGTCCCACAAACACCCTCGTGAACTTCCTCCAAGATTAACTTTGCCTCCACAGCATCAACACATCTCAACAGTACTTGATCCTTTCTTCTTTTGTACAAGATGTCACCATCCATAACGTAATCACAGGCTAATCTTCTTAAAGTTCGCTTATCATTTTCAGTTGCCTGTTCTGAATATTTACGATCTCTCACATATCGCAATATATCCTGATACCAAGGGTTATCATCATTTTCTTCTTCCTCAATGTTACAACAGCTAGCTGGAGCTTCAAAGATACTCATCTGAATAGGTCTCATCTCTTCCTCTTTATTCACTCCAATCAATGAAGCCAAGGTTGCTAGAGCATCTGCCATCTGGTTTTCGTCTCGCGGGATATAATTAAAAGTGATGTCATCAAACTCCTCAAGTAACCCCAAAATTATCTTTCGATAATTGATCAATTTAAGAACCCTTGTCTCCCATTCACCTCTAAACTGATAAATTACCAACGCAGAAATTACCAACGCAGAGTCTCCATAAACTTCCAAGGTTTTTATTCCTCACTCTATAGCTGCTCGGAGTCCCATGATGCATGCTTCATACTCAGCCATATTGTTTGTGCAATCAAAATCCAACTTGCATGTGAATGGATAATAATCACCATTTAGGGACACCAAGACTGCCCCAATCCCATTTCCTACTGCATTGGATGCCCCATCAAAACTCAACTTCCAAGAACAATCCTCTGCAGTTGCCACACACATCAACTCCTCATTTGAGAAATCAAAGTTCAATGGCTCATAGTCTTCTAGAGCTCTACTAGCTAGAAAATCCCTATTGCACTTCCTTTTATAGCTTTCTGACTCATATAAACTATGTCAAACTCTGAAAGCAGAATTTTCCATCTCGCCATTCTCCCATTCAACGCTGTTGATTCCATCATACACTTCAAAGGATCAAGTTTTAAAATAAGCCAAGTAGTATGATATAACATGTACTGTCTCAACCTTCAAGTCATCCAGATTAAAGCACAACATAGTTTCACAATGGGCGAATATCTCATCTCATACTATATAAATTTCTTACTGAGGTAGTATACCACCTTCTCATTTCTTCCCGACTCATCATGTTGACCAAGCACACATCCCATGGAATTACTAAATACCGACAAGTATAGAATTAATGGTTTATCTGAACTAGGTGGAGACAGTACTGGAGCGTTTAACAAGTATTTCTTGACTTTATCAAAGGCATTCTGGCATTCTTCATTCCAAGTACCTTGGTTGTGTTTTCTAAAAAAACGAAATATAGGGTCGCATTTCTCAATTAATTGTGAAATAAACCGAGCAATATAATTTAACCTTCCAAGAAAACCCCGAACTTTCTTCTGAGTACGTGATGGAGGCAAGTCTCGTATAGCTTTAACTTTGTCTGAGTCAACTTCTATTCCCTTTTCGCTGACCATAAAGCCTAGTAATTTCCCTAACCTAGCTCCGAAAGTACACTTTGCCGGATTAAGTTTTAACTGAAACTTCCTTAATCTCAAGAATAGTTTCCTTAAAACTTCAATATGTTCCTCCTCTGTTCGAGACTTGGCAATCATGTCATCGACATACACCTCAATTTCCTTGTGCATCATATCGTGAAATAAGGTCACCATAGCCCTCTGGTATGTTGCCCCTGCATTCTTCAACCCGAAATGCATTACCTTGTAACAAAAGGTACCCCACAATGTTATGAAGGTGGTTTTGTCCATGTCCTCGGGATGCATCTTTATCTGATTATACCCTGAGAAACCATCCATGAAGGAGAACAACGAATATCCCGCTGTATTGTCTACCAAAGTGTTTATGTGTGGTAGAGGGAAATTATCTTTGGGACTAGCTTTATTCAGATCTCTGTAATCAACACACATTCGTACCTTCCCATCTTTCTTAGGAACTAGTACAATGTTAGCTACCCATTCGGAGTACTCCACCTCTTGCAAGAATCCTGTATCGAACTGCTTCTTGACTTCATCCTTTATTTTCAACACGATATCTGGCCTCATTCTTCGCAACTTCTGTTGAACTGGCTTACAATCCTATCTTATTGAAAGATGATGCACCATAATATCAGTATTTAATCCTGGCATATCTTGATAAGACCATGCGAAGATATCCTTGAACTCACGTAGCAATTTGATCAGCCCTTGCCTCGTGTCTTCAGCAATATGCGTGCCAATTTTCACTTCTTTCTCTTCCTCTAGGGCTACACTCTCTATTGCCACTTTCTCATATGGCATGATTTGTTTCTCCTCATGTTTTACCATCCTCAAAAGATCCAAAGATACATCACAGTCCTGAATATCCTCAAAATCCTGAGATTCTTCTAAGCACATGTCTTGCTCGTGAAAGAAATTAGGATTCGATATATTAGTGCTCATGTCATTGATATCTAGGGATCTGTAAAGTATAAAGAATATAAAAAGAATGAATGAATTTAAGAATGATTATTTATGTACTATGAATGAAAGAATAAGAATTGTCAAAATTTGACGGAATATTGATTGATAAAAATGAAACAATACTCGTTGAATTGATAAAAGTTATGTTTTATTAAAAAGATAATAGATGATCATAAGCCTATTTCACAAATATAATTCTATTACTCCTAGGCTCTAGAGTAATAAGAATGTTTCGAGAATTATTCTGAAGAATTCCTAAAGACTACAGGAAGTTCCTCCGCAGTCCAATTATTCAAAGAGCTTCCCAGTTCTTAAGGACGAATACCCTCAAGGTTTCCTTATCTTGATCCTTCCTCTTGTACAACATTAATATGATGACTTCTTTCTATGATTAACCCTCTCGATATGAAGGTTCAGGATATTGGAGGGAATGTCATCGGCTCTCACTCTACTTCTCTTTAATTAAGGCGCGCCCTTCTTCCCTCTTGACGTTTCTCAACCTCTTTCCTCCTTTGCTTATAGTCTGGCTTGAAACCTAAACCAAAGCGATCCTTCTTCTCTTTCAGTTCAGGGATCTGAGTCCCTCCTTGTAGGTATTTTCCTAACCCTTTTTCTAGTAAGGCTCCCTTTCTTGCCATCATTTGTAGAGCCATCCTCGTAGCTCTTGCTATCTTTGGCACCGGTAACTCACTCCCTTCTGAAGTGAAGATTGCATTTACAAACTCTAAAGAGTGAAAGGAACACTCAATAGACTCTTCATTTGTCTCAACATAAGGGACCTTGCTAGTGACTGCAGCTATAATGTCCTCCTCTGCATTGATGGTTACTAACCGTCCATCTGTCACTAACTTCAATTTCTGGTGCAATGATGAGGGCACCGCTCCCGCAAAGTGTATCCATGGCCTACCTAATAAGCAATTGTAGGAAGGCTTGATATCCATCACTAAGAAATCCACTTCGTATATATTCAGCCCAATTTTCAAAGGGATGTCAATCCTTCCCATCACCTTCCTTTCTGTACCGTCAAAGCTCTTACCACATTCTAACATGTCTTTATGTAAGAATCGTCAATGAGTAATCTATTCAATGTAGACAACGGTAAAACATTCAAAGCTAATCCATTGTCAACAAGCACGCTTGGGAGTGTGTACCCCTTGTATCGAGTAGTAATACACAAGGCCTTAGTTGACCCCCTGCCCCCCGGTGGGATTTCATCATCATTAAAATAGATGAAATTATCAGCACTTATATTATTCACCAACCGATCCATCTTATTAACAGATATGTTATGGGTGACATATGTCTTGTTGAGTACCTTCATTAATGCATCCCTATGCACTTCAGAACTCAGAAGTAGCACCAATACTGATATACGAGCCGGCTGCTTATGCAATTGCTCGACCATGCTATACTCGCTATGTTTAAGGAACTTCAGGAATTCCTTAGCCTCCTCCTCCTTCACCGGCTCATTGATGGGTACTTTGGTCTCTTTTTCCTTCTCGACCTTGACACCTTTTGTTTTGTGGGCTCCACTCTGATGCCTCCGTATCATAACGCTTCCCACTCCGCGTATGGAAACCTTCAACTTGCACGTCTTTAGATGCGTTGGCTATATTTTCTTCCTCCGGCACTGTCACATCACAGTCATAACTCCATGGTACTCTCTTGCTATCCTTGTAAGGGAAAGGAGTAGGCTTATGGATAATGACATTGGGCACTGCTAGTGTCCCCACCTCATTATTCCCTGGCAGGGAGATAATAATCCTTGGCCGGCTGGTTCCTTTTTGTTCATCTTCCAGCACATTTATTTCTCTTTTATAAGAGCTACCTTCAAAAATTTGTAGCTCTCTATTATCTATAAAGCCTTGCACCAAGTCTCTGAATCCTTCACAATTTTGGGTCTCATAACCCTCTTCTTCATGGAACTCACAGTAGTTTCCTGTTTTTTCTCTTTCTCTCCTAGAGGTTGTCATCCCTCTCTTTATCATTTCCTTCCAAATCACCTTCATAGGCATCCTCACCTCAGTAATATTTTCCTTCATCCCTCTCTCACTAGCTTTGCCAATGGCATTCACTCCTTGATTGTCATGATTTGGCAAAGGGTTTTCAATATTTGGGGTACTGTCAAATTTCACAACCCCTATCTTGATCAACCTCTCCACGGCCTTCTTGAATCCGGTACAATTTTCAATTGAGTGCCCCGATATTCTAGCGTGGTACTCCCATCTGGCATTTGCATCATACCATTTAGGATATGGAGGCTGTAATGGCTTCAAGTGGAAAGGAGCAATAGTATGTGCATCGTATAAGCATTGCTAAAGCTCACGATACATCACAGGGATAGGTGTGAATTGCATCCTCTCGTGCCTTGTGCCAGATTCCTGCCTTTGAGAACCCTGTTGCCCAACCGCAGCTACTTTGGGTTGACCAACTGTGACTGCCTTCGAGTTGAAGCTACTTGTGTTGTTCACCTCATTGTCTTTCCTCTTTGGGGCCGATCTTTTGGCTGTTTCCCCCTCAATTTTGCCACCTCTTATGGCGTTCTCAATCATCTCTCCTGCCATGACTATGTCCGTAAAACTTTTGGTAGTGCTTCCAATCATGTGAGTAATAAATGGAGCCTTCAGAGTGTTGATGAACAACATGGTGATCTCCTTCTCCAACAATGGTGGTTGAACTTGCATGGCAACCTCTCTCCATCTTTGAGCATATTGCCTAAAATTCTCATTAGGCTTTTTCTCCAACGTTTTGCAGCGTAATCCTATCCGGCGTCATGTCAGTCACATGATTGTACTATTGCATGAAGGCTTGTGCAAGATCCCTCCATGAATTTATTCTGGCCCGGCTTAACTGATTGTACCACCTGGCTGCTACTCCCACTAAGCTATCTTGGAAACAATAAATCAACAGTTGATCATTGTTCACATATCTGGTCATCCTCCTATAGAACATCGTAATTTGGGCCTCTAGGCAAGTAGTCCCATTGTACTTATCAAACTCCGGTATTTTGAATTTATGGGGAAGCACCAAGTCTGGGACCAAACTCAAGTCTTTGGCATCAACTCCATGATGCCCATCAGCACTCTCTAAAGCTTTAAATTTCTCCTCCAACCATCGACAACGCTCCTCCAACCGTTTTGCAGCTTCAGCTCTCAATTCTTCTTTTTCAACTATATCCAAGTCAGGAATGAGAGGATTGGTAGGGTTATCACCCAAATTGAATCCCAAGCCAGTTGGGTAATTCAAATGGATCCCAGCATCAACCGGCCCACGTTAAGGCCTTATATTGACAGATGGTCGTTTAGGAGGTGCCTCGGTTTGTGTAGGCCCGTGAGGTGGAGTAAAGCCTGGAGGATGATCCTCTTCCTCCTCACCAGTGATTGCCATAGGGGCTTTTCCCTTATCAGTGGCGCTCAGCAACTGAGCCATCTCAGTCATCATTTTCCTCTAAGCCTCTAGCATTTGTTCCCTCATGTCGTTTTGCATCTTGGTCAATTGCTCTTGCAATTGGTCCTGCATGTCCTTTTGTAGCTGTTCAAACCTTTGATCCATATTTCTAGATTTTGCACGAGTTCCGTACTGATGCGTGATTTCCAGATTTTCTTTTCTACTTCTCTGGTAATTTTAACTAATTAGGGTCTTTCTATAACTTTGAGTGCAAACGATGCAATGAAATGCTATGAGATGCAAATGCATGAATGCAAAAAGGACATCGATTCTGATTCAATCTCATTTAGAAGACTTTATTTAGAAAAAGAATATCTTTACATATAAGAGGATTACAAATACACTTTCGCCCTAATGCCCAAAGTTTTAACTCTATCTAATAAAAGGGCTAACTCTCGACCTACATCCGACGATGACTCATGGATCATACTCAATACATCAGCTCTTACTGCCAAGTCTCGAACATGTTTAGCTACCTCTCGGATCTGAATTATGGCTTCTCCAATAAGGTAATCTCTATCTCTGAATTGTTCTTTAGACTGGCACAGTTTTCCCTTTAAATAATCCTCTCGTGCCTCAAGCTGCTCGATAAAAAGCTTACCATCTTGCAACGCTGATTCCAACTCCTCAACTTTGCCTTTTAGCTTCTTTACCTCTACCGTGGAATCACGACTTCGTTGCAGATGAAGGGATCACCCAAGTTCAGTCGCCTTAGTTTTTAACCCTTGATTTTCTTGTTCTAAGGTCAAATTTCGTAACGGCATCTCTTGAAACTTCCTCTCTCAATATTCAGCTTTGGACTTTTCCTCTCGGACTTCTTTCTGCAACTGATCTGAAGACCCTCCTATTCTCGCTCTCTTCAAGGATATTTGTGCCTTTTTGTAATGCTCCTTTAAATCATCTCGATCTTCCTCAATCTTCTTTTTCTCTTTCCTTTCTTTTTCGACCTCCTTCTTTTGAACGTCGACGTCTAGGCTCAAGTATATCTTTTCTTCCTTGAGCTTTGCTATCCTCTTCTCAAGCTCCAAGTTTTTTCTCTCGAACTCTTGCTTCATAATTTCTAACTCCGAGGCATCACTTACAAATATTCCTCCATCGGTCGAGCTCTTTCCAAGCTTGGCCTAGGAATGTTATCATTAATCCTTCTACCTCTCCACTCGATGTACCCCGGAGTCTTAGCAGGGCTAATAGCTACTCCCTTTAATCGACAAGTCTTGTTCCAAGCACTAGATATCTCACTGACTTTCCTCTGTAGTCAGCTCCTCTATATACGAACTCACTTTGAACCAAACCGTAAGTTGTCAGTATGAACTGTCTCAATCCATGTTGCCTCAACACAAGTAAAGGGGCATAACCAATGGCACCCCAAATTCCCAACAAAGGGACCCAATCAAAACTACCACATCGGTAAAGAATCTCACCAGGAATCATCCATGGAGCTCTCCACTCCACATCTTTTGACTGCAGTTTCTGAAGTAGCGTTATCCAATTTTTCTCAGGAACATTAACTCTCCTAGTTGAAGCTGCTATGTCTTTCAACGGGGAGTAATCCTCAAAGAAAACCCGACAAACCACTCTATCTATCAATCGAAAGTGACTGTAGAACCAAGCTAAAAGTAACTGAGCACAACCAACAAACCTGCCTGCGCTGGCTCTCCTACATGCATTCAAGGACCTGAATGTCTCCGCCAAAATTGCAGGAATAGAAGTGAAACATTTGCTAAGTCAATGGAAGAGATCTGTGGTCGCCTCGTCCACATATCCCAAGGCCTTGGGGAAAACCATCAATCCGTATATGCTTAAGGCAAAAATGTCTACCCTCTTCGCCTCGTCTGGATGTGTCTGGATCAGATCTTTCAAAGCTCCCCACGGAATGCACTTACTTTCACCCTTCTCCTTAATTCTAGCCATGATCCACTGCTCGCTCATCCCCGTAATGGTCATCAGTTTCTTACCAAAGGTTGGGATACAAGCAGCTCGAGAATAAATCCTATCACACTGAAATCTAGGACACCGAAGTAAGGCTGTGTACTCCTCCACAGTAGGCACTAAATATACCTCCCCAAAGGTAAAACAACGTATCTTTGGGTTCCAAAATCGAAGCGAGAGCTCGAAACAAGTTCTCATCAACCTGAATATCAAACAAATAGGGCAAATCTCTGTACTTACCGTAGAATGATTGCTTGGTCTCATTGCCCCACTGATCCCAAATCGCCTTAAGCTCCTGCAGATTATTCTGTGTGACATTGACGCGAGTGTAGTTTGACAGTTCTGACATATATCCTACAGTTATGCTATCCCTTTTTCTAAGCTGAGTTTGCTCAAACCATCTATGGACATTAGCGTTGCCCTCCACTCTATCAAGAAGTCCGTTCTCCATAATAAAACTTTCTAACTTAGAAAACTGACCATGAATCGATACCTTTTAGATGCAAAATGACATGCACAAAAGAAATAAAACAGTTAGTATCATATGATATTAATAAACACAAAGATAACCTAAGTATAATTCTATCTATATTGAGCTCTTACGGTTTTTCTACATGTGGTTTGTTTTTAAAGTTTGAGGTACCCAAACAAGCAGATTCCTCGATCCTTACCCATTATAGGCTCATTTGAATTGAGTTCAGTTCAGGGGAATACATTTTCCTATAGCTACACGGAGATGAAAATCTCATGAAACCATAGGTACGGATGTATCCCGAAAGTGATCCACTATCTTGCACGGAGGCGAAAACCTCACGAAGGCGTAGCTTCTCACTCCCACTTAAGGGTGTGACCACAACAATCATGCAAATGTAATGCTTACCAGAATATAACAACACATGCAATAATACAAACACATGTAATGCAAAGAGGATTAAATTCTAAAATTTTTAATTTTCGACA
This sequence comes from Gossypium anomalum, assembly GCA_025698475.1. Classification (NCBI taxonomy): domain Eukaryota; kingdom Viridiplantae; phylum Streptophyta; class Magnoliopsida; order Malvales; family Malvaceae; genus Gossypium; species Gossypium anomalum. The sequence continues at coordinate 72,008,210 of CM046965.1, read as the reverse complement.
TTAAGACAAGAGCTAATCAATTACACGGCTTGACTCTCTTATTAGTCCCCAGTGGAGTCGCCAAGCTGTCGAGACCATTTTTAAATCGAGTTTTGGAAAATGGGAATCGACTTTAAGAAAAAAACGAAAATGGGAGTCGCCACCAATCTTTTTAGGTGTGATTGGATCACCTTATAAAATGTTTTGTTTTAAAACATTAATTTTGATCTACGAAAGTTTAGAAAACAGATTCGGGAGTCGGTTACGTACGAGGAAGGGTTAGCACCCTCATAACGCCTAAAAATTGGTACCTAATTGATTATCAAATGTCCTTAATGTTGGAAGTTTAAAATTTTTAAGATGCAATCCTCTTTATAATATTTTAATTTTGAAAATTAGGATTCACTTGTGTCAAATGAATCACAATATTACATCCAATAAGTTAGGAAGTAGTATTTTTAAGACATTCGAAGCTAAGCTAGCCCCTCTTGAAAATCCCTATCTTAAAACGACAAAACGCCATATCTAGTAAGTTAGGACACAACGTTTTGAAATTCCAAGACAGTTGTTCATATTTTGAAAACCTTAAAAACTTAGAAGGATACTTGACTATTCGAACTCAACGAGAAAGGTCGCAATCCAATAAGTTAGGGCACTACCTTTCTCGAAGTTTCCAAATACCAAGCATTGCCTTTTTATTTTTGAAAACTTTTGAATCTCTTTTTTAATTAATGCATGAAGAACCATATATATACATTATAACATATAATATAGTATATTACAATAATAGGTAGCTAAAACATGCATTTAAATAATATGATAGCAATAATATAAAGGTCCTATACTAGATACATACATAAATATAGCAAATCTTAGTTACACAACAACATACATATTAAGATATACATAGCATATATTAAAGATGAATAAGCAAAATATACGAACATACAAAGTAATGATTAATTTAAAAAAGATGCATGATATATAATTAGACATATAAATATATATACAAAACAAATGCGATAATATATAAAAAATAATAATAATGTAGTAACATCAATCAAACAACACTTAATAATATTATGAAACTAGCATTTAATATATAAATGATATAAAATATAACAATATATAAAAGATTTAATTCGTATTAAAATATAAAATAAAATGGGTAATTATTTAAAAAATACATAAAATATAAATTAAAGAACAATATTTAATAAATTTCAAAATAAGTCATGTATAATAAAATAATATAAATGGTATATGTAGTAAAAGGTAAATTTTTATAGCATGTAATATAAAAGTATACAAGTTAAAAATATATAATAATAATTTGCCGATTTTTAAAAAAAATTATATAACAAGTAATTTAAAATAAATAATAATAATATATATAAATATGAAATAATATAGAAAAATAATAATATAATAAATAAGATTTATATGTATATAAAAATAATATTTATATTAAAATAAAAGTAATATGTATAAATTACTTTAAAATTCAAGGAAAATATTGTATATTGAAGAAAAATATGAGCTGTTATAAGACTAGGTAAAAATCAGCTAGCATGAATTTTAATTAAAAGTGGTAAAATTGCAAGTTTCGGGTTTAGGGACTAAATTGCAAAAAGGGTAAACTTTGAGGGTAATTTTGTAAAATTTTCATTATAAAGGGTTATAAGATAAATTAATTATTTTAAATGCTATAATGAGATTAATTGAATAAAAATATTTATCTAGATTAAGAAACAATTCGAACAGACAAAAATCGCGGAGAAGTCAAAGTGGCAGAATAGTGGTCGGTTCGTGTTAGAAGTCATTTATGAGTTCAGGTAAGTTCGTAACTTGGTTAATTCAATTAGTTATGGTTTCATTAAATTTAATATCTATTTGTCTATATATGTAACACCCCTAACTTGTATCCGATGCCGGAATAGGGTTATGAGACGTTACTGGACTTATAACTCAAACATTTATACATTTTGAATCAAATATCTCAACCAATTTAAAACCATTCATATACAATCACATAGTCTTTAATATGAGCTTTGGGGCTGAAAACAAACATTAAAAGTGGTCACACGCTCGTGTGCCCCGGCCATGTCACTCACACAGCCAAGAGACACGCCCGTGTCTCAGGCCATGTGGATATTTGAAATGGGATCACATGGCCATGTCCTAGCCCGTGCCCAACCCCGTGTAACTCTCTGACTTGGCTCATACGGCCAAACCACACGCCCGTGTGTCAAGCCGTGTGCCTCTCGAAATGGACTCACACGCCCATGTGCCAAGCCGTGTGCTAGGCCGTGCCAAAACTGGAGGGTATACTGACTTGCACCACATGGCCAACCACACGCCCGTGTGCCAGGCTGTGTGAAGCTACTAACTTGGTTTCTAATTTAGCATCAGGGGGCACTGCCGTGTGTCACACACGGCCGTGTAACCTGACCGTGTGTCACACACGGCTAAGACACACGCCCGTGTCTCTGCTCGTGTGGACAAAAATAGGCTATTTACCAAGCCATTTTGCCACCAAATTTGCATATACCTACACCAATTCAAATAGAACCAAAACAAGGCAAAACTAGACATTCAATCAACCTTAATCAAGCATGAATCATACCATTTCAATACCCACAAATACAAGCACATCAATACCACATTATGCCATTCAATTTCTTACCAAAATTCAGTTTCTCATATCATCAATACAACCTCTTTCAAATATGCATTTTTTTGCCTAGATTCACTAGCATACCAACATTCAAAACTCAACTATTTGATATCCATATTACCTATTACCAACAAGCATCACATATCCATCATTCAACATATCACACAAGTCATATACACACATATATATACATAACCTCATCAACTAAAATAAGCCAACTCTCATGGCTATACACAAAACCAATTACTTAACATTTACAAGCCAACACAAATGACCAAAATCTTTACCAACATATACCAAAATGACTATATATCCTATACATGCCATATATCCATAAACTTAAATTTAAAAGTACCAAAGTGATAGTTGGATAGTGTGATAAAGTCTCTGATGATTCCTGAATCTGAGCTAGCTTCGATTTCACTAATAAACACTAAAAAATAAACAATGTAAGCTATAAAGCTTAGTAAGCTCGTATGGAATCAACTTAATTAATCATAAATAGACAAATCAAACAATTTAATAAATCAACACATAGCTTATATTAGCTAACAAACCTTCTACATGTTCAAGCATAAGATTAGATGTGAAATTTACAAGTTTCTTCAATTCAAGCTTATACGGTTAATGTACATACCTGTACCATCTCTTAACAATCTCATATTCATCCACCTCTTTAACATACCCGTTGAACCATTTGGAATACTATCGGATACTCGAGAATCTCTCACCCTAAGTGCCACATACATAGCCGAAGCTATCTCAAACTCGTATCACATATACTGCTCACACTAGAGCTATCAATGGGTCTGCTCACACAAGCTGATGGTCATGACGAAGCTACATGGTGCTGCTCACACAAGCTGACTAGGATTTGCAACACATGCCCGATAACTCAGCCACCGATAGGACATACGGACCAGCACCCAAATCACATGATGTAACACCTCTAACCCATATTCGTTGCCAGAACAGGGTCACGAGGTATTACTAGAGTTTATAGAACATTTTTAGATAAATTGAGTCAAACACTATTCATTTTTGAGATTAGTCTTAACGTCCTTTAAATGGACCTTCGAGGCCCAAAAATAGGCATTAGAATAAATTCAGGACTAATCGGTATCTTGGGGAATTTTTTTCGCGAACTTCCAAAATTTTTCTTACTTATAGGAGTCACACACTCGTGTGGACAAAAAAAGGCTATTTTTCAAGCCCTATTTCTCACCCATTTCATCAAAACCTGCACAAAACTTTCCCAATACTAACCAACCAATTCAAGCATGATTTACAAGCCAATTTCAAACATTTAACATGATATGTATGTTTTAAATCTTAACTCATATCTTACATTTCCATAACATACATGTTTAAATCTAATTACCCCAAAATGTACCAAGCATACATTTATAACCATAATTTACTTTATAAACATACCAAAATCAAGTCATTACTAGCCATTCCAATGGCTAGATTACATTCATCCAATTCATCATTAACATTGGTACTAGTTGCCTATACATGCCATTATACCAAAATAAAAACATTTTTGTATACCAAAATGAGTAGGTTAATAGTGTGATGATGCTCCAACTTATCTCCAACCTTTCCGAGCTTCCGAGCACTATAAAACATAGAAAATAAAACCTAGTAAGCATTTAATTCTTAGTAAGTTCATGTAACCAGAAACTAACTTACCAAGTATTTCCATTAAATTTAATCAAACATACATGCGTTCAAGCAAATAAACCATTATCCTATCACATACAACTTCATCATCAAAGTTAGTCAAACAATTACACATAATATCATCGCATAGATGAGCTCACCATATCATAATTTATACTTGCTTATGATTCCATACCATATATACATTTTCAAGAGAAATTCATTCAAACCCATTAACCACTTCCAAGTTTTTCTTGTTGAATTTATCTGAATATCGATGGATACTCTCGTATAGTACACTTAACGTGTACATAACTCTCGAGCTACCCTTTTTAAATCATTTGGGCAATTCGTATGCTTCGATGCTCACATAGAGCTACGGTAGTCCACAACATATGCGGAATTACTACCAATTACTATACATGTGCTTCAATGCTCACACAGAGCTACGGTAGTCCACAACATATGCAGAATACTACCAATCCTCGATGCTCACACAGAGCTACGGTAGTCCACAACTTATGCGATATTACTACCAATTACTATACTCATGGAATTTTGTCTCATAATGCCCGAGAGACTTATCAGGATTACTCATCCGAGCTAAATCCTGTCTGCTGCAGAATCACCATTACAATATTCCATCTAATTTCCTTAATTCAATCGGGACTTATCCCTTTTCTCAAGTCATATTGAACATACGATCATATTTTATATATTAAATATTCAATTAACATTCATATCATATAATCATACAATCCAAACATTTCAAGAATCAAGTTACATGAACTTACCTCGATACTTGTTTGTATACAAAAGTCTCCTAATCCGAGACTTTTTCCATTCCTCGATTTAGTTTCGTATTTGAGTTTTCTGGATCTAAATAAATAAGTTTAATCATCAATTTTGATACATTTCATATTCATTTAGACTCAATTTACACTCTAGGAAAAATTACTATTTTGCCCTTAAATTTTTCATTAATTCCAATTTCGTCCCTAGGCTCGAAAAATAAAATTCATGCAATCTAACCCTTGTTTCAAGCCTAGCTTAAATTTCCATATATCATTTACAGCACTTATGTTTCACAAAATTCAAAATTTTTCTTTAAATTTCACAAGTTTATAATTTAGTCCCTATTGCACAAAACTTTTAACTTATTCTTCAATTTAATCCTTTTCCCAATTCTAACTTGAAATTCTATCAATTCAACCCCTAATTCATCAATTAATTAAACATAAACCATGTCCAAAAATCTACTAATTTTCAAAATTTCAACATATACTAAGTAGTATTTTGTTCTAGCATCATAAAAATTCAAAAATTATAAGAAAATGAGTTAAATTGACTTACCAATTTGAGTTTAAACCTTAAAAATCCCTAATTTTCCCTTTCTTTTTCTTTCTTCCTTTTTCTCCCCTGTTTCCCTACCTATTCTATTTCTTCTTCTTCTTCTTTTTTCATTTGTTTCTTTTACTTTATGTTTTTTATATATAATATAATATATTATAATAGTAATACTTAAATATTAAGTTTATATATTAAGATATATTTTAACTAAAAATCTTATATTTTTCCTTATTAAACCGCCTCAACTATAATAATGGCATAATTGCCTAGTTAGTCCCTTTAGCTTTTCTTTAATCTATAATTAAACTTTTACCTCTATTGCAATTTAATCTTTTTACCTAATTATTTTTAATTCAAGCAAATTCACTTAATAAAAACCTAATTAACTACACAACTAACTTTGTAAATATTTATTAAAAATATTTATGAATCCAATTCATCAGAACTGAGTCCCAAAAATGCACTTTTTTTTTTAAAATTTGGTTCTTTCTCTAATTAACCATATAGTCAATAAAATTTTCTTATCAAAATTTTCATGCAACCTTCCTATCATAATATAGACCATACCATAATATTAAAATAAATTTTCTTTCTAGCTCGGATTTGTTGTCACTAAACCACTGTTTTGATTTCATTGAAAAATGGGCCATTACACATTACCCTTAATGACATGTCATTCGTATCCTAAACTATTCCTAAGGTTTAATCGGGATTTCACACTTGCCGAATCGTTGCATGTCTGTAGTGTCAAAATCACAATTTATGCAATATCAAAGTATTTAAAACACAAATATAACAATGTTTATTACATACAAACTTACCTCGAATGCAAAAACGATGAATTAAGTTGATTAATCTGAAACTTTGTTCTTTCCCTGATATTAATCCGTATTTCACCTTTCTTGATCTAAATGTAATCAAAATTAACTTATTTATTAATCTCTCTATTCAATTTAATCCAATACGTACATTAAGGAAACTTTACACATTTTCCCCTAATGTTTCAACTTTTTACAATTTAGTCCTTATTTCATAAAAATGCAAATTCATACAATTCAATCTCAACCCATCATAGCCTAATATTATTTAGACTCATAGCAGCCCATAACTTTCATTATTTCACACAATTATCACATAATTTATCACATTTCACAATTTAACCATTATGTGACAATTTCACTAAAAATCGCTTAACAAAAAGTGTTTATTACACAACAAGGTTTCATTTTCTTCCATTAAACTTCACAAAAACTAACATGCTTTCATGGAAAAACCCTATCCTTTCAACAAAATTGCAAATTAGTCCCCTCATTAGTTAGCTTAAGCTACAACGGTTCCAAAAACATAAAAATCATTAAAAATGAGTAAAAAATCACTTACATGCAAGGATAATAGTTGGCCGAACCTTAGAAAGTCTTAAATGGTTTTCTTTGTTTCTAATTTTGGTGGAGAAGGTGAAGAAGAAAGATGATATCCATGTATTTTTATTTGTTTTACTTTATTTATTTTACAATTTACTTATTTAACCTTATTTATAAAACATTAAAATCACCTAATGCATGTCCATAAATGTTCACTCATATTACCAATGGTATAATTACCACATAAGGACTTCCACTACTTAATTTCATATTCCTTTAGTACTTTTAGCTATTAGAACATCATTTTTGCACTTTATACGATTTAATCCTTTTTATCGAATTGAGCACTCAAATAATAAAATTTCTTAACGAAACTTTCACACAACTATACTACCATGTCGTAGACATTAAAATAATAATAAAATAAATATTCTGACCTCATATTTGTGGTTTTGAAACCACTATTCTAATTTGACTAAAAACGGGTTGTTACAATATATGTGAATCAAAATGTATTGGTTTGAAGGAAATGATTAATACCATGGTTGAAAGGCACTATGACACTATACCAGGATTAAATAAGACCATAGTTGAAGGAAATTATTGTAAGAGTATGCCCAAAGATCAATCATAAGATGGTTGTAATAGCATATTTGATTTACCATGTTTATTAATATAAGGCGTTTCCATTATTATTTCAGTTTCTTTTCTGTGTGTATAAATAAACTGTTTTATAATAATGTCCTGAGAATAATATGATTGTTTTTAAAAGATCCTTAGTCAAGTATTGTTGTTGACTAGGACAACAATAATGCATTAAGACTAACATATAGTTGATTGATGATAAAGAGTTGTCATTGATATGGAGTGTCAAAATCAATGCATGAGTATGTGTGTTAGAGAACAACATATTGGACTGACCCGCTATGAGTATGTTTCTTAGATTATTATGTAATTTTCACAACATTACTCATAGTGATTAATATGTATATGATCCTTGGACTTGAGATCATCATTATCCCAACATCATGAGTTGTATATTTTGATACTGTCAAATGTATGACGTAACTGGTTGTTCTATAAAGCCTGATGTTGGATATACCATAATTTATGTAGAGGGATATGGTTGATCAATATAGAATAAATCCCTCCTACATAATGGGAGTAATATCTTAGGCCACTTGATTGAGTGAGACTAGAAATACATGGCCATGCTCCAATAAGTTTATATGAGATGTCATACTTATTTGTATATCATAGTCTACTCAAGATATCAAGAAACATGAGATAGACTATGCAAGTATGACTATTCCATGACTTGTGTTCATTCCAGAGATAAAGGACTTAAGGATTAATGCATGAAAGGTAAATCACAAAAGGTTATGTCGAATCATGACTTATTGTAACTTAGGTAGCAATGATGCATTGCTAAATGCCACTTATTCTATGTAACATTAGATTCGTTCTAATATTACTGCTAACGTTACAAGAGCCTACAGGGTCACACCATATGGTTGAGATGATCGGAATAAAACATAGTTGGTATTGTGTGTGATTTTCACATGAATTAAATTAATTATAGAATTAATTTAATTGGGCAATCAAATATCGAACATATTATATGTACAAGGATGTTGTACACATAATGAGAACATAATTCTATTAATATATGAATTTGGTTCGTATATAAATTTAAATAAATATAGTTTACCGAAATTTTTGTTATAATTAATGTAATTATAATTTTTGGTTAAAACATTATTATATTTACTTATTTTAAAAATTTGTGAATTAAGATTCGATATAAATATACCAATTTAAAAAGGGAGTTATACAAGGATTAAAACTACCTCGAAAACCTAGTTTTGTGGTCTAGCAGCCGTCAAGCAAAGAACTCTCTAAAAAATAGTTTTGGGGACTTCTTCCATTCATTGTCAACTGGGTGGATTACGTAGAGGTCGGCATCTAAAAAGTTGCGACTTGGTTCGATAGTGGTTCTGAATTCTCGTTGTTGAGGCGTCGTTGTCTACTCAGATTGAAGTTTCGGTAATTTTGAAACCATCATTATAATTTCATTTTTCCTGATTCATTCCTCGCACATGGATCCATGGTTTGGATTGCCAGAATTTTATTTTTTCGCTACGCCTTGGGGGCACCGGCTTTCCTGCAATTATGGCATCATACCGAAGACAAGTAAAACCATAGCTAAAAGACGTTACGGCAACACGATTTTAATGAATAAGACCATAGTTGAAAGTTGTTATGGCATCCTGATTCTAACGAGTAAGACCATAGCTGAAAGACGCTATGGCATCATGAATAAGATGAATAAGACCAGGGTTGAAAGACATTATGGCAACACGACGTAAAATGAATAAGACCATGGTTGAAAGACACTATGGAATCAAATCAGGAATGAATAAGATCATGGTTGAAAGACACTATGGCATCAAGTCAAGAATGAATAAGACCATGGTTAAAAAACACCATGGCATCCTTCAACCATTCGGTTGTGATATGTATTATAAGTATGAATATGAAATAAATGTTTTGATTGCTATAGTTTGTTAATGAATATTTATGCTTTGTGTGATTATATGTTTTATATGTCTATAAATATGTTAACTAGTGATGTTTGTGGTGTGTTTAGGGAATTAAATGGTTATATGAGTATTATCTGAGTAGTCAATATTATTCCATTTGGTTCAACAGGTAAATAAAGCGTAAATGAGTATATGAATATATAATATGAATCATGATTTTGGATAATGAAATGAATTATAATGATATGTGGAATTGAAAGGAAAATATGGTTTATTGTACATATAGAAGTGATGAATTATGAAAAGGAAATGTTGTCATGTTATATACCATGTTTTGGTTGGAATTACATGTGCATTGCTTCACCAACTAACAATGTGAGGTGTTGTGTATAGGAAAGGAATTTTGACCATGACTAAACTAAACTATGCTTAATTTAATGTATTTGGTAAGTTTAAATTTCCTTTATACTGGCTTACTAAGCACTAGTTGCTTAAACAATTATTTTCTTTGTTTTGTAGATCATCGAAAAGCTCGATCAGTTAGAATCTTCGTCGAAGCACAACCACACTATATATTAACCATTTTGGTAAATTTTGTATAATTTGGGCTAATGGTTATAAATGGCATGTATAGGGTTGTATGTTTATTTGGTATGTCTTGGATTGTGCTAAGCTTTTGTGTGTGCCTTAATGCTTTTGTTGATGGTTTATATATGAAGTGTATTTATAAGATGTTAATGATTGTGCATGGCCTTTTGAAATTAGGAAGGAAATGGTTGATTAATGTGTTCTTGGATATGGATATTTGGTATACTTGAAGTATGTTAAATGATTGAACTTGTGATGTTAAATTGATCTAGGTTAGGGGTTTGAAATATGGTGCCTTTAAATGGCATATTGGTTAGAACATATAGGATGGTTGAATTGGTATATTTTATATATGCTTAAGGTGTGTTTTGGTCATATGAATGTGTATGGGAAAGGTTTGCTTTGGTATGCAAGTATAGTTTTTGAAATGGCTTGTTTTAGGGGCTAAATTTGAAACACACGGCCTGAGACACGGGATGTCACACGATCGTGTGTCATGTATATTTTAAGTACAGGTGTAACACCCTAAACCCGGCCCAGACGTTACGGCCTGATTCGGCGTGTCACATTGAAGTGTTTTAGCAAAAACTGTGTTTTCATTGAAAACCTTTCTTAAAATAAGAGAGAATCTTAACTAAAAACTTGTTCAAACATAAGATTTGATGAAAATAAAGCACTTAGAAATTTTAGTTACGGAGGCATAGAAAACATACTATAACTTAAGAAATCCATGTTCAACTTCTCGTAGATACAATGAAAATAATAATAATTCAAGTAATAATAACATAATGAAAACCTTATTACAATCTGGTCTGAGCATACTTAAAAAGAAATAAAAACTTAAATGCTTAAAAAAAACCAAGTCCGATTTATCTTGCTATCCGGCCACCCAGAGTCCCTCCTGACATCGAACCTTCTACTAGGCATCACCTGAAAATAAAATAAAAGAGGAGGTGAGTTTTCGCAAATTCAGTGTGTACAACCCTCTATGAAGAAAAAAAAGCATTCAAAGAAGAATCATCAAACATGCAATGCAAACCCATCCAAATTATCCATCCGCTACACACCAGCTCCGTCCCCCGTCACACCATGTGGAGATATAAATATCGACCCACCCAGCCCACACACTAATGGTAGTCGGCTTGCGGAACTACCTTCATTTACATATTGGGTTTTAAAAGCCATCTGTGGATCCACGTTTGTCAAGCAACCATGCGATCTTCATATACTTCCTCCGTTCCATATTTCTCATCCCATATGCAACCTAAGCAGAATATCATATGTGTGCAGCAAATAGGCATGTCACATTCAATAAACTTACATTTAACACATAAGGGTATTTTGGTCATTTTTGCCCTTAGGGGCATTTCAGTAATTTTCCCTTAATTATGCTTTTCACTTACCTTGGCCCGTTAACAAGTCCCGCGAGCTAAGATGAACGAATACTATGCACCAGGTAGGATTCTAGAGAAGAGGAGGTGGGTCATTCAGACCGCTTAAGTACCAAGCACTCCCTACATCCAATCCTAAACATGCATATACCCGTTGACACATCTTAACCCTATGACTTGTCCACGGTCGCAAAATATTAATTAAGTCTTATGTAGTTATCATATACTAGGCCCAAAACCCCTTACAAAGCCCAAACGAATTTACATACCTGTATCTGGCCCATTAAGCCCAATCATATTCATATGACCCATTAGGCCCAAATCACTTGTATATGGCCCATTAGGCCTAAATCACATTTATATTTATGCTCAGGTACAAATTCCTATCACATAGCATCAATATTCAATTTTTGCTTATTGTGGTCCCAACAGCCCGTCGGGCCCATTTAGCCCATTCCGACTCGTATGGCCAAATCACAACCCAAGTCCACGGAATCGCCCGTGGGTCTCAGGAAACCTATCGGTCTCTCTCTTACGAGTGTTCACGCACTCGCAAGACTACCGTAGCCAAACTTTCAGCTTTTTGGTATTTCGGCATTTCGGCATTTCGACTTTTGCCGATTCATAGTATGTGTGCAGTGTATGTACACACCTGGTAAGCAAGCGTGATGCGATCTCCTTAGCCCAAACCTACAATTGATAACACTCAAAGATTAATCTTACATACTTATCGAATACTTTACCAAAAGCCAGAATCTCACCTTAACCTTACCTTGCGCGATAAGTATAACAACCCCATCACTAACCACGATCAACTCCTAGATCTGCACCAATCGTAACTATTAAAACCAGAATAATAGGTGACTCGTATCCAACACAAGTCCTCTTACCTTACTATGGCTATTCGGCCAACCTTAGCCAATGGATGAGGAATACTTACCAAAACCGCAAACACCTAAAAAGTAATTTGGCAGAGAGCCAAGATCCGAGATCCGATACTAATTCCCTACCAAATTTGATTAAAAGAGTAAGGGACAATAATCGATACCTAGCAAAGAAAACTGATTTGAAGAGCAAAACTTACACTAGATTCGATCAAAGAGTATTCAGTCCTTGAGAGATTCGGTTTTTCGGCTTTTCAAATTTAGTATGGTGAATAAGGTTTATTTGGTATAGATTAAAGAAGAAGAGTAGAAGAAGAAATCGGATAAGTGAAACAAAGAAAATTGTATAGAGAAGAATAGAAATCGGCAGGAAGAAAAGAAAAAAAACAAAAAGGTTTTTGGCTTTTTGGATCTTGAAAAGAAAAGGGTTTTCGGCTTTTGGGGAAAGGGGTTTCTGGCAACAAGGTGAAGAAGAATTTTGGCAGTAGCCTGGCAACCCTGTATTCGGCCCCTATTTATAGCCCTTATAGCTGAATTTTCCATGCCCAATTCCCAATTTAGCTCTATCACTTCTCCCTTCTCATCTCCTCATTTTTCTCCCTGATAACCCCTTGATCTTTTCCTTAATTTTCTCTCCTGAACACTTCCCTTGGAGTTCTCTTTCACGCCACTACCATCCTTCTAGAAGGCCAAAATTAAACTTCTAAAAATACTAAGCTAGGATTCGAACCTTGGATCTCCTTGCTAGCTACTAACGCCACCTCCCTGCTCTCTAAGTGGCGTCACTTAGCCACTTTTCCACAAGGCTTTTTGATGCTATTTTTCTCCTATTTTTATTTAAAAGCCCAACTACTTGCCAACCCTGATTCTTTTAATAATTAAACTATAATTTCATTTATTCCTAAGTTCGAACTCAAACCTTAATTAAGACCTACTATAATTATCACATGGCTAGGAACATAAAACACAATTTTTATCAAAATTAAAAACAAAGAAATTTTAGGATTTCGGGATTTTTGGGGCGTTACAACAGGTTTCACACGGTTTGAGACACAGCTTACGACATGGTCGTGTGTCTTAAAATAATTTGTCACATGGCCTGTGACATGGCCGTGTGACCCTACTTCGAATGCCACACAATCTGGCCACACAGCCGTGTGACCCCTACTTTCCCAATTTTTCAAGTTTTTCCTAAAATTTTCTTATTTATTCAAAATAATCCTTGATCATTTTTAAATTATTTTTAGGGTCTCGAAAGCTCAATTTAAGGCCCACATGTGTATGTTTTCTATAATTGGAATAAGTTATTGGAAATTTATACTTAAGTTGAATTATTGTTCTATTTTGAAGTTTAAGGTTATGTTTTGTTCAATAAAGCTCCGTAACCCTAATTCGGCGACGAAGATGGGTTAGGGGTGTTACAAAAACATTAATTTAATCTTCATCTGATACAGCTTAAGGTCAAAATATTCCACTAAAGCCATTATAATACTTTCTCTAGTGGACCCTTTTAATGAAATTCGTTCTTGAGGTTATTGAGTTTGCTATTTTGGAACAATTCCTTCATCTTGATAGGAAGTTGTTTAACATTGTCTTATTGAGGTTCTAGATTCACTTCTTGATCAATGATAGATATGAGAACCTGAACATCATTAAAAGTGATAGTACGAACTGAGTTAGAATCCAATTCATCCTCAAAAGCAATGTATCTAGCATTATTTCTCCCTTCAAACTCAACATCCTCAAAAAGTGTTGCAGTTCGCATCTCAAAAATATTCCTAATTGTGGGATCATAAAACTCATAGCCCCTAGATCGCTCAAAATTTTCTTGACCTTTATACTTCATAGACATCAAAGAAGTTAGAAGTGATATCATCTCAACCTTATTATTTTTGGCAAAACTTTTCTCAATTTCGTCAAGGAAACCCTTGGTCTGAGTAATCTATTCAGATTTTGTTCCCTTAAAAGCTTCTAGAATGTTGTGCTCCATGATCACTAAACTCATGCAGTTTTAACAATCACACATCTAAAAATCCCTTTTAGCATCAATGGGTGCTTTTTGTAGTGAAAGGTGTAGGTTATTCTTCCCTTAGTGCAATATCTATGTCTATACAGCGAAACACTATAAGTGCCTTTTCCATTCCTAGAAATTAGTTTCACTAAGCATGAGTATAGAATTTATATTAACAGATATTGTGGCAGAAGAAGATGAACTAGCTAAATATAGAACAAAATAGATAAATACAAGCTCACATGAATATTCATAAGTAAACAATAAATTCAAAATAATGGCTAATCCCATCTCAAGATACCAAACACAACATTAATAGCAAGTCTTTGGATAGTAATATTAATAGTAAGCTATACTCTTATTGTAGCAATCAAACATTAACAATAAATCATGTCAAATAATTAATATATCTTTGAAGTAACTTATTGCTCACATAAAGTACCTTATAATTGTCACACATTTATCACCACAGATATCGTTGAAATTCTACCAAATATTAACTTATCTTTGGGTCAATTAATAAACCCGTGAATCACAAAAACATATAGTCATCTTAATATTTTAAATAAACTAATCTACACAAAAGAGGTTACTTTGGCGACATTTTGTTTCAACTAATCTAATTAAAATATTAAACATCCTTAATTAAATCTAAAAGTCAAAATTTGAATTTATTTGTTTCAAAATATTTTAAATTTAAACCAAAATATTTTGAATTAATGTAAACATCATCCCAAGATATTGGACACTCCATTAATATTTCATCTTTGGACAAAATATTAACTTGTAAACGATACCTTGGTGTAAAAATAAAGTATTGACAATTAGAACATGTTGAATAATAAATCTTCCTTTGGGCCGATTTATTACTCACATATAAAACCAAATAATCGTCACATGTTTATTACGACAGTTGCACATGTAATTGTTTTTTTAAATATTAACCTTTCTTTGGGCCGATCAATATTATCATAGCTTAAATTACATGCACACAAAATTTTATATTTTAAAATAAAAATATATAAATATACCAATATTCAAATTTAAAATTTCCATAACAGTCAAAGGTCAAAACTAAATTTTTTTTATTGCTTTATAGATTCTGAAATAATCCAAAATAAGGTTGTCTTAACAATGTAATAAAAAACCAAAAATATTAATCTTTGACTTTTTTTTTCCCAAAACCATATATGTCAAAGCCAAATAGAAATAATGTAGTGATTAAAGACCAAAAATTAGCAAACACATGTATTCATAGTTTTGACATAGACAAAACACTAAAGTAATTCACGCATATATGTGTATCCAAAATCAAATAGAAAAATTTACCCTATATATATCATGTAAATCCAAAATTATATTTATGATTAAATAAAGGTTCGCATGAATACTTGAAAAATATTTTCAAGCCAATAAATCTCAAAAACAAAATCATAATAGTTGACATATCCCACGATTCATACAATAAACCATATCATTACAATTTAGCCAAATATTTGAAATAATAATATGCCAAAAATCAAATACTCAATGAAAAATAACACAAATTCATCCTTAAAAAAAAAGTAAAATCATAATCTAAATAAATTGGTACATAAAAATCCTTTGAATCAAATCACTAAAAATCAACACTATGTGTAGATTTTATGCGAAATCCAAGAATAACTTTCTCGTTTAATTTCTCACATTGCCAGTTAACAATAAATTTACACAAGTCAATAGACATATTTGATACTTTATTGCCTCCATAAATCAAATTATATAAAATTAATTTTAAATCAAATTCTTTAAACACATATCATAACCAACATCAATTTGCATCAAAACAATACCCATCAAATCAGTTGGATCAAAATTTATAATCGTACCGTTAAAATCAATTTTAGTTCATGTAAAATAAAATCTCTACTGTAAACATATCATTATACAAGCTTAAGAAACAATAAATAAATAAATAATACTTAATGAACGAAAAAAAATTACCGAAAAGAAAATTAGAATTACAAATCGCATTCTATTTCTGAATCCAAAACCAAATAAAAAAATAGTAGCTCAAGCCACTAAATCTGAATAATCATAGAAGATAATTATAAATCAAATCAAATTTTTTAACCATAATGGATGAATAATAATTCACAAAAGACAAAATCAAGAATTGACAGTAGAAATTGCGTGGGTTTGGTCAAACAATAATTTCAATTTCAAAGGAAAACTTAAAGTTTCGACGTATCAACCCTATATTCTGTGAAATTTCTATTTTAAACCTTAAAGCTTTTAATATAAATCTAAAAGATTTAATGTGTATAAGTGAAACACCAAATTCATATATCAAATCCATAAAACTTGCAGAATGAATTAATCCATAAATAATAAAAAACAATTCATTCTCAATAGTTCGACATGATGAGGTTCGGATGCCACTTGTTAGGACCGTTAAAACAAAGTTTGATATAAACTTCAAACTGTAAACCAGGATTTATTATGTCAAATCATCAAGAACAAAACTAGATGCAAAAGCGTACCTGAATTCATTGATTTTTTGAAGTCTACGGATCTTGGGGTTTTGATCTTCTAAATTAGCACAAGAATGTGGCTCTCTTTTTTGAAGATGAGATATTATAAAAGTTACCTTATGTGTAATTTGGGAACCATAACCCTAATATATAACTTTTGCACATTAACCTAATTTCTAATCAGCCCATCATTAATTAGAAATTAGTTACTAGAGTATCTACCCATCATTAATTAGAAATTAGTTACTAGAGTATCTACACATATTTAGCCCATATTTTATTTAATAACTAAAGCCCAATAAGCCTTAACTAAATTAGACCGCTTTTAATTTGGGCTAACATTTTCTGATTGTAACGCCCTAAATTTGGGCTTAGAAGTTTTGGGTTTTGAGCATAGGGGTAGTGAGGAGGTTACACATATGTGTTTAGCTGTGCACTTTAGTGTCAGAATGGGCCTACTGGTATGGTGGTTTAGTGGAGTGTTAGTGTACCTTGAGATTCTGGGTTTGAGTCTTGAAGTGTGTGTCTTATTCCTTGTTTTGGTTTTTGTTATTAGTGAATAATTATAATTACTTATAATTATGAAATTTAGTGTTTTAATATTTAATTTAATTTTTATTTTATTATTTTTCATATCTTTAATTTTCTTTTCCCTAGACACGTCTCTTTTCCTTTTTTTTAGGAGGTTCTTTCTTGGTTTTTTCTTTTGGGAATTGCTGTGATTGTTTTAGAACGATTTGCCTGCGAACTTCGAATGGTCGCTCCTCTGTCACCTTTTTCGATCGCAAAAACAGGTGTGGGATTCGAACTATAACTACGCTATTTCTATTTGTTTATTCACCCCTCCTTAAAGAAATTTCGTCCCCGAAATTTCCAACTAACAAAACAGTCGTATAGACAAACTACACCATTACGCTCCCGCTGCGCACTCTAATTCCAAAACACTACCGTACTAAGCTTGAACTTGGGACTTCTCACACACACACTCAGAACACTTAACTACTGAAGCATACAGATATTACACACACGCAATTTCTATACTCAAATAAGGATATCCAAACATTTCCAATCATACCTGACTCAAAATCGTCGAAGACAATCTCGAACCCGGTGCTCCTTAGTCCCGCATCTGAGACACGCTCCGAACTTCGTCCAACAATCGCTCGAATGGTGCCTTTTACAATACTCACAGGATGGTATGCTCGTACCACTACTAGCACTACCGTTATTATCACTCGGATGCGTCTTAACACGCGTCGCAGTACGAGGCTCCATCCTGAGAGAAATGCGATGTCTCTTCTTCTCACAATCCATACATCTAGCTTGAAGCACTTCATTATTCTCCCTTATCCTAGCCTCAAACACTTCCTCTAGCACTTTCCTCACTAACTGGGTTAGTTCCTCAGTACCAACCTCCGGGTTATCGCTACCCGAGGCTAGCGAAATTGTATTGACTACTGGTTCCTGAATAGTCTCACACCCCGGAGGAGTAGACGACTCCTCGCGATCTTGCTTACCTTCAGAATCCATATCAGTAACGTCGCTGCCTTAGGAAATCTACATTTCCAGAACACACATAGAATAAATACAACAATCTATATTTCAAGTTTCACAGTTTCGAATTTCTACCTGAACCAGCATTAGAGTCTCAAATAGTTCATTTTTGTAAATCACTTTCGAAACATAAGCCATTTCAACTTTCTATGGTACAGTTTTTCAAATATTTTTCAAAATCAATTATTTGCGCACACGTTCACATAGTGACACAGGCCGAGTTTTTGCAAACCTGGCTCTGATACCACCAAATGTAACACCCCAAACACAGCTTAGAAGTTTAGACCAAATTCGGGATGCTACATTGATCACCGAAGTGATCGTGAGAAAATTTTACAAAAATGGACCCCTTTATTACTTAAGAACATTTCCGAAAACATTTATTCCATAGCAAACCAAAAACCAATAATCAATTTTTTTTAAAAAAAAACTCTGTCTGAAAAGTTCTGGTCTAAATGTACGAATAAAAAATATAAAAAAATTATACCACCGTTTTATAAAACTTTACAGTTCAACTTAAACCAAATAGTAATTAAAAACTGAAACAAACTTATAGTTCATTTCCTCCAAAACTGTCCGAAACCTCCACGTACTGAGCCCATCAACAGAATCCAGAACTGTACCTAAAAAGGGAAGCAGAAGGGGGTGAGCTACTCGAGCTCAGTGTGAGAACAAACCAATTATACTACATAAACGAAACAAGGAACTAGAAGCAGTTCAGAAGCAGAACATACTATAGACAGATGATAATTGAGCGAATTCGCCTAAAATCAAACACACACCATATGTACTTTACAATCATATGGGTCAATCAGACACACACGGCCTCACGCACCATTCAGGCACAGTAGCAGTAATCATTAAACAATCATAGTAACTATCTAGTCAGACAATCGCAGTCAAAGTCTACACAAGTCTCATAAGCACAAGTGTCTTTCAATCGAACAGTCAATCAGACATTTTAGTCGAATAGTCAATATGATGCATATGAATGCAATTAAGTTACGAGAAACCCACTCATCCAACCAACACACCTCTTCGTCCCCCATCACTCCTCATAAGGGCTCTAAGCTCGTCCCACCAATCACTCCACTCAGGACCTTGTAAGGTCCATCCAACTCTGCACTCCAACTGATGTCATCCCGAGTTGCCCGACAACGATAGCTATTAGGATTGTCCACGACCCTCTGGGTATTGGGACTAATAATATGCAGATAGACTGCCAGTCACGTATATTACACAGCAAAGCTAGCCTATAAACTGTATTGTGCAATACGGTAAACTGCAGTACAGATATACAGTATGAACTGCCAGATCAGATAATAGTACGTAGCATAGCTAACGTACATGCGGTGGTAAACCGCTATACCATTATGTTACAGTAAAACTGCTGGTTCAGTCACTGATACGCAGCGATGCTGACGTATGTACTGGACGGTGCAATGCGGTAGTCCGCAGTACAGTTAAATTGTCCACGACCTTCAAGGTATTGGGACCACCTATGACCCTCTGGGTATTAGGGGCTAATAACCAACAGATCAGCTGCCAGTTTAGTTCAGTCACTCTTCCTTCTCTTCAAAATCCCACCCAAAATAGTTTATGCATATGTATGTATGTATGCGATCGATGTGCGCAAATCAAAATACCGATCTCTCGAGATAATTAATCGAAGCGAGACATTCACATCCAATCGATCGATTCTGAGAATCACACATGTGCACACTCATAACTCGAATTCAGTATCAAGCTTATCACACAACCAATCACAAATGACACACATATCAAGCCCAAATTAGAGTCATAATTACCCTCAGTAAGGCTTAGTCGAAGGTTGGAACACACTGAGAGTTACGATTACACTTAAATTGACCTAAAATTATTATTTGGCGAGATAGGGCCACACACCCGTATGCTCTGGCTTGTGGAGCAATTCAGGCCGTGTGGGGGTTCAAACTCCCGTATGAAGGGTAGCACACGATCGTGTGACAGAGGCACATGCCCGTGTGAAGTAGAGACACAGCCGTGTGAATAGACCGCGTAACTCACTGTCCAAAATCGCTAAAATAAGGCGCAGGGGAGACATAGCCGTGTAAGGGTCTCACACGCCCGTGTGCCCACCAGACATGACATGTATTCCGAAAACACGCCTGTGTGGGATCCCTAAATCCCCAAATCAGCCACACAGCTGTGTGACTCCAAATCTTAAATCCCTAATTCCCAAACTCACACGCTTGTGTGCCCAAAGGACATGGCCATGTGAATTTTGACAAAATCCCTAAATCAGCCACACGGCCGTGTGGCCAGGCCATGTGGCACCCAATTTAGCCCAGAAACCCTAGTTCCCAAATCCACACGGCCGTGTGCCGACGCACACGCCCATGTGGCCATCTGGAAGGCTACAAAACCACCCCAAATTAGCCCCAAAACTGCTGTTTCAGCCACCAGAATCGTCCCTAACCTTTGCCCTATCAACATATATCAAAAAGCGATGATTCCCATCACATTCATCGACTAAAAACCCAAAAACAATGGGTTAGCCTACAGTCAAGAAAAGCCAAACAGAGAGTTTGCAAATTAAATAAACAAATAGAAATAGCGTAGTTACAGTTAGAATCCCACACCTGTTTTTGCGATTGAAAAAGGCGACAGAGGAGCGACCATCCGAAGTCCGCAGGCAAATCGTTCCAAAGCAATCACAACAATTGCCAAAAGAAAAACCCAAGAAAGAACCCCCCAAAAAAGGAAAAGAGACATCCAGGGAAAATAAATTTAAAGATATGAAAACTAATAAAATAAAATTAATATTAAATATTAAAACACTAAACTTCATAATTATAAGTAATTATTATTATTCACTAATAACAAAAACGAAAACAAGGAGTAAAACACACAACCTAAGACTCGAACCTAGAACCTCAAGGTACACTAACACTCCACTTAACCACTAGACCAACAAGTCCATTCTGACACTAAAGTGCACAGCTAAATACATATGTGTAGCCTCCTCACTGCCCCTATGCTCAAAACCCAAAACTTCTAGGCCCAAATTTGGGGCGTTACAATGATAATAAACAATAGCATGTAATTACCCCTATTATATACGTAATGTCCATATTTTCCAACACGAGTGTTTCACCTTGACGGTGTTTTGGTTGTTGTTTGCATATACCGACTTGTTCTTATGGAGGTTTCCTCCTTTAATAAACTTTATCTTCTAGCCGAGAAAAAAGGTATTCTTTTTTATCAGATTGTAATTCTTTTTAACTACATTATTTAAAGGCCTTTTGGATGGACGTTTAATTTCGGTGCTGTGCATTTAGCATTGTTTTTTTGTTTCACGTTATAGTATCGCTATAATTTTTAATATCACCGCCACCGCTATTTTTATACTAACTACAGATCAATGCATCGTCTATTTAAAGAGACCCTTAGTATTATATGTTTTTAATTAATCGAAATTTAAGAATTTCTAAGTAAATTAAAAACCTTAAAAGAATAAATGTAACAATGTATATTAAACATTATTATAAAAAAATTAATTAAAGAGTTGAAAATTATACACAAATATATCAGTGGTCTGAATTTGGAATTTGAAGCATTCAAGGTGCAATGAACACAATTGTTTTAGTTATGGAAATTGTAACATTTTAAAATTTTAGCAATATATTAATGGAAATCCATAGTCAATTATATTGTGACAGATGTCACACATTTAACTATACTAGGACTAAATATTACCATATTTGTGTTAATTTATTATTTTAATATATATAATTAATCATAAATTTGAATTACATAATTATGTTATTATTGTTGTATATTTAGTACTAGTTAATTATGTGACTTTGAATTTAAAATTACTTTTAATTTATTTGAATTTATATTTTTAACTAAAAATAAACTTATTAAATTTATGTTTTAGTTGACTCCAATATTAGAAAATGATATTATTTAAAATAGATTTGATTAATAATAAGATGTAACGTGGATGATAAATTGTTCAAGATTTGGATATCACAAAAAAAATTACAGATAACTTAAATCATCATCTTAATTAAAACAATTTGTTGATAATGACATGTGTTTTATAAAGTATATTTAAAGTTCTCTATTTTGTTGATTTCAAAAAATTCTCTATTTTGTCTAAAGATTTAAATTTATCATTATTTAATCAAAATAAATTTATCATTATTTAGATTTGTGTTTCTGAATATGACATAGATTACAAATAAATTAGAATATTTAATACATATAATGACTTTTTCAAATTTAATTTATCCTTTCTTAAAGAGAGCAAAAATGCGTGGTAGCAAGCAAATCTGAACTGTTTTTATGTATCAATAAAATAAAATTTAATACCACATTATAATTATTAATTTTTCGTGTACCAAATTTTAAATAGTAAAAGTTAATATTCATAAGAGCAACCACATTATAATTATTAATTTTTCGTGTACCAAATTTTAAATAGTAAAAGTTAATATTCATAAGAGCAATATTTTCCTAATTGCAAGTTGTCACCAATGAGATATTATTTAAAAATATAAATTAAAAAAAAGTGGTTAGAAAGGAAAGGACAAAAAGGAGTTAGATAAGGAAAGAAAAAAGACAAGAAGCAGGTAGTTAGATGAATAAATAAAAAATGATCATATGTGTATGTGGCCCTACTTGCATACTAGTGTTATAAAAAGATCGACAACTTAAATAATGGAATAGACAACTTTTATAGAAATCTTCCCTTGTGTTACAATGTGGTCGATATCGAAATATTTATTATTGTCTGCCGTGGTGGTTTGTCTCTCAGCTTACTTCCGATTATATTCACAACTCTCTAGCTTGAATATATCTACGCTCATCCACCACCAAGTCAAGGTGCCACCTCCGCTACCTCCACCACCGAATATAAGTTTCTAGAAACTTAGTCTCCAATGGCCTCCTGCTGCATGTAATGGAACGTTAAAATGCAAACCTCCTATCCCTTCCAAGTTCACAATTCACGGTATATGGCCGCAAGATAGTAATGACAAACCAATACCTCCTTACAATAAAAATAATCCTTGTACCCCAAAGATACCCACTTGTTGCAAACATCTCTGGGTAAGCACACATGATCAATTTACTTTCGTTTATTTGAACGAATGGATGAGATTATCAGTTCTCTAATAAAATCTTTTGTTGTTTAAAAGAATAAATTGCGTCCAATTCAAGGAAACTTAACGTTGCTATGGCCAAACTTGACTGATGGTCTCACTGCAGCAAAATTGACTTTTAGCGGAATTTTTTAAGGTCTTTAGCAGCGCTTTTAAGCGCCGCTAAAATTATTTGCGGCGTTTTTACAAGCGCCGCAAAAAATACCGCTATAGATAACGCCGCTAAAGAACATGACTTTTAGCGGTGTTTTTCCCACAAACGCCGCTAAAGGTTATTAAATTTTAAAAAAAATAAAATATTATAAAATATTATAAAGGTCATGAAAAATATAAAAAATTTAAAATTCATTATCAAAATATTGAGAAGGATAATATCGATGATATAAATATAAAAATTTTCTATTAAAATTCATTATCAAATTAAATTTTCTATTAAAATTTTAACTTTAAAACTAAATACAAAAATTAATGAATTTAAATTTAGAATTTAAAATAATAAATTAATAACACAATTAAAATCCAAAAGTTAGAACTCAAGTTATCTTAAATATTAAAATAAAAATAAAAATAAAAATTTAGAATCAAAACTAAAATAAATAATAAAAATATCAACATTGATCATTTAAATTGATTAAGCTGCTAATGAATATTCTCTTTTCTAAGTCAAAATTACAATTCGTGTTTTCTTCTTTCAACTCAAATAAAAATAAAATGTTGAAAACAAAACAATTAAATAAAAAAATAGAATAATTAGTTGACACGAGATTATTATTAAATATATGCAAATATGCAAGTAGACTATTACAAAACTGGGTGTAGTTTTTGATCAACTAATTAGTTGATCCTACTGCAGGTTCTATCTATAATCTGCTTAACTAACATACAAACATAAGACACTCTAATACTTTTTTGCACATAAAATATCTGAAACTCACACTGAATTCGATTCAGAGCACATATGGTGTCAATCGCATGCTGATCAATATCATTCTTATTCGCTGCTGCAATGCCTCCCACATGCATTTGTAGAGGTAGGAGCCAGCCATTATGTGCCTTCTGCAAATTGTTCTTAGACCGCAATCTAGTGTAGTTGGTTTTTCCTGTTCCATTTGGCACCAGTCAAAACGTAAAAGAGATATATTATGGTAACTCCATCAGCTTACATAGTAAATTATAGCTCGCATGTTTCAAAGGTATGATTCAATCAGTGGGGATTCTGGTAAAATAATAGACGTTGAGAAGGCAAATTGATGATAAATTAGATAGGAGCAGAGAATATATACTATATTTTATCTGAACAAATGTTCCTTTCTTCAAATATATTGGAATGAATAATGATTAATTTGCATCATCAACGCTAGTGAAAATCCATAAAGAAAAAAAAATGATAGTTAGAATGAAGCACGAGTTATTGATGAGAAATTACAATAAAGAGTAGTTTTGGAGTGAATTAGTTTATGTTAGAAATAAATCATATTCTACTAGATATGGTAATCAGTGTATCCCTTTGATACATTTAGATGTTCATATCATGTTGTATTTTAATTGTTTTTCTTATATATCGTATCCAAAATTATCAAATATAATGTTTACTACAATGTTAAATTAGACTGCCTATAATATTAACTCTGAAATTCATGATGACTATAAAATTCTACTTCGCGGTCCAGAACTGACAAAACATGTCGCAGAGCAGTGAACAGTGGAAAAGAAAGAAGGAAAGAAATACGTTTTCTACTAATTTTCTTCCTATCAGGCCATGGTGGATGGTTTAGACAAACTGGAGGTTACCTTGTGTCTGCGCATTAGATTTGGTGACCTTTTCTCTCCACCCTTTCTGACGAGCTCTCATTTCCCACATTGTTGTCAATTTCATTTGAGCCAACAGTGCTTCTTCAGCTTTCTTCCTTACTTCTTCGCACGTCTCCATACCCGGATTGCGTTTGTCCGCTTCCTTTTGATATTGTGATGCTAACTTCTTAGCCTCGAGTAAAAAAAAAACATTTATGTAAAAAATTATAACAATTAAGCATTAGTGACATACAACTAACGATTAAAATAAAATAAAACTTATATGGAACAAATAAATTGTTGGTCAGAAAAAGTTGTAAAAAATGAAAAAAGAAATGCAGTGGTTTTTGTGAATACGGAAGGGATTGGAGGTGTCAAAGTAACGTTCCATGTCATGTAGCAGGCGGCCATTGGAGACTAAGTTTGTACAAACTTATCGTGGGTGGCGAAGCTAGTCCCTTGACTTGGTGGTGGATGAGTGTAGATATGTTCAAGCTAGAGAGTTGTGAATATAATCGGAAGCAAGTTGAGAGACAAACCACTGCAACAGCTAGTAATAAATATTTTGATATCAACCAAATTGTAACACAAGGAAAGATTCTTATGAAGTTGTCTATTCCATTATTCAAGGGGTCGATCTTTTTATAACACTAGTATGCAAGTAGGACGACATAACACATATGATCAGTTTTTTTTTTATTCATCTAACTAGCTTCTTGTTGTCTTTTTCCTTTCCTTATCTAACTCCTTTTTGTCTTTTTTTTTTAACCACTTTTTTTTAATTTATATTTTTAATTAATATCTCATTGGTGACAACTTGCAATTAGGAAAATATTGTTCAATTCATCCTTATGAATATTAACTTTTACTATTTAAAATTTGGTACGCGAAAAATTAATAATTACAATGTGGTATTAAAATTTATATTATTGATACATAAAAAAATATAGGGAGATAATTGAAAATTTACTCGATTATACTGATGATTTTTTACCGTCGTTATATGTATTAAAATACTTACTATTATGGATGGTACTTGTACTAACAACTGCTACTTTAGTGTTGTGTAAATTGTCAATATAAACTTTAGAACTATTTCTACAGTTGCATTTTTTTGTCAAAAAAAATCTATTAGTGTTACTCGTATCAACTATTACTCTTCGTCGAAATAGCCTTTTTGATAGTCGGTATAGACTTTTCAAACTTATATTGATGGATTTTTTGTTTTTAGTGACGATTTTTGGGCGGTCACTATTTGGAAATATGTTTGTAGAGAACGCCTCTATATTAAAAATAGATAATATGATTAATTAATTATTTTACTTATCAAATTGGTCAGACAAGAAAATGTGGATAGATAAGTAGAAGATTTCAAACAACTTGCACATTTTTGATAGGGTGTCGAGGTAAATCACTACTACACACATCGTGACTCGAGCACATACAAGAGAATGCAAAGAGATAAGTAAAAGAATTCAAACAACTTGCACACTCTTGATACACACATTGTGCCTCAAACCCATGACATGAATTGTGAGGCAAACACTATAACCAATAAACCAAATGCTAGAATTCAAGTTTGAGGGTTTACAACAACCATAACTTTGAAATAGTAGTTATTCATAGATTTTATTAACTAGAGGCGAAAAATTATCCGATCAGTCATTTTTTGACAGAGGAAAAATTATCCGATCAGTCATTTTTCCGCAGGGGCCTATTCTACGACCGCTTCTTACTGGCAATTGATGAGTACAATTTAGGAGCTTATTAGGGAGCTTCTCAAGCTTTGGCCTATCATAGCATAAACGAATCTCCCACAATTGCTTTCGAGTGCTATTTGAGTTTTGGTTGCAAGCAATCTCAGGATAGGCTTTTAAAACATCAAAAACTTCATCTACAAACTCTTGTACTAGTCTTTTTGTTGTTCCAGGTCGAAATCTAACAACTAGATCAAAATAACAATTAAAGCACATTAGAGATTGTGTTAGGAGGTGAATATTCTTTAAGATAGGATATTCATAAAATTCAACCATTAAGATCAACCAAAAAATGAAAATTAGTTCATACTTTATTATTATACTGATAGTCTTAGATACATGGGTTAAATCCTCTTTCCTTTCTCTCAATATTGTAATTAGTGGCAGAGTCAGAAAATTATTTTGGAGAACGAAATTAAATTGTATAATTTTATGATATAAAAATTTCAATTTTATTCAATATATGAGCTAACAACAAAGTATAATCGAGATATTACTTGTACTTAAGCCAAGCTTGGGATGTAAGGCAGAGTTGAAGTACGTAAAGGGATCGTCAGGGTAATCAGAGCATTTTCCATGCATTTTCCATTCATGTTTCCAAAATTGGTAGTTTGCAGTAGAGTTAAGATCTTAACTGATGTGCCAATGAATGAAAGAAAACCAGTTAAAGCTGAGAGTGAGACTCAGCTTGCTGCTGCAGATGGTCTTGAATGCTATTGGAATGCATTTAAGCTGCCTTATACTTATCCTACTTCTTACAGTTGAAACAGAGGGACGCCTGAGTATCCTGGGAGAACTGTCACATTGAAGCCTGCTCCTGGGGAAATCTGTGTAAGTTACTTTTTATTTCCCAATTATCCATCATTGTGCTTGTTAAGTGTATAGTGAATTGTCAACTATTATATGTATAATTGGTCACTCCATTATGAGAATAATAAATTATGGTCTTTACTAATGGAAAACATTTTTTAAATTTTTTTAAGCTTGTTAATAATGCATTTATTCAGGGAAATTCATTTCCATTTGATGAGAGTGATGTGAGATGTTTGCTTCTAGAATTTCGTTTGTCAAATACACTTGTTAATGCACTACAAAGTTGTTTAGTAATGCAATGTTAACTAAAATGCATCATCAAAGTAGTTGTTTATTAATAGAAACTCATTTCTATTTGATAAGAGCGCTGTATGATATGTGGGATGAGCATCTCTAGAATTTCATTTATCAAACACACCTTTGAATGCACTGCAAATTTGTTTACTTTTTTCTTCTTTTATTAAAAGGATAAACAACATTTCTATTGTGCCTTAGATCTCTGGCATGGCTTAAGTACAAGTATATCTCAATTATACTTTGTTGTTAGCTCATATATTGATTTTTTTTATATTGGTATTAAACTAAATCTTTATTATCATATGAAGTATGAATTAATATTCATTTATTTTAAGTGTTGAATTTTATTTTAAAAATAATTGTACAGCCCGATTAGATTAAATGTTAATCTTTTAAGAATCAAATAACTGAAGATGATTCATATTGTAACACATCATGTCTCTAATTTGTTTTTAATTGCTGTTTTGATGTAGTTGTGAGATTTGGACATGGGACAAGTTGGACGGCGCAACAAGTTGCAAATAAAGTTTTTGATGTTTTAAAAGCCTATCCTCAAATTGCTTCCAATGAAAGCGCCCAAGTCGCATTCAAAAACAATTGTGGGAGATTTTTTTATGCTATGATAGGCCAAGTCCCGGACAACTCCCTCACACGCTCCTAAATTGTAAGAATATATTGCCAGTAAGCCTGAGTGATACAGTATTTTTCCCTAGTGCTCTTATAAAATTTTGAATAATTACTACTTGTTGTAAAGCCTAACTTTAAGTCTTCTTGTCCCACCAATTTGATGTTTGAAATAAATAAGTAATTGTATTATCTTGTTGTAAATCCTCCAACTTTAAGTCTTTAAAGGATCTCTCTGCAGTTTGTTTAAAATAGATAAGTAACTGTATTATCTATTTTTAATATACAAGTGTTTACATTTTGTATACTCGTATTATAATTATTAGATTGTGTAACCAAATATAGAAACATAAACACTAATTAGAATATTTTGTTGGTATAGTATGATGAAACAATAAGTATAAACGCATCCTACCTTGGGCCCGCATATCAGCATGCAAAAACATTTGCAAGCTGTTCGGCGATGTCGATAAGAAAACACAATCCTCCACCATGTCCTGAGCCAAAGAATCATAAACCTCATCAACTGTGAGATACTCGTGGCTATATAAAATCGTGTCTCTAAAGGTTGAATAAGACGGGAGCATTGAATAAAATGGAATCAACCTTAGATCTTCCTTGTCATACTGAACCTCCATGGCCTCCAAGTTTGAGAGAATTTCTTTAAAATTTGTTAAGTGTTCGTGCACAGACGCACCTTCCTCCAAACGATGAGCATAAAGACACTGCTTCATATGCAGCTTGCTGGTTAGGTTTTCGACATACACATTTGTTCTAGCCTGTTTCATAATGCAGTGGTGGTCTTCTCCTTCATCACATCCTGTAAAATTTCATTAGGCAAATGCAGATATAACTATGTTAACACCTTTCTATCTTTACACCTCTTTTCTTCATCTGTCAATGTCGAAGGCATCTTATCTATCCCTAGCAGGGCATCCTCCAGATCTATCTGTGCAAGAACTGCTTGCATCTTAATCTGTCATAACGCGAATCTGGTGTTGTGATCCAACACTGAAATTTCATACTTTAAAGACGTCATTATCGTGATTGAGATGAACAACCCGAAGCTTGGACACCAATTTGTGAAAAAATAGAACGTCGATAATGACAATGTATCGCAAAGAAAAGAGAAAAAAATAAAGAACACAAATTTTAAGTGAAAACCCTTTCGGAAAAAAAACATTATTCTAAAATTTTAAAAAAAAGTATAGTTCTATATTGATTTAACTTTTATTTTATTTTACTACTGTATTTTATTTGAGTAAGGATTCGGGTCACTCAATTCTAACAAAAAGAATTAATTAAAGAGTTGAAAATAATACACAAATATATCAGTGATCTGAATTTGGAATTTGAAGCATTCAAGGTGCAATGAACACAATTGTTTTAGGTATGGAAACTATAACATTTTAAAATTTTAGCAATATATTAATGGAAATCCATAGTCAATTATATTGTGACAGATGTCACACATTTAACTATACTAGGACTAAATATTACCATATTTGTGTTAATATATTACTTTAATATATATAATTAATCATAAATTTGAATTACATAATTATGTTATTATTTTTGTATATTTAGTACTAGTTAATTATGTGACTTTGAATTTAAAATTACTTTTAATTTATTTGAATTTATATTTTTAACTAAAAATAAACTTATTAAATTTATGTTTTAGTTGACTCCAATATTAGAAAATAATATTATTTAAAAAAGATTTGATTAATAATAAGATGTAACGTGGATGATAAATTGTTCAAGATTTGGATATCACCAAAAAAAAAAAAATTACAGATAACTTGAATCATCATTTTAATTAAAATAATTTGTCGATAATGACATGTGTTTTATAAAGTATATTTAAAATTCTCTATTTTGTTGGTTTCAAAAAAATTCTCTATTTTGTCTAAAGATTTAAATTTATTATTATTTAATCAAAATAAATTTATCATTATTTAGATTTGTGTTTCTGAATATTACATAGATTACAAATAAATTAGAATATTTAATACATATAATGACTTTTTCAAATTTATTTTATCTTTTCTTAAAGAGAGTGAAAATGCGTGGTAGCAAGCAAATCTGAACTGTTTTTATGTATCAATAAAATAAAATTTAATACCACATTATAATTATTAATTTTTCGTGTACCAAATTTTAAATAGTAAAAGTTAATATTCATAAGAGCAATATTTTCCTAATTGCAAGTTGTCACCAATGAGATATTATTTAAAAATATAAATTAAAAAAAAGTGGTTAGAAAGGAAAGGACAAAAAGGAGTTAGATAAGGAAAGAAAAAAGACAAGAAGCAGCTAGTTAGATGAATAAATAAAAAATGATCATATGTGTATGTGGCCCTACTTCCATACTAGTGTTATAAAAGGATCGACCACTTGAATAATGGAATAGACAACTTTTATAGAAATCTTCCCTTGTGTTACAATGTGGTCGATATCAAAATATTTATTATTGTCTGCCGTGGTGGTTTGTCTCTCAACTTACTTCCGATTATATTCACAACTCTCTAGCTTGAATATATCTACACTCATCCACCACCAAGTCAAGGTGCCACCTTCGCCACCCAATATAAGTTTCTACAAACTTTGTCTCCAATGGCCGCCTGCTGCATGTAATGGAACGTTAAAGTGCAAACCTCCTATCCCTTTCAAGTTTACAATTCACGGTATATGGCCGCAAGATAGTAATGACAAACCAATACCTCCTTACAATAAAAATAATCCTTGTACCCCAAAGATACCCACTTGTTGCAAACATCTCCGGGTAAGCACACATGATCAATTTACTTTCGTTTATTTGAACGAATGGATGAGATTATCAGTTCTCTAATAAAATCTTTTGTTGTTTAAAAGATTAATTGCGCCCAATTGAAGTATATTTAACGTCAGAATGGCCAAACTTGACTGATGGTCTTAACTTGACTGCAAACTACCAATTTTGGGAACATGAATGGAAAAGGCATGGAACTTGTTCTAATTACCCTGACAATCCTCTTACGTACTTCAAGTCTGCCTTAAAACTCAAGCTTGGCATAAAAACAAGTAATATCTCGATTATACTTTATTGTTAGCTCATATATTGAATTTTTTATATTGATATTAAACTAAATCTTTATTATCATATGAAGTATGAATTAATATTCAATTTATTTTTAAGTGTTGAATTTTATTTTAAAAATAAATGTATAACCCGATTAGATTAAATGTTAATCTTTAAAGAATCAAATAACTGAAGATGATTCATATTGTAACACATCTCAGTCTCTAATTTGCTTTTAATTGTTGCTTTGATGTAGTTGTGAGATTTGGACGTGGGACAGGTTGGACGGTGCAACAAGTTGTAGATGAAGTTTTTGATGTTTAAAAGCCTATCCTCAGATTGCTTGCAATGAAAGCCCAAGTCCCACTCAAAAACAATTGTGGGAGTGTAACACCCTTAACCCGTATCCGTCGCCGGAGGGGTAAGGAATATTACCAAACAAACATGAAATTTCCTTAAATTTTTATGTTCAGATGATTCCGTTGGCATACCTATAAGGCTGAATTCCATTTATACAATAGACAAAAGAGTCATCTCAAGTTAATAAGTACCTTGATTCATTCATAAGTTCAAATCGCATCAAAATACTTAAACATTAGTCGAATATTATCCATCCACATACACACATTACTTATGAAAAACACATATGTTAACTTAATAAGCCATTTTCGCATGGCTATACATATATACATCACCAAAAGTTACTAGGTCAACATACAAAGTAAATTCTATACATGCCATTATCAAAATTTCATCAAAAAGTGTACCAAAAGGCTTAGATAGTGTGGACGACTTCGACTTTGACACTCCCGAGTCCGATAGCTGACGAACAAATCTATAAAACAGAGATTTAAAGCAAAAGAATAAACATTTCGATGTTTAGTAAGCTTTAAGTAATGAAGTCATTTAAAAGAATGGCATAATAATATCTAAGTTTATTTGTTTTAGTCCTTTGGCCGAATAGTAATATAACTAAAGTACTACTTTATCATTTGTATCACAAAGGTGAAACCAATGTATCCAACTAAACTCAACTCATGGTCGAATATGTTCATCTCAAATTTCCATATCAATCTAATGCACATACATATACATTCATATTTAAGAATTTAAACTCTCTAATTCGGAACTCGTACGTCACATCTAGAACACAATTATACGAATGATTTTAAAACTTGGTCTAAGCATCTCTAATGACTTTCGAAAATCATGATTTAAAGATAATCCTATCCTCAACGAGAGTAATTTACTTACCTGGTTATCTTACGGTAAGCAGCACATTTGTTTCAAATTGATTCAACGAGTATTATATGATTTTCTCGTTCAAATACGTACGGGTTTTCAACCTAAATATTTTTGACAGCATAGACGCCATTCGGATCCAAGCCCAATTCTTAGCACTGGCTCAGAAGCCCTTCGAGACCAAGCTCGGTTTATGCCACTGGCCCAAAGGCCCTTCGAAACTAAGTTCGGTTACGACATTGGCTCAAAGCCCTTCGGAACTAAATCCGGTTATGACATTGGCTTAAAGCCCTTCGAGACCAAGCTCGGATTCAAACCCCGATTAGCATTCACATATATATGCTCGTTTAGATATCATTTCTGATACTCAAATACAATTATAGCATTTTTACTAACCATATCTCGTTCAGTTCACTAATCATAAACACATAACAAGATTCCGTTTCGTTATTCTACAAGCTTTCTGTAACCATACGGCTACAAGCAAATACTTTACTTAATTATTTGGTCATGTAACGCAAGTAGAACCACTAGATTATTAATTATTTATCATGCTCATAACTATATAATTGCTTTATCTAAACATAAGCTAAGTTCCATTACTCAAAGACTTACCTCGAATATTTTGAATAGTTGCGGATGGACTACTCGATTGCTTTTTCTTTTCCTTTATCCGATTTCGACCCTCTTAGCTCTTGAGCTTAATTCAACAAATAAATCTTATTAATTGAGCTATTCGATTTAATACATGTATATCATACAATTTAGTACGAATGATGTTATTTACTAGTTATTTAACATCATACATATGCTCTACTCATACAGCATCGAACATAATACAAATTTAATACCATGCATATTCGAATTTCTTAAACATCATTTAGTTTTCATAATAAAAACATATATCGACTCAATCGACACAAGAGTTAAATACATCACTCAAAATGCCGAAATTCAACTAAGTTTACCATTATAGCATTCTCAAATTTATATACTTAGTCAATCACCTTCAAACACATTCGGCAATATGTATCGGCTCAAGTATTTCTTTTAACATTGAATTTAACTTATAACCTACTCCAAATCCGAATGCTAATTAAGCATTAAGCTCATATTCTTTTCATTTTTAAGCAAGGGTTATAACTCATGACAAATCCATAATCGAAACAACCATAAGAATCACCCAATCATCAACTATTTTAACACACATAACTACTCAAAATCAACCTTTCATACACTCATATCTAATATCATAGGTAATGCCGAAAGGTCAAATTCAATTAAATTTAAAGATTTAATCCTTCATCATTTTAATTAATCACTACCTATTCTTCAAAACTTCAAATACAAGGTAATTAACACATATACTCATTTTATTCGAAATTATACCCTTAATTCATCCAATTTTAACAAAATATAGCTAATGGCCGAATATAAATACCTTGCCCCACACCCACTAATTCACCTATTCTAAGCTCAATTTGAAAATTAAGTAAATAACACTAATGTTGAGCATCATTTGACAAATTTGTCATGAGTAGCCGACTAAATTCATGTTCTAAATTCAAATTTTCAAGTATTTCATTCACAAGTTACACACATTATGCCCAAAACCTCCACCTCAAATTTCGGTAAACACAAACATATTAGCCAAAGTTTCCCCAAAATACCTAAATCATTACTAAGTATATTTAACAAATTTTAAACCTCATTTATCCACCATTACTCTTAAAAGCATAAAACAACCACCATGTTTTACCATCCATATCATGGCCGAATGCCCAAAGCTCCATAGAATTCAAAATTTCAAAATGGGTTAAGTCAATTACTTAACTATCAACCACATACAAGGAATAATCAAGAAAATAGCATGAAGTTTTACCTTAATCAAGCAAAATCCAAGAGTGACCGAAAGCCTAGTTTTCTCTCCTACTTTCGGCAATGAAGAACAAAAGATGAACCAAGCCTTGTTCTTTTCATCTTTTAATATTTTATTTATCTTATTATAATACCAATAACATATAATTATAATTATTTTATATTGCAATTATATGTATAATTTACATGCTTTTCAATGATTACACCACATGGTCGGCCACTACATATTAAAAATGTCAATTTGACATGCAAGTCCTTAGGTTTTAAAGTTACTTAATACAAAGCCATTTCAAAATTTACCTAACACATTCTTAAAATTTTCACACAAGTCCATTTCAATAAATTTCATATTAATTTGCAACAATTAGAACATTTAAAAATTCACACATGCATAAACACATATTTTAAACAATAAATATTATATTCAAATATTTCGGTGACTCGGTTTAGCGGTCCCGAAACCACTTCCCGACTAGGGTCAGAATAGGGCTGTCACAGGGAGATTCGTTTATGCTATAATAGGCCAAGTCCCGGACAACTCCCTCACACGCTCCTAAATTGTACTAATATATTGCCAGTAAAAAAGGGTAAAATAGTAGGGCCCTGTAAAAATCTGAGTGATACCATATTTTTCCCCTAGTGCTTTTATAAAATTTTGAATAATTACTACTTGTTGTAAAGCCCAACTTTAAGTCTTCTTGTCCAACCAATTTGATGTTTGAAATAAATCAACTTTAAGTCTTTAAAGGATCTCTCTGCAGTTTGTTTAAAATAGATAAGTAATTGTATTATCTATTTTTAATATACAAGTGTTTACATTTTGCATACTCGTATTATAATTATTAGATTGCGTAACTAAATATAGAAACATAAACACTAATTAGAATATTTTGTTGGTATAGTATGATGAAACAATGAGACTATAAATGCATCCTACCTTGGCTCTGCATATCAGCATGCAAAAACGTTTGCTAGCTGTTCGGCGATGCCGATGAAAAAACACAATCCTCCGCCATGTCCTGAGACAAACATGCAAGGTGGTCAGCATAGCGGTTGCCCTCCCGAAGAATATGTCGGGACTTTCATCACCCAATCTTTTTGGATCAAGAGCAAACAATCTTCAACGAAAGTGCCCAACGGATGAGAAGTTTCAAAAGGTCGAGATAGCAGATTCACCACCCAAAGCACATGAAGTTTCAAAATTAAAATAGTAACATCCAGCCCCTTAGCCATCCGAAAGCCTTCCCGAACTCCCCAAAGTTCAACTTGTTGGTTGTCCGTTACTCCTATCTTCATCATGAATCCATGCAACCACTCACCCCTCTCATTTCGAAGCAAGCCACCAGCTATTGCAAGTCGCCTACTAGTCCGCACCGCACTATCCGTATAAAGAATACAATAATCCAACGGGGGACGTTTCCAAGCTATCTATTTAGGCTCACGGTGAACCCTCGGAATAACAGTCTGCCACGCCCAGAAACATCCTAAGCAAATTTCCTTGCAATCAAATGTACCTGCTACGGTGAATCAAGCACAGCCTGTTAATTTCTTTTATTTCAACATTTCCATAAACACCATAAAATAACTGTGAAAACCAAGCCCCATGGTAAAAGAAAACCCAACGGCTCCATAGACCGGCTGTTACCTTCCAGCCACACTAGAAATGGGGTGGTATAAAAATCAAGCTGCAAAGTTTCGACACGCATTGCTACTCATATCTCTTTTGCGAAACGACATTCACATAAAATATGCTCCATAGACTCCATTGTAAATCCACATCCCGAACACGAAGCATCATTGGTGATATTCCTGCAATTTCGTATCTGGTTTGAGTTAAGTCAATCCAACAAAGCCAACCAAAAAAAGAACGAATTCGCTCCGGGAAAGGAGCTTCCATATCCACCCATCATTCGATAGACGATAAGAAGACCCCCCTTGCGAGCAACGAATATGCATTGCTGACTTTACAAAGAACTTACCCGAGCAACAATAGCAAAAATCCCATGTATCCCCATTTACAAAATACTGCAACAGAACTGCTTCAATGGCTTGCTTAACTGAATCAGGCGGCCCAAGCCTACAAACACTCAAGTTCCAAGTACCATCCTGCCCTATAATCGACGACACCATATCAAGTAGATTAAGCCCAACAGCCCCATCTAAAAAAGTATGAATCAGCGGGGCATCTCCCAACCACCAATCATGTCAAATTTGATTGCGAATTAAACTCAATTACAATAAAAAAACACTTTTTGTTATACCACATTTAGAAGCTGGTATTTATACCCTCTAATTTATTTACAACCGTTGTGGTTGTTGAGAAAATAAATAGAGTCGTTTGGGAAGAAAATATCAAATCATTAAATTCACCTTCAACAAAATGTACCGATACTTTTTCTACGAGTACCGGTACTAGTAGAATTTAATGTCTTATTCAGTGACCATTAAAATTAATTTCCAACGATATCAATGATGATTTATGATACTTGATAAAAAGGTAACGATATATTTTTAATGGGTGTCAATACTTTTTGTCAATTTTTAAAAGATCATAAAAACATAATGTAAAAATAGTACCGATATAAAATTTTGGTATCGATAAAATTCAATAGGTTTTTATATTTTTAAAAGTATCGATACTTATTGATTTTGTTAAATTTTTTATTCAAGTCAGAGAGCAGTTTTGGTATCGATAAAAATCATATTGGTATATGTACTTTTTGGAAAATATCAATACTTCTTGTAAAGAGTAGTTTTTAAATTGATTTAAAACAGTTTCAACCAAGTCCAAAGAGTTTAAAATTGTTTTTGAACTTTATCCAAAATATTCTAAGTGTTCAAAACATTTTCTAAGATGTTTGGAAGTCTTAAAATGATTTTTAAGCTTTGAACTTAATAATTTCTTTATTCAAAAGCAATTTTTATTCAAAAATATTTTTGTTTTTTATATCAAAATAATTTATCAAATAAAGTTAGTTTAACAATACCCTAATTTGAATCCATGTAAAATATTCTTTTATTTTATTTCTTATATTTTTATTATAAAAATTAGTTACCAAACATGCTTTTATTGTTGAAAATAAATTTTTATTTTTATTTATCAAATGTGTTTTTCTATTTTTAAAAAATAAAAAAATGAAAACTCTTTTCTGAAAATAAAAATAAAAATATTTTCAAAAACCACTATTTAGTTTCAGGAAACATAAGCTATTTTCATTTTTTTTATTGGAAAATAGAAAACATTAAAGAAAAATGTTTAGTTGAAAATTTTAAAAATGATTTTTTGAAAATGAAAATAAAAATATGTAAAAAATTAGATAAAAATTCATAAAATCCACATTCAAACCTGTAGAAGTAAAAAAAGTCTAATTTTCATAAAAATGTAAATGTAAAATATTAATATTATGCAATCTAAAGATAAACATTTTGGATGACTATTATTTAATAAGTTTTTATTTGTTAAAACTTGTTATTAACGATATTAAAATTGAAAATTCCCGAGAAATGCGGCGAACAATTCTAGTATAATAATATTATGTTATTATTTTTTTATATTTAGTACTAATTAGTTTATGTGACTTTGAATTTAAAAAATGTGAACTACATTATTTAGGGGTCCTTTGGATGGATGTTTATTTTTGGTGCGGTGCGTTTAGTCTTTTTTTTTTCTTTTTTCACGTTATAGTATCGCTATAATTTCTAATCTCACCACCACCGCTATTTTTACACTAACTACAGATAAACACATTGTCCATTCAAAGAGACCCTTAGTATTGGTACTAGTAGAATTTAATGTCTAATTCAGTGACCATTAAAATTAGTTTTCAACGATATCAATGATGATTTATCGATACCTTATAAAAAGGTAACGATATATTCAGTACTAGTTAGTTATGTGACTTTAAATTTAAAAAATGTGAACTGCCTATCACATAAAATTTAATAGTACATTATAATTATTAAAATGCCAATCTTATAAACCTTATATAATGATGATGCAATTGAACAATATTTTTTCCACAGTTGCACCTTCTCAGCAATGAGATATTAGTTAAAAAGAAAAGGATAAGAACAAGTTTGTTAGACAAATTGTAACACTCCATACCCGTGTTTTAAGCCGGAACAAGGTACGAGACATTACTTGAACATAATACATACAAACGTACGAAATCAAGACATAGAATTTTTTTTTAAAATGCATTTTCATGTCCTATAACTTGAACAATATTAGTTAACATCAACGGGCATATACAAAATGAATTATTAAATTTTGAAGACCAACATTTCAAGCCAATTTAATTATGACATATAACAAAAATAACCAAGTCATCTATACATGCCATAATTCCAAAATAATGTTTACAAAATATGAAAAAGTATTGATAGTGCGGATGGATCTCCGACGATCTCTGAATCCCGAGCTAGCCTAGTGACACTATAAGACAAGGGAAAGAAAAGAGAGTAAGCGTAAATCTTAGTAAGTAAGTACGAAAGTGATATACAATTTATCAACATATTTCTCAAAATAAAACAATCATATTAGTACATAATCTCATGTTCAGGTCAAGCTGTTTTCTTGAGTCACTGTCACTAAAACATTTATATCTGGAGCTACGGAACTCAAAATTTAAATCTGTTAATTTTCCCAGAAACTAGGCTCATATAATTTCTTACTATAAAAATTTCAGGATTTTTGGTTTAGCCAATTGGTACAGTTTATTCATTAAATTTTCCCCTATTTCACTGTCTGACAGTTCTGACCTCTTCTTACTAAAAACTAAATATCTCATAGTACAAAACTCAGATGATGTTCTCATTTGTTTTTATTAAAATTAGACTCACCAGATATTCTAGGAATATAAACTATAGCCCATAATTATTTTTCTACAATTTTTAACTATTTTTCCAAGTCAGAATAGGGGATCTCGAATTCATTCTGACATTGTCTCACAGAAATTCAAATATCACATAATATAGAACTCTTTTGCTTCCCCTATTTCTTTTATATGAAAATAGGCCCATTAAGATTTAATTCCATAATTTATTTGAGATTTAATTCAACTTCTATTATTTTTGGTGAATTTTCAAAATCATGCAACTGCTGTTGTCCAGCACTGTTTTACTACTAAAATTCACTCTTACATAATTTCACTTAATCCATTTTGTCTTATCGAAGTTCGCTCAAATATCGAGCACATTGCTCATAATTTTTTATTAAGATATATCTGCACTTATTCGTCACATAATCATGCTCACATGTATTTTTACTTAATTGATTTTCCCGTTGAATTCTTCGGAATAATAACTGATACTCGGTTGCTTGCACATATTTTCACACTTGTAGCCAAGGCTATCTGGTACGCATAGTAGCCTGCACATAGTACTACACATGCGACCAATTATTCGGTACACGTAGTAGCCTACACTTAGTACTACACACGTGACCTAACCATCTGATACATGTAGTAGTCTGCACCTAGTACTACACACGTGATCAAAGTTATCGGGTACGCATAGTAGCCTGCACTTAGTACTACACATGCGACTAATAATCCGGAACACATAGTAGCCTGCACTTAGTACTACACACATGACTTCACAATAGGTCATTCGTATCATTTCTATTCCGAAGGCTCAGCAGGGAAATTCCTCACTTTCCAATATGTTACAAATTTATTCATAGTCCTTTTTCAATTTGCAATTTACAACAAATAATCATTCTATAGGCAGCCACATTCTATATGATAACAAAATATAATAAAATAATCACATCCTGTAAAATTTCATTAGGCAAATGTAGATATAACTATGCTAACACGTTTCGATCTTTACACCTCTTTTCTTCATCTGTCAATGTCGAAGGCATCTTATCTAATCTCTAGCAGGGCATCCTCCAGATCTATCTGCGCAAGAACTGCTTGCATCTTAATCTGTCATAACGCGAATCTGGTGTTGCGATCCAACACTGAAATTTCATACTTTAAAGACGTCATTATCGTGATTGAGATGAACAACCCGAAGCTTGGACACCAATTTTTGAAAAAATAGAACGTCGATAATGACAATGTATCGCAAAGAAAAGAGAAAAAAATAAAGAACACAGATTTTAAGTGAAAACCCTTTCAGAAAAAAACATTATTCTAAAATTTAAAAAAAAGTATAGTTCTATATGGATTTTACTTTTATTTTATTTTACTACTGTATTTTATTTTAGTAAGGATTCGGGTCACTCAATTCTAACAAAAAGAATTAATTAAAGAGTTGAAAATAATACACAAATATATCAGTGATTTGAATTTGAAATTTGAAGCATTCAAGGTGCAATGAACACAATTGTTTTAGGTATGGAAACTGTAACATTTTAAAATTTTAGCAATATATTAATGGAAATCCATAGTCAATTATATTATGAAAGATGTCACACATTTAACTATACTAGGACTAAATATTACCATATTTGTGTTAACATATTACTTTAATATATATAATTAATCATAAATTTGAATTACATAACTATGTTATTATTTTTGTATATTTAGTATTAGTTAATTATGTGACTTTGAATTTAAAATTACTTTTAATTTATTTGAATTTATATTTTTAACTAAAAATAAATTTATTAAATTTATGTTTTAGTTGACTCCAATATTAGAAAATAATATTATTTAAAATAGTTTGATTAATAATAAGATGTAACGTGGATGATAATTGTTCAAGATTTGGATATCATAAAAAAAAAAATTACAGATAACTTAAATCATCATCTTAATTAAAACAATTTGTCGACAATGACATGTGTTTTATAAAGTATATTTAAAATTCTCTATTTTGTTGGTTTCAAAAAATTCTCTATTTTGTCTAAAGATTTAAATTTATTATTATTTAATCAAAATAAATTTATCATTATTTAGATTTGTGTTTCTAAATATTACATAGATTACAAATAAATTAGAATATTTAATACATATAATGACTTTTTCAAATTTATTTTATCTTTTCTTAAAGAGAGTGAAAATGCGTGGTAGCAAGTAAATCTGAACTGTTTTTATGTATCAATAAAATAAAATTTAATACCACATTATAATTATTAATTTTTCGTGTACCAAATTTTAAATAGTAAAAGTTAATATTCATAAGAGCAATATTTTCCTAATTGTAAGTTGTCACCAATGAGATATTATTTAAAAATATAAATTAAAAAAAAGTGGTTAGAAAGGAAAGGACAAAAAGGAGTTAGATAAGGAAAGAAAAAAGACAAGAAGCAGCTAGTTAGATGAATAAATAAAAAATGATCATATGTGTATGTGGCCCTACTTGCATACTAGTGTTATAAAAAGATCGACCACTTGAATAATGGAATAGACAACTTTTATAGAAATCTTCCCTTGTGTTACAATGTGGTCGATATCGAAATATTTATTATTGTCTGCCGTGGTGGTTTGTCTCTCAGCTTGCTTCCGATTATATTCACAACTCTCTAGCTTGAATATATCTACACTCATCCACCACCAAGTCAAGGCGCCACCTCCACCACCCAATATAAGTTTCTACAAACTTAGTCTCCAATGGCCGCCTGCTGCATGTAATGGAACGTTCAAGTGCAAACCTCCTATCTCTTCCAAGTTCACAATTCACGGTATATGGCCGCAAGATAGTAATGACAAACCAATACCTCCTTACAATAAAAATAATCCTTGTACCCGAAAGACACTCACTCCTCCCACTGATCTCCCAGTAAGTTCATCATCAATTTAATTTCGTTTGTTTGAATGAATGAATTTGTCAGTTCTCTAATAAAATCTTTTGTTGTTTAAAAGATTAAATTGCGCCCAATTGAAGTATATTTAACGTCAGAATGGCCAAACTTGACTGATGGTCTTAACTTGACTGCAAACTACCAATTTTGGGAACATGAATGGAAAAGGCATGGAACTTGTTCTAATTACCCTGATGATCCTGTTACGTACTTCAAGTCTGCCTTAAAACTCAGGCTTGGCATAAAAACAAATAATATCTTGATTATACTTTGTTGTTAGCTCATATATTGAATTTTTTATATTGATATTAAACTAAATCTTTATTATCATATGAAGTATGAATTAATATTCAATTTATTTTTAAGTGTTGAATTTTATTTTAAAAATAAATGTATAACCCGATTAGATTAAATGTTAATCTTTAAAGAATAAAATAACTGAAGATGATTCATATTGTAACACATCTCAGTCTCTAATTTGCTTTTAATTGTTGTTTTGATGTAGTTGTGAGATTTGGACGTGGGACAAGTTGGACGGTGCAACAAGTTGTAGATGAAGTTTTTGATGTTTTAAAAGCCTATCCTCAGATTGCTTGCAATGAAAGCCCAAGTCCCACTCAAAAACAATTGTGGGAGATTCGTTTATGCTATAATAGGCTAAGTCCCGAACAACTCCCTCACACGCTCCTAAATTGTACTAATATATTGCCAGTAAGAAAGGGTAAAATAGTAGGGCCCTGTAAAAATCTGAGTGATACAATATTTTTCCCCTAGTGCTCTTATAAAATTTTGAAAAATTACTACTTGTTGTAAAGCCCAACTTTAAGTCTTCTTGTCCAACCAATTTGATGTTTGAAATAAATCAACTTTAAGTCTTTAAAGGATCTCTCTGCAGTTTGTTTAAAATAGATAAGTAATTGTATTATCTATTTTTAATATACAAGTGTTTACATTTTGCATACTCGTGTTATAATTATTAGATTGCGTAACTAAATATAGAAACATAAACACTAATTAGAATATTTTGTTGGTATAGTATGATGAAACAATGAGACTATAAATGCATCCTACCTTGGCTCTGCATATCAGCATGCAAAAAACGTTTGTTAGCTGTTCGGCGATGCCGATGAAAAAACACAATCCTCCGCCATGTCCTGAGCCAAACATGCAAGGTGGTCAGCATAGCGGTTGCCCTCCCGAAGAATATGTCGGGACTTTCATCACCCAATCTTTTTGGATCAAGAGCAAACAATCTTCAGCGAAAGTGCCCAACGGATGAGAAGTTTCAAAAGTTCGAGATAGCAGATTCACCACCCAAAGCACATGAAGTTTCAAAATTAAAATAGTAACATCCAGCCCCTTAGCCATCCGAAAGCCTTCCCGAACTCCCCAAAGTTCAACTTGTTGGTTGTCCGTTACTCCTATCTTCATCATGAATCCATGCAACCACTCACCCCTCTCATTTCGAAGCAAGCCACCAGCTATTGCAAGTCGCCTACTAGTCCGCACCGCACTATCCGTATAAAGAATACAATAATCCAACGGGGGACGTTTCCAAGCTATCTATTTAGGCTCACGGTGAACCCTCGGAATAACAGTCTGCCACGCCCAGAAACATCCTAAGCAAATTTCCTTGCAATCAAATGTACCTGCTACGGTGAATCAAGCACAGCCTGTTAATTTCTTTTATTTCAACATTTCCATAAACACCATAAAATAACTGTGAAAACCAAGCCCCATGGTAAAAGAAAACCCAACGGCTCCATAGACCGGCTGTTACCTTCCAGCCACCCTAGAAATGGGGTGGTATAAAAATCAAGCTGCAAAGTTTCGACACACATTGCTACTCATATCTCTTCTGCGAAACGGCATTCACATAAAATATGCTCCATAGACTCCATTGTAAATCCACATCCCGAACACGAAGCATCATCGGTGATATTCCTGCAATTTCGTATCTGGTTTGAGTTAAGTCAATCCAGCGAAGCCAACCAAATAAAGAACGAATTCGCTCCGGGAAAGGAGCTTCCATATCCACCCATCATTCGATAGACTATAAGAAGACCCCCCTTGCGAGCA
Source organism: Gossypium anomalum (assembly GCA_025698475.1). Lineage (NCBI taxonomy): Eukaryota > Viridiplantae > Streptophyta > Magnoliopsida > Malvales > Malvaceae > Gossypium > Gossypium anomalum. The sequence continues at coordinate 71,963,243 of CM046965.1, read as the reverse complement.
ACGAATATGCATTGCTGACTTTACAAAGAACTTACCCGAGCAACAATAGCAAAAATCCCATGTATCCCCATTTACAAAATACTGCAACAGAACTGCTTCAATGGCTTGCTTAACTGGATCTGGCGGCCCAAGCCTACAAACACTCAAGTTCCAAGTACCATCCTGCCCTATAATCGACAACACAATATCAAGTAGATTAAGCCCAACAGCCCCATCTAAAAAGTATGAATCAGCGGGGCATCTCCCAACCACCAATCATGCCAAATTTGATTGTGAATTAAACTCAATTATAATAAAAAATACTTCAGCAAGAGAATAGAAATAAAGCTCACAAGTGTACAAAAGAAAAGTACGGAAATTTTTTGCACAAAGATTGTTTAATTGATGATTTTGTTTGAATATTCTTTTCTTGTTATTATAAGATCTTTAGAAACTGGTATTTATACTCTCTAACTCATTCACAACTGTTGTGGTTGTTCTTTTCAAAAAAAAACTATTGTGGTTGTTGAGAAAATAAATAGAGTCGTTGGGGATGAAAATACTAGATCATTAAATTCACCTGCAACAAAAAGTATCGATTTTTTTTTACGAGTATCGGTAGTAGTAGAATTTAATGTTTGATTCAGTGATCATTAAAATTAGTTTCCAAAGATATCAATGATGATTTATCAATACATGATAAAAAGGTAACAGTATATTTTTAATGGGTATCCATACTTTTTGTCAATTTTTAAAAGATCATTAAAAATATAATGCAAGAATAGTATCGATATAAAATTAAATTTTGGTATCGATAAAATTCAATAGGTTTCGATATATTTTTAAAAGTATCAATTGGTTTTGTTCAATTTTTTATGCAAGTCAAAAAGCAGTTTTGGTATCAATAAAAATCATATTGGTATCGGTACTTTTTCGAAAATATCGATACTTCTTGTAGGGAGTAGTTTTTGAATTGATTTAAAATTGTTTCAACCAAGTCCAAGAGTTTAAAATTATTTTTGAACTTTGTCCAAAATATTCTAAGTGTTCAAAACATTTTCTAAGATGTTTGGAAGTCTTAAAATGATTTTTATGCTTTAAACTTGATAATTTCTTTATTCAAAAGCAATTTTTATTCAATAATATTTTTTTTGTTATATTAAAATAATTTATCAAATAAATTTAATTTAACAATACCCTAATTTGAATCCATATAAATGTAAAATTATTTTATTTTATTTCTTATGTTTTTATTATAAAAATAGTAACCAAACATATTTTCATTATTGAAAATAAATTTTGATTTTTGTGTTTTTCTATTTTTAAAAAGTAAAAAATGAAAAATCTTTACTGAAAATAAAAATAAAAAATATTTTCAAAAACCACTTTTTCAGTTTCAGAAACATAAACTATTTTCAGTTTTTTTTTATTGGAAAATAGAAAACATTAAAGAAAAATATTGAGTTGAAAATTTTAAAAATAATTTTTTGAAAATAAAATAAAAATATGTAAAATATTAGAAAACAATAAAAAGTTCTTTTCATTATTTTCAATAAAAAAGCTTTATAAGATTGAAAATAATGAAAACAAACGTTTTTAACTTTAAATGATTTGCTTGGTTTAAATCCATGTAAATGCAATAAAACTATTCTTTTATCGACAATTTTTCAAATATTAAATTTGATACCCTAATTTTAATCAGTATAAATGTAATTATTTTTATTTTATTTCTCATAAAAAAAGATGCTAAATATGTTTGCATGTTTTTTTTTAATTTATATTTATTTAAAAAATTCAATTTTTAAAAAATAAAAATTATTTAATTTATTTCCCTTTTATTTATTTTTCAAAACATTAACTCACTCAACTTAAAATCCACATGCAAACCTGTAGAAGTAAAAAAAGTCTTAACTTTCATAAATATGTAAATGTAAAATATTAATATTATGCAATCTAAAGATAAAAATTTTGGATGACTATTATTTAATAAATTTTCATTTGTTAAAACTTGTTATTAATGATATTAAAATTGAAAATTGCCGAGGAATGCGGGGAACAATTCTAGTTTAATAATAATAGTAGATATCGAATATAGTAATAAATTTGCATTACTTAATTATGTTTTTTTTTTTTTTTATTCAGTACTAGTTAGTTATGTTACTTTGAATTTAAAAAATGTGAACTGCCTATCACATAAAATTTAATAGTACATTATAATTATTAAAATGCCAATCTTATAAACCTTATAAAAATGATGATGCAATTGAACAATATTTTTTCCTCACTTGCACCTTCTTAGCAATGAGATATTAGTTAAACAGAAGGACAATAACTAGTTTGTTAGACAAATAAAAAATGATAATATGCGTAGTTGCATGCTAGTGTTATAAAAAGGTCGACCCACCCTTTCCACAATGAATGCAATATCAGCAACAGATTAACTAATTAGATGGTTAGTTATCTTCTATTAATTAGCTGCTTCTTGATATTGCAATTAGTGTATAAAAGGACACTTTGTGTATCTACAAGGTTATGAATGAAAGTTTATTCTTATGCATTTCTTGTTTTCTGTTATGCAATAGAATTCTTCCAAATGTGAACGGAATGGAAATATGTTAGAATTGTGTGACCCAAATTCTTGTGAAAATAATATATAAGTGGCAAGATAGGGGGATTTATAAGTGGTATCCATATAGAAGTTTACTTCCTATATTTGATGTTCATTAGAATAAGGTGTTTTAACATTACTGTATTACTTCTATTCGACTTTGATTAGAATATTGTTTTACAACCTTATAAATAGATGTAATCGTCTATCCTCCTGTAGTATTTGAATTCGACATAGTGGATTCTTTTTCTCTGCCCGTAGTTTTTTTCCCGAAAGGGTTTCCACGTAAAATTCTGTGTGTTCTTCTTCTTCTTCTCTTTTTTCTATTCTTAGACATTATTGATGGTCTATTTTTTACAAAATATCTATTACTGGCTGCAGCCTTGGTTGCTCTCTTGAGTTGGTTTCTATTCTATTCATAACCCTCTACCTTCATCCTCCAACAGCAAATCAGGGCAACGCCCAAGATAAGCTTCTACAAACTTAGTCTCCAGTGGCCGCCTGCTACATGTCATGGAACATTAAGGTGCAAACCTACTATCTGTTCCGACTTCAAAATTCACGATATATGGCCGCAAGATAGATATGATGAGCCAATACCTCTTTACAAGAAAAAAAATCCTTGTACCCACAAGACACCCACTCGTCGCAGAGATCTCTAGGTAAGCACACAAGATCAATTTGCTTTCGTTTATTTGAATAAATGAATGAGTTTGCCAGTTCTCTAATAAAATCTTTTTTTGTTTAAAAGAATAAATTGCGTCCAATTGAAGTAAACTTAACATCACTATGGCCAAACTTGACTGATGGTCTTAACTAGACTGTAAACTACCAACTTTGGGAACATGAATGGAAAATGCATGGAACCTGCTCTGATTACCTTAATGATCCCTTTACGTACTTCAACTCTGCCTTACATCTCAAGCTTGGCTTAAATACAAGTAATATCTCGATTATACTTTGTTGTTAGCTCATATATTGAATTAAATTGAATTTTTTATATCGTAAAAGTATACAATTTAATTTTTCCCTCCAAAATAATTTTCTGACTCCGCCACTGATTACAATATTGAGAGAAGGGAAAGAGGATTTAACCCATGTATCTAAGACTATCAGTATATTAATGAAGTCTGAACTAATTTTCATTTTTTGGTTGATCTTAATGGTTGAATTTTATGAATGTCTTATCTTAAAAATAATTGTTTGAAAATATTCATATATATTCACCTCCTAACACAATCTATAATTTGCTCTAGTTGTTATTTTGATCCAGTTGTTAGATTTCGACCTGGAACAACAAAGACAGTACAAAAGTTTGTAGATGAAGTTTTTGATGTTTTAAAAGCCTATCCTATAACACCCACGAAGCATCATCGGTGATATTCCTGCAATTTCGTATCTGGTTTGAGTTAAGAATCAATCAGCGAAGCCAATAAATAAAGAACAGATTCGCTCCGGGAAAGGAGCTTCCATATCCACCCATCATTCGATAGACTATAAAGAAGACCCCCTTGCGAGCAACGAATATGCATTGCTGACTTTACAAAGAACTTACCCGAGCAACAATAGCAAAAATCCCATGTATCCCCATTTACAAAATACTGCAACAGAACTGCTTCAATGGCTTGTTTAACTGGATCTGGCAGCCCAAGCCTACAACCACTCAAGTTCAAGTACCATCCTGCCCTATAATCGACAACACAATATCAAGTAGATTAAGCCCAACAGCCCCATCTAAAAAGTATGAATCAGCGGGGCATCTCCCAACCACCAATCATACCAAATTTGATTGTGAATTAAACTCAATTATAATAAAAAATACTTCAGCAAGAGAATAGAAATAAAGCTCACAAGTGTACAAAAAAAAAAGTACGGAAATTTTTGCACAAAGCCTTGCTTTATATGATTTTGTTTGAATCAACTCCTCTTGTCCCTTATAAGATCTTTTAAACACCCATTTTATACTCTCTGCATTCTTCTTAATTTAGTTTAGGAAGTTTCACAAAAACCCATGTTTTGTTTGTTGAAAATAAATAGAGTCGTTGGGGATGAAAATCCATCATTAAATTCTTTGCATAGCAAAAGTATCCATTTTTTCAGTCTTCACAAATTTAATGTTTGATTCTTTGATCATTAAATTAGTTTCTCTGATATCAATGATGATTTATCAATACATGATAAAAAGCAATGGGTATCCATACTTTTTGTCAATTTTTAAAAGATCATTAAAATATAATCAAAGATATCGATTCTTTAAATTTTGGGTAAAAATTCAATTTCTATATTTTTAAAAGTATCAATTGGTTTTGTTCAATTTTTATGCAAGTCGATGAGGTTTGGTATCAATAAAAATCATATTCTAAACACATTTAATGGATCTCGGTTCCAATTTTCCATTATTAACATGAGCATACGCAGGAAGACACCCAAAGATCTTTAAATCGAATAATTAGCGATTATTACGGACCATACCTCTTGTGGAGTCTTTTCTCAATGGCAACGGATGGAGATCGGTTGATCAAAAAACATGCGATGAGGTCGCTTTTCTTAAAACGACTTGAGTAAGTTGGCATTTGACAACATACATCGAACCTTCTCCATGATCGCTCGTTCATTCGTTCGCAACGCCGCTTTCTTTGTGGAGTATGACGAATCACAAGTGTCTCACGATCCCTTCCGACTTGCACAATCTATTAAACTCCATCGTAACGAACTCTAAGCCATTATGCATGCGAGGTATTTTATCTGCTTTCCCCGTCTGCTTTTCAATCATAATTTTCCAAGACTTAAATGCGGAAAACACATCGCTTTTACGCTCGGGAAGAACGCCCAAACTTTTCTCGAAAAATCATCAATAAAGGTTAGCATATAATTAGCTCCACCTCTCGAAGGCACTCTGGATGGTCCCCATAGATCGAATGAATATACTCCAACGTTTCCTTCGTGTTATGGATTCCTCTAGTGAATCGAACTCTCTTTGCTTCCCAAAACACACGTTTGCTCACATGAAAATTCGGTTGCAAATTCCTTGCCCATCAAGAAGTCCTCTTTTGCTCAATTCTACCATGCCATTCTCACTCATATGCCCCTAGGCGCATATGCCAAAGTTTAGTAATATCATCATCCGACAAGGAAGAGGAAGCGGCAATTGCATCACGATATGATGGGAACCACAGAAACATATAACTTGGCGCTTTTCTTTGCCCTTTCATCACAACAAGGGAACCTTTGAAATCTTTAAAACCCCACTTTCAAATTGTGTATATCTGCACTTTTGAATCAAGAGTACTCAACGAAATTAAATTTCTTTTCAATTCCTCGAACATACCGTGCGTCACTAAGTGTTCCGACAACTCCATCAAACATCTTAACTTTAATTGTTCCAACACCGCGATCTTACACGAAGCATTATTTCCCATCAAAACAACACCTTGGATAATCGTTTACGTAAGTTGTAAACCAATCCCGATTGGGACTCATATGGAAGGTGCAAAACAATCAAGTATCCACTCACTTACTTTAGAATCATTGACGAAGCGACTAGAAGTTCACCATCATTGTAGTCTTCTACAACATCGCCTTCACGGTAATTTTCTCGGTTGTTTTCCTTTTGATTTGGCACGACCTCCCTTTAATCTTATTTTGTAAACTTATAGCACTCGCATTTAATGTGCCCTTTCTTCTTACATGAAGTTACAAGTTTTACCTCTATTTGAAGACTTGATCTACCCTTAGATTTACCACGATGATTTCTTTCCTGTGTCCTACCACGATCATCATCGATTTCGATCTTGTCTCCCACGAACAATGAGACCCTCTCCTCGAGAGTCGTTTAACTACAAGATGTTTCATCTTATCATACGAGGTTAAAGAATCATAAACCTCATCAACCGTGAGAGACTCGCGGCTATATAAAATCGTGTCTCTAAAGGTTGAATAAGACGGAGGCAACGAACAAAGTAGAATCAACCCTAGATCTTCCTTATCATCATATCAACCTCCATGGCCTCCAAGTTTGAGAGAATTTCTTTAAACATCACATTAAGTGTTCGTGTATGTAGCACCTTCCTCCAAACGATGAGCATAAAGACGCTGCTTCATATGCAACTTGCTTGTTAGAGTTTTCGACATACATATTTGTTCTAGCCTCTTCCATAATGCACAAGGCGCATCTTCTCTTTCATCACATCCTCGCAAAATTTCATTGGACAAATGCAGATGCAATTGTGTTAATGCCTTTCGATCCTTACGCTTCTTCTCTTCATCTGTTAATGTCGAAGGCATCTTATCTATCCCTAGCAGGGCATCCTCCGGATCCATCTGCGCAGAACTGCTTGCATCTTAATCGCCACAACGCAAATGCGTGTTCTAACAACCCCTAATCGGTATCCGTCACAAATAGGGTTACAAAACATTACCTGATAATACACATCATTCATATACCTTTATGCAATCATAATCAAAATCCATTCATCTCAATCACATTGTCCATTATAAAGTCCTACGAGACCTTAAAACATGCTTAGAAGTGGTTCGGGACTAAACCGATAACATTTGTAAATTTTGGGAAACTTAAAAAATTTTCCAACATTCAAGGGTCACACACCCGTGTGAACTGGCCGTGTGCCTTACACGGCACAAACCATGTGAAAACAGGGCATACATACTAACTTGCACCACACGGCCGAAGACACGCCCGTGTGCCAGGCCGTGTGAAATCTAAGGGGGTTACTGACTTGGCCACACGGTCGACCACACGCCCGTGTGCCTAACCCGTGTACCACATACGACAAGTAAACACTCCCGTGTGTCTAGGCTGTGTTAAAACTGTAGGGTATACTGACTTAAATTCGAAGGGATACCCTAGGGGACACACAGCTGTTTAACATGATCGTGTGTCGCACACGGCTGAGACACACGTCCGAGTCTCTGCTCGTGTGGACAAAAATAGGTTATTTGTAAAGCCAATTTGCCACCCTTTTCTCATGCACACCTAGCAACCAAAATGGTACCATTTCATGACATTTATAGGTAGCCAAAACATGCCAATTTATACACATAACGTGCCATCTAATCACAACCATTTCAACTACTCAATTCCATATTTAAACATACCAACCCATTATGCCAAAACCATCACTACTTGAATAAGTCCCAAATGCATTAACTCGTTATCTTATCATCTATTCCTTATCACATAACACATCATATTATCATCTCAAAATCAAACCATATTATGCCAACTTTCAAGCCATAATTCTTCATCTAAAAATCATACCAAATAAGCCAACACATAAGACATTATATACATCACATATATATATCACTTAACAAACACATAATTCAAGCTAACTTAAATGGTCATACACACCAACATTTACAAGCCAAATCTCATGGCTATAATCATAACTCAAAACATATCATCAACACAATAGCCTATACATGCCATATGCCATATTTACAAGTATCCAAAAATACCAACAAGTAGTCGATAGTGTGATGATGGTTCCCGATGATCCCCGATGTCTGAGCTAGCTTCGATAATCTATAAAACATGGAAAGAACACACAAGTAAGCTTTAAAAGCTTAGTAAGCCATATACAAGTAAAGTCAACATATAAATATTTGCATATCAATCCAAATATGCTAAACATAGCTAATTACATTCAAATTCACAAACCTTTCTCATGGAACATATATTCAATGTCTTAATCGAGTCCATCAAATATTTCCTATTTTCAATATTTGTATTAGTCTCGTATGTACCTAAGTCACTTAGCTCATTCACATATTCTTTCTCAACTTGACTTTGCCTGTTGAACCATTCAGAACCATTAAGGATACTCGGCAATCACATATAGCTCGTACAATGCCATATCCCAGATATGGTCTTACATGTTATCACACATCGATGCCACTATCCCAGACAGGGTCTTACACGTAATCGATTAACAATAACAATGTCCCAAACGTGGTCTTACATGTAATCACATCTCGATAACCTAATGTCATGACATTCGTATCCTATACTATTCCTAAGGTTCGTACGGAAATTTTGGATGTCGCAACTCTGTCGATTCTTGCTTGTAATTGCTCGTTCAACATTTACAACATTTCAATGACAAGTAAACACATATAATTCAATTTAAAGACATTTATTTGCATATGAACTTACCTCGTATTAAGGATAAATGGACTGGATCGACTATTCAACAACTTTCGATTTCCCCCGATCTAAATCCGATTTCTTTCTTTGAGAATCTATATGAATTCAAAATTAACTCATTTATTCATAAATTTATTCAATTCCATCCAAAAATACCTATTTGGGCATTTTTACACTTTATCCCCTAAAGTTTCACATTTATTCAATTTAGTCCTTATTTCAAATAAACACAAAATTCAATAAGACCCATGCTTAGTTGAATTACCAGAGTACCTCTAGCAGCCCATATTTCACATTTATTCACACTTTTAACCCTTCAATTTACAAATTTCACAATTTAATCCTTATTTGACATTTTTGTCAAAAATCGCTTTACAAAACATAATAATCTATCAACAATTATTCATTTTCCATCATCAACATTCAAAAACATCAAGCTATCATCAATGGAAATTCATAAATTCATCAACAAATTCAAAAATTAGGGTACGGGCTAGCTAGTACTCAAAGCAACGATCACAAAAACATAGAAATCATCAAAAACCGAGCTAAAACCGTACCTTAATCAAAGAATTTATGCTTGTCGAATGAGAAACCCTATATTTCCTCTTCTCCTTCAAATTTTTGATGCACTAAGATGATAATATGGCTAATTTGTGTTTTAATATTACTTATTTTAACATTATTTACAAAATACCATAATTAACCTTATTTAATAACCAATAAAATCACTTAATAAATGCCCATTTATGTCACTATCAATGGTCTAATTACAACATAAGGACTTCACATTTAATAACCCATGGAAATTAAGCACTTTAAACAAATAGAATGCAACTTTTGAATTTTACGCGATTTAGTCCTTTAGTCAAATTAACCACTTAAATGATAAAATTAGCACACGAAACTTTTACATATACATAATCACATGCTATAAACACAAAAAATAATATTAAAATAATTTTTTAACCTCGAATTTGTGATTCTAAAACCACCATTTCGATTTAGTGAAAAACGGGCTGTTACATATCCTGAGATTGCTTGCAACCAAAACCCAAGTCGCACTCAAAAGTAATTGTGGGAGAGTTGTTTATGCTATGACAGGCCAAAGCCCGGGAAGCTCCCTAATAAGCTCCTAAATTGTACTCATCAATTGCCAGTAAGAAACGGTCATAGAATAGGCCTCTGTCAAACAATGACCGATCGAATAATTTTTCACCGCTAGTTAATAAAATCTATGAATAACTACTATTTCAAAGTTATGGTTGTTGTAAACCCTCGAGCTTGAATTCTAGCATTTGGTTTATTGGTTATAATTTTTGCCTCACAATTCATGTCGTGGGTTTGAGGCACAATGTGTGTATCAAAAGTGTGCAAGTTGTTTGAATTCTTTTACTTATCTCTTTGCATTCTCTTGTCATGGGTTCGAGTCATGATGTGTGTAGTAGTGATTTACCTCGACACCCTATCAAAAATGTGCGAGCTGTTTGAAATCTTCTACTTATCTATCCACATTTTCTTGTCTGACCAATTTGATAAGTAAAATAATTAATTAATCATATTATCTATTTTTAATATAGAGGCATTCTCTACAAGCATATTGCTAAATAATGACCGCCCAAAAATCGTCGCTAAAAACAAAAAATCCATCAGTATAAGTTTGAAAAGTTTATTTCGACGAAGAGTAATAATTGATACAAGTAACACTGATAGATTTTTTTTTAACAAAAAAATGCAACCGTCGAAATAGGTCTAACAATTTATATTGACAATTTACACAACACTAAAGTAGTAGTTGTTAGTACAAGTACCATCCATAATAGTAGGTATTTTAATACCTATAATGACGGTAAAAAATAATCAGTATAATTGAGTAAATTTTCAATTATCTCCCTAAACTTTTAGTGACAATACCATCAATAAATGTTCTTATATTTGAAAATCCTATTATATCCTAAACATATAACGACAATTTTAGCATCAATAATACAAATATACCGACAACTAGTATAGACCATTAGAATCCAACTGCTAATATTTGTATTTGTGTACCATATTAATTTATTTATAATTTTAATACAATTGACTTGATTTAAAGTATATATAAAATAAAAAATGTAAACAAAATCTAAATAAAATCAAGCTAAGCCAATTTCATAATACAAATGTAATTCAAATATAGTCCCAACCTAATCAAAACATAATCGAAATATAAATCTAATACATAATCCAATAACATTTCATTATTTCATCTGTTATTTTATATTTTTACAAAGTTTATACTTTTTTTCTAATTTGAATAATAAAAATATAAACCACAACACAAAGGTTTTACTATAAAAAAATGCATTCAAACAATAAGGTTCCTCACAAGAACAGATTAAGTGCTTAATTCTCTCTCTATACGTTTACCTATACAAGTCTCTCAATTAAATAGATTTATTTCGCCACTTACTTACATATGAAGGTCTATCTCAATCTCACTCAATAATAAGATAAGTTAAATAAATTATATTAATAACAATCACGATAAATATGATGTAACACCCCACACCCGTACCCTTCACCGGGACGGAATATGAGGCATTACCTAACTTTAACTCATGCTTTCATACATTTTCGAGACACCCAAACTCTGCTCAAATTAAAAAATTTTCAACTTCTACTTTAAACATCTTAACATGGGCCTACAAACCCCAAATCGACCATTGGAAACTATTCGGGATCAACCCGAGCCCTTAAGCCTTCTATAGAAAATTTGTCTTTGAAACAGGGCACATGCCCGTTTGGAAGGGCAACACGCCCATGTGACCATTTCGACACGGTCGTGCTAATGGCCCGTGTGTCACACACGGCCATGACACGCTCGTGTCCTAGGCCGTGTGCAAAAACATGGACATTCTGTTTTTGACGTCAGCAACCCCAAAATGTCACACGGCCAAGGCACATGCCCGTGTACTAGGCCTTGTCCTTCACACGGCTGAGACACACGGCCGTGGCTCTGCCTGTGTGTTTACTACCATGCATATTGACTTGAAAATTTTACGTGCAGGGGACACACGGCTAGACCACACGCCCATAGGGTAGACCGTGTGTCATACACGGCCTAGAAACACACCTGTGTGGACAATATAAGGCTATTTACCAAGTCTCTTTGCCACCCTTACTTACACAACCTACACAAAAACAATCCAAAACCAATACAAGCCTATCTCATACAACCAAATCAGCCACATAAAACAACATTTCATTTGTGCATTTTCTCATCTATGAAAATAACATCTTTGCATATAAATCAAAATGAATATTTGTCATCATTCAAGGCTTAATACAAAATGAAGGGTTTCCAACCCAAGCCAACACATTTGGCCAATTCTCTATGACATAAAATAGTAAAGTCATGCCATATTCAAAAATATAAATCAAACTATACTGAGTGCTTTGATTGATAGTGTGATCGATATCTCTAACTTCTGATAATCCTTGAGCTAGACAGGCGGCACTATAAGAAAATGGAAAGGAAAGGGAGTTAACATATAGCTTAGTAAGTTGCACATAAATAAATATGCAACATAACTTTACCATTCATCAACAAGCATCATAGTACACAAGTGGGCATAAGCAAAACTTACTCATCAATATTCAATACACATCATATAGCATATATTGAGCTCACATTTCATACATACCAAATAGGTACCTGTACCACTCACAACATGGTTATACTTCCTCGTTAACTTGAAATCATAACTTTCACTGTTGAACCATTTGGAACACTATCAGATATTCATTAAGCCTCAAACATGGGGTAAGGTGCCGATGCCATGTCCCAGACATGGTCTTACACTAACACATCTCGTAGCCGATGCATGTCCCAGACATGTCTTACACTAGCTTACGTCTCGAGGCCGATGCATATCCCAAACATGTCTTACACTAGCACTCATCTCAATGCCAATGTCATGTTCCAGACATGGTCTTACACTAGCTCTCGTAATGTGGCCAATACATGTCTCAGACATGTCTTACACTAACACACGATTATCTCGAATGTCACAACATGAATATCCAATTTATTTCCTAAGTTCAAACAGGAACTCTACTGTCTCTATTACCATCATGCTTTCTTAATTTCAAAATTAAGAAATTCATGCTATAATAAATTCAAGTACAATACAACGCATGCATTAGCAATGTAGTTGTATTATTTACGTACAACTTACCTCAGAATACAAAATGTGGTGACTAGTCGATTTGCTTGGCTTTCCCCCAGTTTAAGTTCGAATTTGGTAATTATTGATCTATAATAGCAAAATGCACTTATTTAGTCACTAAAAAAAATTAGGCAATCGAAAATTCACATCCTTGGTAAAATGACCATTTTGCCCCTAGGCTTTGACAAAATGACCATTTTATCCCTAGGCTCGAAAATTGATTTTTATCAAATTTCTTCATATCTTAAGCTTAGCCGAACCCTTTTTACTCTTATAGCAACTCCAAATTCCCACTATTTCACACATTTAACATCTATTTTACAACTTATTCAATATAGCTCTTTTAAGTGTTTTCATGCTAACACCTTTTACAAAAGTTGTTTATAACACCCCCAAGACTTATTTTCTTCCATAAAAACTCAGCAAACATTACAAATCCTTCATTTCAAAACCCTAAACTCTTAATCATTTTGCAAAATAGTACCCTTATTTGAAATCTCATGCTTCAAGGGTCTCAAAAATGCAAATATCATCAACAAAAGGTATGGAAATCACTTACTTGTCAGTCAACTAAGTAGCTGACAATTTTAAGCTTTCAAACCCCATTAAATGGCTGATTTTTAGTAGAGAAAGAAGATGAAAAAGGGATGATATTCCTATTTTAGTCAAAAATAAGCCACCTAACTTACCGAATTTGAAAATTTTGTCTCCTTTTTGACTCTATGACCGGCTACCCCTTTTTAAAAGGGTTTAATTTCCCTTTAAAGGTCTTTGATTTTATCCTCTAACCAATTAACACCTTTGGCTTTCAATTCAAGACTTTTACACTTTATACGATTTAGTCCTTTTTCGCAATTGGACTCTCAAACGTTAAAATTACTTCACCAAATTTCTCATGCAATAATATAAACATGATATAACTCCAAAATAATAATAAAATAATTTATTCAACTCTGAATTTGTGGTCTCGAGACCACTATTCTGACTAGGCCCCAAATCGGGTTGTTACAATTCTCCCCCTTTAGGGATTTTCGTCCTCAAAAATCTTACTAACGAATAAGTTTGGGTACTGATCTCTCATAGTCTCATCAGGTTCCCATGTGGCTTCCTCGACTCCATGTCTATGCCATAAAACTATCACGAGTGCTATACTTTTATTTCTCAACTGTTTGACTTTCTCGAGCCAAAATCTTGATCGGCTCTTCGCCATAAGTCTTGTCCGAATGAATCTCAACCTCTGTCGGCGCAATCACATGCGAAGGGTCTGATCTATGTCGACGTAGCATGGATACATGAAACACGTCGTGAATCTTTTCCAATTCTGGTGGTAAAGCTAATCGATAGGCAATAGGCCCCACTTCTCGACAACCTTATAGGGTCCTATGAATCGAGGGCTCAACTTGCCTCTTCTACCAAATTTGAGTACTTTTTTCCACGGGGATACTTTCAAAAATACTCGATCACTGACTTGAAATTCGATCTCTTTCCGTTTCAAATCCGCATAGGATTTTTCCCTATCCGAGGTAGCCTTCAAATAGTCGCGAATCACAATAACTTTCTCTTCAGTCTCCTTAACTAAATCGACCCCGTGAATTTGACCTTCTCTGAGCTCGGTCTAATATAAGGGCGTTCGACACTTTCGCCCATATAAAGCCTCATAAGGCGCCATCTTCAAACTTGACTGAAAATTGTTGTTGTAGGCGAATTTCAACCAATGGCAAATATCTTTCTCAACTACCTTGAAATTCAAGAACACAACACCGCAACATGTCTTCTAAAATCTAGATCACTCTTTCCGACTAACTGTCAGTTTGCAAGTGAAATCCTGTACTAAAACTCAACTTTGTCCCTAAAGCCTCTTGTAGCTTTTTCCAAAACCTTGAGGTAAATTTCGGGTCCCTATCCGAAATAATCGACAAGGGCACCCCGTGTAGTCTCACAATCTCATAAATGTACAAGTCAGCTAATCTCTCAAGGGATTAGTCGGTACGCACTGGTATGAAATGTGCCGACTTTGTTAGCCTATCCACAACAACCCAAACAACATCTATTTTCTTTGGGGTTAATGACAAACCCGTCACAAAATCCATAGTAATCTGATCCCATTTCCACATGGGGACCATTATAGGCTGAAGTAGACCCGAAGGTACTTGGTGTTCAGCCTTCACATGCTGACACACAAGACACTTGGAAACGAACTCTGAAATATCTCTTTTCATCCCCAACCACCAATACATTTTTTTCAGGTTGTTGAGCATTTTTGCACTACCCGGGTGGATAGATAAGCAACCACTATGTGCCTCATTTAAAATCTTTCGGATCAACTCATTGTTCTTGGGTACACGAACTCTATCTTTGAACATTATACATCCCTCGCTACCAATACGAAATTTGGATTCATTTCCCCACTCGCACTGAGCTATCTTAGCGTGTAACTCCTTATCACCTTTTTGAGCTTCACAGATCTCTTGTAAAAATGTCGGTCTAGCTCTCAAATCTGCTAAAACCGAACCATCATCAGACACAGTCAACTGAGTATTCATGGTTCTCAAGGCAAACAGGGATTTTCTACTCAAAGCGTCGGTAATCATCGTCGTTGCTGCAAATTTAACTCCTTTTGAGTCATCGAGTACTTAAGACTCTTGTGATCAATGAATACTCGGTATTTCTCTCTATACAAATGGTGTCTCTAAATTTTCAGCGCGAACACGATGACGGCCAACTCTAAATCGTGCGTCGGGTAGTTTTTCTCATGAGGCTTTAGTTGTCTCAAAGCGTAAGTTATGACCTTACCTTCTTGCATAAACACGCACCCCAAACCATTCAAGGAGGCGTCTTTATATATCACAAACTCCTTGCCCGACTCCGGTTGCACTAACACAGGGACTTTGGTCAATAAAGCCTTTAATTACTCAAAACTCTGTTGGCACTTTATTATCCATTCGAACTTGAAATCTTTTTGTAGCAGTCTTGTCATTGGGGTAGCTATCATAGAAAATCTGTTTACAAACCGTCTATAGTATCGGGCTAAGCCCAAAAAGTTTCAGACCTCTGTCACATTCCTCGGCGGTTTCCATTCAACAATAGCAAAGATTTTGCTTAGGTCAACTCTAATCCCGTCACCAGACACAATGTATCCTAGAAATCCGACCTCCTTAAGCCAAAATTCACTCTTACTAAACTTGGCATACAATTGTTTGTCTCTCAAGGTCTGTAATACAGTTCTCAAATGCTCCGCGTGCTCACTCTCATCATGCGAGTAAATCAGTATGTCATCGATAAAAACGACGACGAACTTATCAAGATATGGTCAAAAAATGCAGTTCATTAAATTCATATACACCGCCGGGGCATTAGTTAAACCAAAAGGCATGACGAGGAACTCATAATGCTCATATCTCGTCCGAAACGCAGTCTTCGGTACATCTTGCTCTTTAACCTATAACTAATAGTAGCCAGACCTCAAATAAATCTTAGAAAACACTGTGGCTCCCTTCAACTGATCGAACAAATAATCGATTCTAGGCAAAGGATACTTGCTCTTTACAGTTACCTTGTTGAGTTGCCTATAGTCGATACATAACCTCATCGACCCATCTTTCTTTTTCACAAAAGTACCGGAGCACCCTACGGGGAAAAACTCAGTCTCACAAAGCCTTTATCCGTCAACTCTTGCAACTGTACCTTCAACTCTTTCAACTCTATTAGAGCCATTCTATACGGAGCGGTCGAGATAGGTGTCGTACCAGGGACCAATTTGATGCCAAACTCAACTTTCCTCACTGAAGGTAATCCGGGCAACTCTTCCAAAAATACATCTATAAACCCACAAACTACCGGTACCGATTCTATCTTTGATTCAGACACTTGAGTATTCAGTACAAAAGCAAGATAAGCCCCACATCCTTTTTTCAAATATTTCTCCGCAGTCAAAGACGATATTATCACAGGCATGTTATCTGATTCATCTGGCCCAACACAAAGGATGTTCCCGTCTTCACATTTTAGTTCAATAACTTTTCTCTCACAGTCCACTACAACACCATAAGAAGTCAACCAATCTATCCCAAAGATTTCATCGAATTCATTAAACGGCAACAACATCAGGTTGGTCGGAAAACATTGACCCCTAATTGTCAAAGGACAATTTCTACACACTTGGTCAACAAGTACATGTTTGCCTAAAGGGTTGGAAACTTTTATCACAAACTCAATAGACTCCACTAGAATGTTCATACGAGGTATCAACTCCATACAAATATAAGAGTGGGTAGACCCCGGGTCAATTAATGCAACGATAGATATATCATGAATAGAGAAGGTACCCGTGATTACGTCGGGAGACTCTGCCTCTTCACGGGCACGAATAGCGTAAGTCCTTATAGGCGTTCTACCCTCAAACCTCACTGAAGCATCTCTTGGTGCACCCTTGCTGGTAGCCCCGCTTCTAGGGTTTTTGTGGCCTACCCCTTAATAGAGCACTACTTGCCTTCACTTCTTGCTTTTTCTCTCCCTCTTCCATTTCGGGACAGTCTCGGATGAAGTGGTCCAATGACCTATATTTAAAGCACCATCTTTCTTTACTTTGACACTAGTCGAAATGGCGTCTACCACATTGTGAACATTCTGCCTATTTGGCCGAGCACTACCGACGCTCGCAACAGAAGTGGTCTGGGCTCTAGAACCCCACTGAAGCATTCGGTGGGTAAAAACTCCTTAGATCTCTTAGATGAGGACTGATGTGATTTCCCTATTTTTCTTTTTCTTGAATCCCGCGACTCAATAGATGCCTTTCTCCTTTCTTTCACCAACTCTTCTTCCTTGCAGGCTCTCTCAACAGGCACCACAAATTCTCTTAGCTCTAAAATTCCAACAAACACTCGAATATCTTCATTTAGACCATCCTCAAACCTTTTGCACATGTCAGCTTCTAAAGATACGTACTCTCGTGCCTATTTGCTGAGTTTTCCAGACTCTCGTTCATACTCTGTCACCGTCCTACTGCCTTGCTTTAACTCTAGAAATTCCTTCCTCTTTTGGTCTATAAACCTCTGGCTAATATACTTCTTTCGAAACTCTTCCTAGAAGAATTTCCAAGTTACTCTCTCTCTCGATACAACAAACACGAGAGTGTTCCACCATTGGTAAGCCGAGTCTCTCAATAGTGATATTGCACACTTCACGCACTCTTTAGGTGTGCACGACAGTTTATCAAACACTCTGATGGTATTCTCTAACTAGAACTCTACTTTCTCCGGGTAGTCATCTAAGTTAGCCCGAAATCCATTGGCCCCTTATTTCTAAATCTTATCTACCGGAGGCTTCTCTCCTAGACATGTGATCGTGATTTTTCATGATAAGTTTTATAAATTTATAATTAAACGTTCTTGAAACTAACTATTATCATGATGTAGGCAAGTGTACCTATCGAACAGTAGTATAGGCTTAGTAAGACCAGATTGTCGAACCCAAAGGACTAAAAGTACTAGTAATGACTATCTTTTTATTATCTAGCCTAAGAATAAAGGGGTTTGTTTTAACTAACTAATTATCTAAACTAAGAAACTGTAGAAAATAGAATTGGGGAATTACTTTTGGGAAAAATGATTGATTTAGGACAATACCTAAGGAAAAATCTACCTAGACTTTACTTATTATTCTGGCTCCGAACCGGACGATTTATTCATTTAACTTGTTCCGTAGAGATCCCTAAGTTATGTTATTATCCCTATTCAAGACTAATAACGTCTAATCCCTAGGTTCAATAATTGAAACTTTTCTCTAATTAACACCCTAAGGTTGCATTAACTCAATCTATGGATCCCCTTATTAGGTTTCACCCTAATCCGGCAAAAACTTGTCACCCTATCTCTAGGCGCGCAATCAACTCCGCTTCATTATGACAAAGTCACTCTTAGCCAGGGACTATTCATCCTCCACCTAAGAGCATTAACTTGAATCGATATCCTGAAATACCAAAACAAGAATTAAGAACACATAATTAATAACAAGTCAAATTTTTATCATACGATTCAAAAAATAATAACAAGATTTGTCTTAGGTTTCATCCCCCTTAGGTATTTAGGGTTTTTAATTCATAACTAAATAAGAAAACATCTCAGAATAATAAAGAATACAAAACATAAAGAAAACTCAAAACTCCTGAAGGGAAATTGAGGAGAGATCTTCAGTCTTGATGATGAATCCGGCTTCTGAGATGGATCAATCGGCTTTCTTGAAGTTATTCTTTACTCCCTATTCTCCGTCTCCTTTTTAGTCTTCCACTAGGTTGTTTAAATAGGCTTTAGAATGCCTGAAAGCCCTCAAACTTGCCCTTTTCAGAATGGAACTTAGCTAGGGTTCGGCAAGGACACGACTGTGTGCGATTACTTCAGGCCGTGGTCGAGGCTAAGATATCAACATGCCCGTGCTGAAGTTGATTTGGGCCGTGGTTGAGCCTGTTAGATTGGCACGGGCGTGTGTTCTTCCCGTGTTAGGAAGTTCAGGCCGTGTTGTTTTCCCTTGTCGGCCTGTTTTCTCTGTTTTTGGCCTATTCCTCGTTCTTTTCGTTCACCTATGCTCACCTAAGTATAGAACATGAAATTAAAGGATTAGGAGCTTCAAATTCCCCAAATCTAAGGAGAAATCATTCATAAATACCTTAAGCAAGGGATAAAAATATGTATAAATTACGGTTTATCAAATACCCCCACACTTAAGCGTTTGCTTGTCCTCAAGCAAAATTCTCAATTCACAATTAAGAATTCCTTTTTCTCAACTTATAATTCCTATCAATAATATCTCAAACTAAATCTATAAGTAATCATACATTGAGAATTCAACTAAAAGAACATTAAAGCTTCAAACATTCTAAGTTAAGTATTCAATCATAAAAAAACTTAGGCATCTCCCCTCATCTAAGTAGTTACCATCGATTCGAAATCTCACAGAGTTTAACATCCTCACTAAAGTTTCACTCAAATCACTCGAAGTGTTTAAGGATAATGAAATCAGCACTCATCAGTCAATATGAAAAGTTATTACCATAGGCTTGCATGAAAATCAAATCTCCACCACTATAAATGAGATGATACATCAATCAAAAGATTTTTAGAGGGTTGTAACAAGGCTTGGTTTGGGGGTGTGGTCACAAGCTAAAAGAAAAGGTTAGAATCGAGATTGAGTTGAAAAATTACTTAGCTAGAAAAATATTTAATCATCACTTGTGTACAACAAAGCTTCTTCTCTGACTATGAAATTTGAATACTGAAGCTCACAAACAAAAGATCACTACTGATATGTATACATGTGTTTTTTTTTTTAAGAACATGTCAAATAACATAGATTACTTATTAAGAACAAGACATAGCTAAGCAATTTATTCAAACCAACTCTCGACAAAAATAGGGATCAAATTAATTGAGGGGATTTGAACAATAATGGGTTAAGGGTCAATATTAAGGGTGATATAAGGAATGACTTGTTAGGCTCATCGAGGTTTATTAAGGATTAATCGTAGAGGTAGGCTTTTCATGGCATGAGTGAGTTAATCCTAAGTGCCTCTATCATCTTGACATATCAAATCAAATGGTGTGGTCTTGACATGCATAATCAGGCAAGTTCTAGCATAACAATTCGATATTGACACACTCAAAGCAATAATAAAAGTGAGTATGAAAGAAATAATAGATGCTTTTAAAGGCTGAATAATCTCATAAAAAGTATGGCTTTTTGATGTTTAAACTTGTGGAATTCAATTCAAGATAATACTTAAACTTAGGGAAACAACCTAAAATTTTAAATTCTTAAAAATTAACTTATCATGCTTAATTTTCTAATTTCTTAAAGTTAAAATATTCAATGCATGAATGCCTATGTTTTAATTCAAGATATATCAATAAAAATCATAAGTTAATCAAAATTTATCCTAAACATGATATGAGAGATTTATAAGAGAACAAGACAATATTCAGGGATTTTTCTGATAATGAAATGAGTACCCCACACACTTAAAATGTACATTGCCCTTAATGTACAAAGATAGATATATAGAAAAATATAAAATCATAAAGTAGGGAGAGAATTGAAACTTCTTGAGTTGTAAATTAATGAACTCTCTAGTTTGGAGTTATGTAAGGTGGAGGAGGATACTCTGGTGGTGGTAGAGGTTGGGTTCCAAAAATGTTACGCCAAAGCAATATTATATCTCGTTGTCGAGTAGGGCATGGCAGTCGTGGAGAACATTTTCCAATGGAGTTTGAAGTTCCTAAGTGATTGTGAGCTTTGAAGCTCTTTATAACTGTGATAAAAGTAGGAACTTTTAGGGAATATTAGGAAGAATAATTACTCATAAAGAAATAGCCGAGATTAAAATTAATTAATAAAACCTAAATATAATGTAGTAACAAAAGGGAAATAATATTTAAATGTTAAAAGTGAAATTAATAAAGACTGAAAATAAAAATAAAATAAAAATAGAAATAGAAATAGAAAGAAAAATAAAAATAAAAATAAAGATAAAATTAAATTAAACATCATCATCATCATCGGATGGTTCGCGAGGTGGTGGTGACGATGAGATGTAAAAGTGCTGGCAGATATGCTGGAGAGTAGTATCAATGTTGTTAAATTGTTGAAAACACTACTGCTCGAATCGGTTGAGACGCTCAGATATGTCAGCATATGAAGCCGCCGCATGAACTGGACGATGGAAGCGTGGTGGCTGGGATGGTGGGTCCTCTTGCTGTGGGGGGGACATCATCAGTAATGTCCTCTAGAGCCTTCTCCTTGGTAGATTGGGCGAGACGATACTGGGGAGGGTAGGTTTCTCAGCGTCTTTCAATCATCCTCATGCTAAGCATGCTCGAGATGCCTTGTGGAGACATCTGGCCAATGAGTGTAAGGGATGATTCTTGGGCCGCGATGTCGAGGAGTCTGAAGTGCAGCACCAGTCGAGTCACGCAGGGACCAATAGAGATGACCTCCCCTCTGATGTCGCTCTGTCTGGTGGCGAATGGCAAGGGTGATAAAGTAGGCAAGATCGATGATGTACTCGTTTGACATACACCATAAGTAGTAGACATCGTGGGTAGTGACGATGCCGGTGCTCGCTCTCTACCCTGTCAAAGTGTGAGATAAAATAGAATGTAGATACCTTAAGGACGGAGGGAGAGATGATTCATTGGAGTGACTGGGGTTGTAGCCGGCCGAACGTGGTACGAGGGCATTCCAGCACTTCGAGGGAGAATAATGGATGTGGCGGTTAAGGGTACTGAGATCGTTTTCCTCTTGGAACTGCTCTGTGTAAAGGCCCAGTGCTGCACCAAACTCTGGGACGCTCAATTGGCGTACTAGACTGCCAAGTCTAAATTGGACCGTGCCGGGATCATCATGGTTGGTCATTACAGTCTGAAGATGGAATGTCAAGCACAGTTCCATCATGAGCTCGAGGTACGTCGGCTCGATGATCCCAAAGAAGAGTTTCCAAGGATCGATGGTAAGGAGGGCCCGAATCGTATCAGCCAGTTGAACTTGTTCTATCGTAGCCCAGTCGATGCAGCGGCCCGCAGTTAAAGGTCGGGCCCGGAGTATTTGGAAGAGTTTTTCTTGGGGCCCGTTGGGGAATTGTAGGAAAGGGTGGCGAATTTTCGTGATAGGGCCCTAGAAAGATGATGCTCCCTTCGTTTTCTTTAAGGCGGGGATGGCGGCTTTCTTCCCTTGCGAAGACGACATGGTGAACCTGCAATCAAAACAATTACTTTGTTTTGATGATTGGACAAGGGAAAATGCATTCAAAAAGGGAAAAGTCATAAATTAGGACTAATACTTTCAGCCACAACTACCAACACTTAATAATTCTAACTAAACTAATCCATTTTATAGCATACTTTTGTGGCATTGCATGATAGTAGCATGAATAAAAAAAATGGCAAATAACAAGAAGCATTTGAAAACTATGAGTATTGAGTTAGAATATGTGAAGAAGGCATGAGCATTTCACCTATCCTAACCATGAATATTTACTTTAAACTAATCAAATGGAATAGAGGAATCATGCAATAAGTAAGCATTTTAACATGAAAAAGATGATAATTATCCTAGATATGACATTTGGGTGATAAAAATATGAAAATAACATGAAAAATTGCATATTATTATGATAAATAGCCTTAGAAATTAGTAATATAAACGAGGAAAGATTGAACAAACGCTAGAAAGAGGAGAATGTGCGTCAAAATTGGAGTTAGAGGCGGCGTACGGGCGTTGCAAGGAGGCCATGTGGAATTGCTGTGGCTAGGGTTAGGGTTTTTGAGTGAAGAAGACAATGAATAGTGCAGGGTATTTATAGATTTTGGGCTACACGGCCAGGGAACACGCCTGTGTTCCCCAATTTCAGCCTATATGTTTCGCGTTTTTCTTATTTTGGTGCGTCTAAAATTTGTCCCATGCCCGTGTACCATGGGTGTGTTGGTGCACACGGTCGTGTAGCACAATCGTGTCTAGCTTCGTTCGCTTCTCTCACGCCCGTGTATGCTGGACCACGCCCGTGTTAATTTAACAGGTTCGACCACGGGTGTTAGACACGAGCGTGTCGAACGCCCGTGCTAGTTTCTCAGTTTCAACCACGGTCCTTTGGCACGAGCGTGTCGCACGTCCTTGTTGTTTTGGTAGGCTCGTCCACGGCTTGCAGCCCATGTTTTGGGGAAATCTTTGCCCTGTTTCCACACGGTTCTAAGCACGCCCGTGTGCTTGGCCGTGTCTCTGTGGTGAACCTGTTTTCAAGAGATCCGTTAGTAAGTTAGGTGTTAAACAGTTAAATTTAAAGAAGTTAATACAGTTAGTGCTCGGGTTGCCTCCCAAGAAGTGCTTATTTATAGTCTAAGCTCGACTTACCTCTCCGTTGAATGGTCATGGTGGTTCGAGGAGTTTATACTCCTCATTCCTGCTATCAATCTTATCAAAATAAGGTTTTAGACGGGTGTTGTTTACCTTAAAAGTGCCAAACTTGGGATGACTTACCTCGACTGTACCGAATGGGAAAATACTAAGTACCGTAAAAGGGATTTCTTTATTCAGTTTTGGAGTGACAATGTGAGGATCTGCAGCATCTAGTAAGACTTTATCTCCAACCTTAAGTTGA
The DNA here is from genome assembly GCA_025698475.1 of Gossypium anomalum. Taxonomy (NCBI): domain Eukaryota; kingdom Viridiplantae; phylum Streptophyta; class Magnoliopsida; order Malvales; family Malvaceae; genus Gossypium; species Gossypium anomalum. The sequence goes on along the minus strand of CM046965.1, from coordinate 71,939,136 downwards.
TTTGGAGAGGTATCAAGCTCATTCTGGTGTAGTTTTGGTTTATCATATGTTCTTGGTTTATGTGTCCGCCATTTATCTAGCTCCTCGATTTGTAGCCTTCGTTCTTCATAAATGGGTCCTCTAGTATTGCTTGAACATGGCTCGTGTACTTCCTTCAAACTTATTTTCTGCAAAGTAGGTTGCACCATATTGTCAGTTTTAGTAGACTGGTTTAGACTTCAATTTTCGGTGTGTTGCTAGAATTACTAGCTTGAAGGGTGATTGTTTCGTCTCCCACACGAAGTGTGAGCTCACCTGTGCCAACATCAATAATTGTTTTAGCAGTTGCTAAAAAGGGCCTTCCTAAAATTAAAGGAGTGTTGCTATCCTCTTCTATATCAAAAACAGCGAAGTTAACGGGAAATATAAATTTTCGATTTTAACTAGCACATCTTCAATAATACCCCTAGGAAATCTTATAGTTTTATCTACTAATTGAATGCTCATCCTAGTCTGTTTGGGTTTCCCAAGACCTAGTTGTTTAAACATTTTATAAGGCATGACGTTGATACTAGCTCCTCAATCAGCTAATGCATTATTAACATCTAAACTACCAATTAAGAAAGGAATTGTAAAACTCCCTAGATCTTTTAATTTGTTGGGCAGCTTATTCTGTAGAATAGCTGAGCAAACTGCGTTTAGTTCCACATGTGACGCCTCGTCCAATTTCCGCTTGTTTGCTAAAAGCTCCCTTAAAAATTTCATTGCATTTGGCATCTGCGATAGAGCTTCAATAAACGGTAAGTTAATATGTAATTTTTTCAAAATTTTAAGGAATTTACCAAATTGTTCATCTGAGCAGTCTTTCCTTGTCGCGTTAGGGTATGGCACACGAGGTTTATATTCTACACTCACTGTTTTGTTTTCATTATAACTTACCTCACCTTTACCTTTGCTTACCACAGTTTCTTGCCTCGATTCTGGCTCTAGCTCAACGAATCCTTCTTTATCTTGAACATTAATTGCGTTGAGTTATTCCCTTGGGTTAAGTTCAGTATTACTTAGCAAGCTACCTTGTGGTTGTTCGGAGATTAGTTTGGACAGCTGGCCTATCTGAGTTTCGAGCCATTGGATTGATGCTTGTTGATTTTTAAGTGCCGTCTCGATATTCTAGAAACGGGTTTCTGACACCAAGATGAATTTAGATAGCATCGCCTCAAGGTTCGGTTTCTTTTCCTGTTGATAATGTGGCTGTTGAAAACCTGGAGGATTTTGTGGCCTTTGATTCCCTTGACTACCCCAAGAGAAATTTGGGTGTTTCCTCGAACCTGCATTATAAGTGTTACTGTATGTGTTATTTTAAGATTTAAAGTTATTGTTACCCATATAGTTCACTTGTTCCTCTTCGGTTGTAGGATTGAATGGTTGATATTCTGTATGCACACCTCCTCCACTTGAATCACACTTCATCACTGGATGTATCTACGTAAAACCAAGTAAACCATCAATCTTTTTATTCAAAAGTTCTACCTGATTTGTCAACATAGTAACTGAATCGATGTTATAAACACCTGCTATTTTAGTCGGCTTAGTCCTCATGACTTGCCACTGATAGTTATTCAGTGACATCTCCTCAATAAATTCGTAAGCCTCTTCAGGTGTTTTGTTGTTGATGGTTCCACCAATGAGTCATCAATCATCCAATCGTGTCGAGGGATTCACACCATTGTAGAATGTTTGAACTTGCAGCCATAGAGGTAACCCATGGTGAGGGCACCTTCGGAGTAGGTCCTTGTATCTCTCCCATGTATCGTAAAGTGTTTCTAAATCCATCTGCACAAAAGAAGAGATATCATTACGTAATTTAGCCGTTTTAGCCGGAAGAAAATACTTTAATAAAAAAATTTCGATCATTTGTTCCCAAGTAGTGGTGGACCCTCATGGTAATGAGTTCAACCACTATTTAGCTTTGTTCCTCAGTGAAAAAGGAATAACCGAAGACGAATGGCTTCATCAAAAATGCCATTAATTTTAAAAGTGTCGCAGATTTCCAAAAAATTTGCCGAGTGTTGGGATTCTCATCCTGCAAACCATCAAACTGAACAAATTGTTGTATAATTTGAATCGTGTTAGGTTTCAGTTCAAAATTATTTGCAGTAATAGTAGGCCTAACTATACTTGACTCAATTCCTGTTAAATTAGGTTTAGCATAATCATACATAGTACGAGGAGCAGGATTCTGATTTACTAATTTAGCAAGTATCACTGGAGGTAGCTGATTGTCTTGATTTTCAGCCATCTCCTCGGTTGAGATATCGTCTTCTTACTCTTCCTCTGTGTATCTTAGGCTTCGCCTTATTTCTCGTCAATTTCTACGAGCTGTGCGATCGATCTCTTCGTCAAAAAGCAGTGGTCCTGACGGGTTTCTTCTAGTCATAAACTATAAGAACCTGCCAGAAGAAAGAAAAAGAAAATTAGTAAAACAAAAATTAAAATAAAATTAATTTTTAAGAAAAATAAATGGCTAAAGTAATAAAAATTGAGTGTTCCTAATATTTTAGTCCCCGGCAATGGCGTCAAAAACTTGATCGTGATTTTCCATGATAAGTTTTATAAATTTATAATTAAACGTTCTTGAAACTAACTATTATCATGATGTAGGCAAGTGTACCAATCGAATAGTAGTATAGCTTTAGCAAGACCAGATTGTCGAACCCAAAAAACTAAAAGTACTAGTAATGACCGTCTTTTTATTATCTAGCCTAAGAATAAAGGGGTTTGTTTTAACTAACTAATTATCTAAACTAAGAAATTGCAGAAAATAGAATTGAGGAATTACTTTTGGGAAAAACGATTGATTTAGGACAATACCTAAGGAAAATTCCACCTAGACTTTACTTGTTATTATTCGCTCGAATCGACGATTTATTCATTTAACTTGTTCTGTAGAGATCCCTAAGTTATGTTATTATCCCTATTCAAGACTAATAACGTCTAATCCCTAGGTTGAATAATTAAGACTTTTCTCTAATTAACACCCTCAGGTTGCATTAACTCGATCTATAGATCCCGTTATTAGGTTTCACCCTAATCTGGCAAAATCTTGTCACCCTATCTCTAGGCGTGCAATCAAGTCCGCTTAATTATGACAAAGTCACTCTTAACCAGGGACTATTCATCCTCCAACTAAGAGTATCAACTTGAATCGATATCCTAAAATACCAAAACAAGAATTAAGAACACATAATTAAGAACAAGTCAAATATTTATCATACGATTCAGAAAATAATAACAAGATTCGTCTTAGGTTTCATCCCCCTTAGGTATTTAGGTTTTTTAATTCATAACTAAATAAGAAAACATCTCAGAATAATAAAGAATACAAAACATAAAGAAAACTTAAAACTCCTGAAGGGAAATTGAGGAAAGATCTTCAGTCTTGACGATGAATCCAGCTTCTGAGATGGATCAATCGACTTTCTTGGAGTAATTCTTTACTTCCTATTCTCCGTCTCCCTTTTAGTCTTACTCTAGGGTGTTTAAATAGGCTTTAGAATGCTTAAAAGCCCTCAAACTTGCCCTTTTCTGAATGGAACTTAGCTAGGGTTCGGCAGGGACACGCCCGTATGCGATTACTTCAGGCCGCGGTCGAGGCTGAGATATCAACGTGCCTGTGCTGAAGTTGATTTCGCCTGTTAGATTGGCACGGGCTTGTGTTCTGCCCATGTTAGGAAGTTCAGGCCGTGTTGTTTTCCCCTGTCGACTCGTTTTCTCTATTTTTGGCCCGTTTCTCGTTCTTTTCGTTCTCCTATGCTCACCTAAGTACAGAACATGAAATTAAAGGATTAGGAGCATCAAATTCACCAAATCTAAGGAGAAATCATTCATAAACGTGTTAAGCGAGGGATAAAAATATGTATAAATTACGGTTTACCAACATGTCCGCATCTTGCGGAGCTACCGAGGCATACTGAGGAATCAGAGGAGGTGGGGGAGGTGGAATGTTCGGATTCGCACGAATGAACTCCGTGTACCAAGTGTCCATCATTCGGAGATAGGCTTCTCTAGCCCCTCCGCGTTGGCCCATAGTCACGGGCTCACTCTCAACTGGTGATGTCCCTTCAGTGGGAGCCGGTGCTTTAGTTTTCACGTCATCTGCCGTAGCTCTATCAGGATCCATTTACTATATGAAAATACAATTTGTAATCGTCAGAAGTCGTCACACTATCAATGTACAGTTATGGCATGTATAGCTAGACTCGTACTCTCGCTAGGTTATTCCTAGAACTGACTAAACCATAGCTCTGATACCACTAAATGTAACACCCCACACCCGTACCCTTTGTCGGGACAAAATACGAGGCATTACATAACTTTAGCACATGCTTTCATACATTTTCGAGTCACCGAAACTCTGCTCAAATTAAAACTTTTTCAACTTCTACTTTAAACTTCTTAACATGAGCCCACAAGCCCAAAATCGACCATTGGAAACTATTCAAGATCAACCCGGGCCCTTAAGCCTTCTATAAAAAATTTGCCTTTGAAACAGGGCACACGCCTGTGTGGAAGGGCAACGCGCCCGTGTGACCATTTCGACACGGTCCTGCTGATGGCCTGTGTGTCTCACACGGCCTAAGCAATACAGGGACACGCCTGTGTCCTCCACCCATGTGGAACTAATTCTAAATGCACACCTAAATGGGTTTTCACACGGCCTGGCACACTCCCGTGTCCTTCACATGGCCATGACATGCCCGTGTCCTAGCCCGTGTGCAATAACATGGACATTCTGTTTCTGACGTTAGCAATCCCAAAATGTCACATGGCCAAGGCACAAGCTCGTGTACTAGGCCTTGTCCTTCACACGGTTGAGACACATGGCCGTGTCTCTGCCCGTATGTTTACTACCATGCACACTGACATGAAAATTTTACGTGCAGGGGACACACGGCCAGACCACACGCCCGTGGGGTAGACCATGTGTCACACATGGCCTAGACACACGCCCATGTGTCTACCCATGTGGACAATATAAGGTTATTTACCAAGCCTCTTTGCCACCCTTACTTGCACAACCTACATAAAAACAATCCAAAACCGATACAAGTCTATCTCATACAACCAAATCAGCTACATAAAACAACATTTCATTTGTGTGTTTTCTCATCTATGAAAATAACATCTTTGAATATAAATCAAATTGAATATTTGCCATCATTCAAGGCTTAATACAAAATGAAGGGTTTCCAACCCAAGCTAATACATTTGGCCAATTCTCTATGACACAAAATAGTAAAGTCATGCCATATTCAAAAATATAAATCAAACTATACCGAGCGCTTCGATTGATAGTGTGATCAATATCCCTAAATTCCAATGATCCTTGAGCTAGACAGGCAGCACTATAAGAAAATGGAAAGGAAAGTGAGTAAGCATATAGCTTAGTAATTTGCACATAAATAAATATACAACATAACTTTACCATTCATCAACAAGCATCATAGTACACAAGTGGGCATAAGCAAAACTTACTCATCAATATTCAATACACATCATATAGCATATATTGAGCTCACATTTCATACATACCAAATAGGTACCTGTACCACTCACAACACGGTTATACTTCTTCGTTAACTTGAAATCATAACTTTCACCATTGAACCATTCGGAACACTATCGGATATTCATTAAGCCTCAAACATGGGGTAAGGTGCCGATGCTATGTCCCAGACATGGTCTTACACTAACACATCTCGTAGCCGATGCATGTCCCAGACATGTCTTACACTGGCTTACGTCTCGAGGCCAATGCATGCCCCAGACATGTCTTACACTAGTACTCGTCTCAATGTCGATGTCATGTCCCAAACATGGTCTTACACTGGCTCTCAATGCATGTCCCAGACATGTCTTACACTAACACACAATTATCTCGAATGTCACGGCATGTATATCTGATTTATTTCCTAGGTTCAAACGGGAACTCTACTATCTCTATTATCATCATGCTTTCTTAATTTCAAAATCAAGCAATTCAAGTTATAATAAATTCAAGTAAAATACAATGCATGCATTAGCAATGTAGGTGTATTATTTACGTACAACTTACCTCAGAATACAAAATGTGGCGATCAGTCGATTTAGTCGATTTGCTTGACTTTCCCTCGGTTTAAGTTTGAATTTGGTAATTATTGATCTACAATAGAAAAATGCACTTATTTAGTCACTAAATAAAATTAGGCAATAGAATATTCACATTTTTGGTAAAATGACCATTTTACCTCTAGGCTTTGACAAAATGACCAAAATAATAATAAAATAATTTATTCAACTCTGAATTTATGGTCCCGAGACCACTATTCTGACTAGGCCCCAAATCGGGTTTTTAAAATTCTCCCACTTTAGGGATTTTCGTCCCTGAAAATCTTACCAACGAATAAGTTTGGGTACTAATCTCTCATAGTCTCATCAGGTTCCCATGTGGCTTCCTCGATTCCATGTCTATGCCATAAAACTTTCACGAGTGCTATACTTTTATTTCTCAACTGTTTGACTTCCCAAGCCAAAATCTTGATCGGCTCTTCGCCATAAGTCTTGTCCGAATGAATCTCAACCTCTGTCGGCGCAATCACATGCGAAAGGTCTGATCTATGTTGACGTAGCATGGATACATGAAACACGTCGTGAATCTTTTCCAATTCTGGTGGTAAAGCCAATCGATAGGCAATAGGCCCTACTCTCTCGACAACCTCATAGGGTCCTATGAATCAAGGGCTCAACTTGCCTCTTCTACCAAATCTGAGTACTTTCTTCCACGGGGATACTTTCAAAAATACTTGATCACCGACTTGAAATTCGATATCTTTCCGTTTCAAATCCGCATAGGATTTTTGCCTATCCGAGGTAGCCTTCAAATAGTTGCAAATCACAATAAATTTCTCTTCAGTCTCCTTAACTAAATCGACCCCGTGAATCTGACCTTCTCTGAGCTCGGTCAAAAATAAGGGCGTTCGACACTTTTGCCCATATAAAGCCTCATAAGGCGCCATCTTCAAACTTGACTGAAAATTGTTATTGTAGGCGAATTTCAACCAGTGGCAAATATCTTTCCCAACTACCTTGAAATTCAAGAACACAACATCGTAACATGTCTTCTAAAATCTAGATCACTCTTTCCGACTAACTGTCAGTTTGCAGGTGAAATCCTGTACTAAAACTCAACTTTGTCCCTAAAGCCTCTTGTAGCTTTTTTTAAAACCTTGAGGTAAATTTCGGGCCCCTATCTAAAATAATCGACAAGGGCACCCCGTGTAGTCTCACAATCTCATAAATGTACAAGTCAGCTAATCTCTCAAGGGAGTAGTCGATACGCACTGGTATGAAATGTGCCGACTTTGTTAGCCTATCCACAACAACCCAAATAGCATCCATTTTCTTTTGGGTTAATGACAAACCCGTCACAAAATCCATAGTAATCTGATCCCACTTCCACACGGGGACCGTTATAGGCTGAAGTAGACCCGAAGGTACTTGGTGTTCAGCCTTCACATGCTGACACGCAAGACACCTGGAAACGAACTTTGAAATATCTCTTTTCATCCTTGACCACTAATACATTTTCTTTAGGTTGTTGAACATTTTCACACTACCCGGGTGGATAGATAAGTAACCAATATGTGCCTCATTTAAAATCTTTTGGATCAACTCATTGTTCTTGGGTACACAAACTCAATCTTTGAACAATATACATCCATCGCTACCAATACGAAATTTGGATTCATTTCCTGACTCGCACTGAGCTATCTTAGCGTGTAACTCCTTATCACCTTTTTGAGCTTCACAAATCTCTTGTCAAAATGTTGGTCTAGCACTCAAATCTGGTAAAACCGAACCATCATCAGACACAGTCAACTGAGTATTCATTGCACTCAAGGCAAACAGGGATTTTCTACTCAAAGCGTCGGCAACTACATTTTCCTTTCCCGAATGGTAGTCGATAATCAACTCATAATCCTTTATTAGCTCTAACCATCGTCATTGCTGCAAATTTAACTCCTTTTGAGTCATCAAGTACTTAAGACTCTTGTGATCAGTGAATACTCAGCATTTCACTCTATACAACTGGTGTCTCCAAATTTTCAGCGCGAATACTATGGCGGCCAACTCTAAATCGTGCGTCGGGTAGTTTTTCTCATAAGGCTTTAGTTGTCTCGAAGAGTAAGTTATGACCTTACCTTCTTGCATAAACAAGCATCCCAAACCATTCAAGGAGGCGTCGCTATATATCACAAACTCCTTGCCCAACTCCGATTGCACTAGCACAAGGGCTTTGGTCAATAAAGCCTTTAATTGCTCGAAACACTATTGGCACTTTTCTGTCCATTCGAACTTGAAATCTTTTTGCAGCAGTCTTGTCATCAGGGTAGCTATCATAAAAAATCTATTTACAAACCGTCTATAATATCTGGCCAAGCCCAAAAAGCTTCAGACCGCTGTCACATTCCTCGGCGGTTTCCATTCAACAATAGCTGAGATTTTACTTGGGTCAACTTTAATCCCGTCACCCGACACAATGTGTCCTAGAAATCCAACCTCCTTAAGCCAAAATTCACTCTTACTGAACTTGGCATACAATTGTTTGTCTCTCAAGGTCTGTAATACAGCTCTCAAATGCTCCGCGTGCTCACTCTCATCACGTGATTAAATCAGTATGTCATCGATAAAAATGACGATGAACTTATCCAGATATGGTCGAAAAATGCGATTCATTAAATTCATAAACATCGTCGGGGCATTAGTTAAACCAAAGGGCATGACGAGGAACTCATAATGCCATATCACATCCAAAACGCAGTTTTCAGTACATCTTGCTTTTTAACCCTTAATTGATAGTAGCCAGACCTCAAATCAATCTTAGAAAACACGGTGGCTCCCATCAACTGATTGAACAAATCATCAATCTTAGGCAAAGGATGCTTGTCCTTTACAGTTACCTTGTTGAGCTACCTGTAGTCGATACATAACCTCATCGACCCATCTTTCTTTTTCAAAAAAGTACCGGAGCACCCTACAGGGAAAAACTTGGTCTCACAATATCTGTCAACTCTTGCAACTGTACCTTTAACTCTTTCAACTCCGTTGGAGCCATTCTATACGGAGCGATCGAGATAGGTGCCATACTAGGGTCCAATTTCATACCAAACTCAACTTCCTTCACTGGAGGTAATCCGGGCAACTCTTCCAGAAACACATCCTTAAACTCACAAACTACAAGTATCGATTCTATCTGTGATTCAAACACTTAAGTATTCAATACAAAAGCGAGATAAGCCCCACATCCTTTCTTCAAATATTTCTCAATAGTCAAAGACGATATTATCACAGGCAAGTTATCCGATTCATCTGGCCCAACACGAAGGATCTTCTCGTCTTCACATTTAAGTTCAATAACTTTTCTCCCACAGTCTACTACAACACTATGAGAAGTTAACCAATCCATCCTAAGGATTACATCGAATTCATTAAACGGCAACAACATCAGGTTGGCCGAAAAACATTAACCCCTAATTGTCAAAGGACAATTTCTACACACTTGGTCAACAAGTACATGTTTGCCTAAAGGGTTGGACACTTTTATCACTAACTCAGTGGACTCTACTAGCATGTTAATACGAGGTATCAATTCCATACAAATATAAGAGTAGGTAGACCCCAAGTCAATTAACGCAACAACAGATATATCATGAATAGAGAAGGTACTCGTGATTACATCGAGAGACTCTGCCTCTTCACGGGCACGAATAGGGTAAGTCCTTGCAGGCGCTCTACCCTCAGACCTCACTACAGCATCTCTTGGTGCACCCCTGCTGGTAGCCCCGGTTTCAGGGTTCTTTTGTGGCCTACCCCTCAATGGAGCACTACTTGCCTTCACTTCTTGCTTTTTTCTCCCTCTTCTATTTCGGGACAGTCTTAGATGAAGTGATCCAATGACCCACATTTAAAGCACCCTCTTTCTTTACTTCGGCACTCACCGAAACGGCGTTTACCACATTGCGAACATTCTGGCCTATTTGGTCAAACACTACCGATGCTCGCAACAGAAGTGGTCTGGACTCTAGAAGTCGGGTTCTGCTGGTTCTTTTTTCTGTTCGAGAACCCCACAGAAGCATTCGAATAGGTAGAAAACTCCTTAGATCTCTTAGATGAGGACTGAAGTGATTTCCCTATTTGTATTTTTCTTGAATCCCGCGACTCAATAGCCACCTTTCTCCTTTCTTTCACTAACTCTTCTGCCTTGCACGCTCTCTCAACAAGCACCAGAAATTCTCTTAGCTATAAATTCCAAAAAAACACTCAGATATCTTCATTTAGACAATCCTCAAACCTTATGCACATGTCAGCTTCTGAGGACACGCACTCCCACACGTATTTGTTGAGTTTCACAAACTCTCGTTCATACTCCGTCACCGTCCTACTGCCTTGCTTTAACTCTAAAAATTCTTTCCTCTTTTGGTATATAAACCTCTGGCTAATATACTTCTTTCGGAACTCTTCCTAGAAGAATTTCCAAGTTACTCTCTCTCGGTACAACAGACACGAGAGTGTTCCACCAATGGTAAGCCGAGTCTCTCAATTATGATATTTGATAAGTCATAATTTATACATATTTTTATCTCCTCCTTAGCACATTTTTGGATAAATTATCGTTAGATTTATAGAATTTGATGCTCCTAATCCTTTAATTTCATATCTTATACTTAGGTGAGTATAAGAAAGTAAAAAAGACGAAAAACGAGCCAAAAACGGAAAAAATAGGCCAACGTGGGAAATCAACACGGCCTGCACTTCCTCACACAGGTAGATTACACGCCCGTGACTATTTAACAGCCTTGATCACAGTTTGAAGAAATCGCACACGGGCGTGGCACACGGCCATGGCCTTGTCAAGCCCAAGTTGAGTTCTATTCGGAAAAGGGTAATTTTGAGGGTTTGAAAGTATTCTAAAGCCTATTTAAAAGACCCTAAAGGAGGAAAGAAAAGGGACAGAGAGTAGGAAGTAAGGAATTACTCGAAGAAAGTCGATTGATCCATCTTGGAAGCCAAATTCACCTCCAAGACTAAAGATATCCCTTCAATTTCCTTCAGGGGTTTTTGGGTTTTCTTTATGCTTTGTCATTATTATTCTTCTGAGATGTTTTCTTTTAGTATTATGAACTAAATCCCCTAAATACCTAAGGGGGATGAAACCTAAGACGGATCTTGTTAATATTTTCTGAACTATATGATAAATACTTGATTTGTTCTTAATTATGTTTTTAACTCTTGCTTGAATATTCCAGGAAATTGATTCAAGTATTGATATGCCTATTCAGAGGATGAATAGTCTCTGTCTAAGAGAAGATCATTCATAATTAAATGGAGTTACATGCAATCCTAAAGATAGGATGACATAAATCTGCCGGATTAGATCAAATCTAATAAGGGAATCCATAGATCGAGTTAATACAACACTAGAGGTTTTAATTAGAAAGAGATTTCAATTAATCAACCTAGGGTTAGACGTTATTAGTCTTGAATAGGGATAATAATATAAATCAGGGATTTCTACGGATCAAGTCAAGTGAATAAATCGTCTGGTTCAGAGTCAATTAACAAGAGAAGTCTAGGTGGATTCTTCCTTGGGTGTTGTCTAAATCAATCAGTTTTCCCAAAAGTATTTCCCCAGTTTACTTTCTGTGCATTCTTAGGTTAGTAATTAGTTTAGATAAAACAACCTCCATTATTCTTAGGTTAGATAATAAAAAGAAAGTTAATACTAGTACTTTTAGTTCCTTTGGGTTCGATATATGGTCTTGCTAAAACTATACTACTATTCGATAGGTACGTTTGCCTTCATCGTGATAATAATTAGTTCAAGTACGATCAATTATAAATTTTAAAACTTATCGCGAATGACAATCAAGTTTTTGGCACCGTTGCCGGGGAATTAAGATATTAGGAACACTCGATTTTTATTACTTTAGCCATTTACTTTTATTGCAATTTAAATTTTGTTTTGATTTTCGTTACTAAATTATCTTTTTCTTTCTTCTGGCAGATTCTTATAGTTTATGGCTAGAAGAAACCCATCAGGACCATTACTTTTTGACAGTGAGATCGATCGCATAGCTCGCAAAAACTGAAGAAAAATAAGGCGAAGCTTAAGATACATAGAGGAAGAGCAAGAGGACGATATTCAAACCACAACGGAGGAGATGGCTGAAAATCAAAATAATCCGCTACCTCCTGCGATTGCTGCTGATCCAGTAAATTAGAATCCTGCTCCTCGTACTATGCATGATTATACAAAATCTACTTTAACAGGAACTGAATCGAGTATAGTTAGGCCTACTATTGCTGCAAATAATTTTGAACTAAAACCTAACACAATTAAAATGATACAACAGTTTGTTCAGTTTGATGGTTTGCAGGATGAAAACCCAAATACTTATTTGGCAAATTTTCTGGAACTCTGCGACACGCTTAAAATCAATGGCATTTCTGATGATGCCATTCGCCTTCGGTTATTTCCTTTTTCACTGAGGAACAAGGCTAAACAGTGGTTGAAATCGTTACCACGAGGGTCAATCACTACTTGGAAACAAATGACCGAAAAGTTCTTACTTAAATATTTTTCACTTGCTAAAATAGCTAAACTAAGGAATGATATATCTTCTTTTGTGCAGATGGATTTAGAAATACTATACGATGCATGGGAGAGATACAAGGACCTACTACGAAGGTGCCCTCACCATGGGTTACTTCTGTGGCTGCAAGTTCAAACGTTTTACAATGGTGTGAACCCCTCGACGAGACAGATAATTGATGCAGCTGCTGGTGGAACCATAAACAACAAAATACCTGAAGAGGCTTATGAATTAATTGAAGAAATGTCACTGAATAACTATCAATGGCAAGTCATGAGGACTAAGCCGACCAAAATAGCAGGCGTTTATATCGTCGACGCGGTTAATATGTTGTCAAATCAGGTAGAACTTTTGAATAAAATATTGATGGTTTACTTGGTTCTACGCAGGTACATCCAGTGATGAGGTGCGGTTTAAGTGGAGGAGGCGTACACATAGATTATCAACCCTTCAATCCTACAACCAAGGAGGAACAAGTCCACTATATGGTAACAATAACTCTAGACAATGCAGGTTTGAGGAATCACCCAAATTTCTCGTAGGGTGGTCAAGGAAATCAAAGGCCACAAAATCCTTTGGGTTTTCAACAACCACCTTATCAACAGGAAAAGAAGCTGAATCTTGAGGATATGCTAACAAAATTTATCTCAGTGTCAGAAACTCATTTCCAGAATACCGAGACAGCACTTAAAAATCAACAAACGTCAATCCAATGGCTCAAAACTCAGATAGGCCAGCTTTTCAAATTAATTTCTGAACGACCACAAGGCAGCTTGCCAAGTAATACTGAACCTAACCCAAGGGAACAGCTCAACGCAATTAACATTCGATGTGAAGAAGGATTAGTTGAGCCTAAACTAGAACCGAGGCAAGGAATTATGGTAAATAAAGGTAAGGATAAGGTAGACCACAGAAAGAAAAAACTAGTAAGTGAAAAATACAAACCTCGAGTACCATACCCCAATGCGACAAGAAAAGACCGCACTGACGAACAATTCGGTAAATTCCTTAAACTACTAAAGAAATTACATATTAACTTACCATTTATTGAAGTTTTTTTGCATATGCCAAACGCAATGAAGTTTTTAAAGGAACTTTTAGCGAATAAGCGGAAGTTGGATGAGGCGTCGCATGTGGAGTTGAACGTAGTCTGCTCAGCCATTCTACAGAATAAGCTACCCAACAAGTTGAAGGATCCAAGGAGTTTTACAATTCCTTATTTAATTGGTAGTTTAACCGTTAAAAATGCTTTGGCTAATCTAGGGGCTAGTATTAATGTCATGCCCTATAAAATATTTAAACAACTAGGTCTTGGGAAACCCAAACAAACTAGGATGAGCATTCAATTGGCAGACAAAACCATTAGATTTCCTAGGGGTATCATTGAAGACATGCTTGTAAAAATCGATAAATTTATATTCCCAATTTATTTTGTTGTTCTAGATATAGAAGAGGACAGTAATGTTCCTTTAATTTTAGGAAGGCCCTTTTTAGCAACTACTAGAACAATTATTGACGTTGGCATAGGTGAACTCACACTTCATGTGGGAAATGAAACAATCACGCTTCCAGCTCGTAATTAGAGAAACACATCGAAAATTGAAGGTGGTCGTATAAATCATTCTACTAAAACTGACCATATGGTGCAACCTACTTTGCAGGAAATAAGTTCAAAGAACGTACATGAGCCATGTTCAAGCAACAACAAAGGACCTATCCATTAAGAACGAAGGCTACAAATCGAGGAGCTAGATGAATGGCGGACACATAAATCAAGAACACACAATAAACCAAAAACACGCCATGACGAGCTCAATTTTTCCCCAAATCAAATTAAGGTTGGAGACAAAGTGCTATTAGAAGCAGCAGACCCTTGTATTACCACTTCTGAACCGAATGAAGAAATTCCTCTAACGGTACTTAGCATTTTTCCATACGGTACAATCGAGGTAATTCATCCTAAATTTGGCACGTTCAAAGTAAATAGTACTCGTCTTAAACCTTACGTTGATAAAACTAACAGCAGGTATGAGGAGTGTAAACTCCTCGTACCACCATGACCACACACCAGAGAGGTAAGTCGAGCTTAGACTTTAAATAAGCACATCTCGGGAGGCAACCTGAGTGTTAACAGTGTTGATTTCTTTAAATTCTAGTTTTTAACATCTAACATACTAACCGAAGCATTGAACGTAGGCTTTCCAAAACCACACGGACGTGCCTTAGGCCATGCTCACACTATAGGATGTGACACGGCCATGGATACGGCCGTGTGAAAACAGGGCAAAATTTTTCCCCAACACGGGATGCGGTAAGTTACCACGGGCATGCGACATGCTCGTGTCTTAGAACCATGGTTGAAACTGAGAAAGTAATACGGGCGTATGACACGCCCGTGCCCAAACACCCGTGGTTGACACTGTCAAACTAACACGGGCGTGGGCCTACATACACGAGCGTAGGAGAAGCAAATGAAGCAGGACACGACCATGCAACACGGCCATGTTCACCAACACGCCCAAGGAACATGAGCATGGACCGAATGTTAGACGCACCCAAATTTGAAAATCGCGAAACACACGGGCATGCCCCACGGTCGTGTACCCCAAAATCTATATAAACCCCTCACTATTCATTATCCCCTTCCCCAAAATCCCTAACCCTAGCCACTACAACTTCAACACACGCCTCCCTGCCACGCCCGTGCGCCGACCACAGCACCATTTCCGACGACCCAAGCTCCTCCCTCTTGCGTTTGTTTACTCTTTTCTCTCTATTTTCTTCAAATCTTTTACTTATTTCATGATTTTTTTTCTTCGTTTGACTATTTTGAGTGAATATTCATAGTTATAATGATAGTAATACTTATGCTCTTTGCTAGAAATTTGCCATTTTTAGTCAATACATTATGCTACATTCATCCATTTTTCTTGTTTCTAAGGAGTTCATGCTATCAAACCCACATGCATTCATTCATTAGATATTCCTATTAGCATTATTCTCGTAGTCCTATTCATAATAATGACTTGATATAATTGCTTTGGTTGTTTTAGTATATTTTTTATCTAGTACGTGAGCCCCATGAAGTATCCTTATTCAATTTCAATTTTTCATTACAAGTATACAATGTCAACCTCACGTGGTAAGAAAATAGCTGGCCCTACCTCGAAAAAATGAAAAGGAGCGTCATCTTCATTGGCTCCTACCACGGAGATCAGACACTCGTTCCTTCAGTTTTTCGTGGACCCCTAGGAAGAACTCTTTCAGATACTTCAGGCCTGACCCTTAGGTGTGAGCCGTTGCATTGACTGGGCCGCACTTGAACAAGTCTAACTTGCTAACGTATCTCGAGCTCATGTTAGAACTCTGTTTAATGTTCCATCTTTAGATCGTGATGACTAACTTCGATGATCCTGGAACGGTCCAATTTCGCCTTGGAGGTTTAGTCCGCCAGTTGAGCATCCCAAAGATCGGTATCGCATTGGGCCTATACATGGAGGAGTTCATGAAGGAGAACGACCTCGACACTCTCCATCGCCACATCCTTTTTTCTCCTTCACGGTGCTGGAATGCTTTAGTCCCTGTCTTAGCCACCTATGATCCTAGCAACTCTAAGGCCTTAACTCTCGCCCCATCATTGAGGTACTTACACGCCATCTTAGCCCACACTTTGACAGGAAGGTGAAAGAGCACCGGCGTCGTCAACACTCACGACGCCTACTTTCTATGGTGTATGGCGAATGGGTACGTCTTCGACCTCGACTATTTTATTGCCCTTACCATTTGCCATCAGACGGAGCAGGATAGGAAGGGGGTCATCTCCATTGGCCCCTATGTGACTCGATTGGCTCGACACTTCAAGCTCCTCAACACAGCGACACAAGTATCCCCTCTCACTCTCATCGGTCATATGTCTCCACAAGGCATCTCGAGCATGCTGCATATGAGGATGATCGAGAAACGACGTGGAACTCACCCTCCTCAGTACCGCCTCGCCCAATCAACCAAGGAGGAGGACCCCGAGGACATTACTGATGACGTCCCCCCATGACATGAGGACCCACCGTCTCAGCCACTACCCATCTATCGTCCAATTCATGCGACGGCTTCATACTCTGACATCTCTAAGCGCCTTACTTGATTTGAGCAGCAGTGTTTTCAGTGTTTTGATTACATTGATGGTACTCTACATAAGATTTGTCAGCACCTTCACATCTCATCGCCTCTACCACTTCGTGAACCATCCGGCGATGACGCTGTTTAATGATTTTTTTTATTTCTTATTTTTTATTATTATTCTCACTTTTATCTTTATTTATCCTCTGAAAGTACTTTTTATTTTATCTCCTTTTGATACTATTTTATTTTCAGGTTTTATAAATAATTTATAATTTCAGCTATTTCATTACGAGTAATTATTCTTCTTTATATTTCTTAAAAAACTTCCTGATTCTATCACAGTTATAAAGAGCTCTAAAGCTCACTATTACTTGGGAACTTAAAACTCCACTGGAAACGATTCTCCATGACTGCCATGCCCTGCTCGACCACGACCATAGCTACCACGAGATATAATATTTTTTTGGCGCAACACTTGTGGGACCCAACCTCTACCACCACTGGAGTATTCTCCTCCACTCTACATAACTCCAACCTAAGGATTTCATCCATTTAACATTCAGGAAGTTTCACTTCTCTCCCTATCTTATGATCTTATATCTATATTTGCCACTAGCTTTATCTTTGTACATTGAAGGCAATGTACATCTTAAGTGTGGGGGGTCAATTATATCACTATTAGAAAAAACCCTGAATTTTATTTTATTCTCATGTGATCCCCTCATATCATTATTAGAATGAATTTTGATTAATTTATGATTTTTATTGATATGTCTTGAATTAAAACATAGGAATTCGTGCATTAATTGTTTAAACTTTAAGACATTAGAGAATCAAGCATGATAAGTTGATTTTTGAGAATTTAAAATTTTTAGGTTGTTTTCCCTAAGTTTAGGTATTATCTTGAATTGAAATCCACAGGTTTAAACTTCAAAAATCCATAATTTTTGTGAGATTTTAAGCCTTTAGAGCATCTATTATTTCTTTCATGCTCACTTTTATTGTTGCTTTGAGTGCGTCAATATCAAATTGTTATTCTAGAACTTGCTTGATTATGCATGTCAAGACCACACCATTTGATTTGATATGTCAAGATGATAGAGGCACTTAGGTTTAACCCACTCACTCCATAAAAGCCTACCTTCACAATTAACCCTTAGTGAACCCCTTTGAGCCTAACAACCCATTCATTGATTTACCCTCAATATTAACCCATAACTCATTATTGTTGAAATCCCCTCAATTAATTTTATCCCTATTTTTGTCGAGATTTGATTTGAATAAATTGTTAAGCTATGTTTTATCTTTGATAGTTAGTCTATGTTACTTGATTTGTTCTAAAAAAAATACATACATATTTATATATTAGCAGTAATTCGTTACTTTTTAGCTTAAGTGTTTAATTCCATATTCTGAGAAGAAACTCGCTTGTACGTAATTGATGATTAATTATTTTTTTTTCTAGTTAGGTAATTTTTTAATTCAATTTCGATTCTAACCTTCTCTTTCAGGTTGTGACCACACCCCCTAACCATAGCCATGATACAACGCTCTAAAGACCTTTTGATTGATGAATCATCTCAATATATAGTGGTGGAGATTTGATTTTCATGCAAGCCTATGGTAATAACTTTTCATATTAACTGTTGAGTGCTAATTTTATTATCCTTAAAACACTTCGAGTAATTTTATTGAATCTTTAGTGAGGATGTTAAACTCTGTGATATTTTGAATCAAAGGTGATTACTTAGATGAGGGGAGATACCTATGTTTTTCATGATAAAATGCTCAACTTGGAATGTTTGAAACTTTAATGTTCTTCTAGTTGAATCCTCAATGTATGATTGCTTATGGATTATTTTGAGATATTATTGATGGGAATTATGAGTTGAGAAAAATGATTTCTTAATAGTGAATTGAGGATTTTGCTTGAGGACAAGCAAATGCTTAAGTATGGGGGTATTTGATAAGTCATAATTTATACATATTTTAATCCCATTCTTAGCACATTTTTGGATAAATTATCATTAGATTTATGAAATTTGATGCTCCTAATCCTTTAATTTCATATCTTACACTTAGGTGAGCATAGGAAAGTAAAGAGAACGAGAAATGGGCCAAAAACGGAGAAAATGGGCCAACATGGGAAATCAACACAGCCTGGACTTCCTCACACAGGTAGATCACACGCCTGTGTCTATTTACCAGCCTTGATCACGGTTTGAAGAAATCGCACACGGCCGTGGAACTGTTGATCCCAAGTTGAGTTCTATTCGAAAAAGGGCAATTTTGAGGGTTTGAAAGCATTCTAAAGCCTATTTAAAAGACCCTAAAAGAGGAGGAAAAAGGGACAGAGAGTAGGGAGTAAGGAATTACTCGAAGAAAGCCGATTGATCCATCTCGAAAGTCGAATTCACCTCCAAGACTGAAGATCTCCCTTCAATTTCCTTCAGGGTTTTTGGATTTTCTTTATGTTTTGCCATTATTATTCTTCTGAGATGTTTTCTTTTAGTATTATGAACTAAATCCCCTAAATACCTAAGGGGGATGAAACGTAAGACTGATCTTGTTAATATTTTCTGAACTATATGATAAATAATCGATTTCCTCTTAATTATGTTTTTAACTCTTGTTTAAATATTCCAGGATATTGATTCAAGTATTGATGTGCTTATTCAGAGGATGAATAGTCTCTGTCTAAGAGAAGATCATTCATAATTAAGCGGAGTTGCATGCAATCCTAGATATAGAACGACATAAATCTGCCAGATTAGAGTAAAATCTAATAAGGGAATCCATAGATCGAGTTAATACAACACTAGAGGTTTTAATTAGAAAGAGATTTCAATTAATCAACCTAGGGTTAAACTTTATTAGTCTTGAATAGGGATAATAATATAAATCAGGGATTTCTACGGATCAAGTCAAGTGAATAAATCGTCTGGTTCAAAGTCAATTAACAAGAGAAGCTAGGTGGATTCTTCCTTGGGTGTTGTCTAAATCAATCAGTTTTCCCAAAAGTATTTCCCCAATTTACTTTCTGTGCATTCTTAGGTTAGTTAATTAGTTTAGATAAAACAACCTCCATTATTCTTAGGCTAGATAATAAAAAGAAAGTTAATACTAGTATTTTTAGTTCCTTTGGGTTCGATATCCAGTCTTGCTAAAACTATACTACTGTTCGATAGGTACGCTTGCCTTCATCGTGATAATAGTTAGTTCAAGTATGATCAATTATAAATTTTAAAACTTATCGCGAGTGACAATCAATATTGCACACTTCATGCATTCTTCATGTGTGCACGACAGTTCATCAAAACTCTGATGGTATTCTCTAACCAGAACTCTATTTTCTCCGGCTCATCATCTAAGTTAGCCCAGAATTCCTCGGCCTATTATTTTCGAATCTTGTCTACTGGAGGCTTCTCTCCTAAACATGTCCGCACCTTGCAGAGCTACCAGGGCATACTGAGGAATCGGAGGAGGTGGGAGAGGTGGAATGTTCAAATTCGCATGAACGAACTCCGTGTACCAAGCGTCCATCATTCGGAGATAGACTTCTCTAGCCCCTCCGCCTTGGCCCATAGTCACGGGCTCACTCTCAACTGATACGGTCCCTTCAGCGGGAGCCGGCGCTTTACTCTCCATGTCATTCGCCGTAGCTCTATCAAGATCTATTTATTATATGAAAATACAATTTGTAATCGTCAAAAGTCGTCACACTATCAATGTATAGTTATGGCATGTATAGCTAGACTCGTACTCTCGCTAGGTTAGTCCTAAAACCGATTAAACCATAGCTCTGATAACACTAAATATAACACCCCACACCCATACCCTTCATCGGGACAGAATACGAGGCATTACCTAACTTTAGCTCATGCTTTCATACATTTCCGAGTCACCGAAACTCTGCTCAAATTAAAAAATTTTCAACTTCTACTTTAAACTTCTTACTATGGGCCTACAAGCCCCAAATCAACCATTGGAAACTATTCGAGATCAACCCGGGCCCTTAAGCCTTCTATAGAAAATTTGTCTTTGAAACAGGGCACACGCCCGTGTGACCATTTCGACACGGTCGTGCTGATGGCCCATGTGTCTTACACGGCCTAAGCAATACAGGGACAAGCCTGTGTCCTCCACCCATGTGGAATTAATTCTAAATGCACACCTACATGGGTTTTCACATGGCCTGGCACACGCCCGTGTCCTTCACACGGCCATGACACACCCGTGTCCTAGCCTGTGTGCAAAAACATAGACATTCTATTTCTGATGTCAGCAACCCCAAAATGTCACACGGCCAAGGCACACGCCCGTGTACTAGGCCTTGTCCTTCACACAGCTGAGACACACAGCTGTGTCTCTGCCCGTGTGTTTACTACCATGCATACTGACTTGAAAACTTTACGTGCAGGGGACACACAGCCAGACCACACGCCCGTGGGGTAGACCGTGTGTCACACACGGCCTAGACACATGCCCGTGTGTCTACTCGTGTGGACAATATAAGGCTATTTACCAAGCCTCTTTGCCTCCCTTACTTACACAACCTACACAAAAACAATCCAAAACCAATATAAGCCTATCTCATACAACCAAATCAGCCATATAAAACAGCATTTCATTTGTGCATTTTCTCATCTATGAAAATAACATCTTTGCATATAAATCAAAATGAATATTTGCCATCATTCAAGGCTTAATACAAAATGAAGGGTTTCCAACCCAAGCCAACACATTTGGCCAATTCTCTATGACACAAAATAGTAAAGTCATGCCATATTCAAAAATATAAATCAAACATGAGGTAAGGTTCCGATGCCATGTCCCGACATGGTCTTACACTAACACATCTCGTAGCCGATGCATGTCCCTGACATGTCTTACACTGGCTTACATCTCAAGGCCGATGCATGTCCCAGACATGCCTTACACTAGCACTCATCTCAATGCCGATGCCATGTCCTAGACATGGTCTTACAATGGCTCTCATAATGTGGTATATGCATGTCCTAGACATGTTTTACACTAGCACACAATTATCCTGAATGTCACAGCACGAATATCCGATTTATTTCCTAGGTTCAAACGGGAACTCTACTATCTCTATTACCATCATGCTTTCTTAATTTCAAAATCAATCAATTCATGCTATAATAAATTCAAGTACAATACAACACATGCATTAGCAATGTATTTGTATTATTTACGTACAACTTACCTCAGAATACAAAATGTGGCAACTAGTCGATTTAGTCGATTTGCTTGGCTTTCCCCCGGTTTAAGTTTGGATTTGGTAATTATTGATCTATAATACAAAAATGCACTTATTTAGTCACTAAATAAAATTAGGCAATCGAAAACTCACATCTTTGGTAAAATGACCATTTTGCCCCTAGGCTTTGACAAAATGACCGTTTTACCCCTAGGCTCGAAAATTAATTTTTATCGAATTTCTTCATATATTAAGCCTAGTCGAACCCTTTTTACTCTTATAGAAATTCCAAATTCCCACTATTTCACACATTTAACATCTATTTTACAACTTATTCAATATAGTCCTTTTAGGTGTTTTCATGCTAACACCTTTCACAAAAGTTGTTTATAACACCCTCAAGACTTATTTTCGTCCATAAAAACTCAGAAAACATTACAAATCTATTCATGGTAAAACCCTAAACTCTTAATCATTTTGCAAAATAGTACCCTCATTTGAAAGCTCATGCTTCAAGGGTCTCAAAAATGTAAAAATCAAAAACAAAGGGTATGGAAATCACTTACTTGTGAGTCAACTAAGTAGCTGAAAATTTTAAGCTTTCAAACCCCCTTCAATGGCTGATTTTCAGTAGAGAAAGAAGATGAAAAAGGGATGATATCATCCTTCCTTTATTTATTCCTATTTTAGTCAAAAATAAGCCACCTAACTTACCAAATTTGAAAATTTTGTCTCCTTTTTGACTCTATGGCCAGCTACCCCTTTTTAAAAGGGTCTAATTTCCCTTTAAAGGTCTCCAATTTGATCCTCTAACTAATTAACACCTTTGGCTATCAATTCAAGACTTTTGCACATTATGCGATTTAGTCCTTTTTCGCAATTGGACTCTCAAACGTTAAAATTACTTCACCAAATTTCTCATGAACTAATATAAACATACTATGACTCCAAAATAATAAAAAAATAATTTATTAAACTCCGTATTTATGGTCCTGAGACCACTATTCTGACTAGGCCCCAAATCGGGCTGTTACATATGGACTCTTGACAGCTCAACAAATAGAGTGTCAATCCAATTTAATATCCACGATCCAAGGGATTGACTTGGGTAATCTGATCCGGTCCAACCAATCACCTATATACGATTAAATATCATCCATATATTCACCATAGTCTATATAAATTGTTTAATAAACTTCCAACACCTTAAATATGAAAAGGCTTTTCTTATAATTTTAATTAGTTTTATCTTTTCAACATATACTGATAAAGTCACAATGTAGAGCAAAAAAGTACCGATAAGGGTCAATTAAACCCAACGAATTAATCTTCATAGGATCATTGCCAAGATTCTTCATAATGTCCCACACACTAGCTAAAAGAATAGGTAAAGAACAGAAATGGTCACTAAAGTATTGCCCGCATTTTATTTTGATCATTGAACTGTTAATTTTTTTTTCTATTTTGATCACTAAGCTATTTGAAATCAAAATTTTTGATCATTTAAAATTTAGCAAAAGTGTTGACATGGGATTTTTTTTGCTGGTCTAATAACAAATTTAACCTTCTAATGCATACATATTCAATCAATTTAATCCAAAATATAAAAAAAATGCAACAAATTTACCCCTCAAATATTTACAAAATTTGGCAGTTTAGTTCAAATTTTAAAATTCAATAAATTTAGCCCTCAATATTTATAAAAATAACAATTTTTAATTCTAAAAAATCATGTAAATTTTTATGTCAAACAATTTAAATTTAAATCATATTTAGTTGAGAAAATGGAGAAAGACTTGATAGGTTGAATTACAAGCTCATTTAACAATTAGTCCAAAATCTTTAGTAATATCTTCAAGTTGTTGGTTGTTATAGCAAAACCAGCTTGCTTTAGCTACCTCAGTTTCATGAGCTTTGACAATAAAATATATACATTATATATAGTGCGGGTGCACCTCAATATAATTCACAAGTGGTTTATTTTGAGGATCAATTTTTCATTCATCACTCAATCATTTTGAGTATATGATATACTGTTGTAAATGTCTCATGGAGTAAAATATAAAATCATAATTTTATGATTCAAATCTCTACTTTTACTAATTGAAAATATGCGTCAAAGTTTCCAAAAATCCATTTTTTTTCTAACAAATTTGAACAATGCTATCAATTATCAAACAATTGTAGGCATCTAGGTTATGTTGACTCGAGGATGAGCATAAATGCTAACATAATTTTAACCTTTTTGTTATATTTAAAGGATTATTTGTTTATACTTTTGTCTAAATATATGTTTAATAAAATACAGATATTTAAAGGATTAGGTATGAGTTCAGCTTTTGACACTAAGCTCCAAACGATTGTCGATGGTCTAAAAACGGCTTAGAGTAAAGGAGTGCGGCGGCTGCTGATCGAGTGTGATTGCAAAACAGCGATAGATTTAATATTTGGGTCGAAGAGGGTGGGGTTACCGAAACTGAGCTTGGAAATTAGGAATTGGAAGGTAGAAATAAGACTAGTTCCAAGAATGGGGAATATGGCTACTAATGCGATGACTAAATGGGTTTGATGTTGCACGACTGGATTTCATGCTTTTGACAACCTGCTCCAGGTGGTTCTAGATGTTATGGAGCGAGACAAAGGGTAAAAAACTGAAGTCGACGATCTGATTGAGTATTGAGTCTCAACTTCTTATATTGTAAAATATATATATATATATATATAAAAAGTGAAAGGTATGAGTAATATAACTGGACGTGGAACCTAATAGAAAGTTTAATTTTTTTTTTTTTCTAGCAGAAGTTGTGAAATGAGAGAAAGGAGTAGATAAAATATATTCTCATTTCTTTTAAAATTTCTTACCATATCGAGAGTTATGCAATAAAGTATTAAAACTTTTGTCTTTAACTCCCAACATATCTTCTAAGTACAACATATTCAAGCTAATAATATAAAGTAATCTATATATAAAAGGAAGGCATTCCATCTTTCACAATAATGGTTAATTTTTATTTTTAGTCTTCTTTTACTTCTTAAATAGTTAAATTTTAATTTTGATTCTTACGTTAAAATGTGATATTTGATCTTTATACTTAATTTTTTATATAATTTAGTACTTCAACATTTTTTATTTATTTATAGTACTTCAACATTTATAATGTCATTAGATAGTCTAAATATTTTATTTTAATTACAATGCTAACGAAAATTTAAATAATTGTTAACATCATTAAATTTTTTTGTTTATTTCAAGTCCTATATATTGCTTCTTTTTTTTTTTTGGCATCATAGTCGAGTGAGTACTTTTTTTAAAAAAAATTAGGATGTCACACCAACAAATTTAGTAGAAGAATTTTAACTGTATTAACAATTTGACCTAAATTTTTACATTTGAAAAGGAGTGAGACTATCTTCTTAAAAACAAAAAATTGAGAATTAAATTTCAAATATACAAAGAGTACAAAAACTTGAAGCATATCGTAACTATTTAGTTCAAAATAATTAACACAACGCGAAGTGTGAATAAACACCATAATAATAATAATTTTATTTGGATTCCACTTCATAAAAAATACATTTAATTTGAGAAAATATAGTAAATAGTTAATGAATAAAAAGTCAAAACCATGTTTGGTAGAGAATAAGCAATCGTTGACACGATTAGATTAATATTCGTTTAATTTTTTGGTTGATAATGAAAATTTATATTATTAAGTTTATACTATATTGTTTTTATATTTTAATTTGTATGGATTCATAGTTAAAGTTTTTTTTTTTAAATATCTATTTAATATGGATTTAAACCGTGTTACTCCATCCTATATTATTGATATTGTATATCATTTCTCTCATTTAGGTAGTTAATTTTTTTATTCAAAAGTGGTATTTAAATTATGATCCTGTTATAATAATCACACCAACTGTTTGCTTCGTTAAAAATATATTTTAGTTGAATCTTAAGTTGTGGTCTATTGATCGGGTATTCACCTTACCCAAAAATAGTTTGGGTTTATTTTGAATTTAAATTAAAAAAATTAATTGTATATTTTATAATTAAATTTAAAAGATAAATTTAAAACTTTTTATTTTCTATTTATTTTGTTTATTTTTTCTCCCTCTTCTTCCTTTTTGTTATTTCTCAACTATTTTAGATTTTCTCAACGACTAAACATATTTCTTCCTTTCTTAAAATAGAGTCATGGATAAAAAAATTTCTTAAATCTATTTATCTATTTTTGGTACATAAAACCTTAAAAAATATCGGGTTAAGAAATCATTTAAAAAAAACAATTTAAAATATCAAACTTAGCATAATTTAAGAAAAAGAAGAAGATTTCATAAGAACAAAAAAAAAAAAAAAATGACGATGATGATATTCATGATGAAGATTGAATCGTGGAGGGGAGAGGAACAGAATAGGAAGAAGAAGACAAGAAAGGAATGAGGTTTTATTTTTAATCTATTTAATTTAGGCTTAGTACATTATTTAGCATCCGAGTTTGATATTTTTTTATATGGTATTTATACTTTTTTTTAAAATTATAATTCGAATTCAGGTTATTTTTGAAAAATGTGATTATTTGTTGAGTAGGTCACAACTTGGGATTTGGTATTTGTTTTTTTTTTATCATCCAATTCGGTACATGTATTTCACAAAAATTATATATTTTGATACTCAAATGTAACAATGTTAACTTTTTAGTCTTAAATTCGGATTTTAAGATTTACTTGAGGAAAGTCAATTGCTAATATTATTAGGTTAGAATTTTCATGATTTTTTCATATAATAAATTAGTATTAATGTTTGTGTTTAATTTGTTAGATACAGACTAATAGTTGTGATTTGTTTTCAAGTTTTATGATTCATTTGTTGAAAATAAATTGCTAATATTTTTAGTAATTGTGAATGTTCATCAAATAAATCATAAAACTCAAATTAAATACTAAAAAGTTAACATTATTACTTTCAAGTACCAAAATATATGATTTTTGTCAACTACAAATACCACATTGGACCTAAAGAAAAGGATAAGTACTACATTACAAAAAAGTGTCAAACTCAAATACCAAATGATGTATTAAACCTTTCATTCAAATAAAAATTATTTTTAAACTTTTTATTTCATAAATTATGAAGCCCACATGCTAAATTTCGTGACAAGTTTTAATTGATTGATAGATTTAAAAACAAAAAAAAAAAAAAAAACAAAACAAAACAAAAATAACATTTATATTTTCATTTAATCCTTAGAAAGGGCTAAAAGAAGTAACTTGAAAGACTCCACAATATCAAATCACAAACAATCTAACTTAGAGATCAACCGTATAGTCAATAGATACATCTAGGGATGAGCGTTCGATCGAATTGAATCGAGTAAAAAAATTTCGAGCTGACCAGTCCTATTTTATCATCCTAATTTGATTTGAAAATTTTCTGAATCGAGTCAAATGAAATGAAATTCAAGTCGAGTTGAATCGAATCGAATCGAATGAAATTATTCGAGTTAAATTAAAAAATTAAACATGTCAAATTAAAATTCCGTTTCAATATAACAAATTTCATATTAGAACACATAAATTTAAAATAATATATATTTTAAAACTTTCAAAGTTGTATATACCTTAATTAATGAGATAATGGCTTTATTCTCTTCCCCATTTACCGTTTATATGTATATACCTTAATTAATTTTATGATTAAACTTAATTAATTATGTTCAGTTAGTTAAATAAAGGTCACTATATATTATAAATTATATTTATAATGATAAAAAGATTTCATCATGACTTCCCACTAATTCAACAAGTAATAATGGTTAAATAACCATTACGTCATTTGCTTATTTGTTAATCAAGTTTTCATATATGTTGAGATAGACTCTTATTTCAGTCAAATTTGAGAAATAATCTTTCAGTTAAACTCTACTTATTTATTTCAATTAAACTCTGATTAGTCTAGACTATTTTATTATTATTTGACCTATGAATTTAGCCTATAAATAGGCTCTTTTACAACCTTAGAAAATACACCCATTAGAAATTAGAACTCATAACACATTTAGAGAATTTTGTGTTTACGTTTTGAGGGTTCTTTGTTTTCGGGCTTCGAGGTTTAGTTTTTATCTACATCTTTTGTACTCTTCGATCTTTTTCGTTATAGTAAAATTATTTTTGCTCGTAGTTTTTTTATCCTCTTTGGAGGGGTTTTTTCACGTTAAATTTGTGTGTTCAATTTCTCAATTTATTCTGCTACTTTTTTTTACTTGTTGCTTAATTGAGTCGATCCCAACAAGTGGTATCAAAGCTAGTTCAATTTTCATAGATCAGCCTGTTCAGAGATGGCAACAACAATGTTTGAAATTGAGAAGTTCGATGGTGAGACAAATTTCAATCTGTGGCAAGTTCGGATGATGGCAATTCTAGTTCAAATCGGCTTGAAAAAGGTTGTTACCAGGAAAGTGCCTGAGAATCTAAATCAAACAGAATGGGAAGAGCTTGATGAAAAGGCCTTGTCTGCAATCTAGTTGTGCCTCATGAATACAGTATTGCAGGAGGTATTGATGGAGAAGACCTCATCCACCTTGTGGAAAAGGTTAGAAACTCTTTATGCGACTAAGTGTCTGGCTAACCATTTAATGTTGAAACAACGTCTATTTACATTTTGCATGAACGAAAGTGAGCTTCTTAGAGATCACATCAGTCAATTTATTACTCTTTTAAATGACTTAAAGAACATTGAGGTTCATATTGACAATGAAGATCAGGCTATGCTATTATTGTGCTCTTTACCCCCTTCATACAAGTCTTTCAGGGAGACCTTGATTTATGGCAGAGACAAACTCTCGTTCAAAGATGTGAAGGGTCATTTATTGAGTAAAGACAAACTCGACAATAAGTTTGGTTTGGATAGCAAGGCAGATAGGCAAGCTTCCATTTTGGTAGCCTCAAAGAAACGAGACAAAAGGTGTCGCTATTGTAAAAAGTTAGGTCACGTCAAAGCAGATTGTTATAAACTGTGAAATAAAAGAGCTACTGAGAGTAACGAGCAATAACTCCAAGCTCACGTCCGAGTGGATCCTAGATTTGGGATGTTCTTGCCACATGTGTCCCAATAGAGAATGGTTCTCCACATACAGTTCGATTGAAGGTGGAGTTGTGCTCATGAGAAACTATTCATCTAGTAAGGTAATTGAAATTGGTACAGTTAAAATTAGGATACATTATGGGACGATTAGGACACTCTTAAATGTTAGATATGTACCTGATTTATGAAAGAATCTCATCTCCTTGAGTATCATAGACTTGAAAGGATGCAGGATCAACATTGAGTCGAGTGACATTAAAGTATCTCGTAGACCTCTCGTTTTGTTAAAAGGTAAAAGAACCGGCAGTCTTTATATTCTAGAAGGTTCTACAGTAACCAGTGAAATCGAACGTCCCTTGTCCGTTACGGAGTCGAAGTTAACTCGTTTAGAGTGAAGGCAACTTCGTCATAGGAGGGAAAAAGGTATGACTGTTTCGTTGAAGAGATGTTCTCTTTTGGATGCAGGTTTTGAAAAGTTAGGGCACTGTGTTCATGAAAATCAAACTCGGGTTAATTTTAATTTGGCAGTGTACAAGTCGAAGGCTAGAAGTCTTCCAGTTTCTAAGCACAGATTCGACTCAATTAATTCCCTGCATAGTTCAAGATAGCCCGTGGCAGGCTTTGGCAAGGATGGCATTGTGGAAATATGAGTCAAAGTGGAGATTTGTTGAGTACGATTCATATTTCAGTCAAATTTGAGAAATAATCTTTCAGTTAAACTCTATTTATTTATTTCAATCAAACTGTGATTGGTCTAGATTATTTTATTATTATTTGACCTATGAATTTAGCCTATAAATAGGCTCCTTTACAATATTAGAAAATACACTCATTAGAGATTAGAACTCATAACACATTTAGAGAGTTTTGTGTTTACGTTTTGAGGGTTATTTGTTTTCGGGTTTTCGGGTTTTTGAGTTTTCGAGGTTTAGTTTTTATCTCCATCTTTTGTACTCTTCGTTCTTTTGCCATTATAGTAAAATTATCTTTGGCCATGGTTTTTTTATCCTCTTTGGAGGGGTTTTTCTACGTCAAATTTGTGTGTTCAATTTCTTAATTTATTTTGCTATTTTTTTTACTTGTTGCTTAATTAGATCGATCCCAACATCATATATTTTTTAAATTAAAATTTAACAATATTATAGTTTTATAATTTAGTCCTTGTATTATAATTAATTATTCCCTTAATTTAATAATTTGATAATTCTATAACATACTTTTGTACTAAATACATAAATCTTCTGTTCATAATTTTACTGACTAAATTTAAGGAATTCAGTTTTGAAACTGTATTTTTTTCGACACTGACTAAAATCAAATCGTTACAACTAGAACCAATGCAAAACTGACTATATTTTTCACATTACAAGCAAAATAGACTACACAAACAAAACACTTAGAATACACCACAATAACATATGACAAACAATCAAACTTACATACGAATCATATCACCAACAGCCACACCTTAAAATGATGAAGAAAACAACTTCAAATGATCTACACTCCAAAATAATTTAATGATATAAGGATGGCATCCCAAACAACCTCAATATAGCTAGAGTTACAATCCTTTAATGATGGAACACTAATCTAGTAAAACTAGATAATGAAAACTCGCAACATAAATTTTATTTAAAATGATAAATTTATATAATTTATTATATATGTTTCAGTCATTCTAAGACAAAGATGAGCTAAGAAGGTTTAAGAAAACAACTTCTTGATAAAGACTTGTTAATTGCCCATTGTGTTACAGTTGGAATATTATGGACATTCTTGTCTTGGGTTAAGTAGTTTGCTTTGGCTTGATACCTATTCTTTTGGGCTTGATTTCTCTATATAACAATATGTCCTCCTTCAAGTCTGAGGTGAGTTATGAAGTGACTTGGTGAGGACCTATATAAGTCAAGCATTAGGACATCAATTGCTTCAAGAGCTTTTCATGATTATACTTGTCACCATGTTTAGTCGTAACGAGGGTTTAGTAAAGGTTGAATGGGCTTGCATTTATTGTAACTTGAGAAATATTGTTTAGTTTTAGATTATTGAATGGGTTATGTCGATAGGATCAAATTTAGAGTATTGAAATCATGCTATACGTTCCTACGTCATCTAAAGTGCCTGAAGTATTCAAGAGAGGAGGTAATTGCAAACATATCCTCTAGGGTAATATATCTTTCTGATATTTTAATATGGACACATGACGTTGAAGTTGAATGGTTGCTAGCTCGCTTGGTTTGTGTATCCAAAATTAATCAAATTATGAACGACTTTTTACAAGTATACGGTGACCAAGTTATAGTATAAAGTTTATAATGAGAACTTTTAGGGAGTATTTCCAAAGATCATACTTTAGAAAATTTTAATTGTGGATTTAAGTCTTTGATTTATTACAATACTCTAAACTAATGAGTTAACTACCAATCAAATTGGACAAAAGACTATTAACAAAATCAAAAACATTGAATATAAGACTAACCTAATCAATTGAAAGACACTATCTCTAACAAATTTATCTACCTATTAGCTAATGAACAGAATGTTAATCGACTCCTTATGCAATTGTTAACCCTAGGCCGTATCAATCTCTTGATTCGACTCAAAATCTATGGTTGAACCTTAGAGCCGCAACTTTTGCTTCTTAATCCTAGCATACACTAGGTTTCTCAACTCAATAGTGCTTAACAAAGTTGACCGATTCTGTTAAAATTGAACGTCGATAATGGCAATGTAGAAATATCGCAAAGAAAAAGAAAGAGAAATAGAACACACAGATTTTATGTGGAAACCCTTTCAGGAGAAAACCACGGGTAGAGGAGAAGAAAATTCACTGATGTCGAATTCAAATAATACAAAACGAGTTTACGACTACGTCTATTTATATGTTGAAAAATATTATTCTAATCAATGTCTAATAGAAGCAATGCAGTAATATTGAAACACCTTATTCTAACCAATAACAAATAGATGAAGTGTACTTCTATAGGGATTCTACTTATGCAATATGTACCATATCGCAGGCGCACCCTCAGTCACAACCATAGTCCAGTTTTATGCTTGATGGGGATCTACAGTATTCGCCCCTACAAATCCCATTACCTTGTCACTTGTATTTTATTTCTTTTAACAAAAATTTGGGCCACACAACTCTAACAGATTCAATTAACTAGAGTTTGTCTTCATTTCTCCTAGTCTAGGATTTTGCCCAAGCTTGTGAATCTTAGATCCATCAATCAACACAAAAAATTTTAAAGTAATTTATCAAATCAACACTTGATCCAATTTCACAATAGCTTATAGATCTCAAAATTAACCAATAAGAAAAGTTACCCAATCATGGGAACAAAAGTTAAGGCAATTTCATTGAAAACAAACATTGCAGCACATATCAAACTAAGAAATTAAAGCAAAAGTTAGAAATGCTTAACCAAAAGTGTTGATTAGATCTAAAAAAAAGCTCCAACTCTTCAAAAGACAAAGTTGTCCATGTCTAAGCTCGAACTCTCCAGCATAATTGGGAATCCAATTCAAAATACACAAGAAAAATTAAAAAAAAATCTAGATACAAACTAAAATTACAAAGTCTAATTGCAAGAACTAAAGTATATTATGAAAAATAAGCTTAATCCCTTTGAATTTCTAGAAAATTTATATTTATAACATAAGCCCTAAAGTAGCAAAATATCCCAAATGCCCTTGTTAATTAGTTTTTTATAGCACAACGTTGCAATGTCCATTAACGTCATTGCGACATTGATGTAATTTTCCAAAGTTTTCCCTTGTGGTAACTGTCACCCAATGGTAGTTATAAGCCTGAATGTCACGACTTTCAACATGATGGCTGCAAAACAACAACATTATGGTGTTGAAAGCTTCAACGTTGCAACATTGTACTTAATGTTGGGCCGCTTTGAGTGGCTCAATAAACCTATCCTACAATCAAAAGTGCACAAGATCAAATCTAACCAAACCAAGTTTATTTGAATGCTAAAATTCAAACTACAAGTATGTGTAGCTAAAACTCTAACAATTTCACTTTAAAACAAGTTAACACATAAGGGTAAAAGACTCAAAAACATATTATACCAATATGGACTTATCAATTGCAAATGTATTTCCTGAAAAGTTACAAGTATGTCTTTTAGGTTCGCATTGTGGCAACGAAGTGAAAGTAGTTAAGATTAAGATTGTTGTTAAATTAGACATAGACTTTGTGATTAGGCATGTAGTTTTTAAGGGAGAGATGATGTATTCTCTAATTGAATGATGATGCACACCTTATGAGAGAGTGAAACTTATTTCTTGGGGGAGTGATAGTGTACCCTATGAGGGTGTAAGAATGTATCTTTTAAGAGAGTTAATATTTAAAAATGTTTGGCCTCCAAACCATATATATATATATATATATATATAAAACATGAAGCCAATATTATTCCAACTCCACCTAGGATAAGTTGACGGCTTTGGAGAAGGATAAAATATGCTACAAGTCTCTGTACTATTCGAACATTTGGAGTTTAGTTCTTCTACTTTTTAATTTTCATAATTGAGGTCCAATTGTTAATATTGGTAAAAAATTTCTGTCAAATTTAGGTTCATTACAACATTTTTCTTTGTTGCATGGTTACTTGGTGAGTATTTTGTTATTTCAAAATGTCAAACCAATGAATTTAACCGAAGAATTTTAATGACGTTAATAATTAAATCTAAATTCTAAAATATGGAAGACAAAGAAATTAAATTTTTAAAAATATAAATAAAATATTTAAGTACTTCAAATATATTTTAATCCTTTTGAGAATTAATAGAGGCTTATGCTCCCTAGCTGGCTTGAGTAGAATTCAGAACGGGTCTAAGCATAGTACATGCTTTCTTAAATAAGATTTAGCCTAAGAACTTCAAATCCCATCAAAATTCATTCATTTGTTGATGGGTAATTCAAACTAGTTAAAATCTACTATTCCTTTATCTTCTATATTTTGTAATTTTAATATTTTCTTATATTATTTAAAAACATAAATAGTATTTTTTTTAAAAAAATTTACACTATTAATATAAATCTAAGATTATTATATATAGAAAAATGACAGAAATCAGGTTTAAACATTTAGGGGTGTTAATGACTTTTCGAAAACTTTTTTTGCATTTTTTTATTTGAGCTTTTTTTGTTAAAAAAATAGTTCTGTAGAAAATGATTTACTAGTTGACAAAAAATATTTCAAGTTAAAAATTAACTTGAATTTAGTCAAATACTACTATATTAATAATATTTAACATATTTTATTTCAAATATTGTAATTTACATTCTTATTTTAATAATAAATAAAGAAATCTTAATATAATCAATGAAACTTATTATTTTAATAAAATATTATTTAATTTTATAATATATTATTTTAACAATAGATTCCAACATTACTAATTATTCCAAATTTTAGAGAACATTCTTAACATTTTATTAAAAAATATTTTAATAATAAATATGTAGATTTTAATTTATAAATATTTAGTAATAAATACTTTTATAATATAAAAATATGAGAATTTTAATTGTATAAAATATTAATATGCATAGTATTTAATAACTATTATAACATTTCTAGATTTTAAAATATTTATATCATTAATGTGATACTAAATACTAATTTAATAATTATTTTGTGATATTTGATATTAATATAATGCTTTAAATCTTAAAAATTAATAGCTTAATTGTAAATAATTTTTAAACAATCAATATTATAATACTTATGTCAATTTCTATTTAAATATGTAAAAAGATATTTTAATCATTATTATTTAATTTAAATAATATATATAAATTAATATTATTAATTTTTAATAATGAATAGTTTTATTTCATGTGTATAATAATTTAATTTAACTTAATTTAAAAAATTCATATTTTTTGCCAACAATCTCTTGGCCCATGGCAAGAGCATAAAAATACTATATTGTAAGCATCAGAGCTTGGGTTTAATTCCAAACAAACTCATTCCCTTGCCTTGATTATCATAATAGACCTAACTCTAATTGATATGAATTGCTAAACAAACGAGTAAAAGAAAACTCGTAATCACATATACAATTGCTTCCGAGTTCTTCAATAGACAGATACAAAGGATTTCAGCCATTCTTTTTTGGCTATTTTTTCATTCATTACAACTTGGGAAATTGCCTTTTTGCAATTATGGAAAACAACACAACTTGCTTCTCTGCCCTCACCAATGCAACAGCTTCCTACCCGAAAATGTAGATAACGCATTGCTGGTTTAACCCTTGAAACATTCAAGAGAAAGAAAAAAATATCAATTAAAATGGTAGGAAGAAAACTGCAGATAGAAAGCTATTTTCTGACAAGTTTAGTTTGAAATCACATTGAAGAACAAACAGTTCAATACCACCAAACAGTGCTCAACAATACATTATCCAATATCCATACAGGGATGTTTACAGTAAGGAAACTAATTCATGGAAGTTACTCAGACTTAGGTGTAAGTGTCAAACACGGGAACATTCAATATTTTCTAAGATTTTTTCAAATTCAAATGCTTCAAGAAAACAAAGATCTGGAGCAATATAAGTTTGTCAATGTCGTCCAAGAACATTTACTGTCGCTACAGTTCTGTTAGTCTTGCACATCTTTATCGTGCAATATCATTATGCAGGAATAGAGGGGCTCCTGTTTTGGTACAAAGGGGGGTTCAATCAAACTAGACTATATGAAACGCACAAAATGTATAGCATAAAAAGTAAATGCACGATGAGCCATTAGAACATTACGGTTTAAAAAAGGTAGAAGAAACATATCTGATATTAGCCATGACATCAAAGAAAAAAGAACATATATCAGGAGCTAACCTGTCTCCTCCTTCGGTTTTGTAAGTACCATGTGCGAGCCACCACATACATTGGCAGAAGAAAGCCAGCAAATTGGAGAAGCAAAACCTGAAACTGCTGACCGAAATTCTAATTCAGTCTTAGCTAGAAGTAAAAAAGAATAAAGAAAATGTAAAAGTATCCCGAGCAGCCCACAACCTTCATTATCTAGACTTACAACTACCTCTGAACTCTTATCAAGCATCATTTTAAAAGAAAATGTTTCAACTTATAACACAAAGTGCAACAACATATTTAAATTTACATCTGGCACATATGTATGACATTGCTTTGGCATCATGTCCAATGCTTGTATGCAAAATATAAAGCATTAAGGCACAACATGCAAATGCAGACTGAGGAACTACTATGGTGCAATAGATATTCCAAAGATGTCGATTTGAACTCACGTTAATGAAAGTTGACGCCTCCTGTATCATGCCAAAATCCCTTGTCAACATAAGAAGTTGGCGTACGAGCAGGATGATAAGCAACTGCAACAAACCAACAAAACATTCCAAACATGAGATAAGTTATAATTCTTGAGTAAAGAACGTTGAGAAAATAATTAAGCATTATTTGCTTACAATGAGGGCAACCAAGCGAAGACAGGCAAGGCTACTGCTATTTGCAGCAACATAATCTTCATACTCTGATTGGAGTAGTTGGCTTTGAGAAGCAGTTAGCACTAGAAGATGCGAGTCACGGAGATCAATATGCGGGCTCCATGTTTGCCTGATCATGTAGATAATTCAAAGCAAACATAACAGAATAATCAAAATGAAAATTCAGGGACAATACAATACACGAGATCACAAACAAGGATGTCATACTACAGCCTTCCTGCTGCTATCAATGAATTGACAAGCATTTTCAGTGAGAATCTGTCCGAGAACATACAAGTTGAACCAACCAAAAAACGTAGACATTGTATTTAAGAAGGAATGGGATGAACAAAATATCTCATATGGTCCAACAGGAAAGACACAGAAGTAGAAGCTGTTAACCAAAAAGAGGATTACCTAATGTCAATTGCCAGAACATCTGGATTGCTTCTGGTCGGAGGAAGAGAATAATTTGGTGAAAAAACCTGATAAAAACAGAGCAATATTGTACACATTATCCATCAAACACGTACTTTTTTTATTTATGCAAATTAAAAGCAAAGGGCTAAAAACACCCCCAACCTGTTTGCATATTTCGCAAGTTATGTCACCTTTCTTGTTGCACCATCTTTGAATGCACTTCCTGTGAGCAAACTGAAACAAAAATATATACACAATAAGTTAAAAAGATACTTCAAACATCTCAATCTACAAACGCATCTTAAACCAGATAACCATATAAACAACCTATCAAGGTTTTCCATATATGTCAGATACAGGACACTGATACTTAAGGAAAATAAAGCCATGCTAATATATATATATATATATAGCTAGGTATTGGCTATATGAGTACCTAGTAGAAGTCATGGCAATGCAAAGAAGAAAAGGAAACAGGTAAGAATATATTCTCTTTTCTTTTAAAATCTTTTACAAAAATAGAAAAGAACACCATTTGAAATTTTCATATTGAAGCTTAGGAAATAACGTATGAAGAAAGAGAATAAGTCAAAAGGAAACTCAAACAAGGCATATGCTAATGCCAAGAAATGCTCGCATTCCAAAACCAATAAAACTACCTAGAAAACATCATAGCACCATTGCTACAAAACTGAAGCCCAACAAAGCCTACCCCTAAAAAAGCCCGGTTTTAGACTTAGCAATAAGTTTTGTATTTTATTACTATTATTAAATTGTATAATGCAATAAGCCAATAACAAATAACCATCACTAGAGCCACAAAGTCAAAGGACAAGCCCCAAAGGGAAAAGAAAAAAAAAAGAACCAAAGGATAAATAATTTTTTTATACTTTTTTACAACTACTCCTCTCCTAACCACACAAAAAAAAAAAAAAAAGAGCTTGGTAAGACCAATGAAACATACGATCAGAGTCATCTAAAGCATACAATCAAAAAACCCAGAAATATAAACTTAAAAGGGAAAAAGTTTAACCAAAAGAAAAACGATTTACCATCTTCGTTTAAAAAAAAAAGACCTCAAAACTTTAAAAACAGAAGGCGAGGAAAACCCAGAAAAGTAAAGACCTTGAGAGTGCCACTGCAAGCACAAGGAGCTTCCAAAGAAAGCAAATCATCTTCCTCTTGACATATCCTACACTCCACAACCTCTTTCACCTTCTTTGAACTATACCCAGTTTTTCCTTCTCCTTCTTTTCCACCATAATCATCACCACTTGCTTTCGTCATAGGAACAACAACATTAGTATTCCCAGCAGCTGTAGTTGAGTTTGGTTGTCCTTCATTCACTGAAGAAGACTCAAAACACGCTGCAGATGCTATAATTTTGTCGACACATACCATGAAATCATCCACCATTGTTTTCTTCCCTTCCTTTCACTTTCTCCCTAATGTACTTTTTTGGGGTTTGAATGTACAGTTTTTTCTTTTTTAATAAACGGAAAGAGAGAGAGAGAAAGTGGGGAAGTGGGGAGGGTTTTAAAAAGGTGGTGTGTTGGCGGAATTTACGAAAGGGACCAACTTATGTTTTGTTTGACGAAAATGACCTTTAGTTGGGTTTTTATTATCGAGTTTGTCCCAACTAAAATATCTTGCCGTACCTAAACGGTTGAACTAGCTTTGGTATTGTAGGTGGAGGTCAGCTTGGACCAAACCATTTAACTACGACCAAGTGCAATTTATTGCTATTAGCATGCCGGTTCGGTCCGGGCGTAAACTCAAA
This sequence comes from Gossypium anomalum, assembly GCA_025698475.1. Taxonomy (NCBI): domain Eukaryota; kingdom Viridiplantae; phylum Streptophyta; class Magnoliopsida; order Malvales; family Malvaceae; genus Gossypium; species Gossypium anomalum. Next base: position 71,900,354 of record CM046965.1, on the reverse strand, counting down.
GTCAAGTTCCAGTTTGCTCGTTTCCGTGAATAAAATTCAAATATTTAAATGGGTAAATTACATTGTATATCACTCAATTTTAAAAAATTATAAAATAATTCTCCGGGTTTTTTTTATTACCAGCCATTTACTAGGGAATGGAAAGGCACGTGGCAAATATAAAATTTGAGACTTAGCATTCACATATTTATATCATTTTGATTATGATTTTAAGAATTAATCCTTAATATTTACACATTATATAATTTAATTTAATTATAAAAAACTTTCAATCTCAAGATTTCAAAATTATATTTTTATATATTTTTTAAATCACTAGTTTTTCAATACTAAAATTGAAGTTTTGAAATTTCTAGACTTAAAGTTATATCTTATTTTTTTTATAATTATACTACATTATGGAAAGTATAAACAATAAGACCTATTTTTAAGAATCAAGACTAAATTGACACAAATATGTTAATGTAGAAGGCTAAATTTGTTACTATAGTAATTTTTATAACTGCCGAGTCATCTTTTAGTTATCTAATTAACGGTTGATGATAAAAAAAGACAAACTCGATTTATTAATTGACCATTTTGTAACTTTTTACAATTGAGTGACTAAAAAAGAAATTAATTTAAATAACATTTTTTAATTAGTAAAATATTATTAGTTCAACTTCAAGCAATTTTGATGTAAATGAAGAATTCAAACAGTTTAATCAATAATATTGTTTAGGATGGATAATGATTTTTAAAAAAACACTTTTAAATTCGGAATCCAACTCCAACTTCTTAAACAATATTAATTCATGATTGACATTCAACGTTTAAGATTATCACTATAAAATTAAACAAATACACAAAAGTTGGCCAATAAACAAATACATTCATCTTTGATTAAATTTGACCCTATCCAGTTAACAGCACAAATTATTTTTAAATTCTATCTTACATGTAATATTGGTTTAATTTCCTACTTAAAACATAATTTAGTTGTTCTAAATTACTAAATTTTTACATAGAAATTATTCAACCATCGAATTTTTTTATTAATTTTTAGGTGAATGATTTAATGACAAAGTTTAAATTGTAATTCAATTAGATTAATCTCTCGAATTTTATAAAATATAATTTAACTTGTCATTTTGTAGGAAAAATATAAAAACAAAAACAGCTATTTTCAGTATGGACGGATGAAATAATTTTGAGTAGGGAATATGTGTTATCATGTTAATTTGGATTGAAGTTTTTCAACAAAAATAAGAGAAAATAAATAAAATAAAATATGGATACTAGGAAAATCAGACGTGGCAAGTTGGGTGGAGATTTGTTAAGATAAGGGAAGCTTGATTAAAATTTACAACTCTACTTGGTTTTGTCAACTCTCTCTAGAGAGAGATAATGGATAACTATTAATATTTAATATTAAAATAAATAAATAATGGCATTGCCATGATTTTTGGGATGCAAATGTTGTTGTATAGTTGATGGGAGGATTTATTAACGGTGAGTTGGAAAATTGTTGGAGAAGGATGCTGCGAGTGGGGCTTGAATCAAAATTATTATGTTTTTTTTTTTCTTTTAAATGTAAAATTATTGGAATTGGATAAGGGAGGAAAAAAAATGTACCTCTTCGCATATGATTGTTATTAGAATAAAAATAATTTAAAATCCGAATATAAGTATTTATCTATACATTTTATATTTTATAATTTATATAAACGCATAACTTTTTGAACTAATCAATATATTATTTATTTTCTTATGGAAAACGATATTATTAACAACAAAATAATGAGGAAAACTAAACCCGAATTGTTAGGCTTCCTCAATCCATTCCAAGAGAAACACTCAATCAAATAATAAGGGGAATGTTCCAAATAACTCGGGTTGCAAATAATAAGACAATGAGCCCCCTTATTTGTATCTTGACATATCCAATGAAAGGATAGAGCTTAAGAGCACAAAGCATCAATAACCACTTTGCAATTCGATTCAATAATATTATCAGGACATAAGCTCGTAAGCCACGAAAGAGCTTCTCTAATAGCCATAACCTCAGCTTGAACAAGTTCAAACATTGCAAATAAAACACATGACTTTTGACAAAATTGCCATCAGAATCTTGAATAATAGCAGCCAAACCTGTCTGATTATGGTATTTAGAGTTAGAGGCATCCACATTTCATTTTAGCCACCTAAAAGGTGGTATTTTCCAATGAGAAGTGTTGAGGCAGTTTTTGAGCATTGTTTAACCCATGTCAACTAGTAGTAGCACTATCCGCTCAAAAGACTTGCTATGTTTGAGTTGACAAATCTTGAAAACAAAAATACTTGGATTGTGATTATAGTTGTTACTGTGAACAATTATCAGCCCATCATTAATATTCAAATTACACATAGCAACTTATCTTGAAGATTGGTTTGGATTTGGATCGAAGCAATTATTGGAGTGTAATAGCCCTTTTTCAGTGGTGTCAAAAATAGTGTTTTCGATACCACAATTCTGACATGTCAGTTCGTAAATATTAAATAATTAATATTTACAAGGCCATTAGTGTGTATTTAAATTTGGTTTAAAAATTTTGATATTTTTTTAGGCAATTAAAGATAACGAACTAAATCATAAAAAATGTAAAAGTCAATTTCTATTAATGTTTAGGTGCCCAATTGTAGTATTTAGTAGAATGAGAGGGTTTATTATGGCAAAATTGTCATAATTGAAGATAGCGAGCGGTGATATAATTGATATTTTAGTTTATAATTTTAAATGTTATATTAAATTAAAATTAGGTAATAAAATAATAATAACAAAATGAATGAAGTTCATCTTCTTCATTTTTCTTTTTAAGTTGGTCGAACCACCATTTTAGGATTTGGGAGTTTTGGCTTTGAGTTCATGCTTGCATGTAAGTGTTTTCTTGGTTCGTTTTTCATGAATTTTACGTTTTTGATATCGTTGTAATGATATTTAATTAGTTTAGGGATTAATTTGTGAAGTTGTCAAAGTTTAAAAAAATTCACCATTGTTGTTTTTGAAGCTTTCTTAATGTGTATGCTTGAGCTTGAAGCTTAATGGTGAATTTGAACTATTTTGTAAAGCAAATTTGAATTGTTTTGTAACACCCCAAACCCAGCCTAGACATTATGGCCGAATCTGATGATGCCACAAGGAATGAGTTTTGAAAACGGAGTTGACTTGATGGACCATTCAATTTTTATACCAAGAGTTTGTTCATGATTATACCAAAAACATTATTCAATTAATCTGTTTTCTAAAACTTATTTTACAGCGGAAGTCTAACCAAAACCGATACATTTTAGAAATTCGATTCGTATTTTAAGGAAAACCTCTTTTTACATAAAAATCGTCAATTTCAAAATAATTTAATCAAGCATGCAGAATATCAACAAACCAAAAATCAACAGTTTAAAACCATAAAGTCCAGAGAGTCCCAGAAATTACAAACTCTCAAATAAAAACCAAAATCATAAATAAAACCATAATTTGCTAGGCTTAAACAGTTTATGGTCGTGTGGTCACCGCTGAGTCTCTGCCGCACCAATCCGCCTAAGTCTGTAGATTACCTGTCAGAACAGACAACAGATGGGAGTTTACGTAAACTCAGTATGTAACCTAACAGAATTAAGCATGCAAACATACAGAATTTTATACACAGTCAGAAACAGTTACAGATTCAGATTCAGATTATAGAAACAAATATGCATAAATCCTACCTCCATCCTCTACACACCAGCTCCGACCAACCCATCACACCGTATGGGGTTAAAAACACCCACCCATTCCTACACATCACGCCATGCCATTAAGACACATATCAAATAACATGCAGCCAAGCTACTAGAATATAGGCGATTAACGTCGAACAGAATACTTTCTCCACATATACAAATCCCACCCAGTCACAGATATAGAATTATCAAATACAGTATGAAGATACAGAAACATCATGCCGGACATGTTCGCATACAGATATCAAATGTTTATAAATAGCAAAATAATCAAACATGCTTATCAGCGTCCTACTCAGAGCAACTATCAGAATATCAGAACACATAATCTAGGGTTTGGTTAGCCCTTACTAACCCTATGGTAGGTCCACAGTTGTTCGGATCGACCCATGTAACATTAGAGAAAATTTTAAAAAAATGGGCCCACATGCCCATATGGCTTACCCGTGTGGCCCACACGCCCAGATTGGCCTTGCCTGTGTGGCCTACACGGCCTGACCTAGAACCTACACGCCCGTACGGAATGCCTGTTTGGGCCCACACACCTAACTTGGCCTAGCTCGTGTGGCCCACACAGCCACATTCTAGCCACGACACGGTCATGTCTTGCGCACAGTCATGCTTTCGTCGACCACACAGCCAACAACACGGGTGACCATACGCCCGTGTGGCGTCGATAGAACAGTTTTTTGGCTTTTGCCGAAACTTATTTTTCTACGTTTCAGGTACACACCTGGTATGTTTTTTATGCGAAAACACCTCTGAGATCACAAGAACCTAAAAATGACAACCAACTCACAAATTTAACCTTAATTCACGATTAATCTGAAACTACGAAATCGATAATATTTCAATTCACACGATCAACACTTATCCCAACACTCTGAATGTTTTTTACTATGATTTCCCAAGAGGAGAGCCCCGATCTTCGCGATCCGTTGCTTCCAAAACCCAAAAATTAAACTAACAAAAATAAAACACCATCTTTAGAATGGCAACAAATGAAAACCCTCTTTTAACTCGATCAATTACTTACCACCACTTACCACAATATACGAAATCAAAGAGTCAAAAGCACCGAAATTAACAGGAAGATGGAAATAGGAAAAACAAGAAAAAAGAATTTGATAGAAAAATAGATAAACAGAAATTGACGTCAAATTTTAGAAGAGAGGAAAAAAATAAGTAAAATTCAAAAAAGAGAAGAAAAAGGGAATATGCCAACATAATCCCTTAATTATCTCCCACTACTCACAAACTCTTCAGACTTCCAATTCAATAGAAACTCTATCAATCACCTTAGCAAAAATTAACATCCGTGCTAACGCAGGGATTCGAACACAGGACCTCCAACACATTAACTCCCTTACCACTTGAACCACTAGGCTTATTCTAATATGGATTTACAAAAAATTTTGTATAAGCCCACTCCACAAGGATAAGGCTTGGATAAAAAATAACAAGATTTGGCAAAGGTAAGACTTGAACCCAAGACCTCCCCTCACACCCAAAACACTTAACCACTGAAGCAGATACACATTTGTGTTAGAATTTATAGAAACAAAAAAAAAATTACTCAAGGCGTTACAACTTTGCCCCCTAAAAAAAATTTCGACCTCGAAATTTACCTGATCAGAATAGATGAGGGTACTACTGACGCATCAAGTCCTCAAATTCCCACGTGGCCTCCTCAGTGCTATGATTTCGCCACAGAACCTTTACCAACGATATAGACTTCTTTCTCAGAACCTTAACATCTCGATCCAGGATCTGAACTGCCTCCTCCTCAAAAGTCAAGTCTAGTCTAACCTCTATTTCCTCAACAGAGACAACGTGAGATAGATTCGACCGATACCGCCTTAACATCGAAACATGAAAAATATTATGGATACAGTCTAACTCTGGAGGTAGCTTCAACTGATAAGGGACCGGTCCCACCCTCTTCAGAATCTGATACGGCCCAATGAACCTAAGGCTCAACTTACCTTTACGATCGAATCTCAGAACCTTTTTCCACGGAGAAACCTTAAGAAAAACGAAGTCCCCCACAGAGTACTCAATATCCGCTCAAAAAACTTGCTATGTTTAAGTTGATAAATCTTGAAAACAAAAACACTTGGATTGCGATTATAGTTGTTACTGTGAACAATTATCAGCCCATCATTGATATTCAAATTACACATAGCAACTTATCTTGAAGATTGGTTTGGATTTGGATCGAAGTAATTATTGGAGTGTAATAGCCCATTTTTCAATGGTGTCAAAAATAGTATTTTCGAGACCACAATTCCAACATATCAGTTCATCAATATTAAATAATTAATATTTACAAGGTCATTAGTGTTGTATTTAAATTTGGTTTAAAAATTTTGACATTTGCTTAGGCAATTAAAGAAAAAGTACTAAATCATAAAAAATGCAAAAGTCAATTTCTATTAATGTTTAGGTGCCCAATTGTAGTATTTAGTAGAATGAGAGGGTTTATTATGGCAAAATTGTCATAATTGAAGATAGTGGGCGGTGATATAATTGATATTTTAGTTTATAATTTTAAATGTTATATTAAATTAAAATTAGGTAATAAAATAATATTAATAAAATGAATAAAGTTTATCTTCTTCATTTTTCTTTTTAAGTTGGCCGAACCACCATTTTAGGACTTGGGCGTTTTGGCTTTGAGTTCATGCTTGCATGTAAGTGTTTTCTTGGTTCGTTTTTTTATGAATTTTATGTTTTTAAGATCGTTGTAATGATATCTAACTAGTTTAGGGACTAATTTGTGAAGTTGACAAAGTTTAGAAAAATTCACCATTATTGTTTTTGAAGCTTTCTTAATGTGTATGCTTGAGCTTGAAACTTAATGGTGAATTTGAACTATTTTGTAAAGTAAATTTGAATTGTTTTGAGTTTAGAGATTAAATAGATAAAATGGAAAATTTGGAAGGATTTTATTGAAAGATTTTAGACTTTAAGGGTTGTTTATATATGGTTAAAAGCTTGACAAAAATCAGGTATATGAAGTAATTTTGAAAATAAGCTCGTTTTAATATTAAGGACTAAATTGATTAAAGTGTAAATATTTGGGGCAATTATGAAAAATGGTAAATAGGAAGAAATATGTACTAAATTGAATATTATATGAATTTGAAGATAATAAATTGAAATAAACAATTTTATAGATCAATATCAAGTTGATACCTGAGGAAAAGAGAAAGTTGTTGATTAGTCCCTAAACTTTTACTAACTCTACAGTTTAGTCTATGTAAGTTTGTATGATTTAGTTTAATATAAATTGAAATGTTATATTGATATTGTGTTGTGGTTGTTGGATATTTTAAATATAATTGAATTGTTATAATTTGATGTGAGTCGAGAAAGTAAATGATTTAAATATTGTTAATATGATGATCTATCGAGCCCGGATGAACAAAGGATAGGATACAATTAGCATGCCAATAGGTTTTATTTGTGTGGTACAGGTTTTGGTTTGTGATGAGATGGTGATTATTGACTTGTTATTGTCCACTGAATATACCGAAGTCTAGCATTTGTTACGGACTATCATGTTATATTTATAGTGATTCTGGTGTGTTACTGGGGGTGAATGTAAAGCTTATGGGCTTGTCACTTGGTGCTCAGATGTGTTTTAGAGGGAAGTTAGCCTACAGGCTAGGCACTTGGTGCCAAGGTGTGTTATCGGTTGGTTTAGCTCGTTTGAGCGTTCTGGTGTGTTCTGGATGGTTAGTCACGTATCTGAATCCGTTTATACCGTTCATCGGGGAAATTTCCAATGGTTATATGACTTGTTATTAAATCGCATAAGTGTCTACATGGTCTTCTGAATGTATATCATGACTTGTTATTGAATGATCTCATGTGATTGAATATATTTTGCAACTTGTATATGTATGTGTATAAGCTCACATGTTGAGTGATTGTGATTAATAGGATTTATTATTTGTTAACTTGTTAATGAAATAGCAATGTTTATACGATAAGTTTAATTGTTTCAACTGTTGAACTTACTAAGCTCTATTGAAGCTTACTCGTGTCAATTTTAATGTTTCTTGTAGATAACTTTTTGTGGAGTTAGGCAATCGGATCAACTTGAAGATCACACATCCAGATACATTTTGGTAGATTTTGATATGTTTATTTTGGATTATATGGTACGTAAGATGTGTGTTTTGTATATGTTTTGGATACTTATGTCATGTGTTATATATGAGATTGATACAAATATGCTTAAGCTTGGTATTAGTTTGATTGTGTATATACCATTAATCTTGGTGTAAATATGTTCATATAAGTTGTTTTGATCATTTGATATAAACCTTAACTAAGTGCTTGAATCATGGTATGAATGAATGTGAAAGTATAAGAAGAAATGGTAAGTTTGGTATGAGTTTTATGTATGAGCTTATGAACTTGAATGCAAATTAGTTTAGTGTGATATGTGAATTGAGGTTGATAATTGAATTGTAGTGTCAATGATGACACATTGGTTAGGCACTTAGGTTGAATGTTTTGGCATATTTTAGGCTTGTTGGAATGTGTTTTTAAAGTATGGAAATGGTTGATTTTGATTTGGCTTGGTACCTAAGTGTTGGATGAAAGTTTGCCTTTTCTTGTTTTGGAAACTTTTTAAGGTGTACACGACCTGAGACACGGGCTGTCACACGACCATATGCCTTATTAATTTTAGGTGTAGGATTTTTCACACGGTTACAGTTAGTTATATGATCTTAGCACACGGGCGTGTGGGGTAACCACACAACCATGTTTGAGGCCACATGGGCTGATCTCTTTCACACAGCCTGGCCACACGACCGTGTGACCCCTATTTCTAAAATTTTTTAAATTTTCATGTTTTTCTGTTTTGGTTCAAATTATTATCTAGTTGTTTCCAAACTATTTTTAGGGCACCGTAAACTCGATTTTAGGCCAATAAATGTATTTATTCTATGAATGAAATTTAGATTTTAATATTTGATATTTAATTTGTTAAATGATATTAATTATTGTGTTATGTGTGTAATACTCTATAACCCTAATCTGGTGACAGAGACAAGTTATGGGTGTTACATGGAGTATGCCTAAAGACCAATCATATGATGATTGTAACAACATGATTTACCTAATTTATTAATAAAGGCATTGCCATTATTATTTTAAATACTTATTTTTGTGTTTAAATAAACTATATAATGATAATATCCTGAGAATGATATGATCATTCTTAAATGTCCTTAGTCAAGTATTATGTGGTCTTGGACAACAATAATGCATTGAGATTATTATGTGTTTGATTGATGACAAGTGTTGTTATGGATATTTGACATCAAGTCAACATATAAGTATATGTTAAAAAACAACATACTAGATTGACCCATCATGAGAATGCTTCTTAGATTATTATATAATAGTCACAACATTTCTCACAGTGATAATTGTATATATGATCCTTAGACTTGAGATCATCATTGTTCTGACGTCGTGACTCATATGTTTTGAAACAATCAGACGTCTTCTATAAATGGTTGTACTATAAAGATTGATATTAAGTGTGCCACAATTTGTGTAGTAGGATGTAAGTGATCAAGATAGGATTTGTTTCTCCTACATATAGGAGAAATATCTTAGGCTTCTTGGCCAAGTAAGACTAAAAATGCATGATCGTACTCAAATGAGTTTATATGAGATGTCAAATTTATTTGTTTATCTTAGTCTACTAGGGAAATCAAGAAACAAGAGATTGAGTTATACAAGTGTGACTGTTCCATGACTTGTGTTCAATCTAGATATTAAGGACAAAAGGATATACTACATAATGACATTATCACAAAAAGTTATGTCGAACCACGACTTCTTGTAACTTATGTAGTAGTGATGTATTACTAGATGTCACTCACTGTTTAGAGTATTAGAAATGTTATAATATTACTGCTAACGTTGCATGATCTTATAAAGTCACACCCTATGATTAATACAATTGAAATATGTAGAAAGATAGGTTTACATTAGGTTTACATTTAACTTGAATCTTGAAATGTATTAATTATAAAAATGTTTGCATAATTAATTTAATTCGATAAAGTTGAATATTAAACATGATGTATGTGTATGTGTATGTGCATGCATGATGCATACACATAGACAACCCAATTTAAATAGTGTGAAATAGGTTTCACATAAAATTAAATTGGATGTGCATTCAAAACATATTTTTGAGTAAAAGGAAAGGATATCAATCCTTAATCCTAGCATTCAAAGGTTTTAAATAAAAATGGAAAGGATATCAATCCTTAATAACCTAATTTAACTTACTCGAAATTTATAGAGCTAGAAATTATGTGATTTTGGTTTTTAAGTAGAAACCCTAAAAGTTTATTTTCTCTAAAAGAGTTTTAGAAGATTTTTTATCGGAGATACCGTATAGGTCAAGACTTTTCGTTACAATCGAGGTTTGTGACATCGCTAGTGGAATCAACCCCGTATCAATTCTTCAAATCTTATAAGTTATATTTTTTTTACTTTTTTAAACTTGGTTTTGCTCCCTGTACATGGATTCATGGGTTATGATCACCAAAATATTTTTCGCTACGCCATGAGGCGTACTGGCATTCCAACAGCAATCAACTTCCCAATTTTAATGGATCAAATTGAATCGAGCTAGACTAGGAAATATATCTTGATGACTCAAGACTTATCTTAAGTCATTTGAAGATTTTTTTTATGCATATTATCCTACTTATTTCGAGGAAAGATTGATTGTAAAATATATAGTATGTTAGCAAGTCTCAATTGCTTATAAATTATAGAGACTTATATAAGTTTTGTATTGAACCGAGAGCATTGTATCTTGTTCATTATGGAATATTTATTTGAGTACATTGAGTGATATAATCAAGTGTGTGACTTGGTTAGTGTCTTAAGTTTTCAAAGGGAAAACTTAGAAGAGAGATATTTAGTTCTTAGGTACAAATGTGAGAAGTCTAAGCTGGTGAGTGTTAGTGTCTTATTTTCTACTTACAAATATTGATTTTGGACTCAATGGTTGGTATTAGAACTTTCCACTAAACACACCTAGTGGATATCTGGTATTGATATTTGTTTGCAATGGAATGTTCTTCAGTGTCTCGTCTCCCTATACTCAATGGCAAATTATGCCTACTGAAAGGTCAAGTTGACTACCTTTATTAAAGTCATAGATGAAAGAGTATAAAGATCTATTCTAAATGGTTGGGAGCATCCGTTTACCGAATAATCAGGTGTTAAGACACTACGTAACTGATTACCTAGTGTTTTGTATTTTGTTGTTCTTCACTTGTCACTTTGTTCAATTGTAATTGAACTAATATGTGAACTCATGTCAACTTCCGAAATAAATTTTGTTCTTTTTTTTTCTAATTTTTTTCTCAATAACAAACTTAAAAGAAGTAAGTTGTAACATCTCCAATACCCATTGAGTCGTTCGATAATGTTATAAAATAGAAATTCTTATCACTGGTAGAGGGGGAAATATATATTGAAGGTAATTGAAAAGGCTTGTGGAAAAGGCTTGTGTATTGTGAGAAATAAATCTAGGGTATCAACTTAGTTGTAAGAGAGTGAAAAGTATTGGGGCAAAAGTAATAAAAAAAAGAGTTGGAATGATTAGATTGAATCGAAGGAAAAAGGAGGAATGATTAGAGATGGAATTTTACTAAAAGGAAATAAGACTCATGAATGGTATTGTAGAGAAAGTTGAGGGATTAAATTATCAATACTCAATTTAGATAACTATGGAAAGAATAATGATTAAGGACTAAATTGGTGTAAAAGTATGATTGGTGGAAATATTTTAATATTTATTATTTTTAATTATTAAATTAATAAATATTATTTTATAATAGTTTAGAAAGATGATAAAATTCATTCATCTTTTCCCTATTCTTTTGTTACTCTCTTTTCTCCATCTTTACAACTTTTGTTTTATTTATAAATAGGTCATTTTTCATCATTTCCAAGTCTTCCAAGCTTTAATTTCTCTTGTTTCTTTCATGGATATTTAGTGAAATCAATAGAAAAGCCTAGTAGCTATCTTAGTTTCATGACAAGTGTATCTATAATTATCTTGGAAGAGAGAGAAAATAAGAATTAGGTGATAAGTTGTTCCATAGATTTCATGTTAATTTTATTTAAAGAGTATAAATATGATATTTGATTATAATTATGATAAGTAAATCTTTTATGATTTGATATGAAAATGAAGAAACAAAAGAGAAGTGATCAACAAGTTGGAGACAAAGGCAAAGAGATAGCTAAAGAGTAGAATAAAAAAAAGAATAAAGCTTGATTCCAAGCCTTTGGTAGTAAGTACAACAAGAATTTACTTACTTAAATAATATCCAAGTATTGGATTTTTGTTAGATTAATTATATTAATATTTATGTGATTAATTTTATGCATGATTATGTAATATTTAATATGAGATTGGTTAATGAATGTGTTGAAATTTATTGGATATTAATTATAAGGTAATATTATCTTCTCTATTGAAAGTGTGGAAAAAAGGGACTAATTTGTAAAACGAGGAAAAGTGGACATGAGAGGTGAAAAATATGCTTGAATATATATACAAAGTAATATATGTTATTGAATGACTTGTATAATGATTTTGATCTGTTATGAGAATGATTATTGAGTTTTGAATTGATGGAGGCTAAATTGAAAAGAATATAAATTTTGTTCTGAGATGTAAATAATAAATTGCTTTTGTTACATTTGCCCATGCAGATAGCATATGAACTAGTAGGATATAGATGACATGTCATTATGAAACATTTAGCGCTATCTTTGTTCTACATCACACTTTGGTGTTGCTTTGCTCTGATTAAGCACTTCGATGCTATTCTGTTCTAACATGACGCTTGAAGTGCATCTCTATACTATTTTTGTATCCTACGTGTTCTGTTAAGTCTACATTAGGCTTCCATTGAATAATAAAAGGCAAAAATAAGTTAAGAATAATATTGCAAGATTATGTGGTGGTGATGGAATGATAATGATTGAGTTATAGTATGGAGTTACTAATACTAATATGTTTTATACTTATTTATTACAATGTTATTGTACTACGTTTTCATTTAATTAATAAAAGGTAAGTTTCATTCTCGTTGTATTTACTAAGCTTTCACAAGTTTACTCTGTTTGTAATGACCCGATTTCTAATGGTGTCGAAAATTACAGTTTTGGGACTTTCCGTAAATTGAGTCTGTAAATATTAAATTGGGATATTTAAAGAGTTATTATATAGATGAATTGAAATTTGGATAAGTAATTTAGTCAAAATTATAGTTAATTAATAGTCGGGGACTAAATTGTAAAAGTCCAATTGTTATAAAATTTTCAATTGGGAAATGGCTGGGGGAATTAAATTGCAATTAGCCAAATGTATAAAATTGTAATTAAATCCTTAGCAACTATGAGATAGTGGACGGTAAAGACAAAATCCACTAAGTAAAATTTAAACTAAATTATGTTAAGCAATTAAGATTTATTAAGTTAATTAACCTTTAATCATCTTATAAATAGGATGATAAGTGAAAGGAAAGAGAACTTCTCATCTTCTTCGTTCCTCCTTAACAGATTGTCCATTGAAGAGAAAAGAGAAAAATCATTTTTAAGGTTTGACGACCAACCATCAATTAGGTACTGCAATTAAGTCATTTTCTTATAATTTTTATAAATTTGAGGACAAGAGAACTTGATTTAGTTAGCCCAAATTGTTAAAGTTTTAAAAAGTTTCCATTGTTGATTTTTTAAAGAATTAAGTGTGAAATTGATAGAAAGTAAGCTTAGATTTTGAAAAGCACTAAATTGTAAAGCTTAATTAATAGTTTCATACATTAGGGACCAAATAGAATAAAATGCAAAATTGTTATAAAATTTTGGTAGGAATAGAAATTAGAAGTCCCTAATGAATATATGTGAAATCAAATTTTAATCTGAAGGTCTAGATTGAAAGTTATGTTTGTGTCTAGTTAAAGGACTAAATTAAATAAATTGAAAAATATGAAAGACTTTGTATTTGATTGTGATTTAGTATGGAATTTGATATTGTGTTATTGTTGAATTATTATTCGTAGCTAAAGACGACAAAGAGCCGTTGAGAGAGAAAGGAAAAACGAGAGTCAACAACGAGTGATGCAATCTATCAGTTTATAAATTTATGATTCAGACCAATTTAATTGTTGCATATTTATGATGTATTGCATAGTATGATTCATATAAAATGGTTGTTTGAATTAAAATAATATGGTTGCGATTGATTATCGAGGTAAAGGACTAAATTATATAAAACGAAAAGTAGAATAACTTAATGATTTATGGTGTTTAGTATGAAATTGAGTTGAGATATGTTATATGATTTGATGAAATGATAAATTGATAATAAATTAAGATTGATAGAATGTTAGTTGAGTTATATAATGAAATCAAAAAATTAGTTACCTTATTAACTGTTCGGGAAAGTCGAATATAGTTGGCATACCATAAGATAGATTGTATAACAACCCATTTTTCACTGGTGTCGGAAACTGTGGTTTCGGGGATACAAATTCAAAAAATGAGTTCGTAAATATTATAGAATTACTTTGAAATTTGATTTAATGATTTTGTTAATTGAACGAATAATTAGGTTCAAGTGGTAGGCCTCTGAAGTTAAGTGGTTTTAGAAAATGATGGATCAGAATCTTTTTTCTATAAACCAAGCTCGTAAATATATAAAAATATTTACGGAGTTATTATTTTGGTATGTGAAGGTTTTGTTTAGAAATTTTAATGTTCGGATAGTTAATTAATTGAAAATGACTAAATTATAAAAAGTGGAAAACCTAATCACTATAGAATTTTATGGATTAAATGGTTTAGTTGTTAAAAGTGAATGGATTTAAAAGGAAAATATACCTTTTGTAATATAAATGTACGGTTAATGGCTAGGAATTTATTAGTTGAATGAAATCATTAAGGGTTATATAGTAATTAAGTTAAAAATAAGCATAAGTTAAAGAAAAATAATAAACAAACTATCATCTTCTCTAACCTTGAGCCACCAAAAACAGGAAAGAAGAAAAAATTAACACCATTGAAGACTTTAAAGTTTCGGTTTAGCTAGAGTGCATGCAAGTAAGTCTATTTTCACCCCTTTTTAATGATTTCTATGTTTTTGTGATCGTTTGAGCTTAATCTAGCTAACCCAATAGTCAATTCGTAAAATATCACGAAATGTAACTTCTCCTCCATTCTTTGACATTAGTTCCATGAAATGGCTTTTGTTATCGATCATGTGCCTAGAGCACCCACTATCAAGGTACCATGAGTTCTTCTTAGAGTTGCTTGTCTTGAAGTAATGCTCTTCCTCTTACAACCACAAAGTTAAACTTTGGATTTTGGTACCCAAACTTTCTTGGGTTCATTAGCATTAACAATTTTTGTTCCCTTAGGAATCCACTTCTTTTAAATCATCATCATTTTGAGATGTGTTTAATTCTTTTGGAATCCACACACTTTTAGTGAATTTGCTCATATATGTGAGCTTCTTTAGAGAACATACTTGTCTATCATGCCCCTTTTTGTGATAATGTGTGCATGAGAGTGAGGCATCATAAATATAGCTTGGTTTCTCAAAAAAAAGTTTAAATTTTCTTTCTCTTTGTAATTTTACAAAACCTAAGCCACTCTTGTCAAATAAGGCTCTTTGAGATTCAAGCATATCATTTAGTTTTTGTTACCCCATATGGAACGTAGAAAAGGAATTATGCAAGTTCTTATTCTTTAAAATCAAATAATCTATTTGAGCTTGCATATTATTAAATTTTTTTTCTATTTCCTCTTTAGCTATGATTAGAGACTTATTTTCCTCCTTTAATTTTGAAATCATTTTCTTATATTTATAGTTAATAGTCTCAAAATCTATAGCTAATTCATCGAAGAAATATTGTAATTCTTCAAATGTATATTAATTTAATTCACTAGAATTTAGGATTACCTTTGGTTCTTCAATAGCTATAAAACATAGGTTGGCAGCTTCATTGTCCATATCACTATAGGATAAATCATTATCACTTCAAGTTGCCATCATGACTTTCTTTTTTTGTTTTAATGCCCCTTTCTTCTTCAATTATGGCCAATCAAATTTAATGTGACTCGACTTTTTGCACTCATAGCAAATGATTAGGTCATTTTCCTTCTTGCTTGGTTCGCCCTTAATGATGTCTCTTCTTAAGAATCTTTTGGCTTTGTTGAACTTCATGAATCTTTTGAATTTCTTTGCAAACATAGCCATATTCACCTCATCATCATTACTAGAGTCTTCATTCTTCTAACAAGTTGTTGATTTGAAGGCAATCCCTACTTTTTTTGGAGCTTTTTTGATTTCTTGTGCATTGTGATTGATCTTCATTTCATATGTCAACAAGGAACTGATGAGCTCATCAAGGGATCAAGAGAGAGTGAGTTGAAATCCTTTGATTCTTCTATTGTCGTCACTTTAGCTTTCCAAGATGTTGGGAGACTATTCAACATTTTCTTCACCATCTCTTTATTGGGATAGATCTTTTCAAGGGCTTTGAGACCATTGATTATGTGGGTGAAACGATCGGACATCACATTGATTCCTTCTTCCAGTTTTGCCTTTTTAAAAGTTTATTTTGCCGAACACTTTAAAAGTAATTTTCAATACTTATAAATAATTTTTGGAAATTTAAGTAAGGATTTTTAATATTCTTTTTGTTATATCAAAATACTTAAAAAACTAGAGCTAACATAATGTATAGGTGATTCATATAGAGCATTTGGTATAATTGTGGCATATGTATATATTGATGTATTGGATGAGATTTGGTATATGATGTGCTTGTATTGGTTGACATTAGAAATCATGTAAGCTTTATGCAATTGATTATAACTTATGTTATATTGATTTGAATCAAGGAAATATCACTGAGCTTTATCACTCAACGTAAGGTTTTTCTCGTGCGTAGGTATAGGTACATCCCGAGATCTCGAGCAGTGAATCTAACATCCAGCTAGAGATCTCTGACTCATCATTGTTTGTAAAGTCTCTTTTTGTTTGTTATACAACATGTACCTAGGTGGAGTCAATTTTGGTATAAAATGTGAACTTGCGAATATTCATTGTTTGAAATGGTAACTTGAGAATGTCAATCGGTTTGAATTCCTATACTAGTGATTGGTACTTAATGAAATTGCTTAGAATATTACCCTAGTAGTAATCTATATATATGAATGAATATGTAAATGTGGTAGATGTTAAGAATTGTCATAAGTGTAAAATTTTAGCATGTATTTTATAAACCCTAATGCATGAATGATAAGATGTGTTAGAAATGTGGATTTGAAAATGGTGTAATTGAGTTGAAATGGTATGCAATTGAAGTGAACTCGTTTCTAGGTGGAGCTTGTTGGTGTAAAAATGATACCATTTAGAAACAGTATGTCATGTCGAGACATCGAGTGTTTGTCGTCGCAACGAGACCAAGTTGTAATGCCACGACGCGACGTCGAGTATTGATCACTGCGACGGATCAGTATGTTGTGTCACGATGAGGAATCCCCTGACATTACAATGTCAACTTGGTATTTTTAATTCTTTACAATTTCGTCCCAACTTGACCTTGGGTTAACAATAAAGCTTTCGTAATATGTCATGTCGAGACATCGAGTGTTTGTCGTCGCGACGAGACCAAGTTGTAATGCCACGACGTGACGTCGAGTATTGATCACTGCGACGGATCAGTATGTTGTGTCACGATGAGGAATCCCCTGACATTACGATGTCAACTCGGTATTTTTAATTCTTTACAATTTCATCCCAACTCGACCTTGGGTTAACAATAGAGCTTTCGTAAACTCGTATAAAACCCAAAAATGAATATTTATTGTATCGTATGCATGTATTGCCTACAATTAATTATTAAATGGAATAAAACAAAAGTAGTTTGATCGTAGTTACTCCGACAACAAATGTGACACTTTCTAGCTCAAACTTGACAATCGAGTCGGGTAACAGGGTGTTACAATTTTATTTTTAACGCGTAGGTAAATACGTGAAGTGAGGATTTGTCGAGGATTAGTCTCTTCACATCCCAAAAGCTAGGAGAAGAGTATGTTATCTCCACTATTTTATTTTAATTATATGACATATACCTAGGTGAATGTTTATGTAAGTAAATAGGGAACTAATTAATTTTCACACTTGTGTTTGATGTGTTTTGGTGAGTAAATATATGGTATTATTTGGTATATGAGTTATGGTTTGTGTTTGGAATGATTATAAATGATTTTGGTATGATTTGGAAGTGTTTGAAAACATAATTTTTAGGTCCCCTGTCCCAGGTCTCGAGACATGTGAAGTGTGTCTCGAGTTATACAAACTTCGAAGCTAAAAATCTATAGTAATTGAGCCATGTCTCGAGACATAAGCCCCTTTGTCTTGAGATATGCACTCACATGTCTCGAGACAGGACAACATTAAAGCTAAACTTTTATAGTGCCATGGTAATGTCTTGAGACATATAGGCCTTGGTCTCGAAACATACAAGCCTACAGTTGGGAATTTTTATTTGAATTAAATAAGGCTCGAAATAAATTTTATATGCAATTAACCTTTATTAACAACCTTTATTAACCTTTATTTGAATTCACTATTAAAAGTTCAATTTAAAAGTGTTTGAAATCGTAAATGTATGTTTAGTGTTAAATTAACATTTGTTGCTTGAGTTTACTCGAGTGAGGGATGTTACATAAGCATAATACAAAAAAAGATGGGGGCTTACAATAAGCTGAACAAAAGAGAAAAGTAAAAGAAAAGGAAGACACCATCTTCCTGAAAAAAAAACCTAGCACGACCACTATTGACAACTCCGTGGAATAACCACACCATCAAAACCTTCATGAAAGACATTATTATTCTGAGATAAAATTCAAGAAGGAGCAAAGAGCTTAACAAGGAAGGAAAGGGAAGAGAGATAAAAAAAAAAAAGAAAAAAAGAAGAAGAAGGTGGTTTGTAGTGAGCTCTTAACTGCCTAACAAATTAAAAAAGAAAAATGTGTTTGAGAGTTTAAGGAAAGAAGCTTACAATGAAAGCCAAATATAAATATATCGCTTAGTTTTTTTTATCAAGTTCAAAGAAGAAGTATAGAGTAATTTAGGGGAAATATGTTTTTATTTTTTATATATGTTATTGAATCATAATAAAATTATTATATTTTGTTAAAAATATATTTATTATACTTTTGCATGTATTGCACATTTAACATTATTACAAACTTAATTATTATTTAAATGCTTGTTGAAATGGTGTTGCGAGTGTTGCAAGTCAATTCAACATCAATTCGACCAGGGAATGTACTATTAATTCAAAATTTAAACAATAATTAAATATTATTATATAGTGTTTTACCTTTTTAACATGTATATAAGATCTGTAAAAGAAAACTAAACTCATAATAAATCTAAAAAAACATATAAATAGTGAGATCTAAACCTAAGATATCGAATATTTTAAATCTTAAAAATTAACATTTTAACCAAACACTCATTATTATTTTATAAAACCTTTTACATAAAATTTGTTTTTTTGACTATATCTTTGGTTTGCCATAGTTATAAATGATATTTTTTTATTACTTTTAATATGTATTCGTCAAACAGATTTACATATGCCCTAATTACAAATAATGCATAAATTACTTAATTGTGAAAAATAAAAAAAATAAAAAAATTTAGGGTACAAGACACTTTAGATTTTAGTGTAAAATAAGCGTACCCATATATGATTTCAAGAATGCTCACCGACCCTTGAAGTTTGGAAAGAAATTCGTAAACCTCCTTTAAGATTTACTTATTAAACAAATTTTAAATGACAAGACAGTTATACCATTGTTTTTATTTCTCTATGTATTTTCTATTTAATTTATTTATTTCTCTATTTAAAATAATAAAATTTAATTACATATTAAAATAATATGTAATTAAATATATTTGATTTCAATTAAAATTAAATATTTCAAATTTATATTTAAATAAGTTATATATTAACTTTGATATAAATTCATTAAATTATTTGTATAAAAAAATATTTGCAATTCACCTGATTGAGATTGTGGATGACAGGGAGCACATATGGTTGTATTAATATTAAATAATTTGTTGTACTTACTTTGGTAAAATTTATCATTTTAGCACGTTGAACTTACTAAGCTTCAATGAGCTTACTTGTGTTATTTTTTGTTCTTGTAGAAACTTTTAAGGTCGGACGGAAAGGATTGGCACTCAAGTCACACAATCCACTCATTTTCGATAGTTTTTGGAACGTTCATTTCGGATTATATGGCATGTAATTGGCTTGTATGTCATTATTATTATTTTGATATGTAAATTGTTAAAGTATGATTTTAAGTACAAGTAGTTAACCTAATATGATATGTGAACTAAGGAAGATGTTTTAGTGCAAATATATGGTATGTATTAATGGAATGTTGTGATTGAGGTGCCTATGTTTGGCATTAGATTGTGTGATTTAACATACTTTGAATGATAGTTCTTTTTGTTGTAAAATTGTATATACTTTGAATGATAGTTTTTTTTTTTGTTGTTCTTTTTGAATGTTAGAGTCTAAGTAAGCTTGAAATGGTAAAATTGTTGTTTAAGGTTCATTTTGAGTTCACACAGCTTGAGACACGGGCACGTGTCATTTGATGAGTTCTTTAGGGTGCAAGTTAGTGAGTAACACAGCCGTGTGACCCTACTTAGAGAGTTACACGGGTGATGACACGGGTTGGGACACGACTGTGTGTCCTTAGTTCGATTTGTTAGACGGCCTGAGACACGGGCATGTGTTTCAATAGTGTGAGGCACATGGCCTGGCCATACGGCCGTGTGACCCCTGTTTTGCAAATTTTGCATTTTTTTACTAAACTTTCCAAACTATTTCAAATTGGTCCCAAATTGTTCCTAAGTTATTTTTAGAGCCTTGAGGGCTCGATTTAGGGGCTACATACATGTGTATGAACGATTTATTATGTGTTTATAATATTGAATGGTATAGTGTGTAAATGTTTCTGATTGTTTAGTAATACTCTGTAACCCTAATCTGGCGACGAAGACGAGTTAAGGGTGTTACACTAACATACATGCACCCTACTTAATGAGTTACACGGGTGAAGAAACGGGCTGGGCCACGGTCGTGTGTCCCTTGTTCAAAAGTTACACGGCTTGAGGCTATGTCACACGGCCGTGTGACCCCTATTTCCAATTTTTGCTACTTTTTCCCTAATTTTTTGTTTTGTTTCAAATTAGTCCTGAATTGTTTTTAAACTATTTTAGGGCTTTGATGGCTCGATTTAGGGATGAAATGTATGTGATTGATCGGTTCATGATATATTTAAGTTATTGAATGTTATGATGTTTAAATGTTTCCAATTGTATGGTAATACTCTGTAACCCTAATCCGACAACGGAGATAGATTAGGGGTGTTACAATAAGTTATATATTAACTTTGATATAAATTCATTAAATTATTTGTATACAAAAATTAATTAGTTAAAAGCTCAATTCGAAAAGAAATTGATTAAAATAAAAAATAAAAAGGACTCATTTTAAAATTAACTCTATGATTAAATTAAATTTCAAAGATTTAATATGTACTTACATAAAAATGGTAAATTACACCATTAGTTATTAAACTATGAGTAAGTTTTTGTTTTGGTCACTTAACTAAAAAAGTTACAATTTGATCACTGAACTATTCAAAATTTTTCATTTAAGTCTTGGCTGTTAAAATCGATGCTATATGACTTTCTTTTTCGCATTACCTACACTAATTGGAAGCTCTCTTTTCCCTTTTCTTTTACAATTCAATTTTTTTCATGAAACAATTTTAAATGTTATGAATCTACAAATCAAAATCCAAACAACTTTTTTTCCAATCTTTGATATTGACTGTCAGATCGATTTGGATCTAAGGTATATTCTTCTATTTGTCAGTGGGTACTGATCAACCGTATCAATTGCCAAAGCATTGCTTAGAGCTCGCTGGTGAAACTTTTTTTAAAGAAAAAGTTAATAACTTAGTGACTTAAATACAAACTTTTTAATAGATCAATGACTTAAATAAAAACTTTCAAATAGTTTAATGATCAAATTGTAACTTTTTTTTTAGTTAAGTGACCAAAATAAAAACTTACCTACAATTTAATGACTAATGGTGTAGTTTACCTAAAAATTATTAAAAATTATTTATAATTATGATTCATAATGGTTTTTAAACAACAATTTTACATCCAATTACGCTTTATCTTAATGGTATGTTTATTGCTATTCTTAACTATTATTTATTCTAATTTATAATTATAATTGTAGGTGTAACTTTAAAAAAAAACTTACATATATTAATTAAAAATATATTATGCATAATGTAATTTATAATTATATTTAATAATTAAAATATTTTTATAACTAATTATAAATTTATTATGTTAATTAATTTTTTTTTATATTTACTTCCTTTTATATAAGTGTAGCATCACATTTCCTAGTATTTTTTTTAATAAAATGTTTAGAATTACCAATAAACACTAACTCGATAACGCGTTTCAGCGCACTCAAATCCATGTTCTCCTGCATTGGCAACAATATCGATGTCAACTGAATTAAGACTCAATCAACTTTAATAAGAAATTATTAGATATAAATATTGAAGATAATTTTTTTTTAACTTGCAAATTTTATTTTAGAAAAGTTGGGCTTTGATCCGACACGTTAAAATCAAGTCGATTAAAACCCTAAATAAGCCCATATATAAGTTAAAACAAAGCTAGGGTTTTGTCTCCCCCTTGTTCGCATTTTCTTAAGAAGAACAACTTTCAGCGGAAACAGCCGCTTCCTCCAACATGGTTAGCTTCTTCCTCTTTTTTTGAACCTCACTTCGCTCACTTGGACTTGTTCCCACTCTTTTCTTACTACTTCAGTTCTCATATTTCCTTCTGTTTGCTTTAAATTTTCTTTTAAGATTTGTTTGATTAGTTTGTTGAATCACTGTATACTTGTACATGTTTCTATAAAAAATTGAAAAAACAATGTTTCTTTTGTTTTTATAACGCTGATTTTGGCTTCTGGGTGTTTTTGGGGTTATTTACAAAATTATATTTGATTTTTTTTGTCTGGTTAATATCTTATTACTGTTGTATGGCAATAGCGGCTTTATACTTCTAAATATTGTTTTACATGTGATGGAGAAATATGAAGTTTAGTTGCTGAAATTGGAATGTTAGATCAAATGTTTGTTGTTGATTTCGTGTTATGGTAGTTTTAAAATGGTTTGGGTTTCTTTGATAATTGGTTTATAATTGAGTTTTTTGAATGTGTTAACTTTCCTTTGTTTTAAATTTGGGTCCATATATTGTTTTTAATGTGAAAATTCTTGTGCTTTAAACAGTATAAATTTTGGCTTTATTTAAAGTTTTCTTCTTACAGGCTAGAGGGTTGAAGAAACACTTGAAAAGGCTCAATGCCCCAAGGCATTGGATGCTTGACAAGCTTGGTGGTGCATTCGTATGTTGTTTTCCCGAGCTTTCTTTTAGCTTTCTTACCAGTCTGATGCTGCTTCATTTTAATTTTGTGTTCATTGTATTTGTTAATGCAGGCGCCAAAGCCATCGTCTGGACCCCACAAGTCGAGGGAATGTTTGCCACTTATTCTCATTCTGCGAAACAGACTGAAGTATGCTTTGACATACAGAGAAGTGATTGCTATTCTTATGCAAAGGCATGTTATGGTAGATGGGAAGGTTAGGACTGATAAGACCTACCCTGCAGGTTTTATGGGTATGTGGGACTTGCCATTGTGAATCAATTAAAGTACTTGTATTTTTATTCATATTATAAAGTCATATAAAGTAGGCTCTAGTATCTCAGATCTCTGCATGTCTTAGTAAAAGCCATTGTTGCTCTTCCTCTGCATTTTTCTTGAAATACCTGTATTGATGCATATATCCGGGCATGGGTTTGGGGATAAGACCTCCCAAATACATGTAAAATTTGGAAATATTGAACATACTTGTGTCAGAGAGGCATACTCGTACCTAACACTCATATTTGACTCTGACTAAGTAGCTAAAAGTATTTTGCACTGTTCCAGGGTTCACTATTTTATCCTAGGTTTTGAAATTCATGGGTTATTACTGGTACCATGTACTTCACTCACTGAATCTTTTGGCTGAAATTCATGGCTCTTAACTGTCCCTTGTTTCTTACTACCAGATGTTGTGTCAATTCCCAAGACAAATGAGGACTTCCGTCTCCTTTATGACACTAAAGGTCGTTTCCGCCTTCATGCCATCACTGGTGATGAGACTAAGGTTTGAATTAATGGGACATTAGTTTGTTATGTTTCGTGTTACTATTCGATCTTTAGTATCTACTTTTACCCTGTTGTTGTCTTATAATGATTTGACATAGTTTTGTTTAATTCATACTCCGCAGTTTAAGCTCTGCAAAGTTAGGTCTGTCCAATTTGGCCAGAAGGGTATTCCATACCTGAATACCTATGATGGACGCACAATACGCTACCCAGACCCTTTGATCAAAGCCAACGACACTATCAAGCTTGACTTAGAGAGCAACAAAATTGTTGATTTCATTAAGTTTGATGTTGGGAATGTTGTCATGGTCACTGGTGGAAGGAACAGGGGACGTGTTGGAGTGATTAAGAACAGGGAGAAGCATAAGGGTAGCTTCGAGACAATCCATGTACAAGATGCTGCTGGACACGAGTTTGCAACTCGTCTAGGCAATGTCTTCACAATCGGTAAAGGAACAAAGCCATGGGTTTCGCTTCCCAAGGGCAAGGGTATCAAGTTGTCGATCATTGAGGAAGCGAGGAAGAGGCTTGCTGCTCAGGCTGCTGCTTAAACCTATCATATCTGGAGTTTTTTTTTTTTTCTGTCGAAAGACTTGTTGGATGAATGCTGGCTGGTCCTGTCCTAGCTTTTGTAGGGTTTATGGATTTGTTTTTTATTAATGTTTTTTTTTCTATGAATTTAGTTTAGTTACTCATTTGGTTTATGTTATATTTTAACTGATTTTTTTTTTCTATGAATTTAGTTTAGTTACTCATTTGGTTTATGTTATATTTTAACTATCATTTATCACATTACAGTTCTTTCTGAAATCTATTGTTTTACTTGGATTCGTCCTTTTCTTTTATGATAAGTTCCTTTATGCTAAGGCTGAAGGCATGGTTTTTGAAACTGGATCAGTTGGTCGGCCTGAAAACTGTCCTGCACACTGTTCTGCAATGAGAGAGGAATCGGTTCATCCGTGAACTGGTAAAAAATTGACCTGGTGTTTTTATTTTCTGGTACAAGTGTATCCTAGCCCGAAACCAAAAAAAGAATTTTCAGCCCAAATAACTTGAAACCGGCCCAAAGTATTTAGCCCAAAAATCTAAAATTATAAAACAAGAGAAAAAAAATAAAAAGTAAAATAAAATTAAAGGCAGGGGGTCGGGTTCTCTGCCTCTGCCCTGCTCTACTGGTTGCTCTCCTTTTCTCAAATGAAAATCTGAAATAAAAGAATTGAAAATTCCAGACTTAAAGAGTAAAGGAGGGGAGGGAATGGGATTTTACTTCGTAAATAAGAGTGAGGAAGAGAGAGCTTCTTTTTCATTAGGATAGACTAAATTTTGAAAAAAAAAAATCCACTTTCTCCGCCTCTTTGGTAATTCTCTCCCTCTTTTCTTCCCCTTTCCCTCCTGCCGAACATAGTGTTAAAAGTTTTTCTTTCGGTCTCTCCTACTTTAACCACCAGTGGTTGAGAGTTTGATTCTTACTCTGGATATAGAGTAACTTTAAAATTTGTAATCAATATCTACCTTTTAATGGGCCTAAGAAATGAAGAAGATTAGTTATTGAGATCGCTCCGATAAATTCTTTGAGGAAAAAAAAGACTACTTCCAGCTTCAGATTAATTTTTGTCAAACAAGGATGCATAAGCATTAAACAATCACTTCTATGAGTAAATTAGTGGAGCAGAAAAATAAAATCTAAGTAAAAAAATTATTAAATATTTGGGTCCAATCATCTATTACGACATCATTAGGCTTTGTCCATTACACAACAGTTTCATTTACCTCCAACGAGGGAATGTTTCGGCAAAGCTGCCTTCATGGCTAAATAGAACAACAAAGAAACATACTGACAAAATTTTGAACAACTTGTACTATTGTGTCTCAAAATTCCACATCAGTTGTCCATGTACCTTGCACACTGGGGTGTTTGGTTACATGCCTTGTCTTCAATTTCACCACCTTTCTTCCCAATGCGTTTCTTAGTCTGGTTGCATAAAGAAGGATATCTTCAGGAGTCATATTCTTCACGCATACCACCCGCTCGTTTTTGTTCTCTGAGAAATTGGCAAGATATATGTTTTAAACGGCTGAAGTGATTTTAGGAGAAAAACATGCATGTTCACATAGATATGGCTAAAAACCAATGCATGCGTGTATGCATTGTCTGAAACTCATCCAAGAATAACTTACTGTAAAAGCCCTTCAAATGTGGATGCTGCCCACGAATGAGCTCAGTAACCACCTCGAGCTGAGGGTTTTTCTCTTTAAAAGTCGGTAACTCCGACTCCATAAATGCCCTGGCATACCAATGTCAAAATTACCATGAAATTCAGAGTGATTTTGAAGAATTCAGCATCCATTTAAAGGAGAGGAACCATATTTGTACATGCTTCTCGTTATTATTAATTATAACAGTTGAACTTGAGACTACCATGGCATGAGTCGAAACTAAATGTTAACAAACCATCCTATGGCCTTGTTATTTACCTTACTTGAAAGGCATCTCAGTATTGTATCATTAAGTCATTAAAAAACTTATTCATGTGATAACAACTAGCAAAAGCAGTCCATTAGATCTTACCATCCCTGCAACATATTATTTTCAAGAATTCCTAAAGTCGATTCCCTCTCCAGCAAGGCCCATAATACCCTCAGTCACAAGACAAAAGAAAAGGGTGGGAAAAGTGCTTCTCTCTTTCTTTTTATTTTGGTCCCAAAATACTTCAATGGACGATTAGCAGCAAAGTTCAAATTTTCACTACTCTTTCACCAGGTAGCAGTGACCATCGGTGCATACACATGTAGAGATGACTTGAGTACCCTAATGTAACCCGAAGTGCTAATCATTCAAATGTAGTTGTACAAATATTAAAGAAAGCAGCCTGTCTCAAGATGAAATCCATCATCATCCATGATATCCTGCTTAATCTATGAAATCCCACAACTTTGGTGATCACATATTTAATCACCTAAAACTAGATTCAGATCATCCATAATATCATCAACTATCAAACCATCACATAATGTGCAGATGAAAGTGACATGAAGCATAATACTAGCTTGATATAACGTGGTAGAAGCAAGTTCATTCATTATCAGCAAATTAGCCAGCCTAAGTATACTCAGAAGTGGTTTGACAGTTTAATTTATGTATAGATACGAGTCTCCACAGTGTAAACAACGATGATACCTAAAATTGAAATGCAAATCTTAGCACACACTCTAGGCCAAAAATCAAGAAAACATTTAACAAAAAGGGACCTGCTTTATTAGGCAAACTAAGACATGAAAAACACATTGCAATGTTCAGAAAAGAGAAATGCAACAAACATTGAAATTCAGAAAAATACTTCACTCAAGAGGTGCCAAGCAAATTTACAAAAATTAATATTAGCCAGAAAGTTAAGAAGAAAATACTCGAGGGGTTTATATCAAATTTAACAAGTGGAAAACAAGAAAAGTTGAATCATACCTGATGCCCCTGCTACTCCCTCCCCAATCACAATAGCTTACTATCAGTTTTTTAAGTTGCCAAACTCCTCGCAATGCCATCTGCATTTTCAAAACATAAACAAATTATTAAGCAATTATACGTTTAACCCATTTTTGTTTCTTTCTAAATAGCAATACAGCCAAAAATAAATGAATTACACCCTTTGTTTTTTGCCAAAATTTTCCATAAAATTTAGAATATAATCCTAAGTAAACGAAAAAAAGAAATGAATCCATAATAATTCAAGGCACACTTCTGTTCCTGTTTCAGGTTGCAATTAAGAAATGAAGTTTCTGTATTTAATCAAAAGGTCTAGCTACATATTTACTCACAAGTGAACAAAGACAACAACTCAGTCGAATCCTAAAACATGAAAATATTGAAATTTTATAAAAGATAAAAGATCCTTGGAAACCATGCAAGTTTGAAGAAAAGAGGAAGAGGATAAAAAAAAAATACAACCTTCGAGAGGGATTTGAAATTTCACTACAAAGAGCTGAAAGTTCTAAAAAAGGAAAACCAAAACTCAACTAATTCAATTTATTCAACCCAAACAGATATAATAGCAAAAAAAAAAAAAAAAAAAATCAAGGAAAAAGGGATAACACCGGTAGCAACGAAGCGGCAATGGCTGAACCAATGGTCTACAAATGAATAAAGAGTAGAGTAACCAATGGGCTAGAGATGTATGAGTGACTCACCTATGATGCCGGGAAGTTACCCTCAGTTGTGAGTCTCCAAAGTGAAAGATACGGCGAAATTGGAAGAGACAATAGAAAAATGAAAAAAGAAAAAAGAAAAAAGAAAAACTAACTCCATAGGCCCAATAACTTGGGTTGAGACATTGGGTCTAATAAGATTTTAAGCTTATTAGGCCATTTCATTCTAATATTAACGAAATTTCGATTTGTTAGTATTGGATTGATTTGGATAATAATTAATTTTTTATTTCTAATTTAAAAAATAATTTTTTTTTTAAGTTTCACTATCAAAAAAGATAATATAAGGCAAGTTCGAATCATAAAAAATAAATGAAGAATTGGACAAAAATCATAAGGTGAGAGGGAGACCACACATTCTAATTGTATATGATAAAACTCAAACTCGAACCTTAAAAGTTTAGAGCTTAACTTTGTTAAGACTTCATTAATAAAATGGAAAAAAATGCTATTTTTTCAAGTTTGAAAACAATGAACAAAACCTATGGAATAAATTTAGATGGATTCAATTATTTTTGATTTAATTTTAATTAAGATTATATTTGATAAACTGAAAAATTAAGTATTAAAAAGTTAAAAATTGAATTTAATTATCAAAATATTCTACTTTAATCTTATTTTTAACCCAAAATTTAATCAAACAAATCTTTACCTTTTTTTTACCTAAGTTGGTGTTCCACATTCATTCAAATTTGAGTTATAAATATAATTAGTGGTATAAAATATTTTTGTGGGTATAAACTAGACAGACAAAATTGCAGGAGTCATATATATGATTAACAATTACACTGTACGTTAGTGGGAACCCAACCAAATGATTTAAACTCCCTCATCTAACTCAAAATAATCATTTTTTACAAATCCTCCACTGCCACTTTTTGTACGACTTACACGCCACACCTTGAGGACTCCATCAAGGCTCCCGCTGCAGATGGTGCAACCATCTTCAACCTCCTCCCCTGCATGTCCCAAAAATGCTGTCACACATCTGATGGGTCCCCTGTGCCCAACCAAAACGGCTAGACATACATGTTGACCATCATGTTCCCTGCTCCACACCCTGCTAGATGAGTCTGCTGACCCACTGATTACATAGTTAGACACACTGGCTAAACACATGACTGCATGAGTGTGACCTTGGAGCGCACCACCGTATTGCAGTTGGCCCGATGCCCAGCCTTTCAGCCAGTAATGTATATACCCGTCGGTGCAGCCACCATATAAGACTCCCCCGTCTGCGGTTAGTGTTAGAGTTTTGACGGGTGAGCATTTGGCTGGTAAGGTTACCATGAGTGAATGTGGCCATTCACCTCGGCAAAAATTGCGCCGCCAAACTCTGACGGTGGCGTCATCGGAGGCTGTGTAGAGTATTCCATCGTCGGCCACCACGATGGCGTTGATGGGTTCGGAATGTGCAGGGATGTTCTCAATGCATTTGAAGTCTGATATTCTCCAAACTTTCACGGTTTTATCAACAGATGCTGAGTATAGGATGTTATCTGATATATTCATTGCCAGTGATGTTATTGGCCCCATATGCCTCGTCTGCAAACCAATTGATCAATGTCTGTCAAATTTGTAATAAAATCATATACAAAGTATACATAAATAATGTAAAAATCACAAATGCTATAAACAGTAAAGGGGGAGCAAGATATCAATTTCTGGAACCGTTCATACATTAATTACTCATGCAACTCTAGTTTCCTTATTTAAGAACTCACCATATCCATCTTTGAACATAAGTGTCAAACACGAATAATTAAAAAGAAAATAAAAAATCGAAGTAAGCATAGATTGAAACTTGAAAGCTAGCTGATTTTCATTTCAATCTTCCCAACCATATCTCTCTGTGAACATTTATATGGTGAGAGAATTGACAACGATGTCTGTTTCTGCAGTATAAATTAGAAGTTGGTGACTACATTTTCATCAGTGAACTGCCCTAACCTAATATTCCTTGCTATAATAACTTAACCAAATTTTCAGAAAGTTAGTGCAATTTAAGGTCATAAAGAAGATAACCAATATCTATAGACAATAAATTGTGTGTCAAAGGTGTGAACTGTGACATGATATCCCCTCCCCCCTCACCCTTCTTTTTCCATATCATTCTTCCTTTTCCCGGTCAATCAAAGTTCCTAACAACGTTCAGATATAAGATCAATGAACACTCTTTTCCAATCCATTATTCAATTTTATGCAGTATGCCCATCACATTACATGTTTATAGCAAGAAATGAAACTTTAGATTGGAAATTTCAGTGCATCACATTTAATGCAGAAAGCTTGATATTTCTAAAATCAACTTAGGCAGATAGTAGTTGAGAGTTGAATTTAAAGGGACCCCATTTACTTTCTCTGCTCCCCCATATGCTTGCTAAGCATCCACTCTCCCTATCATAAAGAACCCTTCATGTTCATTATTAGCCATGCTCCTCATTTTCAACCAAAACTCACCGGTCAGTTCCACAACAATTCTACTTTAGTAGAACTCGAATGCATCTTGGACACGGGTATGACTCTTACACGAATATATTCGAATTTTATAAGATTTCTATGTGCTTGGAGGGTCTCTGAAGG
The DNA here is from genome assembly GCA_025698475.1 of Gossypium anomalum. Classification (NCBI taxonomy): domain Eukaryota; kingdom Viridiplantae; phylum Streptophyta; class Magnoliopsida; order Malvales; family Malvaceae; genus Gossypium; species Gossypium anomalum. The sequence continues at coordinate 71,869,407 of CM046965.1, read as the reverse complement.
CTCAAATCCCATTCCCAAAGTATTACACAAACGTGTTCGACGTCAGAGTAAAAGCAGCTTAGCTTAAAATTGTTAAAACAAATAGAGCAAGATGAACAGCTAGCTATAGGACATTACCATTTTATCTTTACTGGAAATGTAGCTCCGGACATAGCCGCTGGTCCGGGGTATTGTTGCCAACTTGATATGCTTCAGTGTACCATCCCATGTTCTTCGCCACACCCGAATCTTGGTATCACCATAGGCTGCAAAAACCCTTTCATGGGATACCGCAAGAGCAACAACCGTGGATGCTTTAGTCTTTAACACTCCACACTCTGAAAACTCAGGCAACTTCCAAATACGTATCAAGTTTGTATCGGAGCCAGTGTAAATGATCCCATTCGAGATAGCTATGGATAAAATCTGGCCATCTTTTTTAAGGACCGAAGATAGGCATTTATAGGAAGCATCAAGGCTGATGGTGTGGTTTGAAGGATTGGGGTTGAAAGTGCGGAGAGGTGAGGATAAAGGAGAAGTGTGCAGAGAAGGAGTGCTGTAACGAGGTGGGGAGCAATGGAAACCATTGAAAGAGGCTTCTTTGGTGGAGAGGCTTCTCAAGAAGCATTGACCTGTGGCGTCTCTTAGTGCAAAAGAGTGGTTTGGGGGAGAGTTTGAAGGGTCTAATGAGGCCATCTTTTTGTGATGAGTTGTTTCTCTTATTGCAAAAGATGAGCAGTTCGGAGGTGAGTTGGGGGAGTCCATTGAGTCCATCTCTCTCTCTCCAGTGCAATGCAATTGAAAGAGCTTTGTAAATGATTTCTGTTGTGTGGACCTTATGGCTGTCTAAATGCAAAGAAAATACATTTAGTAGCAGTGATTTCATGATGTGAAAGAATGGTCATCAAATCTGTCGCAAAAACAAATGCTAGTACTGTCACGAACATGTAGGCAATGTTACATATTATATTGTATTAATGACATTTCCAACTAAACTTCTGGAAAACATAAATCATAGAGATTTTTCCTTAAATAATATAAGACTTACTTCTATTCAAATTCTACAAATCCTTAAATCCGAAAAAATACGTACTTAAACCCACTTAAATTTATAATTTTTTTTTTTGGTTACAATAACATTTATGCTGTTTAATAAAACTCAATAAATTATTTCCTAGAGTTTCTTAAAAAAAAACTAATATATGAGTTTCATCTACAATATGTTGAGTTTTGATGAACATGCTAGAGTTGGATCATCTTTGTCGAAACCATTTTTTTTGAAAACAGGAGTCGACCTTGTTTAAAAATGAAAATTAAAATAGGAGTCGCCACCGATCTTTATTAGGTGTGATCGGATCACCTTTGTTTTAATAAAATATTTTAGTTTACTAAAACGGTGTTTTTGGTTTACGAAACTCGAGAGAACGGGTTCGGGAGTCGGTTACGTGCGAGGAAGGATTAGCACCCTCGTCACGCCCAAAATTAGTACCAAATTGATTAGTTAGTGTCTTAATGTTGAAAGTTGAAAATCGGGAACAGATTTAAAATACGATCCTTCTTTATTAACGTCGATTTTAAAAACGCTTGAGTTAGACCGAAAATAGTGTGAAAGACTCTCTCATCTCGAAATAATAAAACGTCACATCGCGTGAGTTAGGATGCGACACTTTGCACCATCGAGAATAAGTTTGCCTTTAATTTTTATTAGAATTCCGTGTATTTTAAAACTCGAAAGGATATTTGGCTATTTAGGATCAACGAGAAAATCGAAACCCCGTAAGTTAGGGCACAATTTCTCGATGTTTCAAAACGCGAAACATTGCCTTATTTTGAAATTTTTATTTTTGAATAATAGCAAGTACGATATTTAAACGACGTGCGTTATTTGTTTGGATTAAAACAAAATGATTTATTGAATAAATGTAACGAGGCTTGATTCATGAGGCAATGATATGAAATAAAATATAGTGATGAGCCTAGAACAATGGTACATGAACACAACATTATACGAATGAATAACAATAATACAAAAATACGAAATAAACGAATTAAAATACACACAATGGCAATAATCACACAACATACATTATTTAAATATTAACATTAATAATTCGAGAGCAATGAAACAAATATCATATATAACAATATAAAAAGAAATAATATAAAACCAATTAAAGTGAATAGAAATGTAAAAACCATTAAAAATGATAATAACTAAGTTGAAAACAAATAATGTAAAAGGAAATTTTTGAAATTAATAATTACAGAACAATTTAAAAGTAGATGATGTACATATAAAATTTAATTAAATAATATATAAAAGGGTAAGATAAATAAAAAATTAATATGAATAACGAAATATTTTAAAATAAATAAATGGGGTTTAAAATAAGGTATATAAAATAATTTTTTAAAATAAATAATATATAAGTCAATTTAAAATAATATATAACAAGTTTAAAATATATAATATGTAAAAGAATTAAAAATTGACAATGTAAACATATTTTATAATAATAACAGTTCAAGGGTAATATAAAAAGAGTTATTTGAAATACATAATATACAATAACTTAAAAATAAACAATATAAAATAATTTGAAATAAATATATAACAAAAGATTTTAAAAGAATAATAAATATATAAAAAAAAGCTTGAAATAAACTATATATATACATATATATATATATATATATATATATATATATATATATATATATAGGTAAGGAATATAAAATAAATAATACATATAAAATAGATTAGGATAAAATATATACATAAAGCAAGTTAAAATAAATAATAATAATTTGAATAAATAGTACATTAAAATAAGTTAAAATAGATGTAAAGTAAATAACATATAAAATATTTAAAATAACATATAATGAAACTGATTTTTTTTTTTAAAAAGTTAATAAATGAAGTAAATAGATTTAGGACATGGCTAAAAACGAGTTAAAATTTGGGGTATAAAATTATAAATACTGGAATGTTAATCAAGGATCAAAACGAAATGCGCAGAAACTAGCAGGGACTAGATGGAAAAATATCCCCTAGATGCTCTGCGCGCGTTTAACCTAACAACACAAGGGACCAAATCGAAAACCAGACGAAATCTGAGGGCTAAATTAAAAAAGCAAAAGAAAAAAGAAAATGGGGGCCTGATCAAATGGAGTTGCAAAGAAGAAGGACTAATCGCGCAAATCTCCCCTTTAGGGAGAACGCGCAGACCCCACCCCCACCAAATGACGCCGTTTCAATGTTGAATAAAAGGCCCAAAATTTAAAAAAAAAAACTCATTTTAACCTTAAACTAAAAAAAAAAAACAACCTTTTCAACTCTCTCTCCCTCTCATCTTCTTCCGACGATCGGTTTTTCACTGCCTGCCGCACCACCACCATGTTCGATGGCCGGCGACGCGCAAAAATGGGTATTTCAACCCCGTTTCAAAGCCTTTTTGAAGGCCAAACCCTCAGCGTCCTATAAGAACAAAGGAAGAAACCCTCAGCCCCCTTTCGAACCTGATTGCAGTGACGGAGAAGACTCTCCGGCGATGTGTCCGTGGGGATTTAGGTAAGGTTTCTTCTTTTATATTTTTTATTTAAAATATATTCATAATAAAATAAAAAAGATAAAAAATAAAAATAAAAAAACGAAATGAAAACAAGAAATGGAAATAAAAAATCAACCCTTTTTCTTGTGTTTTGCTTTTTGATTGCTCAATATTTGTGTAAAAAACTACATTTCTAGTTTTTGGGGCTTTATAGCCGAAAGATAATACATATATTAGTTATTTTATTTTGTTTCCTTTGCGTGCTGCTTCTGTTCTGTTTGCTTTCTCATTTTTTGCATGTTTGTAGGTCCATGGAGGGTCAACTGACGAGGGAGTTTCCACTTCCGTGCAAGGAGAGTCGACCCTCGCGCAGAGTGCGTGCTGAGGTACGTAGGTGGTGGCTGCTGCGCGAGGGGGGCTCAGAAACCCTAGGGTTTCTGAGTTGGTTTAATGTTTTGGGCCTATTGGGCCGACAGAAATTAGGTTAGGGATTTTGGGTTGTATTTGGGCCATTTATAAATTGGGCCTGCTGAGTTGTAGTTGGGTAGTGGGTCATTTGTTTAAGTTGTTTATGCCTCAAGTTTGGACTATAATAATTTTGGACTATTATTTGTTTTAAGTATTTTGGGTTGTCTACTTTAGGCTTGGGCAGGGCAATTTTGGCCTGTTACAGCTGCCCCTCTTTGCTCGTTGTCGTGTAATGAGAATGGAGCAAAGACCTTAAGAGGGCCAAATTTGCCTGGACCTACCAAGTCTCGAGTTCTTTTGATGCTTCTTTCCTTCAAGTAGCTTCATTCCAATCCACTGCATCCTCAAAGGTATAGGAACTATTGCTTTGATCTACTCCACTGCGACTACTTGTAGTTTTAACCTGTTCCACTGCAACTTCAGGGAGATGAGGTTTGTGGCTTTAATCTGCTCTTCTGCAATTGTAGCTTGATCTGCTTCATTGCAACTTCAAGGAGATAAGATCTGCTATCTTCAGTCTGCTCCACTGCAACTTTAGGGAGATAAGACTTGTAACTTCAACTTGCCCCACTACAACTTCAGAGGTATAAGGTTTGTGGCTTCAATCTACTCCACTACAACTTCAAGGAGATAAGATTCACCGTGGTAGATTTGATCCGACCTACTGCAACTTCAGAGGTATAGGATTTATAGATCTAATTTGCTCTACTGCAACTTCAGAGAGGTAAGATTCGCTATCTTCAGTTTGCTCCACTGTAACTTCAGGGAGATAAGACTCGTAACTTCAACTTGCCCCACTGCAACTTTAGGGGGATAAGGTTTGTGGCTTCAATCTACTCCACTACAACTTCAGGGAGATAAGATTCACCATGGTAGATTTGATTCGACCTAATGCAACTTCAGAGGTATAAGATTTATAGCTTTAATCTGTTCTACTGCAACTTCAGAGAGATAAGATTCGTTATCTTCAGTATAGTCCATTGTAACTTCAGGGAGATAAGACTTGTAACTTGTAGCTTCAATCTGTTCCACTATAATTTCAGGGAAATGAGATTTGTTATCTTCAACCTGCTCCACTGCAACTTCAGGGAGATAAGGTTTGTGGATTCAATCTGCTCCATTGCAACTTTAGGGAGATAAGATTTGTCATGATAACTTCAATCCAACCCACAGCATCTTCAAGGGTATAGGATTTTTGGTTTCTTTGATCTGTTACTCCAACCTTTGGGGAACATGACCTGTTGAATCTATTTCATGGGCCTATTTATGCCAAATGGTTAGGATGTCATGATCAGAATGGATCAAATGCTCCTAACTAGATATATATAAATGATGCTTGCATGAATGCAAAAATGCCATTTTTAGCATGATGTTCTTTTAATGCTTATGTTGGCATTGCTCGTTATTCATTGAGGTTTTATCATTGACGTATCATTCGGTCCTTTTTCTTCAGCTGCTATCTTTGGCAAAAAACCCAAAGAATAAACACAATTTGGAGCTATTCTTTCCCCAACGTTTCCAACCTTTGAATTTGGGTTAGTTATAACTAATTGGTCCCATTTCAAGTCATTGCACTATTTAGAAGTATTTCAGAGTAATATGCAGAACTCTTTTTTTTTTTAATATTATTAATTCAGTAATCGTTATTTCAGTGAAGAACGCTTGAAAAAGATTATCGCAATGAACAAAATGGAATTCTATTAAGAGCAAAGCTCGAAATGAATAAGGTAATCAAGATAACAAATTTGTGCTAAGATACAAAATGAATAAAATGAAAATAGGTGCCCCAAATATCGCAACATGAGCTTCTCTGCGCAAAACTTCTTGAGGACCCTTTGAACTTGATATGTGTTTAGAAGACCAAGAGTACTTTGTTGATGCCCCAAGATGTAGCTTCCCTCCTTCTTGTTAATTTAGAGAAGACAAGACTATTGCATGCCCATTTTTCAATCAAAATTGGAATTGCCCATTCCTAGGTTTTCAACTTAAAACCCTTTTGGTCTCAAAGTGCCCTTTTGCGGGTTTTCACCTTGGCCTCTCCCTTTTTTTATTTTTAGGTAAAGTACCTCTTGACCGAATCCAAATTCACGAAATTAGGCAGGTTTTTGCCATCCATCTCGGTCAAAATCAGAGCTCCTCTAGAGAAAGCCTTCTTCACCACATAAGGTCCCTCCTAATTTGGCATCCATTTTTTGCTGAGGTCCTTTTGTATAGGGAGGATCTTTTTCAAAACAAGGTCTCCTTCGTGGAATTCTCTAGGGTGAACCTTCTTATTATAAGCCCGCATCATTCGCTTTTGGTACATTTGACCATGGCGAATAACTTTCAGCCTCTTTTCTTCAATTAAGTTCAGCTCATCGTATCAAGACTGGATCCATTCTGCTTTATCTAACTTTAGTTCTGACAATACTCGTAGAGAGGGAATTTCAACCTCAATAGGCAGAACTGCCTCCATTCCATAAACCAAAGAGAAAGGTGTTGCCCCAATAGAGGTTGTGACTGACGTTTGGTAGGCGTAGAAGGCGAATGGTAATTTCTCATGCCAATCTTTATAAGTCTCAGTCATTTTTCCCATGATCTTTTTTATGTTCTTATTGGCCGCTTCCACCGCACCTTTCATTTTTGGACGATATGGTGACGAGTTATAGTGTTTGATCTTAAATTGGCTACAGACCTCCACTATCGTGTTGTTGTTCAAGTTCAGTGCATTGTCTAATATGATCCTCTCAGGCATCCCATATCGACATATGATCTCTCTCTTTAAGAACTTGCTGACTGCCGATTTCGTGACGTTGGCATAAGAAGTTGCCTCTACCTACTTGGTGAAGTAATCGATGACCACAAAGATGAATCGATGCCCGTTAGATGCCTTCGACGAGATCGACCCGATGACATCCATGCCCCACATGGAGAAAGGCCATAGAGAAGTCATGACGTGAAGAGGTGAAGTAGGTACATGAATTTTATCTCCATAAGTTTGGCATTTATGGCACTTTTTGGCATAGCTAATACAATTATTTTCCATAATGGACCAATAATATCCGAATCTAATAATTTGTCTGGCCATTGTGAAACCATTAGCGTGTGTTCCACAAACACCCTCATGGACCTCTTCCAAGATTTGCTTCACCTCAACAGTGTCCATATATCTTAGCAGCACCTGATCCTTCCTTCTTTCATATAGGATCTCTCCATCTAAGACATAGTCACTGGCTAGCATTCTCAATGTCATTTTATCATTCTCCATCGCTTGGTCTGGGTATTCATGATTTCGCACATATCGTAATATATCATGATACCAAGGGTGATTGTCTTTTTCTTCTTCTTCTTTGATGTTGTAACAATGAGCTGGAGTCTCGTAGATACTCATTTGGATAGGCTTCACATCTTTTTGCTTGTTTACTTTGATCATAGAAGCTAAAGTTGCCAAGGCATTAGCCATCTGGTTTTCATCTCGTGGGAGGTAGCAGAAAGTGATACCGTCAAACTCCTTGATTAACTCCAGAACCAGCCTTTGGTAATTGATCAACTTAGGGTCTCTTGTCTCCCATTCACCTTTGAGCTAATAGATCACTAATGTAAAATCCTCATATACTTCTAGCACCTTGATTTTGCGTTCAATGGCCGCACGGATACCTATGATGCATACTTCGTACTTTGCCATGTTATTTGTGAAATCAAAATCCAATTTACTAGTAAAGGGATAATGATCTCCATTTGGGGATACCAAAACTGCACCGATTCTGTTAGCCACAGCATTTGAGGCTCCGTCAAAATTTAGTCTCCAAGGATGACCTTCTTGAGAGTCTTCTTCAGCGGTTGCAACATACATTATATCTTCATTTGGGAAATTAAAGCTTAAAGGCTCATAATCTTTTAGAGCCCTACTGGCCAAAAAATCTGCTATTGCACCCCCTTTTATAGCCTTCTGGTTCACTTAGACTATGTCAAACTCAGAAAGCAAAATTTGCCAATGAGCCATTCTTCCGTTCAAAGTATTTGACTCCATCATGTACTTCAAAGGGTCTAGTTTTGAGATGTGCCAAGTTGTGTGGTACAACATGTACTATCTCAGTCTTCGGATTGTCCAAATCAAAGCACAACACAACTTCTTGATCGGTGAATATCTTATCTCGCATTCCGTGAATTTCTTACTGAGATAGTATATCGCTTTTTCTTTTCTTCTTGACTCATCATGTTGGCCTAGCACGCATCCCATGGAGTTTTCAAACATTGCCAAATACAGTATCAGTGGCTTATTTGGGCAATGTGGCATCAGTACTAGGGCATTGGACAAGTAATGCTTGACTTTATAAAAATTTTTCTGGCACTCCTCATCCCATACACCTGGGTTGTGCTTCCTAAGGAGACGGAATATCGGGTCACATTTCTCCGTTAGTTGTAAAATAAAGCAGGCGATGTAATTTAGTCTTCCTAGGAAACCTCGAACTTCTTTTTGAGTGCGTGGCGGAGGTAATTCTTGTATGGCCCTGACTTTATCTGGGTCAATCTCAATCCCCTTTGCACTAACTATGAATCCCAATAGCTTTCCTGACCTGGCCCCGAATGTACATTTTGCGGGATTGAACTTTGGTTGGAACTTCTTTAATCTTAAGAATAGTTTCCTTAGGACTTGCACATGCTCTTTTTTGTTCTGGATTTTGCAATCATATCATCGACATAAACTTCGATTTCTTTGTGTATCATATCATGGAACAGAGTTATCATGGCTATCTGATACGTCGCTCCTGTATTTTTCAGTCCAAATGGTATCACCTTATAACAAAACGTTCCCCACATGGTTATAAATGTGGTCTCCATGTCTTCAAGATACATCTTTATTTGGTTGTATCCCGAGAAGCCGTCCATGAAGGAGAAAAGTGAATAACCTGCTGTGTTATCCACTAAGGTATCAATGTGAGACAACGGGAAATTATCTTTCGGGCTGGCTTTGTTCAAATCCCTGTAGTCCACGGACATTCGTACCTTCCCATCCTTCTTAAAAACGGGGACTATATTGGCTACTCGTTCTGAGTACTTGACCACTTGTAAGAAACTGGCATCGAATTGCTTCTTGACCTCTTCTTTTATCTTCAATAGAATATAGAGTCTCATCATTCGAAGTTTCTGTTGAACTGGCTTGCAACCTTTCTTTATGGGGAGTCGATGTACTACAATATCAGTATTCAACCCGGGCATGTCTTGATATGACCATGCAAAGACATCATTGAATTCTCAGAGTAACTCAATGAGGTCTTGCTTTGTCTCTATGGTGATACAAGTTCCAATCTTCACCTCTTTTCCCTCTCTTAAGCTCATAATTCCCACTGACTCTTTGTGAGGTAGGATTTATTTCTCATCTTGTTCTACCATTCTCAACAAATTAGGAGATAGTTTACAGTTTTGGCCATCTTCAAGATTCTGGGAATCCTCCATACATATATCCTGCTCGAAAGGAGACTTTGAGTCAGTAACAACATTGCTCATATCATTGATATCTGGAGACCTATTATAGGGATGGAGAAGAATCTAAATAACAAAAGAATCTAAGAATATTTATTTGTGTGGTATGGTTATGAATGCAATGGAAAGAATAAAATTGTTCAAGATGATACACAAAAATATATTTTTTATTGAAACAACGATATTGGATAAGAGCCTATTTCACAAAAGGACTCTTATTGACCCTAGGCTTAGAGCAATAAGCTTGTTTTGGACATTACTCTGAATTATTTTAAAAGTTACAAGGATCTCCTCCGTGGTCCAATTGTTCAGGACGCTTCCAGGCACGTATGGGAAAATGCCTAATAGATTCTCTTCTCTCGTCTCTTCCTCGGATATGGCATTAATGCTCAAATTTTTTAACATTTCTTTGATAGACCCCTTCCTTGTCGATTTTCCTTTAGATTAAATAGTCCCTCCCGACACGAATGTTCTGGATATATGAGGAAAGGTCATTGGCTCCCATTTGACCTCTTCTCCGCTTAAACGCGCCCTTCTCATTTCTTGTTTCTTCTCTTGCTCATTTTTCTTTTACTTTGCATCTGGCTTGAATCCTAAGCCAAAGCGGTCTCGTTTGTCCATGAGCATGGGTGCCTCGATCCTTCCTTGTAGGCTCCTTCCAAGCCCTCTTCCAGGCAAAGCTCATTTCCCAACTGTCAGTTGTAGGCCCATCATTGTAGTTTTAGAGATTTTGGGCGTCAGGACTTTAGTCCCTTCGACAATGAAGGTCGCGCTTACAAATTTTAACGATCGAAAGGAATATTCTATTGCGTCATCATCTGTCCCCACATATGGCGCATCGTTACAGATGCAATGATATCTTCTTTCGCGTTTATGGTCACTAATCGACCTTCTGTTATAAATTTGAGCTTTTGATGTAACGATGACGGCACTGCCCCCGCTGAGTGAATCCATGGCCTCCCTAATAAGCAATTGTAAGAAGGCTTGATGTCCATCACTAAGAAATCCACCTCGTACGTGCTTGGACCGATTAAAAGAGGTATTTCAGTCACCCCAATACTTTCCTTTTGGTGTCGTCGAATGCTCTCACTATGTTTTGACACGTCTTCATGTGAGAGCTATCCACAAGTAACCTACTTAGCATGGATAAAGGTAAGACATTCAACGCTGATCCATTATCAATCAATACCCTCGACAATGTGTATTCTTTGCAATGGGTAGTGATGTGCAGAGCCTTTGTGAATCCCATACCTCCTGGTGGTATTTCGTCATCATTAAAGAAAATAAAATTATCGGTGTTGATGTTATTGACCAGACGATCGAGCTTGTTGATAGAGATGCCATCCGCAACATATGTTTCATTTAACACTTTCATCAATGCACTGCGGTACGTCTCTGAGCTCAAGAGCAAATCCAGTACTGATATGCGAGCTGGCTGTTTGTGCAATTGTTCCACAATACTGTACTCACTGTGCTTCAGGAATTTTAAGAATTCCTTAGCCTCCTTTTCAGTCATCGGCTCATTGACTGATGATTCAGGTCTGGTTGTCTTCTCCTTCTTTTTCTTAACTATTGGGGCCCTTCCTTTAATAATTTCGGTTCTTGTACTCGTAGGATCATAACGTCTCCCACTCTGTGTATAGAAACCTATATCTTGGCTCTCCCTTGAAGCACTAGCCGAATTATTCTCCCCGGGATTTTACGTTGCAGTCATAGTTCCAAAGAACCCTTTTGCTATCCTTGTAAGGAAATGATACAGGTTTCTGAATTATGACTCTCGGCGCCATTTGTATTCCTGCTTCATTGTTCATTGGTCGCGAAATGATTACCACAGGGTGATTAACTCTTTAGACCCCTTCTGTTGTTCCCTCCTCTGAGGCGTAAACCTCTCATTCTTCTGATCTATTGATTTCTTCATAAAATTCTATCTCTTTATTGTCCATCAGATTTTGCACTATGGACCTGAACTCATTGTACTCTTGGACGTCATGGCCTTCATCGGCATAAAACTCGTAGTATTTTCTCATTTTTCTGGGCTTTTCCCCTGAATGTTGTGTGATCAAACCTCCATTGACCATTTGTTTCCAAACCCAACTCAATAGGGTTTTTACTTCTGCCACGTTAGCCTTGATTCTTTTGCTCCCATTTTCGACTATCGCGTTTATCCCTTTATTGGCATGATCGGGCAACGGATTTCCTACTACGTTGGGTCCTGATGGGTTGTCGAACTTTACAATACCCATTTTGATAAATCTTTCTATTAACTTTTTAAACACGGTGCAGTTCTCGATCGAGTGCTCTATTATCCCCGTGTGGTACTCACTTGGGCGTTTGAATCATACCATTTTAGGAATGGGGGTTACATAGGCTTCAAGTAGAAAGGTGACACCATATCAGCATCGAATAAGTTCTGATACAACTCCCTGTATGACATCGGGATAGGCGTAAACTAGAGCCTTTCTGTATTAGGCCTTGGGTTGGATTCTTACCTTGGAGGACTTAGATGGCTAGTAGTCACCGTCTTTGGCTGGCTTATAGTAATGGGTTTTGAATAGCCCTTGTTGTATGTGCTTACATTTTTTACCTCGCTTTCCTTCTTTCTCGGGGCCGATCTTTTGGAGCTTTCCCCCGCGTCTATCTTTCCACACCTTATCGCATTTTCTATTATCTCTCCAGACATCACTATATCCGAAATACTCTTAGTTGCGCTCCTCAACATGTGATTAATAAAATGTGCCTTCAGGGTATTAATGAAGAGTATAGTTATTTCTTTTTCTAGCAGAGGTGGTTGGACTTGTGTGGCTATCTCTCTCCACCGTTGGGCGTATTGCCTGAAGCTCTCATTTTGTTTTTTCTCCATATTCTGTAATGTGATTCTGTCGAGCGTCATGTCCGTTACATGACTGTACTATTTCATAAAAGCTTATGCCAGATCTTTCCATGAATTAATCCTGGCACGGCTCAGTTGATTGTACCATTTAGTGGCAGACCCGATCAGACTGTCTTAGAAGCAATGGATCAATAGTTGATAATTGTGAACATATCTTGCCATCCTTCAATAGAACATAGTGATATGAGCTTCTGGACAACTAGTTCCATTGTATTTTTCAAAATCTGGAGTTTTTAACTTAGGAAGGAGCACTAAATCCGGGACGAAACTTAGGTCATTGGCGTCCATTTCGCAATGGTAATCAGCGTTCTCCATTGCTTTGAGTTTTTCTTCCAGCCATCTGTATCGATCCTCCAGTTGTTTTAGCAGCTCTACTCTTGCCTTTTCCATTTCTGCCATGTTATCAAGGTCAGGGACAACTGGATTAGTTGGACTATCTCCTAGATTAGAACTCGGGCCTGTTGGAAAATTCATCAGTGTCGAGGCATCAGACTAATATTATTAGGGCCCGAAGTTGACAGTCACCCTCGGTGGACATACGTTTGGTTGCACTTAGGCACTCGTTGGGGTGAAGCCAAGAGGATAAGCGGGGTCTTCATTATTGTCCCCAGGATTGACCATAGGGCTTTTTCCCTTTTTCTTGCCCCCCAGTCAACAACTGAGTCAACTGGTTCATTATGGTTCTTTGGGACTCCAACATTTGGTCCCTCATATCTTATTAAATCTTTGCCAATTGTTCTTACATTTGTGCTTGCATCTGTTCTTGCATTTCCCTCTGCATCTATTCTAATCTTTCTAACCTCTGATCCATTGCTTTGGTTTTGCGACGGGTATTGTAGCGGTATTTGGTTGGTTGAATCTTGTTGGTTTCTAGATTAACTGAAATAATTTTGTTTAATTAGGTATTTTTGTGAAACTTAATGCATATGATGAAATGTAATGCAAATGAATGAAATGAATGCAAAAAGAGGCGTTGATTTTGATTCAATTTCATTAGAATAACTTTGCTAGAAAACACATTTCTTTACATAAGATGGATTACATATACGACTTTGCCCTAATGCCCAAAGCTTTAACCTTCCTAAGAAGCCAAGCTAAGTTTCGACATCGATCTGATTCTGACTCGTATTTTAAGCTTAATACATCAGATTGAACTGCAAAATTTGCAAATGATCGGCTACCTCTCAAACCTAAGCCATAACTACGTCCATAACATGATTTCGGTCCCTAACCTGACATTGAGAACGGTAGAGTTGCTCTTTCCAACGGTTGTTGTTTTCCTCGAGGAGTTCCACTCGAATTTTTCCATATCGTAATGCAATCTCGAGTTCTTCTATTTTCCTTTTCAACTTCTCGATCTTGCTTAGACTGGCCTTCAACTCAATTACGGAGTTACGGCTACGATGTTGATATAGTGATTTTTTCAATTTAGCCACCCGAGCTTGTAACCTCTCTTTTTCGCTTTGGCTTTTCAACAAACTCTTTTTCAGAGCGTCCTCCCGCACTTGGACTTCTTAAAACTTCTTCCCCTAATGATCAGCTCTAGTCTTTTCTTCTTTATTTTCTTGATGCCACTGTTCTGACGTTTTACCTAAACGGGCAGTTCTTATCGACATAAGCAGCTTCTTGTAATCAGTTTTTAGACTATCCAAATCTTCCTCGGCCTTGTTCTTTTCCTTCCTCAATTTCTCAGCCTCTAGCTTGTGGATATCGACATCTAATCCCAACTTCATCTTCTCCTCTTCTAACTGCTCTATCTTCTTTCCCAATTCCGAGCTCTTTTTCTCAAAGTCTTGCTTGATGATCTCTAACTCGGACGGGACTACTTGTAAATGCTCCTCTATTGGTCGAGCATTTTCTTGACTTGGCATTAGGATGTTGTCGTTGATTCTTTTACCCTACCACCAGTCATACTCGGGGGTCGTCATTGGACCTGCAGCAAATCCATTCATCCTACAGATTTGGTTCCAAGCATTCGATATCTCACGGACTCTCTTTTTATAATTATCGCCCTTGTATGAGAACTCACACTGAGCTAATCCTTGTGTCACCGGTATGAACTGCCTTGATTGATACTGTCTTAACACAAGTAGTGGAGCGTATCCAACAGCTCCCCATATCCCAAGTAGAGGGACCTAGTCAAAGTCACCACACCGATATAAGATCTCATTGGAGATCATCCATGGGGCCCTCCATTCAACATCTTCAGCTTGTAGATTTTAGAGAATCGCTGTCTATTTCTCTTCGGAAAGGTCATCCCGCCTTGGCGTAGCCACTAATTCCTTTAATAGAGAGTGGTTATCAGCAAAGACTCGATACGAGACTTTTTTTACCCTCCAAAAGTGGCTATGGAACCACGATAGCAAAAGCTACGGACATCCTATGAGACTCTCTTCACCCACTCTTCGGCAAGCATTCAATGATCTGAAAGTTTCGGCTAAGATCGCAGGGATGGGTGTGACCCCTTTATCAAGTCGATCAAAAAGGTCTGAGACTGCTTCATCTACATATCCTAATGCCTTGGGAAAGACGACCAAACCGTAGATGCTCAAAGCGAAAACGTCAACCCATTTCTTTATATCCGGATGCGTTAGAATTAGATCTCTCAAGTTCTTCCAAGGAATACACATATTGTCTCCTTTCTGCTTAATTCGGCTTGCAACCCACTGTTCGCTCATCCCCGTGATACTCATCAATTTCTTCAAGAAAGCCGAGACATTCACGGCTCTTGAATAGCCTTTGTCGACCCGAATCTTCGGGCAATGAAGTAAAGTCATGTACTCCTTCATAATAGGTACCAAATCGACTCTTCTAAAGGTGAAGCAATTGTAGGCGGGATTCCAAAACTGCGCGAGGGCTCGAAACAAGTACTTGTCCAACTTTACATCGAATAGATAGGGTAGGTCACCGTAATTATAGTAAAAGAGTTGCTTGACCTCGTCATTCCATTGCTTCCATATCTCTTTTAATTCTTGTAGGTCATTCTGAGTCACACTAATGCGAGTGAAATCCCATAACTCTGATTCATACTCCTCGGTCAAACTATCGCCTTTCTCTTGCTACGTCCTCTCGGACCATACTCGGATGGCCGCATTATCCTCCACTCTATCAAGAACCCCTTTTCCATGCTAAGCTTTTCTATCTAGTAACCGAACGTGAATCAACACCTTTTTATGATGAGATGCCATGCAATAACAGTAAAACACAACAAGTCATTATTATGTACAAAAAATAGAACTCAAAGCAAACAGGAAATAATCAAGCAACTATTTGGGTAATCACTAGGGTTTGGCATGTTTCTACCTAGGGTAGGCTTTTAGGGATCATTACATGTGGTTTGGTTCTAAAGTAAAGGTACCTGAACCGGCAGATTCCTCGATCCTTACCCATTATAGGATCATACAGATCGAGTTTAGTTCAGAGGAATACATTTCCCTACGGCTATAGGGAGATGAAAATCTCACGAAGACGCAGGTACGGATGTATCCCGAAAGCGATCTACTATCCTATACGGAGGTGAAGACCTCACGAACGAATAGTTTCTCACTCCCACTTAAAAGGGTAAAATTGACCAATTTATGCGATGCGATATGCAAAAATACATCAAAGAATTAAACCACTTGAAGCAAGCATATTATGAAGAAAACCACGAAAATAACAGACAACATGCAATGCAGTAATCGTAAATTTAAAACAAATTTTCAATTTTCAACAAAAGATAAAAATTAATCAATTTATGGCTCAACTCTCAAAGTCCCCAGTGGAGTCGCCAAGCTGTCGAAACCATTTTTTTTGAAAACAGGAGTCGATCTTGTTTAAAAATGAAAATTAAAATGGGAGTCGCCACCGATCTTTATTAGGTGTGATCAGATCACCTTTGTTTTAATAAAACATTTTAGTTTACTAAAACGGTGTTTTTGGTTTACGAAACTCGAGAGAACGGGTTCGGGAGTCGGTTACGTGCGAGAAAGGATTAGCACCCTTGTCATGCCCAAAATTAGTACCAAATTGATTAGTTAGTGTCTTAATGTCGAAAGTTGAAAATCAGGAACAGATTTAAAATACGATCCCTTTTTATTAACGTCAATTTTAAAAACGCTTGAGTTAGACCGAAAATAGTGTGAAAGACTCTCTCGTCTCGAAGTAATAAAACGTCACATCCCGTGAGTTAGGGCGCGACACTTTGCACCATCGAGAATAAGTTTGCCTTTAATTTTTATTGGAATTCCGTGTATTTTAAAACTCGAAAGGATATTTGGCTATTTAGGATCAACAAGAAAATCGAAACCCTGTAAGTTAGGGCACAATTCCTCGATGTTCCAAAACGCGAAACATTGCCTTATTTTGAAATTTTTGTTTTTGAATAATAGCGAGTACGATATTTAAACGACGTGCGTTATTTGTTTGGATTAAAACAAAATGATTTATTGAATAAATGTAACGAGGCTTGATTCATGAGGCGATGATATGAAATAAAATATAGTGATGAGCCTGGAACAATGGTACATGAACACAACATTATACGAATGAATAACAATAATACAAAAATACGAAATAAACGAATTAAAATACACACAATGGCAATAATCACACAACATACATTATTTAAATATTAACATTAATAATTAGAGAGCAATGAAACAAATATCATATATAACAATCTAAAAAGAAATAATATAAAACCAATTAAAGTGAATAGAAATGTAAAAACCATTAAAAATGATAATAACTAAGTTGAAAACAAATAATGTAAAAGGGAATTTTTGAAATTAATAATTACAGAACAATTTAAAAGTAGATGATGTACATATAAAATTTAATTAAATAATATATAAAAGGGTAAGATAAATAAAAAAATTAATATGAATAACGAAATATTTTAAAATAAATAAATGGGATTTAAAATAAGGTATATAAAATAATTTTTTAAAATAAATAATATATAAGTCAATTTAAAATAATATATAACAAGTTTAAAATATATAATTTGTAAAAGAATTAGAAATTGACAATGTAAACATATTTTATAATAATAACAGTTCAAGTGTAATATAAAAAGAGTTATTTGAAATACATAATATACAATAACTTAAAAATAAATAATATAAAATAATTTGAAATAAATATATAACAAAACGGTGTTAAAAGAATAATAAATATATAAAAAAAGCTTGAAATAAACAATATATATATATATATATATATACACATATATATAATAGGTAAGGAATATAAAATAAATAATACATATAAAATAGATTAGGATAAAATATATACATAAAGCAAGTTAAAATAAAGAATAATAATTTGAATAAACAGTACATTAAAATAAGTTAAAATATATGTAAAGTAAATAACATATAAAATATTTAAAATAACATATAATGAAACTGGTTTTTTTGTAAAAAAAAAAAAGGTTAATAGATGGAGTAAATAGATTTAGGACATGGCTAAAAACAAGTTAAAATTTGGGGTATAAAATTATAAATACTGAAAAGTTAATCAAGGATCAAAACGAAATGCGCAGAAACTAGCGGGGACTAGATGGAAAAATATCCTCTAGATGCTCTGTGCGTGTTTAACCTAACAACACAAGGGACCAAATTGAAAACCAAACAAAATCTGAGGGCTGAATTAAAAAAAACAAAAGAAAACAGAAAACGGGGGCCTGATCGAATGGAGTTGCAAAGGAGAAGGACTAATCGCGCAAATCTCCCATTTAGGGAGAATGCGCAGACCCCATCCCCACCAAACGACGCCATTTCAATGTTGAATAAAAGGCCCAAAATTTTTAAGAAAAACCCATTTTAATCCTAAACTTAAAAAAAACAAAACAACTTTTTCAACTTTCCCTCTCTCTCATCTTCTTCCGACGATCGGTTTCTCACTGCCCGTCGCACCACCACCGTGTTTGGTGGCCGGTGACGCTCAAAAATGGGTATTTCAACCCCATTTCGAAGCCCTTTTGAAGGCCAAACCCTCGTCGTCCTATAAGAACGAAGGAAGAGAACCCTCAGCCCCCTTTTGAACCCGATTGCAGCGACAGAGAAAACTCTCCGACGACGCGTCCGTGGGGATTCAGGTGAGGTTTCTTCTTTTATATTTTTTGTTTAAAATAGGTTCATAATAAAATAAAAAAGATAAAAAATAAAAATAAAAAAAACGAAATGAAAACGAGAAATGGAAATAAAAAATCAACCTTTTTTTGTGTATTGCTTTTTGATTGCTCAATATTCGTGTAAAAAACTACATTTCTAGTTTTTGGGGCTTTATACCCTAAAGATGATACATATATTAGTTATTTTATTTTGTTTCCTTTGACGGACGAGGGAGTTTCCACTTCCGTGCAAGGAGAGTCGACCCTCGGGCAGAGTGCGTGCTGAGGTACGTAGGTGGTGGCTACGGCGCGGGGGGGCTCAGAAACCCTAGGGTTTCTGATTTGGTTTAATGTTTTGGGCCTATTGGGCCGACAGAAATTGGGTTAGGGATTTTGGGTTATGTTTGGGCCATTTGTAAATTGGGCCTGTTGGGTTGTAGTTGGGTAATGGGTCATTTGTTTAGGTTGTTTAGGGCCCGAGTTTGGACTGTAGTAACTTTGGACTGTTATTTATTTAAAGTATTTTGGGTTGTCTACTTTGGGCTTGGGCCGAGCAATTTTGTCCTGTTACAATCTTGATTCTAAAATTGTGATTTATAAATGTAATATTGGTCATAAAACTTGGAAGAGAATCAGTCCAAAAAATTTTAGGAGTAAGCTTAGGGTTGATCTTAGTATCAAAGGAGGATATAAGGGGCTGGCAGGGGCCTAGTGTAACAGCCCGTTTTTAGTCAAATCGGAACAGTGGTTTCGAGACCACAAATCTGAAGTCGAAATATTTATTTTATTATTATTATTTTAATGTCTACAACATGACAATATGTTTGTGTGAAAATTTCGTTAAGAAATTTTATCGTTTGAATGCTCAATTCGGTAAAAAGGACTAAATCGCGTAAGGTGCAAAATTAGGGTTCTATAAGTTAAAGGTGTTAAATAGCTAAGGAATATTAAATTAGAGGTCCCTATATCATAAATAGACCATTTGAATTATAAGTAGACATAGATGGACATCATTTGGATGATATTAATGGTTTTTCATTAAGGTTAAAATAGTAATTAGCAAAATAAACTTAAAATAAATAAAACAAAAAGCAAATTTAGTGTCCATCTTCTTCTTTTCCATGATTTGAAGAGAAGAAAGGCAAAATTTTAGGGTTCTTCATTCGGCTAAGACAAATTCATGCAATTAGATCAAGAAAAGTGAAATTCGGATCTAGATCGAGGGAAAAGAAAAGTTATCGACTAATCGGCCTGTTTCGTCATTTTTACATCCGATGTTAGTTCGTATATTATAAGTTTTGATACAAATGTGTTTCATATGCTTTGATATTGCATAAATTGTGAATACGAGATTATAGATATGGTCGATAGAGATTTGATGACTATTCGACATTCAAAATCCCGGTTGAACCTTAGGAATAGTTTAGGCTACTAGTGACATGTCATTAGAGGATACATTGAGTTGGCTTCGGGCCTTGATATTAGCACTTCGGGTGCGAGTTATACCGATTTGGCTTCAGGCCATGGATATGGCTGATTTGGCTTCGAGCCATGATATTAGTATTTTGGATATAAGCTACCTTGATTTGGCTTTGGGCCATGGTATAGGTACTTAGTGTGTTAGACTCTTGAGTATCCGACTTCTATTCCGAATGGTTCATCGGGTAAATGAAAGATGTGATTGAGTATGAGCATGATATGAGATGGTACAGGTACGTATGTGACATATATAAGCTTTGGTGTGAAGAAACTTGTAAAAAATATGATTAATATCATAATTGTGTATATGAAAGGTTTGTTAGCTAATATATGCTAAATGTTGATATATTCAAATTGTTGATTTATAATCTTGAGATTGAATTAAGTTTATGGTATACGAGCTTACTAAGCTTTATAGCTTACTTTGTTTATTTTCCCGTGTTTTATAGTGTTATTAAGCTAGCTTGGATTCGGGGATCGTCGGAGATTGCTTCACACTATCCACATATCACTTGATACCTATGAACTTTGGTATTTTAAGTATATGGCACATATAGGGACTTGGTCTTTTGGTATATGTATTTTGGCTAATTGTGTTGGCCTGTAAATATTAGGTTTGGTTTATATATACATAACCATTTGAGTTGGCTTATAATGGTGATTTGATGATGTATAAAAGTGTGCAAATGGCCTTTGTTTAAGTTTAGTAATTTCCTTATAAATGCTAGTTATGATAGTATTTGATGCTTGTTGAAAATGGATATGGTGAATATCAAATAGATGATGAATTGGTAATTAGTATGCTTATGAGTTTTGGTAATTTGATGCATGTTTGAAAATGACCATATTGATGAATGAAAAGGGTGAAATTTGGTATGTATTTGAATTGCATATTGTGATATGGTGAATCTTGTATTTGTTGGTATTGAAATAGAATAAATGATGCTTGGTTGAAGTTGATTGATTGTTTATTTATGCCTTGTATTGGTACCAATTGGTTTGATGTAGGTGTGTACAAGTTTGGGTGGCAAATTGGCTTAGTAAATAGCCTGTGTTTGTCCACATGGGCAGAGACACGGGCGTGTGTCTCAGCCGTGTGTGACACACGGTTATGTTACACGGCCATATGTCCTCTGGTGTTGAATTTGAAACCAAGTCAGTATGCTCCACATGGCCTCACACGGGCGTGTGACTTGGCCGTGTGGTATAAGTCAGTATACCCTACAGGTTTGGCATGGTCTAGCACACGGCCTGGCACACGGGCGTGTATGGCCAATTTTAGGGCACACGGGCTAGCCATATGGGCGTGTGTGTTGGCCGTGTGACCCAAGTCAGAGAGTTACACGGGGTTGGACACGGGCTGGGACATGACCATGTGATCCCATTTCGAATGTTCACACGGCCTGAGACATGGACGTGTCTCTTGGCCGTGTGAGAGACACGGTCGGGGTGCACGGGCATGTGACCCCTGCACTTTGCAAAAAAAATTTTAAGTGTTGAAAAATTTCCTGAGTTTTTGGTTTAGTTCCGAACCACCTTGAATGCATGTTTAGGGCCCCATAGCCTCGTATTAGGGACACAATGATTAGTTGTGAATGAAATGTATATGATTTGATTAATTGTATATGACATGTATGTTTGAATGCGTTATAAGTCCTGTAATGCTCCGTAACCTTATTCCGGCGTTTAATACGGGTGAGGGGTGTTACACTTGGCACCTCTAAAATGGAAAATTTCTATTTAGGTCCTTGAAATTTTTTAAAAATATTAAATTAGTTAAAGTAAAATTGTACTTTGGCCCCTTCTAAAATTATAAAAATTCGATTTAATCTTTTAGAAATTATAAAGATATAGACTATAAAAAATTAAAATTTCATTCGGCCCCCTAAAAATTTGTTCTGCCTTCGCCCTTGCTTAATATCCCATGGCATGGTATTTATAATCATTGTTAAATTGTTAGATCTGATGTTTATCCGTTGACAGTGGCAAATTCAAATTTTTTTTAGCAGGTCAAAATTGAATTATAAATTTTTGAGAAGTCAAATATAAATTTGATCATGTATTAATTTATTATTTTTGAAGGAGCTAAATAAAATATTTTATTTTTGGGAGCCAAAGTATAATTTCCCCTATATTAATTTATAATTTGATAATTTAAAGATACTAGAATTACAATTATTCAAAAATTTTTAGGGGGAGGGGCGGCTTTGTATCTGCCCCTGTCGACTGACTAATCTTTGATCTTAATTAGTTCGAGGTCCCGAACTGCTCGGATCTCCTGTCTAAAGGTCTTCATTGCTTTTATGGTGGTTGGCTATTTTGTTATGGAATAGTTTGCCACCAACTCCTACATTGCCCTTGGTTTTGTCTCCATATCGGATTCCAGTAATTTTTTTGGTAGATAAAGGACAAGTCATTGGGAAAATAAATTTATGTTGGCCTTAGATTTGAGTCAATGCGTCATGTGGTGATTGCTATGACGCTTAAGTCATTTGGTGACTTGTCTTCTCTAAGTCCTTAGTGATTTACTATCAAGTTTCTACGAGAAGTTGATTTTGTTTGGGATTTCATTGTCTCTGTTGTTTCAGGTCAGAGACTCATCGCATCAAGATTCTTTTTTTTTTTTTTTATGGCTAAGGGTGCTGTTGGTTGAGAAGGTGTGTGAACGTGTCAAGATCTTTTTTTTTTTCTCCTAATTCATGTGGGGAAGACTGATTCAAGCAATGAAAGCTCTTTTTTTTTGTCATAAAAATTAGGTTTACTAGCTTCTCAAGGCTTGGTCTGGTATGAGATCGTGGTCCTCAACCGTTTTTTTTATTTATTTCGAGTAACTGCATTTAAGGTTTTGTTGACCTTTACTTCTATGAGACTTATTCCTTTACTTTTATGAAAAGAAATAAACTTATAAATTTATAAATTTATAAATTATTAATATAATTATATTTTAATATACTAAATTAAAATATAAAAAGCTTTAATACAATTGACATGGTTGTTGATTTAGAAGGATTATGGATAAAATTAGATATTGTATTAAAAAAATTACAATATAAAATTATATTTATATTTTATGAGTTTCATATTTAATTTATCTTATCTATCCACATAATTTTCAATATTATATTATATTTTAAATTAAATTAAAATATTAAATTTGCTAAAAAAGAGCTTATCTTAAAATGTTAAAAATTAAAATCTCACACACGCACACATATATTCTTTCTTTTCTTTTTTTGCATGATTTTATCATTTTTCAGTAGCTATTTTTTTTTTTTATCTCCAACAACTGTAAATGGGCATGAATTGTCTATCCTCTTCATATAAATGAATTTCAACAACAATACACATCCAAATAAAAAAAATTAAAGAGATATCACTTTAGTTCTTCATTTTCTAATATATCACAACCACTATAGAAATGAAATTAATTGAAAGAAACTTTAAAAGCTTTCTGAAAAATCACATATAATTTATAAGAAGAACGAAATAAATAGGAATGGGTGGTTACCATTAAACACTCTCTTAGGATTTGAATGGGTGATGCGTTTACTTGCAGTTAGTATAAAAACAACGGTAACAGTAAGATTAGATAATGTAACGATAGTGTAGCGTGAGACAAAAAGTAAATTAAATGTACAACACCTCACCCCACCGTCTATCTAAACTCACCCTTAATCTCCTATTAGTCAAAAGTTCTAATACTAAATATATAAGATTATTTAATCTTGTATTATGAAATTAAGAACCACGAATATATGTAACATATTTGTTTAATAAATAAATTTTCTCATAAAGATGTAATTGTGTATTTTTTTAAACTACAAGGGCTAGGTGTATTTTATTTATACCTTATGGATAACTCTTTTTACCCAACCTTTTATTTATTTTTATTTTTAAAATTTTATATTTACTTTTAAAGAGTAAATATAAATGTAAGGATTAAATTAACGGAAATTATTTTTTTTTATAAATTTGTTCTACTTTTTTATTTTTTATTTTTATAAATGGTGTGTTAGCAACACTAATGACAAAACTTTGGTCTTGTATACTTGGCAACCACCTAGTAACGGTTAGTTCAAACCAAATATAGATAAGGCGTCCAAGGGTGATTCAAAAAAAGCGAGTGCAGGTGCTCTTATTCATGACCACAACAAGGATTGGGTAATTGGAACTTTTCACCACATTCCAAGAGCGACGAGTGTGGAAGCTAAGTTATGGACTCTTACGAATGGACTTGTGATGGCAAGAGACTTGAACTTAGAAAACTTAGAGATAGAAGTTGGCGCTACTACTATCATATATTTTATGTCTAATGAAAATACTTGTAATATCATTTTATCTCATTTGATGGATGGATGCAAGATTATCCTCCATACTATAAATTCTAAATCCTTAAGATATGTATTTCGAGAAAGAAACATGTACGCCAATGTCGTAGCTCGGATGGGGAGTGATTTCCAACCTCTACCTCTTTGGATGTTTTTACTTTTATCACTTACTTTGTCACTCTTTCTCTTTTTGTTCAGTTTTTTTCTTTAGGTGTTGTTCCTACTCTTTTTTTTTTTCTTTTGTAAGAGAAGAGTTTATTGGGTCTTGGAGATATACTGTAGACGAGTAGATGAAATATCCTTAAGGAAGAAGTCGAAGACGCTTCAAACATAACTTTTATATTTTTCTATTCTTGCTTAAAATCTCCCAACATTCTTTATCGGTTTTCATGATTAACTGAGATGATTATCATTTTACTATTTTATTGCTGTCTAGATGAACCCTTCTTTCGAACCATACTAATGGAATTATTTGTCGTTTAGTAAATTTCGTTTTAAGTCTTCGTGACCCTAAAAATGAAAGTATCAATTGTGGGATCTAGTATATGTAAATTAAGTACTTCTAAAAATGAATTAGAATTAAAATTATATGTAAAAATATATCTAAACTATCTTGTTTTTTTAGTCAAAACTATCCTTTTATTAATATGACATATGCAAATAAAATTTGATACTATAGAAGGTAAGATATCATGTTATTGACATCGCTATTACACCTCATAAGTCATAACACGGCATGCTACCATTTAAAAGTAAATAAAATCTATACTAATAATAAGCCTCAAGTCATTTTCAATGTTTTTAAAATATTTTTTTTCTCTTCCTTATCATTAGAGTTTAAACAATGAATAGATGACTAACGTCCAAGAAACTGATACAAGATTAACCAAACTTCAACGGCTAAATTCTTAATTTCATTTATAATTCTGTTAATGTATATTATTCTATTAAAACATTGTGTTTTGGTTATTATTAATGAAACAATGCGTATTGGGGAGGGGGTAAATGCTAGAGTTAAACGACTCGTTTTAAATGTTAGTGAGATGGTGCATATGGGGGGTAGGTCAGGCTGTCTCTTAGTACCGTTATTCACCCTTATTAGCCAATCCATTTAGGGGGTAGTTAAGCAAAAATACTCACAATTTTTCTTCCTCAAATTTCTCTTTCTTTTTTGGTTTTCTTTTCTCAAATTCTCATCCACTCTTTAATCTTCATTCTTCAAATCCTCGATCTTCATCAAAGGTATCAGAGACTCGCGTTCCTCATGGCCAATGATTGTAACATCCCGAAATAGGGCCTAAACGGAATAGTAGTTGCAAAACCACAAATCCGAGGTAGAAAAATTTATTTTATTATTATTTTGAGGTTCATGATATAATTGCATGATTGTGTGAAAATTTCGTGATGAAATTCTATGCATAAAGTGCTTAAGTTAAGATTAGGGACTAAATCGAATAATTTGCAAAACTTGCATTCTAGAAGTTTTTAGTATGAAATTGCTTTGGAATATTAAT
Source organism: Gossypium anomalum (assembly GCA_025698475.1). Lineage (NCBI taxonomy): Eukaryota > Viridiplantae > Streptophyta > Magnoliopsida > Malvales > Malvaceae > Gossypium > Gossypium anomalum. The sequence continues at coordinate 71,843,635 of CM046965.1, read as the reverse complement.
TAGTAGGGTTTAAATAACAATTTGACCAATTTTAAGTTCATGGAAAAAAATTAGGACATGGAAGGAATTTTTGAAAGTTTAGTAAGGAGGGGCATTTTGGTCATTTGGTTATTAACATTAATAAAAAGGTAAAAAGATGACAAAATTGTATCATCTTCTTCAAGTACCAGCTGAATCTTACCTATCTCCATAGCTAGGGTTTCTTCAACTTTCAAGCTTCATAGTAAGTGATTCTAAGCCCCGCTTTTAATGTTCTTTACGTTTTTAGAGTCCCAGTGTTCGATTAAGCTTATGCTAGTAATAAGTCAACCTAGGGTTCATATTTGGAAAAATACTCATAGGTGAAATTTGTGTATTTTGGTGTTTTATGATAGAATATGAGGTTTTAAATTATGTTAGACAATTTGTACTACTTGGTTTTAAGCAAAACGAGTAAAAGGACTTAACCTAGTAAAAATACCTAATAGTCATAAGTGCATGTTAGAGTATGAATTTGATGCTACCATATAAGGGAAAAATGACCAGCATGTCATAAAACATAAGAAAATAGGCTGAATTTTAATTTACGAGCTTTGGGGCAAAAGTGTAAATATGCAAAAGTTTAGGGGCAAAATGTAATTTTGCAAAGTTTGAGTAAAGGACTGTTTTGATAAATTTTGATATTAAATAAGTTAAATTTGCTATTATAGATCAAGAAGAGCGAAATTCGGGAGTAGATCGGGAAAGAGAAAAAGTAAAGGACTAAATTGTAAAGTTTAGTCACATTTTGTATCGAGGTAAGTTTACAGAAAATAAATGCAATATTATTTTATTTTACATTATTATTGTCAATTTCTAGCATTTATATACTTATTTTATGAGAATATTTAAAGTCGAATTAAAGTAAGTGATGAGAGAAAAGGCATTAGGAAGTCCCGTTTGAACCTTAGGAATGTTAGGATATTAGGGTTGATGGGACGGGACAGGATAGAAATGAGCCGTGTAAGTCCATATCGGATATATGGCTTTGGAGACAGAATGAGCCATGTAAGCCCATATTATATATATATGGCATTGGAGACAGGAATAATTCATGTAAGTCCATGTCGAAGACATGGCATTGGCAGGATATTGATAGATTGAAACGACCCTAATATCCTTAGTATTCCGAGTGGTTCAACGGGTCAGGATACGAGTTAGATTACAGTGAATTAACAGCAAAGGAAAAGTAGATTATATTTATGAAAAGGAAAGGTCAGATAAGAAAGAAGGTAAAGGAATAAAGAAGAAGATAGAAATTGAGAAGTAAAGAAATTTATGATGTTAGATGATATTATGCATAATTATCCATTATGTTGAATGTTGTGATTTAATTGCTTGTAAGCTTACTAAGCCTAGTGCTTAATCCCTTTATTTTCTTCTTCTTATAGTACTTATCTAGCCACTCGGGGATCGAAGGAAACGTCGGAGGCCGATCACACTATCAAAGAAATAACTCGGTATAATTAGACGTTTTGTTTTGTGTATGGCATGTATAGAAACTTAGCTACTTTTAGTATAATGTGAACAATGAATGATGTGTAAATACTTGCTAGAGATTAGCTAATGAAAATGACCGATGATATGCATATTTATTAATATGTATGATTGAATAGTGGTTATCACATGAAAATTATGAAAAATGTGAAAGTAACCTAAAAACAGATTCAAATAATAGAAATGACGTGACTTTGAAAAATCACTAAAAATTGTATAAACATATTTTTAAGATGAATAATATATGAAATTAAAGCTTATTATGTCTATTTTCTTATGGAATAAGCAAAATAGGTAAAGGTATTATGTTTTATGAGCTATCTGAGTTTTAGTGAAATAGGGTCAGAGAAAATTCTAGATCCCCTATTTCAACTTTGGAAATTCACCATAAATTGTAAAAAAATAATTAGGTGGTGTAATTTATATGGTTAGAATCCTTGTTGAATCTAGTTTTAATAGAAACAAACGGTATAGTTATATAAATTTTGTATAGGGAGAAAAGTGGTTCGTAGTAAGTAGAGGTCTGTGCAGTCGAATTCTGAAACAGGGGTAACTTTAACTAATAAACTGTACTAATTGGCTAAGTCAAAAATTCTAGAAAAAAATTAGTGGATAGATATATGAGTATAGTTTCAGGAAAAATTTACAGATCTAAATTTTGAGTTTTGGAACTCAAGATATGAATTTTTAGGCGACTACAACGCAGAATGACAGCACATTCCAAAAAGTTTAAATAAAAAATTTTAAAACTATTTAAGTGATAGATTAAGTTTAGTAATGCCTTGTGCTCGATTTTGGCAACAGTCTCGGGTAAGGGGTGTTACAATGATGGGGTGACTACTCGATTGTAGAAGGAATTAGAGTCGTTGCAGCATGAACTGTCCCAGCTTGATAGCAAGTTTAACGCTAAGTTGGATATCAAACTGGATGCACGCTTTAAGGAGTTTCGTGATGAAATCAAAGGAGAAGTTCGAGGTGAAATCATTTTGAACTGAATTTATTTTTTGACCAGTATTTCGGAACACTATCAAGGTCATTCCAAGATCAAGGAAAAGGTATTTTGGGCACCCCACCACTTGGTTTTCCTTCTAAGGAAGGGCTTTTGGTGGCACCCACTGTGGATCTAAACCATTCGAACATTCATTCTCACACCAGTTCTGGAGATATTATGATTAGGGCATTTCAGTTAACTTGTCTTCGATTCGACGGTACTAACTTTCATGGTTGGTGTCTAAGTTGGAACAATTCTTTAAAGCTGAGAACGTGGAAGAGATGACCAAAGTCCGAACAATGATGTTGCATTTGGATAGACGAGCATTGGAATGGTATCACTTCTTTTCTCAACGGCATGGGGGTCTTCAGCGCCTTACATGGGAGGTGTATACTTGAGCTTTGCAAGAGCGGTTTGGATTTCACAGACACTTGGATCCCATGACTGAACTCGGGGCTCTTAAGTAAACAGGTTCTGTAGACCACTATCATGATCAATTTGTGAGTTTATTGAATCAACTACGTTTTCTAGACAGCTATGCTTTAAGTGTGTTTGTGTATAACCTTAAACAAGACATTGGTCAATACTTGAGATTTTTCAAACCTACTCCACTAACAGAAGGGTTTACTTTAGCTCTAGAAATTGAAGATATAGTAGGACCTATACCTAGAAAAAATGCTTCTATGGGTAGTGAGTATTCACCTAAACCCATATTGCCTGTTGCTAAAGGATCTAACCAGAATGTGTCTTCTAGTTCTCTTGGGGGCTATCATACTACCAGAAACCCTACCAAAGCCTTTTCTCAGAGTGAGATGGAGGAAAGAAGAAAGAAAGGTCTCTATTTTTGGTGAACTGCCAAGTACACCTCGGGACATAAATGTGTTAAGTTACAATTGTTTCAGTTGGTCATTGAAGCTTCGAGTGAGGGGGACATCGAGCCAAAAAATTCAAATTCTGAGGAGTTCCAAGACTATCCAGAGAATCTTGAATCTTCTGAAGGAGAAGTTGGTTATGTTTCACCTGTATTGTCCTTACATGCACTTAATGGTTTATAGGGCCATAATACAATTCGACTGTCAGCTACTATTGGATCCTGTGAAGTCATTATTCTTGTTGATTCAGGTAGCACCCAAAACTTTATGGATTGTCAATTGATGAAAAGACTACACCTTCTTGTGGATTCTTCTTGCAGACTCAAGGTGATGGTTGCCAATGGAGTTCAGCTCGTAACTCAAGGGGTGTGTAAGTCAATGTTATGGGAGGCCCAATGGTATAGGTTCTTTACTGATTTCGTGATTCTTCCGGTTAAAGTATATGATTTGGTACTTGGGGTTGAATGGTTACTTTCATAGGGGTCTATTATATGGAACTTCTCCTCATTGACTATGTAGTTTGAGTACTTGGGCACCACATGCATTCTTCAGGGCCTTTTACCTTGAGGACTAAATAAAGTTACTGGTGCTCAACTATCTAAATGCTTTAGTGTCTTGTGGCAGGTTTCCAGTCCTATGTTGTTTACTACTTTTGGGCAAACCACTTTAACACTACCTGATAAGGCCCTGAATAATGATATTGAATTGTTGTTAACTGAATTCAAAGATGTCTTTCTGGTCCTTACTGGTCTTCCTCCTATCAGACTGCAAGACCACATAATACCCCTATAGGATGAGACATAAGTAGTCAAGATCAGACCATATAGAAATCATGCTATTCAAAAAAAGAGATTGAACGACTTATCAAAGAAATGCTCGATGTAGCATTGTGAGGTACAGTAATAGTCCTTTTGCTGCACCTATTCTCATTGTCAAGAAGAAAGATGACAGTTGGATACTTTGTGTGGACTATAGACAACTTAACCAGTTGACTGTTAAGGACAAATTCCCTATTCCTGTGATTGAGGAACTCTTGGATAAATAGGTGGCAACAATTTATTTTACTAAGCTTGATTTAAGGTCTAGCTATCACCAAATCCGGATGTGGGAAGGGGATGTTCATAAGACAACATTTCGCACTCATAAAGGGCATTATGAGTTCTTAGTCATGCCCTTTGGCTTAACCAATGCCCCTTTCACCTTTCAATCTCTCATGAATAGTATTTTTAAACCACTACTTAGGAAGTCAGTCTTGGTCTTCTTTGATGACATCTTCATCTATTCAGCTGATTGATCTACACATTGGTTTGCACAATCTTTTAAAGAGGCTATAAAGGATGCAGGATGTGTGATGCAATGTAAAAAGAGATTTGTACTCTAAAGGATAATGACACTTGGTCTATGGAAACATTTCCTCTTGGAAAGAAAGCACTAGGTAGTAAGTGGGTGTACAAGATTAAATATAACTTCGATGGAAGTATTGAGAGACTTAAAGCTCACCTTTTTGTTTTTGGTAATCATCTAATAGAAAGTATTAACTATAATGAAACTTTCGCACCTGTGGCGAAAATGGTGACTATTCGGGCTTTCTTAGCTATTGTAGCTTTGAAAAATTGGGAGTTACATCAGATGGATGTTCATAATGCCTTCCTACATGTTGGTCTTGATGAAGAGGTTTACATGAAGCTTCTTCCAGGTTTTTCTCTTGATAAGCTTGGAATGCTTTGTAATTTCCGTGAGTCTTTGTATGGGTTGAAATGGACTCATCGATGTTGGTTTGCGAAGCTTGTTACTGTATTGAAAGGGTATGGATTTCTTCAATTATATTCTAATTATTCTCTCTTTACATACACTAGGGGATCTGTACACATTAATGCGTTGGTTTATGTTGATGATTTGCTTATCTCTGAGAACGATTTCGTTACTTTGAAAACTTTTAAGGGGTATCTCAGTTCATGCTTCCATATGAAAGATCTTAGTGTTTTGAAATATTTTTTGGAGATAGATGTAGCTCATAGCTCTTTGGGGTTATTTATTTGTCAAATGAAATATCCACTTGATATTATTTCGAAGGTGGATCTTTTGGGAGCAAAGCTCGCAGGATTGCCAATAAAGTAAAATAATAAATTAGCGCATGCTAAAGGGATAATTTTGTTTGATCCTGAGTTGTATAGACAATTAATGGGTCATTTGATTTATTTGGAAATGATCAGACTTGATTTGACATAGTTTATGTCTTATCCCAATTTATACATGAGCCGAGGTAGGAGCATTGGGACGCGGCTCTGCGTGTTGTTCGGTATTTGAATGACTCTCTTGACCAAGGGATTCTTTTGAGATCTGATTGTGATTTGTCCTTGAAAGGATGGTGTGATTTGGATTGGACTACTTGTCCGTTAACTTAGCGTTCACTTATTGGTTGGCTTGTCTTTCTAGGACAATGATGGTCACTGAACTAACTATAATTATGACAAAGGGGAGCGCACCTATCGAACAATAGTATAGCTATGGTAAGTAGGGAATATCGTATCCACGAGGACTAAAAGTACTAGTAATTACCGTTTTTCTATTATTTAGCCGATAAATTGAAAGAATTATTTTTAATCTAAATTTACTAATCTAATTTAACTAAGAACGTAACAGAGAATGAAATAGGGAAATAAACGAAGATAACCAATGAGATAGACAATACCAGAAAAGAATCCACCTAGACTTCACTTATTATTATGAATCTAAATTAAACGATTTATTCACTTGTGTCTTGATTCGTAGAAATCCCTAAATTATGTTAATATCTCTTTTGAGAGTAAAAACAACTGACTCTAGGTTGATTAATTGAAAAAACAACTGACTCTAGGTTGATTAATTGAAATCTCTTTCTAATTAAAACCTTTATTGTCGCATTAACTCGATCTATGGATTCCCTTATTAGATTTGACTTTAATCCGGTAGATTTATGTCGTCCTATTTTTAGAATTGCATGCAACTCCACTCAATTATGCTAGATCTACTCTTAAACAGGGACTTTTACTCCATCTAAATAGGCACATTAAACATGAATTAATATCCTAAAAATATTAAAACACGAAATAAGCATACATAATTAAGAACAAGAATCAAGTATTTATCATGTGAATCAGAGATCAAATAATAAGATTCATCATAGGTTTCATCTTCTCTAGGTATCTAGGGAATTTAGTTCATAATATGAAATAAAAACATCTCAAAATTAGGATAACAATAAGACATAAATGAACTCAATAAAAATTCTAAGGAAATTGAATGGAGATCTTCAATCTTGAAGGAGATCCACTTCTGAGTTGAATCTAGTGGCGTTCTTCGAGTCTTTTCTTCGTTCTTCTCTGCGTGTTCCCTTAGGTCTTCTTCTAATTGGTATATATAGACTTTAGAATGCTCAGAAAACTTAAAAATTAGTTTTTTTTCGCGTGTTTGGGAAACAAGGTATGAAACCAACATGGGCTGGCACATAGGCATGTGGCCAGCCTGTGTGGCTCAAACGGGCGTGTAGTCGGCCCGGTAGAAATGCCCAGGCTATGTGGATACTGAAAACAGCTCTTTTTGCCCGATTTTGGCTTGTTTTTCACTCCTTTCGCTCCCCTATGCTCATCTAAGTATAGAAACATGAATTTAAAGGATTAGGAGCATCAAATTCACTAATTTACATAATAAATCATCCAAAAACGCATCAAGAATAGGATTAAAAACATGTTACTTTTATGGCTTATCAAATATCCCCACACTTAAACGTTGCTTGTCCTCAAGCAAAATCCTCAGCTCACAATTAAAAATCAATCTTTTTCAACTTATAATTCTCATCAATAATGTTTTGAAATAATTCACAAATAATCATACATTGATAATTCAACTAAAAGAGCACTAAAGATTCAAACAATCCAAGTCGACCATTTTTAAAGCATGAAAACATAGGTATTTCCCTTTATCTAAGTAATTACATTTAATTCAAAATCGACAAGAATTGACATCCTCACTAAAGATTAACTCAAATCACTCAAAGTGTTTAAGGTTCAAGAATAAGCACTAAATAGTCAAACGTGAAAAATTATCACCATAGGCTTGAATGAAAATCAAATCTCCACCACTATAAAATGATATGATACACAAATCAAAAGGTCTTTAAGAGGTTGTAATAGGGCTTAGGTTAAGGATATAGAAAAAGGCTGAAAAAGTTGGTTAAAATCGAGATCAAATTCATAATTACCAAACTAGAAAATTAAACAAATGCTGAATTAAAAACAATTACATAAATCAGGAACTATTCAAGAATAAGAAAACGAGCTTCTTCTCAAAATATAAATTTAACTGTTCAAGCTCAATTATAGAACTAAGTAATAATCAATATATATATATATTGATATTTTCTATTTTTTTTACAATAAGAAATAATTCAGCAAATTAAACAAAAGAGCATGGTTAGGCAACTAACCAAATCAAATATTGACAAAAAGGGAGTCGACAAAATGGGAAAAATTCTCAACGAATAAAAAAAAGAGTTATGGGTTAACATTAATGGGTAAATCAAGAAACGACATGTTAGGCTCAACGGGGTTCACTAAGGGTTAATTATGTAGGTAGGCTTTTTATAGGATAAGTGGGTTAAAACCTAAGTGCCTTTATCATCTCAGTATATCAAATCAAAGGTGTGGTCTTGACATGCATAATCAAAGCAAGTTCTAGAATAACAAATCAAATTGACACACTCATAACCAATAATAAAATGAATAAGAAAAATGTATGCTCTAAAGGCTCAAAATCTCACAAAAAATTATGGTTCTTAATGTCAAACTCATAAATTTAGAACTTCAGGATAATACCTCAATTCAGGGAAACAACCTAAAATTTTTAATTCTGAAAATAAACTTATCATGTTTGATTCTCTCATGTCTTAAAGTTTAAAACAACCAATGCACAAATATCTATGAATTTAATCCAAAACACATCAATAAAAATCACAAATCAATAAAAAAATATTCTAATAGAAGTATGAGAAAATTACTTAAACACAAGACATAATTAAGGGATTTTCTAATTATTATAAAAATAACCTTCCCACACTTAAGATGTGCATTGTCCTTAATGTACAAACAGATATAATCACAGTATAAACAGAATATCAGAAGAGAGGGAGAAAACTGAAATTGCCCTAAATATTAGATGAAATCCCCAGAATAGTGAAAAGTGGAATTCTAGTCAAATCTAAATGTAGAGCATGATTCCGAGCAAACTAATAAGAAAATAAACACAAATAGTGAAAAGATTAATGGGTTACTAACTCGATTAGAAACAACCATAAAAAATTAAAATATAATTGAAAAGATAAAAATGACATTAGTCTAAGAAAATAAAAATAAAAATAAAAATAAAAATAAAAATAAAAATAAAAATAAAAATAAAACAAATAAACTTAATGGTCCTCATCATCAGAAATGTTGGTGTCGTGAGTCGTTGGCACTTAAGAGGAGATACGGAGATGCTAACAGATTGCTGCAATGTCGCGTCAATACTGTCGAACCTCTAAAAGCAGTACTGCTCGAAGCGAGTGAACCACTCGGAGAGGTCTACCGAAGTAGTAGTAGAAGAAACAGGATGATGACTTGAAGGTGGAGGATGAGGTGGGTCCTCGTGATGGAGAGAAACATCATCAGTGAAGTCATCGAGTTCATTCTGAGCGTCAAAATGAAATAATCTATACCGAGGAGGATCCACACAAAGCCACTCGATCATCCTCGTATGTGTCATGCTCGATATTCCCTGTGAGGACATCTGGCCGACGAGTGTAAGCGTAGAGGACTGCTCCGGTGTGTCGAGGAGACCGAAGTGTCGAGCAAGTCGAGTCACATAAGGGCCTAAACAGATAGGACATTTCCTGTTGAGATATGTCTGATGGCGAAAGGCTAGGGCGATGTATGCTAAATAAAAAATATGTTCGGTGGCCATGCTCCATAAAAAAATGCATCGGTAGTACTGACGACTCCGATGCTCTCTCTCCTATCGGTCAAAGTGTGAGCTAAAAGGTCATGAAGATACCGTAAAGCCAGAGGAAGAGAAGTCGCCTTCAAGCGGCTCTTGTCATAGGGTGTTATACTCGCCATAAGCTCCACCCAACAACGAGAGGGCAAATAATGAATATGCCAATGTAGGCAGAGGAAGTTCTTGGCACTCATAAGCTCCTCAATGTATAGTTCCAAATCAGATCTGAACTCGGGGACACTCATATGGCACACCAAGCCACCGAGTCTGAAAGTGATAGTGCCTGGCTTGTCATGAGTCGCCATGACATGCTGTAGAATAAACGTTGAACTCCAAAGTAAGCTCCATGTATGTGGGCTCGATGATGGAGAAAAATGATCCCACTAGGCTGTAGTAATAAAGGCTCGAACATGATCAGCTAACTGGACCTGCTCCAAGGTGGCCCAATCAATACATCGGCCTAGGCCGAGTGGTCGCAATCGAAGGAGCTAAAATAATTCCTCCTAGGGACCTGCTGAAAATCAGAGATAAGGGTGGTGGGCCCTGGCAAAGACGCTTGAGGAGGAGGTCGCGCTAGGTGTCTTCCGCTTTTTTGAAGCAGAAACGGTGACCTTAGACTTACTTTGAGTGTTCGTCATGGTGTGCCTGAAAAAGTAAAATAATTCATCAATAAATAAAGAATCACCAAACAACCAAAGAAGTTGAGAAACAGTCATGTAAATTAAAATACGACACTAAGAATCATTTTAAGACATGCATCAACATTCAAATAGCCGAAAATAGAGAATCGACTCCTAAAATATTATTTATTAAAATCGATTATGCAAACATAATAATGAATAAAAAAGAGAAAACGAAATGAAAAACTAAAACGACAAGAAACCAATGAAATTCTAGTAATAAGAAAAATAAAATCACATAATACTGAGAAGAATAGAAAGCTGAAATACCAAATTTGTATACTAAGAACAATAATAATATTAAGTAAATAAGTGAACAAATAATTTAATATAATAAACCAAGAAAAAAAATAACTATCATAAGAATCTAAAATTGTAACACCACTAACCCGTATCTATCGCCGGAATAGGGTTACGATGCATTACCGGATAATACACATCATTCATATACATTTATACATTCATAATCAATATCCATTCAACTCATCCACATTGTCCCTTATAAGGTCCTACGAGACCTTAAAACATGCTTAAAAGTGGTTCGGGACTAAACCGATAACATTTGCAAACTTTGGGAAACTTATAAAATTTTTAATCATTCACAGGTCATATGCCCGTGAGGCACACGGTCACCAGACACGCCCGTGTCACAGACCGTGTGAAAATAGGGCATACATACTGACTTGCACCACACGATCGATAACACGCCCGTGTGCCATGGCCGTGGGAAAACTGGAGAGGTTACTGACTTGGGTCACACGGCCAGCCACATGCCCATGTGCCATCCTGTATGCCATACACGGCCAATAGGCACGCCCGTGTGTTTAGGCCGTGTCAAACCTGTAGGGTATACTGACTTAAATTCAAAGGGTACCGCAGGGGACACACAGCCGTGTAGCATGACCGTGTGTCACACACGGCTGAGACACACGCCCGTGTGGATAAAAATAGACTATTTGCAAAGCCAATTTGCCACCCTTTTTGCCTATACCTACATAAGCTCATATGGTACCAACTTAAGTCACAAATATGCAACCAAAACTCATCAATCAATACACAAATATACCAAATCCAATATTTCAAGCATATCATTTCACCATTTCTATCCATTATCAAAACATGCCATTGATAAACAATCAATCTCATAATCATCGAACCATCTCAATTTCCATAATAAACTTGCCAATCGCATAACCAAATATATATATACCACAAACACATATATGAACACATATCATAAGCCAAATTTACATTCAATATTACCAGCATTTACAAGTCAACTTATATGACCAAACACACACCAACATTTACAAGCTAAATCACATGGCTAATATCACAACTCAAAGTACTATAACTAGCCTATACATGCCATATATATACAACTCAAAAGTACTAAGTCATTGGTTGGATAGTGTGACGTAGTCTCTGACGATCCCCGAATCTGAGCTAGCTTTGAATTCACTATAAAACACGGAAGAAACAAACAAGGTAAGCTATAAAGCTTAGTAAGATCGTATCATGCAAACTTATCTAATCACAAATATATCATTCAACAATTTAAGCATAATAACATGTAACTCTTTATTACTAACAAACCTTACACCTTCATGTTCATATGCTATATATAAACTTCATGACTTCTTTAGTTTAAAACTTATAAAATACATATACATACCTGTATTAATCCATAACTAGTTCATACATACACAATATGCCGTTGAATACTCAATATTTCACACACTAAATGCCATACCAAATGTCTCGCACACTAAGTGCTAAACATAGCCGATTTGTCGTCGAATATGACCATAATCTCGTATATACAATTTATGCAATATCAAAGCATTAAAACCATAATTGTAATAATGTTTATCACGTACGAACTAACCTCGGATGCTAAAACGGTGATTTGAGTCGATTATTCGATAACTTTCGTTTTTCCCCGATCTAGGTCTGAATTCCTCCTTTCTTGATCTAAATGTATTCAAAATCAACTCATTTATTCAAATTTATTCAATTCAGTCCACAAACACTTATTTAATCATTTCTACACTTTCACCCCTAAAGTTTCACATTTTTATAATTTAGTCCTTATTTCATAAATACACAAAATTCACACAATTCAATTTAACCCATGCTTAGCCAATTTATACTTGAGTCCTTAGCAGCCCATATTTATCAAGATTTTACACATTTAACCACACATTTTACGAATTTCACGATTTAATCCTTAATATGCATTTTTACCAAAAATCACTTTACAAAACATGACAATCTATCAACAAATATTCATTTTTCATCATCAACTATAAAAAACTCATGAATTCATCAATGGAATTTTACAAAATCACCAAAAATCTTAAAAATTAAGGCACGGGCTAGCTAGTACTCAAAGCAACAATCACAAAAATATAGAAATTATCAAAAATCGAGCTCAAGACGTACCTTAATCAAGCTTAATCTATGTCGAAACCTAAAACACCATCAATGGCTTTCTTCTCCCTTAATATTCGGCCAAGATGAAATTAAGGTGGACAAAAATTCAATTTGTTTTTATTTTATTATCATTAGTAACCATTTTACAAATTTAACCTTAATTAAACCATTTAAAAACAACTTAATGGATGCCCATTTATGCAAAATTCCACTATCAATGGTCTAATATCAATGTAAGGACCTTTCATTTAATAAATAGAATGCAAATTTTGTATTTTACGCGATTTAGTTCTTTTATCAAATTAAGCATTCAAACGCTAAAATTATTTCATGAAAATTTCACACATAAATAATCACATGCTATAAACACCAAAAATAATATTAAAATAAATTTTTGACCTTGAATTTGTGATTCCAAAACCACTATTCTGATTTAGCTAAAATCGAGCTGTTACAAAAATAGTAACAAAAAGAATAAGTAATTAATGATCAAATAAAAATTAAAAGAAAAGCAGTAACCAAGTATAACCAGAAAAGAAAAAAAAACGACTAATAATAATAGCAATAAAGAAATAAAATAATAACTAATAATAATTATAATAGATAAGAAATAAATAAATAAATAAAAGGGAAGTGCAAAAGGGGAAACCGACGGTAGCGGTGGTGGGGGTCGGGGGCGCGAAGGTCGATATGTGTACGGTAGAGTGAGGGCTACCGAGGATGGTAGAGGGGGTCGGTTGAGGTGGCTCGTGCTTGTTGACTGATGGTTGGACGGTGAGAAGGGTGAAGAAGAGGAGAAGAGAGGGCAACTTGGGGCATGGGGGTGGAATGGGGCTTGGTGGTTGTGTCGTGCTGGAGTGGGGGAGAGTTGTGGGAGGAGAGAAAGAATAGGAGAAAGGGTGGGGGGTTGGCGCGGCCTGGTGGTTGAGCTTGTGGTGCGGGAGAGATGAGGGAGATCAGTTCAACGGTGATGAGGAGAAAGGGAGAAAGGAAAGGTAGTCGACGAAGGAGAGGGATGGTGAACTACGACTGAAAAAGGGGGTGATTGTAGGGAGCGGTGGCTAGGGTTGAAGGGTTTAGGGACGAAGACAAAGTAAAAAAAAAAGTTAGGGCTGGGGGTTAAAAGGGGTGGCACGGTTGTGTCTAGGCCCATGTTGGGCCACACGGCCGTGTCACACACCCGTGTGGCTTTTCTCAGACCATGTGCGTTTAAAATACCAACCCAGTCTTCACATGGCCTCGGACATACCCGTGTGTCCAGGCCATGTGGCACACACGACCGTGTCACATAACCGTGTCCAACCTCATTCTCTTCTCCCATGCCTGTGTGACCTCCCACACGCCCGTGTAGCTTGGCCGTGTCTCGCAAAGGGCCGTGTGCCTTGCCGGTGTAACTCTTTGACTTGATTTAAAAATGAAAAAAATTAGCTCTAGATTTCACACGGTCTAGGACACACCCGTGTGTCCAAGTCGTGTGGTCTATTTTAGGCTGTGTTTTTGTCGATTTTTGGAAAAATTAAGTCCCAGGATCTATACGACTAAGGACACACCCGTATGTCCAGGCCGTGTTGGTCACACGACCAAGGACACGCCTGTGTGGGTCAAAAATACATTTTTTATTTTAAAAATTAATTTTTAAAAAATATAATAAATTAAGAAAATTAGCAGTGTTAACACTTGGGTTGCCTCCCGAGAAGCTCTTATTGAAAGTCTAAGATCGACTTACTTCGCATTCGCACGATCACAGTGATTCATAGAGTCGAAGCTCCTCTTTCTCGCTATCAATTTTATCATCAACTTAAGTTTTAAGTCGAGTACTATTTACCTTAAATGTGCCTAATTTGGAATGAGTTACCTTGATTGTACCTTATGGGAAGACATTCAGTACCGTAAAAAGAGTTGTTTCGTTTTCATTAAGCTCTAAAGTGGAAATTCGAGGATCCATTTTATCTAGCAGTACCTGGTCCCCAACTTTAAATTGGTTCGTTCCATCCTTATGCTCATCATGGTGTCACTTTGGTTCTGCATTGTGTATTCTCAATTTCTCCTTGACATGTGTCTGTCATTCATCTAGTTCATCTATCTGTAGCATTCGTTCTTCATGAGTCGCTCGCTTCGCATGCATGGACTGGGCGTGGCTTCATCACGCTTTTTACGAGGGGTTTTTACAGAAAGAAGTTTAAGCGACAATGTTACTTATATTAATAGAACTCATATAATTATCTCGATCACTAGATGTTTTAACAGAATCACGAGCTTGGAGTGTAATCATGTCATCACCTACACGAAGTATTAATTCACCTGTACCAACATAAATAATAGTTCTAGTAGTTGCTAAAAACGACCGACCTAGAATCAAATGTACGTCACTATCCTCATCCATGTCTAAAACAACAAAATCAACTGGGAATATAAATTTATCAATTTTGATAAGAACATCTCCAATAATACCCCTAGGAAATCTAATGGTTCTATCTACTAATTGAATACTCATCCTAGTTTGTTTGGGTTTCCCAAGACCTAATTGCTTAAACAGTTTATAAGGCATGACATTAATACTAGCCTCTAAATCAGCTAAAGCATTATTAACATTTAAACTACCAATTAAACAAGGAATAGTAAAACTCCCTAGATCTTTCAATTTGTTGGGTAGTTCATTTTGCAAAATGGCCGAGCAAACTACATTTAGCTCTTTATGTGACGAATCATCTAACTTTCATTTTTTTGCCAAAAGCTCCTTTAAAAATTTTACGGAATTGGACATCTGCGAAAGAGCTTTAATAAACGATAAGTTAATATGTAGTTTTTTTAGAAGTTTAAGAAATTTACCAAATTTTTCATTCGTGTGGTTTTTCTTCGTCGCGTTAGGATATGGCACATGAGGTTTATATTCCTTACTGACTGATTTTTGTTCATTTTGGCTTACCTCGCCCTTACTATTACTTACCATAATTTCTTGCCTCAGTTCTGGTTCAGATTCAACTAACCCTTCTTCATCTCGAACAGTAATTGCATGGAGTTGCTCCCTTGGGTTGGTTTTGGTATTGCTAGGCAAACTACCTTCTGGTCGTTCTAAAATCAACTTCACAAGTTGACCGATTTGGTTCTTGAGCCCTTGAATTGGAGCTTGTTGATTTTTAAGTGTTGTTTCAGTGTTTTGGAAGCGGGTTTCTGACATCGAGATAAACTTCGTCAACATCTTTTCAAGGTTCAACTTTTTCTCTTGTTGGTAAGGCTGTTGAAAGCTTGGATGGGGTTGTGCTCTCTAATTTCCTTAACTACCCTAAGAGAAATTGGGATGGTTCCTCCAACTTGCATTATAGGTATTACTATAAAGGTTATTTTGAGGCCTAGAATAGTTACCCATATAATTGATTTGTTCGTTCTCTGTGCTAGGACCGTAGGGTAGACATTCTAGATTGTTTATCCTTTCTCCATTTGTATCTCACTGCATCACCAAATGTACTTGTGTAAAACCATATAAATTATCAATTTTCTTATTTAATTGTTCTACTTGATTCGATAACATGGTGACCGCATCTAGATTGAAAACACTAGCTGCTCTATTCGGCTTCGTCCTCATGACTTGCCACTAATAATTATTCAGTGTCATCTCCTCTATAAATCCATAAGCCGCTTCAGGTGTTTTCTTGTTCAGAGTACCACCGGCTGCTGCATCGATTAATTACCTAGTTGAGGGGTTCAAACCATTATAGAAAGTCTGAACCTGTAGCCATAGAGGTAACCCATGGTGAGGGCACATTCTCAGTAAGTCCTTATACCTCTCCCATACATCATATAGGGTTTCTAAGTCAATTTGAATGAAGGAAGAGATATCATTCCTCAACTTGGCCATTTTAGCGGGTGGAAAGTACTGCAGTAAGAATTTCTCGGCCATTTGATCCCATGTAGTGATCGAACCTCGTGGTAAAGAATTCAACTGTCGTTTAGCTTTGTTCCTCAACGAAAAGGGGAACAACCATAGATGAATGGTATTGTTAGAAATGCCATTAATCTTGAAAGTGTCACAAACTTCCAGAAAATTAGCCAAATGAGTATTTGGATCTTCGTCTTGTAAGCCATCGAATTGAACAAATAGTTGTACCATCTGAATAGTGTTTGGCTTCAGTTCAAAATTATTCACAGCAATGGTAGGTCTCACAGTACTCGATTCAGCCCCAATTAGAGTGGGCTTGGCATAATCGTACATAGTACTAGGAGCAGGATTCGGATTTGCTGGATTTGTAGGATTTGCAGCAACTACAGGAGGTAGTTGATTATTCTGATTATCACCCATCTCCTCAGTGATAATAATAACGTCCTTTTGCTTGTCTACTATACTCTGTCGACTCTGCCTTGCTTCTCTACGATTTCTACGAGCTGTACTTTCAATTTCGCTGTCGAACAGTAATGATCCCAACGGGTTTCTTCTAGTCATAAATTAAAGGAACCTACCAAAAGAAAATAAAAGAAAAATTAGAAAAAAAAAATTAAACTAAAAGTAAAAATATAATAAAAAATAAAAATGGCTAAATTAATAAAAATCGAGTGTTCCTAATATTTTGGTCCCCGACAACGGTGCTAAAAACTTGATGGTCACTAAACTAACTGTAAGTATGACAAAGGCAAGCGCACTTATTGAATAATATTATAACTATTTGTGTAGGGAATATCGTATCCATGAGGACTAAAAGTACTAGTAATTACTGTTTTTCTATTATTTAGCCGATAAATTGAAAGAATTATTTTTAATCTAAATTTACTAATCTAATTTAATTAAGAACACAATAGAGAATGAAATAGGAAAATAAACGAAGATAACCAATAAGATAGACAATACCCAGGAAAGAATCCATCTAGACTTCACCTATTATTATGAATCTAAATTAAATGATTTATTCACTTGTGTTTTGATCCCTAAAAATCCCTAAATTATGTTAATATCTCTTTCAAGAGTAAAAACAACTGACTCTAGGTTGATTAATTGAAATCTCTTTCTAATTAAAACCCCTATTGTCGCATTAACTCGATCTATGGATTTCCCTATTAGATTTGACTCTAATCCAGTAGATTTATGTCGTCCTATTTCTAGGATTGCATGCAACTCCACTCAATTATGCTAGATCTACTCTTAAATAGGGACTTTTACTCCACTGAAATAAGCACATTAAATATGAATTAATATCCTAAAAATATTAAAACACGAAATAAGCATACATAATTGAGAACAAGAATCAAGTATTTATCATGTAAATCAGAGATCAAATAATAAGATTCATCATAAGTTTCATATTCCCTAAGTATCTAGGGAATTTAGTTCATAATCTGGAATGAAAACATCTCAAAATTAAGATAACAACAAGACATAAATGAACTCAATAAAACTTCTAAGGAAATTGAATGGAGATCTTCAATCTTGAAGGAGATTCGCTTCTGAGTTGAATTCGGTGGCGTTCTTCGAGTCTTTTCTTTGTTCTTCTCTACGTGCTCCCTTAGGTGTTTTTCTAATTGGTATTTATAGACTTTAGAATGCTCAGAAAGCCTAAAAATTGAGTTTTTCCACGTGTTTGGGAAACAAGGGGTGAAATCGACACGGGCTGGCACATGGGCGTGTGGCCAGCCTGTGTGGAAATGCCCAGGCCGTGTGGATATTGAAAACAACTCTTTTTACCCGATTTTGGCTTGTTTTTTGCTCTTTTCGCTCCCCTATGCTCACCTAAGTATAGAAACATGAATTTAAAGGATTAGGAGCATCAAATTCGCTAATTTACATAATAAATCATCCAAAAATGAATCAAGAATGAGATTAATAACATGTTACTTTTATGGCTTATCAGACAATCTCCTATTTCATGGAAAACTAAGAAACAACATACTATTTCTCGTTCTTTTGTTGAGGCTTAATATAGGTCTATGGCTTCCATCACTTGTGAGCTCAAGTGGCTAAAGGCCTTATTATTGAGCATATGTGTTCATCATCCTAAAGCAATTAGTCAATCTGCGTTGCATATTGCGCAGAATCTCGTATTTCACGAGCATACTAAACATACTGATGTGGATTGTCACTTTGTTAGGGATGCAATCCAAGATGCGTTGATTACACCTTTTTATGTTTCGACCTCCGTACAGTTGGCTGATATTTTTATAAAGGTATTTGGCAAACCGCGATTTGAATATATTCTCAACAAGTTGGGCATTCATGATCTGCATGCTCCAACTTTAAGGGGTGTTAGGATATTATTATGCAATATTATATTTTAGCAATTTAATTCCTAATGAGATATTCTAGGATATTATTATGAGATGCTATCTCTTAACAATTTAATTTCTAATGGAATATTATAAGATATTATTATGGGATATTACATAACTACTATTGAAGTCTATCAATAAAATTCAAGAGATTACAGAAGCAGAATGTCCGAGAAGTAACATTCATGGATTTAATGTATTGTCTTATAATTTTCTAAGTGATAAGATTTCTTAGATTTTCAAGATCAATGATATAGTACTACTCAAGTTTTAACTTTTGATCTCTTAATTTACTTTATTTATCTTGGAACTTTCTTTCATATTTCAAACTTCATTAATATTTATAAACTGAGAAAGGATATTTTCTTTTTGAAAATGTTTAGATTGTTTGATTTTAGTTCCTTTAGTTGTAATCTAGCATATTCTTAACATTCTATATTGTGGATGTGCGGCGTTTGTTATGTTTCGGTTTGGGGCAGAATTGTTTAGGTATATAATTTTCCAGCCTGGAAACCCCACTATATGACTACGTTTCAGAGGGGGATGGAATTTTGCGAATTCAGCTTCATCCAAGCCTGACTGGCTGTAATAACAGAAGAATAAAAAGTACAAAAAAAAGGAAAAAAGAGGGACGAGAATGAAGCTGCGCAGTGGAAACAACGGAAACAGGACAAGAGAAAAAAAAAAAAAGAGGCATAGCCACTCACTAAGCCAGGCTAAAGTTTGTCAACCGAATGGCAAATACTTGTACGTATTTACATGCATGTATGATTAAATATAGTTTTGCAAGAGATTACAATAAATCTGAACGCTTAGAAAAAGGAGATTATTCGGCGCACGTAGGAGAGCAAATAAAGTATTCCATCATAATGAAACTTCAATCCCTGTTCCTATGATTGGCAAGAGAGACAGGTATATATCAAGTTTATTTTGGGTTAGCAAGAAAGCTTTTCTTACGTTAGCCATATCTTTTTAAGAGTTAAATATATATCCAAGCTTTTCTAGTTGTTCCATGGATTCCAATGAGAAGGTCAAAAACATAAAAAAATTTATCATAAAGCAGGGAAAATCTTATTCACAAGATGTGGATGGCAAATTATAGCTAACCTAACCAACTATAAACCACCTTTTTAATAATATTAAATAGTCTTGATTTAAGGGTATCAAGTACCACAAGAAGACTCAAAAGCAGTTAACAACGATGCATATGATAAATTAAAAGTAAGCACCACAAACTCAATTATTTAGAAGGATACCGACCTAAAGATGTAGCCCTTTGTAGCTCTGAAATAAAATATATAAAATATCTATGCCATGCTCAATTATTTAGCTGGGTGATGCACCAAAAACTGCAGTTTTTGCTTCTTCCATTTTGTTGCAACTGATCTAGCATCAAGGCCAAGGTTGCTGAAGTTAATGATTCAGCTGAGGACACGGTAAAGGTTGCTGAAACGCCCTTGGGCTCCTTCTGGCCAATCCTGTTGCTCCCACCAAGCTTCAGCGCATTGAATTTCTGTCAGTTTGGAAGCATTTGGCAAGATATGTGGAAGGCTTTTTAAATCTTCACATTCCTTGATCAGTATTGTCTCCAAAGAAGGCCATTCTAACGAGGCATCACAGATTGAAGATAAGCTTGTCAAGCCACATAGTTGGAAATTCTTCAAACTTGTAAAGGACGTAGATGCAACTGGACCTTCGGCTTCAATCTCTCTACAGTCCTCAACTTGAAGATTTTTTAGCTCCGAGAGTTGACGAACCATCTCAAGCTTGAAAAGTATTGTTATACTATCACATTCTTTTAATGTCAGAGTAGTCAGCGCCCTAAAGCTCTCCGATGATATCTCTCCCTGCCAGATACTCTCCAAATTTCGTAGCTTCCTTATATGCAGCTCTTCCAGGCATTCGAATGCTATTGGCAAGCTCTCTTCAATACCAGATGCTGAAATTGAATTTTCTGTAAGATTAGCGTCACCGGTTATGATGCTCTTCATTTCAGTACATTTCTCAACCGTTAAAACCACCAGCTTGTTGAATGCATCAGCAGGAAGATTGTCCGTTAAGTTGCAAGCTGTGGTGTGACCAATCAGCTCGAATGAAATTGCTCGTTTAAGCACCTCAGAAACAGCCTCCGGGAATCCGTTTCCTCCAGAAAACTTGAGATTATTTTCAGCTGAGAATTCAAAGACTGTAGACGCCGAACTATCGTCTTGACCAATAGAGATATTGAAAGATCTGAAGTTTTGGCCATTTGCATTCCATGATTTACTGTTCCTGGTGAAGCATTCAAAAGACTCCATGTTGGTGAAGTAGAACTGAAGATGCGTCAGTTCTTTCAGCTCCGTGATTTCACTTTCAATTACATCAGCGTTTTCTTGCCATGTTTTGTCAATAGGGCTGACATGAATACTCAACTCTTCTAGCTTAGAAAGCTTTTCAATAACTTTACAAGGAATTATCTTTCCTTTAGTGTTTTCTCTTTTGCAGTTGAGACACTTAATGCCCATACTACTTTCTGCTGTGGCCTGGTTTTGCTTGTCAACTTCTTTGAATATAATTCTTAAACATTTTAGATTTCCCAATTGTCCAATCTCACTTGGCAAAGAATAGATCCCAGCATGATGTACAACAAGGATTTGGAGATTTTGGAGAGCCCCTATCTCCCGAGGAAGCTGTACTAACAGATGGCAGTTGTATAGGAAGAGCCCTTTGAGATGTCTTAATCTGGTTATGGATGAAGGAAGTCCTCTGATTTTTGTTTCCTGTAAGCCCAGAAGTTTAAGGTCACGCATGCTTGCAAATAATTGCTCCGGCAAGAGGCTGGTGCCATTTTCATGAAGTAACAGTGTTACCATCCCTCTACATTCTGGCTTTTCTGGCAGTAAGGACAGGTCCGTACGATCGAATAGGACTCTATTTCCATGTATCCATTCAAGTTCATTAATACTTTTACCATTTTCAACAAAGACACGTTCACTATTTTCTTTATTTGCGATCATCAATGCTGCCTTCTGGAACCACAAAAACATCTTGAAGTGTTCCGACGTTTCTCCTTTTTGCAGCAGAAATTTGTCCACAAAATCATCCAGTATGGTATGCCCTCTATCACGTGCTTCACACAGCCTTTCAGGTTCCAAAAACTGCTCTGTTGCCCAGCACTCAATTATATGATCTCTATTAATTTTTTCACCTAGAGGGAAAATTGCCCAGTAAAGTAAACAATGCTTATACTCATCAGTAGGAAGCCCCTCATAAACAATTTTGAGGAAGTTGTAATATTCTTCAAATTCCTCCCATCCTTGCATATTAGGACATTGCAGTTGACGCTTCACATCCCGCCACCGTTTAGGGTCGTCCTTTCCTCGTAGACATCTGCCTATTAAATGGAGTATAGGCGGCATGCCACCACACAATCCAATAATTATTTCTGCATCTTGTCCTTTCTTCCTTTCCGAACCCACTGCTTTCCAGAAGAGCATTGTTGCGTCCTCCGGGGACAACGGCTTAAGTGTCATATCGATATCAGTGTGACCAGTATATTTGTCTCTGCATGCGAACACTATTCTTCCATGTTCATGGTCAGAATGAATCCCAACTTCCTTGAGATTAACCTCCGACAAAACGTCATCAAGAAACAACAAGTATTTTTTTGTCCGTAGCTCCTCAGATATCACAGTTTCTCTTTTTCGATGATGGGTGTCTTCATCCCTTCCTTTGCCTAAAAGATCCCAAATTTTTTTTTGTTTGCTTTCTGTTGTTTCAGTGGCAGACAGATAAAAGATGTGGTCAAACCCAAAATCACAAGATTTTTTTACTATGTCACGCACAGTTTTCATCAACGTTGTTTTCCCTATCCCAGCAGGTCCCATTATGCAAATTCTCTTCGATCTACTATCTTTTAACCATCCTAGCAGTTCTTCCACTTTCTCTTTGAGTGATGAATGCATAACTATTGTTTCTTGATTTTCCCAGACGCACTTGTGATTTTGACGTTGACGAGTTGATGTTGGCATTCTGGGTATTTTGCTCAGCTCATCGTACAGAGAAGTTGCCTCATTTGTGTTCTTCACAATACTTTTTCCAAGCTTATACAAGTGACGAAATGGACATAATCCGCACAAGTATGTGACAGGTTGTTTCTCCACTCTTCCAATTTCGTCTATTCTTGTCGCCACATTTTGAAGCCAGGTATTCAATTCATCCGACCTGCCTGAACTATCAGTATCACTTTCAATATTCCGCTTTTTATCAACCAGCCTTTTTTTGGCCGCCTCAAGCTTCTTCCGGTTACTATTGATATCCTTTACATATCCATAATTGCGCAGTAACCAGTTGCATCCGCAGCTTAGACAAATTTTTACTACCTCTGTAATGGCTCTTTTAGAAAAAAAAATAGTAGAAATGGATGAACACCCTCTTTTGACAAGTTGTTACTACCTCTGTAATTAATCTATTAGAAAAATGGAATAACATTTGTGGCATGAAATTACTTTCTAAGCTTTATTTCTCCCAAATTGCACAATGCTGAATCATTCATTTAACTCAATTATTTAGATCATGGAATTAAAATTTTATTTAGATTATAAATTCTGTATATAACATCATCCACCATCTAACTTTTCCAACGGATAATGTATTTTTTTCAAATGAAAGCCAAAACTTTATAAATTTAAATATTATTTTATAGTATAATTGTTAGAGTTGTATAACCCGCATTTTTATTAAAAAAATAAAATATAGTAACAAAACAAAAGAATCTTTAAAGGGTTTAATGCCAAAACTGTATATAACTACACTTTTTCTACTTAACATGAATTAGAATAAGATTTTTCAACTTTTAAATGGATGTATGTAGTCTAAACTTCTCTTCTATCATTCTTTTTTTAATATTAGTGAATTTCTTCTCCTCTCTATAGTTTTTTTCCGATAAATTTTTCACATAAAATCTGTGTTTTACTTTTCTTTTTTTATTACTTTACAATCATTTTATATCATCATTATCGACGTCTATTATATCAATAATATTATTTTATTTATTAGAAAAACCCTTAATTTAATCTCGTTAACTAAAGCCACTGGGAACTTACAATTGAAGAGAAAAAATCCGAACTCTCAAAGTTTAAAAGCACTTAAGACAAACAGCATAGTGAACTTACGCTTCAATCATGCTAAACTCGCTCCAATTTTGATCTTCAATTTACAAAATCCTGAATACAAACATAAAAACGTCAGTTAGGTTTTTTTGTCGGGCTTAATCATTATATATCTACAATTTGTAAATTAAAAAAAAAAAAGTAGGACTTTTGAAAATTAAATTAGACTAAGGAGAATATTTTTTATTATCTATTATATTCTTAAATTCATATTTATAGAAAGGAGGGTATTTAATAAAAACAAACCTGTCATTTTCAATTACAAAATCAAGAGTAAATAAATATAAATATAAAAATCGTAAAAATAAATATCGAAATTGTTTACACAGTTCAACCTTAATTTATGTCTATGAAGCTTTGCCCAGAGCAATGATCCATTATCTTTTTCACAATACAACTCCTAACATCAAACTAACTCTCATCAATTTAGCGGCCTCACCATTGTATAAAAACTAGATCACTCTCCCATTAAGTTTCCTCTTCAAGAGCTTAGTTTTGCAATACAAGATACTCTCTTGATTGCTTACAAAAACAATACACATATAAATCGTCCCTAATTTGAATAAACTTGTACTCTTTCGAATGCTCAAAATATTTTTAAAAAGTTTATATTCTATTTAAGTTTTGCTTACCTAATAGTCATGGTCTAATATTTTTTTATAAAGTAAAGCATGAGAGAATCTTGATATAATATATGTATATTATCTAACCATATTAATGAGCTGTTTTTGGAGCTATGACATTAGCATAAAGGTGTTTTGATTAGAAAAAGCAAAATGCGTATTCGGAGAAACACTAAATAGCTCATTGGTAGGGGAGACAGACGGCCTAATTCAAATCACTCTCCTGATAGGCAATTTCCATGATGTAGGCATTAGTGAAGCAAGCAAAGGAACCGAATTCCTCACAGAATAAGCCCATAATATGGGTCACCATTCCATATGTATCTCAAGGGAAACAGAAAGGTGATATAGACTAGGTTGCAATTGAAAAATATATATGTATAGATCAGGTTGCCTTCATATCCCACTTTTTACTCAGTTATGCAAACAAGCAGGTTCAAGTAGTCCTAGTTTAAGGATCGTGTATCTTTATTAAGTGATCGCACATTATAGCGAACTTATTTAGGCTATTTCAAACTTTTTATCAAACAAATTTCTCAACAACGAAAGAAAAGAAGTGTTAAAGCAGCAAAACATCATTAAATTGCAGCACTTGGAGGAGCATACCTGCAAAAGATGAAGAGCACTGAGGATCCTCTCTTGGTTTACCTGTGTGACTTAGCTTAGGTAAATATAGTCAGGAAATTAATTAGCAGCGTAAATGTGTCTGAGTATGGGTTGGATTTAAGGTTTGGATGGAGGAAAATCACTCCTTGCCTTGTCATCCATTGTATTAAATGACATTTCGACCCCTCAATTATTGCTTCTCTTGTTTTCAATATATATTATATTCAAGAATGCGTGGGTGGATCTATGGCTTTTAGACTCTAGTATTTCCAACAGAATCTTTTTTTGATCTTTGGCTTTTAGTTTTGCCGACAAACAAATTTCGTTTGAGTTTAAACGTGTGAGAGTTACCTCTACTCTTTTTAAATTTTAATTTTAATTTATATTAAATCTTTATACTATTTTTATTTAATTTTTTTCCTTCTGCTAAAGTTATTAATGTAGTAATAAAAAATGATAAAATAACTTTTATCTCTTAATACTTTTGTTCATTTACTCCTAATTTTTAAAAGTACGTAAAAATACTTAGAATTTTTAAAATTAAAAGCTTTTTTATATTTTAGATAAAAAATCATAATTTTTTAAAATGATTTTTTAAATAAAAATTTATGAAAATTAAAAGCAATTTAAAATTAAAAAAAATGTTTTTAAAAAATTAAAATTATGAAAACGGTAAAAATCTAAAAAGAAAAACATTTACTCCTTAAAAGGTAATTAGAGGTATAAATGGGTTGTGAAACCCATTGAACCCGTCCAACCTGCCTACTACATGTTGTCATTAAGGAAGATTTTTACTTACATTATTTTGTTTGGTAATTTAAAGAATGAAAAATGTTTTTTTTTTTAAAAAAGACAGCTTAAAGCAAAAAACTCAAAAAAATTATACTAGTGACTCAAAGCAAAAACATAATCCGTCTCAGTTAAACTTCTAGCTGATTGTGGTGGTTCTTCAAACCAATGAATTTCTGTGGAATTAGTCGCCATAAACTTGGCCATATGATTAGTTATTGTATTTTGCAACCTTAGAATATGACAAACAATGACCTTCCAATTTCGACTCAATAAATGATGGATAAGACACATTTCAATCAAATGACTATCTACAGCTTCGCCAACTAAAATCAATTCAGCTAAGAAAGCATTATCACATTCCACTTCCAACTGTTGATAACCTTTCCTCCATGATATAAGTAGGCCTTCAAGTAAGGCTCTCGCCTCAATCTTGAAAATTGAATCATTTCTTAACTTCATCGAAAAGCCACCTAACCACTTACTGTCGGCACTTCTAAACACTCCCTCAATGCCCGCAAATGAGCTATTTCTCGATACAGCTCCATTTGTATTAAGTTTAACCTATCCTCTAGTTGGACATGCCCATTGGTTGGTTGTCACCCTCGAATTATCATGCAATCGTGCCATATTCAACCACTTGTAACTTCTTACCCAACTTATGCATGTATCCACAATTTCTTGCCCACAATTATGGCCTATCGAAAATAAATACATGTTTCTATTTTTCCTTAATAGCCAGCAAATTATTGGGAAGAACATTTGCCATTCAATATCATGATAACTATAATTACCTATATTTTGCAAATTCCATAGCAACCAATCTTGAAGTGAAAAGGAGAAAAATTGTACCTGATTATGTTTCGGCACAATCGACAACCACATCGCTTTAGCGAAACTGCAACCACATTAAGAATGGATACCTGATTCATCAACATGGCTTCACCTCCCACAACTTCTATCGTTCGTTATGTGTCTCCTTACCCTTTCACTATTAGTTAAAAGTCTCCCATGCCATAGAGTCCACACGAACATTCTAACTCTTTGAGGCACTCTTGCTTTCCAGATCATTTCCCAAGTATTTGCATTAACACCAAATCAAACTGATGGAGTCCCTTATAAGTTTCAGATACAGAGAACATCCCCCTAGTTGCCCAATTCCATGCAAGACAATCTGGCCAAGCATCTAATAAAGGTGGGACTACTATGCCTATTTGCAAAACAATGCTATCAAGAAGTAAATTTCTTAGATAGCCCCAATCCCAATTACCATTATCATCCACCAAATCACTGACTCGAAGAGTATCATCCAAACTTGATCCTCCAATATGCCATATTTTTCAAAATGCCCACTTGAGGGACCCAAAAGCCATTCCAAAAATTCACCAGATGCCTATCCCTTATTGCCCTATAAACATTTCTGAGTACCTTTGACCAAAATTTCATTCGCGACCTCCAAAAGAAGGAATAATTACTTCTTGAGATACCGGTTGGTAAAACTCCATACAAATTATACTTGTTTCTCACAACTTGTACCTATGAGGCTTCTGTCTTAGTAAGCAACTGGAATCCTAATTTTAATAAGAAAATTTTATTTTGGTCCATTAAGCTACGTATACCAAGCCCACCAACAGCCATAGGAGTACAACAAACATTCGAACGAATTAGTGTCAACTTTCTTGTCTCAACCGTGGATCCCCAAATGAAATTTTGAGCCAAGTTTTCAATTTCTCTACAGGCCAAAATCGGCAATCGAGTCGTTGCCATGAAATAGTTCGAAATAGACAGGAGTACTACTTTTGCTAGCGTAACCCTACCGGCCAACAGAAGCTTCTTTGCAACCCAACTATTTAACTTGTCATAGACATTCTTCACAACAAACTTAAATGACTAAATACCAACTCTCCCATGTAAAATCGGCATGCCAAGGTACTTCCCATGTAAAATGTTTTTTTTATTCTTTATTAGTGTTAACCAATTTATTACTAAATTATTGAAATTAGTTAAATTATTTTCCTCCTAAAATTTAAAGTTTTATTTTATGTTTTCAAAATATCTTTAATGAAATCAACTTGAATAACTTATTTTTAATAATGGTCTACGAAACTAAAAAAATTCTTTTGATTAATTTTGAATCTTTCATGCTAAACCCAAAATTTTTGCATCACTATATTACCCAAATGAAAAAGTTAATTGATTCTAGGTTTAGTTTAATTGGCATGGAAAATAAAGTTCATTAATTTAATTAATTCTTTACTTTTAACTTTGCATGAAATATTCGAAATCATATAATCAAAAGAAAAAAAGGTTTGTAGAAAATTATTAAAAATAAATTTTTTTGAATAGAATCTGGGACTTTATATTAAAATGGGCCCTGGTCCAAATTTTATTACAAAACAAAAAAAGAAAACCAAAAACTTCAACCTAAAATTACTAATCTTACTGAATCATAAACCTAAATCAAGCCCAAACCTAAAATTACTTTTCATCCTTATCTGTGAAGTATTTCCTTTAAAAAACTTCTTGGTGCTTCATTTCCTCATCTGTTCCTTATGCCCATCAGTCCTCTCATCTACTTCTGATGTTGCTAGGCTCCTCGCATCTTCCTCCAACGCTAACATGGCCTTCCTTAGTAGCTGATGTCCCATGTCAGTATTCCTTAGACTCTTAAATGCTCTTTTTTTAAGTTCATTAGCAACGCCATTACCAGATCTAGATATTTTCTAAAAGCGACACTTTTCATATCTTTTGCTTAATATTTGTATATCTTGTATGTATGAACATAGAACTGATCCATCCTCTTTTAATGTCTTTACTCGTCGAATAACACTAAGTGCAACCCATTCCATAATAACCTATCGGAGTCCCATTTCTAACCCCACCTGAACTGCCTATAGACAGGCTATTGCCTCGGTCTCAAAAGATGTAAGTACTCTCTCGTTAACAATCATTTTTGTACCCAAGTTTTGTAACGACCTGAAAATCAGGGGTGTCAAAAAACATACTTCTGGGACTCCATTTTCAGGAATTAGGCTTATAATTTTTTATTATTTATTTTAACAAACTATTTTCAGTGAAATCAAAACAGTGGTTTCGAGACCACAAACCTGAGGACAAAAAATTTAATTTAATATTATTTTATGATCTACAGCATGATAGTATTACTGTATAAAAATTTCGTTAAGAAATTTTAACGTTTACATGTTCAATTTGATGAAAAAGACTAAATCGCGTAAAATGAAAAAGTTGTGTTCTATTAGCTAAAGGTATTAAATACTATAGAAAATTAAAGTAGAGATCCTTATATGGTAATTAGACCATTAAATGAGTTAGTGGATATACATGGCTTGGCAATTATGAATTTTTTAAAGTTAGGTAAGGGTAATTTTGTAATCTAGTAATAAAAGCTAAATTAAATAAAATAAAACAAAATGGTCATCTTCTTGTTTCATTTTTCAACCGAAAATTACAGCAACAAAGAGTCAAGGAAGCTTAAAATTTTACTAAAATAAATCCCTTGTGTAATGCCCCTTACCCGTACCCGACATCGGGACAGGGTTCGAGGCATTACTAGACTTAAACGTAAACAAACATACAAAACCGAGCCATAAAATTTCATCCAAATTTAAAAATTTTCAATCACATGCAAATTGTCCCTTATAAGGGCCTACGAGGCCCAAAACATACATCGGAAGCGGTTCGGGACTAAACTGAGAATTTTTGAAACCTTTTGGAGAGTCACACGCTCGTGTGTGTAGGCCGTGTGGTCACACACGCCCGTGTGGCTTGGAACACGCCCTTGTCCTCAGCCCGTGTAACTCTCTGACTATGATGTCATCAGCAAAATGAGGTCACACGGCCATAGCACACGCTTGTGTGCTTAGGCCGTATGGTGAATTAAATTCTCGAAATTAAGTGCAAACTTCACACGACCTGGGTACACGCCTATGCCCTAAGGCCGTGTCCTCTACATGGCTGAGACACAATGCCGTGTCTCTACCCGTGTGTTTACTACTGGGCATTCTGTTGCATTAATTAGGGTACAAGGGACACATGGCCAGATCACACGCCCATGGGGCAGACCGTGTGTCTAATTGTGTGGACAATTTCTAGGCTATTTTCCAAGCCATTGGCCACCCTTGAACATTCACCTACCTACACTATCTTCATGGCATGCAACATGGCACCTTTAGTTACTCAAGCATTCACATGCATGGTTAATTTATAACTTGGTAGTGTCAACATATCACATACTTAAACCATTAGGCTTTCATATGGCATTCCACACAATTTCATATCTATTCATCATTATACCACATTTATTGTCATACTCATTAATCATATTTCATACATTAAATATACATGCCCTCCATGACACTTATTAACATAATCAACCACAAGCAACTACATCAAGCATAACACATTTGTATGCATGCACAAATGATTAGGGTTACAACCTAAATAATCAATATGAGCCACCTATGAGCCACCTCTATGGCCATATACAAAATGAATCACAATACCATTATGAGCCAACACATTTGGCTAATCAATATGACACATAACAAAAAGACCAAGTCTCTATACATGCCATAATCAAAATGTTGAGACTAACTATACCCAATATTCAATTGATAGTGTGATCGAAAACTCTGACGTCCTCCGATCCCCGAGCTAGCTTGGCGACACTATAAAAAGAAAGAAAAGGGGGGTAAGCTTTAAAGCTTAGTAAGTTCACGTGCAAATAATAAGTAACATAAATCATACATTAACATAAGACAAAGTTTCATAAATGTCATCAAGTCTCATAAGCATAACTTTCTCATATGCATTTTTACCACATGTTCATAGGGTACCGAGATCTTTAATCATGAGCTTATGTATATACCTATACCAACTTGCACATAATACTTAATTTCTCGTCTTTGACATGTTTATTAAGATTACCTATGGAACTTCTTTTTGAACTACCCGTTGAACACTTGGAATACTATTGGATACATCAGAATCTCGCACCTAAGTGCCCCATATGTAGCCAATGCTACCTTATATCACATATCACATGTTGCTCGCTTTTGAGCTACTCACAGGTCTGCTCTCACAAGCTGACGGTCAGGATGTAGCTACACGGGCTACTCACACAAGCTGTCAGGTATCCACAACACATGTCGGACTACCCAACCACCGGTAAAACATACAAGATCAGTACCCAGAACGCCAAAACGTGTGTAACATATATCATGAACTCAAACCACAACTCATGAGCTCAGATCACATAGTTCCTAGTGAGTTCAAACGGGATTCTTCGATACCACATTTCTGTTGAGCTTGCTCGTAATGTAGATTTTAATATCCATAGCACCAATCACATACTCATGGAATAATCAAAGCATAATACATAATAAAATTTAAGCATTAACACATGGTACAACATCACATTAATTATATATATACTTATCATACATGCAATATTAAAGCATTTAAAGTATGGCACATGTTGCATAATTTGCAAATGAACTTACCTCGGTACAAAATGATAGAAACGAGCCTAATCCTCGTAAACTTTATTTTTCCCCCGATAAAGACCCTAATCATGTTTTTCTTGATCTATAATGCCAAATTTAACTTGTTCAATACATACATTGTTTGAATTGACAAATAATTCATACTTTGGTAAAATTACCTTTTTACCCCTAATTTTTCACTTATTTACACTTTAGTCCCTAGGCTCGTAAAATGAAATGCATGCATTTTCTTGGTTACCCAAGCCTTGCCGAGCCTATACCATGCTCATATCAGCCCATATTTTCCTTTATTTCACATTTTTACTACTCATTTTTACACCTTTTACAACTAAGTCCTTTTTAGGTGTTTTCACTAAAAATCACTTAGTAAAAGCTGTTCATCACACATCGAACTTTCATAATCTTCCATTAATCATCAAAATACAAACATGTCACACATGGGTCAAATTTCACACATGAACCCTAGCTCAAAATATGGCTAGAAATTGATAGATCATGCTTCAAGGATTTTAAAAATGCAAAGAATATTAAAAACGGGGCTTGGGAGCACTTACAATCAAGCTTGAAAAGTTGAAAACCCTAGCTATGGAACCCTTGCAAATTTCGACACACTAGGAGGAAGATGGACACAATTTTTAACTTGATTTTTCCCTTTTTATTCTTTTATTTACCAAATGAAAAAAATGCCCTTAAGGCATTTCTTTCTAATTTTTACTATTCATGCTCATTTTTTGTCCAAAATTTTAGAACTTGGTCAAATTGCTATTTAAGGACCTCTAATTAATAATCCAATGCAATTTCATGCTTGAAGCTTCTAGAACACAAGTTTTGCAATTTATTCAAATTAGTCCCTAACTTCAAATTGGACACTTTAGGCATAGAATTTCTTTATGAAAATTTCACACAACCATGCAATCATATCATGGACCATCAAATAATCATAAAATAATTATTTTTATTTCAAATTTGTTGTCTTGAAACCACTATTTCGACTAGACCCTAATTCGGGATGTTACAACTCTTCCCCCTTAGGGATTTTCGTCCCCAAAAATCTTATCGGTAAAAAGGTTTGGGTATTGTTTTCTTATAGCCTCCTCGGGCTCCCATGTAGCCTCTTCAATCCCATGTCTTTGCCATAACACTTTGACCAAGGCAATGCTTTTTTTTCTCAACTGTTTGACTTATTGAGCCAAAATCTTAACCGGTTCTTCACCATAAGTCATATTTGGTCGAATCTCAACCTCTGTCGGTGAAATCACATGTGAAGGATCCAATCGATAACGATGCAACATAGACACATGGAGTACATCGTGAATCTTTTCCAACTTAGATGGTAAAGCTAATCGATAGGCAACCGGCCCTATTCTCTAGGTGATCTTATACGGTCCTATAAAACGAGGACTTAATTTGCCTTTTCTACCAAATCTCAAAACCTTTTTCCATGGAGATACTTTCAAAAATATCTTATCATCGACTTGATACTCAATTTCTTTTCTTTTTAAATCTGCGTAGGATTTTTGTCTATCCGAAGTAGCTTTTAAACAATCTTAAATCACTTTTACCTTTTCTTCGGTTTCCTTAACCAAATCAACCCCGTGAAGCTAATTTTCTCTGAGTTCGGCCCAATACAAAGGCGTTCGGCACTTACGCCCATACAATGCCTCATAAGGTGCCATTTTCAAGCTCGACTGATAACTATTGTTGTAAGCAAACTCTACCAACGGTAAGTATTTTTCGCAATTACCTTGGAATTCCAATACACAACATCGGAGCATGTCTTCCAAAATTCGAATTACTCACTCAGACTGACCATCAGTCTGTGGATGGAAAGTAGTGCTAAAATTTAACTTCGTACCCAAAGCTTCTTGTAACTTTTTCCAAAACCGTGATGTGAACCTTGGATCTCTATCCGATACAATCGATATAGGTACTCCATGAAGTCTCACAATTTTACCAATGTACAATTTAGCTAACTTATCAAGTGAGAAATCGGTACGCACTGGATTAAAATAAGCCGATTTAGTCAGTTTATCAACAATAAGCCATATGGCATCTTTCTTCCTTGGAGTTAAAGGCAAATCTGTCACAAAATCCATAGTAATCCGGTCCCATTTCCACTCGGGAACCATAATGGGTTGAAATAAACTTGATGGTACTTGGTGTTCAGCCTTTACTTGCTGACAAACTAAGCATTTCGATACAAACTCTGAGATATCTCTTTTCATACCATTCCACTAATACATTTTCTTCAAGTTATTATACATCTTTGTACTGCCCGGGTGAACTGAAAAACAACCATTGCGTGCCTCATGTAAAATATTCCGAATCAACTCAGTGTCCTTAGGAACACAAATCCTACCGTGGAATCTTAAACAACCCTCGGAGTCACTCAGAAAATTGGGTTCACTGCTAGACTCACACTGAATTCTCTTAGCTTGCAACTCCTTATCAACTTTCTAAGCATCACAAATCTGTTGAAGAAAAGTCGGTCTAGCTCTCAACTCGGCTAGAATCGAGCCATCATCTGACACATTCAGACGTGTATTCATAGCCCTCAAGGCAAACAATGACTTCCTACTCAAAGCGTCGGCGACCACATTCGTCTTACCCGGATGATAATCAATTACCAACTCATAATCTTTTAACAATTCTAACCATCTTCATTACCGCAAGTTTAAGTCCTTTTGAGTCATCAAGTACTTGAGACTTTTTTGATCGGTGTAGACATGACATTTCTCACCAAATAAATAATGTCGCCAAATCTTCAAAGCAAACACTATGACAACCAGCTTTAAGTCATGTGTCGGATAGTCCTTCTCGTGAGGCTTCAACTGTCTCGAAGCGTAAGCTACGAATTTACTCTCTTTCATAAGTACACATCCCAAACCATTTAAGGAAGCATCACTATAAATCACAAATTCTTTACCTGACTCGGGTTGTACTAAAACCGGAGCCTTAGTCAATAATGCCTTTAATTTTTCAAAACTCTTCTGGCATTTTTTTGTCCATTCGAACTTGACATCTTTCTGTAACAACCTCGTCATCAGAGTAATAATCAAGGAGAATCTTTTAAAAAACCGTCTGTAATAACCAGCCAAGCCTGGAAAGCTACTAACCTCAGTTACATTCTTCGGCGGTTTCTATTCAACAATAGCCGAGATCTTACTCGGGTCAACTCTAATACCATCACCCGAAACAATGTGGCCCAAAAATCTAACTTCTCTAAGCCAAAATTCACTTTTACTAAACTTAGGATACAACTACTTGTCTCTTAAAGTTTGCAAAATAGTTCTCAAGTGTTCGGCATATTCTACCTCATCTCTCGAATA
Source organism: Gossypium anomalum (assembly GCA_025698475.1). NCBI lineage: Eukaryota > Viridiplantae > Streptophyta > Magnoliopsida > Malvales > Malvaceae > Gossypium > Gossypium anomalum. The sequence goes on along the minus strand of CM046965.1, from coordinate 71,808,858 downwards.
AATCAGAATATCATCAATAAACATAACAACAAACTTGTCCAAATATGGCCGAAATATTCGATTCATTAAATCCATAAACACAGCAGGTGTGTTCGTCAACCCAAATGGCATAACAAGAAATTTATAGTGGCCATACCTCATTCTCAAAGCAGTTTTAGGCACATCCGACTCTTTAACTCGCCACTGATAGTAGCCGGACCTTAATTCTATTTTAGAAAACCATGTCGCTCCCTTCAATTGATCAAACAGGTCATCAATCCTTGGAAAAGGATACTTGTTCTTGATTGTTACCTTATTGAGCTGTCGGTAGTTTATACACAATCTCATAGATCCATTTTTCTATTTTACGAATAATACCGGATGCTCTATGGTGGAAAGCTCGGTCTCACAAAACCCTTGCCGGTCAATTCTTACAACTGTGACTTCAGTTCTTTCAACTTAGTCGGGGCCATCCTATATGGAGCAATCGAGATAGGTGCTGCCCCTAGCATTACATCAATACCAAACTCCACTTCTCTAATTGGAGGTAAACTTGGCAATTCTTTTGGGAATACATCAATATACTCACATACAACAGGCACCGATTCAATCTTCAATTCAGATTCTTTTGTATTCAACACATAAGCCAAATAAGGTTCACATCCTTTTCTCATACATTTCTGAGCAGAAATCGAAGAAATTATGATTAGCATCCTATCTGACTCATCTGATTCAACCCGAAGAGTTTCACCATTTTCACATTTCAATTCAATGACTTTCTGTTAACAATTTACTATAGCATCATGAAATGTCAACCAATCCATACCTAATATAACATCAAATTCATCAAACGACAACAACATCAAGTCAGTCGGAAAATAATAACCTCTAATCATCAAGGGACATTTCTTGCATACTTTATCAACTAAAACATGCTTGCCTAACAGGTTTGACACCTTAATCATAAATTCTGTAGACTCAAATGGCATATTCATGCTATATGCCAATTTCATGCACACATATGGATAAGTAGAACCAGGGTCAATCAAGGCAATAATAGTAGTATCATAAAGAGAAAAAGTACCCGTGATCACATCAGGAGAAAATGCATTCTCACGCGCACGTATGGCATAGGCCCTAGCCGGAGCTCTAGCTTCGGATCTCACCGTTGTATCCCTCGTTACATTTTTACTACTAGCCCCATTACTGGTATTTCTCGAGGGTCTCCCTTTTGTAGCCGTACTACCCAGCCTTGTACTCTAAAATTTTTCTTTCTCGACCATCTCAGGATAGTCTTTGATATAATGGTCTTGAGAACTACACCGGAAACAAGATCTATTGTTTATCCCACACTTACCAAAATGACTTATACCACATTGTTGGCACTCAGGTCTATCATTACCCTCACTAGACACAGATGTAGCCTGAGATTTAAAACCTGAATTTTGCTCCTTGCGATTTCTGTACGAATGCCCAGCTGAAACATGAGAACGGGAATACATATCTCTAGATTTCTTAGATTGAGATGGAAATGATTTGCTCATTAGCCTTTTTTTTATAACTCTAGCCTTAGCCTCGGTTTTTCTCTTTTTTTTAGTCAGTTCCTCAGCTTTACAAGGCTGATCAACGAGCATAACAAATTTCTTCAGCTCAAGAATACCCACTAACACTCTACTATCCTCATTAAATCCGTCTTCAAACCTTCTACACATTTTAGCCTCGGAGGATACACACTCCCGAGCATATTTGTTGAGCCAAAAAAAGTCTCTTTCGTACTCAGTAACTGACATGCAACCTTGTTTCAGATCAAGAAATTCCTTACGCTTTTGATCAATGAATTATTCACTGATGTATTTATTTCGGAACTCCTCTTGAAAGAATTCTCATGTGTCCCTTTCTTTCAGAACCACTAAAACTAGTGTCTTCCACCAATGATATGCCGCGTCTCTTAACAAGGAAACAGCACACTTTAAACATTCTTTGGGTGTGCATGTCAGCTCATCGAATACCCGAATAGAATTCTCAAGCCAAAATTTCACTTTCTTGAGGTCATCATTAGTATTGGCCCTAAATTTCTCAGCTCCTTACTTTTAAATTTTGTCAACCGGGGTTCTATGAAATCTCATAAAGTCCATACCATGAGGCATTTGATGTACGAGTTGAGGATTTAGAGGGGATGGAGGGGGTTGAGCATTCGGGTTTGTTTGAATGAACTCCGTATACCAGGCATCCATCATATGGAGAAAGGCTTCACTGCCTCCTTCTCCTCTACTAACAGTTGTGGGTCTACTATCAAGCAGCACTGCTCTTTCAGTGGGAGCAGGCACGTTACTTTCAACATCATCTGCCACTACTCTATCGGGATCCATTTACTATATGAAAACACATTTTTAAATTGCTAGGAGTGTAACAGCCTGGTTTAGACCCCACTCAAAATAGTGTTTTTAGAACCACAAATCTGAGTCAAAAAAATATTTTTATATTATTTTCTGTGCCTATTATATGTGAATTATTATGTGTGAAAATTTCGTATGAAAATTTAATCATTTGTGTGCTCAATTTGATAAAAGGACCTAATCGCGTAAAATGTATAAGATGTGTTCTATTTGCTAAAGTGCCTATTTGCTATGTCTTTATAATTTAGAGGCCCTTATGTTGTTATTTGACCATTGAACATATGAGTGGACATTAATGGCCTTAATATAATGGTTTATTAATGTTTTAATTCAAGGGTAAAATGGTAAAATACATATTAATGTTAATTAAAATAAATAAAAGCATGAAAATTTTCCATTATCATCCATGTTTGCATAAATTAAAGAAAAAAATAAAATAAAAGAGCTTCCTAGGGTTTGGCACAATGATTTAGTGATTTAGGTATGGTTTTTGATCCGTTTTTTATAATTTCTACGTTTTTGTAATCGTTACTTTGTATACTATAAAGCCCATGTCTTAATTTCTGATTTTGTTGATGATTTTGAGTTATGCCATTGATGAAACTATGAGTTTTATGAATTTTGATGATAGTAAATGGAAGATATGTGTTAGATTACTAAACTTTGTCTTTGAGTTTTTGATGAATTTGAGTAATTTGGGCTGAATTGTAAAAATGAAATTTTGAAGAACTAAAATGTGAAATAAATGAAACATATGGATTCAGTTTAACATGGGTACATGAAAATTATGTGTATTTTGTGATTTTGTGAATTAAGGACTAAAGTGTTAAAATGTGAAAATATGAGGGCTAATTTGTAAATTTCCCTAAATGTGTATTTGTGGATTAATTTGAATGATTTAGTGAATAAAAGAGTTAAATTTGAATTTATATAGATCAAGAAAAAAAAATCAGAATTAAATCAGGGGAAGTCAAAAATCTTTAAGTAGCCAGTTTTGTCTATTCGAATCTGTACGAGGTAAGTTGATATACAAATAAATGTATTTTGAATTGAATTACTATTGATTATATGTTTGAGAAAAATTTGAATGATTATATGTGTTGAGAATGAGATATCCTAGAAAGTATTGACAAATTTTCCACGTCTGAAAAGTCCTGTACGAACCATAGGAATAGTTAGGATACATATGTCATGACATAGGATCATATATGTGTTTTCATGTAAGACCACATCTGGGACATTGGCATCATCTTATGATTTACGTGTAAGACCACGTCTGGGATGTTGGCATCGTATTTGATTTCGTGTAAGACCCTGTTTGGGATAGTGGCATCGATATTTGATTAGATGTAAGATCATGTCTAGGACGTTGGCATTGTACGAGATTTCTGAGCTATCCGCGTATCCTTATAATTCTAAACTGTTCAACGGGCATTCCGAGAAACGAATGATTATATGACATGTGTATCAAATTTAGGTACATTCGAAATGTATACTATGTTTGAAAATAAAAGGTAAGTATATGTACAAGTGATGATATATGTGTAAAGGAATTGGGAATATGTGAAATGTATATGAACTATGTGGTTTGAGATAGTATTTAGTCATGGAGTATATGTAATTGATAATACTTTCATGTTTTGAATAATAAGTTTATTTGTATATGGCTTACTAAGCTTTTAAAAGCTTACTCTGTGTGCTTTTCAACTATTTTATAGATATCGAAGCTACTGGGAGTTTGGAGATCGTCGAGGATTATCACCACACTATCAAACTCTATTTTGGTACATTTTGAAAGTGTAAATATTGAAGTATAGCATGTATAGGCTAGAAGTTTGTGATTATGTTTAGTAATGTATATATTTAGCCATGTGATATGGCTTAATTATGGTTGCACTTATGGTTTGATTTTGGTATGTAAAATGTGATACAAATTATGCCTATGTGATGTGTTCATGAATGACCAAATGAAATGGTCAATGTTAGTAAGTGTTGGTATATGAATATTTGAGAAATTGGTAAGTTTATGGCATGAAATTGAATGAAGTAAATTAATGTTATGAAAAATAGTTTTGGTATGAATTTGAATTATGATTTGGCATGATTTTGGTATGGTTATAAGTATGAATTTTGTTGTTTATGATATGACATGAGTGGTGTATGTTTTGGTGTATGGAATGGTTGAAAATATGATGCTTTAAATGCCTAATTGTTGCTTGTAGGGTTGACCCTTAATGGGTGGCAATTTGGCCTTGCAAATGGTCTATATTTTCCCACACGGTTGAGCACATGGGCGTGTGTCTTAGCTGTGTCCTTCAATGTTTCTTTGTGATGCAAGTTAGTCTCGAGCACGGCCTAGACACACGGGCGTGTCTGGTGGCTGTGTAAGGCACACAGCCTTGGCACATGGGCGTGTGTTGCCATTTCGAAGGGTACACGGGTTAGACACATGGGCGTGTGGTCAGCCGTGTGACCCAAGCCAGTTTCGACCACGACCAAGGCACACGGGCGTGTCTCTAGTCGTGTGGATAAGTCAGTATTTATGCTCTGTTTTGCCACGGCTTAGACACATGGGCGTCTCTAATGCCGTATAAGGTACACGGCCTGTTCACACTGGCGTGTGACCTGTACAACTTTAAAAAATGTATATGTTTCAAAAAATTTTATATGAGCTCGATTTAGTCTCGAACCCTTTTTAATGCATGTTTAAGGTCTCGATGACCTATATAAGGGACTCTATGATAATGTTTGATTATGATTGTGGATGATGTATATGAATTGTGTGAAAAATATTTCAGTTTGTCTGGTAACGCTTTTAACCCTAGTCCGATGACGGATATGGGTTAAGTGTGTTACATTTTATTGGTATCAGAGCTATGGTTTAGTCAGTTCTAGGACTACCATAGCGTATGTGAGTCTAGCTATACATGCCATATTTATGAACTGTGATAGTGTGATGAATCTTGACAATGAAAATGTGTTTTTATATAGCAAATGGATCCCGAACGAGCCGTAGTTGACAATGTAGAAAGCAATACGCCTGCTCCTGCACAAGGGACAGCGCCATCTGACTCTAGACCGACTACAAGTAGCTGTGATGGAGAGGCTAAACAAGCCTTCCATCAAATGATGAATGATTGGTTTACCCAATATGTCTAAACTAATCCGATTGTGCCACAACCTTCACCCCCGCCTAATCCTCGGCAAGTTCCTGTCATGCCACAAGCTAATACGAATCAGATAAATAAACCTTCCGTCGATAAAATTAAAAAATATGGGGCCGAAGAATTTCGTGCTACTACGAATGATGATGCTAAAAGAGCCGAGTTTTGGCTAGAGAATACAATAAGAGTATTTGATGAATTGTCATTGAGTCAGGATGAATGTTTCAAGTGTGCTGTTTAGCTTCTGAGAGATACAGTGTATCATTGGTGGAAGACTTTGATATCAGTGGTTCCGAGAGAGCGAGTCACCTGGGATTTCTTTCAGGTTGAATTCCAAAAGAAATACATTAGTCAGAGATTCATTGATCAGAAACCCAAAGAGTTTCTTGAGCTTAAACAAGGCCATATGTTTGTTACAGAATACGAGCGAGAATTTGTGAGACTGAGTCACTATGCACGAAAATGTGTCTCGATTGTTAGTCGAGATTTTAGAAATAAAAGAATTTGTTGTACTTGTGGAACGAGCATGTAAAGCTAAAGAGCTCGGGAAAGAGAAAAGAAAAGTCAATTCAGAAGCTAGAGAAGTGCAAAAAATATCATCGAGCAAGCCATTTCATTTGGCAACAAAGAAATTCCAAGATGATAATAGTCGTTCAAAGGCTAATGTGGGACACTCAAGTAGGGATTGTGCTAGATCGTATTCGAGTTTCAGAGCTCCAGCTACTTATGTTGCTAGTGTTGGAAATACTAAATCCAATCGACCCGAGTGTAAACACTGTGGTAGAAAACATCCTGGTAATTGTAGACTGTATGATCGGGCCTGTTTTAAACCTGGATCTTTAGATCATTGTAACATTCTGGTTTTGACCCTAGTCGGAATAGTGGTTTCGGGACCACATATCCGAGTCAGAAAAATGTTTTAATATTAATTTCCGTGTTTACTATGTGTGTATGTGTGAAAGTTTCATGTGAAAATTTAATTGTTTGTGTGTCGATTTGATAAAAAGGACTCAATCGCGTCAATTGTAAAAGTTACATGTTGTTTGTTAAAGTGCTTATTTGCTATGGTTTATTAATTGTAAAGTCCTTAAAAGGGAATTTGGCCACTATTAAGGTTAGTGGATGGTTATGGACTTAATTTATATGATATAATGTTTTTAGTAAGGTTAATTTAGTAATTGGATTAATAAGTTATAATTGAATAAAACAAAATGAAATATGGCTTCATAATCATCTTCATCAACCGAAAATACAAATAAAAGAGAAATAAAAAGAGTTCTAGGGTTTCGACACTTTGAGATTTAATTGAGGTATGTGTTTTTGATCAGTTTTTGATAATTTCTACGTTTTTATGATCGTTGCTTAGTATACTATCAAGCCCGTGTCTCAATTTTAGATTTTGTTGATGATTTTGAGTTATGCCATTGATGAAACTATGAGCTTTGTAATGTTAGTTGATGAATTATGAAAGATATGTGTTGGGCTGACATATGTTGTCTTTGAATTTTTGATGAAATTGAGTAAATTGGGCTAATTTGTAAAAATGTTATTTTGAGGGACTAAAATGTGAAATAAATGAAACGTATGGACTTGTATGAAAGCTAGGAGAATTTGGCTAAGCTTGTGTACAAGCAAATTTTGTGTATTTTGTGATTTTGTGAATTAGGGACTAAAGTGTCGAAATGTGAAAATGTGAGGGCTATTTTGTAAAATACCCTAAATATGTGTTAATGGATTGGTTTGAATGATTTGATGAATAAAAGGGTTAATTTTGAATACATATAGATCAAGAAAAGAAGAATTCGGATTTAGATTGAGGGAAGTCGAAGATTATAGAATAAACATTCGAGTCGACAACTTCGAGTATGAGGTAAGTTCGTACATAGAACATGATATTATTAAGTACATGTCGTTGTTTTGATTATGCATAGATGTATATATAATTGAGTTGGATGAATACGATGATGAATCAAAAGTATTTGGCACTAAATGTGCGATTTAAACTAACTTCGGCTATTTGAGGCACTAAGTGTGCGATACCGACTTAGCTTCGGTTAATTGAAATGGCACTAAGTGTGCGGAATCGTTCTATCTTTGGCTAACCTTTAAGCACTAAGTGTGCGGATGTTTAAAGCATTGGTGATCTTCAAAAAGTCTTAAAGTATTCGAGCAAGAGGTGAGATTGAAAATGAATGAACATGAAAATGTTTAGGTAAGTATGACACCTATGTGGTAGATGATTGATAAACTGTAATTTATACATATTTATACCCCATGCTTAACGCATTTTATGAGTGATTTCTCCTTAGATTTAGTGAATTCGATGCTCCTAATGCCTTAATTTCATGTTTTATCCTTAGGTAAGCATAGGAGAGTGAAAGGAACAAGAAACAGTCCAAAAACGGAGAAAATGGGCCAAGGTATGGAATCAACACAGCCTGGACCTCCTCACACGGGCAGCTCACACGACCGTGTCAATCTGGAAGAATTGAAGCACGATCAGCATAGGTAGAACACACGTCCCTGCCAAGTTAATAGGCTCGAACACGACCTAAAGTTATTGCACACGGGCGTGTCCCTACCGAGCTTAAGTTGAGTTCAATTTGGAAAAGGCCACTTTTCAGGGTTTTTAGGCATTCCAAAGCCTTTAAATACACCCTAGAAGAGGAAAAGAAGGGGGACGGAGGATAGGGAGTAAGAAATTACTCCAAGGAGGAATTACTCCAAGGAAGCCGTTTGATCCATCTCAGAAGCCGGATCCACTATCAAGAACGAAGATCTCTCCTCAATTTCCCCTTCAGGAGTTTTGGGTTTTCTTTATGTTTTGTACTTATTATTATTCTGAGATGTTTTCTTGTTTAGTTATGAACTAAACCCCTAAATACCTAAGGGGGATGAAACCTATGACGAAATCTTGTTATTATTTCTGTATCGTATGATAAATATTTGACTTGTTCTTAATTATGTGTTCTTAATTCTTGTTTTGGTATTTCAGGATATCACTTCAAGTTACTACTCTTAGTTGGAGGAGGAATAGACCTTGACTAAGAGTAACTTTGTCATAATTAAGCGGAGTTGATTGCGGGCCTAGAGATAGGGTGACAAGATTTTGCCTGATTAGGGTGAAACCTAGTAAGGGAATCCATAGATCGAGTTAATGTAACCCTAGGGTGTTAATTAGAGAAAAGTCTCGGTTATTCAATCTAGGGATTAGACATTATTAGTCTTGAATAGGGATAATAACATAACTTAGGGATTTCTACGGAACAAGTTAAATGAATAAACCGTCCGGTTCAGAGCCAGAATAACAAGTACAAGTCTAGGTGGATTTTTCCTTAGGTATTGTCTCAATCAATCGTTTTCCCCAAAAGTAATTTCCCAATTCTATTTTCTGCAAGTTCTTAGTTTAATTAGTTAGTTAAAACAAACCTCTTTTATTCGGCTAGATAATAAAAAGACAATCATTACTAGTACTCCTGGTCCTTTGGGTTCGACAATCCGGTCTTACTAAAGTTATACTACTATTCGATAGGTACACTTGCCTATGTCGTGATAATAGTTAGTTTCAAGAACGATTCATTATAAATTTATAAAACTTATCACGAAAAATATCGATCAGGTTTTTGGCGCCTTTTCCGGGGACAAGATATTAGGAACGCTCAATTTTTATTACTTTAGCCATTTATTTTCTTGCAATTTAACTTTATTTTTATTTTATTAATTTTCTTTTTCTTTCTCCTGGTAGGTTCTTGTAGTTTATGACTAGAAGAAACCTGTCATGACCACTACTTTTTGACAAAGAAATTGATCGTACAGCTAGTAGAAACCAACGAGAAATCAGACGCAGCTTAAGATACACAGAGGAAGAGCAAAAAGACAATATCTCAACTACAACCGAGGAGATGGTGAAAATCGGGACAATCGGCTACCTCCACCATACTACACGAATTAGCAAATCGTAATCCTGCTTCCTCGTACTATGTATGATTATGCTAAACCTAATTTTACAGAACCGAGTCAAGTATAGTTAGACTGCTATTGCTTTAAATAATTTTGAATCAAAACCTAACACGATTCAAATGATATAGCAGTTTGTTCAGTTTGATGGTTTGCAGGATAAGAACCCCAACACTCACTTGGCGAATTTCCTAAAACTGTGCGACACTTTCAAAATTAATGGCGTTTCTGATGATGCCATTTGCCTTCGGTTATTCCCTTTTTCACTGAGAAACAAAGCTAAACAGTGGTTGAACTCATTACCACGAGGGTCTATTAGCACTTAGGAACAAATGATCGAAAATTTTTTATTGAAGTATTTTTTGCCAGCTAAAATGGCTAAGTTGCGTAATGATATCTCTTCTTTTATGTAGATGGACTTAGAAACACATTACGATGAATAGAAAAGATACAAGGACCTTTTACGAAGATACCTACACCATGGGTTACCTCTATGGCTGCAAGTTCAAACGTTCTACAATGGTGTGAATCCCTTGACAAAACAAATGATTGACGCAGTCGCTGGTGGAACCATCAATAACAAAACACCTGAAGAGGCTTCTGAATTTATTGAAGAAATGTCACTGAATAATTATCAGTGGCAAGTCATGAGGACTAAGCCAACTAAAATAGCAGACGTTTATAACATCGACTTAGTTACTATGTTGACAAATCAGGTAGAACTTCTGCATAAAAAAATTGATGGTTTACTTGGTTCTACACAGATACATCCAGTGATGAGGTGTGATTCAAGTAGAAAAGGTGTGCATACAGAATATCAATCATGCAATCCTACAATCGAAGAGGAACAAGTCAACTATATGGGTAACAATAATTTTAGATTTCAAAATAACCCATATAGTAATACTTATAATGCAGGTTGGAAGAACCACCCAAATTTCTCTTGGGGTTGTCAAGGAAATCAAAGGCCACAAAATCTTCAAGGTTTTCAACAGGCACCTTATCAACAGGAAAAGAAACCGAACCTTGAAGAGATGCTATCCAAATTCATCTCGGTGTCAGAAACTCTTTTTCGAATCTTTGAGCATGACCCTTAAAATCAACAAGCATCGATCCAGGGGCTCGAGACCCAGATAGGTCAGCTTTCCAAGCTAATATCTGAACGACCACAAGGTAGCTTGCCAAGCAATACTGAACCTAACCCAAGGGAACAGCTCAACGCAATTAATGTTCAAGATAATGAAGGATTCATTGAGCCTGAGCTAGGACCAAGGCAAGAAAATGTGGTGAGCAAAGGTAAGGATAAAGTAAGTCGTAACGAAAATAAAATGGTGAAGATAGAATATAAACCTCGTGTCCCATACCCTAACGAGACGAGGAAAGACCGCTCCGATGAACAATTCAGTAAATTCCTTAAACTTTTGAAAAAATTACATATTAACTTACCGTTTATTGAAGCTCTATCGCAGATGCCGAATGCAATAAAATTTTTAAGAGAGCTTTAAGCAAACAAACGGAAGTTGGACGAGGCGTCGCATGTGGAGCTAAATGCAGTTTGCTCAGCTATTCTACAGAATAAGCTACCCAACAAATTGAAAGATTCAGGGAGTTTTACAATTCCTTGCTAAATTGGTAGTTTGGTTGTGAATCATGCATTACCTCATTTAGGGGCAAGTATTAACGTCATGCCTTACCAAATGTTTAAACAACTAGGTCTTGGGAAACCTAAACAAACTAGGATGAGCATTCAATTGGCAGATAAAACTATAAGATTTTCCAAGGGTATTATTGAAGATGTACTAGTGAAAATAGATAAGTTCATATTTCTTATGAACTTCATTGTTTTAGACATAGAGGAGGATAACAACACCCCTTTGATTTTAGGGAGGCCCTTTTTAGCAACTACTAAAACAATTATTGATGGTGGCATAGGTGAGCTCACACTTCCTGTGGGAGACGAGACGATCACCCTTCAAGCTCGTAATTCTGGCACAAATCAAATATTGAAGGAAATTGTCCACACCCATCTACTAAAACTAACGATATGACACAACCTACTTTGCAGAAAGTAAGTTTGAAAGAAGTTCACGAGCCGTGTTCCAGCAACAATAGAGGACCCATTCATAAAGAACGAAAACTATAGATAGAGGAGTTAGACGAATGCCGAGCACATAGACCGAGAACACACGATGAACCAAAACTACGCCAGAATGAGCTCGATACCTCTCAAAATTTACTTAAGGTTGGAGATAAAGTCTTACTAGATGCCGCAGACCCTTACATTATCACTACCAACTTGAATGAAGAAACCCCTCTTACAGTACTTAGTATTTTTCCATTCAAAACAATAGAGATAAGTCATCCCAAGTTCGGCACTTTTAAGGTAAACAACACCCGTCTAAACCTTATTTTGATAAGATTGATAGCAGGAATGAGGAGTATGAACTCTTTAAGCCACCATGACCATTCAACAGAGAGGTAAGTCGAGCTTAGACTATAAATAAGCGCTTCTCGGGAGGCAACCCAAGCACTAACAGTATTAACTTCTTTAAATTTTAGTGTTTAACACCTGACATACTAACGGAGCTTTTGAAAATAGGTTCACTACAGAGACACAGCAAAGTACACAGGCGTGGTTAGGACCGTGTGGAAACAGGGCAAAGATTTTCCTAAAACACGGGCGACGATAAAACGCCACGATTGTGCGACATGGCTGTGGGCAAACCTGCCAGAATAACATGGGCGTGCGACACGCCCGTGCCTTAGGATTGTGGTCGAAACTGAGAAACTAGCACGGGCGTGTGACACGCCCGTGCTTAACACCCGTGGGTGAACCTGTCAAATTAACACAGGCGTGGGGATTGCATACACGGACGTGAGAGAAGTGAAAGAAGCTAGACACAGTCTTGCGACACGGCCTGCGACACGGCGATGTGCACCAACACGCCTGAGGTACACGGGCGTGTGTCAAATTTCAAACACGCCAAAATAGGAAAAACGCGAAACACATGGGCAAAAATTGGGGCACACAGACGTGTCCCCTGACCGTGTGCCCCAAAATCTATAAATACCCTACACTATTCATTGTCTTCCCCACTCAAAAACCCTATCCCTAGCCGTTGCAAGCCCACACGGCCTCTTCACCACGCCCGTGCGCCACCTTCAACTTTGTTTTTGATGTATTTTCTCCTCTTCCTAGCGTTTGTTTACTTTTTCATTTTCTATTTTATTGATTTCTAGGGCTATTTATCATGATAATATGCAAGTTTTTGATTTTATTTTTACATTTTCATCATTTAAATATCATAATCTAGAATATCCATCATTTTTTTTTCATTGCATGCATTCTCTACTTCATTCGTTTAGTTAGAAGTAAAATTTTCATGATAAGAGTAGTTAAAATTTTCATGCGTTTTATGTTGCCATTCTCTCATCTATTTAATACATTGCACTACATTCTTTGTCATTTTTTATTCATACCATAATGCTACAAGAGTATGTTAATGAACACATTATTTTAATTTTTTGTGGCTAAAAATATCTATGCCTCTTTCCTCTTACAATCTAGTTCCATTTTCCTATGTTTATTCTTCAAGACGATTCAATGATTTTTATTATAGGTTCACAATTTCGTCTTCACGAGGAAAGAAAGCCGTCGTTCCCGCTTTCAAGAAAAGGAAAGGAGCATCATCCTCCTCGGGTCCTACCGCGAAAATTCGCCACCCATTCCTATAATTTTCCAATGGGCCCCAAGAGGAACTTTTTCAAATACTACGGGCCTGACCTTTAACAGCAGGCCGCTGCATCGATTGTGCTATTGTCGAACAAGTACAATTGGCTGATGCGATCCAGGCCCTCCTTACCACCAACCATTGGGAGCTATTCTTTGGGATCATCGAGCCAACATACTTAGAGCTGACGATGAAATTATGTTCCACATTTCATCTTCAAATGGTGATGACAAACTACGATGATCCCGGCACAGTCCAGTTTCGCTTAGGCAGATTAATCTGCCAACTAAGTGTTCCTGAGTTCGGTACTGCATTGGGTCTTTATAACGTGGAGTTCAGAGAGGAGAATAACTTACATGCTCTCGACTGCCACATCCATCGTTCTCCCTCACGTTACTGGGACGCCCTCGTCTCACATTTGGCCACTTACGACCCCAGTCGCACCAAGGCATCATCTCTCCCTCCATCCCTAACTATTTTATCTCACACTCTTACAGGGCGGAAAGAGAGCATCGGTGTCGTCACTACCCACGATGTCTATTACTTATGGTGTATGTCAAACGGGCACATCATCGACCTCGCTTATTTTGTCGCCCTTGCCATACACCACCAGACAGAGCGACATCGGAGGGGGGTCATCTCCATTGGTCCCTATGTGACTTGATTGGCGCGACACTTTGGACTCCTCAACACTGCAACCCAAGAATCATCTTTGACCCTTATTGGCCAGATGTCTCCACAAGGCATCTCGAGCATGCTTAGCATGAGGATGATCGAGAGGCACCGAGGAACCTACCCTCCCCAATATCGTCTCGTTCAATCTACCGAAGAGGAGGTTCCTGAGGACATTATTGATGATGTCTCTACCCAACACGAGGACCCACCTTCCTAACAACCACCACCATCTTCTCGGCCAGTTCATGCGGCAGCTTCATATGCTGACATCTCTAAGCACCTTAACAGATTTGAGCAGTAGTGTTTTCAAAGATTTGACAACATCGATGCTACTCTACAGCAGATTTGTCAGCACCTCCACATCTCATCACCAGTCCCATATCGCGAACCATCCAGCGATGAAGATGTTTAGAAACTTTTATTTATTATTTTTTGTGTCTGTTTTTATTTTCATTTAAGACCACTTTTTATTTTTCTTTCATCTTATTTTTATTAGGATTTCTAATTTTTATCTAACAATTTTTAATCTCGGCTATTCCTTTATGAGTAATTATTCTTCCTAATATCCCCTAAAAAGTTCTTACTTTTATCACAGTTCTAAAGAGCTCTAAAGCTCACACTCACTTAAGAACTTCAAACTCCATTGGAAAAGGTTCCCCACGACTGCCATGCCCTGCTCACTGACGAGATATAATATTCTTTTGGCACAGTACTGTGGTACCCAACCTCTACCACCGGAGTGTCCTTATCCACCTCTATAACTCCAAACTAGGACATTCATTCAACACTCAAGAAGTTTCAATTCTCTCCCTATCTTATGATCTTATATTTTCTTATATATCTATCTTTGTACATTGAGGGCAATGTACATCTAAGTGTAGGGAGTAACCATTTCATTATCCGAAAAACCCCTGAATACTGCTTTGTTCTCTTGTAAATCTCTCATATCATGTTTAAGATGAATTTTGATTGACTGATAATTTTGATTGATATATCTTGAATTAAAACATAGACATTTATTCATTGATTATTAAACTTTAAGACGTTAGAGAATCAAGCATGACAAGTTGATTTTTAAGAATTTAAAATTTTAGGTTGTTTCCCCAAGTCTAGGTACTATCTTGAATTGAATCTCACAGGTTTGAACATCAAAAAGCCATAATTTTTGTGAGATTTTTGAATCCTTTTGAGCATCTATTAATTCTTTCATGCTCACTTTTATTATTGCTTTGAGTGTGTCAATATAGAATTATTATTCTAGAACTTGCCTGATTATGCATGTTAAGACCACACCATTTGATTTGATATATCAAGATGATAGAGGCACTTAGGATTAACCCACTCATGCCATGAAAAGCCTACCTCCACGATTAACACTTAGTAAACCCTTTTGAGCCTAACAAGCCATTCGTTGTCTTAATATTAACCCTTAACCCATTATTGTTCAAATCCCCTAAATTAATTTGATCCCTATTTTTTGTCGAGAGTTGATTTGAATAAATTGCTTAACTATGTCTTGTTCTTAATAGTAATCTATGTTATTTGACTTGTTCTTAAAAAAAATGTGTATACATATTAGTAGTGATCTTTTGTTTGTAAACTTCAGTATTCAAATTCTATTAGTCAGAGAAGAAGCTTTGTTGTATGCAAGTAATGATTAAATATTTTTCTAGTTAAGTAATTTTTCAAGTCAATCTCGATTCTAACCTTTTTCTTTCAGCTTGTGACCACACCCCCTAACCAAGCCTCGTTGTAACCCTTTAAAGACCTTTTGATTGATGTATCATCTCAATTTATAGTGGTGGAGATTTGATTTTCATGCAAGCCTATGGTAATAATTTTTCATATTGACTAATGAGTGCGAATTTCATTGTCCTTAAACACTTCGAGTGACTTGAGTGAACTTTAGTAAGGATGTTAAACTCTGTGAGGTTCCAAATCAATGATAACTACTTAGATGAAGGGAGATACCTAAATTTTTCATGATTAAAATACTCAATTTGGAATATTTGACGCTCTAATGTTCTTGTAGTTGAATTCTCAAGGTATGATTACTTATGAGATGGTTTGAGATATTATTGATAGGAATTATAAGTTGAGAAAATGAATTTTTAATTATGATTTGAGGATTTTGCTTGAGGACAAGCAAACGCTTAAGTGTAGGGGTATTTGATAAACCGTAATTTATACATATTTATACCCCATGCTTAATGTATTTTATGAATGATTTCTCCTTAGATTTGGTGAATTCAATGCTTCTAATACCTTAATTTCATGTTTTATCCTTAGGTAAGCATAGGAGAGCAAAAAGAACAAGAAACGGGCCAAAAACGGAGAAAATGGGCCAAGGTACGAAATCAACACGGCCTGGACCTCCTCACACGGGTAGCTCACACGGCCGTGTCAATCTGGCAAAATTGAAGCACGACCAGCACGGATAGAACACACACCCGTGCCAATTTAACAGGCTCGAACATGGCCTAAAGTTATCGCACACAGGCGTGTCACACGGGCATGTCCTGCCGAGCCTAAGTTGAGTCCAATTCGGAAAAGGCCACTTTTGAGGGTTTTTAGACATTCCAAAGCCTATAAATACACCCTAGAAGAGGAAGAGAAGGGGGACGAAGAATAAGGAGTAAGGAATTACTCCAAGGAAGCCGTTGATCCATCTCAGAAGCTGGATCCACTATCAAGACTCTCAATTTCCCCTTCAGGAGTTTTGGGTTTTCTTTATGTTTTGTACTTATTATTATTCTGAGATGGTTTCTTGTTTAGTTATGAACTAAACCCCTAAATACCTAAGGGGGATGAAACCTATGACGAAATCTTGTTATTATTTCTGAATCGTATGATAAATATTTGAATTGTTCTTAATTATGTGCTCTTAATTCTTGTTTTGGTATTTCAGGATATCACTTCAAGTTACTACCCTTAGTTAGAGGAGGATTAGACCCTGACTAAGAGTAACTTTGTCATAATTAAGCAAAGTTAATTGCGTGCCTAGAGATAAGGTGACAAGATTTTGCCTGATTAGGGTGAAACCTAATAAGGGAATCCATAGATCGAGTTAATGCAATCCTAGTGTGTTAATTAGAGAAAAGTCTCGGTTATTCAACCAAGGGATTAGACATTATTAGTCTTGAATAGGGATAATAACATAACTTAGGGATTTCTACGGAATAAGTTAAATGAATAAATCGTCCGGTTAGGAGCCAAAATAACAAGTACAAGTCTAGGTGGATTTTTCCTTAGGTATTGTCCCAATCAATTGTTTTCCCCAAAAGTAATTTCCCAATTCTATTTTCTGCAAGTGCTTAGTTTAATTAGTTAGTTAAAACAAACCTCTTTTATTCGGCTAGATAATAAAAAGACAGTCATTACTAGTACTCCTAGTCCTTTGGGTTCGACAATCCGGTCTTGCTAAAGCTGTACTACTGTTCGATAGGTACACTTGCCTACGTCGTGATAATTGTTAGTTTCAAGAACGATTCATTATAAATTTATAAAACTTATCACAGAAAATCACGATCAATGATATTATGTTTATAAAGCTCATTGATTTGGTATGAACTTATGGATTGTGTTGGTATAGATTTGATAGATGATTTGAGAAATTGTAAATACATAAGTGTTGATGATTTCTGTTTTATATACTATTGATAATTTTAGTACGAACTTACTAAGCTTTTGAAGGCTTACTTTGTGTGTGTTTGCATTGTTTTATAGATATCAAAGCTACTGCAAGCTTGGGGATCATCAAGGATCGTCACCACACTATAGAACCTTATTTTGGTACTTTGAAAATGTATACTTTAAAGTATGGCATGTATAGGCTAGTAGTTGTAAGATTATGTTTTGTGATGTATACTTAGCCATGTGATTTGGCTAGTTGGTGTTTAAACTCATAGTTGATAATGACTTATAGTATGTGATGTTAATTTGCATTTGTGGTATATTTTGGTTGGATAAAGGAGATGGTAAGTTTGGTAAGTTCATGGCATGAGATTAAATGATGTTTGGAAAGAAATGCTTTGATATGATCTTACCTTATGTTTGGCATGAATTAGTAAGGTTTATGAGTATGGAATTGGGTGACTATTACAAGATATGAATGGTTTATGTTTTGGTGTTGAAATTGGCTGAAATGGTGGTGCAAATATGCTTGTTTTCTTTGCTTGTAGGTTGTCCAAATTAGGGTTGAAAATTGGCTATTCAAATGGCCTATTTTTGTCCACACAGGCAGAGACACGGGCGTGTGTCTCAACTGTGTGTGACACACGGCTATGTTGCATAGCCGTGTGTCCCCTGGGGTACCCTACAATTGTAAGTTAGACCTGAGCACGACCAAAGCACACGGGTGTGTGGCTAGCCGTGTGGCCCAAGTCAGGCTCTACCGCGGCCAAGGCACACGGGCGTATCTTGTAGTTGTATGGGTAAGTCAACAACTATGCCCTATTTTGCCACGGTTTAAACACACGGTCATGTCTAATGCCGTTTGAGGCACACGACCTGTTCACACGGGCGTGTGACCTTTTAAAAGTTGAAAATTTTTATAAGTTCTAAAACTTTTGTATGTTATCAAATTGGTCCCGAATGCATGTTTAAGCATTGTATACTTGATTTTATGTGAATAATGAATGTGAATGAATGACTTTTATTAGAAATGAGATGACATTTGATGTGTGGTGGTTCTGATATGAGTGACATGTCCAGTAATGCCTCTTAACCTATTCTGGCGACAGTTACGGGTTAGGGGTGTTACAATTATTTTATCTGTAATTGCCCCGAGTTGTTCGAACAAGAAATTGTACAAAATCCAAGGCCTAGTGTCAATGCATCTCGTGGTAGACCTCCTAGAAATATGGGCAATGTGAGTGGTAGTTAAAGAGGGACAAAAGACACTGTTGTTCGATCTGAGGCTAGAGCACTTACCAGGGCCTATGCTATCTGAGCTCGTAAGGAAGCTTCGTCTCCAGATGTGATTACGGGTACATTTACTCTTTATGATACTTCTGTGATTGCTTTGATAGATCCTGGATCAACGCATTCTTATATATGCATGAATTTAGTGAACAGTAAGACTTTGCCTGTAGAGTCTACTGAATTTGTGATTAAAGTATCGAACCCCCTAGGCAGATGT
Source organism: Gossypium anomalum (assembly GCA_025698475.1). Taxonomy (NCBI): domain Eukaryota; kingdom Viridiplantae; phylum Streptophyta; class Magnoliopsida; order Malvales; family Malvaceae; genus Gossypium; species Gossypium anomalum. Next base: position 71,789,816 of record CM046965.1, on the reverse strand, counting down.
GTTTTGGTTGATAAAGTCTGCAAGAAATGTCTGTTAATGTTTCAAGATATTTGTTTTCTGGCTAATCTGATGTTATTACCTTTTGATGAGTTTGATATAATACTGGGTATGGATTGGTTAACTTTGCATGATGCTATTGTGAACTACAAACGGAAAACTATTGATTTGATATGCAAGAATGATGAAATAGCCCGAATTGAATCTAATAATTTGAATGGGTTATCGGCTATGATTTCGTCAATGAAAGCTCTGAGTATTATGAGAAAAGTTGTGCAACTTACTTTGCTTATGTAATTGATTCAAAAGTAACAGAAAAGAAAGTGGAATCAGTGCCTGTTATCTGTGAATTCCTTGATGTGTTTCCTGAAGAACTTCTGAGATTACCTCCGATCTGAGAAGTTGAATTTGGCATTGAGTTAATACCGGGAACTACTCCTATTTCGATATCTCTATATAGGATGGCTCTGACCGAGTTAAAAGAGTTAAAGTCTCAGTTACAAGAATTGATTGATAGAGGATTCGCAAGACCGATTTCTCACCTTGGCGTACTCACGTTCTGTTTGTGAAAAAGAAAGACGGCACGATGAGAATGTACATTGATTATCGTCAGTTGAACAAAGTGATTATCAAGAACAAATATCCTTTACCCAGAATTGACGATCTGTTTGATTAGTTGAAAGGAGCTACTGTGTTTTCAAAGATAGATCTGAGATCGGGTTACTAACAGTTGCGAGTAAAAGATTCAGACATTTCGAAAACTATTTTTCGAACGAGGTACGGACACTATGAGTTTTTAGTTATGCCATTCGGATTAACGAATGCACCTGCTATTTTTATGGATTTGATGAACAGAATTTTCAGACCGTATTTAGATCGATTTGTCATTGTATTCATTGATGACATTTTGATTTATTCGCGTGATGAATCTGAACATGCGAAACATCTGAGAATAGTGTTACAGACTTTGCGTGATAAGCAGTTGTATACGAAGTTCAATAAATGTGAATTCTGGTTGCGGGAAATCGGTTTTCTGGGCCATATTGTGTCAACATCAGGTATCCGAGTTGATCCAAACAAGATTTACGCTATTTTGGATTGGAAGCCTCCAAGGAATGTCTCCGAAGTCCGCAGTTTTCTGGGACTTGCTGGTTATTATAGACGCTTTGTAAAAGGCTTTTCGATGATTGCAACTCCATTAATGAAACTGCTTCAGAAAGATGTGAAATTTGAATAGTCTGAAAAGTGTCAAAAAAGCTTTGATCAGTTGAAAGCCCTATTGACTGAAGCTCTAGTGTTAGTACAACCTGAATCGGGTAAAAAATTTGTGATCTACAGTAATGCTTCGTTAAACGGTTTGGGATGTGTTTTGATGCAGGAAGGCAAATTCATTGCTTATGCTTTGAGACAGTTAAAGCTGCATGAAAAGAACTATCTGACGCACAATCTAGAATTAGCTGTGATTGTATTTGCTTTGAAAATTTGGCACCACTATCTGTTCAATGAGAAATATCACGTTTATTCCGATCATAAAAGTTTGAAGTATCTGATGACTCAAAAAGATCTAAATCTACGACAGAGAAGATGGCTAGAACTCCTAAAAGACTATGAACTTGTGATCGATTATCATCCGGGAAAAGCCAATGTTGTTGCTGATGCTTTGAGTCGAAAATCATTGTTTGCATTACGTGCTTTGAATACTCATTTAGCTTTTTCTGATGATGGTTCGGTTTTAGTGGAATTAAAAGCGAGACCTTTGCTCTTACAGCAGATTATTGATGCTTAGAAGGTTGATAATGAGATTTTAGCAAAACGAGCCCAGTGTGGTTTAGATTCTAATTCTGGATATCGAATTGATAATGATGATTGTCTGAGATTTTGAGATAGGGTTTGTATTCCGAGAAATTCAGAGTTAATCCCGATGATTTTGAATAAAGCTCACAACAGTCGTTTATTCATCTATCCGGGTAGTACAAAAATGTATAATGATTTGAAATAGCATTACTAGTGGTCTGGAATGAAAAGAGATACCTCTAATGTTACACCCCAAACCCGGCCCGGATGTTACGGCCTGATCCGGCGTGTCACATTAAAGTGTTTTAGCGTAAACCGTGTTTTCATTGAAAACCCTTCTTAAAATAAAAGATACCTTAACTACCTTTTTTTTTTTTAAAAAACTCCTTTCAACCATTTGTTTAAAATATATAATTTTATGAAAACATGTCATTTTAAAATGGAGTTGCGGAAACGTAGAAGAGACATACTATGGATGAAGAAACCATGCTCAACTTCTTATAATCATGTCACATAAAAATAATAATCCAAATAATAACCAAATGGAAAGCCTTGTTACAATCCAGTTTGAAATCACTTAATAACCAGAAACTTATATGCTTTAAAATGAAAAAAAAACAAATCTAAATTGTCTTGCTAGCTGGCCACCCAGAGTCCCTCCAAACATCGAACCTTCTACTGAGCATCACCTGAAAATAAAATAAAAAGGGGGTGAGTTTTCGCAAACTCAGTGTGTACAAACCTTGACGAAAACAAGCATTCAAAAGTCATCATACATCAAACATGCAACGCAATGCAGTGCAACCCACCCCAATAATCCAACCGGTACACTTCTGCTCCGTCCTCCTTTTCACAACCTGTGGGGATATAAATATGGACCCACCCAACCGATACACATCAATGGTAGCCCAGTTTCGGAACTACCCAAGTTGCAGCAAGTTGGCCTATTCACAACCCAAGTCCATGGAATCGCCCATGGGCCTCAGGCAACCTATCGGTCTCCCCCTTATGAGTATTCGCACACTCACAAGACTACCGTAGCCAAACTTTTGGCTTTTTCGCATTTCGGCCTTTCGGCATTTCAACGTTTGCCGATCTACTAGTGTGTGCAGTGTAAGTACACACCTGGTAAGCAAGCGTGATGCGATCTTCTTAGCCCCAAACCTTGTGCGATAAGTATAACAGCCCCTTCTTAAATCCCTAACCATGATCAACTCTTAGATCTGCACCAATCGTAACTATTAAAACAGAATAATAGGTGACTCGTATCCGACACAAGTCCCCTTACCTTAACTATGAACAATCGGCCACCTTAGCCAAAGGGAGAGGGATACTTACCAAAATCGCGAACACCTAAAGAGTAATTTTGGCAGAGAGCTAAGATCCGAGATCCGATACTAATTCCCTACCATAGTCGATTAGAAAGAGTAAGGGACAATATTTGATACTTAGCAAAGAAAATTGATTGGAAGAGTAACACTTACACTAGATTTGGTCAAAGAGTATTCAGCTCTAGAGATCTGAATGGCACAATTGTTTATTCGGCACCAAGGGAGAGAGGAAGAAGAATCGGCTAAACCCAAAAGTGAAACAAAGAATTAGCACAAGAAAAATAAAAAGGAGAACAAAGGTTTTTGGCTTTTAAAGAAATCGGCAAAAAGAAAAGGAAGAAAACAAAAGGGTTTTCAGCTTTTAGGCAAAAGGGTTTTCGGTAACAGGGTGAAGAAAATTTGGCACTAGCCTGGCAACCCTGCATTCAGAACTTATTTATAGCCCTTATAGCCGAATTACCTGGCCCTCAGTTCCCCATTTGGCTCCATCACTTCCCCCTTTTCATCTCATTATTTTTCTCCCTGATAACCCCTTGATCCTATCCTTAATTTTCTCTCCTGAACACTTCCCTTGGAGTTCACTTTCACGCCACTACCATCTTTCTGGAAGGCCAAAATTAAACTTCTAAAAACACTAAGCTAGGATTCGAAACTTGGACCTCCTTGCTAGCTATTAACACCACCTCCCTATACCCTATGTGGTGTCACTTAGCCACTCCACCACTAGGCCTTTTTTATGCTATTTCCCCCTAACTTTATTTAAAAGCCCAACTACTTGCCATCCCTGATTCTTTTAATAATTAAATTATAATTTCTTCTACCCTTTAATTCAACTCACACCTTAACCAAGACCTACTAAAATTATCGCTTAGCTAGGAATATTAAACACAATTTTTATCAAAATCGAAAACAAAGAAAGTTCAGGATTTCGGGATTTTTGGGTTTCGAGATTTTTGGGTTTCAGGGTTTTTGGGGCATTACGACTCTACCCTCTAAAAAAATTTTATCCTTGAAATTCCCAACTACTAACATAGATTACCACATCATACTTCCGTTGCACACTCTAATTCCAACTTAGGTAAATAGCACTCGATGGGTAAGTACGTACCATTATTCGCCTCTAGAGCGTCTCTATCCTCTTGACGACGTGCTGCATAGACCAAAGCTGGCTGCCTCGCCTCAGCATGACCAGCACTTCTGCCTGGTGCTCTACAACCCCTTGTCGACTGAGCACCACCTCGGCCCACGTCTGGCACCTGTCTCGACATTCTAGGGCAATTCCTGATCCTATGCTCTTTAAATCCACAAGCTAAACAAGCTCTCGTCCTCTTTCAACACTTGCCTACATGACTTTTCCCACAATCAGCACAAGGTCGCACCCCTGGATTAATAGCAGGGGGCTCTGCTCTAACTAGCTCATTAACTCTGGCCCTAGCCCTAGGCCTCTATTCAACACCAGGAGTCTCAACCTCCCTCATGTTCTTACCCCTTTCTTTTTCCTGATTTAAGCACTCAGTACGCTTAACCTCCTCCGTTATCTTTGCTTTCTCCACCAATTCTAAGAAAACTCGTTCCCTTTGTGGAGCTATCAACACCCTAAGGCTATCTCCAATTCCATCCTCAAACCTCACGCAACATTCATACTCCGTTGCCACCATTACTCTCGTATACCTACTAAGGCGTAGAAACTCCACCTCATACTCTGCCACCGATTTGTTCCCTTGGGTCAAATTCAGGAACTCTTTCCTTCTAGCATCCACATAGCTTGCACCCACATACTTCCCTTGAAATGCAGTTTTGAAAAACTCCCAAGTGACCCGCTCCGGTTGGGTGCCTTCCTTCACCGTCAGTCACAACTGGTAGGCTTCTTCCCTAAGTAGTGACATAGCTCCTTTTAACTTTTGTTCCGATGAATAATCTAGGTCCTCCATTATCCTTTCAGTGGCCTCCAACCAATATTCTGCCATATTAGAAGCCACGCCAGACACACCCTTGAAGATCTCGGCCCCTTTCGAACAAAGTCACTCCGGAATGGACCCCCGATTCCTGCTGCCATTATTGGGCCCAGCCATCCTTTCCAAAATCCTCAGCATTGCCTGCGACAATGCATCTTCTCCTGCGGCCCGATCATACGGTCCATTCCCAGCCACAGGTGAGGCCAGAGCCTCTTTTACTCCAGTATCGGGCGTATGGCCCGATGCCGACGATTCAGCCCTAACACTTCTGCTGCCTCGGTTACGGCCTCTCGCACCTCTTCTAGCACTCATCGTCAATTCACGTATTATCTGGATTTAGTTAGTTTTCATGATTAAACCGATGTTTTATGAAAGTATTTAAAGAGAAGATTTTTTTCGAAAATCCTCTACAGTTTCAAGTTCCTGCGGGCTTTGGTTCCATTCTAACAAGATCATCTAAAGTAGCCCTTTAACTATCTACTGTATAACAATTAAAACAAACTTTAGAATAAGAATACTTATTTAGTTCGACGTCAGAGACTCGATGTGCCGCTTAGCAAGACTTCCCTTTTTTTTTTCCAAAATATTGTGATTCAATCAGATTTTTTTTAAAACACAAAAAGAAACCAAGTAATAAGGCCCAATTCACAGCCCGAGTTTTACAACTTGGGCTCTACCACTGTAACACCCCAAACTTGGCCTGGAAGTTACGGCCTGATCCGGCGTGTCACATTGAAGTGTTTTAGCGAAAACCATGTTTTTTATTGAAAACCCTTCTTAAAATAAAAGAAACCATAACTACCTTTGTTTTAAAAAAAAACTTCTTTCAACCATTTTTTTAAAATATATGATTTTATGAAAACATGTCATTTTAAAATGTAGTTGCGGAAACATAGAAGAGACACACTATGGATGAAGAAACCATGCTCAACTTCTTACAATTACGTCACATAAAAATAATAATCCAAATAATAACCAAATGGAAAGCCTTATTACAATCCAGTCTGAAATCACTTAATAACCAGAAACTTATATGCTTTAAAATGAAAAAAAAAACAAATCTAAATTGTCTTGCTAGCTGGCCACCGAGAGTCCCTCCAAACATCAAACCTTCTATTGAGCATCACCTGAAAATAAAATAAAAGAGGGGGTGAGTTTTCGCAAACTCAGTGTGTACAACCCTCGACGAAAATAACCATTCAAAAGTCATCATACATCAAACATGCAATGCAATGCAGTACAACCCACCCCAATAATCCAACCGGTACACTTCTGCTCTGTCCCCCTTTTCACAACCTGTGGAGATCTAAATATCGACCCACCCAACCGATACACATAAATGGTAGCCCGGTTGCGGAACTACCCAAGTTGCAACAAGCTGCCAATCACATATTGGGCTTAAAAGCCGTCGGTGGATCCACGATTGTCAAGCAACCATGCGACCCTCATATACTCCTTCTGTTCCATAATTCCCACCCCATATGTAACCTAAGCAGAACATCATATGTATGCATGTCACATCCATAAAACTTACATTCAACACCTAGGTGTATTTTGGTCATTTTTGCCCTTAGGGGCATTTCGGTAATTTTCCCTTAATTATGGTTTCTATTTACCTTGGCCCGTTAACAAGTCCCGCGAGCTAAGATGAACGAATACTATGCACCAGGTAGGATTCCAGAGAAGAGGAGCTGAGTCATTAAGACTGCTTAAGTACCAAGCTCTCCCTAGATCCAATCCTAGACATGCATATACCCGTTGCCACACCTTAACTCTATGACTTGTCCACGGTCGCAATATATTAATTAAGTTTTATGTGGTTATCATATACTAAGCCTAAAACCCCTACATACATGTAAATGGTCCTCTTGGCCCAATCTCATACATATGGCCCATCAGGCCCAATTCACATTCATATGGCCCATCAAGCCCAATTCACGTTCATATGGCCCATTCGGCCCAATTCACGTTCATATGGCCCATTCGGGCCAATCTCATTTATATGGCCCATCCGGCCCAAATCACATTATATTCATGCTCACATACAAATTTCCTATCACATAGCAACGCTTATCAAATTTTTCCCTTTATAGGCCCAACAGCTCATCGAGCCCATTTAGCCCATTCTGACCCACTTGGCCTACTCACAACCCAAGTCCATGGAATCGCCCATGGGCCTCAAGCAACCTATCGGTCTCCCCCTTAAAAGTATTCACGCACTCGCAAGACTACCGTAGCCAAACTTTCGACATTTTGACTTTTCGGCATTTCGGCTTTTGCCATCTACTAGTGTGTGCAGTGTAAGTACACACCTGGTAAGCAAGCGTGATGCGATCTCCTTAGCCCCAAACCTTGTGTAATAAGTATAACAGCCCCTTCTTAAATCCCTAACCACGATCAACTCCCAGATCTGTACCAATCTTAACTATTAAAACAGAATAATAGGTGACTCGTATCCAACACAAGTCCCCTTACCTTAACTATGAACAATCGGCCACCTTAGCCAAAGGGAGAGGGATACTTACCAAAATCGCGAACACCTAAAGAGCAATTTCGAAAGGGAGCTAAGATCCGAGATCCGATACTAATTCCCTACCATAGTCGATTAGAAAGAGTAAGGGACAATATTCGATACTTAGCAAAGAAAACCGATTGGAAGAGTAACACTTACACTAGATTCGGTCAAAGAGTATTCGGCTCTAGAGATTTGAGTGGCACAATTGCTTATTCGGCACCAAAGGAGAGAGGAAGAAGAATCGGCTAAACCCAAAAGTGAAAAAAAAAATCGGCACAAGAAAAATAAAAAGGAGAACAAGGGTTTTCAGCTTTTAGAGAAATCGATAGAAAGAAAAGAAAAAATACAAAAGGGTTTTCGGCTTTTAGGGAACAGGGTGAAGAAAATTCGGCACTAGCCTGGTAACCCTGCATTAAGAACTTATTTATAGCCCTTATAGCCGAATTACCTGGCCCTCAGTTCCCCATTTGACTCCATCACTTCCCCCTTCTTCTCCTTGATAACCCCTTGATCCTTTCCTTAATTTTCTTTCATGAACACTTCCCTTGGAGTCCACTTTCACACCACTACCATCCTTTTGGAAGGCCAAAATTAAACTTCTAAAGACACTAAGCTAAGATTCGAACCTTGGACCTCCTTGTTAGCTATTAACACCACCTCCCTACACCCAATGTGGTTTCACTTAGCCACTCCACCACTAGGCCTTTTTGATGCTATTTTCCCCTAACTTTATTTAAAAGCCCAACTACTTGCAATCCCTGATTCTTTTAATTAAATTATAATTTCTTCTACCCTTTTAATTCAACTCACACCTTAACCAAGACCTACTAAAATTATCGCTTAGCTAGGAATATTAAACACAATTTTTATCAAAATCGAAAATAAAGAAAGTTTGGGATTTCAAGATTTTTGGGTTTCAGGATTTTTGGGTTTCGGGATTTTTGGGGCATTACATCTAACTTTGTTTTCGAAATGTTTGATCTGTCAGCAAGTTAAAGCTGAACATTAGGTGACATCTGGTCTGTTACAATATATTATGATTCCGTAGTGGAAAGGGGATAAAGTGACGATGGATTTTGTTTCGGATTTGCCCTATCTCCGAGAAAGAAAGATGTTATCTGGGTTGTAGTGGATCGATTGACGAAATCAGCTCATTTTATTTCAGTACGATCTGATTACTCGCTTGATAAATTAGCTGAGTTATATATTTCTGATATTGTGAGACTACACGGGCTGCCATTGTCTATTGTGTCAGATAGAGATTCGAGATTCACTTCACGATTTTGGAAGAAACTGTAAGAGGCTTTAGGTACGAAATTGCATTTCAGTACTGCTTTTCACCCTCAGACTGATGGTTAATCCGAACAGATTATTCAGATTCTCGAGGATATGTTAAAATGTTGTATTCTTGAGTTTGAAGGTACGTGGGAACAGTATTTTCCATTGATTGAATTTGCGTACAATAATAGTTTTCAATTGAGTATTAAAATGGCACTGTATAAAGCCTTATATGGTAGAAAATGAGGTACACCTTTGTATTGGACTGAGCTCAGTGAGAATAAGATTCACGGGGTTGATTTAATAAAAGAGACTGAACAGAAAGTGAAAGTAATTCGAGATAGTTTGAAAACAGCTTCCGATCGTCAAAAATCTTATGTAGATTTGAAACGAAAAGATATTGAATTTGAAATTGGCAAAAAAGTATTTTTGAAAGTGTCTCCGTGGAAGAAATTACTTCGATTTGGCAGAAAAGGTAAGCTAAGTCTGAGGTTTATCGGGCCATATGAGATTACCGAGCATATTAGGTCGATTGCTTATAGATTGTTGTTGCCACCAGAGCTAGAAAAGATTCATGATGTGTTTCACGTATCAGTTCTTTGACGATACAGATCTGATCTTTCACATGTAATTCCTCCGTCTGAAATTGAGATTCAGTCTGATATGACCTATATAGAAGAACCGATTCGTATAATATCTCGTGAGGTTAAAGAATTACGAAATAAGAAAAATTCGTTAGTTAAAGTTATGTGGCATTGACACGGTATTGAAGAGGCCACGTGGGAGCCTGAAGATGCTATGAGACAGCAATATCCAGATTTGTCAACGGTAAGAATTTCGGGGACGAAAATCCCTAAGGGGGGAGAGTTGTAACAGCCCGATTTAGACCCTAGTCGGAATAGTGGTTTCAAACCAAAAATCTGAGTCAGAAAAATATTTTTATATTATTTTCCGTGCCTATTATATGTGAATTAGTATGTGTGAAAATTTCGTATGAAAATTTAATCGTTTGTGTGCTCGATTTGATAAAAGGACCTAATCGCGTAAAATGTAAAACATGTGTTCTATTTGCTAAAGTGCCCATTTGCAATGTCTTTATAATTTTGAAGCCCTTATGTTTTTATTTGACCATTGAACATATGATTGGACATTAATGGCCGTAATATAATGGTTTATTAATGTTTTTGTTCAATGGTAAAACGGTAAAATGTTTATTAATGTTAATTAAAATAAACAAAAGCATGAAAATTTTCCATTATCATCCATGTTTGCCAAAAATTGAAGAACAAAATAAAAGAAAAGAGCTTGCTAGGGTTCGGCACATTGATTTGGTGATTTAGGTATGGTTTTTGATATGTTTTCGATAATTTCTACGTTTTTGTAATCGTTGCTTTGTATACTATAAAGCCCATGTCTCAATTTCTGATTTTGTTGATGATTTTGAGTTATGCCATTGATGAAACTATGAGTTTTATAAAGTTTGATGATAGTAAATGGAATACATGTGTTAGATTACTAAGCTTTGTCTTTGAGTTTTTGATGAATTTGAGTAATTTTGGCTAAATTGTAAAAATGAGATTTTGAAGGACTAAAATATGAAATAAATGGAACATATGGATTCGGTTTAACATGGGTACATGAAAATTACGTGTATTTTGTGATTTTGTGAATTAAGGACTAAAGTGTTAAAATGTGAAAATGTGAGGGCTAATTTGTAAATTTCCCTAAATGTGTGTTTGTGGATTAATTTGAATGATTTAGTGAATAAAAGAGTTAAATTTTAATTTATGTAGATCAAGAACAAAAGAAAACAGAATTAGATCGGGGGAAGTCAAAAATCGTTGAGTAGCTGATTCTATCTATTCGAATACGTACGAGGTAAGTCGATATACAAATAAATGTATTTTGAATTGAATTACTATTGATTATATGCTTGAGAACAATGTGAATGAAAATATGTGTCGAGAATGAGATATCCTAGAAAGTATCAACAAAGTTCCGACATCTGAAAAGTCTCGTACGAATCATATGAATAGTCAGCGACAAAACGGATGATATTGTCTATAAATAGAAGTACGTCTTGTTCATTAACATCTCGGAAATATTCCGCCATAGTCAGGGCAGTCAATCCAACTCTCATACGAGCTCTTGGCGGTTTATTCATCTGACCGTAGACTAAAGCCACTTTTGATTCCGCAAGATTTTGTTCATTAATTACTCCAGATTCTTTCATTTCCATGTAAAGATATGTGTTTTCATGTAAGACCATGTCTAGGACATTGGCATCGACTTATGATTTATGTGTAAGACCACGTCTGGGACATTGGTATCGTATTCGATTTCGTGTAAGACCCTGTCTGGGACAGTGGCATCGATATTTGATTACGTGTAAGACCACGTCTGGGACGTTAACATTGTACGAGCTTTCTAAGCTATCCATATATCCTTATGATTCTGAACAGTTCAACGGGAATTCTAAGAAAGGAATGATTATATGAAATGTGTATTTGATTCAGGTACATTTGAAATGTATACTATGTTTGAAAATAAAAGGTAAGTATATGTACAAGTGATGATATATGTGTAAAGGAATTGGGAATATGTGAAATGTATATGAACTATGTGGTTTGAGATAGTATTTAGTCATGGAGTATATGTAATTGATAATGCTTTCATGTTTTAAATAATAAGTTTATTTGTATATGGCTTACTAAGCTTTTGAAAGCTTACTCTATATGCTTTTCAACTGTTTTATAGATATCGAAGCTACTGGGAGTTTGGGGATCGTTGAGGATTATCACCACACTATCAAACTCTATTTTGCTACAGTTTGAAAGTGTAAATATTGAAGTATAGCATGTATAGGCTAGAAGTTTGTGATTATGTTTAGTAATGTGTATATTTAGCTATGTGATATGGCTTAATTATGGTTGCACATATGGTTTGATTTTGGTATGTAAAATGTGATGCAAATTATGCCTATGTAATGTGTTCATGAATGACCAAATGAAATGGTCAATGTTGGTAAGTTTTGGTATGTGAGTATTTGAGAAATTGGTAAGTTTATGGCATGAAATTAAATGAAGTAAATTAATGTTATGAAACATAGTTTTGGTATGAATTTGAATTATGATTTGGCATGATTTTGGTATGGTTATAAGTATGAATTTGGTTATTTATGATATGGCATGAATAGTGTATGTTTTGGTGTATGAAATGGTTTAAAATATGATGCTTTAGATGCCTAATTGTTGCTTGTAAGTTTGACCCTTAATGGGTGGCAATTTGGCCTTGCAAATGGTCTATATTTGCCCACACGGGCGTGTGTCTTGGCCGTGTCCTTCAATGTTTCTTTGTGATACAAGTCAGTCTCGAGCACGGTGTAGACACACGGGCGTGTCTGGTGGTCGTGTAAGGCATACAGCCTTGGCACATGGGCGTGTGTTGCCATTTCGAAGGGTACACTGGCTAGACACATAGGCGTGTGGTCAACCGTGTGACCCAAGTTAGTTTCAACCAAGGCTAAGGCACACGGGTGTGTCTCTGGACGTATGGATAAGTTAGTATTTATGCTCTGCTTTGCCATGGCTTAGACACATAGGCGTGTCTAATGCCGTGTGAGGTACACGGCCTGTTCACACGGGTGTGTGACCTGTACAACTTTGAAAAATGTATATGTTTCGAAAAGTTTTGTATGAGCTCGATTTAGTCCCGAACCCTTTCTAATGCATGTTTAAGGTCTCGATGACCTATATAAGGGACTCTATGATAATGTTTGATTATGATTGTGGATGATGTTTACGAATTGTGTGAAAAATGTTTCGGTTTGTCTGGTAACGCCTTTAACCCTAGTTTGGTGATGGATATGGGTTAGGGGTGTTACAAGGAGTCGTCACACTATCATAATATTTGTATGGCATGTATAGCTAGACTCGTACACATGCTACATTAGTCCCAGAACTGATTAAACCGTAGCTCTGATACCAATAAATGTAACGCCCCTTACCAGTATCCGACGTTGGGATAGGGTTCGAGGCATTACTAGACTTAAACGTAAACAAACATACAAAATCGAGCCATAAAATTTCATCCAAATTTAAAACTCTTCAATCACATGCAAATTGTCCCTTATAAGGGCTTACGAGGCCCTAAACATACATCAGAAGCGGTTCAGGACTAAACTGAGAATTTTCAGGACCTTTTCAATGCTTAGAAAATTTTCTTGTTTTGGAGAGTCACACGCCCATGTAAGTAGGCTGTGTGGTCACACACGCCAGTGTAAGTAGGCTGTGTAGTCACACACGCCGGTGTGGCTTGGGACACACCCGTGTCCTCAGCCTGTGTAACTCTCTGACTATGACGTCATCAACAAAATGAGCTCACAGGGCCACAGCACACGGGCGTGTGCTTAGGCCGTGTGGCGAATTAAATTCTCGAAATTAAGTGCAGACTACACACGGCCTGGGTACACGCCCATGCCCTAAGGCCATATCCTCCACACGGCTGAGCACACGGCCGTGTCTCTGCCCGTGTGTTTACTACTAGGCATTCTATTGCATTAATTAGGGTACAGGGGACATACGGCCGGATCACAAGCCCATGGGGCAGACCGTGTGTCACACACGACCTAGACACATGCCTGTGTGTCTAACCATGTGGACAATTTCTAGGTTATTTTCCAAGCCATTTGCCACCCTTGAACACTCACCTACCTACACTATCTTCATGGCATGCAACATGGCACCTTTAGTTACTCAAGCATTCACATACATGGTTAATTTATAACTTGGTAGTGTCAACATATCACATACTTAAACCATTAGGCTTTTATATGGCATTCCACACCAATTTCATATCTATTCATCATTATACCACATTTATTGTCATACTCATTAATCATATTTCATACATTAAATATACATGCCCTCCATCACATTCCTTAACATAATAAACCACAAGCAACCACAGAAAGTATAACACATTTGTATATATGAACAAATGATTAGGGTTACAATCCAAATAATCAATATGAGCCACCTCTCATGGCCATATACAAAATGAATCACAATACTATCATGAGCCAACACATTTGGCTAATCAATATGACACATAACAAAAAGACCAAGTCCCTATACATGCCATACTCAAAATGTTGAGACTAACTATACCCAATATTCAATTGATAGTGTGATTGAAAACTCTGACGTCCTCCGATCCCCGAGCTAGCTTGGGGACATTACAAAAAAAGAAGAAGGGGGCAAGCTTTAAAGCTTAGTAAGTTCACATGCAAATAATAAGCAACATAAATCATACAACTAACATAAGGCAAAGTTTCATAAATGTCATCAAGTCTCATAAGCGTAACTTTCTCATATGCATTTTTACCACATGTTCATAGCATACTGAGATCTTTAATCATAAGCTTATGTACATACCTATACCAACTTGCATATAATACTTACTTTTTCGTCTTTGACGTGTTCATTAAGATTACCCATGGAACTTCTCTTTGAACTACCTGTTGAACACTTGGAATACTATCGGATGCATCAGAATCTCACACCTAAGTGCCCCATATGTAGCCAACGCTACCTTATATCACATATCACATTTTGCTCGCTTTCGAGCTACTCACGAGTTTGTTCTCACAAGCTAACGGTCAGGATGTAGCTACACGGTTGCTCACACAAGCTGTCAGGTATCCGCAACACATAGCAGACTACCCAGCCACCGGTAAAACATACAGGACCCGTACCCGGAACTCCAAAACATGTGTAACATATATCATGAATTCAGACCACAACTCATGAGCTCAGATCACATAGTTCCTAGTGACATGTCACTTGTATTCTAAACTATTCCTATGGTTCAAATGGGATTCTTCAATACCACATTTCTGTTGAGCTTGCTCATAATGTCGATTTCAATATCCATAACACCAATCACATACTCATGGAATAATCAAAGCATAATTCATAATAAAATTTAAGCATTAACACATGGTACAACATCACATTAATTATATATATACTTACCATACATGCAATATTAAAGCATTTAAAGTATGGTACGTGTTGCATAATTTGCAGATTAACTTACCTCGGTACAAAATGATAGAAACGAGTCTAATCCTCGTAAACTTTGTTTTTCCCCCGATCAATACCCGAATCACATTTTTCTTGATTTATAATGTCAAATTTAACTTGTTCAATACATACATTGTTTGAATTGACCCATAATTCATGCTTTCCTAGAATTACCTTTTTACCCTTAACTTTTCACTTATTTACACTTTAGTCCCTAAGCTCGTAAAATTAAATGCATGCATTTTCTTGGTTACCTAAGCCTAGCCAAACCTATACCATGCTCATATCAGCCCACATTTTCCTTTATTTCACATTTTTAGTACTCACTTTTACATATTTTACAAACAAGTCCTTTTTAGGTGTTTTCACTAAAAATCACTTAGTAAAAGATGTTCATCACACATCAAACTTTCATAATCTTCCATTAATCATCAAAATACAAACATGTCACACATGGGTCCAATTTTTCACATGAACCCTAGCTCAAAATATGGCTAGAAATGGATAGATCATGTTTCAAGGACTTTAAAAATGCAAAGAATATAAAAAACGAGGCTTGGGAGCACTTACAACCAAGCTTGAAAAGTTGAAAACCTTAGCTATGGAACCCTTGAAAATTTCGACACATTAAGAGGAAGATGGGCACAATTTTTTACTTGATTTTTCCCTTTTTATTCTTTTATTTACCAAATGGCAAAAATACCCTTAAGGCATTTCTTTCCAATTTTTCCTAGTCATGCCCATTTTTGTCCAAAATTTTAGAACTTGGTCAAATTGCTATTTAAGGACCTCTAATTAATAATCCAATGCAATTTCATGCTTGAAGCTTCTAGAACACAAGTTTTGCAATTTATTCAAATTAGTCCCTAACTTCAAATTGGACGCTTTAGGCATAGAATTTCTTTATGAAAATTTCACACAACCATGCAATCATATCATGGACCATCAAATAATCATAAAATAATTATTTCTATTTTTGATTTTTGATCTCAAAATCACTATTCTGAGTTGACCCTAATTTGGGTTGTTAAACCTTGCATGTAAGTGAAATTTTGTCTCATTTTTAATGATTTTTATATTTTTAGGATCGTTGTAGCTTAATCTAGCTAACTGGGGACTAATTTGCATAATGATTGAATGTATAAAGTTTTACCATGAGTACATTTTAGTTGTTTGTGAAGTTTAATTTAAGAAAATGAATTCTTGTTGCTAGATAAACAATTTTTGTTAAGTGATTTTTGATAAATTTGTCAATTAGGGGTTAAATTGAAAATTGTAAAATATCATGGTGTAAATTGTGAATTAATGAAATGTGTGGGCTATTATAATGTAGTATGATATTCGACTAGGCTTAGATAGGGAAGAGATTGCATGAATTTCAATTTACGAGCCTAAGGACTAAATTGTAAAGAAATCAAAAGTATATGGGCAAAATGGTAATTTTGCCAATACATATTTTTTGATTGAATTGAATAGAATGATGTTTGAATTAGTTAAATTTGATTATATATATCAAGAAAAGCAACTTATGGATTTAGATTGGGGAAAAGATAAAGTGTTGGATTAAGCGATCGTTTTCTCCGTGCGAGTTTAAGTTCGTGGACTCGAACTTAATTTTATTTATAATTAATATTTAAATTAAGTATTGCTAAATTAGCTCTTGGTATAAAATGTATGCATATTATTGAATTAATGTAAGGAAAATAAATGAGGAATTTGTGGAAGTAAATAATTGTACAATCGTCGATATATTCGACTAGTGCTGGGCGCAATCTTTGTCAGCTTGTCTGACTAGTGTTGGGCACACAACCGTCGATTTATCCGACTAGTGTTGGGTGTAGTTATCGTTGGTTCATCCAACTAGAGCTGGGCTCACAATTAATATCGTTGGTATACCCGACTAGCACTGGGTGCAAATATTGTTGGTTTATCCAGCTAGAGCTGGGCTCATATGCAATACTGTCAGTTAATCCAACAAGCGCTGGGCGCAACCTCTTCTGGGGTTTGCCGCTAGGCACCAGGTGCCATGTCGCTAATAGATCTTGCAATAAGGTTACTTGAATTATCGAAAGAACTGAAATCTTATTTGGTTAAGTTATAATTTCATATTAATATTGATTGTTCTTGTGTTTAGCTAATAAATGGAACCTATTAATGGTAAACTGATTTATATGTTGCAGGTTAGATAAACAGTAGAATCGGACTCGGCATCCCGTAAGAATCCCGTACTCAATGTTGGTGACGTTTCCTTTTGTGTTTTTGGTATGTATCTAGGATACAAATTTAATGATAGCGTCCCTTTTGCTTAGTGAGCTCTAGGGTATATGATTTTGTAAGTGTAAATAATTGTAAATACATGTTTAAAGTCTTATGCTATATTGAAAGTAATGTTTGCTTAAATGAATTGGTCATTTTGGTGATTTATCTAGATTGTTTATTTAATAGGTAAAGTAGAATTAATTCTTGTCACTTGGGTTGTGAATTGGATAGGAATGATACATGTAGGTTGTGCATTTAGCAAATTCAATGGTTGCATGTGATGATGTTACATGTTTTAAGTTTGATTTTGGGTTGGTTTGAATGCCTATTATATCATGATCATACGTATATTGTTGAATATATGTTGGTATCAATTTAGGTGAGAAATATGGCCTAGAAAATGGTCTATTTTTGTCCACACGGGCAGAGACACGGGCATGAGTCTCAGCCGTGTGTCAGGTGACATGGTCGTGTGTCCCTTGTAACTTTTAATGAAAGCAAGTCAGTAGCCTCACACGACCTAGCACACGAGCGTGTGACTTGACCATGTGACATAAGTTAGTATACCCTCCAGTTTTCAAACGGCCTAGAACACTGGCGTGTGGCTTGGCCGTGTGTCACAAGTCAGTATGCTCATCATTTTTCACACGGCCTAGCGCATGGGCGTGTGGTTTGGCTGTGTGACCCAAGTCAGTAAGCTCATTAGTTTGGACACGGGCTAGGACATGGGCGTGTGTCCCCATTTCGAATGCCTACATGGAATAAGACACGGGCATGTGTCCCATGCACTTTTGAAAAATTTCCATGTTTTCCAAAAAAATTCTTGAGTACTCGGTTTAGTCACGACTTGGTTTTAATGTCTATTTTGGGCCTCAAAGGTTCATATTAGGGACTATATGAATGAATTTGATTAGTTTCTAAAATGAATGTGTTATAATAATGAAATGTCTGTTTGTTTAATTGTAAGCCTGGTAATGCTCCGTAACCCTGTTCTGACATCGATTACGTGTAACACCCCTAACCCTTATCCATCTTCAGAACAAGGTTTCAAAGCATTACCGGACTTTTCAGATCAAATACAAATATCTCATATCATTTAACATACATATCAGGAACTATTCATAAATGTTTCATATTGTCCCTTGTATAAGCCCTCGAGGCCTAAAATACGCATTAGAAATAAATCAGGACTAAACCGAAAACTCAAAGAATTTTTTGTAAAACTTCAAAAAAAATTTAGGTGCAAGGGACAGACGCCCATGTGGCCAGGCCGTGTGGGCATTCGATGTGAGGCACATGGCCGTGTCCCAGCCTGTGTCCATGCCCGTATAACTCTTTGACTTGGGTCACATGGCCAAGCTACACGCCCTTGTGCCAGGCCATATGATATAAAATTAAGGTGCAGGGGTGAGGATTCTATTTCTCAATTTTAAGGATGCAGGAAACACACGACCAGACCACATGCCCATGTGCTTAGCCTTGTGTCACACACGGCTGAGGCACATGCCCGTGTCTCTGCCTGTGTGGACAAAAATAGGCCATTTTAAGGCCATATTTCTCATCCATTATTGATTTCAACCTAAACACCTCAAATTTCATACTTATAGGCCATAACAATGCCGTCAAAACAACCAATTCCTATCTCTAATATTGTTATATTATCACATATATCCTAACATTCTAATTTACCACATTAGTTAATTCACTTATATACCTATAAGTCATCCATCACCTAACTACTCCAAACACTATCAAACATGATTAAACCATACATATATAAGTTGATTGAGAATATAAACAAAATGTAATTCTTAACATTTACACAAATCAATCCAATCCTATACATGCCATATAAACCATAATATGCATTGCGAAAACTACTAAAACAAGTTGGATAGTGTGGCTTGTTGTGTTGATCCAATCTCCTGACCTCACGTTAATCTACAAGAACATTAAACAACACAAGTTAACTTAATGAAGCTTAGTAAGTTTGATGGCTTTAAACATAAATCTTGAGTACTCGGTTTAGTCACGACTTGGTTTTAATGTCTATTTTGGGCCAGAAGGTTCATATTAGAAACTATATGAATGAATTTGATTGGTTTCTAAAATGAATGTGTTATAATAATGAAATGTCTTTTTGTTTAATTGTAAGTCTGGTAATGCTCCGTAACCCTGTTTTGACATCGGTTACGTGTAACACCATTAACCCTTATCCATCGTCAGAACAAGGTTACAAAGCATTACCGGACTTTTCAGATCAAATACAAATATCTCATATCATTTAACATACATATCAGGAACTATTCATAAATGTTTCATATTGTCCCTTGTATAAGCCCTCGAGGCCTAAAATACGCGTTAGAAATAAATCGGGACTAAACCGGAAACTCAAAGAAAACTTTAAAAAAAAATTTAGGTGTAAGGGACAGACGCCCATGTGGCTAGGCCGTGTGGGCATTCGATGTGAGGCACATGGCCGTGTCCCAGCCTGTGTCCATGCCCGTATAACTCTTTGACTTGGGTCACACGGCCAAGCCACACGCCCGTGTGCCAGGCCATGTGATATGAAGTTAAGGTGCAGGGGTCACAAAGCCAAGCCACACACCCGTGTGCTAGGCCGTGTGTAAAAACCTGAGCATTTTATTTCTCAATTTTAAGGATGCAGGAGACACACGACCAGACCACATGCCCATGTGCTTGGCCTTGTGTCACACACGGCTGAGACACATGCCCGTGTCTCTGCCTGTGTGGACAAAAATAGGCCATTTTAAGGCCATATTTCTCATCCATTATTGATTTCAACCTAAACACCTCAAATTTTATACTTATAGGCCATAACAATGCCGTCAAAACAACCAATTCCTATCTCTAATATTGTTATATTATCACATATATCCTAACATTCTAATTTACCATATTAGTCAATTCACTTATATACCTATAAGTCATTCATCACCTAACTACTCCAAACACTATCAAACATGATTAAACCATACATATATAAGTTGATTGAGAATATAAACAAAATGTAATTCTTAACATTTACACAAATCAATCCAATCCTATACATGCCATATAAACCATAATATACATTGCGAAAACTACTAGAACAAATTGGATAGTGTGGCTTGTTGTGTTGATCCAATCTCCTGACCTCACATTAATCTAAACGAACATTAAACAACACAAGTAAACTTAATGAAGCTTAGTAAGCTCGATGGCTTTAAACATAAATCTTGAGCACTCGGTTTAGTCACGACTTGGTTTTAATGTCTATTTTGGGCCTCGAAGGTTCATATTAGGGACTATATGAATGAATTTGATTGGTTTCTAAAATGAATGTGTTATAATAATGAAATGTTTGTTTGTTTAATTGTAAGCCTGGTAATGCTCCGTAACCCTGTTCCGACATCGGTTACGTGTAACACCCCTAACCCTTATCCATCGTCAGAACAAGGTTACAAAGCATTACCGGACTTTTCAGATCAAATACAAATATCTCATATCATTTAACATACATATCAGGAACTATTCATAAATGTTTCATATTGTCCCTTGTATAAGCCCTCGAGGCCTAAAATACGCGTTAGAAATAAATCGGGACTAAACCGGAAACTCAAAGAATTTTTTGCAAAACTTCAAAAAAAAAATTTAGGTGCAAGGGACAGACGCCTATGTGGCCAGGCCGTGTGGGCATTCGATGTGAGGCACATGGCCGTGTCCCAGCTTGTGTCCATGCCCGTATAACTCTTTGACTTGGGTCACACGACCAAGCCACATGCCCGTGTGCCAGGCCATATGATATGAAATTAAGGTGCAGGGGTCACACGGCCAAGCCACACACCCGTGTGCTAGGCCATGTGCAAAAACCTGAGCATTCTATTTCTCAATTTTAAGGATGCAGGAGACACACGACTAGACCACATGCCCATGTGCTTGGCCTTGTGTCACACACGGCTGAGACACACGCTCGTGTCTCTGCCTGTGTGGACAAAAATAGGCCATTTTAAGGCCATATTTCTCATCCATTATTGATTTCAACCTAAACACCTCAAATTTCATACTTATAGGCCGTAACAATGCCGTCAAAACAACCAATTCCTATCTTTAATATTGTTATATTATCACATATGTCCAAACATTCTAATTTACCACATTAGTCAATTCACTTATATACCTATAAGTCATCCATCACCTAACTACTCCAAATACTATCAAACATGATTAAACCATACATATATAAGTTGATTGAGAATATAAACAAAATGTAATTCTTAACATTTACACAAATCAATCCAATCCTATACATGCCATATAAACCATAATATGCATTCCGAAAACTACTAGAACAAGTTGGATAGTGTGGCTTGTTGTGTTGATCCAATCTCCTGACCTCACGTTAATCTACAAGAACATTAAACAACACAAGTAAACTTAATGAAGCTTAGTACGTTCGATGGCTTTAAACATAAATCTTACCGAACCTACTGTAACACATTAATTTAAATAAATTCATTCAATGTAATTTCCCTATCAAACACAACTTCAATAGATGAATACACCTATTTCAGACCAATACCAATAATAACAATAAGTCTTCCAAAATCAATTTCATATGTCACTTACCAAATCTTACTGAATTAGAGAACGGCTTACGGATATGAGTACATCGTTTTCAGAAGCCCAAAGGCTGAACAAAAGCACATAAGTGCTAAACAGAAGCCCATAAGGGTTGAACAGAAGCTCATAAGAGCTGAACTGAAACCCATAAGGGTTAAACAGAAGCTCAAAAGAGCTAAACAAAAACCCATTAGGGTTAAACAGAAACTCATATGAGTTAAACAGAAGCTCATGAGAGCTAAACGGAAAGTAAACACAAAAGTTCGCAACAAATGCTAAACCTCGGTTTACTTGGGTAATTTTGTCGTCAAGTCCTTCTTTGCTGTCTTTCTCCACAGAACGATTGTACTAAATCTTGCATTCCATTCATTTTAAGCATTCAATTCAAAATTTATAATTTTAACAATATTTTACTTTCATCAATAGATATAAATAAATACACAATATCATTCATTAATTTAATATATAAATATTAAATTTTAACCATACGAACTTACCTGGGTTCAATTGTAAGATTTGTAATAGTTTAGGGACTATTATGCTAATTTCTCTTTTTCACAATTGTCTACGGGCTCTTAATCTAAAATATAAAATTACTCATTCTTTAGCACATATTTCAATTCCAATTCACTTCACAGCTAATACCCCTTAATTTTCAAAATTACACAATTACCCCATCTTTTTTACAATTTTTACAATTTAGTCCCTTACTAATTTTTCTATCAAATGAGCTATTTTTTCTCAATTGAAAATTTATCTAAATATTCTAGGCTATCATACAGCCCTTGGTAAACAAAATTTAATACCAAACCCTAATATTTAATCTTTTTACAATTTGGCCCTAAAATTTATATCTATCAAAATCACTTGATAAAATCATCATATAACAAAATTAAAGCTCTAAATACATGTTATTTTATCAAAAACATCTAGCATTCATCAATGGTAACTTTCAAAATTTCCAGTAAAATCAAAAACTAATGAAATAGATAGTTGGACCTAATTGTAAAAGTTTCAAAAACATAAAAATTTCAAGAAAAAAGGCAAGAATTGAACTTAATTGAAGAAAAAATATGAAAAAACCAGCTTAAGACTCTCCTATGGCATTTTAGAACAGACAATTGATGAAAATTTTCTAGAATTCTCTTGTAATTTCAATTTGTAAGTTTTAATTTCATAAAAATTACCATTTTGCCATCCATTTAATTTATTTTATTATTTCACAGTTACCTGCCCCCCACACTTTTATTTAGGCATATTTTCCCCTTAAGTCCTCCTTTTTTACCAATGAAGCCATGTAACCACTATTTCTTATAATTCACAAGTTTTGCACCTTTTTCAATTTAGTCTTTTTTAATTAATTAACTACCAAAATGTTAAAATTTTCTAACGAAACTTTATTACTACCTTAATGACACTTCGTAAATATTTATAAAAATATTTACGGCTCGTTTTATAAAAGTGAGGTCTCGATACCTCGTTTTCTAAACTACTTAATCTAACAAATCCTTATAAAACACAAATTACTAATTCAAAAATTTTTATAAAATCACATTTGACTCGTAAATACTAAATAATAAAATTTACAAGCTTACTTGTTGGATTTGGTGGTCTCAAACTACTGTTTCCGACACTACTGAAAATCAGGCTATTACGTTATGAGTTAGGGGTGTTACATTTATTAGTATCAGAGCTTACAGGTTTAGTCAATTCTCAGACTAAATTGAGCTCGGAAGCGAGTCTAGAGAAACATGCCAAAGTCAAGTCGAGTTTGAGTCGGGATTGGATGTTGATAATTATATTTTTATTTATATTATAAAGATGTCAAATGATGCTAATAATGTAGTTGAGCAAGAAGTACATATTGGTGATGAATCCACCAGGGAGTTTGATGAATTTGAATCGACAACATCGAGCATTTGCGCTGAAGGTGTACGACGATCTAATACTAATAGTGGCCTAATTAAAGGGCAATATGATAATTATGTATTATAAGTTATAGCAGAAACTCTACAGAGGGTAGCAGGAGTCGCTCCACTCCCGATGACAACATCTGTGGCTAGACAAGCTCCTATTAAAGAACTAAGAAGATATGGCACTACCGAGTTTGCAAGAATAAAAGGAGTTGATACCTCAATGACAAAATCTTGGTTAGAGTCAACGACTCAAATTTTACAACAGTTAGAATGCACTCCCCAGAGAGCGTTATTTGTGCCGTTTCACTATTACAAAGAGAAGCCTGTACATGGTGAAAAATAGTTACGAGGCACGTTACTACAGAAGTAGCTGATTGGGAATTTTTCCAAGTAGAGTTCTAGAAGAAATACATTGGTGAGCTTTATCTTGAATATAGGAAACAAGAATTTCTCATGTTAAAACAAGAGGTCAGGTTGATAGTAGACTATGAATAGGAATACTCGTGACTTAGCAATTATGCAAAGGAATTGATTCCAACAAAATAAGCAAATTGCAAACGCTATCTATGGGGATGCGGAATGAAATCTGGACTCAACTAGTAGCATTGAGAATTAAGGAGTTTGTGGACTTATCAAAACGAGCAAAGATAGTTGAGCAATTTCTAGGTTTATGCAAGAAAGTTAAACCTCCTCATGCTACGAGTAAACGATTTGGGAACTTTACTCCTTCTTCTGCATAAAAAGAAGTAAAGAATCATAGGAATTTGGGAAATCAACTGCAAGACCGAGCATGCTAATTAAAGTGTGAGACTGTCAACCTATGGTATCAGTAGGTAGTGTAAATAGACCGAATAGAGTTTCAGAGACGTAGGATTGCGAACATTGTAGAAAGAAGCACTGGGGAAAATACTGGAAATTAACAAAAGGTTGTTTCCATTGTGGGTCATTAGAACATTTTGCTAGAGAATGTCCGAAGCACGAAAATGATTTACAGAGAGCCATCTCAGCGGTGAGGGGCCGAGGGACGAGTAAAGGTGGATCGATTTCGAGGGGTGGATCAAGAAAAAGGGATGAAATAGTTACTCATAAGCCTGAGACCAGAGTACCGGCACGTGCTTATGTAGTGTGAACTCGTGATAAAAGAGATACTACCGATGTTGTAGTAGGTATTTTTCTTCTATTCTCCACACCTGTTTATACTTTAATAAATTCTGGTTCTTCTTATTTGTATGTCAATTCTGATATGGTTAAATCTGGGAATATGATTTATGAAATGTTGAAAGTAGCTATGTTTGTCTCAAGTCCCTTGGGTCAAACCGTATTAGTAGATCAAGTTTGTAAACGTTATCCTTTAGAGATTCAAAATTTAGTGTTTCTTGTAAATTTATTGATTATGCCTTTCGGTGATTTTGATGTAATTCTGGGTATGGATTGGTTGACCAAACATGGAGTGGTTCTGGATTGTCACAAGAAAAAGTTTTCGATTCAAGATAAAAAGGGGAAAGTCATAGATGTTTGTGGTTTTAAAATAAATGGGTCAAATCGAATTATTTCTTCGATGCAAGTAGATAAATTATTGAAGCAAGGTTGTGAAGCTTTCTTAGCATATTTTATTAACTCAAAAATGGGAAGCGAAGACATTAGTAATATTCGGACTGTTTGTGAGTTTTCTAACGAATTTCCTGAAGAATTGATAGGATTACTACCAGATAGAGAGGTTAAATTTGCAATCGAAGTGTTTCCTAGTACGGCTCCCTTATCTATAGCTTCGTATCGAATGGCTCTAACTGGGTTGAAATAATTGAAAGTTAAAATTTGTTGGAACGTGGTTTTATTCACTCGAGTAAATCACCTTCGGGAGCTCCAGTGCTATTTATTAAAAAGAAAGATGGTTTGATGCGACTCTGCATTGATTATCATCAATTGAACAAGTTGACAATTAAGAATCGATACCCCATTCTGCGTATCGACGACTTGTTGGATCAACTTAAAGGAGCTTCTGTCTTCTCCAAGATCAATCTAAGATCGGGATACTATCAGTTGAAAGTAAAGGATAGTGATGTACTGAAAATAATTTTTCGAACACGTTATGGTCATTATAAATTTTTAGTGATGCCCTTTGGATTGACAAATGCTCTAGCAGTGTTTATGGATCTAATGAACCGTATTTTTCAACCGTATCTTGATCGATTCATGGTTGTTTTCATTGATGATGTTTTTATTTATTCAAAATCAGAAGTTAAACAAGAACAACATTTACGAATTGTGTTACAAATGTTGCGAGAGAAACAATTGTTTAGGAAATTTAGAAAATGTGAATTCTGGTTAACCGAAGTGTTAGTCTTGGGACACGTGATATCAACGGATGGAATTCGAGTAGATCTGAAAAAAATTGAAGTAATTGTTCAGTAGAAAGCACTGAAGAATGTGTCGAAAGTTCGTAGTTTTATTGGTTTAGCCAGGTATTATTGAAGGTTTGTGAATAGCTTCTCCAAAATAGCGATGCCAATGAAAAAACTTCTCTAGAAAAATATGTAGTTTGTTTGGAATGAGAAGTGCCATGAGAGCTTTGATAAGTTAAAACAGTTATTGACAGAAGCACCGGTTTTAACTCTACCTGAGTTAGGAAGGGAATTCATGGTTTATAGTGATGCTTCACTAAGTGGTTTGGGCTACATTCTAATGCAAGAAAGAAGAGTAATTGCGTATGCATCTCGACAGTTGAAAACTCATTAACGTAATTATCCAATGCATGATTTGGAGTTAGTTGCGGTAGTTTTTGCTTTGAAAATTTGGAGACATTATCTATACGATGAGAAATGTCGTATATACACTGATCGTAAAAGTCTTAAATATCTCCTAACCCAAAAGGAGTTGAATTTAAGACAACAGCTGGATCGAACTTTTGAAAGATTATGACTGTGTTATAGATTACCATCCAGGTAAAGCTAATGCTGTAGCAGATGCATTAAGCAGGAAAGTGGTAGCTAATTTACGAGCAATGTTCGCTCGACTCAGTGTTAACTATGATGGCAGTCTTCTAGCCGAATTGAGAATCAAACTTGTATTATTCGATCAGATTAGAGAAGCACAGTTTTCGGATCATAAATTGTCAGAGAAAAGAAGAATGGTTCAAGATGAATCAATTAAAGATTTCAGCATTGATGATTGGGGTTGTTTATGATTTCGTAATCTAATATGTGTTCCTAATGTTGTGGAATTAAAAGAATTGATTTTACATGAGGCACATGATAATTCTTTTTCTCTACACCCAAGTGGAACAAAAATGTATCAAGACCTTCAAGAGTTGTATTGGTGGTCCGGCATGAAAAGAGAAATAGTGGAATTTGTGGCTAAATGTCTAACCTGTCAAAAGATCAAGGAGCAACTTCAAGTCCCCACGGGATTGCTTCAACCTATTTCTGTTCCTCAATGGAAATGGGAACGCATAACAATGGATTTCTCACTGGATTACCGATATCTCTAAATAAGAGGAATGTCATTTGGGTGACAGTCGATCATTTCACAAAGTCGGCTCATTTTATTGCGGTCCGAATGGATTGATCTTTTCAAAAGCTAGCTAAAATCTATATTTAAGAAATTTTCAAATTGCACAGCATACCTATGTCAATTATATCTGATCGGGATCCCTGATTCACTTTAGGATTTTGGAAGCAACTGCATGAATTACTCAGTACTAGGCTAAATTTTAGCACAGCTTTTCACCCTCAGACGGATGGACAATTTAAACATGTTATTCAAATTCTAGAAGACATGCTTCAAGCCCGTGTGATTGACTTTGAATCTAGTTGGGAACATTATTTACCTTTGTTCGAGTTCGTGTACAATAATAGTTTCCAATCAAGCATTCAAATGGGCCCTTACGAAGCTTTGTACTGTCGAATATGTAGAACACCTATATGTTGGTCTGACTTATGCAAGAAGAAAGTGATTAGGGTGGAGTTGATTCAAGAAACAGAAAATATGGTTAAAGTGATTTGAGACAGATTGAAAGCGGCTTCCGACAGCCAAAAATCTTACACAGATTTGGAACGTCGAGACATTGAATTCTCAGTAGGTGATAAAGTCTTTTTAAGAGTATCCCCGTGGAAGAAAGTTTTGTATTTCGAGAGAAAAGAGAAATTAAGCCCTCGCTTTATAGGTCCATATGAGGTCACAGAGAGAGTCGGACTTGTTGCATATCGACTAGCACTACCAGTAGAGCTACAGAAAATTCATGATGTTTTCCATATGTCAATGCTTAGAAGATATCGGTCTGATCCATCTCATATTTTATCACCAGAAGAAATTGAATTATAGTCTGATTTGACGTATGAAGAGGAACCTGTTGAAATTTTGGCCTGTGAGGTAAAAGAATTACGTAACAAACAAGTCCTATTAGTAAAAGTCCTTTGGCATAGCCATAATGTCAAGGAAGTGACGTGGGATTCGGAAGAAACAGTAAGGTCGCAATACCTTTACGTCTTTTTAGGTAAATTTCAGGGACGAAATTTCTTAAGAGGGAGAGATTTGTAACGACCTGAAAGTTAGGGGTGTCGAAAAACATACTTCTGGGACTCCGTTTTCGGGAACTGGGCTTATAATTTTTTAAATTATTTATTTTAACAACCTGTTTTCAGTGAAATCAGAATAGTGGTTTCGATATCAAAAATTTGAGGTAAAAAATTTACTTTAATATTATTTTATGATCTACAACATGATAGTATTATCTTATAAAAATTTCGTTAAGAAATTTTAACGTTCACATGTTCAATTTGATGAAAATGACTAAATCGCGTAAAATGCAAAAGTTGTGTTCTATTAGATAAAGGTATTAAATAGCTATAGAATTTAAAGTAGAGGTCCTTATATGGTAATTAGACCATTGAATGAGTTAGTGGAGGTGCATGGCTTGGCAATTATGAAAATTTTAAAGTTAGGTAAGGGTACTTTTGTAATCTAGTAATAAAAGCTAAATTTAATAAAATAAAACAAAATGGTCATCTTCTTGTTTCATTTTTCAACAAAAAATTACAGCAAGAAAGAGTCAAGGAAGCTTAAAATTTTAGTAAAATAAATCCCTTGCATGTAAGTGAAATTTTGTCTCGTTTTTAATGATTTTTATGTTTTCGGGATTGTTGTAGCTTAATCTAGCTAACCTAGGGACTAATTTGCAAAATGGTTGAATGTATAGGGTTTTACCATGAGTATATTTTAGTTTTTGTGAATTTTAATGGAAGAAAACGAATTCTTGTTGCTAGATAAACATTTTTTGTTAAGTGATTTTTGATAAATTTGTCAATTAGGGGTTAAATTGAAAAATGTGAAATATCATGGTGTAAATTGTGACTTAATGAAATGTGTGGGATGCTATAATGTAGCATGATATTCGACTAGGCTTGGATAGGGATAAGATTGCATGAATTTCATTTTACGAGCCTAAGGACTAAATTGTAAAGAAATCAAAAGTATAGGAGCAAAATGGTAATTTTTCCAAAACATGATTCTTGGATTGAATTGAATAGAATGAAGTTCTAGTTAGTTAAATTAGATTATATAGATCAAGAAAAGCAACGTATAGATTTATGGACTAAATTGTAAAAATGAGAAATCCATGGAAAAATTCTAATTTTTATGAAATATATGGGCTGTAAATATTACATGAAAATTTTAATTTGGCTCAAGGATTAAATTGCATGAATTTTATTTTCCGAGTTTAGGGACGAAATCGTCATTTATTAAAAGTTTAGGGGCAAAATGGTAATCTTTCTTAAAGTGTAAATTGAACTAAATTGAGTATGAATTACATTAAATTGATGTTAAATTTACTCGTATAGATCCGGATGAATTGAATATGGAGTTAGAACGAGGAAAGGAGAAAATTGTATATGTTTATATGCTTGAATTGAATGTTGTGTATGTAAATTGTATAAATGCCATAAATATGTGAAATGATCACATATTCGTTAAAGCCCGATAAAAGAAAGTGTCTGAAATAAATGATAATATTCGATAAGTGATAAATGATAAAAATGTTATTTTTATGCTTGAGTTGAATGTGAACATTTGAATTGCATAAATGTATAAATATATGAGATTGATCACATACCCAAAAATTGCCTGATAAATGTCAAATTTTGTTTGAATAAATGAAAAATTGATGGATATGTGATTTCTAGAAATGAATGAGGTCCTGCATTTGTTGCTGACGGGATTTAGCTCGGACGAGTAATCCTATTGACTTCATTATAGATAGAATTTAGCCCAGATGGGTAATCCTGATATAATCTCTCTTGAGCATATGTTACAATTACAATTTAGCCTGGACTAGTAATCCTAATTAAGCTCTTGTGAGCATATGTTGGAGACAGGATTTAGCCTGGACTAGTAATCCTAATTAAGCTCTTGTGAGCATGTGTTGGAGATAGGATTTAGCCTATACTGGTAATCCTATTATATGACATGTGGCTCAAGAGTATGTTTCCTGATTAAGTGCCTTAATGGGTACTCCTGAATATGAATTGACAGATTTATTGATTTATACACTTTGTGTGTACTACCTGAGTATCTATCGATATTTTCAATAATTCAACAGGTAAAATCCTAACATGAAAAGAAATGGGTTTTTACATGTATCTTCTTGAAGTACATGAAAATGATGATATATGAAACATGAAAGTATGAAATTATGATATACGAACATGGAAATTTGTTTGATGAATACATTCATCTATGAGAATAGATTTGTACATCTCGAGTGTATTATCTGTGTGGTTATTAATATTTCAGTTGAGTAATGAGCAAAATTCTGACATGAAATATACTAACTCAATATGAATTATTATAGAATGTATTCAAAAAATATGGAAAACATATGTGTATGAGAATTTGAATATTGTTGAGCTTATATATGTGTTTATTGATGTTTATATGAATTAAGTTACTAACAAGGGCGATGAGAACATGTGTTAGGGCTTGGGACCGAATGGTTGATTGTGATTTACATGTTTATCTTTAATATGAATAGTTGGTAAGTTAATTATCAAGTTATGCGGACTTACTAAGCATTATATGCTTACTCTGTTTTATTTTCCCCTGTACTATAGTAAATTGGAAGCTCGTTAGATTGGAAGCTCGACAGAGATCACTCACACTATCCATCGACTCAATTTGATATATAAGGTAAAACAATTGTGGTTATAATGGCATGTATAGGTTAAATTTGCCAAGAAATGGCATGTAAATATTTGTTAATGACTAGCTATTGGAATGGCTAGTTATGAACATGTTTTGGTGTTTACGTATAAAAGACTATGGTATATGTTTGAAAATGATTGATTAATAGAAATCACAATGAGATATGTATGAATGAATTAAATTAGCACATTTGATACAAAATGCAGAAATGTGAACATGGTATCTAGATAAATATGAGTATAAATTAAGACTTAAATTTTGGTACGAAAATATGGTTGGTGAGTGTGATAAATTGTGTATAAGTGTTGGTGTAGGTGCAAGGCTAAAAGGGGTGAAAAATAAAGCTAGGAAATGGCTTTATTTTGTCCACACGGGTAGACATGCTTAACCGTGTGTGACACATAGCTTAGCACATGGGCGTGTGGTCTGGCCATGTGTCCCCTGCATCTTAAATTTTAGAAACAAAATGCTCAAAATTGAGTACATGAGCAGAGAAAAGGGTGTGTGTCTCAGCCATATGGGTAACACGGCCTAGCACACGGGCATGTGACTTGGCCGTGTGATGCAAGTCAAACAGTTACACGGGACAGGACACGGCCTAATGTATGGACGTGTCATAGGGTCACACGGGCGTGTCCCTTGGCCACACGGGTGTGTGAGCCCTATTTCTAGGGAAAAAATTTGAAATTTCATGAAAAAATTTATAAGATCCTGATTAAGTCACAATTTGATTCTAATGTTTATATTGACCTCGAGGGCCTATTCAAAGGACAATATGATTAGTATCGGACATGAATAGTAAATGATGTGAAATATCTGTAATTATTTTGTAAACTTTGGTAATGCTCTGTAACCCTGTTCCGGCGATGAATACGGGTTAGGGGTATTAAAATCAAGGTTTATTTTTGTAAAACTCTAATCTGGTGGTTTCCATTTTTCGTTGTTATTGATCCTTCCTGGTAAGTTATTCTTTACTACTGACCATTTCTCTATATATTTCCTTATAAAGCATACTGTCTCTATGGCTGACTGTCATTATTTTTTCATGCAACACTCTATTATGTCCCATCCAAATTGCCCATATGGTAGCAAACAAGAGTTGTTTCTGTTGGCTGCTACTTCTGGTAACTTGGCCGCTTATCCATTCCTATAAAATTTCGTTTGATGTTGTCCCACCATCGTAAACTCGAGTTCCGACCATACCTCTTTATTGTAGGACAGTCCCTGAATGCGTGCTCCAAAGTCTCTATTCCCTCCCTATATCTTGGTTTTATAGGTTTCCAAAAGTAGGGATATAATTGTTGTGTATCCTCCAATTTGTAATATTGATTTTATTCAGCAAATCAGTATGCCAAAGGTTGTTGTAGTATTCTTCGTTCATGCTGTCATTGTTATTCTTCTTAGGTTTGTATTATTCTTCAATAAATTTCTATAACCACTCCTTACTATATCATCCCTCGTAAGTTCTGCACTCCAAACCCTTCTATCCTTCTACAGGTGTTTAGCCAAAGGAATATCTAGGATCGGCTTTGCCTCATTGTTACTAAAAAGTCTGGTAATTACTTCCTTCCGTTTTCTTAAATTTAAATCAATCAAATCTGTCACTTTTTTTACACTAAAATCCTTAACTAACTCTTGTACTCTTTGGTTCTCCAATCCAGAATCCCAGACATCCTGCCAAATTGAAATCATTTCACCATTGCCAACTCTCCAAGCTGTACCATCTTTCAAGACTTTCCTTATTGCCCAAATGCTTCGTTAGGTATACAAAGGGTAGTTTCCTAACTCTGCTTGCATAAAATCTATATTAGGATAATATTTAGCCTTTAATGTTTTTGCTAATAACTAATCTGGATACTCCAATAATCGCCAGCCTTGTTTTGCAAGAAAGGCCATATTAAACTTAGGTAAACTTTGAAAGCTCATCTCACCTTCTTCTTTTAACACGCATAATGTATTCCAGTTGCACCATTGCATTCCCCGTTTCCCGTTCTATTTTTGTTACCAAAACTTACAAATAATCTGCTCCATTTTACATCACAAAGAGTTTGGTAAAAGAAAACATGACATAGCATAGGCTGGGATTGCTTGTAAAAAACTTTTAATAAATATTTCTTTCCCACCTAACGACAATGCTTTGACACACCAATTATTAACATGTTTTTCCATTCTATCCTTTAAACTCTGAAAACTCCTCATCTTCTATTTTCAGACCATATTTGGCAAACCCAAATACTTCTCTAGTTCCTCTAGACATCTTACATGCAAGGCACGTGAAGTCAACTCTCTTTCCGTCTCAGACTATTAGAACTAAAAAAATAAAGTAGATTTGTGCCCTAACATGCATTCGTAATTTTGTAAAATACATTTTAACTAGCTTACCCTTCGCATTGTAACCTCTCAAAAAAAAAATAAAATCATCAGCAAAAAATAGATGGGTTATCTCCAGGCCTCTTCTACTTACCTTCACTCATTTTATTTTTCTTTCTTTACTCACCATTCTCATTAACATTGATAGTCCCTCCCTATAAATTAAAAATAAATAAGGGCTAAAAGGGTCGCCTTGTCTTAGTCTTCTATTCGGTTTGAACTTCATCCCTATTTTTCCATTTAAACACACATGGTAAGTAATAGAATTAATGCATCTCATTACAAAATTAATCCACCTCACATCAAAGCCCATTTTTACCATCATTTCTTGTATAAATCCCCAATCCACTCTATCATATGCCTTGCTCATATCGAGCATAAGTGCAAACGAACTTATTTTCCCTACTCTCTTTTGCTTGAGCATATGCAAAATCTCATAAGCGAGGAGAAAATTATCTATAATCATTCATCTTGGTACAAACGCACTTTGAGCTTTATCGATGCATACATTAAACACTTTCCTAAATCAATTAGCCACCGCTTTTTTACTTTTAAATAAATTAGAACAAAGGCTAATAGGTCTAAAATCTCTTAAATTACCTGGTTTAGAAGTTTTTGGAATTAGCACAATGAGTGTAGAGTTAATATCATCCAAAGACTCCCTTTCGTTGAGAATGTTAAGATAGAGCTCCCCCACTTTTTTACCAATGCTATGCCAAAATTTCTAAAAAAACAGAGTAGGGAATTCATATCCCCTACAGCCTTTAGTGGGGCCATCTCTTTTAATGTGGATATGGTTTTCTCACTAGTGCATTCTGCCTTTAACATTTTGTTCATTTCTCTGATTATGTACTTCTTAACTCCTTCAAGACCCTACATCACTTCTCCTCTTCCATTTGATGTTAATAGATTTGAAAAGTTTTTTTTTTGCCATTCTAGCCATCTCCTCCATACTGGTTACAAGGGTACGATCCTCTCTTTCAAGTTCCTTTATATTGTTGGTTCTTTGTCTTTGTGAGGCAAATGTATGAAAAAATGTTATTTTTTGGTCCCCATTTTTTAACCAATTCGCCCTTGCCCTTTGTTCCCAATATAATTTCGTCTTGTCAATTTCCATGTCGAGTTCTAATTTTGTTTCAATAATTTCACCAAGAATAGTGTATTCTCGTTCCTCTTCCTTGAGATCCTCTATCATTTTCTCAATTTCCTTTATCTTTTCAACTTCCTCATTCTTAGTTTACTTGCCTATTTCATTAAACCCTTCCTCGTCATCTTAAAGCGCTTCGGTACACACAAATTATTATTCTCCCATAACTATTTTATTTTCTCCTTACACAATTCCTCAAGTAACCATCATTGTTCAAAGCAAAAATACTGTACTTGGGGTTTCTAATTATTAAACTCCGTTTCCAACAGCAAAGGACAATGATTTGAAGAAGAGTGTCTCAAATGCTTGACCTTATACTTAGGAAATAACTCCCACCACTCCATATTAACCACGAAGCAATCAAGTCTCTCTCTTATATTTTTGTTCTCAAAGTTACCCCTCTCTCAAGTGTACCAAGGACATGTAAACCCTACATCCTCCAACTGAAATTGATTTAATGTTTCCCTAAAAGCTCTCATTTACTCCCCATCTCTTACCACACCTTTTTTTCTTCTCAAATGAGTATGATATCTCATTAAAATTCCCACCCACTACCCATAGGTGCCTCAAATTTTGCTCTAATGACTTCAGTAAATTCTTAGTTGTTTCCTTTAACCGAATGTCAAAAGACCCATAAAAGCCTGTAAATCTCTATTGCCTTCCGATGGACTCATCCACTATCTCCACATCAATATGATTTTTCGAAAAACTCTTTAAGCTGACTTTACTTCGCTCCACCCATTCTAAACTCAATCCTCCTCTCATACCATCTGTCGGCACATCAATCATATTGCAGTAACCACATCTTTGCCTAACACACTCCATTCTTCTACTATCAAGTTTAATCTCTATCAAGAAAACCATGTGAGGACGATTAACTTTCAGCACACGCTGAAACCTCCTGCAAGCCAAAGGACTCTCTAATCCTCAGACATTCCAACATAAGATTTTCATTACTGCCGGTCAGCCGACCTCTTGACGGTTGCCGATCCTTTTGGTATATTGGTTGGTTCTTGTCCCTTTAAGCATTCCATTGAAATTGTTACATTTTCCAAATCAGGATGTTCCACTCTGTCTCTTGTTTCCTTTCACCTCCGCTTATAGACTATTTTCTTCCTCTTGCATTCTCAATCTTTCCTTTGGATCTCCCATATATTGATCCTCTCCCTCCAACATCCCTTTTGCTTACCTTTCTAAATTAAAACCTAGAATTGGATTCACATGTCTTCCCTCCTCAAATTTTGAATTCATCTGTTCGCCTTCCCTTCTTCCATCATTTTGCTTCATCTTTCCAAACCTGCTTCCTTTCAAACTACTACCAACGTCCTCTCTAAGCCATACACTTGTGGGTAAGCTAGATCTCTTTTCTTGTACCCCCAATGATGTATCTCAACCTAATTCTAGATCCTGCCATTTGCTTTTAACTCGTAATGGACAGAAACTATCCCCATGGCCCAATCGACTACATAAGAAACAAAATAATGTCAACTTTTCAAATTGGAATCTCGCATAGAACTATTTTCCACTCGGTGTCATTAATTTCTTCCTCCTCTTTAATAGAACCCTCATATCAACAAAAATTTATATTCTCATATAACTTCGATATCCCTTTCATAACTGTCTCGTATCGTATTCAATAAAAGATCCAATAATCACCAAATTGCTTAGCAACCATCTCTGACATCATTCCTAGTAGCATATCATGAATTTGCACCTAGAAAGAAAGAATAAATCAATGTCACCTCCATCAGGTCCTCATCCTCCAATAGCCTGTGAAAAACCAGCATATGGCTATTAAAGGTCCATGGTGCCCCATTTATCACTCTGTTAATGTCCACCTCATGAAAGAATTTAAATAAAAACCTTTTCTCCCTTAGATCTAAGATAACCACAGCTACAATTGGGTGCCAAACGTTAGCCAAAGTATTCTTCATGGCCTGAAAGTTTACCATTCTTGTTGTCAATAAACATCCCACCAGACAATATTCATGTTCCACCGCCCAAATCTCCTTCTCCTCATCATGAATTTTTAAATTTGTTAAATCGTCCTGTAACGCCCCAAATTTTTATAATTTTCAGCTTTTGAAATGGTTGGGCATGGAAGTGTCAGAACTTTTGGTTCATGTTATTTTGGCCTAAATATATGTTGGTTTGAGTGATTATGTGCTCTGGGGTGTGTTTGGGAGGTTCCAGGTTTAAGCTTTAACTTGGGCAAAATTTTGAGTTTTATTTGGAAAAAGCCTGACTTTAGATCAGTGGGCTTTTAATGAATTGTTGGTAAAAACTTAACAGAATAGGCCTGCTGGTCTAGTGGTTAAGTGGAGTATCAGTTTGCTCAAGGTCCTGAGTTCGAATCTCTGCAGTGGCTAAGGGATTATTTTTGTTGCAAGTTTTGGTTAAGTGTTGGGCTTTATTAAAATTCTGAGTAGAGAGTTTTAGGGAAAAGTTAGGGTTTCGTGGGTAAAGCTTTTTTTCTTTTTTCTATCAAAAGTGTTTCTCTACCGTCTTCTCTTTTTCCCAAACCCTTACTGCCAAAATTCTATTCTCTTTTTCCCTTCTCCTTCATTTTTTCTTCTTAAACGATAAGCTTAGGCGTATTGCTAGTTGTTATGTCGATCTGGTAAGTATCGCTTTATTAAGTTACGTGATTTTCTTTGGAGATCATTTAAGAGGGTTTTTTTTACTGTTTAGGGGATATTCAAGGTTCTGTGGAACATTAATCGGGATTCTAAACAGTGAGGAATCACCGTATTCGTTGAAGGTAAATAGATCTCTCTTTCGAGATTTGGCAGTTCTTATATTGGGCTCGATATTGTCAATTTTAGGCTTTGGAGTGCTCGTGGTTGGATTAGCAGCGAAAACGAACCAAGTGTGTACTCCAATTATGCAGAAAACGAGTTTCGACGAAAGCTGAAAAGTGGCATGTCGACGTCACATGGCCGTGTGGTCTACCAAGTAGTAGCCTGCCTCGCGAGACAGGAGCGTGTCACTGATGAGCTAGACCATGCGCGCGTCACACAGGCGCGACGGACATGACCGTGTGAGGCTGGCGGGGCCGTGTGCGAGGCACAGGCTTGACCATTTGGGCCGTGTAGGCCATACAGGCGCGTGGGTCACACGGGTGTGTGAGAATCTGGGCCAGGCCGTGTGATCCACACGGGTAAGGCCAATTTAGGCCATGTAATCTACACGGGCGTGTGGGTCTACACGGGTAGGGGACACAAGCGTGTGAGCCCAAATTGTTTGAAATAATTTGTAAGGTTGCACGGGTCACCTAAGTCAACTGTGACTTGACCGTAGGGGTGGTAAGCGTTACTTAGACCCCATACTCTGTTGATTACTGAAATGTATGTGAAAGTATGATATTATAAGCATGTGTATTTGTATGATTCTGCATATCTATTCTGACATGATGTTGATATGATCTGATAACTGCATATAAGCATGCCATACTATTTATGTTGCAATGCATTGGGTTGGGATTGTTGTGAAGAGAAGGAAGTCTGAGAGGCGATTAACCTGTTATCTGGCAGCTATGCTACATATGTTTATTATATACTGTTTTACGATACCAATTGGTATGTAGGGTTGGATGGGTTAATTATATCCCCATACTTGGTGTGCAGGGCTGGGTGGGTCGATTTTATCCCCACATAGTGTGTTGGGCTGGACGGAGATGGTGTACAGGGTTAGTGGGCATGATATTTCTGATATCTGATCTGTTATACATGCGATGTCTGTATGGCTAAGGCTGAGTATCTGTATTTTATTATTTGTTTGTATGCATGTTGGTTGTGGGAATGTACACACTGAGTTTACGAAAACTCACCCCTTTGTTTATTTTGTCCGTCAGGTAATCCTCAACAGTAGATGGATCGGTGTGACGGAGGGCTCGATGGTGACCACTAGTAGACACTTACAAATTTCTGAGTAACACTTGATTCTGTCTGTTTTGTTTAAATATTTATTTTCAGGATTAAATGTATTTGGACTCAAACTATTCTTAGGTTTATCTTAGGATTTTAAATTGTTAAATTATTGATTTACGAGTTAATGATGTTTTAGCTTTCACGTTAATGAAATGTTTTCACTTAATAATTGGAATAGAGATTTTACGACTTAAGCAAGATAACAAACTGAACGATTTTCAACTTACTAAGCTTTTCTAAAAGCACTCCCATATGACGCTGCCAGATTCAGCCATAACGTCTAGGTCGGGTTTAGGGTGTTACATTTAGTGGTTTCAGAGCTAGGTTTTGCAAAAACTCAGCTGTGGATTTGGGCAGTAAAAGAATAGGTTTTGAAAAGTAAGTGGTAAAGTAATTTGAAATGTTTTGATAAATTAATGGTTCACTGGGTCTTTGGCACCGATCCTGTAAGTTCTCTGAAACTCTGATATGTACTGTTTGAAAGCATGCTTATATTGAAATTTATCTGTGTCTTTCTGAAATACTATGTATGTATTGTGAGACCTCTATAGGTAGTACCTTACTGAAACACTTTAGGTAGTGTAAACTGAAAACCATAGTGAGTCTATTACTCGTGATAACTGATTCTGAAACCCTGATACTGTTCTGCATAAAATATTTGCTAATAATTATCGGAACTGTAAACTGATGTACATAAAACTTCTAAAATACAGATTAATTTAGTAGTTACAATGAGCGCACGAGGTACTCGTGGAAGGGGTACTAGAGGCTGAGGTCGAGGCCGAGGTAGGATTCGAGCTAAGTCCTTCACATCTGATCCGATCCCTAATTTGGACTCTAGTGGGACACCAGTATCACCTACTGCTGAGACTGGCGCTGAGTCTATTGACCGTGTAGCTGGGGACGATGCACTGTCTCAGGCTATGCTGCGAATTCTGGAGAGGGCCATTAGGGCTAATGTTGGATCTAGAGGTCGTAAGTCGGTTACGGAATGACTCCGATCGAATGGGGCTGAGATATTTAGGGGCATCACTGGAGTTACTCCGAGTGTGGCTGAGTACTAGACGAAGGCCACAGAGCGCATAATGGATGATTTAGATTTTACTGATGAGCAAAAGCTCAAGGGGGCTGTGTCTTTGCTTCGCAATGAGGCATATCAGTGGTGGTTGACCGTTAAGGAGGGCACTCGGCCTGATAGGTTGACTTGGGATTTGTTTAAGACCACCTATCAGGGTAAGTATGTGGGAGCTAGCTATACTGACGCTAGGTGACGTGAGTTTCTGAATCTCACTCAGGGAGACCGATCAGTGGCCGAGTATGAGGCCGAATTTCTGAGGCTGAGTCGCTATGCGAGGGGCATGGTGACGACTGAGTATGAGCGCTGTGTTCAATTTGAGGGTGGTCTTCGTGATAGTCTGCGAATTCTGATAGCTCCACAGAGGGAGCGAAATTTTTCAATCTTGGTTGAAAAGACCAAGATAGCAGAGAAGGTGAAGCGCTCTGAGCGCCAAAACCGTGAAAAAGGGAAGGTTAAGAGGGATTCTGAGTCTTCTGGTTCTGGGATGAAGCCTAAGAAAAAGGCCAAGACTGACGGGCCCGTGAGAGTTGGGCCTACTATTGTACCTGTTGGGGTAGCAATCTGTCAGCTTTGTAATAGACGCCATCCAGGTGAGTGTTGGAGGTCTACTAGGGCTTGTTTGAGGTGTGGATCGACTGAGCACTGAGTTAAGAATTGCCCACTAAGGGGTAATCAGATGCAAGCTCTGGTTACGGAGATTGTGCAGCCACCGAGAGGGGTATAGCAGCCACTTAGGGGCAGAGGACAGGCTTGGGATGGTAACGGAATGGGTCGAGGTCAGAGAGCACCTGGTAGGGGTGTTGGACCGACTGAGGCGAGGTAGCCTGTAATTGTCTATGTTACATGTCATCGTGAAGATGGAGATACTCCAGACGTCATCACGAGTACGTTTTTTATTCTTAATGTACCTTATGTTGCACTGATAGACGTAGGCTCTACGCAATCTTATGTTACATATTCTGTGTCTGAGACCTTGGGGATTTCATATGAGAGCACTTCTAGGGAGATTTATGGGGTGAGTCCATTGGGGTAATCCATTAGGGTCAGTAAGCTATTCAAGGACGTTCCGTTGGAAGTCCAAGGGATAATATTTTTGGCTAATCTGATGGAACTTCCGTTTGGGAAGTTTGACTTAATTCTAGGTATGGATTGGTTGGTGAAGCATCGTGTAAGTCTTGATTATGCTGAAAAGAGGGTGGTTCTGAGGATTGAGGAGGATAATGAGGTAGTCGTGATTGGAGAACGACAAAATTTTCTGAGTAATGTGATATCTACGTTGGTAGCTGAGAAGCTTGTGAGGAAAGGATGTGAGGCGTACTTGGCCTACATCAGTGTTTCTGATTCTGTGGACTCTTCGTTTAAAGACATTTGTACTGTAAGGAACTTTCCAGATGCTTTTTTAGAGGAATTACCAGGATTGCCTCCGAATCGTGAGGTAGATTTTAGGATAGAATTGATTCTTGGTATAGCTCTGGTGTCTATCGCCCCTTATCGTATGGCACCGAAGGAGCTGATTGAATTTAAGACTCAAATTTAGGAGTTGTTGAATAGTGGATTTATCCGGCCCAGCGTGTCTCCATAGGGAGCACCGGTTCTGTTTCTAAAGAAGAAGGACGGTATGATGAGGATGTACATCAACTATCGTCAGTTGAATAAGTTGACGGTCAAGAATAAATACTCACTTCTGAGGATAGATGACCTATTCAACCAGTTTAGGAGAGCTTCTGTGTTCTCTAAGATCAACCTGCGGTTAGGATATCATCAGTTGAGAGTAAAGGAGGCTGATGTGCATAAGACGGCATTTAGGACTCGGTATGGACATTACAAGTTCCTAGTTATGCCTTTTGGGTTGACTAATGCACCAGCGGCATTTGTGGATCTGATGAACCGTGTATTCCAGCCCTACTTGGATCAGTTCGTTGTGGTATTTATCGACGACATTCTGGTGTATTCTAAGACTGAGGACGAACATGATGAGCATCTCAGGGTTGTTTTGCAGATTCTCCATGAGAAACAGCTTTACGCAAAATTCTTTAAGTGTGAGTTTTGGCTTAAGGAAGTAACCTTTTTGGGATATGTGGTGTCTGCTGGGGGGATTCGTGTTGATCCCCATAAGATTGAGGCTGTGTTGGAATGGAAATAGCCGAAGAGTGTATCGAAAGTCTGCAGTTTTCTTGGACTGGCAGGATATTATCTACGATTCGTAGAAGGGTTCTCATTGATAGCAGCGCCATTGACTAAGTTGCTGCGTAAGGGAGTCCCTTTCGTTTGGACTGACGCTCAGCAGGAGAGCTTTGAGAAGCTCAAGACAGTTCTGACTCGGGCTCCAATTCTGATACAACCTGAGTCTGACAAGGATTTCGTGGTTTACAGTGATGCGCCACATGTGGGTTTGGCCTGCATCTTGATGCAGGATGGTAAAATGGTTCTTATGCATCTCGTCAGCTCAAGACTCATAAGGCTAATTATCCGACGGATAATTTAGAGTTGGCAGCGGTGGTTTTTGCTCTTAAGATCTGGAGGCATTATTTGTACAGTGAAAAATGTATCACTTACACTGATCACAAGAGCCTCAAGTATCTCCTCACTCAGAAGGAGTTAAATCTTAGGCAATGTCGATGGATTGAGCTACTTAAGGATTATGACTGCGTTATCGAGTACCATCCAGGTAAGGCCAATGTGGTGGCAGACGCGTTAAGCCGTAGGGTTATGACCGACTTGAAGGCAATGTTCACTAGACTGAATCTTTATGACAATAGGAGTCTTCTGGCTGAGTTGCAGTTAGACCGTCGTGGTTGGATCAGATTAAGGATAAATAGTTAGGAGATAAGTCTCTTGAGTTACGATTCCGTCAGGTTGAGGCTGGAACTACTACTGATTTTAGGATTGACAGTGATCGGGTGTTGCGTTTCTGAGATAGGATTTGTGTACCTAATGATGATGATTTGAGGCTATCAATTCTAAAGGAGGCACATAGTAGTCCTTACGCTATGCATCCTGGTGGAAACAAGATGTATAAGGATCTTCGAGAGTTGGACTGGTGGTCAGGGTTAAAACGTGAGGTGACAGACTTTGTTGCTCACTATTTAACGTGTCAGCAGGTTAAGGCTGAGCATCAGTTACCTTTGGGTTTGCTACAGCCAGTAAAGATACCGATGTGGAAATAGGATCGAGTGACAATGGACTTCGTTAGTGGGTTGCCTCTAACCCCCACCAAGAAGGATTCTGTTTGAGTCATCGTGGATCGATTGACCAAGTCTGCACATTTCATTCCGGTTAGGACAGACTTTTTCTTACAAAAGCTGGCTAGGCTCTACATTTCCGAGATAGTGAGGTTGCATGGGGTTCCTGTGTCGATCATCTTCGATAGCGATCCTCATTTTACGTCTCAGTTTTGGCAAAAACTTCATGAGGCTTTGTTCTTGTCTAGACTTCAGCACCGCTTTTCATCCTCAGACAGATGGTCAATCAGAGAGGGTGATTCAAATATTAGAGGATATGTTGAGGGGTTGTGTCATGGATTTCCGTGGTAGTTGGGAGGAGTACTTGCCATTGGCAGAGTTTGCTTACAATAACAGCTATCAGTCTAGTATTCAGATGGCACTTTATGGTCATAAGTGCCGCACTCCTTTGTGCTGGACTGAGTTGGGTGAGCGGCGTGTTCTGGGTCCGGAGTTGGTTTTAGAGACTAAATAAAGTTCGCTTGATTCGGGATCGACTGAAAGAAGCTTCTGATAGACAGAAGTCCTATGCGGATTTAAAAAGAAAGGACATTGAGTATTCTGTGGGAGACATGGTTTTTTTAGGGTCTCGCCATGGAAAAAGGTTCTAAGGTTCGGTCGTAAGGGCAAGCTAAGTCCTCAATTTATTGGGCCGTACCGGATTCTAAAGCGAGTGGAACCAGTCGATATCAGTTGGAGCTACCTCTAGAGTTGGATCGTATACATGACGTATTTCACGTGTCTATGTTGAGATGCTATAGCTCTGATCCTACTCATATTGTGCCTGTGGAGGAGACTGAGATTAGACCAGATCTGACGTTTGAGGAAGAGCCAATTCAGATTTTGGATCACGATGTCAAGGTTCTGCGTAGGAAATCTATTCCCTTAGTGAAGGTGCTGTGGCAGAATCATAGCACTGAGGAGGCTACTTGGGAGCCAGAGGATTTGATGCGTCAGCAGTATCCTTACATTTTCTGATCAGGTAAAATTCGAGGACGAATTTTCTTTAATGGGGTAGAGTTGTAAAGCCCCAAATTTTTATAATTTTCGGCTTTTGAGATTGTTGGGCATGGAAGTGTCTGAACTAAGTTTTTCTAAAAGCACACTCATGTGACACTGCCAGAT
This sequence comes from Gossypium anomalum, assembly GCA_025698475.1. NCBI lineage: Eukaryota > Viridiplantae > Streptophyta > Magnoliopsida > Malvales > Malvaceae > Gossypium > Gossypium anomalum. The sequence continues at coordinate 71,745,995 of CM046965.1, read as the reverse complement.
TCAGCCATAACATCTAGGCCGAGTTTGGGGTGTTACACGTCTTCCATCATAATGATTCGGCAATAACAAGATAAAACTCCCATACTCAATTAACCAGAGTTGTATGCCTTAATTACCCAAGATCCAATCCTTATTTAACCAGAAAAAATAGAAGTCCTAATTACACCTGCAACCCTAGTAGAACGAATTAGAGATGAATTGCCATTGCGGCAAAGAAAAAGGTTTTTGGGCTCCTTTCCAAACAAAATTAAGTAAGCTATTAAAAATAAATTATTTGAGTTGATTTCGTTAAAGACAATTTGAAAATATAGAATAAAAATTTAAATTTTAGAAAAGGAATAATTTAATTAATTTCAATATTATAATAGCAAATCAATGGACACTATTAAGTGATAAAAAATGACAACAATTTATCTAATTAATTTTGATATTTAAAAATTTAACATTTTGACAATAAAATAAACAAGTATAATTTGACAATTTTTAAAATATTATTTTAGTTTCTATTTTTTTACTTTAATACTTAAACAAAATAATTTTTTTTAGGTAACAAAAATGAAAATGAAAGCATAAATATAATAAAATATGGGTGCACTGTATAGTAAATTGCGAATTCAACATTTGAGTAATGAATTTCAAGCATTTCTTTGTGACTAATATGAAATAGGATTAACTTACCTAAAAAGGCCCATTTCCAAGTATATTTATGGAAATGGGCCTATTTCAGCATTATTTACCAAAAAGGGCCGGTTTTGGCAAAACGCATCCATGTAGGACCATTTTAGGGCGAAATTTCCAGCAAATTGCACCCCTAAGGGAGCGTTTTTGCCATGTCAGCACAAAACGCTCTGACATGGACACGCGCTAACATGGCAAAACACTCCCCCAGGGGCGCGTTTTGTTCCGTGTTCTTTTATAGGTTAGGGATTTTTGCATGTTTAGTTCCATAGGGTTTTTTAGGGTTTTTAGGTTTAGGGTTTAGGATTTTTTTTAAAATAAGTTAGGGTTTAGGGTTTTAATGGATTTTAAAAATAAATTAGGATTTACTGTTATTTTATAAAAAATTAAATTAGGGTTTATAGTTTTTAAATAAATTAAGTAAATTAGGGTTTAAAAGTTTTAAATAAATTAATTAAATTAAGGTTTAGGGTTAAAATTAATTAAATTAGGGTTTAGCTTTTTTAAAAAAATATTGTGTTTATTTTTTAACAAAATTGACTTTCTTTTACCTTGCAAAAATAATTTTGAGAAGACTTTTCTGAACAAATAGTGTCAAAAATGCTTCAAGCAGGATGCACTGTATGCAAAATTACTGAAAAAAGCTCCCACGTGGACGATATTTTTCTATAGTAGTTCTTGAAATAATAATTTTGAGAAGATGTTTTTGAACAAATAGTGTCAAAAAAGCTTCAAGCAGGATGCAATGTCGGCAAAATTTCTAAAAAAAGCTCCCACGTGGATGTTTTTTTTATACAGCAGTTCATGTTTGGCCTTAGGCTATAAACGAGGTAAATTTCATTCTCAGGTTGCATAAGTTACAGCAAGAAAAATTAGAGAGGCTAAGCAAAATAGATATTGAAGATGAGTGAACGTATTAGTGATTTTATTTACTATGATGGTGAGGTTCGTGACACCGAGAACGGTGTTGTTTTTTTTTCAGAGAACACAACGCAAATGGTTTTTAACCAGAGTATAGATTTTACAAAATTTCGTAAAAGAATTAGGCGCAAATTCTTCAGAACGATGCAAAGTAGGGTTTCTTCTATTAAGTATCTATTTTGTGCTTCAATTGATCCCGTGACATATGACTCATTTGATATCAAAGGTGGTTGTAGCTTTGAGGCGATGGTGCAGACTTATCTCGCTAGTGTGTAACACCCTTAACTCGTGTCCGTCGTCGAAATAGGGTTATGAAGCATTACTGGAGTTTTCAAAACATTTACGAATAATTCATGTCAAATACTATTCATTTTCCGAGATTATTCATAATGTCCCTTAAATGGACCCTCGAGGCCTAATATGAGTATTAGAATCGAGTCGGGACTAAATCAGGAACTTACAGAATTTTTCGTGAAATTTCAAATTTTTTCCTAAATTCAGGGCACACACGCCCGTGTGACCTTAAGACACATCTGTGCTGCAGGCCGTGTTCGACCCCATGTAACTCTCTAACTTGTGCCACATGGCCAGCCACACACCCTTGGTGCTAGGCCGTATGGTTAAATTTAAATTTTCAAAATTAAGTGCAGGCTTCACACGGCCAAGACACACGCCCGTGTTCTGGGTCGTATAGTACACACAGCTGAGACACGCCCCCGTGTCTCTGCCCATGTGCTCAATTCTGAGCATTCTATTTGTCAAATTTAAAATGTAGGGGACATACGGCCAAACCACATGCCCATGTGCCAGGTCATGTGTCACACACAGTCAAGACACATGCTCGTGTGTCTACCCGTGTGGACAAAATAAAGTCATTTTCTAGCTTTATTTATCACCCAAACCTTGCCAATAACCTACACCAAAATTTACATTCATATACCAACCAATTCAAGTATCATAACCGAGTTAATTCTAACATCTAACATGGTATATCAATACATGCATACATATTCATAATTTTATCTTTAATAGATATATTCATTTAGCATAACTCAATCAATCCATGGTATAACTATATTATTACCATAAAATACCCTTAATAGATATACCAAAACATAACCATCACTAGCCATTCCAATGGCAAGATTACAAACAACATTTATAAGCCAATAATGGCCAAGTTACCTATACATGCCATTATACCAAAATAAGTTTATTATTTATACCAAAACAAGCTAGTGGATAGTGTGATGATGCACCAAAAAATCTCCAACCTTCGCAAGCTTCCGAGCACTATCAAACAGAGAAAATAAAACCTAGGAAGCATTATATGCTTAGTAAGTTCGTATAACAGGAATTAAACTTACCAATCTCATTTATTAAAATTAAGCATATAATAATATGTTTTCCATCAACTTGACAAATTGTCTAAACACATACACTGAATCAAATAAGTTAGTTACATAAGTCTCATGTATATCAAATAAGCATAGATGAGCTCATCATGAAATAATTCATCAGATTACTTAGAATCATTCAAAATATAATTCTATTTATTTCACCACTTTTTCTTGTCGAGAGTTTTATCTGTTGAATTACTAAAATATTGATGGATATTTAAGTAGTACACTCAACGTGTACATATCTGTAAACCGTCAATTCATAATTGAAAGTACCCATTAGGACACATATTCAGGGAGCATACTCTCGAGCCACATGTCAGAAAGTTCAAATGAGCCATGTAATCATGTAACAAGACACTTATCCGAGCTAATCAGGAAACTCATAAGAGTTTTTACTCAAGAAGCTCATAGAGCCTTTCAGATATCTCCAAAGAGATAATATCAGGGAGCTTCAGATAAGGTAACAGAGAGTTCAAGTGAGCTTAATGAGATGCTCATGAAGAGCTGCGTTTGTGTCCGCATTATAGACCGGATCACAACCGATCGAAACATGTATCAGAATGCTCACAAAAAGTTGTGGTAATGTGCAACAAATGCAAAATCACTACCGATCAGGATGTTCGCAGGAACTATATAGATATCAGAATGCTAGAGAGACTATATCGAGATTACTGGTTCGAGCTAAATCCCATCTGCAACATACACATTTATGTAAGGGAAATCACATGTATCCATCGATTTTCATTATTCAAACGGAGTTTAACATCTTAATGACATTTTCTATCATATGATCATTTATGTATTTATAACATTCATATACATCACATAAGCATTTACCTCATTCAAACTAAATACAACATTCAATTCAACATGTTAATATGCATAAATAAGTTACACGAACTTACCTCGATAATAGTTTGTATAAGAAAATTTACTAATCTGAAACTTTCTCTTTTCCTTGATCTAGCTTCGAATTTGAGTTATCTGGATCTATATAAATGAATTTAATCATTAATATAATACAATTCATACTCAACTATATTCAATTTGCACTCTAGGTAAAATTACCATTTTGCCCCTAAACTTTTCATAAATTTCAATTCCGTTCCTAGGCTCGAAAAATTAAATTCATGCAATTTACTCCCTATTCCAAGCCTAACCGAAATTTTAGTATAAAATTTACAGCACATGTATTCTATAAAATTTAGAATTTTTCTTCAATTTTCACAACTTTACAATTTAGTCCCTAAATCACAATTTCATCAAAATTCACTTTGTAAAAGTTGTTTATCTATCAATAACTTTCATATTCTACCATAAATTTCAAATTTCCAACATATTCATCCATGGAAAAATTTCTATACTTTGATAACTTTTCAAATTGATCCCCAAAATAAATAGATTAGACTATCACAATTTTAAAAATATAAAAATTACTAAAAACGAGACTTGAATACTTACCAATTTAAGCCAAGAAAGCTTGTTTCCTCTTTCCTAGGGTTTTCATTGATATTTTGGGGAAGATGATGAAAATAAGATGATATTATCTACTTAATTTAATTATCATCTTTTAATTTTGTCACTTTCCAATTTAGTCTTTAGCCTTTTCTAATTTTTCCATGAATGAATCATCAAAAATATCTACTAATTGTTCTTTAATGGTCTAATTACCATATAAGGACCTCAAGTTTTGAATTCCATAGCTATTTGATCCTTCTAGCTAATAGAATCCAACTTTTACATTTTATGCAATTTGGTCCTTTCCGTAATTAAGCATAAAATTTTCGTATCAAAATTTTCATATGACATTTCTATCATAATACGGACCATGCAATAATATTAAAATAAATTTTCTTTTCGGTTCAGATTTGTGGTCCGGAAACCACTTTCCCATTTCACTGAAAATGGGTTGTTACATAGTAGATCACCCTATCTTGAGTTATATGTTCAATTTTCATCGCCAAATAAAACATTTGCGACTTCAACGTTAACTGATGTTCAAGAAGAATACACGACCCCTACTCGACACTCCGTTAGTGGAAGGTAGAATACGAAAGTGCCCGTGTTTGGTGGCAGTATGAAAAACATAACTCCTACACGACACCCGGTTAGTGGATGGGACATGCACATCGGTGGGTCGATATTCGATGATGGAAATACGTATTGGGGAATGACATCAACTTCTAGTGGTTGGCAATCCATATCTGATTGGGGACGTTACAAAATGTCCACAAGAAGGGATGATGTATTCCCTACGACGTCCACCAGTGAGGGGACCTCGTACATTTTAGATGATGGTGGTTTGGATGATAAGTCTGATGTGGATCCAACTCGAGAGCCTGGCCCCAATGGTGTAGAAGTTACATTATTTTTTGAACCGGAGCCTGTTCCATTTGAACCTGAAGATGTTAAAGGGGGTTTAGATGATGAAGAAGAAGATTCACAATTCAGGGCGTACTAGCCTCTAGCCCAGATACATAATGTCGATATATCGGCAGATGATGCGTTGGAGTTTCCAGATCTACCACACAAAACGCATGATCGTACAGGTTCATCATTGGATTCGGGTGAATTGGAAGTTGGTAAAGAGTTTTCCAGTAAGGATAGTTTTCTTGGTGCTTTGAAATAACATAGCATCAATCACAGGGTTAACTACAACGTCGTTAAATCCAAATCCGAAAAGTTTAAGGCCAAGTGTGCAGTGTAAGATTGTACATGTTCATGGAAAATTATGGCTTCTTTTAGGAAAAAAAGGCTTGTAGGAGATAAAAAAGTACAAAAGTCCACATACCTGTGATGCCGGTACAGTATCACTAGGTGTTTAGGGTTTTTGAATAATAATGTTATTACTTAATGTTGCATTTTTTAATGTACTTCGTTGACAGGTGTTTCACAAGATCATTCCAAGATGGATTCAGGTATGATTGCTAGCTTAATACCACTGATGTTGAAGGTGGATCCCAGGACTTCTGTTTCATGCATAATTGCCAATATTCTTAGCCAATTGAGGTACACGCCCTCTTACCACAAGGCTTGGATAGCTAAGCAGAATGCGTTAAAAAAGATGCATAGTGAGTGAGACGTTTCATATAATGAGGTCTGGCAGTGGTGTCAGGTGCTGGAGAGGTACGTCCCAAGTTGCATAATAGACCTTGAAACTGTAACAGTTCGGTTTTAGCTAAGTCAGAACAGTGGTTTTGGGACCACAAATCTGAGGTCAGAAAATTATTTTAATATTATTTTTGGTATTTATAGCATGTGATTATATAAGTGTGAAAATTTTGTGAAATAATTTTAGCGTTTGAGTGCTTAATTTGATGAAATGACTAAATCGAGTAAAATGTAAAAATAGCATGCTATAAGTTAAAAGTGTTTAATTGATATGATTTATTAAATGTGAAGTCCTTATATTGTTATTAAACCATTGATAGTGGAGATGGACATAAATGGCCTTGAATTATATGTTTTATTAATGGTTTAATGTTAAGTTTAATTTGGTAATTGTTAAATAAGTTAATTAAAATACACCAAAACATAAATTTTTTCCATCTTTCTTTCTTTTTGAATTGAAACTAGAGAAGAAGAAAGCCATTCTAGGGCTTTTTATTCGGTTAGACTAATTCAAGCAATTGAGGTATGTTTCGAGCTCGATTTTTAATGATTTTTACTTTTTTATGATCGTTGCTTTGTATTCTAGCTAGCCCGTACCCTAATTTCTGAATTGGTTGATAAATTTGTGAGTTTACATTGATGATAGCCTGATGTTTTTTAATGTTAATGATGGAAAATGAATAATTGTTGAAAGATTAATATGTTTTGTTAAGTGATTTTTAGAGAAAATACAAATTAGGGATTAAATTGTGAAAAGATAAAAATGTGGGGTTAAAAGTGTAAATAAATGAAAAAATGGGCTGCTAAGGACCTATATAAAATTCGGCTAGGCTTGGGTTTAAATGAAATTTCATGAATTTTATGTATTTGTGAAATAGGGACTAAATTGTAAAAATGTAGAACTTTAGGGGTTAAAGTGTAAAAATTCCCAAACATGTGTTTGTGGATTAAATTGAATGAATCAATGAATAAATGAGTTCATTTTGAATGTATATAGATCAAGAACGAAAGAAATCGAACTTAGATCGAGGCAAGAACAAAGTACTTAGTTAATCAGCTAGTTTTGTTGTTTCTACGATCGAGGTAAGTTCATATGCAAATAAATGTTTTTGAATTGAATTATATATGTTTCATTATCATTGAATTGCTATGAATGTTGAACGAGCAAATATGAGTAAGAATCGACGAAGTTACGATATCCGAAAATCCCGTACAAACCTTAAGAATAGTATAGGATACGAATGTCATGACATTAGGTTATCGAGATGTGATTACATGTAAGACCATGTCTGGGACACTAGCATTGTATTGTGATTACATGTAATACCATGTCTGGGACATTGGCATCGTTATATGATTTCGTGTAAGACCCTGTCTGGGACAGTGGCATCGATATGTGATAACATGTAAGACCATATCTGGGATATGGCATTATATGAGCTTTATGTGATTTTTGAGTATCCTTAACGATTCTGAATGGTTCAACGGGTAAATTCAAGTCGAGAAAGAATGTGTGAATGAGTAAAGTGACTTAGGTATGTACGAGATTCATACAAGTATTGAAATGGGAAGTATTTGATGAATCCAATTATGATATTGAATATGTGTACAATGAGATAGGTTTGTGAACTTGAATATGTTTAGCTATGCTTAGCATATTTGAATTGATATGCAATTATTCATATGATGACTTTATTTGTATATGGCTTACTAAGCTTTTAAAGCTTACTTTGTGTGTTCTTTCCCTATTTTATAGATTACTGAAGCTAGCTCAAACTCGAGGATCGTCGGGAAATGCCATCACACTATCGATCATCTTGTTGGTACTTTTGAAGCTTTGTATATATGGTATATGGCATGTATAGGCTAGTGCCATCTTGATATGTCTTGGGATATGAAATAGCCGTGAGATTTGGCTTGCTTTTGATGTAAATGTTAGAGTGCATTTAGCCATTTAAATTGGCTTAATTTATGAGTTTGGTAAATGATATATGGTGAATTTATGGCCTTGAATTTTGGCATTTTTTTTACGGTTGTTGTGATGTTTATAAGTTTGCTCAATTAGTTAATTGTCAATTGGTGAATTATTGTTTGGAAAATGGCATGCTGTGGATTGGCTTGTTGATGATGAAATGGTATGTTTTAAAGTATGAAATAGATGAAAAGATGGTAAGATTATGTTTTTGAAAGTTAGGTGAAAAATGTTGATTATGACACATTAATGTAATATGTTTTGGTTATGAATTGAGTAGTGAAATGGTTGGTGATAAAATAGCATGAATTGTATATAAATTGGTATGTTTTGGGCTGCCTATAAATTTTATTGAAATGGTACCATTTTGGTTGCTAGGTGTGCATGAGGAAAGGGTGGCAAATTGGCTTTGTAAATAGCCTATTTTTGTCCACATGGGTAGAGACACGGGCGTGTGTCTCAGTCGTGTGCAACACACGGTCATGCTAAATGGTCGTATGTCCTCTGGGGTAGCCTTTCGATATTAAGTCAGTATACCCTACAGGTTTGACACGGTCTAAACACACATGCGTGTCTATTGGCCGTGTGTGAGACATGAGCTAGCACATGGGCGTGTGGTCGGTCGTGTGACCCAAGTCAGTAACCCCTCCAGATTTCCCACGGCCACAGTACACGAGCGTGTCTCCAGCCGTGTGGTGCAATCAGTATGTATGCCCTGTTTTCACACAGTCTGTGACACGGGCGTGTCTGGTGGCCGTGTGAGGCACATGGCCTGTTCACACGGGCGTGTGATCCTTAATTGCATGAGAATTTTCTAAGTTTTCCAAAGTTTGCAAATGTTATTGATTTAGTCCCGAACCACTTCTAATCATGTTTTAAGGTCTCGTAGAGCCTTATAAGGGACATTGAGATTATGTTAGATTGATATTTATGTGAAATTGAATCATGTATGAGAAATGTATATTATATGTTGTGCTTTGATCGGTAATGCCTCGTAACCCTATTCTGGCGACAGATACGGGTTAGAGGTGTTACATTTTATTGGTATCAGAGCTACGATTTAGTCGATTCTAGGACTAACGTAGCGAGTGAGAGTCTAGCTATACATGCCATATATATAAACTGTGATAGTGTGATGATTCCTGACAGCTTAAAGTGTGTTTTCATATAGCAAATAGATCCCGGTCGAGCTTTAGCTGACGATATGAAAAGTAATGCTCCCGCTCCAGCTCAAGGGGCAGCGCCGGCTGATTCTAAGCAGTCAAGGGGGAGAGGCTAAGCAAGTCTTCTTCCAGATGATAAGTGTATGGTTCATGGAGTTTGTTCAAACAAATCCAGCTGCTCAACAACCTCTACCCCCACATGTTCCTCAATAAATCCCTATTAATCCTCAAGACATAAATTCGGTACGGTTGAACAAGCCGCCAGTTGATAAAATTCGTAAACATGGGGCTGAAGAGTTTCGGGCTACCGTTGATGATGATGTTGAGAAAGTTGAGTTTTGGCTCGAGAATACAATTCGAGTAGTCGAAGAATTGTCTTGTACTCCTAAAGAATATATCAAATGTGTGGTATCTTTACTTAGAGATATTGCGTACCATTGGTGGAAAACATTGACATCTGTTGTAATGACCCAAACTTTACGGTTATCAGAAAAGTGTATTTTCGGGTCTTCATTTTTGAAAAATAGATTTGTAAATATTTATTAACAATATTTACGAAGTTAAGTGAGTAGTTAATTAAAGTTTAATGAAGTGAATTTAGCTTAATTAAGGATAAATGGATAAAAGGATTAAATTGAATGAAGTGTGAAAGTTTAATTACAGAATAAAGAAAATTGAAGGGATTAAATAAGTAAATAAGCCAAAGTGAGTGCCAAGTGTGTGATAAAAATAAAATACATGTGTGATAAATAATGTACATACATTTGTAATACATGTATGTATTTACTTATTATTTAAGTAAAATTTAATGTTATTATTATTATTATTATTAAATTGATATTATATGATAAATAAATTAGTATAAAGACAAATGTATAGTAAATAAAATATACAAGTGTATGGATAAAAATACATACATTTGTAATATAAGTATTTAATTATTAATGGATATTTATTAATTATAAAAGATATTTATTAATTAAATAATTATATTATAAGATATTTGTATAATAAATAGATTAAAAAAAGACAAGTGTGATAATATATATGTATACAAATGTAAAATAGATATTGGATATTAAATAGATATTTTGTTATAGTTATTATTGTTATATTATATTATATTATATATATATATATATATATATATATATATATTTATAACGAAAGTAAAGGAAATAAAGAGAAAGAACAAAGCATGAAACGAAAACGAGGAGAAAGAAAAGAAAAAGGAAAAACTAGGGATTTGGAGCTTGAAGTTTAAATTGGTAAGCCAATTAAGTCCTTTTCTTTTAATTTTGATGTTTTAGAAGCTTTGGAATAAGATTTTGATGAAATTAAGTTGACATTTTAAAAGTTCATAGGTTTTCAAGTATGGTTCATGTTGAATAAATTGAGGAATTAAGAGTTAAAATGATAGAATTTCAAGCTAAAAGTGAAAGAAGTATTGAATTGTAAAGTAATTCATAACTTTTGAATGGTAGGGACTAAATTGAAATAATTTCAAAATTATGGTTCTATGGTGAAATTAGAGAGTTAAAATAAGTCTAAAGTGGAAATTGAATGAAAATATTGAGCTAAATATAAAAATAATAATAAAAGTTAGTCTTAGTTTAGGGACTAAGTTGGAATTAAGGCAAAAGTTGGATAAAAATTGAAATATTCAATATAAAAATTGAATGGTAGTGTATTGATAATATTTAATTGATTCCCGTAGCTAGCGTTGTGTCAGAAAATCTCGGCTTAGCAAGGAAAAGGCAAAGTCGACGAGGGATAGCTCGGAAATTACGGTTTGTATGTCTATAATCCGAACTTAATACTTAAATTGTTGGATTTATTATTTAATATATATATATATATATATATATATATATATATATATATATAGTAGGTGTTTTGAGATGATTATCTGAATTGGATTGAATATTGATTATATTGAATTGATTTGTGAATATATGTGAATGTTTGAATTGAAATGAATATTGATGTGGAAATTGAATAATAAATATTTGTTATATTGGAAAATATATGTAGTTGGAAGTGTGATGAAATTGATAGAAAAATGTGATTATTGTGAAATTGAATATTTATTAGTGAAAAGTGAATGGAATTATATTGAATTGAAAATATATAGTTAATTAATTAAAATATGAATTAATTGAAAACTGAAAAGTGAATTAAATACCTTATTAACTAGTTGGGCTAGTAGGATATAGTTAGCATGCCATAGGATATAGAAGAGTACGGGTTTGCTTGTTTCTTCGATCGCACTTATGTGTGACTCATCATTCTCGCTTTAAGCTCATCATTATCGATTCGGCACTTTGTGTGTCGGATATTGTTACCATATCTTTATTCTTTATTCGCTCCGATTCGTTCAAAGAGGTACTTCGTACCTTCTTATTCTTATTCTTATCGCTCCGATTTATTTAGATGAGGTACTCGCTACGTGTGCCGTCTTTCTCTCATATCTCTTGTTACTATTCTAGCTTCGGCCGGTGAGGCACTATGTGCCGTACTGGTGTGTTGGTTGGATCCGTATATCCGTCTAGATCTGAGTCATGTTAATAGGGGTAAATAAAGGAACTGGAAAGATCGACTGTTACCGAATAATTTAATTGTTACTGTATATCTTATTTTTACTGAATAATTGACTATTATTGGATAACCAATCAATTGATTGATACTGAATAACTGATTATTATTGAATAATTGATTGTTACCGAATAACTGACTGTTATTGAATAAATAATTGTTCTGATTGACTGATTGTTAATGAATATTACTGATTGATTAATTGCTATTGAAAAATAATAAATGATTTTGAATTTAAAGTAGACCAAAACATTGGTTGGAAAGTGAATGTTTGAATAGTTCAATATATATAAATTAATATGTTTTATAACTGTTTAAGTGTTCAGATTATAGAAATACCACTGAGTGTATACTCAGCGTACGGTTTGTTTTCGTGCACAGGTTAAGTTAAGGCTAGACCGTAGAATCAGCATCCCAGGCCGATCCTAAACTTGATGAGGTAAAGTATGTTGAGTATTGGTAATGGTATGTACCTAGGATGTCTTATGAGAGTCATCTAGGTTGTGAAAGTATTGATGAAATAAGTAAATTATGGTTGGCAACGGTATATAGTATGAAGTTGAAATAGTTGATAAAGTAAGTGATATACTTAAAAAGATTCATTGGATAGGTTATAAAATGTTTTAGATTGGTAAGATTTGAGTATATTTAAGTGTATTTGGATTATTTGAATGTTGGCAAATTGTATTGATTGAAGTTTTAATTTGCAGGGTTAGAAACATTTATTTTAATAAATGACTATAATTGAACTATACAAACCGGTAATGCCCTGTAATCCTGTTCCGGGAACGGATAAGGGTTAGAGGGTGTTACATCTGTGGTTCCTAGAGAATGGGTTACCTGAGAGTTCTTCCAATCTGAGTTCTGAAAAAAGTATATAAGCAGCGATTTCTCGATTAAAAGCATAAAGAGTTTCTAGAATTAAAACAAGGTCGGATGACCGTTACTGAGCATGAATGAGAATTCGTACGTTTAAGCAAGTGTGCCCTTGAATATGTTTCCACTGAAGAAATTATGTGTAAACGATTTGTTGATAGGTTGAATAAAGATATAAAACTATTAGTTGGGATTCTTAAATTGAAGGAATTTGTCGTTCTGGTTGAGAGGGCTTGCAAAGCTGAGGATCTCAGCAAAGAAAAGAGAAAAGCAGACTCAGAAGCTAGAGACTCAAGAAAAAGATCGATGAGTAAACCGTATCAATCTTTATCGAAGAAATCCTGAGACTCATTTAATCGTTCTAATGTATCAGTGGGACATTCAATCAGGGATTGTGAAAAGCAACATGTGAGTTCTAAAGCTTAAACTACATCTATTGCTAGTGTTGGCAGTGTGAGACAAAACTGACCTGAATGTAGATAGTATGGGAAATGACATTTCGGTGATTTTAGATCGAATGATCGGACTTGTTTTAAATGTGGATCATTAGATCATTTCATTCATAATTGTCCTGAGTTGGCTAAGCAAGATATAGTACAAAACACGAGATCGAGTAACACTACAGTTAGATGTAGAACACCGGGAAATGATGGTAACGTGAATGGTATTTAGAGAACGACAAAAGACTTTGTTGTGAGATCTGAAGCCAAAGCACCTGCACGAGCCTATGCTATTCGCGCTCGCGAGGAAGCGTCATCTCCAGATGTTATTACTAGTACTTTCACTCTCTATGATACTAAAGTTATTACATTGATAGATCCAAGATCAACTCATTCATATGTATGTGTGAATTTGGTATCCAATAAGACTTTGCCTGTAGAGTCTACTGAATTTATGATTAGAGTATCGAACCCCTTAGGCAAATGTGTTCTAGTTGATAAAGTGTGCATTTGTGTACTTCAAGCCATTGGTACAAATTGACGGTACATTTATGTATGGTAAATATACCCATCGGCTATTGCTAGCTGTGGCATAGGATGGCGGTGGGAGAATCCTTCCAATTGCGTTTGCAATAACACCAGGGGAGTCAGCTGATGACTGAGATTTCTTTCTTTCTAGGTTAAGGACATGTATGCCTCCAACCTGATATCTGCGTTATATCAGATCGAGGCCCTAGAATACTAGCCATAATTGAGTGATAGGGAAGCTTATGGGATCGCACACACCATCAGTATTATCTAAAGTACATTGCGTCTAACTATTACGGGCAATATCGGTCTACAACTAAGCGACGGCAAGTGACCAACATGGGTATTTAATCTCTATTAATATACTTTCGTCTGTAATATTCAATTTATTCTGAATGGAATATTGGTATATAATTTTTGCTATCAACTTATATTAGCAGGGTAAGACATCAATAAGAACCGTTTTTATGATATGTTGGGGATTTTACGTTCAATTAACGATTAAGGCACAGACTACCTCTGTAACATACCTTTCGAACAGTGGACACAAGCATACTACGGCGGTCTACTATATGGTCATATGACCACAAACCTAGCTGAATGCATAAATTCTGTTCTAAAAGGAAAACATCATTTGCCAATAACCTCGGTTGTGCGAGAGAGATATTTTTATTTGGCTGCACTATTTCCAAAGCAAGTAGTGAGTTATAGAGGCCAAATGCAGGAGGCCATATATAGTTCCGGAAGGTATTGCAAGAAATTAACAAGGCGAAGGCACGGGCCAACACGATGCACACAGTGTGTCACGATCGCGACAAACTAAGGTTTCGTATGACTGAGTTTGATAGACCGAGCCAATTATTATCGGCAGACAATATCATGTACACCTAATAAATAGAACTTGCGATTGTGGGACGTTTGACGCACTTCATTATACATGCGCTTATGCAATTGTAGCTTGCCAAAATCTCCGTTTAGATCCAATGAGATATGTCGATGAAGTGTACAAAGTAGAATACATTTACAATGTATGGAGACACGTATTCCCACCAGTCCCAGATGAACGTAAGTGGTCATCTGTATTGCTTGTTCTGTTTATGTTGTTACCAAATAGAGAATTACGTCGCAAACCAAAAGGTCAACCTTACTCAAGTACAATATGTAATAATATGGATATCCGGGAAAGAACGAACCAACAGAAGTTGTGTGGATGGTGTAGGAACCCAGGTCATACAATTCGATCATGTCCAAACTAAAATAGTTGATAATTGTTATAATGAAACTATATTGCATTATTTCTATTCCACCTTATTCAAAAGAACTTCTATTTTATTAGAAATATAAAATTAATTTACTATTAAAATATTAAAAACAACTTTTATTTTATTAAATAAACAATATAGAAATAGTTTGTACAAATATATTTAAAAAATCAATGTATATGCCGGTCGGAATTAGTGTCATAGTGGGTGGTCGACGACTACGTACTGGATTTCTCCTTGGTTGCACTTCCGGTGCATGTTATGGTTGCTCCGGCTGTGAGTGTTGGGAGGATGACCTACCTTGGTAAAATAAAGAATGTGGAGGTGTTTGCATCACCCACGACGAAGCTGTTTGAATCCTGACGGTGCCTCGTGCGATCCCTCCGGCGATGATGGTCTACATATCATTGGTTGAGTCACAGTCATCGAGAAAGGAGATGCATCGGGCCATGCATTCCAACCTGGCATAGGACTGGGAAAAGGAAACATATAAGGGTTAGGATACATATAAGGGCTAGATATGCACCTGACCTAATCTGAAGGGGCTATGCTGTAGGTGTCGTCGGTTGAGGCGTTGGGCCCGTTGATTATGTGGGCGCTATTGATGGGCTTGTGTCGTCATCATTCTCCTTAGATTTAAAGGGCCCCGTTGTTTACTTTTGACACGAATTTGCCGACATCTTTGCTCTTCCGATAGCAAATATGGTTTGTCATGGATCCTAAACCATGGCATGTAATCCGGCGCGCACGCTAACTCTAGGACGATGATCGGTTCGCGACCAGGTATATAATCATATCGGTTTTCCCAAATTTTGATATTTTTTGAGAAAAATACTAGCCAATTCGTATTCATTTGTCGTAAGTCGATTTTGTCCTGGTTATCAAACACCTCAGGTTCCTCAGAATCAGTTATCGGAATCCAAATTGCCGCAACACTCTATCCGTTTGGTGCATCTCGATAGTAGCATAGCTGACCAATGGGACCTTAACATGTCAAATGTTTGGATTTTGAAAGAATTCTTCCAAAATTACTGCCTGTGTTGTCGGATCCTCGTATGGTGTCCATTGAAACTATATGAACATGATAAAAATATTAGTTATATACTAAATACTAAATCCTAAATATGAAACGACTATTTTGTGTATATATATTTTATTTAACACTTACTTGCACTTTCGACCGTTGGTCTAATAGAAGTCGTATATTTTCAAGAGCAGTAGGTATTCCAACATAACTCGCCGGATGGTTCCACCTAATTAAATAAAGTTTTAGCATACAATTTTATTTTAAATCTATGGAATAATTGTAAAATCAAATAAAAATTTTACCTCGTTATGAGTGAGAATGTATATAGGTGGTTCGCCCAATGACGTAAAAATGGAAAGCGAAACCGAGCCCATGATTGTAGTAGTGATAGGCAACCTCCGATTTTGACTTTATTTGGTGGCGTCGCCCCGCACATCTCCTGATACAATGTTGCCAACACAACAAACCCCTAATTTAATTCGCCAGTTGCTTTAAAATCAACGAGTTTCAACAGCCACCTCAGATGTACAAGGTTTCGTGACAAGGCCGGCATCAAATAACCTCTAATCATCTCAAAGATATATTCCCGAGCATATCGTATTCTTTCTAGTTCAGTCAAATCTTTCCCTAACTCCGGGAATGTGTCTCGTAATCAGCCCATCTCAATTCAACCTCCGTAAATATTATCTGGAATCACACCCAAAAGATCGTAGCATATGGCTCCCCAATCAGCAGATTGAACAGGCTCGGTGAGTGTAGACCTATCCACTGATAATCCTAATTATAACTGGACGTCCTCCAAAGTAATAGTACACCCACCGCATAGAAGATGAAATGTGTGCGTCTCGGGTCTCCACCTCTCTATTAAAGCGCTGATGAGTTTCGGGTCCAACTTGGACCCTCGACTTATAGTGGCCGCGTGCCAAAAACCCGCTTCCCTCAAGTAATTTTCTATCAACGGTGATGGATGACTAGACATATTACGAATATAACATTGTAACACCAGATCTACAGGACTGTTATAAAAAATTATAAAATAAAAATTAATTAAAATTTCATAAATAAAAAATATTAAATAATATTCAAAAATTAAAATTAATTAAAATTAAATAAATGAAAAAATATTAAATAATATTCAAAAATTAAAATTAACTCTTATCATTTTCATTTGTTCGACGGAGATATATTTATGATCGAGACGAATTAATTCCCCGGCCATTGCTAACACGATCAAATATTTTTGAAATTATAAAAAACATAATACTAATTTAGAAAAAAATTAGAGTAAATAACTAATAAAAGAGAGTTTTAAGAAATTTAATGAGAAATTTGGGAGCTTTAGGGAGAAATTTTAGAGTTTTTTTTGGCTAAAATTTGAAGAAATATTATTTGAAATAATAGGAGGGGGTTTTATACTCTCTTTTTTACTGTTGGACCCCTCCAACGGTCAAAAAAAATTAGCCGTTGGATTAAAAACACGGAGCAAAATGCGCCCCTAGGGAAGTGTTTTTTACCACGACAGCAAAGTAAGTCCACATCAGTACGTTTTGTGCTGACATGACAAAAACGCTCCCTAGGAGCACGATTTACTAAAAATTTTCTCCTAAAACGTTACTACGTGGACGTATTTTGCTAAAATCGATCCTTTCCGATAAATAATACTGAAATCAGCCTGTTTTCGTAAATATACTTAGAAATGAGTTTTATTGAAAAAGCGATATTGCCAGTATCTGTTGCTTACAAGCCAGGAAAGCAGGCTGATTAGCTAGCTTTCTGCACCATTCTTACCTCTTTACTCTCTTCCTAAATACCAAAGGTTACGCCGTTTCAGTTGACTACCAACTAATTCCACACCGCAGCGTTATCGTATCGGATCAGGTACCGTCAATTAGAAGCTTAGGCTTTCAATTCATTCCCCCCCCCCTCTTAGTAGAATAGGCCATTGTTATCACTTTTCGAGTTTTCAACTTCATCCATTTCTTCTATTATTGTGTAGCCAATTTGTTTTTTATTTGGTTCCACAATTCTATTCTAATTTCGATAACTCCAAAAAAATTGCTCAGATCGGATTTCGAAGAAGGCAGGCTATTGAAATTGCTTCCTCTCCTAAGAGAAATCCATCTGTAAGTTTTACATCATATTTTACTTATCTTTGTCCAATTTTATATTTTAATTTATTAATTATAATGAAATAATTATAGGTTATAGGTGACCGTCCTCTCTAAATTTATCACTCTATTTTGAATTTTGTCACCATATTTGTAGATACTGAACGTCGTTCTGGATCATTATTAGGATTGAAGTCGATTCCTTATGGTCTTTTGCTTTGCTCTTCTTGTTCTTTTTAGAAAATACATAAAAGATAACTTGTTTTTTGCTGAGGAAAAAAAAAGAAGATAACTTGTATTTTTGGGTTGGTTTCGGTTTCCAGCTTCGATTTGGGTTTTGGTTTTGATTTTTTTAGAAAAGATTTAGAACTTAACATAGCAAAAGCATAAGAACTTAACTAATACATTAAACGTTAAAACCACCCTTGGGATTGTCCTATGCGTGACGTAGTGCGAGCCCTGCAATAGGGTCACTGATGTAGTGCATGCCTGGAACCCGTCACGTAGATCTCGCATCCTTCTTGTAGATTTAAGATCACTCCGTACGGGTTGCAGCTTCCAATGTACCTCAATCTGGCCCGGGAAAAGCCTTTTCAATGTCCTCTGAAAGCAGTATAAGTTTAAGTGATGAAAGCCTGAGGTGGTTGACTTGGCGCAGTAAGGTTCTGACGAAAAGGAGTTTACTATGGAAGACAGATTGGTCCACGTAACATTGAGCGATGAAAAGAGGAGTTGGCCTATATCCAATAATTGTTGTTCCCTCTCCAAAAGGTCCTCAACAAGGCTCCTAATAGCCCTTATTCCTAACCTCAGACCAAAATTTAATTATCCTACATGCAGTCTCCACTTAATACCTTTTTCAAGGTAATTACTAATCTTCCTCAGAGATCTCCAAGTGGTGGGAACATTGGTAGCACGTTTACGAGTACCCACATTATCAACATGTTTAGACATAAGTACCCTCAACCAAAGCTTGTCCCTCTCCATCATAAGTTGCTATCCCAACTTCATGATCCAAGCTTTTTTCTGTTCAAAAGTCACCCTGATGCCCAAACCGCCATCACTCTTATTCTTAATGACAATCTCCCACTTCGTTATACGGAGCTTCCTCTTGTTCTCATCCCCTCCCTTCCCCAAACAAAGTTTCTGTTAATAGGATGCAATTCCTTGCAAATGGTAAAAAGAACTAAGTTGCATTGAAGGAAATAAGTAAGGACCACAGAGGTGGTGACTTGGATCAAGGTTAACTGACTTGTAGGGGACAATAAACTAGCTTTCCAACTAAGTCTAGAGCGAACTCTCTCGCCACTGAAGCCATAGCCTTGTTTTGGCAACTCTTTTATTGTGGATTGTAAAACCTAGAGAGCATCCCAAGTCATTTCTTTATTGCAAATTTAACTTTTGGGACACCATCCTACAATTCGAAACCCTAGTGTTAGTGGAGAAAAAATAACGCTAGCTTTAGTGTCATTGACACTCTGCCCAGATTCCTTGGTGAAATTTTCCAAAACACCCTTAATGGCTTGAATGGACTTCTTATCCACTTTAGGGAAGAGGATAATGTCATTCACAAACCATTTTTGGAGGCCCTAATAGGATTCCAATGCTTCCTGCCGCAAGCATCCTCAATACTAAGAGTGAGGTATTGCATACAAAGGATAAAGATGTAGGAAAACAATGGTTTCCCTGGACAGATTCCCGTAGTCTGCTCAAAGCCTTGTAACCGTTAACCATTGACCACAATAGACATTGTAGAGGCAATGCAGTCCATGATCAAAGTAATCCAATTCTTAAGAAATTTGAATAAAGTAAGGACTTTGTGTATAATACCCCTTTTCAGTTCTTAGCACCATTAAACATCAATTTAGTTGTACATTCAACTTTGAGAAGCGGGTGCAAAATCTTAAAGCTAAACTTAAGGAGCTAATAGATGCAAGAAATGATGTGCAAGGATCCGTTGGTTATGCTCAAAGGAATGGAGAAATGATCGAGGAGGACGTTTAAGAGTGGCTGTATAGGAAGTAACTATTTTGTGGATCTCTGCATATTTATTTTTTCAAAGCTAATATTTTAGTGTTAGATAGAAAAACCATGAAATACTCTCATTCAACATTAAAAGTATAATTAGTGAAATTAAGTTAAATGTTTCATGAAGGTGGTTTTTTTCTTCTCTTGATCTATTCCTAATGGAGAATGAGAAGAAAAAAATACAAGGGTTTGGGTTGATGAGAATTTTGAGTTCATTTTTTCTATGAGAAATTGTAGAGATAGGGGATTTATAATCAAATGGGATAAAAACAAGTTTATAATTGATTTAATATTGTTAAGTATGGTTGATTGCTATTAAAGGGCGGTGGATGCAAGAAAATTCCAACTTGTGATGGCCTATTTGCATGCATTTTGTGAGATTGGTAAGCAAAATCGCTGTTGGATGAGATATTAGAGATTAAAAACCTTTTTCAAAAGCAATGGTGATGGCCAATGCATCTGCATTGTATGAGATTGATAACCAGAAAAATATGTGGTGAGATATTAGAGGCTTTAATTGTTGTTTGATAGAAGATGTAAAGAAAAAGATCTAGTAGAGGCTCTGCAATTTATCCTAATTTTAATGAATTTATTTATTAATTAGAGTTCGTGAACTATTAACGAAAGATTGTTGTTTGTCATGGTATATAATTTTATGTTACGATGATTAGAAATAACTATAAAAAATTACAATGTTTATATAATCAATCCAAACATAAAATTTTATAAAAGAGAAGTGATAGCTAAAAGTAGAGTATTTAGTTATAGTATATTAGTAATATAATACTAATTAAAAGTATTATTTAATATGTAATAAAAATTGAAACTTAATTTATTTGGTTCATATATCTACATTAAAAGGTAGAATCTTGTGGATATGATATTTGAATTCCAACATTTGCAATGCTTTCTATATTCTTGATCTAAGTGTTTTTTTTTTTGTAAAAATATTAATAATTTATTTATATTTCAATATGAGAATGATGATTCATTATAATTATATCTATAATTAACTTAGTGGTTTTTGTAGGAAAATTGTCTATTTTTTTTTTACTTATTATGAAATTATATATTTTATAATCAAGTAATTTACACATTATTTATTTGTACTTAATTATTTTAATTGGTTAATAAATTATAAATAAATCTTATATATCATAAACATTAATTTAATTTTTATATTTGCATGCATCATTATTATATATCAGCTTTTTTTTTAAATTTCAATTAACTATTTGAATATAGATCTTTTAATCTTTGAAATGATAGCATTGTTATTGTTTTACATAAGGCTTAAATAAATAAATAAAATTGGCCCCTAAACTATATTATTTTCCCATTTAAGTACTTAAACTTTTTTCTTTTGTCAAAAGTGGCACCCTAAACTATGACTTTGTTACACTTATTAACCCAATCTTTTACTTCCGTTTAAAGAAAACTCTGAACCAATTATATCATGACATGTGCACTTTTTTAAAGAAAAAGTTTAAATTAAATTAAAGTATATATAATTACATTTATAACTAAAATAAAATGATAGAGATAAATTTTTGTTATTTATTTATTTTATTAATTTCTTTCTTCATCTGCTTTCTATTTTCTTGCCATTTTTTTTTATTTTCTTACTATTTCTCAGGTTTTCTTGAGAACCAAACACCAAATTTTTCCTGTGACAAAATGATTTTTTGACTTCAATAGACAAATCAAGTTGCTAAACAAAATCCCTTGCTTGTTTCAACAGTTCTCAAAATTCAAGTACGAAAACAAAAGATTGACCAAACTAATAAATCCAATACTTTTTTACTAAACTGAGAAAACCCATAATCAAAAAAAATGTTCATTTCTTTGAAATCTTTCACATAAAAGCTATATCAAATTTCATAGAGTTTTGAAAATAGATGAAAGCCAAAAAAAATTTAAGAAAAAAAGAAACTAAAAATATCAAATTGTACTAACCCCATTTCTCTCAAAACCCAAAACAATATGAATAGCAATTCAATTGGTGTTCTTGGATTTGTGCTTCATACATCCATAAAGGCGCAATATAGCAATATATACTAAGATCAACTAGTAAACGGTATAAACTTAAATGCTTAGTCCTGCAAATTATTCCTTTATCTTGTTGAACATGCACAATAACTTCCTCTGCAAATTCCTCTCTCTCATGCACAATAGATATATTATCCTAATTGAAAAAAAAAAAAAACCAAATGTATATGCATCTTGATGAGTCAAATTTTACTCTCTTTCTTCTAAGTTCGACTACTTTTCTAATTTTTGGAGATTCATGGATATCCCCTTCTTGTTTAACAATGGGAGATGTTGAAGAAGAAAAGAAAAAAAGAGGGAGGATAATATTAAATTATATTTCAATTAAAATTTTATTCAATATTTAGAATTTTTTTAATGGGAGGTAACGGTTGGATAATTTTGTGTGAGGAATTCATGGTTTGGGCATCACTTTTGACAAAAAAAAAAAATAGTTTAGGTACTCAAGTGGGAAAAATATTATAGCTTAGTGCTAATTTTTCATTTAAGCCTTACTTAAGAGATAAAATTGTTTTAACATGAGGTGATTAAAATTTTATAAACTATATAAATTATTTTATTTTATTAAATAATATTAACATTAATTACATTTTTTTAATATTTCTATTGATTCTTTAATTATTAAATCATATATTATAATATCTTCCCATGCAATGCATGTGAGTTTAAACTAGATTTTAAAACAATTGCATACTGGATATCTATTTTTTTAACTTCTCTTTCTAAATCATAACATTTTTCTTATAAAACCAACTTGTTTTTCACAAGGTTATCTCACCAGTCCC
The DNA here is from genome assembly GCA_025698475.1 of Gossypium anomalum. Lineage (NCBI taxonomy): Eukaryota > Viridiplantae > Streptophyta > Magnoliopsida > Malvales > Malvaceae > Gossypium > Gossypium anomalum. The sequence goes on along the minus strand of CM046965.1, from coordinate 71,723,049 downwards.
CAGTATAAAAAGCTATTATTATTATTATTATTATTATTATTATTATTAATGATAAATCTCAATTTCATACATAGGCTTTGATCAAACTATGTATTATTTTTATATTTATCATTGATTATGATTTTTTATTAGTTTTATGTTTGTAAGGATTAGGTTATAAAACAGGTTGTGTACGTGCAGGTTATGTTCCCCTGCTTGGAAGACATGAAATTGTATAATATAGGAAAATATATGGCACTATCATCAACTTGCAGCCTGATGTTGGTGCGGTCAGAATTTGGGAAGCTTGATTATTGAAAGTTGTGATCGTTTAAATGATTTTATAATCACACTCTGGGGTTGTTTGTCTTGAAATAATTGATTGTAAGAGCATGGCAGAAATTATGGAAGCACAGAAAAAGCACGGAAAGATTTTATTCCCTCAATTACGCTCCTTAAGGATGGAAAATCTTCCACAGCTCCGAGGATTCTACGTTGGCGACACCATTATTGATCTCCCAAATCTGGAAGAAGTAATAGTGAATCAATGCCCCAAACTTGAGATCTTCAGTCGCCTTGTCTCTGCTCCCAAATTGCAGTATGTAAAGACATCCAAACAAGGTACAACTGCTAGGATATGGAGCCAAGATCTTAATGCCACGGTTTCACAGTTGCACAAAGGACAGGTAAGTAAAACAATGATTTATAAAGAAAAAAAAGAGAATGTTTGTGTTTTAAATGTTAATTGATTAGAGATTAATCAAATCATAATGAATAAGCTCATTGGTCCTTTTTGTCATCTGTTAAAAAATATATATTGATTGTGCCTCTCTTTTGCACTTTGAAGTTCACAATTTGGACGGATGAAACTGAAAGCAAAGGTAAGCCGCAAGTAGAAGCTGCCGGAGCATCAGGCACACAACGAGAAGACGCTGTAGATGAGAAAGCAATACCAAGTGAAAAAAATGAGGTGATTTCGGGAGTTACGTCAGAATTGGACATGCCATATCCCATATCTGATGCTGAAAGTCAAGGGACATCGTCAAGTCATGAAATAGAGCATGAGGCTGCTCAAAAAGAAGTTGAGGTTCTTGAATTGACAGACCATGCTCGTCTGTCAAGAGAGGCTGCTTCCACGTCTGCATTATCCACCCCTAGTAATATAGATGTAGTGGAACCGGTTGCTATAATTCCTTCCTCCAAACATGATGAAACAGAAGTAGCCGCAGCCACAATGACAACCATTGAATTGTCAGACCATGTCCGTCTGTCAAGAGAGGCTGCTTCAACATCTGCATTATTAATGCCAAGTGATGAAGATGTGAAACCGGTTGCTATAATTCCTTTCGCCAAAGATAATGATACAGGAGTAGCCTCAGCCACAATGACAACCATTGAATCGACAGATCATGTCCATCTGTCAAGAGAGGCTGCTTCAATGTCTGCATTATCCACACCAAGTGATATAGATACCGTGGAACCGGTTGCTATAGTTCCTTCCTATGAAGATGATGAAACAGGAGTAGCTGCAGCCACAATGACAACCATTAAATCAACAGGCCATGTCCATCTGTCAAGAGAGGCTGCTTCAACGTCTGCATTACCTTCCACCAAAGCCACAATGACAACCATTGAGCAGAGTGTGTCAAAGATCTTGGAATGCATGGCCACTCACGCAAGAATTGCTCTTCATGGAGTTTGTGGGACAGGCAAGTCCAGTGTGCTGAGAGCATTGGTCAATAATCCCAAAATCAAAGGGGAGTTTGATTTCATCATTTCCGTAACAGTCTCAAAGTTCTGGACCCCAAACAAGATACAAGATCAAATCAAGCAGCAGCTTCCTGCCTCTTCTGATGCTATACTATTCCAAATTTTGGAAGGCAAAAGGCTTTTGCTTTTACTGGATGATGTTTGGGAAATGATTGATCTACCGAACTTGGGCATTCCTAATCTTAGCCTGGAAAATGGTGGCATGATGGTACTTGCAACTAGAGAATTGAAGGTTTGTTATGATATGGAGGTGACTAAAGTGGTCGAGATTGAACCTGTCTCCAGAGAAGAGGCCTGGAAACTGTTCCATGATCAGGTGGGAGGCATAGATGACTTGCCAAATATCCACCACTTTGCTCGAGGTATAGTAGATGGCTGTTGCGGTCTGCCTTTGTTGATTATTGCTACTGGGAGAGCCCTTTCTGATGAAGAAAATGTTGCCGTATGGGAGGATGCATTCAATGAATTTTCGGTGCCTGGTAGAGATGTCACATCTTGTATGGAGGACCTAATGCAGCTATTAAAATTCAGTTTCGACCGCCTCAAGTCTCGTAGCCTAAAGAGCTGCTTCCTTCATTGTGCCTTGTTCTCAGAAGATCAAGAGATCGATACTAGAAAATTTATTGAATACTGCATCAGAGAAGATTTAATTGCTGGAACTTGGTCAAAGCCATATGATAGGGGGCATGATATTGTTGAAGCTCTTCAACATGCTTTATTGTTGGAAACAGCTGAAGATGGTCTCTCCATCAGAATGCCTTATGTGATGAGAGACTTAGCATTGGGGATCTTGTCATCAGACAACAGTGGCCGCCAGTTTCTGCTGCCAGTTTATTCAAAGCAATTGAAGCGAGAAGAAAGATCATTATCCACTAGATTGTTTATTGATGATCATCATCGATTCTTGTGGAGAGTTGCTGCACGCCTAACTGAGCTGCCGACCGAGGAAGCATGGAGAAAAGCCAAGATGATGTTTCTGATTGATAATGAGCTGTCCATTCTACCTGAAAAACCAAATTTTCCTGTGCTCGAGATGTTGTTTCTACAAAGGAACAATCAGCTTAGAGTGTTACCAGATCTTTTCTTTGACAACATGCCTTGCCTTGCAGTTCTGAACCTATCCAAGACCGGTATCAAATACTTGCCAAAGTCGATTTCAAGACTTTCCAAGCTAGAAACACTTATTCTCCGTGATTGTGAACACCTAGTCAAGCTCCCCTCTGAAGTCGGATCCCTTAAACCTCTTCAGGTACTAGATCTCAGGGGCACAGAGATCATTGAATTACCTGCAAAGATTGCGGAGCTAGACTCTCTAAGCCACTTGGAAGTATCCTTGTATGGATCTAGCACCTATAGTGAGCATGAGAAGCGGCCAACCCCATTCCTTTCTAGACTTGAAGCATTGGAAACACTCCGCATAAGTGTGTACCCAGGAGATATTTGGTGGCAAAAGAGTGTTGAGTTTATCATCAAGGAAGTGAGCAAATTGAAAAACTTGATTTCTCTTTCCTTCTATTTCCCACAAGTGAAGTTTCTTGAGCTGTTCCTCCAAGAAAGCATATCATGGAAGGAAGAAAGACTAACAGAGTTTAAACTTATTGTTGGCCATGATGTCAAGTTTAATGCACCACGAGTCCCACCAACCGTAAAGCTGAATTATAGTTCAGTATTGGGTCAGTGCTTGAGATTTGTCAACAGTGAGGAGATACCAGATGCTGTTCTTCAAGTGTTGGCTCGATGCACTGCTTTCTATTTAGATCATCAACTCAACATCACCAGTCTATCAGAGTTTGGGAATGGCACGATTAACAAGTTGAAATATTGTATAATAAGTGAATGCCCACGGCTTGGAACTGTTGTAGAAAGCGAGGAGGGAACTGAGGCTGTATTTCCATGCCTGGAGCACTTGAGTATTCATTATTGCTGGAGATTGGCATGCATTTGGGAGGGTGTTGTCCCCAAAGGAAGCTTTGCAGCTCTAAGAAGTCTGTCCTTGTGTACATGCCCAGAGTTGACATATGTTTTCAAAAGCTCAATGTTGCTGTTCTTTTCTAACTTGGAAGAGTTGAAGGTTGATGACTGTGAAGCAATTGAAAAAATAATTTCTGATGATGATGAGATTAGTGAAGCTCGTTGCATTTCACTCAAGAGTTTAAAACTTCACTATCTTCCTGAATTGGTTCACATTGGGGAAGGTCCTCAGGCTAAGGTCTTGTTTGAATACATTGAGGTCTATGATTGCCCTCAGTTGAAGCAGATTTTTGAAGATTCGGAATTGAAACAGACTTTGAAAAAAATCAGAGCTGATAAGGATTGGTGGAATGGATTAGAGTGGGAAGAACCTGCAGTAGGCTCGTATTTTGAAGCCGTCTTCAAGGAAGGGAAAGAGTGATTGGTTCTGTTGTGCCAAACCATCATTGGGTCAGTCCATGTTGGCCACAAGTTATAAGAAAAGGAACAATGTTAGTTTCCATTATTTTTACCAAACTTTATAGCAAAATCAATGGGAACAAGTCTGTCAGTTCTCATGAACAACTGTGATGATGTTTATTTTGCTATTTCAGTGCTGTCCGCGTCGAACTCTACTTATTTCGGAACATACTAATTGGATGAGAAAGGATTGCAATTTACTAAAATTTCGTTTCCTGAATTTGAAGTATCCATTGCGGGATCCCACAACATTAAAATCAATTTTTCGTTTTATCTTAGTGTTCGTGCTTTCCGAAACAAAATATCAAATTAGAATTAGAATTAGAATTAGGATTGCACCAAATCAAAGTTTGTATATCCAATTGCATATTGAAACAAAGTTCGTATATAGTTTTGATATTTATCTCAAATTAAAATGATATAATCCAAATATGAAACATATGGTTTGAAACTAATTAATCATAATAACACAATATTAAAATAAAAAATTAGATAAATAAAGAGTAAAATGATATTTAAAAATATAAATACATCATATAAACAAATGCAGCTCGAAGAGAAACATCCCTTTTTCAAGAGTAAGGATCTAGGATTAGTTAATGTTGTTTTTAAGTGATTGTAATAGTACAGGATGGAGCTCGAAAAGAAACATCCATTTTCAGGGGCAAAGATCTAGGGTTAGTTAATGGAAATCAATAAGTTAGAACAATTTTGTAAGTCTATTTGTGATATAGAAATCGAAAGGATCCGATTCAAACTATTTTCAAATCAAAAAGAAAAGTTGTTGGAATTGATAAAATTCTTTCGATCAAAAGTGTATCATGCTGGAATTAATCGTTCATATAATTCTTTGATAAAAAAAAAAAAAGAGAAAGAGAAAAAAGGGCATGTTGCTGCCATTTTTAAATAGATTAAATATTGCCGAAGTAATGTCTAAACCCGATGATTCAAGGCAGAGATAAAAGATCCTAGAACAAGGAAATACCCTTTTCAATTTTCTCAACAACTAGATTAAAATGAAGAATCGAAATAGATTTTAAGCGAGACAAACAAAAAAGGGGTTAGAGAAAAGAATGCCTACGGGTTTTTTTTTTTTTTAGCATTTTGAGAATTATTTGACTTGAGTTACGAGAGTAAGAATGCTTTTTTCTTGTTCTTTTTTTTTTGTGAAAAAAAACACAGGGTTAAATGTCTAATTGATTTGCTAGTTTATAGATCTTTTTGACATTCTAATTTCATACATTATAATTCCATACATAGACGTAACTTTTAATTGATCATTTTTTTCTCTAGCCATACGAGGAGAAAACTTCTTATATGTTTCTAGGAGGCATTATTTAACTACATCTATCCCAATGAGCCATTTATCGAATCGTTGCAATTGATGTTCGATCCCTAAGAGAGGGAAGAGATATTCGAAAAGTGGATTTTTATGATTCAATAAATAATCAAACCTATTTAAATGTTTCTGTCATTCTCTATTTCCTTGAAAAAGGAGCTCAACCCATAACAATTGTTCATGATATTTTAAAGAAGGCGGGGACTTTTACAGAACTTAATCTTAATCAAGCAAAATTCAATTAATGAAATACAAAAAAGAGAGTGTGGATGATTCATATCTAACTTTGTGTAAATTTTTTTTTATTATTTCCTCCCCGTCGTTTGGTCTATTCAGAGTCTTATTTTAAATAAATTTATTATTTGTATTTCTTATTGCTTTGCTACTATAAAATATCGCTACTATAAAATATAGAGTACCGTGTTCTATAACAACAAAACTTGATTTTATTGAGCCGATTTTATTGATAGAAAATAGAGAGAAAAAAGATCAAGTGAATAAATGAAGTAATTGTATTTAAACATTTACAAAACAACATAAAATAAGATAAAATAATAAATAAAATAACATATAACATATAAAAAGAGAAAATATTAATAATAATTAAAAAAAATGATTTTTTTTCATTGTATTTTTTTTAGTCTCTTTTATATTCTTTATTCTTTTCTCAACTCTCAACATTTATATTCAAAATTTACAATCATATTGATAACAGTGTATCGAATAAATATAATTTGACCATAGATAAATAGATCCATTTATCCTCGCCCACTGGCACTTCACTTCATTCAAATAATGGGTTCTCTCTTTGAATTTATTGTGATAAAATAATTTTTTTTTTATTGTAATTGTATTGGAACAAAAAAAAAGAAGGACAACAATGGAATGAATAAGGCAAGAGGCGATCTGCAAATTTTCACTTATTCTATTTCTATGATTTTATCTAAGAATTCTGTGATTTTTTTTATTCCAATTTTTGCTAATTTCATGTTTTGATTGCATATTGCAATTCTATTTTTTTATTCCAATAGGATCGACATATTCTAATTTTTTTCAGGTTGATAACTCAACAGTAGAGTACTCGGTTTTTAAATGTGACTAGTATATTTTACACATTTGTATGAAGAAAGGGATTCGTTCAGACCATCGGTGGAGTTTGTAAGACCACGGCTGATCCTAAAAAGAGTAGATGGAAAAAAGAGCATGTCGTAGCAATGGAGAATTCTAAGAATCTTTTTTTTCCGAATCATTCCAAAAAAAACCGTTTTGAATTTTTGGTGTGGAACAAAAAAAATGATTTGAATTCAAAGTTGGGTTGAGTGAATAAATGGATAGAGCTCTACGGCCCTAATTATAGGGAAACAAAAAGTAAAAAGCTTTTGTTCTCAATTTGAATGATTACCTAATCTAATTAAACATTAAAAAGAAATTAGTGTCTAATGTGGTAAAAGTTTTTCTCATGAGTAAATTATCGATTTTTTATGAGTCCTAATTATTATTATCAGGCATTCCCTTTATGGGTTAGCCATGAATGTGTAGAAGTAGTATATTGATTAAAAAAAAAGATATGTTATTCCAAAAATTGATTGGGTTGAAAAAGTAAATGATTTCTAACTGTCTTCTTATCCTATGATGAACATAAATCAATTAGATGGCAAAAGATAGGATAGAGAATCCGTTGATGGAAAATGCCACTACAATTATTTATCATTGTTTTGCCATCAATTAAGTTAGTGTAGAGTTGACTTGTGACGCTAATTCAATTAACAACATTATTAATATATACATTTGGAGGAGATAGTAAATTGTGCATATTAAAATAAAATTGTATAAAAATATTAAAAATATTAGTTGAGTAATAAATTAAAATTTTTATTAATATAATTTGCACGGGTTCAAATCCCACTATATGCATATTTGAAAAGATTTAAATAACTTTGAATCCTTTGAATTTTTAATTAATATGACTTATTTACCCAATTAACTCTTGGTTGATTGGTAAATTAAAGATTAAAAGGTTTTATTAATAGTAAGTATAGATATATAATTGGTGGGATAGTAAATTGTGCATATTAAAATAAAAAAATATCAAAATGAAGCTTGATTGAGTGATAAATTAAAGATCTTACTAATCCAATTTGTGTGAATTCAAATCTTACCAAATCTATATTTTTTCTTGGTTTTTTGTTAAAGTGAAAAGTCTAAAATACTCTCGAATAATATGACTTATTTTAATTATGAAAGGATGTTTCTATAATTTCTTAACCGAGTTGATATCCAGGCAACTCGTGACACCAACTTTGGTTTTCATAATAATAATAATTTATATACACATATAAAGTAGCTGATTGAGTTGGTACCGTGAATTTACTTAATACCAAACCAATTGTGAAATTACTTAAATGCCCTTATATCAAAGGGTAATTAATATTATTATGAAGATATTTTCATCTTTTCATGGTTTATATATATATATATATATATATATATATATATATATATATATATATATAATCTTCAAAACAATACAATTAAAAAACATCATTTATAAATCAAAGACAAAGACAAGACGAATAAATTCATATAAAAAAGCATTTATTGATAAAATCTAGTAATAATCAAGAAAGAAGTAAATATTTTTTTTATAATATTGTAAAAATAGGGGACATTAAGGTAATTTCAAAAGTCGCACAGCAGCGAAATAAGGGGTTAAAATTATAAAAAGAAAATTCCATGTTCACAAAAGTAGTTACAACTAAGCGAATGCCTCCATTTTCTGTTTCTAAGATTGGTTTTGATTTGGATTAAGAAGTTGTATTAATAGAGAGATGCCTTCATATTGCTTGCAGGTGCAGTACCCACACCATGCCCTCAAATCTGAAATCCAATTTTTAATTATAAAATTACTAAACAGGAAAATTAATTATAAAAATTTAAGTTAACAAAACTCTTAAAAAATATATGATTTAGTTTTGAACTTAAAAATATTTTCTTATTACTTAAGAAAAGCTAAGGCTATACCTCTAAACATAATTCTGAATTCAATTTTATATTTAGTTCAGATAACTCGAGAATTTAATATTTAGTATGTTTAAAAATTCATCCTTACATTCTTCTTTTCTTTAAATTCAATGGCGGACTACATAATTCTCTGTCCCTAAAATCATATTATTCTAAATATTAGGTTTTGAAATTACTTTGTATCCATGTCATTGCCCTCAGTTTCTGGTGCCACCTTATTCAAAGCAATCGAAGGAAGAAGATCTATCATCATCCCGTAGATATTTTACTGATGATCGTCATCAATTCTTCTCGGGACTTGCTGCAGGTCTAATCGAGTAGCCTACACGGGAAGTCTCAGCTTAGATGATGTTTTCGATGGATAATGAGCTGTCCATTCTACCTGAAAATCCAAATTGCCCTGACCCAAAGGAACTCTCAGCTTAGAGTGGTACCTTAACTTTTCTTTCACAATATGCCTTGCCTTGAAGTTCTGAACCTAAACGAGATCTGAATCAAATACTTGCCAGTGTCTATTTCAAAACTTCCAAGACTAGAAACACTTATTCTTCGTGACTGCGAACGCCTAGTCAAGCTCCCTCCTGAAGTTGGATCCCTTAAATCTCTTCTCTTCAAGTACTGGATGTTGGAGGCACGGAGATCATTGAATTACCTGCAAAGATTGCAGAGCTAGACTCTCTAAGCCACTTGGAAGTATCCTTTTATGGATCTAGCACCGATAGTGAGCATGCTAAGCTGCCAAGCCAATTGTTTTCCACACTTGAAGCATTGGAGACACTCGGCATCAGTGTGTGCCCAGGAGATATTTGGTGGCACAAGAGTGTTGAGTCTTTAATCAAGGAAGTGAGCAACTTGAAAAACTTGACTTCTCTTCGATTTTCCGCAAGTGAAGTTTCTTGAGCTGTTCCTCCAAGAAAGTGCATCATGGAAGAAAGGAAGATTAACAGAGTTAAAACTTATTGTTGGCCGTGACGTTAAGTTTATTACGCCACAAGTCCCACCGTCCGTAGACCTAAATTATGGCTCAGTATCGGGTCAAAGCTTAAGATTTGTCAACAGTGGGGAGATTCCAGATGTTGTTCTTGAAGTGTTGGCTCGATGTACTGCTTTCTATTTAGATTATCACCTCAACATCAGGCTATCAGAGTAGGTGATTGGCAACCTTAGCAAGTTGAAATATTGTATAATAAGTGAAAGCCAATACCTTCAAACTATTATAGACGACAGCAAGGAGGGAATTGAGGTTGTATTTCCATGCCTGGAGCACTTGAGCATTCATTATTTCCGGTGTTTGACATGCATTTGGGAGGATGTCCTCCCCGAAGGAAGCTTTGCAGCTCTAAGAACTGTCTTTGCATGCATGCCCCAATTTGCTCAATGCTGCGGTTCGTTCCTAGCTTGGAAGAGTTGCTGGTTGATGACTGCGAAGCTGCAGATGAGTAAATCACCGAATCTTGTTGCATTTCACTTAAGAGTTTAACACTTGGTTGTTTTCCTGAATTGGTTCATATTGTGGAAGGTGCGCAGACTAAGGTCTTGTTTGAATATATTTCCGTCTATGACTACCCTCAGTTGAAGCAGATTGAAAGTGCAATAGGCTCAGATTTTGAAGCCATCTTCAAGGAAGTGGAAGAGTGAGGTGGTTCTGTTCTGAAAAACCATCAATGAATCCTGCTGGTAGCAGGTTTGTCTCATAAAGCATAATTTTTTATAATTTTATGTTGATGAAGGATTTCATTTTTCTTAGCCTGCAAAGAGATAGAATCTCATTCAACCACAAGTGACAGAAGGTTGAGATGCCATTTTAAGATTTCTGATGCTGTGCCTCGAAAAAGCTTCATCTAAAACCAGTTTGTAGGGCAGAACTGCAGTAAAAAAGAGCAGGAACCAAGAAGAGAGGCTTCAAAACTTCCCTTGTAAGCTGCCATGAAAATGTTATTGACGTTATATATGGCGTTCTCAGCATGAAGAACCCTTTCCAATGGATGTTTTTCTAACATGTCAGTTAAAACAACAGCTGCTCGTGCTTGTATTGAAAAGCAAAACCAACAGACTTTTCTTTGCACGGTGTTTTTTAGGTGAAAGCTGTGAGCGAATGAACGCTAGGATTTGAGGTTTCTTCTATGGCTGAAAGTATATAAAACTTGAGCCGCCGCCGACAATAGCAGTGACATGCATGCAATTGCAGCTAAAGAAAAAGAACATTGTGTGACTAGCAGTTCGTTTCATTCATTTTTACACCAACTTTAGCTCCATGTAAGCAAAATCAGAGGGAAAGAAAATCTGTAGTTTATCTGAGATGATATTCTTTTTGCTATTTCATTTGCTGGCCAGATCAACCCTTCTTATTTCGAACCATGCTAAGAGGAATACATGCAGTTTAAATTTCGTTTCAAGTCATGGCCCTGAAATGAATGCATCAATTGTGGGATCCGATATAATGTAAATTAATTCTAAAACTTTAAGTAAAATAACTAAAGTTTAATTAAAATTAAATGTTATATAATAAATAGATCCAAACAATTAATTTATGAATACGAAAAACCTAAATAAAATTCGATACTCGAAAAGTAGGAAATCATGTTATTAACATCACATCTATAGCACCCCATAACACGCCGTGCTACCATTAAAAAAGTAATTAAAATCTATACTAAGAATAAGCCTGAATTCATTTTCAAAATAATAATAAACCTCAAGTCACTACAGGGAAATATTAAAAACAAATTTTTAAAACATTGTAAATGATTATAAAATAGGGGAGATTAAGCTCTTTTCAATGTTCTTTTAAAATACTCATTCTCTTCCTTCTCGTTAGACAGCAAAACATGCGTAATAGCCAAATAAAATTCTAAAAAGAAATTTCCATTTTAAATCACATCCCAATAGCAGAAAATAGTTGCTGCGATTTAACCAAGAAAAATGCCTGACTACACACAATTCTGAATTCAATTTTGGTTCCATTCCACATGAGACATGACTATATTATATTCAGTTAAGGTAATCATAAACAATGGATGGAGGTGACCTGACGTGACTTCTAGCGTGTATGATAAAACACCTATCTATACTAGCAAATACATAAGAGGGTTGAATGTCAACTGCAATATTTCTTTCAAGACAAAATCGACGCCAAAAACTTGACAGATCTCACCACTGGTTTACAGTAAACATACTAGATCAAGGCGATGAGTCAGATTTCGGCAGGTTCAACTCCCTAAGTTGCTGGAGCTGCTAAAACAATGAAACTATCACGTGTTATGCTAGAAATTCAATAAAACATGAAAAATAATCAGACTCAGACAAAGCAAAAGATATAGGAGCCAGCTTTGTAGATATTGCATGTGCACTACTAGTAGAATACTGTATGCCGCTGGTCCAGCCAAACATGAAACTCAAACAATATTTCAAGATTCAAACTCGGGCTTCAAAAAGAACCAAAAAATGAGGGGAAATGGAAGGTGTGAAATGGAATTAATTAACCTTTAGTGGATGGTTCATCCTGAGGTTTCATGGCTGGGAAGAGAAGAACTTCCTGTTCAAAGAGCACACGAGATTATGAGTCACCAGAGTCAAACTACAGAATCACATGGATGACGTGCAAAAAAAACATACACAAACAGATGAGAGAGAGAGAGAACCTTGATATTCTGTGAATCTGTTAATAGCATAGCTAGCCGATCGATACCCAATCCCCAACCACCAGTTGGAGGCAATCCATACTCAAGTGCAGTACAGAATGTTTCATCTAAAGCCATAGCTTCATCATCACCAGATTGTCGATCCTGATATTCCAACATCTCTATGAGAAAAAGTCCCTACACAACCTAAATTAACCACAGCACAACTGCACGACAGTCATAACAGTGTTTCATACCTTCAGTTGTTCAGCAAATCGTTGACGTTGTACGACAGGATCATTCAACTCAGTGTATGCATTGCAAAGCTGAACAGTTAGAAAATAAAAAAAACTGTAAGCCTAAATAAACTGGAGAAGCAATTTTTTTTTTTTTAAAGGAAGAAAAAACTAGATTTATGAAGTTGAGTAAACATACTTCATGTTTGTTGATAAACAGCTCAAATCGTTCAGTCAGCCCTGGTTTTGACCTATGCCATTTTGCCAAAGGACTCATTATTTCAGGATGGTTGATGATGAAAGTAGGATTCACACACGTCTCTTCTAGAAAATGCCCAACAAGCTGCAATTAAGAAAATAAAAATGATTAAAACTTTTATCAGAAACACATGCATTCAAGCATAGGCCCCGCTCCCCATGTGTTCCCGGCCAATGGTGAGCAAAGACACATTCTACCCTGTTGGGATGGTTCACAACCTCGGAAACATATCTCCTAACATCACCACACAATCCCATTACAAGTGCATATACACAAGAAGCAAAAAACAGGTTCACATTTACAAGAATCAAATTATACATGAATACAATAATAATGCCAAAAAAATAAAGGGAAGTGGCGGGGAACAAAGTCTTGGACCTTGGAACTCCCTCAAAGGGGCATTTGATGGTGTGTAGCCCTCCAGATTGCATAAAGTTTATTACTAAATGAAAAGTTCCAGTAGTACCTTGATTCACACAAATATGCAAAGAAAGGAAAGTCAGAAGACATACTTTATCCAACAAACGTGCTGTAGTTTGAGGAGGAGGGCATTTAATCTCGTGCTTTGCACATGCATCTGCCAAATACTTGTTAGTTTCATCACTGGAAAAGTCCTTGGGTATGTTGAGGTTAGCCATCTTCTCTAACTCCTCTACCATGTCAAGCCTCCTGTAAAAATTAGTTTCAAAATTTATTACCAAAAGACAATTCCAACGCTGTTTTCTGTTTTGTTTCACGAGTAAATATGATTCCTAAACCTGAAAGGAGGAGTGAAATCAATCTCAATTGGAGCACTGTCAAGGCCATTTGCATGGTATTTAATTTTATAGCTGCCTGTAAGTTCCTTGACCATCCCTGTTGGAGATTGATCAAGTCAGAAAATTCCACAAATTTGGAAATGAGAACGAGAAGAAAATCAACAAACTGGATGGTATCTTCCAATGTCAAGCCATTTTTTGTTACTTACCACTCAACATTTTTTCAGTAAGCTCCATCAAGTCATTATAGTCGGCAAAAGCCATATAGAACTCACAGGTAGTGAATTCAGGATTGTGAGTCAAATCAATGCCCTCATTTCTAAACTGTTTTCCAATCTCATACACACGATCCAGTCCACCAACTACTAACTCCTTAAGATATAACTCGGGTGCAATACGCATATAGAGCTTCATATTTAATTCATTGTGATGGGTTACAAATGGACGGGCAGCTGCACCTCCAGCAATCATGTTCATCATGGGAGTTTCAACCTAACGATAAAATACTCACATTAATAAAACCGCAGCAAAAGAAGAAATATAAAGAAAACCGATGATTTGATACAATGAACAGATGTCTAACCTCCAAGAAATCAAGATTGTCAAGAAAGCTCCTCACGTAAGAAATGATCTTTGACCGAGTCTTGAATATTTGACGAACCTCAAGGTTTAACATCAAATCAAGATAACGTTGGCGATAACGAGTTTCCTAGCATGGAAAACAAAAGCCAATGTGAACCAATTCAATTCAGAGCATCAAGGATTGACGATATAAAACATTTAGAATGACTACCACACACTTGCATCATACAGTTTTTGAGTAATATTAGCCAATAAGATGAACCAAAAAAAAAATGGCAGGGGAAAAAATATAACAACCGGTATGTATGAAAAGATCAGTTCCTAAATAACCATCCCACCCTTTATTTAACATGAACAAGTCAGTAAGTAAATAATACCTGATCCTTCAAAATATACGTTTCGGGATTCCTAGTACTTCCTGGGATCCATACATCAGTTTTCTGCAAAGAAATGAGGAAACATTGTTACCATCAAAAGATCTTAACAAAACTTAAACAATCACACCACACATTGGTTTACCTTCACGCTGGCATCAGGGCCTGCTTTTTGCCTTGGCATCATATGGAGACAATGGGATAAAACTAAAAATGACTTTGGAAAGATGCTCAACTCTCCTCTCTTAGTTTTGCCTAAAAGAAGCAAAGAACAAAATTTTAAACGCGAAAAACAGAGCTATGAGAAGTGGGGGATTCTAGAAAATAGTTCATTTTAACCCAAAAAAGGGGGAAAGAGGATTGTTTATGATGAATGTATATAATTTCCCCAACCTGGAAACCCAGTGACACCAACTATATCACCACGCTTCACAGTTGAATGGAATTTTGCAAATTCAGCTTCATCCAAGCCTGACTTGCTGCAATAACAGAAGAACAAAAAGTACAAAAGAAGAGGGATGAGAATGAGGTTGCACAGTGGAAAGAAAGGAAACAGGATGCCGAGGGAATGCCTCCAAAATACTTGTATGTATTTATATTAATGACTTTCAATTAATCTATCTATTTACAAACATGTGATTAATAAATATAGTTTTCCAACAGATTAAATAAATCTGAACATTTAGAAAAAGGAGATTATGCGGCTAATATGGGAGAGCAAATAAAACATTGAATCATAATGAAATTTCAACCATTGTCCCTATGGTTGGCAAGAGAGGCAGGTAAAATATCAGGTATAGCACTTTCAGTGATTAATATAAGTTTATTTTAGGTTAGCAAGAAAGCTTTTCAAACGCTAGCCATAGCTTTTTTGGAGTTAAATATATATATCCAAGCTTTTCTAGTTGTTTCATGGATTCTCAAAAATAAAAAGTCGCCACAAAGCAAGGAAAATCTTCTTCACAAGACGTAGATAGCAAAAGATATAGCAAACCTACTGTTAAATATAATAATAATCTAAAATAGCCTTCATTTAAGGGGGTATCAAGTACCACAAGAAGACTCAAAAACAGTTAACAACAACAGACATGATAAAATAAAGGTATGCACCACAAACTCAATTATTTAGAAGGATACCAACCTAAAAACGTAGCTTTTTGTAGCTATGAAAAAGAAATGCATAAAATATCTATGGCATGCTCAATTATTTAGCTGGATGATGCACCAAAAAGTGCAGCGTTTTTTGTTGCCATTGAGTGTGAAATGCAGAGAAGATCTAGCATCAAGGATAAAGTAATTGGCTTTACCTTGAATTTCCCATTAACCTTCACATAACAAGAGGAAATTTGGAGAATAAATAAGAAACACAAGTCTTATGATAAAAATGGTTATGTACCTAGCATCAGCCATAACCTGGACTTTGGCACCACTTCCATGCAAGTCATAGAAGAACAGCTTTGAACTGGATGCTCTTTTGCTCATAATTCGCCCTAGTATGAAATAAACATGATAGAGCCATTCCAAAGTTAATAAATGAAAAACATGATACATTGGAGGGTATATGATGGGAGTAGGAGTGCCTCATTTGAATACCAGCTAAAGATACTGTGGCATCCTCAATATGCTCCCCATTGCCTAGGCTTCCATATTTATCTATATATTCAACAATAGACATTGATGTGAAGAATTTATGAGGATATGGATTTTTCCCCTCTGCCTTTTGGGCTGCAAGAAATTTCAGCCTGTTCTCGTGGAATTGCTGACAAGAAAAGGTTAATCTTAAGATTATATCCAAGAGCTCATTGAAATCTTTATGGATTTTGCATTGTGAAAAAGCATCATTATAACAACCAGTAAACTATACCGTGGGATCCATATCTTCGTCATCAGCGGCTGCATGTTTCTGACTTTGTGTGCTTGCCTTGGCTGCTGCCTGAAGAAAAACATATTTTGGCTATCAAAGATACCATAATGAAATTGAAAGGTTGGAGCAATCACAAATAACACAATGAAGAAGATAATACCGGTTGTCCATATCCAATATTTAATATTAATTAAAACCCAAATTTCATTACCGGTTACGTTCTCCATGTAGCAATTTAATGATCAGTAAGACCATGGATGTTAGCTTTGTGTCTAAACCACTGCATTCGAATGCATTAGCATATATATCTAACACTCTATACTGAGCAGATTCATTTCTCACTAACCCCAACTTGTGTTTGCTATGCTTCATAGCCATAATAGAACAAATTAGTAAAAGTTAAGGCTTCATTCAGCTGTTACTTTTACTGTTTGTACTTTGAACTTTTTACCGTTTACTTCCTAAAGTTCGGAGGTAAAAACCTAAAATATAACTTCTGAGAACAACTAATCAGCTTTTTAACGAATGTATGTTTATTTTTTTTTACAGTTTTTCTATTATTAAGAAAACAAAACTATAGTACGCATTCCATAAAAAATGAACTTGCTATATATTTTGAGGAGAAACTATGATTCTGCTTATCATTATTTTACTACATATGAATGGCACATTATTGTTCCCGAAAGCAAATAGCTAAAAGTGACACGAAATTAAATGCTTGATCATTCCATATAAAACTAAAACCATACTTTTTTATTCAAAAAGAAGAAAATTTTTAAATTCTAGCATTTAAAATTCTACTTCGCTTTTGTACCAGAATTCACAGTTTGCATAATGAATGAGATAAAATAATACTTAAAAAAATACAATGCAGTACCTGTTTGGCTGCTTTCTCCTCCTCCTTACGGCGACGCTCTTCTTCCCTCTGCTTATTTTTAAGTTCCTTCTTACGAGCACTGGCAACACATTAATGTAATTGGATACAACAAAAGTCAGATTAATAACCAAAGAATCCTATCCTTTTTATTCTCTTCGGATTTCTATGTTGATTTTGTCATCAACCAAACAAGTAGAGACGGAGAGAGGAAAGAAAAAGTACTTTTTGCTCTGAGTTTCACCGGCAGCAGACGAATCCAATGCTAAATCGGAAACTGCTTTCGCCGTTTCTTCGACTGAGCCTTCCATTTCGACAGAGAAACAATGAGAGAGTGTGGCGTCAAGATGAAGCGAAAAATGTTAAAGAAACGGCGCGACTTGAGCTAGGGTTTTAAAACAAGCAGTGTTTTTTTTTTTTTTTTTTTAAGGCTGGCCTCAAAGTTAAAACTAAAACACTTTCCTCATTTAATCAAGTCATTTTAGTAAGGTAATGATTAAATTTGAGTTTAATTACTTGTAATTATATAAAGATTTCATGGTAGATAATTATTGTAATTGGTTTGTTTCGCTAAATTGGATTATATTTTTTAAATGTTAGGTGACTGTTTGAAATGAAAGTGTAATTATTAGTATAGTAATTATAAAAAATTGTAATTTCAAATAATTGTAATTTTCTAGACATATTCAACTGATAGAGTGTAATGAGATCGTAATTCTTTATATCATATTTGGTAGTATACATTATAATTACACAGTTATATAATTTATAATTTTAAAAATATTAATTACTATAAAAATTATTAGCATCATAAAATTAATTTTCTTTTTTTAAAGGTAAATTTTAATTCATTCAATTAATGAAACCATACAATCCAAGTCGAAAAATAGTAAACACTCGTCGTAGATGATAAAAGACAAGCTCCATCAACACAACAAAGGCTTTAGCCTCAACATCAATATAACATTATAACACGTTGACAATTGGTTTTATCACAACTCAAGCACGACATATTTGGAGTGATTGCAATCACTTAACACAATAACGAAATCAGCCCTAGATGGCCAAAACAGTGAGCAAAAATCGAAAAACGAATCAAGCATTCACCAAACTATAAAAGATGACAACAAAATCATCCCTAAAATCACTTATAAAACTAAGATTACATGCATAAGCAAGACTAAAAATCATGCTACAAGAGTAGACAAAAACTTCTAAAACTAAAAAATTGTAAAACAAAGGAAAAACAAACAAAAAAAACCATATAAAACTGAAGACAACACGGGTCCAAATCGACTCGTGAAATCATTTATTATTCTAAAATATTCTCAAAATAGAAACAGATTAAAAAGATGACGAAGAGCCACCCACTTTCTAAGAAAAACTACTGATGTAACGCCCTAATAAATTTATTACTGTTTCTGTAAATATCTAATACAAATATGTGTTTGCTTCTATGGTTAAGTGTTTTGGGTGTGTGTGTGAGGTCTTGGGTTCAATTCCTACTACTGGCAAAATTTTGTTATTTTAGGTCTAAGCCATATCCTTGTTGGGTGGGCTTGTATAAAATTGTCTATTAATTTATATCAAAATGAACTTGCTAGTTTGAGTGGTAAGAGTGTTAATGTATTAGAGGTTTTGTGTTTGAATCCCTATGAGCACAAAGGTGTTAATTTTTTTGTTTTGGTTAGGATTATAAGGTAGTTGAGGTTGTGTGGGTAGTAGGGATGTTGGGATATTGTTAGATATTATTATTTTTATTTAATTATTATTATTATTATTTTCTTCCCAAAATTCCCTTCCTGTTTCACGTTTTTCTCCTTGTTCTTTCTATCTCTTTTTCTTCATGCAATCTTCTCTTTCGGGTTGATTCTTTCGTTTTCCATTCAACGTCTGGTCGTTCTAACGTGGGGATTTGGCATTCAATTTTGCTTCTCGCTTGTTGTGGTTGCGTTGGTGAAGCGATGTTGCAGCAGATTTCACTTCAATGGACTGAGTTATGTGTGCGGTCATTTAAGTTAACAGTGTTGGCGGTCTCGGGAGTGGTTTCACTGTGAAAACGAACCAGGTGTGTACCCCTTATGCGTGAAAAATGAGTTTCGATGAAAGCTGAAAGTGTAGACTGTCGACGCCACACGGGCGTGTGGTCACCCGTGTGGTTGGCCGTGCACAAGACACAACCGTATGATGGTGTGAGTGTGGCCGTGTGGGCCACACGGGCTAGGCCAAGATAGGCGTGTGGGGCTACACGGGCGTGTGGGTTTTGGGCCAGGCCGTGTGGGCCACACGGGCAAGGCCAATCTGGGCATATGGGCCCATAATTCTAAAATTTTCCCTAGGGACACACGTGTCATTCTGTATGTTTGGCGTGTCTATTTCTGTTAGGTTTCACACTGAGTTTACGAAAACTCACGTCTGTTTGTTTGTTCTGTTCAGGTAATCCTTAGACTTAGATGGAACGGTGTGATGGAAACTCAGCAGTGACCAGTCGATCGTAAACTGTTTAAACTTAGTAATTATGGTTTTTATTTATAATTCTGGTTTATTTAAGAGTTTGTAATTTTTGGGACTCTCCGGACTATTGGATTTTATTTTGGTTTTGGATGCGTTCTGACCTTTTTACTGCAATGTTTGTCTGAAATCATAGTTTTACGAAAGCAAACATTTTTAAAAACTTGAACTAGATTTTTAAAATATAACGGTTTTAAAACTTCCGCTGTAAATTATGTTTTGGTAAATGGACTAATCAAATGACGTTTTTAATAATAATTATGAATGAATACGAGTTATAAAAGTGGAATGGTTTGAAAAAACAACTCCGTTTTCAAAACCCATTCTTTTTGCCATCTTCGATTCGGCCATAACGTCTAGGCCGGGGTTCTGGTTTTACAACTGGTGGCTAGTGGAGTTTTGGTGAACGATAGGCATCGTCGTCTATTCATCACAACTTGTGAAGACAACAAATATATCTACAAAATAGATTTGTAAACTGAAAAAGAGAGAAGACATGTGCAGTGAATATGAAGAAGAAAGAAAAAAAATGTTGGTGGGAGGGAGAAAAAAGCGAGCGATAACCAACCCGGAGGCTGGCACCGCTGCTAGTCAAAACAAAAGATAATAAGCAAAAGGCTTGGCAAAAAAAGAGAAAAGTTTTTAAGGTTTAGTAGAACCTATTTGAATCTTGATAAAAATAATTTCTAAATAATTAACAAAAATTAAAATCAAATCATCATATGTATTATGTTAGTCCGAAAAAGTGGTTGATAATACGATTACTAATAAAAATAGAAAGAAAAATAAACATCATATGCAATTTTTATCTAATTGTTCTAGTACATATTTGTTGAATTGGTCCCTATTTAATATTTAACATATGCTTCTTATCATCATTTGTTGGTCTTTGCCTGAGTTTATCATCATTTGAATTTGAATTTGCATAATTAAGATTATCAAGATCTATTTCTTCCATATACTCTTCAAAGTATAAATCATCTCAATTCCACCTTTTATTGAAGTTATGGAATATGCAACATGTTAGCACAATCCAACCTTTTTTTTTATGTTATACTAAGGAGATGTTGATATAAAAGATATTTTTAGAACAATAAATGTCTTCTGAACCACATTTCGAAGCATTATATGTATCAAATTAAAGAGTTTATTGGTTGTTTATAAAGCTTATGTCTAGCATTATTCTATCAAATGGTTATCATACCCCACAATATTGTGGAAGAAAACATTTTCTATTTACCTAATTAGTATCGACCTTATAACATTTGGGTTCACTGTTCAAAAAGTACATAGTTTTAATTATAGAAACTTATACAAATTTAATTTGGAGAAAGACTTATGCTAGTTTATATCACATGTTCATTACATGTTCTAATAATATCTATTTTTTTTTTACACAATGCCTAGAACTACCCGTAACCCCTCCCCAGCCCATAAGTAGGAGGACAATGCATTTCAGCGCACTAAAACTCATATCCTCCTGCATTGACAACAATACCCATGCCAATTGAGCTAAGACTCAATCAGCATAAAAGTGTTATAATATATTTACTTATAAAAAGTTATGGTTAAAAAGTATGAAAATAACTTATTTACGTGTCCATAATATGTATTATAAAAATAATATATTTATTCATAAAAATGTGTTTGCTTTTTATCATAACTTATTATTTATAAAAATAATATATAATTTTTAAAAATATATATAACCAATTCTTTTTACATTTTCTTTATGGGGAAATTCCTTAATGTGGCTTCGTCCATGTTGGTGTAGCAACCTGCGTGATAGTTTATGTGCACTCTATGCTAACATGATACTATTTATTTTATGTCACATCAATAAATATTTTAAAAATTATAAAAATATTAAAAAATAAAAAAATCAAATTTTAATCTATGTATATATAAAATTCATAAAAATTATAAAAAATATCATGAAGTACACGTGAATTGTCATGCGAAATTCTATTCGACTCTTTTTTAAATGATAATGGTCAAATTCAACTATTTGTCAAAGGTCGAGGGCCAAAATTATCTATAAAAAAAACAAGGGCCAAATTAACAAAAGATATAAACATTAAGGGGTAAATTTACCATTATGTCTATTTTCTTTTTTGATTCAATGCCTAAAACTATATATACCCCCCAACTCTCTTTTAAATAGAGGCTAAACGATTCAACACGTTCGAACCTATATCCTCCTGTACTAGCAATAATGGCAATTCCAATCAAGCTAAGATTTAGTTAGCCATTGTGCCTATTTTCTTTGATAAAATAAGACAAAATTAATAGTTTATGCATTACTTTTGCCCCCCCAGGCCAAAAAAAAAAAAGAATTATCTAAGTAAGAAAAGCAATATAGTTTGAGGGTCAATTTTGTATTTACGCCTCTTTAGTAGATTATGACACATAGGCTTGTTCATGGGCCAGGCTTTCGATCTAGGTCTAAGGCTCGCCTGAATTTGGGATGGTTTAAACAAAAACATTTGGCCCAAAAAATGGGCTTTGACAAATAAAAATAGACCCATTTAAATTATGGACTTAACTCAAGCTTGAACATTCAAGGCTCAAGTCCAGCTCGGCTTGTTTTTAAGTTTGTAATTTTTATATTATGTAATTTTTATATATTATGTAATTTATAAAATATAAAAAACAAATATATAATAATATATACTGCTACTATATTGCAAACATTAAAAAATTTAAGATAACTATGCATAAAATTACATAAAGGTTGTACATGCATTGATTTACTATATGTTCCTTATATTATGTTAATTTGTTATTATGTTATAAATTAAATGCTTTATTGTTTGAATTATTGTATATAATGGTTTAAAAATTAGACTCACACAAAGCTATCAAAAGCTCACTCCCCCTTTCTTTACCTCTTAGGTAGTGCAGAGAACTAAGACTCGAAATGGCATCGGAGGAACCTTGGATAAGTAGCCTATTTTGCTTTTATTTAAAAGTTTCCATTAAACTTTTCTATAATCATTTTATTCTTTTTGGGTTGTAATTATTAATTATTTCCCACTTTTACATCTTAGGTTTGGAATTGTTTAGTTTATTTATGTTAAGCATGATAATTAATTAATACTCTAATAAATGTATGTTATGTGGTTTAGAAAGCTAATATTCATAAGTATTTTCCGTTGCTTTACAAAATACTTATGGCAAGTTTTGTTGGGTTAAATGTCTATTCCATTGAGGCCCGATTCTAATTTCTACAGTCAAACTCTCCAAAACAGTTGTTTGGTTGGGTTGAATTCAATTACGAGCGGGGCTATTTAAGTTGTCTATTACTGCTAGGCACAGAATAGCCATTCTTTAGCCCTTTTCAGAATCCCAATTCAATAGCTCTGATGAATAGAGAAATCCATCTATGCCCTCATTTTTCACGAGCTTCTTCCCTAACAAGCAAATCTCAAATCTACCAACCTCACATTTCCAATCTTGATTTCTTTCAAACCCATCGAGCTTCTTCCCTAACAAGTTTCTTCTCTTATTTTGGAGGCTGTAATTATCATTCAACTTCAAAGGTTTGTCTATGTTTTTTCTCTTTGTTTAATTTACTTGCTTATTATGTAGTTTCTTTCTCTTTATTGTTAGAAAATTTTGCTTTTCTTTTTATTGCTGTTAAAAGTCCATTAATTATCACTACATTTCTCTTTCCCCCCTTTTTTTTGCCTAAAGAAGAAGCCCTAGATTTTCCTACTCTTTCCTCACTTTCTCGAGAAAAAATTGGTAAAAAATTAGTAAAATCTTTTCTTGCTCTTGCTCTTTATCGTTCGAGTATAGTGCTGCTCCTAAGACAGACAACCATTGTAACACCTCTAACCCGTCTCCATTGCCAGATTAGGGTTATGGAGCATTACTATACAATTCCGAACAATTAATTTCAAAATATATCAATAATGTCATTAAATATTAATTAAATGAAACTCATTAAAAACCTATCAAACATATGCATTTGGGCTTTAAATCAGGCTTTTGAGGCCCTAAAAACAATTTAGAAACAATCTAAGACTATATCGAAACAAATTAGAAATTTTGGGAAAAAGATAAAAAATTTGAAAATAGGGGTCACATGCTTGTGTGACATAGCCCAGGCCGTGTAACAATCGAACAAAGGGACACACGATTGTGTCCCAGCCCGTGTCTCAAACCATGTAACTCATTGAGTTGGGTCACACAGTTGTATCGTAGGCCATGTGCCAGACCGTGTAACTCTCTGACTTGTAACACACGGTCGTGTCACAGGCCGTGTGCTAGGCCATGTAACACATTGACTTGGTACACCAAAATTTAACAAATGACACACGACCGTGTGACAGCTCGTACCCTAGGCCGCGTGCTCCATAATTTGACCTTAAAATCAAGCCATTTCAAGGTCCCTATTCAATCACTCCATTTGTACATACATTCAAAAGACCTAAACACCTTTCAAACACTGATAAACATACCATTTTAAACATTCTATTTCATCTAACCAATATGCCATTCAAAGACACCACATTTATACCAAAACATCATTGATCAAAATAAAGCAACATATCCACATTTCAAGCACAAAATCTAGTTCCTTTTAACTAGTAAATGACATCACATATAACCATTTACATATCATCACAAACATATCAAAAAGACCATATAATACAAGTACTTAAAAGTGGCCAAAACGGCCTAACTTGTCAAGGCATTAAAGTCCTTCAAACAAAACATAAACTCCAAAAGCATACACATACAAAATTGACCATTAACACATTCAAGGAATATCATTATAAAAGGTCCTATACATGCCATGTAACATCCCTAACCCTTATCTGTCATTGGATTAGGGTTACAGAGAATTATCGAACGACTAAAAAAAATTAAACTAAATATCAATCAACAATATAAGCACATTATAAAACAATCAAATACATACATCTTGTCCCAAAATTAAGCCCTCCAGGCCCTAAAATTATCTTAGAAGTAAATCAGGACCAATTTGAAACAACTTGAAAAGTCTAGGAAAAAGTATCAAAAATTTGGAAACAGGGGTCACACGCCCATGTGGCAGGCCGTGTGCCTCACACGCTCATGTCTTGGGCCGTGTAATCTTCGAACTAGGGACACATGGTCGTGTCCCAACCCATGTCCTCACTCGTGTAACTCTCTGAATAGGGTCACATGGCCGTGTCACATGCCTGTGTGCTAGGCTGTGTAACTCACTGACCCGCAACTAAGGATACCATCAGATGACACACGACCATGTGGACCCAAAATTTACCTAAAATCAAGTGATTCTAATATCATTTCATGCATAACCTCACAACATATTTAAGCACACTTAATGGGACCTAAACATCTCTTAAACATACATCAAAATAGCATTTCAACAGTCCTAATTCAACTAACTAATATGCCATTCAAAGGAACCACAATTAACATCCAAACATAACATATCAAAACAAGCCAAAAACACTTTAGTTCATGTATATAATCTAATTCAAAACTCTTACCAAAATCCATCTCAATTAACCATTTTCATAACACCATAAAACACCAACATGGAACCTGTAACAACCCCTTTTTTTGGTCAAATCAAAACAGTTGTTTCGGGACCACAAATTCAAAGTCAAAATATTTATTTTATTATTTTAATAAGGTCTACAGCATGATAGATTAATTAAGTGGAAGTTTAAAGAAATTTTACCTTTTAAATGCTTAATTCAGTAAAAATGACTAAATCTCGTAAAGCGTAAAAATTGAGTTCTATTAGCTAAAAGTGTTTAAATGCTATAGAATTTAAAGGAGGAGGTCCTTATATAGAAATTAGCCCATTATTGAGTTAGTGGAATGTGATAGCTTGGTATAATGAAAATTTTAAATGTTATTAAAGGTTAAAATGGTAAAATGGTTAATAAATGATAAAATAATTAAAACAAAGCCAAACTATCATCTTTATTCATTCATCATCAACCGAATATTGAAGGAAAGGAAACCATTTTTGTTCTTTTAAGGTTCGACCAAGTTCCTTTAAGCATGTAAGTGTTTTTTAACTCAGTTTTTAATAATTTCTACGTTTTTGAGATCGTTGCAGCTTAATCTAGCTAGCTCGTATCTCCGATTTCAAAACTGTTAAAGTATTTGAATGTTACCATTGTTGAATGCATGAGTATTTTGTTAGTTGATGATGGAAAATAAATCATTGTTATTAGATGTACGAGTTTTGTAAAGTGAATTTTGGTAAGTAGTAAATGGAATGGAAATATGCAAATGTTGTTTTGATATGTGATTGACATATGAATGGAAAATGCTTGATTATAATTTAGGTATTTGAATACCATGTTAGGTTGGTTATAACAATTAAATATTGAATTTAGAAATGATTGCTGTTGAATTGGCATAATATGTGTATGAAATGTTATGGATTGGCTACCTATTGAGTTATAAAATGTTGCAAATTATGCTTGTGTAGGTATGTAAAATTAGGGTGGCAAAATGGCTTTGCAAATAGCCTATTTTTTTCCACATGGGCAAAGATACAGACGTATGTCTCGGCCGTGTGTGACATACGATCATGTTACACGGCCGTGTGTCCCTTGGTATTGAAACTAAAATCAAGTCAGTATGCCCCACACGGCCTCACACACGAGTGTGTGACTTGGCCATGTGGCATAAGTCAGTATACCCTATAGGTTTGACATGGCCTAGCACACGGCTTAGCATACGGGCATGTGGTTGGCCGTGTGACCCAAGTCATATGTACCCCCTATTTTTACACGGTCAGTGACACGGGCATGTTTAGTGGCCGTGTGAGACACACGGCCTGCCCACACGGGCGTGTGTCCTTTGTTTGAAGTAAAATTTTCTAAGTTTCCCAAATTTGTTTTGAATTATCGGTTTAGTCCCGAACCATTTCTAAAACATGTTTAAGCCTTCGTAGGCTATTAGAAGGGACAAATTGATTGAGATTGAATGAGAATTGTATGAATTGATCGAATGTATGAGAAAAGTATAGTTATATGTGTTATAAGTCTGGTAATACTCCGTAACCCTATTCCGGCGTTGAATACGGGTGAGGGGTGTTACATTTATTAGTATCAGAGCTACAGTTTAGTCGATTCTAGGACTAACGTAGCATATGTAAGTCTAGCTATACATACTATATAGAACCTGTCATAGTGTGATGTCTCTCGCCTCTGATGAAAATTGTTTTAATTAGACAGATATGCTTTCCAACCGAGCTAATTCCAATAGTGCAGAAAGTAGTACTCAAAATATTTGAGCGAAAATGTGTTTATGATGAGTTGAAATTCATAAAAGTATGAATAAAAGTTCATAATATTATGTTAAAAGCTCATAATATTATGTTATTGATAAATGTTATGTTATGTGCATGTATATGTGAGAGTTAAATTTGAGGCTTTACGATCTTCCCCTTTATCAATATAGTGTTACAATGAAATCCATAAGATTTAGATTGAATAAGCTCACAAGTGTGGAATTACAGAGTTCCGTGATTGAAGGATTAATATTGTGGTCAGATAAGAGAATGAGTCAACAGTAAAGATAGTACTAGAAGAGATATCAAATCGTTTTGAAGGCTATTTGGATTATGCAAAGTCACTATTAAAGAAGAAATTTGTTTAACAAAACCATATTCATCAAAAACCACCTAACAAAACAAGTTTGTTTAACAACTAAGATCAATAATCTATCAACTAACATTAAAACACATTAAAACTCAACTATGGCAAGTCCCTAAACCTTTAACAGTTTTGCAAATTAACCCTCAGGCTAGCTAGATTAAGCTAAAACGAGCTTGAATACATAAAAATCAATAAAAATGGGTCACAAAATCTTACTATAAAAGCTCTTGAATTGGCCGAACCTAAAAGCTTTAGAAATGATGTTTTATTTCCTTCAATTTCGAAGGAGAAGGCAACTAGAGAAGATGATATTAATTTTGTTTTGTTTTATTTTAGTTTAAGTTTTATTTATTTAATTACTACTTTACCATTAGTTATTAACTTATAAAATAACAACATCATGTCCATATTTGTCCACTTTAACATATATGGTATAATTACCATCTAAGTCCATTAATTTACCTTTCCATAGCCATTTAACCCTTTTAACTAATAGAATTAAACTTTTACACCTTTTATGATTTAGTCCTTTTTACCTAATTAACCATTTAAACTTCAAAATTTCTTAATGAAACTTTAATACGACCCTAACATAATCCCATCGACTTTAAATAAATATTAAAATATTTATTATCTCATTGGAATTGTGGTTTTGAAACTACAATTTTTGACACCACTAAAAATGGGTTGTTACAACCCTCTTCTCTTCCCTCTTCATCACCCAATTATTTGTTTTCATAAACTATTAAGTATAGTGGTGATGGGTAAAAAATTTTCAAAAATAGTTTCCATAATCAAATTTGATTAATTTTTGGACTTTCCATTTCGAAGTGGGATTACTCCCTTCCCCGTTCAAGAATAACGTTGCTCATAACCTTTGTAGTTCTTTTGTGAGATCCCAAACCCAACCAAGACAGACCGACCCAAATTCGAAGCATTACATTAACCACCTAAGTGACTCTCCGACTAACAACCACCAAGACACACCTCAACCTTATAACACCTTAATCTTATCTAATTATTAGTTATCTATTAATGCAGAAGCAAATTATGAGCCAATTTTAAACTATTCCTAGGTAATTTAACCTAAGGGCATTTTAATCATTTTACCACCTATGGTAAAACTAACCCAATTTTAGTTCTAATTGTTTACCAATATTCTTTTAGTTAAATTATGCAAGCTTAAAAATTTCAGCTTAATTTGAGTTTGTTTACTATGTCTAATTCAAGTTTTATTATCAGGGACTAAATTGTAACAAATACAAACTATCAAAACCTATTCCAAATTATAAATTAAGTGTGTTCCAATCGAATTTTACCCGTTACAAGACTAATCCTAAAATTTTCCCAAGTTTCTTTATTATCTAAGGCTCTAATTAGACTAATCAATTTTCAAGATTAAAATGTAACTTAAACAAATTAGAATACCAATTTAAAGAGACAAAAATTTAAACCTCCAAAACCCACACGGCCGTTTCCCCTAGATCGTGTGTCATTAAACAACCGTGTTCGCATCATGAAAAACTTTTAGATCGATTGCACATGCCCGTGTGGAAATCCCACATGCCCGTGTGTGATAGCTCCAATCTCCACATGCCCGTGTCACTTACCCACACACCCGTGTGCAACCACTCACACGCCCGTGTGGACAGGCACACACTCGTGTGAAAACCACTGCAACTATTTCTGTAAAAAAGTTATTTTAAAACCCGATTTTGTATATTTTAATGTCCAATTAAACTCGATTTAACTACGATTAATTAACATACATATACATATACATACACTTTCAATTGAGTTTATTGATATCAATCAAGCCTTAATTATATAGAATTAGGCAATCAATTTCATGTATAACAAACATTGAATAAATCAAACAAGTGACGTACCTTAGTCGCTAGTAAACCACTCCATGGAAGCTTCATTTAAACAATAGTTAATACAAAATTCATGCCTTACACATCGTGTTATCAAGCAACAATACACCGTAAATCACTCAATAATTAAACTCAAACATGCCTCAAAATCAGTATAAACCATCAAAAATAAAATGTCCAATGTCCAATGTCCAATTACAATCAAAATTAAACTAATTCCTGGGAGTTCTACAATGCTGGTTACAGTCTCTAAAGTGTGTAATAAAGTCTTTACTAAGCATAAATCTCTTGGAACTCTCTTAAGCCTAAATCTCTTAGAACTCTCCTGGTCGGCTTTTCATCTCCTCAAGCCTGATGATTTTCTACATGAATTGTGAGGGTGTGAACTTTAAAAAGCTCAGTGAATGTTAATAAAAACGACTAGTAAATCAACATCTAAATCATGTTTAAATTACATCCAATTAATTACCAAATATCAACCATAATAATGAAACATGTCAATTTAATTTCCATATGCTTTATCAATATCAAGAATCAATTATTCATGGCTTACAAACATTGAATGATATAACAATAATCATACATAAATATATTGGCTTACACTTCTCATGGCTTAATCAGGTGATCAGACATCCAATAAACGAATCTCTAAACTCCCACAAATTCCAAATACAGTCCATCAAGTTGAGTGGGTCGAAGCACACGCTCCTTTATAGCGCCTTAAATAACCCAGTGAGTGGAGCCTCATGCTCAACACACCCTTATGTACTCTAAACAAATCAGTTCACCTAGAGCCATATGTTCACAATGTCACAAATAAAGGTGAGTACTCACGAATCCTATGGCATGCCAACTATATCCAATGGATCCACCATGCATGTTGCCAATATTCAATAAAACATAAAATATAAATCAGTCATTATTGTGCTTAATTTAATGTGACAAAATGCTTATATGTAACATGTAACATAGCCATTTAACATCAAATTAAATCAAGCATTTCATTTGCCATTTTCCAATGTTCAATTACCAATTGTAATGCTAATATATCATGATAAAAAAAATCCAGTAACCATGCTCTAATCACCTTATAATTAGCCTAATTAAATTGCACAAAATCACCTAAATGCTTACTTACCATTATTCAATAAAAATTCAACTCTTGTACATACAATATCAATCTTGCAAAAAAATCAGCCATTCAACCATAATTAATCAATTGAAATCATCAATTAAGCTACTAATTAAACATAAATAAGGGTCAATTTACCAAATCGCCCTTAGAAACACTCACCACACAATTTATTCTACCACAAACAAGTGATCAACCAAGCAAATCCAAGCTTCAATTCTAGTTAGCTCGGTCCCTTTCAAGATTCAGAGCTTCAACAGAGATAAAGTTGACATTACCACATTTCCAATGCTATAATAAACATGAATTTTAATTAACTATACTAATCAAAATCCTCTCATAAAGATACCTTACCGAATTTGTAACATCAAGTCGAAAACTTGATTCCTCACAAAATTGATCTTTCCAACCCTCCTAAACACTTCCAATCATCAATACTAGATCAAATACACTTATACTAAACATCAATTTCATCTTTAAATCAATTTCAAAAAATTCTGGAAAATCAGTTCATGAAGATGATGAAATTCAGATTTCTTTAAATTGCCTCACAAATCATGTTTAATCTTGATAAATAAGATCAAAAACCTTTTAATAGATCCATTTTGTTTTGGAACATCCGTTGATTTTTGGATTTCTTCCCAAATTTTAAGATCAACCATTAAAGAACTATGTGTTCTTAGAAAAAGATAACATTGATAAAAATCCTTTAATTAACTCTCAAATCATGTAAAAATGTTTCTAATCATCATAAAAAAAATTTAGGATTTGATTCACTCTAAATTCGTTGATTGAAAATCTTGATTCAAGAAAATTGAGAAATTTCAGAATATTTTTGGCTACTTTTGAGAATAATTCTGGGTGAATTGACAGGGTATTTTGAGAAGAAAACTTATTGGATCTATTCTTTAATGATAGATCTTTAACATCATGCTGAAAAAAAAAAGAATTTTAAAGTTCTCTAATATGATGTAAAATGTGTGAAAAGTGGGCTAGATGCATTAGTTTTAAAACTAAAACCACCCACCAAAAATTTTAAAAATTGAGAAATTTGCCTAATGGCCACTCCCGCATTTCCCTTACTTTACCATTTAATCATTTCCCTCCAAAATTCCGAATTTTAAGGTTTATTTGTCATATAAATACTCTAAATTTTCCCTTGTTTTACAATTAAATCATATTTAATTAATATTTAAATTTTACTAAAATTATCCCTAATAAAAATTATTTTAAAATTCTTTTTCAACCCAAATTGATTATTTTCACTAATAATTATTTAAAATATTTAAAATTAATTTTTCAAAAATATTTTTTTAATTTTTCCGAATGATTGTTTAATCGATTTTAGATGAAATTAACCTCCTAAATTAAATTAAAAATTACTAGAAACCCTATAAGTTCCAAATTTCATAGTCAAAACCAAAAAAATATACATAAAACTACTAGATCTAGTTTAGGGATATTACATATTTTCTTTTTTCAATTTATTTTTTCATTTTTATTTGATGCATTTAAATTTTTTTTTCTTATGTTGAATTAGGTATCATTTTCATAAAACTAGGCATAATATTTCTTCAATTTAGGGTTTGTTTAGGCTTTTTGTTAGTTCCACCTTTTTTGTTTCAATTTCATATTTTTGCCTGTTCTTTAACAGGACTATTGCATGTTTATCATGTTGGATTGATTTCACTATCTTTCTAGCTTGCTACCGGTTTGGCTGCAAATGAGAATCCACTTGGTGTGATTCTTAGTGGAATTTTGTAAGTTCTACTACCATTAGATATCTATCTATACATATTTGTTGAAACATTGCTACTTCCTCAATATTTTGAAATGACTCTGTATGTATATAGTGTTGTTTCCATTTCATATGTTTAGATATCTTCACTTTGTATATGTTGATTATTGATCAGTAAGGTTTCTTCAATTTTTTTCTTTTTCTTAGAGGACAAGTGCTATGCACCACTGCTGCTGTACTTGGAGGAAAAAGGCTGACATCTCAGATATATGAGAAAATTGTAATCCAAATCCATATTTTTCCTTTTTTTCCTTATATGACAAGAATGTTTTGCATTTAATTAGGTGAGGAACTAGTAAAACCAAGTTTATATCTATTTTGATGCAGATTGCACTCTTGGGTGGAGTTCTATTCAAGTAAATACTCTTAAAATAATATTTGTTGCGTTCCCTTTTCTCGCCCAGCTTTTCTCTTCAAGTGCAAGTTTAGTTTGCCTTGGTGCATGGTTTCAATTTACCCTTGTGCAAAATTTTTGGGCTGTCATAATTGGAAGTTTCACTTTGACAATGATTTTGGGCGGTCATAATTTAAACCAGAGTTTGCCTTGTTGCAATGGAATTGATGTTGTATATAAGCTTTATATCATGTGCTTTTTATTCTCCTAGCTTGTAGTACAAAGCTGTTATTCACAGGCAAATATGCCTTATATACGTCATGTCTTCGTTGATGAAGCTTGTTACATATCCTGTACTTTTAGATACTGACTGATTTGTATAGAAATATGTTAAGATAAGGAAATAACTTGAAACTCTGACAGTAAGGGCATAAGTAAATTATAGGTGCTTTTATTGCTCACCAAGTGTGCCCTTTATTGTGCTTCTGTTCTTTTTCTTTCTCACTATCAAAAGTGATGTAGCAAATTAGTATACTACAAGTTGTTCTATATGTCATATTGATAAAATTATCATTGATTTTGCTGATGATGTTTATTACAAATATGAAAGAAGTGTATATTTAAACATGTTATTGGTTTAGGAACAATTTTGTAAATTATTGTATTTCTTCTTTAATAACTCCAGTGCTTGTATCAAGAGTTACTTGTAAAGGAAGTAGAGTATAGATAACTTAAGCCATTTTATTAAACTCGTGTTTCCCATTTATATTATTTTAGATTTATTTTTACCAAGCTTTATTGTTTTAGATTTATATTCAATGTATATAAATTTATAAACTACCAACAAAATAAATAAATAATACCATGGTATTAAAGATAAAATTATTTAAACATATTAAAAATAAGAGGATTTTTAAAGTTATTTTGGAGAGTTGTTAGAGCCATTTTCTTCAACAAATCATCATCCCATATTTTTTAAAGTTAATTTGGTTAATTTTTCCAGAGAAAATTGTTGAAAAATAATATCTTCTTTTCTATTTTGTTATCTTTTGAGAGCTCATTCTTCCTTTTGTTCATGTCCAGCCTTTGTAAAAAACATTACTTTACTCACTCTCCCATGAAGCACTTGAGCATTATGATTAATCAACTATAAAAAATATGTTATAATTAGAACAAGATTTTGTATCCAAAAAAAGAGAGATTACATCCCAAAAATAACATTCTTTTTGCTTGTAATTTGTTTGTTTGCATATTGACTCTACTACTTGAATTTGTTGCTTGAATGTTGACTCTGCTGTTTGTGAGAATTTGTTATTTCTATCAATGTGTTTGCTATTTAAGCATGTATTAGGATGGAAATTTTTATTTTTGTTTCGCTTGTGAGAATTTGTTTGTTTGCATATTGACTCTATTGCTTGAGTTTGCTACTTGAATTTTGACTCTATTGCTTGAAATTGCTGCTTGGACTAAGAAAAAGGGATCAATCATCTATGGGATGCTCACAAAGGTTATCTTTAACATTCTTAGACAACTATCTCTTTAGACACTTTTGTAGTTTAAGCAACAACATGTTAGTTTATAGAGCAAGTTCAAGAAACACTCATGAAAGTGAGACCAATTAGGCCATTTAATCTTTTCTTTTTCAACTTAACTAACCTATTTGAGTTATGACTAATTATTACGCATCATTTTATTTGGTTGACAAGTCTTCTTCTCCAAAATCTCTTGTTACTTAATTTTCATCAAATTTCAACTACATAGTAAAGGGAAATTATTCCTTTTCATTTTTCAATTTTTATTCTTGTATTCTAAATTTTTTAATCTGAATTATATATAGAAATTAAATTCAAATTTTAATGATTGAGATGTATAAAATTATAAGATATATGATTTACTTTCTGACGAAAAATATTTTTTATTAACTTTCGATATTTTTAATTGATTTACAAGTTATATATGACAAGTTTGATCCATTATTTTCTTTTATTTTAAAGAAAAAAGTTTATGGATTGTAAATTGGGTTTTGGACCCAAGAAAACAGTACTGTTTAAGTCATTTCCAGCTAAAAAGAAAAACTATATAATCTGAACTAGTAGAGATTTGTGGGGTCATTTTCTTGAAGAAAAAAAAAACAATGTCATGTATAAAAAAAATTCTAGCTATATAATGAGATAAAAAGAAAATATAATATCCAATAATAGTCAATCATTTTAATAATATACTATTCATCAATTAATAAAGAAAAGTAGAGATTCAATTAAAGAAATAATGATGTAATGAATTTGAATTTAATAAAATAATTTTAATAATAATAACAGTTGGATTGATAGAGTGAATAAATTGTTAGAAATAAAAGTATGGTGGTTAAACAGGTGGAATGTATTAAGCTTGTCTAATACATTTTAAATTGGTCAAATTATAATTTCAGTCCATATACTACCTCAAATTTGATGATAGTCACTTTGATCAATAATACAAGTACTAAACTGAAAAGAATCCATACATTTAACTACAACAATTAATGTAAGTAAACGATTAAAGAGCCTATAGCCCTGTTAAAATTTTAAAATGCAACATGTAAATATAACATGTAAAATTTTGTTCTAGAAATTATTATTTCCCAAACAAAGAGCCGGTTTTGTTGAATGAAATTTGGTAAAGAAATAAATTTTAGGTTTTTTACTTGTAAAGATATTTGTAATTTCTATTTTGTGCCTTACAAAGGTTCTTAATATGTATTGTTCATTTTTCTTTGGTAGTGTGTTATTGCTTCCTCTTCTTCTTTGGCTTGCTTGATTACTTCCTCCACCCACAACTAAGTCTCTTGTATTCACTAAATCACTATAAGTTCTTTTGCAATTAAATTATTTGATTTTGTTTTATTGTTATTGAGATTAGTATTGAAGAAATGTGACCATTTTACTATGATTCGAAGATATGTAACACTTTAATATCTTGCAGTAATAGGCCGTTTGCCTTCAATAGTTCAAAGTGAGAGGCGTAAAAGAATTGGTCTTGCATTGAAAATATGGTTGCAAATGTGTACAGTTGCGAGTTAGTTCTTAGTTACATTAGGTGACGTTCCTAGCCTACATACTTTTCTACAAAGGGTTAAATCATATATTTTAGATTTTTATGCACAATGAGATTATGTGAAAAGACTGGTATATGCTAGTGACGAGACTTGATTTGAACAAGTTATGATGAGTAGAATTACTTTTTTCTAAATTATGTGAGATGTTATAAACTTTACAAGGGTTGAAGTCATCATAGAACATGTAACACCCCAAACCCGGCCTAGGCACTATGGTCGAACCTGGCGATGTCACATGGAATGGAATTCAAAAACGAGTTTGTCGAGTTAAAACCGTTCCAGTTAATTAGCTTTTATCTTAGTTCGAAGTAAACCGCAAGTTGTTCATTATGTCCAAAATCGTATCTTTTTAGCGGAAGCTTTGGAAAACACTTATTTTAGGAAAGCAGTTCGATTTTAGTGAAAATAGTGTTTTACCATGCCTAGCAGTATTAAAATTGTAAAGCAGTTAAAATCTAAAATTTAAAGCCAAACAGTCTACGGTCCAAAAGTTACATAAAAAAGAACCCCAAATAAGTAATAAAATATGAAAGTTAACGGAAAACAATCTAAAATTTACGTGTGGCCACCGTCGAGTCCTCTGCTGTACCGATCAGTCAAGTCTGGGTGTTACTTGTACAGATTAAACAGAAAGGGTGATTTTTCACAAACTTAATGTGTAATCCCCACAAAAACATGCATACAATCAACAACAGTTCTCAGTTACAGCAGTTTGGGCCTATGCCCATTACGGATTTAGTGTGGGCCCTAGCCCATTCGGATACAGTCTCGGATATAAATTTGGGCCTTGGCCCATTTTAGATACAGTATGCAGTAACAGAAATCAAAATCTTACCCACCAGCCTCTACACACCAACTCCATCCATCCCTATATACCATGTGGGGTTAAAAACACCTACCCATCCCTACACACCATGCTATACCAAAATGCGGCATGTAATCAAAATATTGCAGCTGAGTTGCCAGATAATAGGCTTAGGAGCCTTTCAGAACACTTCCTCCAAATATCATCAGCCCACCCCGATGCAATGCAACATGCAATAAATGTCATGCTATTATGCAATTAATAGTCCATGCATTCAAATTAATACTCATGCTCAGTACAAAAATCAGACAGACAGATTACACATAGAATGGTCTAAGTAGTGCTTACCGACCCTACAGTAGGTCCACTGTCGACTTGACCCAAAATGGCCTTGGCCGTGTAAACCATAAGGCCTGGCCCAAATCCTACACGCCCGTATAGAATACCCGTGTGGGCCCACATGGCCCAAATAAGTTTAGCCTGTGTGTCACACACAGCCTACCTGGCCATTATACGGCTGTGTCTTATGCGCACGGCCTAGTCTCGTCGATCACATGCCCGTGTCCCATCACACCGCCTACCACACGGGTAACCACACGCCCATGTGGCATCGACAGTGAGGTTTTTGGCTTTTATCGAAACCTCATTTTTTGTGTTTTTAGGTACACTCTGGTTTCGTTTGAAGCTAAATCAAACTCTGAGCACTCTGGAACCTAAATATTGACCAATCCAACACCACAATCAGTCTTACTTTGCGATTAATCAAAATCCTGAAACCAAAATACTCATCCCTAAAGTGATGAACACTTACCGCAAAGCTTCGAATCGATTTGCTATGAAACAGTACGAAGAGAGCCTTAATCCTCGCGATGTGTTGCTGTTAATAACGTCAATATAACCCCAGTCAAAATTTTAACATCCCAACTTACAAAGTA
This sequence comes from Gossypium anomalum, assembly GCA_025698475.1. Taxonomy (NCBI): domain Eukaryota; kingdom Viridiplantae; phylum Streptophyta; class Magnoliopsida; order Malvales; family Malvaceae; genus Gossypium; species Gossypium anomalum. Next base: position 71,685,817 of record CM046965.1, on the reverse strand, counting down.
TCAAAAATTCACTTACCGAAACGATGGATAACGAAAACTTAAGAGCATAGGAACTCTATAGCAAAATTAGCAAAATTGGGAATAGCACGAAATTTAGGAGAAAGGGAGTAAAGAAACTGACGTTAATTATTTTTTGGAAAAAAGAGAAAATTTGGGAAAAGAAATCAAAATTTAATTTGAAGTAACTTCCAAATCCCATATTTTTCTCCCACTAATCCACTTATCAGACTTTTAGTTTGACCGAAACTCTCTCGGTCAAATGAGCAAAAATAACCTCCCTCGCTTACGCAGGGATTCGAACACAAGACCCCTAACATACTGACACTCCACTTAACCACCAGACCAGCAGGCCTATTCTGATAATTACTTACCAACTTTTAGTTAAAAGCCTATCAACCAAAGATTGAGCTTTATTCATAAATATACCAAAATCTGCCCAAGTCATGGCTTGAACTTGAGACCTCCCACACACACCCAGAACACATAACCACTGAAGCAGACATATATTTATGTCACCCATTCGCAAAAAAAAAAAAAAAAAAATTTTGGGGCGTTACAGAACATACTTGTTGACGAACAAGTGACAATGTTTTTACATATCATTTCTAATCACCTTAAGAATTGAGTTATCAAGCATCACTTTAATAGGTTCGGGGAAAATGTTAGTAGATCATTTCACAATGTTTTAAAAGTTGTCATATGCTTACAAAATGTGCTATTTAAAAAGGCAGAGCCAATTACAACTAATTCTATAGACCCAAGGTGGAAATGGTTCAAGGTATTAGAATGAGTTCCATATATAGCTCGTACATAATTAGTTAATTTAGATTTAAATATAATATCCTAACTCGAGGTTTTATACATGTGATGTAGAATTGCTTAGGTGTTTTAGATGGAACCCACATCAAGATGGGTTTTATACATGTGATGTAGAATTGCTTATGTGTTTTAGATGGAACCCACATCAAGATGAGGGCTCTAAAAGTTGATAAACCTAGATATTGAATGAGAAAGGTGATATAACAACAAATATGTTAGGTGTTTGTGCACCTAATATGCATTTTGTTTATGTTCTTCTTGGTTGGGAATGTTCTATTGCTGATGGAAGGGTTCTTCAAGATGTCATTAGTAGGAGATATGGACTAAAAGTTCATCATGTTAAAGTGAAAAATTAGAGGAATTTGAATTAATTTTTAAGATCAAACTTTTTTTGAGAAAGTTAACCATGATAAATAGTTTTTGTATTTTTTATAGGTTGTTATTATCTAGTTGATGCTGGTTACAAAAACTGTGAGGGATTTCTTGCACCTTTTAGAGGACAAAGATATCATTTGAATGAGTGGCATCAAGGTTACCATCCAAGTACTCTAGAAGAATTTTTCAATATGAAATATGGTTCAACGTGCAATGTTATTGAAAGATGCTTTGGTTATTAAAACTTAGATGAGGAATACTTAGAATTCTATCATTCTATCTTGTGAAGGTGCATAATAGAATCATTATTGCATGTTGTTTGCTCCATAATTTTATTCGAACCTATATGAGTCTTGATCCTATTAAAGCGGAGTTGGGAGAAAGATTACCTAGTAATATGATAGATGACAATGAATCAAATATTGTAGATATTCATCCCTCAGATACATGGGTTACTTGGAGGATGGAACTAGCCAATCATATGTTCTATGAATGACAAACATCTAGAAATTAGTTAGGTTTATTAAAACATAGTAGAAGGTTAATTTGTTTATGTTATTTCATGTATCTAGTTTACGAAACTTTGGTGTTGTTTGAATTGTCTTTATTTATTGTACTAGATTTGTTGAATTACAACTTTAATTTATTTTCTTTTGATTTGTCATGTGTTATAATTTTATAAAGTGTCAACCTTTTAATTTGAATTTGTGTTTTTTCTTAAGATAGTTATGTCAGGCTTTTCACAATTAAGTGTTTCTTCCCAAAATTCTCGAGAAACCAAAAGGAAATAGGTTTCAAAAGAAGATGCTGCGTTGGTTGCTTGTATGGTCAACCTGTACAATATTGGAACCTCAAGCACAGATACGAGATTCAAGGCTGGTTATTTAAATGACCTGGAAAGAATGTTAAAAAAAGTTTTACCTCATGCTATGTTGAAGGCTAAACCTAATCTTGAATTGAGGACTAGGACATTCAAAAGGGATCGAGTAATCGTTTACAACATGCTCAGTGGAAAAGACAATATCGGCTTTCGTTGGGACGGGCATAGTAGAAGATTGTTGCTGAAGATGCTATATGGAACTCATATATAAGTGTAAGAATTATTTCTTGTCTTTATTATCTTATTTTGACCAAACTTATATCTAATGTGGATTCCTTCTTTTTTATAAAGTCATAAAGCAGCCGGTCAATTCAGACATCGCAGTTTCCCTTATTATATCCAGCTTACTTCCATATACGTAAAAGATCGAGCCACTAGGAAAGATGCTTAAACAACTATAGATATTGTTGAAGAAATAGATGCTAAGGATGTAGCGACTGCAAATAATCTTGAAGAAGGAAACAATTACCATGGATGCGAAGATGATGTTTCCTTGGATGAGATGGATGTCTCGGCTACACAATTCAAACAGTGGAAGCCAAACCAAGATGGTTCCATATCTTCAAAGAAGAAAAAAATATTTCTAATGGAAGTGAACAAGTTTCTACTTCAATTACTGATGCTGCCATGCTATTGGGGGAAAACATACGGACTGTTGGTCTTAAATTAAGTAGGAGCATTGCCTCCGAGAAAGTGATTCAAGAAAGTGCTCAAAAATTATATCCGACCTTATACAAAGTAGAAGGATTAACTGAGTATGAACGCTATCGTGTGTTGAGCAAAATTCCTGACCATCCAATGCAAATGCTCATTTTCTTCAGTCTACCTTCTTCAGTGCATTGAAATGGGTGAGAAGATTTCTTTCTAACAACCAAGGTTATGTTAGTGAGTTTTGGTAACTTTTTGTATATGTAATATTTGGATGGCAAGATGCCATTAGTAGAATGCCACAAACTGTTGTAACTTTTTGGTGTTATAAAATTTAACTTATAAATTATGACATATAAGCTAATGACATCATGTAACTTCTTGTTAATGTATGAACATTGTGTTTGGATGTAAAATATAATTCTCAAGCTATTTATTAGTTCTAATATTTTGCTTTTTAGTTTAAAATATAATTAAATTATTTGTTTCGCTAATGATATTTTAGCACATTAAATATGCATTTCAGTTTAAAAATAATAAAGTAGGTTAAATATTATTTTTATAATATTATATATTATGATTTTTATTAATTCATATTTTAATAATAATTATATTAAGAATGTTATTAAATTGTATTTAATAAAAATTATGTTAAAATATAATTAAATTATTTATTTTTATTTTTATTAAATTATATTTCATAATAATCTTATTAACATTTCATAATAATCTTATTAACATTTAATAACAATAAGAAAAATCATCTACCTAAATTTTTTTTGTTAATGGTACTTTGTTCATTTAAATTTTTTCCCTTATGCTATTACAACATCTATTCCATTCAACCAAAAACAAGTATACTATTACAACTTTATTCCATTCCATTGAACTAAACAATTGAATTATTAATTACAACTCTACTCCATTACAACTCTATTCCATTACATCTCTATTCCATTACAACCCTATTCCATTCACCCCAACCAAACGTAGTGTTAAAGTTTTGATAAGTCTTTTCTTAAAAGCCTTAAATCGTTTTTCAAATCTTCACAATAATAATATTGTAATTGGATTGTTAAATAAAGCCGATTTAATTAATAAATGTTTTTCCTAAATAAAAAAAAGATTTTCATACAAATCAACTTAAGTAAAAAGAATGGCTTTACAATATAACTTCGATGATCAATGTAATCCCTTCGACTTAGCCGAAACTCCTAGGTCGGGTCGAGGGTGTTCTATCTGGCACCACGATATCCATGGTAGTTTCAAAATGGGGAGTTCTTTTGGACGTTAGGTATCGCGATACCATTGCAAGTGGTCTCCATTCTCTTCATTTCAGCACATTCAGGGATATCATGACTTCTACGCGTCGATATCACAATACCCCATTCTCGGTGATGTTCTCGCCCATGTTCTGACCGCTTTTGACTCTCTACAACACTCAACCAACCTTTAAAGTCCTAATGGTGCAATTGGCCAACTTGGATCTAAAAAATCGGATAAAAGCACGTTAAAAATTTTTTAAAACATGAAATTAAGGCTCCGTTTGTTTGCTAGTAAAACATTTTTCGTAAAATATTTTCCTTATTTTACGGTGTTTGTTGGGTGGAAAATGAATTCCTATAGAAAAAATTCCCCAAAACATGGGTAAACCAAATGCTTTCTTATGGAAAACGTCTTACCGATTTTATTCATGTAAGACATTTTCCATTCTCTTCACTCTCATCACAGTGGTTCTCCTTTCCTCTCTATCGATCAACCTCCGCCTCACCTCTTCATCTCTGTTTGTTGGCCTCACCTCCTCATCTCTGCCTCATTATCTTTGTCGGTCGACCGTCGTCCTTACCAAGTCTGCATTTTGAAGAAACCCTAAAACTTTGGCTTTCCAGTCTTATCAAAGTTTATCCTTATCTTCTTTTTATCAAGGTTGCTTCATTCGAAATGGGTCTGTTTTGTTGGAAAATATGGACATCACATATATAATAGGGGTAATTACATGTTATTATTTACTATCACGATAGGTTAGCCCAAATTAAAAGTGATCAAATTTGGTTAGAATTTTATTGGGCTTTAATTATTAAATAAAGTATAGGTCAAATATGTGTAGATACTCTAGCAATTAAGTTCTAATCAAATTCTAATTAATGATGGGCTAATTAGAAATTGATTAGAACTAATATGCCAATGTTATAAATATTAGGGTTATTGTCCCCAAATTATACACAAGATATCTTTTCTAATATCCTATCATTAGGAAAGAGAAAGCAGATATTCTCTGAATTTCTTGTGTGCTAATTTGAAAGATCAAATCCCTAAGATCTAGTAAAACTTCAGGGAATTCATGGATTTAGGTACGCTTCCACTTCCGCATCTAGTTTTGTTCTTGGTGATTTGACATGATAGATCCTGGTTTATTCAGTTTTATTTTAGATTTATTTTACAAATCTAACAAGTGGCATCCGAGCCTCGTTATATCGAATCATTGAGAATTGATTAAGGTTCTTCTTTTGAATAATTGATTCATTCAATTTCATGGGTTTATATATTAATATTTGAAGGTTTATATTAAAGTAAATTTTTTTAAGATCTTGATTATCTTGAATTCATCTTAAAATTTTAGGGTTTTGTTTTAATTTTTTAATTTGAGTGATTTATCAATTCAATTACAAAAGTTTTTGCATTTTAATCTTTTTCTTGCGATTCAATTGTTTTCTTCCTTCATGATTTGTGTTACTGTATTTGCAAAATCATGTTTCTGTCACTTTGTGCCTTTTCTTTGAAAGCATTATTTTTTTTAATGGTATAAGAAATTTATTTTGATGTTAAATTTTTTTTAACATATAGCATGGCTTAATTCTTTAATATATATTTTATTATATGTAAATATATAATATATACATGCTTTGATTGGTTTAATGCATGTTAGTTTTGGAAAATTATATAAATATATATGATTATCTTTTAATTTGATTGAAAGATGAAATTAAGGTAAATATTTTGAAACAAATAAATTCAAATTTTGGCTTTTAATTAAGGATGTCTAATATTTTAAATAAATTAGTTGAAACAAAATGCCGCCAAAGTGACCTCTTTTGTGTAGATTAGTTTATTTGAAATATTAAGATGATTATTGTTTTTGTGATTCATGCGTTTATTAATTGACCCAAAGGTAAGTTAATATTTGGCAGAATTTTAACGACATCTGTGGTGATAAATGTGTGACAATTATAAGGTATTTTATGTGAGCAATAAGTTAGTCCAAAGATTAATTCATTGTTTGACATAATTTATTGTCCATGCTTGATTGCTACAACAAGAGTACCGCTTACTGTTAATATTATTGTCCAAAGACTTGATATTAATGTTGTGTTTGGTATCTTGAGATAGGATTAGCCATTATCTTGAATTTATTGTTTACTTATGAATATTGATTTAGCTTGGTTTTGTTCTATATTCAACTAATTCATCTTCTGCTGTCACAATATCTGCTAATATAAATTCTATACCCATGCTTAATAGGACTAATTTTAAGGAATGGAAAAGACACTTACTTATAGTGCTTGCCTATATAGACATAGATCTTACACTAAGGGAAGAACAACCTGCACCTCTTACTGTAGAAAGTACCCCTGATGTTAAGAAAGATTTTTAGAGGTGGGATCGTTCAAATTGCATGAGTCTAATGATCATGAAACATAGCATTCCAGAAGCCTTTAGGGGCACAGAATCTGAAGAGATTACTCAGGCCAAATGTTTCCTTAATGAAATTGAAAAACATTTTGCTAAAAACGATAAGGTTGAGATGACATCACTTCTGACTTCTTTGATGTCTATGAAGTATAAGGGTCAAGGAAACGTAAGGGAGTACATTATGGAGATGTTCCATATTTCTTCAAGACTTAAGGCACTTAAGATTGAGCTTTCTGAGGAAATGCTTTGTAATATCCCGAATTAGGGCCTAATCGGAATAGTGGTTTTGTGACCACAAATTTGAGGTACAAAAATTTATTTTATTATCATTTTAAGGTCTATGGCATGATTTCATGATTGTGTGAAAATTTCGTTTAGAAATTTTATCGATAGAGGGTCCAATTTGATATTTAGGACTAAATTGCAAAAGTTGTAAAATGTGTGTTCTAGTTCACAAAGGTATTAAGTACCTGTGAGTAATGGGTTTTTAAAGTGGAGGTCCTTGGATAGCAATTAGACCATTATACTAGTTTGGACAAAAATACCTAAAGGAAAATAAAACATCATAGTTTTTAATTAAGGGCATTTTGGTCATTTAGTTATTAAAATGAATTAAAAACAAAATTAAAAGTTAATTTTTGTCCATCTTCTTCATTAGGCCAAAATTTCAAGGGTTCTCCATATCTAGGGTTTGTTTCAAGCTTCCAAGCTCCATAGTAAGTGATTCCAAGACCCGTTTTTAATGTTCTTTACATTTTTGGAGTCCCGGTAACTTGATTAAGTTTATTCTAGCAGTAATTTAACCTAGGGTTCATATTTGGAAAAATACCTATTGGTGAAATTTGTGTATTTTGGTGTTTTATGTTAGAATATGAGATTTTAAATTATGTTAGACAACTTGTGTTACTCGGTTTTAAGTGAAAACGAGTAAAAGGGCTTAATCGGTAAAAATACCTAATATTCATAAGTACATGTTAGAGTGTGAATTTGATGTTGCCATAGAAGGGAAAAATGATCAGCGTGTCATAAAACATAAGAAAATAGGATGAGGTTTAATTTACGAGCCTTGGGGCAAAAGTGCAAATATGTGAAAGTTTAGGGGCAAAATGGTAATTTTTCCAAAGTTCGTACTAGGGGCTGTTTTGATGAATGTATTTATTAAATAAATTAATTTGGTATTATAGATCAAGAGAAACGAGATTCAAGTCGTGATCGAGGGAAAAACAAAGTTTACGAGGAATAGGCTCGATTGCTAATATTTGGTATCGAGGTAAGTTCATGTGTAAATAAGGTAACATAATTTTTATTTTAAGTGATTTAATAATATTTATATGATACGATACTTATTATCATAAAATATTATGCTTTGTGAATTATTATTTGGTAATATGCAAATTATGTGAACAACTTGATAAGTATGAGATGCTAGCAAGTATCAGTTTCTATATTTCGAAGAAGACGATTAAAATGTGTAATTGAGAAGAATCCCGTTTGAACCTTGGGAATAGATTAGGGTGCAAGTGACATGTCACTAGGATGGTGGAGTTTCGAACTCGTTGAGTTGAGTCTGAGTTCATGAGATGTAACTAGGCATCTGAGCTTGTTAAGTTGAGTTCGAGTTCGTTTATGGGCGGGTTACATGGTAGCTTGACTACATAGATTTCAAAAGCTATTGAGCTTGTTTAGCTATGAGTATAGCACTTACGTGCACACTATCCGCGTATCCGAAATTATATTCCGATGTGTTCAACGGGAGAATTCTAAGAGAATATGGAGAATACTTAAAACGAAAGTGATTCAATGATGAATGTGTTGCAGAAGTGAAAATGGACACGTATGAGTTTAATCCTTGGTTAAGAACTTGGTGAGACAAAATTGTGGTAAGATAGTAAGTATTCTTATGTTATGAGTGTCTAAATGATGTTTATGTTGGATTGCATGATCATGTTACTTATTATTTACATGTGAACTTACTAAGCAATTATGCTTACTCCCTCCTTTTTGTTCATTGTAGTTTTGACAAGCCAGCTTGAGAATCAGGATAGGTCGAAGACTCGTTCACACTATCCGAAGACTTAAATTGGTAAATTGGCTTGTATATTTTGAGAGTGGCATGTATAGAAATATACTTACTTTGTGTAAATGATCTTGTGATATGGTTATGGTTTGGTAAGAAAAGGGTTTAAATGATTAGCCATTGGAATGGCCAATCTAAATCATATTTGATGTCATGTGTGTTTAAAATGCTATTTAGTCCTTGAAAATCTATAGTAAAGTGAAATTGGCTATAAAATAGAATTTCAGAGCAGCAGTGATGTGAGTTTGAAAAATCACTAAAAATAGTAGAGATATAATTAAATGATGAATAAAATATTGAATTGAATATTAATGAATCTATTTTCATGTGGAAGAAACAAAATAGGTAAATGAGTCATATTTTATGAGATATTTAAGTTTTGGTGGAACAGGGTCAGAGAAATCTCTGAATTCCCTATTCTGACTTTAAAAATTCACCATAAATTGTACAAAAACCATTAGGAGTTTTATCTTACATTTATGAAATCCTTATTGAGTCTAGTTTTATGAGAAACAAACGGCATAGTCATTGGAACTCTGTGCAGGCATATATCTGATTCGTAATAGACAGGGGTCAGAGTAGCCAAACCCTGAAACAGGGAAGATTTTAACCAATAAACTGTACTAATTGGCCTGACAAAAAATTCTAGAAAAAAATTAGTAAGTAGATATATGAGTCTAGTTTCAGGAAAAATTTACGGAATTGGATTTTGAGTTTCTTAACTAGAGATATGGATTTTTTAGCGACTGTGATGCAGTTAGCCAGCTTGTCTGGAATTTCTAAAATAAATTGTTTGAGCTGTTTAATTAATGAATTAAATCCGTTAACACCTCGTGCTCGACTCCGGCGACGGTCTCGGGTACAGGGGCGTTACATGCTTATTCTTATGGTTTTGGTATCACTTCTTGCACAGTTTAATCAATTTAAAATTAGTTATAACTATCAGAAGGAGAAATGGACCCTAAATAAGCTCATTTCTAATTGTGTGCAAAAGGAAGAAAGGTTGAAGTGTGATAAGTCTGAAAGTGCTCATTTGGCCAATGCCCCTAAAGACAAAGGCAAGAAAAGAAAGTATCAGAATGAAGCTGCTAAGGGTCCAGCTCAAAAGAAACAACAACAAGCTATAGAGAGTTGTTTCTTTTGTAACAATTCTGGACACGTAAAGAAAGATTGTACCAAATATCATGCTTGGCGTGCAAAGAAAGGTATAATTCTTAATTTGGTCTATTCTGAGATTAATTTAGCTTCAGTATCTAGAAACACTTGGTGGATAGATTCTGGTGCTACTACTCACATAAGTGTTTCTATGCAGGATTGCCTGAGTTACCGAAAGCCAAGTGATGGTGAAAGACACATCTTTATGGGTGACAGAAAATCGGTAGAAGTGGAAGCAATTGGGCATTTTAGGTTGTTATTAGGAACTGGTTTTTATTTGGATTTAAAAGACACTTTTATTGTACCGTCATTTAGACGAAATTTAGTTTCTGTTTCTTCGTTGGACAAATTTGGATATTATTGTTCATTCAGAAACAATCAATTTAATTTTTCTTTAAATTCAAATGTTATTGGAACTGGTTATTTAAATACTTATGACAACCTTTATTTGCTAGAAACAGTTGCATCCTATAATGAAACTGATAAACCGTAATTTATACATATTTTTATCCCTTGCTTAACACATTTATGAATGATTTCTCTTTAGGTTTGGTGAATTTGATGCTCCTAATCCTTCAATTTCATGTTTTATACTTAGGTGAGCATAGAAGAGCGAAAAGAACAAGAAACGGGAAAAAACGGAGAAAATGGGCCGAAGTGGGAAAAAAACATGGCCTGCACTTCCTCACACGGGCAGAACACACACCCGTGCCATTCTAACAGGCTCGACCACGGCCTAAAACAACCTCAGCACGGGCGTGTTGATCTCTCAGCCTCGACCACGGCTTGAAGTAATCACACACGGGCATGTCACACGGGCGTGTCCTTGCCGAGCCCTAGTTAAGTTCTATTCAAAAAAGGGCGATTTTTAGGGCTTTTAGGCATTCTAAAGCCTATTTAAACACCCTAGAGGAGGACTAAAGGGGAGACGGAGAGTAGAGAGCAAGGAATTACTCCGGGAAAGCCGATTGATCCATCTCAGAAGCCGGATTCATCATCAAGACTGAAGATCTCTCCTCAATTTCCCTTCAGGAGTTTTGGATTTTCTTTATGTTTTGTGTTCATTATTCTTCTAAGATGTTTTCCTATTTAGTTATGAACTAAAACCCCTAAATACCTAAGGGGAATGAAACCTAAGGCGAATCTTGTTATTATTTTCTGAATTATATGATAAATATTTAACTTGTTCTTAATTCTTGTTTCGGTATTTCAGGATATTGATTCAAGTTAATGCTCTTAGTTGGAGGATGAATAGTCCCTGTCTAAGAGTGACTTTGTCATAATTAAGCGGAGTTGATTGCGTGCCTAGAGATAGGGTGACAAGATTTTGTCGGATTAGGGTGAAACCTAATAAGGGGATCCATAGATCGAGTTAATGAAAATCTAGGGTGTTAATTAGAAAGAAATTTCAATTATTCAATCTAAGGTTAGACGTTATTAGTCTTGAATAGGGATAATAACATAACTTAGGGATTTCTACGGAACAAGTTAAATGAATAAATAGTCCGATTCGGAGTCAAAATAACAAGTGAAGTCTAGGTAGATTTTTCCTTAGGTATTGTCTTAATTCAATCGTTTTTCCAAAAGTAATTCCCCAATTCTATTTTCTGTGATTTCTTAGTTTAGTTAATTAGTTAATTAAAACAATCCCCATTATTTTTAGGCTAGATAATAAAAAGACAGTCATTACTAGTACTTTTAGTTCCTTTGAGTTCGACAATCCGGTCTTGCTAAAGCTATACTATTGTTTGATAGGTACACTTGCCTACATTGTGATAATAGTTAGTTTCAAGAACGATTAAGCATAAATTTATAAAACTTATCACAAAAAATCACGATCAGAAACCTTGCATGTGGAATCACGTGGTATTAAACGTAAATTAAATAAGGAAAATTCAGCATCATTATGGCATAGGCTTTTATTTCATATCTCAAAAGGTAGAGTTGAACGTCTTGTGTCTGATGGTATTTTAGAGTCCATTAACTTCACAGACTTTGATGTCTGCGTCGGTTGTATTAAGGGAAAACAAACCAAAACCAAGAGATTGGGTGTCAATAGATCTTCAAACGTCTTAGAATTAATTCATACAGATATTTGTGGACCATTCCATACAGCATCCTGGAATGGTCAACAATATTTCATAGCGTTCGTAGACGATTACTCACGTTATGGGTACCTATATCTCATTCATGAGAAATCTCAATCTTTGGACATGTTTAAAGCTTATAAAGCTAAAGTTGAAAATCAACTCAACAAAATGATTAAAAACATCAGATCTGATCATAATGGTGAGTATTACGGTAGATATGATGGCTTAAGTGAACAATGTCCAGGACCATTTGTGAAATTCCTAGATGAATACGGTATTGTCCCACAGTACACCATGCCAAGATCACTGTAACACCCCAAACCCGGCCTAGGAGTTTAGACTAAATTTAAAACATTGATCACTGAAGTGATCGTGAGAAAATACTATTAAACGAGTTGCTTGAAATCCTATCTTTCATAATTGTTTATCTCAAAACAAATCAAAGTGTTTAACAGAAATAAAAGTATGGGTAAAAGTTTTAAACAGTAGTTGTACCACCGTATTGTGAAACTTTACAGTTAACCTTAAACAAGTAGCAATTTAAAATATGAAAATAGAACCTATAACTAATTTCCACCGACACTGTCCGAGACCTCCGCGTACCGAGTCCAGTATCCAAAATCCAAACCTATACTTAAAAGGGGAAAACAGAAGAGGGGGTGAACTACTCAAGCTCAGTGTGAGATTAAACCAATTAAACTACAGAAGGGAAACCAGGAAACTAGAAGTAGTTCAGAAATATAACATACTTACAGACCGTCTAAAACAAATACAGACCATATGTAACTTTACACTCATTTGTCTCTGTCAGACACAGTAACGATAAATTCTAATAGTCACAAACTGGGTCTAAGCCCTTTTCCAGAATCAGTATCCAGTCAAACAGTAGCAGTCATAGCTACGGAATCCTCTTAGGCACAAGTGCCTTATAGTGAATTAGTCAATCACATCCAAACACAGTATCATGTTCAGTCATACATATCATTCAGCGATATTTATCAAGCAATACAGTCACATTCAGTCAAACAGATACAATCAGATGCATATGAGTGCAAATGAGTTATAACATAACCCACCCATCCAGCCAACACATCATCTCCGTCCAACCCTACACTTCCTATGGGGATTTAATCAACCCACCCATCCCTGCACTCCAAGTAGGACCTCGAAAAGGCCATCCAACCTTATACTCCATCGGATGTCATCCCGGGTTGCCCGGTAACGATGATTATCAGCATTGTCCTTGACCCTCAGGGAATTGGTACCGCCCTCAACCCTCTGGGAATTAGGGCTAACAGTGTGCAGACAAACTGCCAGTCTTATATATTACGCAGCAATGCTAGCGTATAAGCTGTACAGTGTAATGTGGTAAACCACGGAATAGACGTGTAGTATGAACTGCCAGATCAGATAATAGTACGTAGCACAGCTATCGTATGTGTGGTACGGTGCAATGTGGTAAACTGCGATACCATTATAAGATGTCATCCCAGGTTGCCCGGCAACAATGATCATCAATGCAGTTGAACTGCCAGATCAGATCAGTCTTCCTTCTCTTCAACATCCTAACCCAAAATGGTTTATGCAAGTGGATGTATGCAAATTTATGAATGCAAATGCACCAACTCAAAATATAATTTCCGACGATCCACTCGTAAGCGGACACATCCAAATAATCGATTCTGAGAATCAAACATGTGCACTTTCATAACTCGAATTTAGTAACAACTTATCACACAACCAATCACAATCGCACCCATATCAATCCCAGATAAAAGTCATAAATACCCTCAAAATGGCTTAGTCGAGGGTTGGAATACACAGAGTCGCATTTGGCACTAACATTTGACCTAAAACCAAAGTTTGGCGAGATAAGGCCACATGCCCGTGTGCCCCGGCCATGTGGAGCAATCCAGGCTGTGTGGGGGTCCAAACACCCGTGTGAAGGGTAGTACACGGCCGTGTGATAGAGGCACACGCCCGTGTGAAGCAGGGACACGGCCGTGTGAACAGGCCATGTAACTCTCTGTCCAAAAATCACTAAAATAAAGTGTAAGGAAGACACGGTCGTGTGAGGGTCTCACACGGCCGTGTGTTCACCAGACACGGTCGTGTCCTTTAAGCATACGGGCTTGTGAAATTCTTAATCCCCAAATCAACCACACGGGGAGTGGCCAGGCCGTGTGACTCCAAATCTTAAATCTCTAATTCCCAAACTCACACGCCGGTGTGCCTAAAGGACACGGCCGTGTGAAAAATGATAACTTTCCCCAAATTGGCCACACGGCCGTGTAGCACCTAATTTGGCCCAAAAACCCTAATTACCAAATTCACACGACTGTGTGCCACAGCACACGCCCGTGTGGCCGTCGGGGAGGCCACGAAACCATCCTAAAACAGTCCCGAAACCACCGTTTCAACCACTGTAATAGTCCTTAACTTTTACCCTACCAACATACATCAGAAGTTAGAGTATTTCACTCACTTTCAGCATTCAGAAAACCCAAAATCAAAGAGTTAGACCACACATACAAAATAAGTCAAACCGAGCATTTGGAAAAACTTAAAATTGTGTAGAGAAAGTTTAAGTCCCACACTTGTTAGTTGCGATTGGAGATGGCGACAGAAGAGCAAAAATCCTAAATCCAAAAAGTAAAAAGAAAAAAAATAAAGAAGTAACAGTAGAGCCAGATAAGAAAGAGGAGAACGTGAAACAAAAAAGAAAATAAAATAAAAACAATTACTTAATACTAATCTTTAAAATAAAGTTATTAAAAACATTAACTTATAACAAAGAAAAATAAATTGCCTTACTTAAAAAAAATGTACACCCGAAGACTCGAACTCATAACCTCAAGGTTCACTGACACTCACTTAACCCACCAGACCAGCAGGCCCATTTTGACACTAAATTGCACAACTAATCACTTAAGTGCAACCTTTTCACTGTCCCTATGCTCAAAACCCAAAACATCTAGGCCCAAAATTCAGGGCGTTACAATCACCTAGTATGAATAGTGTAGTTGAAAGATACAGAACTCTTAAGGATATGGTAAGGAGCATGATTGCTCATTCTACCTTACCTGAGTCCCTCTGGGGAGAAGCATTAAAGATAGGAACTTACATTTTGAATAGAGTACCCAATAAAGCAGTTGCAAAAACAACTTATGAGCTTTGGATAGGTCAAAAGCCTTGTCTAAAACACTTTCACATTTGGGGGTGTCCAGTTGAGGCAAGGCCTTATAGGTCACATGAAAAGAAATTGGACTCCAAAACAGTAAGCAGCTACTTTATTGGCTATTCTGAGCGATCTAGGGGCTATAAATTTTATGATCCCATAATAAAGAATATTTTTGAGATGGGAACTGCAACATTTTTTTTAAAATGTTGAGTTTGGAGGCAGAAATAAGGTTAGAGACATTGCTTTTGAGAAGAAATTGGATTCTAACTCAGTTCCTATTATCACTTTTGACGATGTTCAGGTTCTTATACCTATCATTGATCAAGAAGTGAATCCAGAACCTCTACAAGACAATGTTGAACAACTCCCCATTCAAAATGAGGTAATTTTTCCAAAAGAACAAACTCAACAACCTCAAGAACAAGTGCCTTTAAGGAGTTCCACAAGAGAAAGAAGAAATGCTATTCCAGATGATTATATTATATTTCTCCAAGAACATGAGGATGATAAATGGAATGATGGAAGATGAATCCAATCAATTTTCATCAAGCCATGAAAAGTTCTAATTCTCAAAAGTGGATTGATGCTATGAAAGATGAGTATAAATCTATGCAATACAATAAAGTTTGGGAACTTGTCCCATTACCAGAAGGTGCAAAATCAATTGGTTGTAAATTGATATTTAAAACCAAGAGGGATGCAAATGGTAATGTGGAGAGATATAAGATGTGTTTTGTAGTTAAAGGATATATTCAGAAATAAGGTATTGATTTTACAAAGACTTTCTCTCCAGTTTCATCGAAAGACTACTTCAGGATAATCATGGCGCTTGTTACTCATTTTGATCTTGAGTTACATCAGATGGATGTTAAAACTGCAATTCTTAATGGTGACATTGAAGAAACAATTTATATGGTGCAACTAAAAAATTTTGAGTCGGAAGACTCAAAAAATATGGTTTGCAAATTGACAAAGTCCATCTATGAACTCAAACAAGCTTCCCGTTAATAATACCACAAGTTTCATCAAATAATTGTTTCATTTGGTTTTGAGATGAATATTGTTGATGATTGTGTGTATCAAAAATTCAATGGGAGTAAGTACATATTTTTGGTTTTATATGTTGATGACATTTTTCTTACCACTAATGATATAGGCTTATTGCACGAAACCAAGAGGTTTTTATCTAAGCATTTTGAGATGAAAGATCTTGGGGATGCCTCTTTTGTTTTAGGAATTCAGATACATCGAGATCGATCTTGAGGTATTCTTGGATTATTACAAAAGAGCTATATTGATAAAGTATTCAAAAGGTTTAGCATGCAGAGTTGTAGACCAGGTGACACCCCTGTCGCTAAAGGAGACAAACTTAGTCTTACTCAATGCCCTAAAAGTAACATTGAGATTCAAAAAATGCAAAAGATTCCCTATGCGTTAGCTGTTGGAAGTTTAATGTATGCTTAAGTATGTAAGCGTCTAGACATTGCGTACAATGTTGGGATGTTAGGCAAATATTTAAGCAACCCTGGTATAGACCATTGGATAACAACCAAAAGGGTTATGAGATATCTTCAGAGAACAAAAGATTACATGCTTACTTATAAGAGATCAAATCTTTTGGAGGTCATAGGTTATTTTGATTTTGATTTCACTGGATGCCAGGATAGTAGGAAATCTACATCAGGCTATATTTACCTATTAGCTGGAGGAGCTATATCTTGGAAAAGTGTCAAACAGACACTTGTAGCTTCGTCTACTATGGTAGCAGAGTTTGTAGCATGCTATAAGGCATCAAACCATAGAATATTGTTGCAGAACTTTGTCAAACGGCTGCGCATTTCGGAGAATGTAGAAAGACTACTCAAATTATTTTGTGACAATAAGCCAGCAGTGCTGTATTCCAATAACAATAGGAGTTCATCTAAGTCAAAGCATATTGATATAAAGTTCCTAGTTGAAAAAAGAAAGAGTGCAAAATGGTCAAATATCCATAGAGCACATTGGGATAAACTCCATGATAGCGGATCCGCTCACAAAAGGTTTACAACCCAAGGTCTTTCATGAGCGCACTGCTCACATAGGTGTTACATTGTTTGAGGATATCATGATTTAGTGGGAGTTTATATTTTATTTTTTTTATGTTTATTTTCAGACATTTATGTATTTGGTTATTTTCTAATCAGAAATGAAGTATTTAGTTTATTCACTGTGTTTATTGTTTTGAAATTGACCTCACTTAAGTTTAAAGAGGACCAGTTGGAAATAGACATGTTTAGATTATATTGCATGTAATTTCCATGCTACACATCTATACTTGATCTATGTCATTTGGTTGTGTTAATATACGTGATCATGGATGGATTTAGTTACGATATATGTAACGAAAGTCGCCTTGGTTCTATGTTAACATAATTAATGGATGAGATTGTTTGGAATACCTTTTGGATATGATAGTAAAATTTTGAGCTCATAAGGTTATATAATGACATGAAATTATAGAGTAATTAGTATATATATATATGTGGTCCAAGAGGAAGATTGTTGGAAAATATGGACATCACATATATAATAAGGGTAATTTCATGTTATTATTTACTATCATGATAAGTTAGCCCAAATTAAAAGTGATCTAATTTGGTTAGAATTTTATTGGGCTTTAATTATTAAATAAAGTATGGGTCAAATATGTGTAGATACTCTAGTAATTGAGTTCTAATCAAATTTTAATTAATGATGGGCTAATTAGAAATTGATTAGAACTAATATGCCAAAGTTATAAATATTAGGGTTATGGTCCCTAAATTATACACAAGATATCTTTTCTAATGTCCCATCATTAGGAAAGAGAGAGCAGATATTCTCTAAATTTCTTGTGTGCTAATTTGGAAGATTAAATCCCCAAGATCTAGTAAAACTTCAAGGAATTCATAGATTCAGGTACGCTTCCACATCTAGTTTTGTTCTTAATTTGTTCTTGATGATTTGACATGATAGATCCTGGTCTATTTAGTTTTATTTTAGATTTATTTTACAACTCTAACATGTTTAACTTTTAAATGAATTTACTAAATTTTAGAAAAACCGTAAAAATCAATCCATTTATTTTTTTAGGTCGAAGAGGTCTGATCTAGATATTTAAGCAGATGACAAAAGTTTCCTTCACGTTGATTGGATTTTTAGTCTTGGTTCTATAGTGATTGAAAATTTTCTTAGTTGTCAGTAACTTGATGTATTTTTCTTTCTTATTTTTTGTCTTAAATTTTTAAGTTTCTACTTGAGTATTGAGTAACGAGATTTCTTAGTTATAGTTGATTTTTTGTCTACTTTCTACCTCTGCATCACTCTGCTATATTTGATTTTTTGTTTCCAGTCTTGCGGCTTGTTACTGCGTTTCATATCATAAAAGGTATTGGTTTAGCAGAAATAGTGGACTGGTATCGCTACTATTTTTGTGTTATACTGTTATTTGCAGCCACAATCGGTTGGTAAATTGTTCACATCACTAATGAGGGCTTTAGCAATGGCAATGTCAACACTATTAAACCACTTCCAGAGTGATAAAGCTTGATTGAAAAAATCCTAGTTGTCATTAATCCAATTAACCTTTCTTTCTTATTTATGCTCATAATGTTTTAAGGTTTGCTTGAACTGTGGCATGATGAAAGTCATTAATTGGATTGTTGAATGGAAGTTTATTCTGCACTTACAGTAAAATGCATATTAGCTTCTATGGTTTATTACAACATTTCTGAACATTGGTTCATTGACATAAGCATACCTGTAGTGTTACATGTTTAGTGCAGTGCTAGAAGGAATTTATGGGTTGTTCTCTTGGCAAGTTGTTACATTCCCTTGCATGCATATTTTCTTAGAAGTCATTACCCAAAATAAATAACTCCATTCTAGTTCACATGGGCAGTAGGATTTGCTGGTCTAACATCTTGGAAACATTTATTTACTTCTAATCCATATGTGGTATCATCATTAAAAGACCACCTTTTGGTTATTCCAAATATCATGGTTACATTTTGGTTTTTTTACCTGTCTCATTGATTCCTGTAACTGTAAAGTTTGCTCTGCTTATATTCCTTGACTCAGCTAATTTTGTTTGCTGTATTGGTGCCCCCTTCCATGTCCTCTACTACAAGCAGTTAATGTTTATAATCAGAACAACTATTTCAACATTAGTTTAAGTTCACTCTGATATCACTTTGATGTATTACTGTAGAGATATTAAAATGAAAATGAAATAGTGAAACAATCATAAGAGGAAGGATGCAGGATGCTAATTGTATGGGGTAAAGGAGAGTTCTTAATTAATAAAAGTAGGACTAATAAGAATTTTTTTGTGGTTGAGGTGAAGTAAAGAAAACTTTAATACTGCTATATGTAATGTATAAGATACATAAGCAACCTACTGCCCCTAAAATTCCACTAAAGGTTGGATTATCTTTTAGTCAAATGTTATGGTTGTGCAATTTTTGTTTCTAGGTTAATTCATCATAATATTTTGAGCCTTTTATATATACAATATATCACTGGCATGTTTGTTTTAGCTTTATAAAGACAATAAAACATATTTTTTTGGACCTAATTGTCATGTTCTATCTTTTGTAGGTCACTAGTTTTGAAGAAACGCTTTTTCTAGAATCATACATTTTGCTCTATACTACATAGACTATAGTTTTCAATTGTAATAGAATTGTTGTCTTGTAAACAAACCCTCTGATTGGAAAGTATTTTCTCATGTGCAATTGAAGCATTATTGCTAAGTTCAAATATCCAAATGTTGTATATTTGGTTAAAGCATCAAATATAGCTTCTTTAGATGTAGGTGAGCCTATCATTCTTCACCTTTCAAAATTTGCTAAAAGAAATAGAAATTGGAATTTAGCCAAAAAATAGAAATTGCAAGACAATAACCTTTATAAAAAAAATAAAAACATTGTAATATATATACACAAAAACATTGCAAAATGTAATTTTATAGCAGTAAAATAAACTCAAAAAAAAAAAAAACAAAAGATAAAAAGTCAAGAAAATCTCACATATATGTTTGTTTTATTGAAAACAACTTTTCTGAAATATTTTTCAGGAAACCTACCAAATTACATAAAATATTTTACATGGATTCATCCAAATACTAGAAAATATTAGCTTTTCCAGAAAAGTAAGTCATTTTCCAGAAACCATTTTCGGTGAAACAAATGGAGCCTAAAATTAAGTAAAAACTACAGAAAAGACATTCAAATTACTCGAGAACAAGCTCATTAAGTGTAATGGGAAGTCTAATTTGACGTATCAAATTACGAAAAATAAAAAAGTACAAAAAAAACTATAAGGGAATACCGAAAAAATATGTGAAAGTACAAAAAGATGAAAATGCATCAAAATTTATGAGGAAATATAAAAAATTATGAGAGAATACCAAATAACAAAAGAAGATACCAAAAATTGTAAGAGAATGAGTGATACATTGGGTGAATGATCTTGGTTGCCAACATACTGAATTGGTGGATTCCGTGAACAAAAATATGATTACTGTCCAACAAATATGGAAACATAGAAATCAAGCATGTTTTTCTGGTACCAAACCAAATCCTACTAAAGTCTTAAAATGTTTGAGCTATTATTGGTTGTTGTAACTATGGCATATCAATTCGCTAACATTTAAAAATAAGTTACACCAAGGCATCGCTCGATAGTAAGTTGCTAACTGAAAGGAAGTCTAAGAAATGAAAGTTGAAGAAACTACAGAGAAATGAAAGGTAAACTAAATTGAATTCTATTGAAATGAATTACATAAGCTCCCTCAATTGAAAGATTTATAGGAGCATATATCCTTGAACGAGCTAACTACTATGCTAACCAATTAGGAACAGCTTACAGCTAAGATGATAATAGCTAAGATGATTACAACTTAACAGCTAGCTAAAGTATAACAAACTAGTTGCCTTCTGTTCTTATAGTCTTAACATTCTCCAAAATTCTCCATCGGTAAGACCTGAAGACAATTCTGAAATCGTACAAACGATGAAACAGATAAGGGTTTGGTAAAAATGTCAGCCACTTGATCACAAGCTGGTACTTCGCCAATGACAAGTGATCCTTGAGGAACTTTTTCGCGAACAAAGAAAAGGTCAAGTTGAGTGAAGTACAGGATTAGTCGCGACAACTATTACACTGGAATTGTCACACCATATAGCGGGTAGATCAGTCGAACTTAGATGTAACTCTTGTAATAGTAACAGTAACCAAGTCACCTCACTGGTGGCGGCAGCCAAACTTCGATACTCTGCCTCAGCAGTGGACCGAGACACAACTTGTTGCTTCTTTGATGACCAGGAGATAGGTGTATGGCTGAAATAAACATAATACCCTGTCGTTGACCGATAATCATTGAAATCTAATCCCCAGTTGGCATCAGCATAGCTCACTAATGACAACCTATCAGAGGGACGAAGGACAAGCCCGAAATTAATAGTGCCATGTAAATATCATAAAATTTGTTTTAAGACAGCCATATGCACTACAGTGGGAGCATGCATGAACTGGCAGACCTAATTCACAGCATAGGCAATATCTGGCTGAGTTAAAACTATGTATTGTAAAGCACCAGCAAGACTCCTATATTCAGTGGGATCACTTAGACGATCCTCTTCATCTTTTAACAAAATCGAGGAACTAACTATGGGTGTAGAAACATCCTTCGCATTAGATAGCCTACTGCGATCAAGGAGTTCATGGATGTACTTTCGCTGACACAAATGAAGACAACCAGTAGAAGACCGAATTACTTCAATGTCAAGAAAAAGCTGAGATCACCCATGTCTTTGAGCAGAAATTACTGATGAAGCTGTTGAACAAACTCATCAAGGCTTTTGGGCAAGCTCCTAGTGACAATAATGTCATCCACATAAACCAAAACATACAAAGTAGAGACAGTCGTTACACAAACAAACAAAGAGGCATCAAATTTAGCCAAGACAAATCCAGTGGAAAAAAGAAAACTTTTTAATTTATCGAACCAAGTACAAGGAGCTTGACGGTGGCCGTACAAGGCTTTTTTGAATTGACACACCAAGTGTTCATTGTGGGGCCCAAACCAAATATACCATAGAGGTTGCTGCATAAACACTTTATCAGTGAGATCGTCATTCAAAAAGGTATTATTGACGTCAACTTGACGAAGTTGCCATCCTCTAGTAACAGCCACAGATAATATGGTTCAGATAGTGGCAGGTTTAACAACCGGACTAAACGTTTCTTTGAAGTCACAATTGGGAACTTGTGAGCAACCTTTGGCAACAAGACGCACATTGCGATGAGCAACAGACCCATCAGGGTTCTTCTTGACTTTAAACAACCATTTACAACCAATAATTTTTCGACTAGGAGGAGCAGGAACCAGTTCCCAAGTAGAATTCTGAATAAGAGCATCATATTTAGCCTGAGTAGCTTGTCGCCAGTCTTCATGAGAAAATGCTTCTTCAATTGTATGGGTTCATAGACACACGCTTCAACCGAGAGAACTTTGGGTTTAAAAATCTCGGCCTTTGACCGAGTAGTCATGAGGTGGGCATTGACCAATTCAGAGCCACTTAGAAGAGGACTAGAGGTACCCGAGACGGGGGATGAACTAGTAGTAGGTGCAATAGTTGACTCAGGCGGGACAACAGGAGACTCGCTGGGCCTTGTAGCAACCAAAAGAACATAAGAAGGAACAGAGGAGTTAGTCGAGGAGGGGATAGTGCCAGGAGTAGAGAATAGAAATCATTTCTTATCAAATCTAACATGTCTAGACAAAACAATCTTTCCCTTCGATGTTAAACATTGATACCCTTTATGATAAGCACTATAGCCTAAGAATGTACATGGCTGAGACATGAAGTTCAACTTATGGGAATTAAACGGTCGCAAATACAGGAAGCAACAGCATCCAAATACCCGCAAATGAGCATACAAAGGATCTTTTCCATGAAGCACCGAAAATAGAGAATGCCCGTTCAGAACGGATGAGGGAAGACGATTAATGAGGTGAACCGCACAACACATCGCATATCCCCAAAACCGCATAGGTAGATTTGCTTGGGCTAACAATGTGAGACTGACTTCAATAATGTGTCAATGTTTACGTTCAGCCACCTCGTTTTGTTCAGACGTATGAGGACAAGTAATCCGGTGAATAATTCTATGTGAAGCCAGAACAGATTTGAATGCACAAAATTCTCCTCCCCAGTCACTCTGAAACTGTTTAATATCTCTCCCAAATTGAGTTTTTACCATTTGCTGAAACTGAAGGAAACAATTCACAACATCAGACTTGCGTTGAATAAGATAGTGCCAAGTATAGCGAGTGCATCTATCAATAAATGACACATAATACCAATGATTTTCAGACGCAACAGGAGCAGGTCCCTATAAATCGGAGACAACTAAAACAAATGGTTCATTGTATTCAGTAGTAGAGGGAGAAAAGGGCAATTTATGAAATTTCCCTTTCTGGCAAGCAACACAAACATCAGAACTACTAGCTTTATTGAATACAACTTGACATTTATTTAGAACAGATTTAACCACGGCAGCAGATGGATGGCCAAGTCGTCGGTGCCAAAGAGTAACGTATCAGAATCAGCTGTAGGAGACAGTGGTCTAGTGTCAGATGTAGTAGTAGCCATGGCCGTGTGAACAGACGCCATCGGAGAGAACTGGTAGAGTCCATCGCGAATATGGCCCCGTAGTAAAGTTTCCCTGGTCTTGATGTCTTTAATAACATAGTAAGATGGGTGAAACTAAAAAAAAAACACATTATTTTCAATCGCAAACTGAGAAATAGATAAGAGATTTTTTAGTATAGTTGGCACACAAAGAACGTTAGACAAATGAAGCATTTTAGTCTTCGAAGTAAGAATAGAATTAATGATACTTGAGATTTTGGCGGGAGTCCCATCACCCATTAGTAGTGGAGAAATACCTAAATATGGTGTGGACTTGTATAGGGCAGAGGCGTCTCGGCATATGTGATGCGTAGCCCCTGAATCTGGGTAACACGATGTCGTTCCTACAGGCAGAGGAATATAGGAATCATCATCAAAGTTAGTTCCACAATTGGTGGAATTTACATTAGAGCTTGGGGATTTTGATATATCGGAAGAATGGACGTCGAGATTTCTAGGTAACCCAACACACGAATGTGCCGACTCAGGACAGACACGAGCGTGTGGAACACGAGACCCCGAACCACGAGCTACAGACCCCAAAAATTGAACATTATTTGAGACAATCGGAGGCCTGAACCAATTGGGCTGACCACGGCCCCATGTCTATCATGCACAAAATCCATAGAAAAATGGCCAGGTTGCTGGTCTGTCAACATAGGCCCAGATAGCCTATACCTCCTAGGGCCAGGCACAACAACATGTCCATGAGGCCCAATATTCACACCATGCCCAGCTTGTATTCCTTGTGCATTTGTTGGGTCATACAGCCCATGTACAGGCGGCCCAAAATGAGGTCCAAAAGGAGGGTCAGTCCCACTCCCAAATTGCTCCATCGAATGAAAGCGCCTATTCTGCATAAATGAAGGTGCCGCAGCAAAGCCATTCCACCACCCTTCAGGCAGATTTGACGAGAGCGCACCTCTAGCGCCGAACGGTCTTAATCGCAGTGAAAACGGTAATAAAACCGTTGAGCCGTGTGACCAAACCTACTACAGATCTGACATTACAGTCGCGATCGGAACACCCGTCCTCCACCAGCAATCGGACGTCCACCATGCGAAGAATCTTTGGTCGCCATCCTGGCCGGAGCACCTCAACACTATGAGCCTGCAATGACGTATCCAGAATCGCTCGAACCTGCCGGCTTTCAAATTCGAAGAGCACGTCGATCAACCGTTGAAGCGGGAGAGGATCAGTAGAGAACGAAGCAAGGGTTAACACAGCATCATACTTTGATGGTAAGCCGGCCAACACGATCTCAAACTTCTCCGTTTCAGAGATTCGAACGCCGGCCGCATCGATTAAAGTGCAAGTGTTTTGAATCTTGGCGATATACTTTTTAATCGACAGCGCTCCCTTCTTCAACGAATGGAGCTCGTGACGAATTCGAGAGAGTTTGGCGCCAGAGACTGCCGCAAACAACCAAGTCACGGTGATCCAAACATCATTTGCAGTCTTCGCATCTGTAAAACTAGCCAAGATCGGTGAAGAAATAGTAGAAAGAAGCCAGGAGGTGAGTAACTTATCCTGTTGCTTATAAGCCAAGGCAGCCGGATTTGGAGCCAATACACCATCCAGCGACGACACTCATTGCGGCGGAGGAGGAAGAGTTCTGTCTAGAAAACTAGTGAGATTTCATCCGTCAGTGATCAATCGAATGTGCTGTCTCCATTGCACATAGTTACTGTCCGCAAGTTTGATGGTGTCGTGACGGGGAAAGGACTGCATAAGCTGAGTGGTGGTGGTGAAGGTGCAAGGCGGGACTGTGGTGGAGTCAGAGGAAGCATCGGTGGCCATAAGAGAGGTCTCCAAGAACTAGGCGATTGATACCATGATAGGAAGTCTAAGAAATGAAGGTTGAAGAAACTATAGAGAAATGAAAGGTAAACTGAATTGAATTCTATTGAAATGAATTACATAGGCTCCCTCAATTGAATGATTTACAGGAGTATATATCCTTGAACGAGCTAACTGCTATGCTAACCAATTAGTAACAGCTTACAGCTAAGATGATAACAACTTAACAGCTAGCTAAGGTATAACAAACTAACTGCCTTCTCTGCTTATACTCTTAACAGTAACTGATGTCGGTCACACTCCCGCGATGAATCCCTACATGAATGTTAGGAATAGGTGTAGCATTGGACTTTGGTCGGTAAAAGTATTATGGAAGTCCCTAGTTAGGTTGCATTTTATCTCATCTACTCAATTAAAGATAAATTAGTTCTTGTACATTAGATTAAAAAGTAAATTGATTATTTTTATTGAAAATTTCATTTATTTATATTGTTAAATAAATTTTGAAAATCGGGTAACTAAAATACAAGTTTAAATAAAGTTTAGGGACTATTGATATAGTTTATACTTTTTTTTCTTTACCAAAAGGGCTACTACTAGCTAAAATAAAACCAAATTACAAGACACTCCAGTTGAGGGTATGGCAACCTCCATCAGTCCAACATCGAAGAGCGATGATAACTCTGCCATAAAATCAGCTACAACGTTTGCTTCATGGTACACACGGGATATACAAACCTCCCATTGTCTGCTACCCTAATACTGCGTAAAAGTGCCAAATCTTCATGTTATTTAATTCCAAAATTTCTAATTTGCCAACTCTAAAGAAAACATATTTGAGTATAATATTTTTTGAAAATGAGAATATGTGAAAATTTTTAAAAATATGAAATCTTATTTCTATTATTTTCACTAAAAATACTATTCATAACATTGGAAAAATTGAAATATAAACTTTAAATTTAATTGATAAATTCACCCAATTCAAAACCATATAAAGGTAAAAAAAAAAAAAATCAATAATTTTAAATATAAAACCTGGTTTGAGTCTATATAAATGTTAAACAATTTTAACTAAATTTCTCATGTTTCTATTATAAGAAAATGAAGGTGGGTATTAAATATGTTTTCATATTTTCATTGTTGAAAACATATTTTATTTTATTTTTACTAAATTTTATTTTTTTTAAAATTTAAAATTTAAAAAATAATAAATAAAAAATATTTTTTAAAATAAAGATATTTTCGAAAACCAAACTGAGCTTTCCTTTTTCTTTTTCATCATTCTAAATTTCCTACCCGACACTGGGAAAAAAACATATTCTTACTTTCCACTCCTTTCCTTCAATGTTTTATCTCCCAATTTTTCTTTCAATCCTACGAAAGTTGTTAATATTATTTTTAGAATAGAATCAAATCAATTGATCAGATAGGAATCATCTAGAATACCAATTTAATAAAAGAGTTGAATTGATTTATTTATGAATTAGTACAGATAGGTTGAACCAATTAGAATAATTTTTTCTATTTTTATAATTTTTTAATAATTTATTTGACCACCGAAAACCGATAATCTGAACTTGATTTTAAAAATCTTCATTTTATTAAAAGAAATACTAAAATAAGTTTATTTTAACCCTATAAATTTTTACAAATTGATCATATATTTTTTATGTCGATCAAGTATGTGTAACAAAATCAAAAGATATGATTTAGTAAACTGAATGACTTGACCATGAGTTATTTTAGAATTGTTAAAGCTCGTATTTTTCATCGATGATTTAGCTTAGAACCCTCTACATTTCCCTTAATTGTCACACTCAATAGACACTGTTGTTTCTTGGTAGCAGGAAAAAAGTTGAGAGTGTGATGGTGTGGAGCAGCCCCTTAAACAGTTTAAAAGATCATTGCGTGTGTGAGCAGAGTCGTGAAAAATGAATGATATTAGCCAAAAAAGTGTTGTTTTGCCCGCGGACATGATGCAACGTGGGAGGAAATGGTAATATGCTTGTCACCAATTCATTGAAGATGAAGTATACGCCAGGAAACGAAGTTTAAGTCTACTTTTTTGGCTGACCAAGTCTTTGGTTTGACAAGTCAAGTTAGTAGTATAAAAAACAGAGAAATTAACAACACATCATAAATTAGGTGGTTTAGTCAAATGTCAAATCAAATTTTCGTTGTTCGGGGGAGGCCAAATTCATACAAGTAAAAAAGGGTTCAATGAGAGACGAAAAGAAAGAAAATAACAATACATTCAAATTCAATCAATTTTGAAGACATTTTCCCCAAAGTAGTTGAAATCTCCCTCTTTTATAGGATGAGTATTAAATTACTTCTTATATTCTAGTTTGATTATATTTATTATAATTAATAATTTTTCTTATACAATATAAGTAAAAGTGGAGTTATATTTTAACATATATTAGATAAAAACAAATTAATACACATGGAATTATAAATTTAGTAAATTAATTACTAATAACAGTAATCACCGAAAAAAATATTCTAAGATAATCTAATTAAAGAACAATATTTTATTTAAAATTTTAATTTTAAATATAAAAAATAGTTCTTTTTCATGATAAAAATGTATCTTAATATGAATAAAAATTGAATGCAGCTGTAAATAAATATGTAATTTTTGTTTTTATAAATCTATTGTTTTTTAATAACAAATTAAAAATCATACTTCAACATATTTAGAAATATTTTTTTATCACAAATAAACAAAACAAATATAGATACACATTAAATGTAATTAGAAACCACAAATCAAATACATGTAATGGAACTAATAATTAAAACCGTATAAAATCTCCTTGAAAAAAAGTAAAACGGTATAAAATAAACATTTAAATTTAAACCTACAAAAAGAAAAAAAAAATAGGAGTGATCAAATTGAATGCAATTAAATGTAAATCAGGATCAAATTAAATAAATTAAAATTGACTTAAGAATAGCATTGCACAAAATACGAACTACTAAGGATAGAAAAAGAAAATATCCCGTTGCATAAAAAAGACGCAGATCCTAATTCCTAAGCTCCCAACAGGTCAACACACGGAGTCTTTTATGGGCTACATATGAAACATTCACTCTCTTTTTATTCAAACAATATTAAAAAGAAAAAAAAAACTTTAAAGCCTTGATTATCTTACTAGTGTAACTTTTGATCTGAATTATTTTCAAACTTATGAAACGTTTGAGAAACAATCATACAGCTAATAACATCTTTGCACTGCGGGAGGAGAGTTCACCTTGCTTCAAAGTGGGAGAAATCCACTTGACTTTGTACCAAATGACCGGATTAAAGTCACCCATTACTATCCAATCTTCACTATCTTTAACAGTTTCGGAGAAATCCACGAGCTGTTCTCAAACATTATGTCTTCCACACAGTTTAGGTTTACCATAAATGCTAGAAATCTAGGTTTTTAAGTTATTATCCTCTATGTAGCAAGAAATGAAGTTTTCATAATAGAAATAACAGTGCACCTAACATTTTTACTCCAAAATAAAACTGTCCCCCTAGTAAGGCCTTTGTGATCTGTGCCAACAAAAGATTCAAAGCTCTATTCAGACAGTAGGTTTCTAAAAACACATATATGCTCATTTACATAACTTAAACATTTCAATCTTATGCTACTTACATATATATATATATATATATATATATATATATATATATATATATATATACAACTCATGTACCATAACTCAAAATAATCATTATATCCAAAATACCAAATCGACAATTTACTACTTAAAGCCGATTCAATCCTAGGTTCATGCCACATATTGAAACATAAAGAACTGATGACCATTTCTGAGTCGAAAGTTGTAGTTTGGATGCTGGATTAATCCTCGAGTCTTCGAGATCTACTAATACTTGTACACGGAATAAACAAATAGTACGCTGAGCGATAAAGCTCAACATTACTTCCATTATTCAAATCAATATAAATGAAAGCATTAACATGAAAAGAATATAATTAATGTATGATCAAGTTTCAACCATTTCAATTACCTTTCATGTACCAAATACCAAGATTATGCACAATCTCATTTTACAAACCATATGCATATTTCATATGTATGAATATATGATATACCTGTTTCATTAACATTCCATGTGGAACTTGTACATTCTACCATCACGGTTGGCCCGGCAATAATTGCTTTCACTATCTACATATTCTACCATCCCAGGTGGCCCGACAATGATAGTTTTCACTATTTGGAAATTCTACCATCTCGAATGGCCCGACAATGATGGTTTCTACTATTTGCATAGTCTACCATCCCAAGTGACCCTGTAAAGCCCCAAAATTTTAATTTTCGGCTTTTGTGAGTATTGGGCTTGGAAGTGTCTGAATTTGTGATTCGTGTTATTTTGGGCTTAATTATATGTTGGGTTAAGTGATTATATGCGCTGGGGTGTGTTTGGGAGGTTCCAAGTTTAAGCGTTAACTTGGGCTAAATTTTGGGTTTTATTTGAATAAAGCCTGACTTGAGGTCAGCGGGCTTACATGGAATTGTGGGTAAAAACTTAACAGAATTGGCCTGCTGGTCTAATGGTTAAATGGCAAGGGAATACGCTTAGGGTCAAGGGTTCAATTCCTTGCAGTGGCGATAGGATTATTTTTACTGCAAGTCTCAGTTAAGGGTTGGGCTTATCAGAAACCTGTGTTGGGGTTTTAAGGGAAATTAGGGTTTATTCCCTTCTTTTTGAAAAAAGGCATTCTTTTTGTTCTCTGCCGTCTTTTCTTTTGTTTTCCCCAAAAACTTCATTGCCAAAATTATTTTCTTTCTTTTTCCTTCTTCTTCGTTTTTCTTCTCCTTCGAGTAGCTGTGGCGTGTTGCTAGCGATTTTGTCGATTCGGTAAGTTTGGTTGTTAATAAAGTTAAGTGATTTTCGTTGGAGGTTATTAAGAGCGATTTATTTACTGTTTAGGAGATATTCAAGGTTTTGTGGATCGCTGATCGAGTTATTAGCAGCGAGGAATCACCGTTCTTCATCGAAGGTAAGTAGATCTCGCGTTTCAGGTTTTGTCCATTCTTAAGTAAATCGATTTAAGTGACTAATTTGGGCTCGGTTTTGTCAATCTTAGGCTTTAAAGTGCTCTTGGTTGGATTAGCAGCAAAAACGAACCAAGTGTGTACTCCGATTACGCAGAAAATGAGTTTCGACGAAATTCGAAAGGTGGTCTGTCAACGCCACACGGGCCTGTGGTCTGTCCGTGTGGTAGCCTGCGTCGCTAGACACAGGCGTGTGGTAGACGAGCCAGGCCGTGCGCATACTACACGAGCACGACGGACACGGGCGTGTGATGGCTTGTAGCCGTGTGCGAGGCACGGGCTCAGGCAAATAGGCCGTGTGGGCCACACGGACGTGTGAGAATCTAGGCAGGCCATGTGATCCACACGGGCAAGGCTAATTTGGGCAGTGAGACCCACACGGGCAGGACACACCGGCGTGTGAGTCCAAGTTGTCTGAAATATTCTGTAAGGTTGCACAGGTCACCTAAGTCGACTGTGACCTAATTGTAGGGGCGGTAAGCGTTACTTAGACCCTATATTCTGAATGATTGATGAACTGTATGCTAAAGCATGATAATATAAGCTTGTGTATCTGTCGGATTCTGTATATTTGCTCTGCCATGATATTGATTTGATCCGTTATCTGCATATAAGCATGCCATGATATTTATGATGCATTGTATCGGGTTGGGATTGTTGTGAAGAGAAGGAAGTCTGAGAGGCGATTAGCCTGATATTTGGCAGCTACGTTGCACTTATCTGTAATGTACTATTATACGGTATCTTTTGGTGTGTAGGGTTAGATGGGTTGATTATATCCCCATACTTGGTGTGTAAGGCTAGGTGGGTTGATTTCATCCCTACATGGTGTGTTGGGTTGGATGGAGATGGTGTGCAGGGTTGGTGGACATGATTTTTGATTTTTGATATCTGATCTGTTATGCATGCGATATTTGTATGGCTAAGGCCGAATATATGTATTCTATTACCTGTTTGTATGCATGTTGTTTGTGGGGATGTACACACTGAGTTTGTGAAAACTCACCCCTTTGTTTATTTGTCTGTTAGGTAATCCTTAGCAGTAGATGGATCGGTGCAACGGAGGGCTCGATGGTGACCGCTGTTGGACATTTATGGATTTTTGAGTAACATTCTATTTCATCTGATTTATTTTAAATATTTATTTTTGGGATTGAAATGTTTTCAGACTTGAACTATTTTTAAGTTATTTTGGGATTTCAAATTATTAAGTTATTGATTTAAGAATTAATGATGTTTTAACTTCCGCTATAATGCAATATGTTCACCTAATAATCAGAGTAGTAATTCCACTATTTAAGTAAAGATAATGAGCTATATGATTTTTAACTGGCTAAGGTTTTCTAAAAGCACTCTCATGTGATGCCGCCAGATTCGGCCATAATGTCTAGGCTGGGTTTGGGGTGTTACAGACCCGACAACGATAGTTTTCACTATTTATGTATTCTACCATCCTGGGTGGCCCGACAATGATGGTTTTCACTATTTGCATATTCTACTATCCCAGCTGGCTCAATAATGATCATTTTCACTATTTACATATTCTGCCATCTTGGGTGGCCCGACAATAATAGTTTTCACTATTTGCATATTCTACCATCCTGAGTGGCCCGACAACGATGGTTTTCAATCACTATATCGGTAACTCCATGTCATGCCAACTAAACTCGACTCTACCCTAAATAGTTAGTAGAGTAATCACTGAATCAATACACATAATAATCACACATCATAGTTTATATCAAGCTCGTTTATGATATATTCACTTTTTTCCAATTCTCGACATTTAGTGTCATCATGTATAAATTGAGTCAAAAAGCAACAATACATTTACCTCAATAGATAAATTTGCAACAATCACATATATGTATATATGCATATGTATATGTATTTATGCATTGAGCTCAAATCATAAAAGTACAAATTGAAACTTTTGTTACTCATCTACGACACTCACTTTTCTTTTCTCTCAAGATGGCTCGACGTTGTCTTTAGCTATATTTGATAATTTAATCATAAAGCAATGTCAATTTACATCCAATTCACATTCAAATACATAGCCAAACATATTTTTCATTTTATTAAATTTAGTCCCTACATTCAAGAAACTCGTATTTTTCAATATCTAACACCGGATCAAAATTTGATTTCACATTCTTTTATTAAGGACCATATACTTTTCATCTACAACATAATCTCATGTAAATATCTAACAATTTATTAAATTAACATATGAGCTAGCTAAATCAAGCTCCCATGATCAATAATCTATAAAAATTTTGAAGAAAAAGACTTGATTACCTTAGTTAATTTGGGATAAAAATGAAGATGAAGACTTGGAGAAATTTCTTCTTTCTTTTTAACTTGCGGCAGCAAAGTAAGATGGAAAAGATGATGTTGGGATCAACCCGATTCAACAACGAATAAGTAATAATAGCAGAAGAAATTAAGAAATTGAGTACATAAATTTAACGTGGAAAAACCCTCCAAACAGGATAAAAAAATCATGGGTAAAGATAATTTTACTATAATGGCAAAAGAACGAAGAGTACAAAAGATAGAGATAAAAAAATTAAACCCCGAAACCCAAAAACAAAGAACCCCCAAAACGTAAACACAAAATTTTCCAAAAGTGTTACAAGTTCCAATCTCTAATGGATGTGTTTTCTAAGGTTGTAAAAGAACCTATTTATAAGCTAAATTCGTAGGTCAAATAATAATAAAATAATCTAGACTAATCAGAGTTTGATTGAAACAAATAAACAGAGTTTAACTGGAAGATTATTTCTCAAATTTAACTAAAATATGAGTCATACTCAACAAATCTCCCCTTGACTCATGTTTCTACAATGCCATCTTTGTTAAAGCCAGCCACTTTGAACTATGTAGGGAATTAACTGAGTCAAATCTGTGCTTAGAAGCTGGAAGACTTCTAGCCTTCGACTTGTGTACTGCCAAATCAAAACTAACCCGGGTTTGATTTTCATGAACACAGTGCCCTAACTTTTCAATACTTGTATCCAAAAGAAAACCTCTCTTCAACGAAATGGTCATACATTTTTCCCTCTTATGACCAAGTTGTCTTCGCTCCAAACGAGTTGACTTCGACTCCGTAACGAGCGAGGGACGTCCAATTTCACTGATCATTGTAAAACCTTTCAGAATATAAAAGTTGTCGGTGCTTTTACCTTTTAACAAAACAAGAGCCCCACGAGACACCTTAATGTTGCTCGACTCGATGTTGATTCTGCAAACTTTTGAGTTTAAAATAATTAAGGAGATGAGATTCTTTCTTAAATCAGGTACATACCTGACATTTGACAGTGCCCTGATAGTCCCATTGTGCATCCTGATTTTGATAGTACCAATACTGATTACCTTACTGGATAAATCGTTTCCCATACGTACAACTCCACCTTCAACCGAACTGTATATAGAGAACCATTCTTTATTGGGACACATGTGGAAAGAACATCTTGATTCTAGGATTCACTCAGATATAAGCTCGAAGCTTTCGCTCGTTGACACTAATAAGAAATCATCACTGCTTTCATCGGCCAAATTAGCACCAGCTACATCTTTCTCGTTACTTTCAGTAGCCCTTTTATTTTGCAATTTATAACAATCTACTTTGACGTGACCTAATTTCTTATAATATCGATACGTTTTGTCTCGCTTCTTTGATTCTACCAAAACGGAAGCTTGTCTATTTGCTTTACTATCCGAACCAAACTCAATGCTGAATTTGTCTTTACTCAAAAAATGACCCTTTAACGAGAGTTTGTCTCTGCCATAAATTAGGGTCTCCCTGAAAGTCTTGTATGAAAGGGGTAAATAGCATAATAATAGCATAGCCTAATCTTCACCGTCAATCTTAACCTCAACACTATTTAAATCATTCAAAAGGGTAATAAATTGATTGATGTGATCTTTAAGAAGCTCACCTTCGTTCATGCGAAACGTAAATAGACGTTGTTTTAACACTAAAGGGTTAACCAGAGACTTAGTCACATAAAGAGTTTCTAACCTTTTCTACAAGGTGGATGAGGTCTTCTCCATCAATACCTCCTGCAATACCCTATTCGCGATGCACAATTGGATTGCAAACAAGGCATTTTTATAAAGTTCTTCCCATTCTAACTGATCTAGATTCTCAGGTTTTTTCTCAGTAACGACCTTTTTCAAGCTGGTCTGAATTAGAATTGTCATCATCCGAACTTGTCACAGATTAAAATTTATGATACCATCAAACTTCTCAGTGTCGAACCTTGTTGTTTCCATATCTGAACGGGTTGATCTGTAAAAATTAAACTAGCTCTGATACCACTTATTGAAATCGACCCAACTAAGCAACGAACAAGTAAAAATAGCGGAATAAATTGACAAATTGAACACACAAATTTAATGTGGAAAAAACCCCTCCAAAGAGGATAAAAAACTACAAGTAAATATAATTTTATTATAATGACAAAAGAATGAAGAGTGAAAAAGACAGAGATGAAAAAACTAAATCCCGAAACCCGAAAACAAAAAACCCTCAAAACGTAAATACAAAATTCTCTGAAAGTGTTATGAGTTCTAACCTCTAATAGGTGTATTTTCTAAGGTTGTAAAAGAACCTATTTATAGGCTAAATTCGTAGGTCAAATAATAATAAAATAATCTAAACTAATCAGAATTTGATTAAAACAAATAAACAGAGTTTAACTGGAAGATTATTTCTCAAATTTGACTAAAATATGAGTCATACTCAACAGATGAAAATGTTTTCATCTTTCACTAAAGTTTGTTATTTATATTAGTATTACTAATTTAATTAAGCTTCATTAACTTGTTTAATCATGATTAATTTACAAAACTAATATATATATATATATATATATATATATATATATATCCATAATTATAATTATAGAAACTAAGTGGATGTCATCATCAAGGCCCACAATTACATAAGAAATAATGGTTTAATAACCATTTTTGTCCTTTGCATAATCACTAATTAGGTCCTCAAGCATTTTCTAAATTAAAATTCAATAGCAATTGGATTTTTACATTTTAGTCATTGAACTTTAATTAACAGTTTTCTCGTTTAAATTACTTAACTAATCTTCAATATATTTTCATAATAGCTCCGCAAATATTCTCATTTTACCTTTATGGACTCAGTTTACGGAAATGAGGTTCTGATTTTTCGACACCATAGGTTCTTATCATATCTACCCATTTTGATACAATGCCTGAACTACTCGTAGCCCCTCCCCAACCCTTAAATAGGAAGATAATGTGCTTCAGCACACTCGAATCCACGTCCTCCTACATGGGAAACAGTGCCGATACTAATCGAGCTAAGACTCAATCAACGACACTTCATTATTAAGTAAACTTAAAAAGTTATAAAAATATATTTTTTTGTTTCACTTATTATAGAATTTTGAAATTCTGTAGAAATTTTAAATTAAGATATTTTAAAATGTACTATTTTAAAATGTTAATATTTGTGATTATTTTTGTTTGAATAAATTATTTTTAGAAAAAAAAATTAAACTATTAAATTTTATGAGTTAAAAAAAGAGTAAAATAATAATAATTATATTAAAAATAAATAATATTGTTGAGGTTCTCTCTTGTTCTCCTTGTCTTGGGAGTAACTCTTTCATACTTATAAGGCATGGTCCACTTATGTGACGTGTTAAGGGACCGCTAGGTGCCAAGCGCATGACACGTTCACCCTGTAGCTCAACAAGTACTCCGAAATGTGTCTCTCCCTGTGAGGTGTGAGATGATCACACTTTGCATGATGTTTGTGATAGGTGGCTTGTGACCTCGCAAGGTGGTGAGGCGGGATGACAACGACAAAATGGCTAAATGGTAACGCCTTGGTGAGGACATCTTTACAAGATGGTGAGGCACTTTGATGGCCTGCGAGGTGGCAAAGATTGCCTTGCAAAGCGAGAAGGCAACTACTAGCTTGCGAGGGCTCACGAAGTGATGATGGACTTGCAAGATGGCAAGGCACTATTGTTGGCTCGCGAGATGGGTCAGGCTTCCCATTTCATGTGATCAGGTCGGATTTCGGGTTTTTGAAATATTCTATAACAAATTTAAAAAAAAAAAGCAATGCAAAAATTATTGTATTTATGAAAATATATAAGTATTGAAATAATATAAATAAGAAAACATATATTAAAATGAAATAAAATAATATTTTGAAGTTTGACTTTTTTTTATTTTGTGGTGGGGTATATAAATGAAATAAAATTTTAACAAATTCTGAAAAATAGGATCTTTTGAAGAATTTTATAAAATTTTGAAATTTTCTAGTATTTTTATTCAAATAAATTAATTTGTTTTTGGAAATTTTAAATCATTAATAAAATGAAATCTCCTGTTTAAATTTCTCAATTTTACTATTTCAACCGATGGCTGATTTATTTTTTATAAATATATATATATATATATATATATAACACTTACATTCTAAGTTAAGATAATTTAATAGAGCTATATTATGATGCAGATATGCATCAAATATAAATTTTATTTAAAAGAATAAAAAAATAGATAAAAATAATGTTAAAAACAAACAAACAAACCCAAACTCAATCCAATTTCATAACAATCTTATCAAAGTGGAAGCTTCCTCGTAAACACGTCGCACCAGGCTATGGTAGAAAAGTCCAATAACTTAGATCACATAGACCCGTAGTCAATACGATATTGGAAAACATTACCCTATAAATATCTCCACTGCCTCAATCCCTCTGCTCACATCAAACTTCCCTCTCATCCTTTGGAAATGGAGTCCTTAGCTATGGGAAAAAAGCTACTAACATCTGTTCTCGTAGGACTAGTAGTTGCTTCAGCTATAACCCAAACCGTGTTGGCTCAAAACTGTGGCTGTGCGCCAAACTTGTGTTGCAGTCAACATGGTTATTGCGGTCAGGGTAACGATTACTGTGGCACTGGTTGCAAAGAAGGCCCTTGTTTCTCCAAGTCTCCCACTGGTGCTTCAGTTGCCTCCATTGTTTCACCTCAGTTCTTCAACGGGATAATCAACCAAGCTCGTGCGGATTGTGCAGGCAAGAAATTCTATACACGACAAGCTTTCCTTACTGCACTTGATTCCTTTCCCGATTTCGGAAAATTGGGTTCTGATGTTGAATCCAAGCGTGAGATTGCTGCATTCTTCGCCCATGCCACCCATGAGACTGAATGTAAAGCTCTTTTTCCTTTGAACTAAACCACGGATTCAAAGCTCATTATATAGTCCTAAATCTGATGTCTTTGTATATATTCCTATATTTGCAGTCTTTTGCTATACAGAAGAGCAGGATAAAAGTAATAGCTACTGTGAAGCCAATCCAAAGTTCCCATGTGCACCAGGGAAGTCCTACCACGGTCGA
Organism: Gossypium anomalum; assembly: GCA_025698475.1. NCBI lineage: Eukaryota > Viridiplantae > Streptophyta > Magnoliopsida > Malvales > Malvaceae > Gossypium > Gossypium anomalum. The sequence continues at coordinate 71,647,897 of CM046965.1, read as the reverse complement.
GGACCTCTTCAGCTTACAGGGAATACTAACTACGGGAACGCAGGGAATGCTTTGAAGCTGGACTTATTGAAAAATCCTGAAATGGTGGCCAATGATCCTGTTGTCTCATTTAAGGGTTCATTATGGTACTGGATGACCGCTGTCCGCCCCTTCATCGGCCAAGGGTTCGGAGCAACCATCAAAGCCATCAATGGCAGGCTTGAATGTGGTGTTCCAGCTGCACAAGACAAAGTTCAGCGTCGAATTCGGTTTTACACCGATTATTGTAAACAATTGGGGGTAGATCCTGGACCCAGTCTGTCTTGTTAGAGTTTTAGCGATATTTTCAGCTGTTTTTCTAGCAGTATAATATGAACAATTAGGGGATTGAAGGCTACCGATGCTGTTGAGTAGCTTTTGGTTTTCCCAGAATAAATTTACTGTAGGGTTCCATTTTAAGAGACCTGCTATAGAATAAAATAAAGGGAAATTTATGTTTTTTTTATACATTTGCCCTGCTATGCGTCCTTTTTTCTTAATATACTTAAATTAAATATAAATAATATAGCAATGTAATAAAATCGACAAACAATTTTTTTTCCCTTGATAGATAGATAATGCTTCTAAGTTAATAATTGGTTTAGTTAAAGTAAAATTTCAACACGCATTTAGTAATTTTGGGGCTGCTTTATATGGGTATTTATTTTCAGTGCAGTAAATTTAGTTTTTTAACATATCACGCTGCAATATTATTATAATATCTAATTTTATTGTCCTCGTTAATTTTACACTTATCACAAGTAAATATACCGTCCATCCGAAAGGGCTCTTGAAAAAATTATACAAATAACTCATTACAGCTTTTCACAAGTTTTCTTGTAATTGTAAATGAATTACCTTAAAAAAATATGAAAAACAAATTCCATCATTTTTTATATTCTCTCATATTTTTGTTATTTATTCATAATTTCTAACATAATTTTTTAATAATTATTAATAATCCCTCATAATTTTTAGTATTTTCCCACAATTTTAGTATTTTCTCGTAAGGCATGCCATTAGAATTTTTAGTATGCTTTCAAAATAAAATGTTGACTTGAAAAATCAATTTTTGATATAAAAGAAATATTTTTGCATAATAATAAAATTTGTTTTATATATACTATAAAATAAAACATTTAAAAAAATAAAGTAAATTTTATAAGAAGAATCAATATGTGGTAGTCTCTTATAATTTTTGGTACTTCATCATATTTTTTGGTACTCACATCATATTTTTTGATATTCCCTCGTGTTTTTTAGTACTCCAAAAATTATGAGGAAAAACCCAAAAAAATAAAAGACGTACAAAAAAAAAAAAAGAAGTACCAAAAATACGAGGGAATATTAGAGGATACCAAATTTGATTCGTCTTACTAAATTTGTTTCATTTATTTAATTTTTACTTTTTTAAAAAAAGATTATCATGAAATATATTTTTTCCTTACAAAATTTAGCATGAAAAATAATAATTTAAAAGTTACCAAAATTTTTCTTTACATCATCCTGTTAAAATTTCTTAATATTTAAATTTAATATTTTTTACTCCAAAATTATATCTCATCCCAAATCATCATTTCCAAACCATATGAAAATTTTTTGAGGGTATACTAAAAAAATACGATGAAATATCAAAAATTTTGAGGGAATACCAACAAATAAAAGGAAGTACAAAATAACATGAGCAGCCACAAAAAATTATAAGGTAACACCAAAAAATCTGAGAAAGTAGAAAAAAACCCTGAACAATCAAAAAAAAAAAAAAACATGACGCAAGTAGTACCAAAAATTATGAATGAATACAAAAAAACATGAGGAATTACAAAAAGAAATATAAGGAAGCACCAAAAAATCTAATTATAAAAAATTAGTGGAACACCAAAAAACACGAGGCAGTAGGAATTATAAAAAATGATGAAGAAATACTAAAAAAATATGAGGAAGTACAAAAAATTATGAGGGAATACCAAAAAAAAACTTTGAGAAAGTACCATTATGATACAATACCAAATAACACGAGGGGATACCAAAAATTATGAGGAATACTATCACATCTCGAAAATCGGACTAGTAGAATCGGGATAGTAAATCAGGGTTTAGTGAATTAGAAATCGTAATTAAGCCAGATTATTAAATAATTAAAAATTAATTAAATAAAATATTAAAATAAATAGAATTAATAATTTTAGGTTAAGAAATTAAAATTAAGTATTTAAAAATTAATTTGGTTAAAACAAATTTTAAAAATAAAATCGGGTTTAAAAATAACTGAGGAAAAATGTGTTTTAATTAAACTAAGGATTGATTTGAAAAATAAGGGAAAATTGGATGTTTTTAAAAGGCAATGTTCCCTCCTCTTCCTCCTCCTCCTTCTCCTTTTTCTTTTTTTTTTTTTTTTTTTTTTTTTTTTTGTTAACCGCTTATCTTTTTCCTCCTTAAGAATGTCTACACCCCATTCCCTCCCATTTAGTTTTACATTTAAAATTTTTTTTCAAATTCAAATATGATATTTTCTCTTAAAATTAACTTATCCTTAGTAATTTTCTAGCTATCCAAACACCTCAAGACCATCCAATTTTAAAGAAAAATCATTAAATCCTTATCAAATTTGTCATTATCCTTCTCATGTCCAACTTCAAATTAGCTCCACAACATGTTATTTTCTTCAAATTGAGGTAATGTCTTGACTTATTATGATTAGATTAAGGTTTTTGTTTTTCTATTTCGGAATTTAATTGAGTGTGTTGAAAGTTTTTAAGATTTAAAGCTTTTTAATCAAATCTTAATTCAACAATGGTGAAATCCGAAATAATAAGTAAACCTACAATTTTTTATTGATTTCTAATATATTTTAACTAAATATAAGGTATTTGAATTCAATTTAATGGATCAGTAATGAATTTTCAAGAATTTCAATTCCCCCCTTTTATATGTTCATACAAACTTGATTTTCCGGAGATTTTAAATTCGTAAGATTAGGTAAAATTAAAGGTTTATATTTGTAATAATAGGTTAAATAAGATGTTTAGAAACTTAATTAAGGTTTAGGAACATAAATTGAGTGAGGAAACCTCAAAATTCGACAAAATGAGTTGATTTTCGGTATGAGAAAAGTGACCTTAGATTGCTACTGTAGTTTTTAAGGTTGTTAATAATGTGTCTATAATGTTTTTAATGTGAATGCAAAGTGTTAGACTCATCAGGAGCTTCTACGAGCAAGGCAAAAAGGAAAGAAAAGCTCATTTGAGATTGTTGTGTGCAAGGCATTGACTAGGTGAGTGATTGAAATTGTGGCTCTTAGGCATGATTCCTAAGGTTGAATAGGAGCTTAGGTTGGTCTAATAACCTAATCTAAGCTTCGAGAGTAAGTATTTCTACTTGACCTATGTACTATTAAATTTGATGTTTGTTTATTGTGATATGTGAATCATGTGAAATATTAAGCATGTGTTATGTGTAAATGACAATGATTGATAAGTACTTGTTGGTTTTATGTGCACTTGAATAATTTAATATGATTATGGCTATTTTGAGCAATTTTGATAGCATTTGAGAGTGCATTAATAGTGTTGAGAAATTGATTGAGAAAGTGTTGTTAACAGGTGAAAGTTTGTATAAAATGATGAGTGAATATGTGTGTAAGTGGATATATTGGCATTGTGATTATTTGGAACCATTGGATATCATTGGCATATCATAAGATTGTGAGTAATCACCATTTTTATTATGTGTTAAGGCATTATGGCCCGGAGATAGCGTTGGAGAGATAATGAAATGTTGAGCATAGCTCCGTCATCGTAGATAGTGTGATGTGTTTACATGGAGATAACATTCAACTTTATGAGTCATGAGGAGTGTTTGGAGATCTGCTTATCTAATGCATTATTGATTATATATATGTTTCATGTCACATTATGCCAATATATCATTTTGTTTTCTTTGTGATATGTTTGATGCTATGCCATGGTTGCATGATTTAGTATGTTTTCTTTCAACTATGGATTTTATGTCTAATTGTGGCAATTCTTTGTACACTCACTGGGCATACCAAGCTCACACTCCTTCCTTTACCTTAGAAAAAAATAGTTCATGAGTTAGCGAGGAGGGTGGCAAATTGGTGATCCATCATTGCAAGTCATTTTTTTAGAGTATGTGGGTTGAGCTTTTAAACTCTAAAGTGAAGGCAATGTGGGTCGTTCCAAGGGTTTAGTACTGGAATTAGACTTAGACTTTTTAAATAAAATTTTCAACATGTTGTAAACGGACATTTTGAACTGTTTAATTTTTATTTTTTGGGATTTTGAATGTTTTAATTGTTTATTTGATTGCTTGTCTGGATGGTTTTATTACTAATTTAATGTGATGATAATCATATGAGCTAACAATTTTTTTTGCAGCTAAGGGAGACCGCCGAGTATTAAGGTGCCCCCTATACTTTCTAATTGTGTGAATGAAATAATTAATTTAGAAAAACATGCACTTAGGACTAATTCCTATGTGAAATATTCTACAAATGGGTGGTGTGTATAGTTGGTTGGTGTAGTTTGTAAAGTTTTAAATAGAGAGTTACCTCGGTGGCTAATGTGATATCCAAAATTCGGGTCGGACCACCCCGACCGAGTTTGAGGTGTCACATATACCAAGTTTTTGTTTGTCTTAGAATGTTTTTCATTTATTTAATTTTTCATATTTTTTAAAAATTATCATGAAATATGAATTTTTCAGTACCACTTTTTAGTTTAAAAATTATAATTTCACGGTTTCAATTTTTTTTCCGTTACAACATCTCATTGAAATTTCTTAATATTTAAAATAATATTTTTTATTTACTCCAAAATTATATATCATACCAAACCTTCCTTTCGAAACAATACAAAAAATCATGATAGAATACAAATAAATATGAGAAAGTACAAAAACTTCGATGTATAAAAGATTATGAGAGAATACCAAAAATTATAAGGAAGTACCAAAATTACGATTGGATACCAAAAGTTATGAGGGATACCAAAAAAATATGAGGATGCATAATAAAATTATGAGGGAAAACTAAAAAATATTAAAAAGTACCAAAACTTACAAGAGAATTCCATAAAACATGAGGAAGTATTAAAAAAATGAGGATGTACCAATAAATTTGAGAAAGTAAAAAAAAAAAATGAGGATGTAAAAATACGATGATGTACCAAACATATGAGAGAATACAAAAAAAAAATGAAGGAATACTAAAAATATTAAGAAGTACTAAATATTATGAGAGAATATCATAAAACCTGATGAAGTACCAAAAAATGAGAAAGTACAAAAAATTATGAGAGAATACCAAAAAAATACGAAAATGTACAAAAAATTATGAGGAAGTATAAAAAATTATGAGAGAATACCAAATAACATAAGAAGATACCAAAAATTGTGAGGGATACCAATTTTTGGTTCGTATCAATAATTTTTTTTTCATTTATTTAATTTTTTGTTTTTTTTTAAATTATCATGAAATATAATTTTTTTTCTGTACCAATTTTTAGCATTAAAATTATAATTTAACAATTACATTTTTTTTTCGCTACAAAATCTCAATGAAATTTCTTAATGTTTAAAAACAAATTTTTATTTACTCCAAAATTATATCTCATATCAAACCTTCTTTTCAAAACAATACCAAAAATTATGAGAAATTACCAAAAAATTGAAGGGAATACCAATAATTACAAATATATACCAATTATTATGAGAAAATACCAAAAATTATGATATTGTTGTGAAATAATAAAGAAAGAATAAACTAAAATGTGATAGAAGAAAGAGTGTAGAGAGAATGTAGAAGAGAGAGTGTATTTTTTCTTTTCATGAGTACATGAGCCCCATATATATAGGGGTTAAAAGTAACTCTCTAATTATTATAGGGCATGTAAAGGGTCATGACCTTTTATCTCCCATATTAATGGGGTATAGGAAAAGTCTCATAACTTATGGGGTATAGGAAGAGTTTTATAACATATAGGGTTGATAATGACATCCACATAAATATTTCATAACACTCCCCATTGGATGTTCATTATCTAATTATGCCTCGTTAAAACCTTACTAAGAAAAACCCAGTGGGACAAAAACTTAGTGAAGGAAAAAGAGTACATAATTATACGCTTGATATGCTGCCTCATTAAAAACCTTACTTGGAAAACCCAGTGGGATAAAACCAAGGTTAAGGGAAAAAGAGTACAGCGCGTATTAACTCCCCCTAATGGCTACATCACTTGAGATCTCGAAGGTGACGCATTCCAATGTAGTAAACAAGCTTCTGAAACACTGATGTAGGAAGCGCCTTAGTAAATAAATCTGATAAATTCTCACTTGAACTGATCTGCTTAACTTTTATCTCCTTAATCTTCTGGAGGTCATGGGTGAAGAAGAATTTTGGTGCAATGTGTTTTGTTCTCACACCTTTGATGTATCCACTATCGAGCTGATCAATGCATGCTGTTTTGTCTTCAAACAAGATAGTTGTAGCTTCCTTTCCAGATGATAAACCACAATTATTCCTTATATGCTGGACCATAGATCTTAGCCATACACATTCACGACTTGCTTCATGGATTGCTAAGGTTTCTGCATGATTGGACGACGTTGCTGCAATTGTTTGCTTCATTGAGCGCCAAGAGATTGCAGTACCTCCATATGTAAAAACATATCCAGTTTGTGATTTTCCATTATGAGGGTCTGACATAAATCCTGCATCTGCAAAACCAATCAACTCTGTCTTGGATTTATTAGGGAAAAATAGACCCATATTCTTTGTGCCTTGGAGATAACGAAATATCTGTTTTACTCCAGTCCAATGTCTCCGAGTTGGGCATGAGCTAAATCTTGCTAGCAAATTTACAGAAAAAGATATATCAGGTCGGGTATGGCTAGCAAGATACATTAATGCCCCAATTGCACTGAGGTATGACACTTCAGGACCAAGAAAATCTTCACTATCTTTCCGAGGACGGAAAGGGTCTTTACTCGGATCAAGTGATCTTACAACCATCGGGGTAGTTATTGGATGTGCCTTATCCATATAAAATCTCTTTAGCACCTTTTCAATATACGTTGATTGATGCACAAGGATTCCTTCTTTTAGGTGCTCAATTTGTAACCCCAAACGAAATTTCGTTCTTCCAAGGTCTTTCATTTCAAATTCTTTCTTCAAACACTCAACAGTCTTTTGGATCTCTTCAGGAGTTCCAATGATATTCAAATCATCAACATATACTGCAATAATTACATATCTAGATCCAAACTTCTTAATGAAAATGCACAGGCAAATTGGATCATTCTTGTATCCTTCTTTCAACAAATACTCGCTTAGATGATTATACCACATGCGTCCGGATTGTTTCAATCCATAAAGGGATTTGTGCAATTTGATCGAATAATGTTCTTTAGAACCTGAACTCACTGCTTCAGGCAGTTTAAATCCTTCAGGGAGTTTCATATAAATGTTAGTATCAAGTGGGCCATACAAATAAGCTGTTACTATATCCATTAGGCGTAAATCAAGCCATTCTCTTATAGCCAGACTTATCAAAAATCTAAATGTAGTTGCATCCACCACAGGAGAATATGTCTCCTCATAATCAATTCTAGGTCTTTGTGAGAATCCTTGTGCAACTAAACGTGCTTTATACCTTACAATTTCACTCTTTTCATTTCTTTTACGCACAAAAACCCATTTGTATCCCATTGGTTTCACACCTGTAGGTATACGGACTACAGGTCCAAACACTTTTCTTTTTGCTAGCGATTTCAATTCATTTTCAATTACTTCTTTCCATTTTGACCAATCATCTCTTTATTTACATTCCTCAATCGATTTTGGTTCATAATCCTCTTTATTATTTATAACATCTAGTGCTACATTGCATGCAAAAACATCATCGACGTCGATTTGATTTCGGTTCCATTTTATACCGGACATGACATAATCAATAGAGATCTCTTCCTTGTCAGGTGCCTGATTTTCTTTTGAAACTATTCTTCCAATCATGTCTGTAGTCTCTTCAGGAGATCCCGGTATAATCATTTTTTCTTTGATTTCGCCATCATTAATCTTTGCTCCTTTCTTTTTTCGAGGATTCTTATCTTTGGAGCCAATTGGTCTACCACGCTTCAGGCGTGTATTAGGCTCAGTAGCAACTAGATTTTTTCCTTCTGGGACATCAAGTTTTATTGGAGCATTCACAGCTGGTATATGTGACTTAGTCACTTTCTTTGGGTCAGAAAATACGTCTGGCAATTCATTAGCTAAACTTTGTAAATGAATAATCTTTTGAACTTCTAAATCACATTGCTTAGTTCGAGGATCAAGATGAGCTAATGACAACTCTTTCCAACTAATTTTCTTATCCAGCTGTTTGATTTCTCCCCCTAATGTTGGAAAAATTGACTCGTCAAAATGACAATTTGTAAAATAAGCTGTAAATAGATTCCCTGTAGATGGTTCTAGATATTTAATTATGGATAGGGATTCAAATCCAACATATATACCCAACCTTCTTTGAGGTCCCATCTTAGTTCTATGTGGTGGAGCAATTGGAACATATACGGCACATCCAAATGTTCTTAGATGGGAAATATTTGGTTTCTGACCATGAATTATCTGTAAGGGGGAGACTTTATGATAACTTGTTGGCCTGATGCGAATTAATGCAGCTGCATGTAAAATTGCATGCCCCCAAGCAATGATTGGGAGTTTTGACTTCATAAGTAATGGCCTTGCTATCAATTGAAGTCGTTTTATTAAAGATTCTGCTAGACCATTTTGTGCGTGAACAAAAGCTACAGGATATTCAACACTTATTCCAATGGACATGCAATAGTTATTAAAAGACTGAGAAGTAAATTCACCAGTATTATCAAGACGGATGGTCTTAATAGGAAAATCTGGGAAATGGGCTCGTAATCGAATCAATTGAGCAAGCAATCTTGCAAACGCCAAGTTGCGAGTTGATAACAAAGATACATGAGACCATCTACTCGATGCATCGATTAAAACCATAAAGTACCTAAATGGTCCACATGGGGGATGTATAAGCCCACATATATCCCCTTGAATTCGCTCAAGAAAAGAAAGTGGTTCGTTATTTATCTTAGCTAGTGATGGTCGGATTATTAATTTCCTAAGTGAACATGCAGCACATGTAATGTTTTGAAGAATCTGCTGGCTCTTCAATGAATGTCCACATGAATTTTCAATTATTTTTCGCATCATTATTGAACTGGGATGGCCTAACCGGTCATGCCAAAGAACAAAGTCATTAGTAAACTTCTGGTTTACTATAGCATGTGTTTCTATAGAACTGACCTTTGTGTAGTACAAACCAGTAAAGAATGCAGGCAATTTCTCAACAATTTATTTATTGCCTTGAGCAATACTCGTAATTTGAAGGAATTCACAATTTCCTTCGTTTAAAGTCTCAATATGATATCTATTTTGGCGAATATCTTTAAAACTCAATAAATTTCTTTGAGACTTAGGGGAGTATAATGCATTAATAATTTCAATTTTTGTTCCCCTTGGTAATAAAATAATTGCTCTTCCGGAGCCTTCTATAATAGTTATACTACCAGATATAGTGCTCACACTTTCTTCTTTCATTATTAAATGAGAAAAATATCTCTTGTCTTTCAATATGGTGTGAGTAGTTGCACTGTCTGCTAGACATATATTTTCACCATTCATAGCTGATTGCCTTTACGAGATAATGTTCTTCAAAGAAACAAAATAACCACAAAATGTCACACATAATGGTGAAAACAGGTATTCAAAGTTCAAATTACTAAAAGGTCTATAAAACAAAATTATCACATAAAACATAGCACTAGTAAAGGTCATAACATCATTATTAAAGTTGCTAAATGAAACATAGAGTAGTAGAGGCTTATTTTATTATTTATCAAAATTTGTGGCCTTAATAATTTCTTTCAGGGGTAGAAAGAAAATCAGCCACTTTTAAGTGGGTTGCATTGCCATCATCAAAATCATCTTCGCCATCTATATACAAAAGATTGGTTTCTACTTTCTTTCCCTTCTGTTTTATGGACTACTGATAAAGATCAACTAGATGCTTTTGTGTGCGACACATACGAGACCAATGTCCTTTTCCTCCACAACGATAGCATACATTAGTCACATTTTCACCTTTTTCTTTCTCTTCCCTGTTACCATTTTTTCGATCCCACTTCTGGTAGGAATGTGAATTTTTAAAACGACCACCTTGACCATATCCATATTTATGTCCTCGGCCACGCCCTCGGCCATGACCACGGCCACGGCCACGCACATTACTATTTGCATGGTGTGTTTCTTTTAATTCTTGCCCATTGTGTAAACTCACATTCGCTTCAGGGAATAGAGCAGAGCCAGTTGGGTGTAATTCATGGTTTTTCATTAGCAGCTCGTTGTTTTGCTCCGCCACTAGGAGACAAGAAATTAATTCAGAATATTTCTAGAAGCCTTTTTCACGATATTGTGTCTGCAGGACAATATTATTTGCATGGAAAGTTGAGTATGTTTTTTCTAACATTTCTGCATCAGTAATCTTCTCTCCACATAAATTCAATTGTGAAGTGATTCTGAACATGGCCGAGTTATAATCACTAACAGACTTAAAGTCTTGCAATCTTAAATTCAGCTACTCATAACGAGCTTTAGGCAAAATCGCAGTTTTCTGGTGGTCATATCTTTCCTTTAGATTGGCCCAAAGAATTTGAGGGTCCTTAACAGTCAAATATTCGGTCTTTAGACCTTCATGGAGGTGATGGCGAAGGAAAATCATGGCCTTGGCCTTATCTTGTGTACTTTCTTCGTTTCCCTCCTTAATAGTCTCACCAAGACCCTTTGTATCTAAGTGAATTTCAGCATCTAGTACCCATGATAAATAGTTATTTCCAGTGATGTCTAGAGCCACAAATTCGAGTTTTGTAAGATTTGACATTATAAAACTATAAGACAAAATATACAAGTCAATAATGTAAAATAAAGCATGTTAATATGCAAATGAAATAACACATATGCAAATGAAATAGATCAACTTGTTACCCTTACTTCACCTAAGCGTCCTTCGGCAATCTTTAAGGGAAAAATTTGTTGGCCTTGATTTCTTGTATTAGAGACTCGTGCTGATAACGTGTTGTGAAATAATAAAGAAAGAATAAACTAAAATGTGATAGAAGAAAGAGTGTAGAGAGAATTAGAAGAGAGAGTGTATTTTTTCTTTTCATGAGTACATGAGCCCCATATATATAGGGGTTAAAAGTAACTCTCTAATTATTATAGGGCATGTAAAGGGTCATGACCTTTTATCTCTCATATTAATGGGGTATAGGAAAAGTCTCATAACTTATGGGGTATAGGAAGAGTTTTATAACTTATGGGGTTGATAATGACATCCACATAAATATTTCATAACAGATATATCATTTATGAACTTGTAGCTTGTTTAATAGGTAGCTAAGAAGCTCACAATAGAACCTCTGTAATTTCACAAAGGTGACATGTAATATCCCATTTTTTAGTGATATTGGAAACAGTGATTTTGGGGCTACAATTTCGATGTGTCAGCCTGTAAATATTAAATAATTAATATTTACGAAGTCATCAAGGTTGTATTAAATTCTGGTGAAGAAATTTTAATGTTAGTTGATTAATTGGGTAAAAAGGATTAAATTGTGATGGATGCAAAATTTGATGTTTAATTATTTAAAGGGATTTGATGGATTATATGTCAAATGAGTCGGGTCTATGAAGCAATTAGACCATAGTGGATATTGATGGACGATTAAGGACTTTTAAGATGTTAAATGGTATGTTTATTTACAAGGGTAAAAATTGTAATTAGAATAATTAAACTAAGGAATAATAAAAACAAAATTTCCATCATCTTCTAAAAGGGTTCACCACCGAAACTAAGAGGAAAATCTCCATTGTTGGGAGTTCTAAATCCGGCCTTTATAAATCCCTTGCATGTAAGCTTGTTTTAAAGTCGTTTCTTATAAATTTTATATTTTTGAAATCGTTACAACTAGGTCCAGTTAACCCGTACCTTTATTTTTGAAACTGTCAAAGTTTTTGAATGTGACCATTGGTGAACCCTTGTTGTTTATGATGTTAAAGCTTTAATTTAAAGTAATGGTTGTTGTTCATGAGGAAATTGTTAAATAATTTTTTATGGTTTTTGAGCTAGAGCTAATTTGTTAAAATGTTAAAAGTTACATGCTACTCTTGTGAATATTGAGTTATTATGGACGGTACTGATATAGATAGATATTCGGCCTGTTTGAGTATTTAGCAAATTTTACTGACTTGGAGATTTTGAATTTAAGGATTAAATTGTGTAGGATATAAAAGTTAAGGGTTACGTGTATTAAATTAATGTTGAATTGTATATGATACTTAATTAAAACCCTGATAAACCTTAATTCATTTTTCAAATCTTCACAATAATAATATTGTAATTAGATTGCTAAATAAAATCGATTTAATTAATGAATGTTTTTCCTAAAAACAAAAAAAAAAAGTGATTTTCATACAAATCAACTAAAGTAAAAAGAATGGTTTTACAGTATCACTTCGGTAATCAATATAATGTCTTTGACTTAGTCAAAAATTCTAGGTCGGGTTGGGGGTGTTACATCTGATATCGCGATATCCATGGCAGTCTCAAAATGGGGAGTTCCTTTGGATGTTGGGTATCGTGATACCATTATAGGTGGTCTCCATTCTCTTCATTTCAGCACGTTCAGGGATATCACGACTTCCATGCATCGATATCGCAATACCCATTATTAGTGATGTTCTTGCCCACGTTCGGGCCATTTTTGACTCTCTACAACACTCAACCAACCGTTAAAGTCCTTATGACGCAATTGGCCAACTTAGGTCTAAAAAATGGGATTAAAGCACGTTAAACACTTATTAAAACACAAAACTGAAACTAATTAAAAACTACGGAAAAGACATTCAAATTACTCGAGAACAAACTCCTTAAGTATAACGGGAAATCTAATTTGACGTATCAAATTATGGCAAATAAAAAAGGTACAAAAAAACTATAAGGAAATACTAAAAAAACATATGAAAGTACAAAAAGATGAAAATGTATAAAAAATTATGAGAGAATACCAAATAACATGAGAGTTGATAAAAAAAATAAAATTGGAAGGGAATGGGTGATACAGTAGGTGAATGATCTTAGTTGCCAACATAATGAATTGGTGGATTCCGTGAACAAAAATATGGTTACAGTATGGCAAATATGAAAACACAGAAATCAAGCATGTTTTTCAGGTACCAAACCAAATCTTATTTGTAATGGGCCAATTTTGCCAAATCATAAAATAAAAGCCAAATAAATAAACCAAATTCCAAATACCAAACCAGCCCAAACCTATCCTACCCAATTTACAAGGCCTAAACTAAACCCTAGCCCACTAGCTATCAAAATTTTCAGCAAGCAAACAAACCCTAGCCCCCTCTTCAGCCGCTGCTCACCCCACGCATGCTAAGCCACCACGCGCGCCGCCTCGCCTCCTCCCGAGCCAACCACCACTCACCCACGCCTCTGACACTTGCAAAACAAAGGTTCACACGCAAGACAGAGACAAATAATGGAGAAAACGACAAAAAATAGGATTTAATCGTTTTGTAAACGGCTTTAAAAGCCACAATTTCATCTTTGTAGTTTTTTTTACGAACATAAAAGAAATCAAAGAGCAAAAACAGAAAAAAAAGGTTGATTTCGATTTGCTTTTCTTGTTTCTTTCAATTTACTTTTTATTTTTTTATTTCTTTATCAAAACGATTTTAAATAGAAACATAAACAAAAAGGGAGAGGAAGAGACTTACCGGATTTCCCCACAATTGCGGCGCCGAAGAGTCCTCCTCTGTTGTCAAAATCGAACCCCAAAGGGGTTGAGAACCATCTCTATTCAACTCTTTTTTCGAGTTTTGAGAGTCGGGTTCTCTAGGGCATTTCAAGACGAGGCTAAAGGCCCATTTTGGCGCATCACCGGCCACCAGATACGGTGGTGGTGCGGCGGTCAGACGGCGGCGATGATGGGTATATAACCCTAGCAGAGAAGAGATGAAAATGGGGGTGTTCTCTGAATTTTTTTTAAAAAAGAGGAAGCAATGAAAAAAAATAAAAAAATTTAGGCTTAAATAACCCCTTGAAATGACGTAGTTTCAGACCCTTCCCACACGCCTCAAAACGGCGTCGTTTAGGGGGGGGAACCCATTCGACCCGACCCAATTGGGGAGGGTCCGCGTGTTTTAAAGCCAAATGGGCTATTTGCGCATTAGGTCCCCCCGCCTTTGTAGCGCGTCTCAATGGGGTCCCTTTTTTATTTTTGATTTTGGCCACATAATTTTGCCTTTGTTCCATTTTGGTCCTCCGATCGTTTGAAGAGAAACCCTTGAAACGCTGCGCATAAAAGGATCGAAATATTTCCGATCGAGTCCTCAATCGTTTCAACGCATTGCATCTCAGTCCTTGGCCGCCTTTTTCTCATTATTTACAATTTTTACCCTTAAATTTCTATTTAATTTCAGTCTAGTCCTAATCTATTTAATTAATTTATTTGTTTATTATTTCAGTTTTTTTTAGGAATTGTTTTATTATTATTTATTTTAAGTTTGTTTATTTTATATTGTTTATTTTTAAATCGTTTTATTATTAGGCATTTTAAGTTTTCTTTTTACATATTTTAAGCTATTATTCATTTTTAAACTTCATATACATTATTTGTTTTAAAATATTTTATATATTACTTATTTTGAAAAATTTTAGATACCTTTTATTTTAAACTATTTTATATACATATTATCTATTTTAAATTCTTTTTATATGATTACTTAGATATACTATTTTATATGTTAGTCGTTTTAAATTCCATTTTTTTTATTATTTTAAACTTTCTATATATTATTTATTTTGAAATGTTTTTACATACTCTTTATTTTAAATTATTTTATACATTATTTATTCCAAATTTTCACATATAGCATTTAATTTAAACTATTTTGCATGTTATTCATTTTAAATTTCTTTTGTATTTATTTATTTTAAGCTACTTTAGTATTATTTATTTTAAGTTTTTATACATTATTTATTTGAAACTTTTTTATACTATTTACTTTAAGTCGCTTTATTCATTATTTATTTTAAACTTTGTTTCTGTTTACTTTAATTTCTTTTTACAAATATGATGTTGTTTCATTGTTATGATTATTAATGTTGAAATTAAAAATGATGTACATCGTGTGATTATTGCCATCATGTGTTATAATTTGTTTATCAGTGTTTTCTTCTTATTATCATTCATTATTGTGACATTCTATTCACAAATCGTTATCCCATGCTCCATATTATAGCTCCATCTCATTTCATCACTTCAAAGGTTGCGTTTAAAATTTGTTACATATCCTTACTAAAAACCGTTTCATTTTATCCCCAACGAATAATGCACATTGCTAAGTGTTGCACTCGTTATTATTCAAGACAAAAATTTTTGAAACAAGGCAATGTTTCGCATTTTGGAACATTGAGGAATCATGCCCTAACTTACGGGGTTGCGATTTTCTCGTTGATCCTAAATAGCCAAATATCCTTTCGAGTTTTAAAATACATGGAATTTCAATAAAAAAATCAAAGGCAAACTTATTCTCGATGGTTCAAATGTCACATCCTAACTTACGGGGTGTGGCATATCGTTATCACGAGACGAGTGGACCTTTGATGTTCCTTCGACTTAATACGAGTATTTTTCTAAACAAAAGTTAATAAAGAAGGATCGTATTATAAATCCGTTCCCAATTTTCAACATTCGACATTAGGACATTAACTAATCAATTTAGTACCAATTTTGGGCGTGGCGAGGGTGCTAATCCTTCCTTGCACATAACCGACTCCCGAACCCGTTCTCTTGAGTTTCTTAGACCAAAAACACCGTTTTAGTAAACTAAAATGTTTTATTAAAACAAAGGTGATCCGATCAAACCTAATAAAGATCGGTGGCGACTCCCATTTTTGCTTTTCCGTTTTAATTTTCATTCTCAAACAAAATCGATTCCCATTTTCAAAAAAATGATTCCGACACTACTAAAGTCTTAAAATGTTTGAGCTAGTATTGGTTGTCCGTAACTATGGCATATCAATTTGCTAACAATTGAAAATAAGTTAACAACAAGCCATCGCTTGACAGTAAGTTGGTAAGTGATGTCGATGACCCTCCCAAGATGAATCCCCTCATTAACGTTAGGAATAATTGTAGCATTGGACTCTACTTCATAGTCAATCATAAAAACTGAGGGTAAAAATATTATAGAGGTTCATGTATTAGGAATTGAATTGTATTTTTCTTCGTCTACTCAATTAAGGGTAAACTAATCATTGTACATTAAATTAAATAGTAAGTTAGTCATTTCTGTTAAAAATTTAATTTATTTATACTGTTAAATAAATTTTGAAAATCGGGTAACTAAAATATAAGTTTAAATAAAGTTTAGGGACTACTGGTATAGTTTATGTTTTTTTCTTTACCAAAAGGGCTACTACTAGAGGTGATCAAGGGCCGGGCCCAGACAAAATTTTAGGCCCGTCTACTAGGCCCGGGCCCGGCCCGTAATAAAATTGCTAAGCTCGAGCCCGGCCCGGCCCGGCCCATATTAAAATTTTTTTGCTTATTTCATTAAATAAAAAAATTTAAAAATATAATAAATCAAATATATTTAAAAACATAAAAACAAATATTAAAACAAATAAAAATGATACTAAAACAATTCTTAAAACAATACACAAATTTACAATATAATAAAAAATGGTTATATTAAAATTTTAAAATGATTAAAAATAAAATAAAAAATATATTAATATATAATTTGGGCCGGGCCGGGCCAGGCTCGGGCAAAAAAACTCTTACCTGAGGCCCGGCCCGTTTTCTAAACAGGCCTTATTTTTTTGCCCAAGCCCATTTTTCGGGCCTATATTTTTACTCAAACCCTCCCATTTTTTGAGCAGGCCTTCGGGCTGGGCCGGGCCACCCAGCCTATGATCAGCTCTAGCTACTACTAGCTAAAATAAAACCAAATTACAGGACACTATTTTGCATACGATCATCCAGTAGCTTGGTCCACGTTCCAGTTGAGGGTATGGCAACCTCCATCAGCCCAAGATCCAAGAGCGATGATAACTTTGCCAAAAAATCAGCTACAAGGTTTGCTGGACGGTACACAAGGGATATACAGACCTCCCATTGTCTGCTACCCTAATACTGCGTAAAAGTGCCAAATCCTCATGTTATTTAATTTCAAAATTTCTAACTTGCCAACTCTAAAGAAAACAAATTTGATTATAATATTTTTTGAAAATGAGAATATGTGAAAATTTTTAAAAATACGAAATCTTGTTTCTATTATTTTCACTAAAAATACTATTCATAGCATTGGAAAAATTGAAATATAAATTTTAAATTTAATTAATAAATTCACCCAATTCAAAAAAGGTAAAAAAATTATATATTTTTTCAATAATTTTTAGATTTTGAGTCCATATAAATGTAAACAATTTTAATTAAATTTCAAATATGTTTTCATATTTTCATTGTTGAAAACATATTTTATTTTTTTACTATATTTTAAAAAATAATAAATAAAAAATATTTTTAAAAATAAAGATATTTTCGAAAACCAAACTGAGCTTTTCTTTTTCTTTTTCATCATTCTAACTTTCCAACTAGACACTAGGAAAAAAACATTTTCTTATCTTTCCACTCCTTTCCTTCAGTGTTTTCTTTCAATCCTACCAAAATTCTTAATATTATTTTTAGAATAGGATCAAATCAATTCATCATACAGGAATTATCTAGAATTCTGGGTTCAACTGATTGATTTATGAATTAGTACGGATAAATTGAACCAATTAGAATAGTTTTTTCTACTTTTAATATTTTTATTTTTATTTTTTGTAATTTTTAATTTTTAATAATTTATTCGACCAAATTGAATGAACCGAAAACCAATAATCTGACCTCTTCTCCACTAATCAGATATCAAAAACCTTCAATTTACTAAAAGAAATGCTAAAAAAAAAGTTTATTTTAACCCTACAATTTTTTACAAATTGATCATATTTGTTTTATGCCGGTCAAGTATGTGTAACAAAATCAAAAGATAATGTTTGGTGAACTAAGTGAATTGGTCACGAGTTATTTCAGAATCGTTAAAGCTCGTATTTTTCAACGATGATTTGGCTTAGAACTCTCTACATTTCCCTTAATTATGTCACATTAAATAGATTTTGTTGTTTCTGTTGGACAAAACACGTTAGCAAATAAATATATATAAAAATAAACAAATATTTATATAAAATAAATAATTATTTATATTTAAAAAATCGATTAAATAAATAAGATTATGAAAAAACTAGAAATCGAATTTTACTAGATGTTGAGGCTTGTTTTACATAGTTTCTTTAAGATAAATTCGGCCGCTTCTACGGTACTTGGAGAAACATTGGTCGACTATCTCTTAGGATACAGCAACACGATGATCGAAGCAGTAGAGAACAAAATATTGAAAGGAAAAGAGGAATTTTCAAGAGCAAAATAAACTCGATTTTAGAGAGTATGTAAGTGTAAAAATTCTGAAGAATTCTTAGGCTTTTATAGGCATTCAATATGGAGGAATTTTGAAAATATTCATAAATAAAGATACAAAATATGCATTAAAGGAGCAATTAAATAAATTTGAATAAAATAAATTAGGATATATGTCCTTTTAAATTAGATTTTGTATATATTTGCTGATAAAAATAAATTTCGTGTTGGGCTAAAATATCCGCAGGCCATGAGCCCGACCAGTCTGAACATTTCACGTTACCTACATCATGCGGGTGCGCCCTAACCCCGATGGGTTTGGATTTGCACCCCCTTGCGCGTGAGGTAAAATTTTAAACTTAGTCATTCAATTACCTTTCAAGTGGGTTTTCAAATATATACACATCTCACACTTGGTATTTAACTAATGTGAGATCTAAGCTTTTCTTTTCCTCAACAAATATTTTTAAGTAGCTTACTTTGAGCATCAATTTCTCATTCATCATTTAACCATTTTGAGCATATGATATACCGTTATAAAGGTCTTATGGAGTAGAATATAAAATCATAATTTTATGATTCAACTTTCTACCTATAACAATTGAGAATATGCCTAAAAGTTTCCAAAAATTACAATTTTTCTAACAATTTATTCGTAGGAGGAAAAAAAGTTGAGAGTGTCATGGTGTGGTGCAGCCCCTCAAACAGTTTAAAAGATCAGAGTAGTGAAATATGAATGATATTAGCCAAAAATGTGTTGTTTTGCCTGCAGACATGATGCAACGTGGGAGGAAATGGTAATATGACCATCACTAATTCATTGAAGATGAAGCATACGCCAGGAAACGAAGTTTAAATCTACATTTTTGGCTAACCAAGTCTTTGCTTTGACAAGTCAAGTTAGTAGTACAAAACATAGAGAAATTAACAACACATCATAAATTACGTGGTTTAGACTTTAGTCAATTGTCAAATCAAATTTTCGTTGTTTTGGGGGAAACCAAATTCATAGAAGTAAGAAAGGGTTCAATAAGAGACCAAAAGAAAGAAAATAACAGTACATTTTGGCTACTTACGGGAAAGGGCCATAGTACTTGAAATCTCCCTCTTTTATAGCTAGAGTTTTAAATTACTTCTTATATTAGTTTATTAAATAATTTATTGTAAAAAAATATTATTCTATTGTTTAAATTTTATTAACATTAAAAATTTATTGCATTATTAAATATTTAAACATTACTTTAATAAGGCAATAATTATTAACATTACTTTAGAAAATTACAAATTATAAAAGAATAATTATTCGCAAACTATTTTAATTTTTGTTAGTATTTTATGTTTTAAAAACTATAAGAATCAATGCAGAAACAAGATTATATAGTGAAATAATATTTGATTTTATAATAATAATTAAATTAAATTAAGTGAAATAATATTTTTTTCTTATACAATATTTTATTTAAAATTAAAATTTAAAAAATAAAGAATAGTTCTTTTTAATGATAAAAAGTGGATCTTAATATGAATAAAAATTGAATGCAGCTGTAAATAAATATGCATTTTATTTTTACAAATCTATTGTTTTTTAATAACAAATTAAAAATCATACTTCAACTTATTTA
Source organism: Gossypium anomalum (assembly GCA_025698475.1). NCBI lineage: Eukaryota > Viridiplantae > Streptophyta > Magnoliopsida > Malvales > Malvaceae > Gossypium > Gossypium anomalum. Next base: position 71,627,621 of record CM046965.1, on the reverse strand, counting down.
GAAATATATTTTGTCATAAATAAACAAAACAAATATACATACACATTAAATGTAATTAGATTAAATAAACCACAAATCAAATACATGTAATGGAATTAATAATTAAAACTGTATACAATAAACATTTAAATTTAAACCTAAAAAAATAAAAATAATCAAATTGAATGCAATTAAATGTAAATCAGAATCAAATTGAATAAATTAAAATTGAATTAGGGAAAAAATCACACAAAATGCGGACTACTAAGGACAAAAAAGAAGAAGAAAATATCCGGTTACATAAAAAAAGACACGGATCCTAAATCCTAAACTCCCATCATGTCAACACGCGGAGCCTTTTATGGGCTAAATATAAAACATTCTGTCTCCTTTTTATTCAAACAATATTAAAAAAAAAAAAGAACCCTTTAAAGCCTTGATTATCTAATTAATGTAATTATTGATCTGAATTTTTTCAAACATATGAAACATTTGAGAAACAATCATATGGCTAAAAACATCTTTATGGAAGGAGAGTCTACAAGAATTTAGGGTTTAAGATTTAGGATACGTTTGGTTCACTGTAATGGAATAGGGCTGTAATAAGTAATTCCATTGTTTGATTGAATGGAATTAAATAGAGCTATAATAGTATTCTTATATTTGATTGAATGGAAGAAATGTTGTAATAGTATAAGGAAAAAGACTTAAATGACCAAAGTACCATCAGCATAATTTCTTTAGGTAGATGATTATTATTATTGTTATTAAATTTTAATAAAATTATTATTAAATATATTTTAATAAAAAATAATAAATAATTTAATCATAATTTTACATAATTATTATTAAATACAATTTAATAAAATAATATATAATTTAATAACATTCTTAATATAATTATTATTATATGAATTAAATAATCATAATATATAATATTATAAAAATAATATATAACCTACTTTATTATTTTTAAACTGCAATACATATTTAATGTGCTAAAATATTATTGGTGAAACAAATAATTTAATTATTCTACAATAAAAAATAAAATATTAGAAGTAACAAATAGCTTGTGAATTATATTTCACATCCAAACATAATATTCATATATTAACAAAAAGTTACATGATTTCATTATCTTAAATGTCATAATCCATATGTTAAATTTTACAACATCAAAAAGTTACAACATTGTAATGACATTCTATCATGTCATTATACCATCCAAATATTACAAACACAAAAAATTACCAAAATATCACCAACACAACCATGATTTTTAATGGTCAGCAAGAAATCTTCTGACTCATTCCAGTCGCATAGAAGAAGGTAAACTTAAGAAAATGAGCATTTGCGTTGGATGGTCTGGAATTTTGCTCAATGCGCGATAGCGTTCATCCTCAGTTAAACCTTTTACTTCACATAAGGTTGGATATAATCTTGGAGCAGTTTCTTGAATGGTCATTTCTGAATTTTGTTGAATTAGCACTTTGGAGGCAATACCCTTACTAATTTCAAGGCCAACGGCCCGTATGTTTTCTCCAATAAAGTGGCAGCATCCGTAAATAAAGTAGAAGAAATATGATCACTTGCATCAGAAATCTTTTTTTTTTCTTCTTTGTAAATGTGGAATCACCTTGGTTTCTAGGTGGTTGCGGTTGTGTAGCTGAAAGATCCATGTCATCCAAATAAACATCAGCTTCACATCCATGGCAATCATTTCTTTCTTTATGTATTTGTAGTATCTACATCCTCAACATTTATTTCTTCAATAATATCAGCTGTTGTTTGAGCATATTTCCCAGTGGCTCGATCTTTTGCATAGATGGCAGTAAGTTGGTCATAATAAGGGAAACTACAATGTTTTAATTGACATGCTTCTTTATGACTCTATAAAAAATGAGGAATCCATATTAGATATAATTTTACTCAAAACAAGATAATAAAGACTCGAAATAATTCTTACATTTATATATGAGTTCCACACAATATTTTCAGCAACAACAAGCTACCTATGATCGTCCCAACCAAAGCCGCTATTGTTTTTTCACTAAGCATGTCATAAACGATTGCCTAATCCCTTTTCAATGTCCTAATACTCGATTCAAGATTAGGTTTAGCCTTTAACATCGCATGGGTAAAACATTTTCTAACATTTTTTCCAACTCATTTAAATAACTAGCTTTAAATCCCGTATTTGCATTAAAGGTTCCAACATTGTGCAAGTCGACCATATAGGCAACCAACCTAGCATCTTCTTTTGGAACCTATTTCCTTTTGGTTTATCGAGAATTTTGGGAATAAATACTTGATTGTGAAAAACCTAACATAACTATCTTAAGAAAAAACACAAATTGAAAATAAGTTTAATATTATGAATCAAAAGGTCGACACTTTATAAAATTATAACACATGATTAATCAAAAGAAAATAAATTATAATTCAACTAGTCTAGTAATACAAAAAACAATTCAAACACCACCAAAGTTTCATAAACTAGATACATGAAATAACATAAACAAATTAACGTTTACTATTTTTACCCTACACCTAACTAATTTCTAGATGCTTGCCATTCATCAAACATTTGATTGGCTAGTTCCATCCTCCAAGTAGCCCATGCATCCAATGGATGAATATTACGATATTCGGTTCATCGTCATTTATCACATTACTAGGTAATCTTTCTCCCAACCCCACTTTAATAGGATAGAAACTCATATAGTTTCGAATAAAATTATGGAGCAAACAACATGCAATAATGATTCTATTGTGTACCCTCACAAGATAGAATGATGGACTCCTAAGTATTCCTCATCTAATTTTTAATAACCCAAAGCATCTTTCAATAACATTACGCGCTAAAGCATGTTTCGTACTGAAAAATTCTTCCAAAGTATTTGGCTGGTAACCCTGACGCCACTCATTCAAATGATATCTTTGTCCTCTAAAAAGCGTAATAAATCCCTCATATTTGTGTATCCAACAACAACTAGATAATAACAACCTATAAAAAAACTATTTATCATGGTTACTTTCCCAAAAAAGTATGATCTTAAAAATTAATTCAAATTCCTCTAACTTTGCATTTTACCATGAAGAACTTTTAGTCCATGTCTCCTATTAATGGCATCTTGAAGAACTCGTCCATCAGCAACAGAACCTTCCCAACCAGGAAGAACTTAAACAAAATGCATATCAGGTGTACAAACACCTAACATATTTGTGTGCTATGTCACCTTTTCGCATTCAATATCTAGGTTTATCAACTGTTAGAACCCTAATCTTGATGTGGGTTCCATCTAAAGCACCTAAGCAATTCTACATCACATGTATAAAACGTCGGGTTAGGATACTATATTTAAATCTGTAACGATCTGATAGTTAGGATGTCGGAAAGTGAAGTCCAAGATGCTATTTTCGTAAAATGAACCCTTAAATATTTTTATTTAAATATTTATGAGGTTAGTTAGTAGTGAAATATATTTTGATTAAGTGAATTTTGAGAAACTAAGAATTATTAAGGTATAGGGACTAAATCGCATAAGAGTTAAAAGTTGAATTATAGATTAAAAATTAATAGAGGGACTAAAGTAGTAATTATCCAATTACCTAAGGTTAGTGGACGGCATTAGCATGTATGATATATATGTTATATTAATAATTATTATGTAATGTATATTTACATATATGTTATTTTATAATAAAAACATAATAAAAGAAATAATAAAAGTTATAATAATAAAAAGAAAGTGGTAACATGAAATTAAAGAGAAAAAAAAAGAAAGAAAAGAAGGGAAATACACATGGCTTAGGGACTTAGGAGTTCAAGCTCAAATTGGTTAGTGCAATTTAATCCATTTTTTTTTAATTTTTATGTTTTTGAAATCCCAATACTTAGGGTTAGCCGACTCGTGTTGTGATTTGAAGTATTGTTTAGAATTTTAGATGTTACTATTGTTGTATAGGTTAAGTATTAGGGATTAAATTGATAGATTTTTAAGTTAAAACTGAAAAAAGACTAAATAGTGAAGTAATTATTGATTTTGAGTAATAGGGACTAAATTGTGAAAAATTTAAAATTTAAGGGTATAATTGAAAATATGGAGTTAAATTTAGTTTAAAGTGAAATGAGTATGAAAATATAAAATTTAATGTGAAGATTAAAAATTAGTCTCGGTTTAAAGACTAAATTGAAATTTAAGCAAATATTGTGTAAAAATTGAAATATTCAATGTGGAATCGAATTGTGTAGTATTAATGTATTTTAATTGTTTTAATTCCATAGCTAATGTTGTATCGGAATCCTCAACTAAAAAAGGGAAGGATAAAATCAACGTTAAATAGCTCAGAATCCACGATTTGTGTTTCTATAATTATAAGTTGTAAATTATTGCATTTTGAATTATTGCATATGGTAAGCATTGGAGGTGAGAATTATTGTGTTTTACAATTGAATTGAATTCATAGTTGATTGAATTTGATTGATTTGGTATATGTTATAAATGTATTGAGTATTTGGAAATTGAAATGAATATATGTTGAAATATGAGAATGTGCAAATATGAGAATTGGGTATTGGTTGTTTTTGAAGATTGAAATGAAACCCTATTAACTGTATCTGAGTCGGATATGGTTGGAATGCCATAGGATAGGAAAAGTTCACTGATTTCTTTGACTTCAAGTCGATGAGGCACTGGGTGCCAAACTGGTGTGTTGGTTGGATTTGTGTATCCATCCAAGTCTAAGTCGTGTTAATAGGGGTAAATAAATAATAAAGTTCTATAATTGATATTGAAATGGCATGGTATGTGAAATGGAAATGAGATAGTGAATTGAAAAATGAAAGGTGAAATATATTGTGAACAAATGAAGTAAATGAGTTATGTACTTATGAATTGAATATGGAATGTGTAACAGCCTAATTTTCAGTGGTGTCAGAACAGTGATTTGAGATCACTAAATCCGACAAATGAGTAGGAAATATTATTAATTTAGTGAGTATAAGTTAAATGTGAAGTTAGGAAAAAAAAATTTAAAATAGTGAATAGCGTACTAAAAATAAATATTAAAATAATTAGAATCGAAAAACGAGGTATTGAGACCTCGAGAATTTTAAATCGAGCCATAAATATTTTTATAAATATTTATGGAGGGTTAATAAGTTAGTATTAAAGTTTCACAAGAAATTTTAAAGTTACGATAGTTAATTGAACAAAAGGACTAAATTGTATCAAATGCAAAATTGTGGGAAATGATTAAATAGCTTAGATGATAAAAGAAAGAGGGTTTAAAGGCAAATAGACCCAAGGTCTCTTTGGGCTGGACGGCAAGGCATGAAATCAGCAAGAAAATAAGGAGAATTACGGGCAAAATTGGAAATTTGCAAAATTTACTTAATAAAGCTAGGACTAAAGTGGAATTATCTAGATTTCTCTTTATTTTCTGCATTCTCATCAGCAAAAACACCATGGAAGAGTTCCTTCAAGCTGGTTTTTCATATTTTTACTTCAAGTAAGTTCAATTCTTGATTATTTCTTGAAATTTTTGTGTTTTGTGACTTTTACAACTAGGTCCACTTGTTGAATTCATTAGTTTTTAATTCTATGAAAGAAATTGAAAGTTTCTATGAATATGTGCTGGAACTATATGATGATTTGGCATGGAATTAGAGCTTTAAATTGTTTATATGCTGATTTTATTGAAAGAATTGAATAGAAAGTGAATGTTTAGGACCTAATTGTAAAAGAGTTTGAAGTATGTGGAAATTCTGAATTTAAATAGTTATGAAATAACTTCTAATGTCTAGGAAAAGTATTAATTGAGAAAATTATCTTAATTGAGGGTTAATTGAGTAAGGACTGAATTGTATGAATCTGTGAAATTTGGGAAAAAATGGAAATCAACACTTTGCACTAAAACTGTTTTGGACAGTAGCAGTAGTCTAACTTTGAAAAATCACCAAAAATTTTAGAAATGGAATTAGAGGATGAATAAAATATGAAATTAAATCTTATTGAGTCTAGTTTCTTATAGAAGAAATTATGTAAGCAATAGAATTGTAAATCATGAGATATGATAAATTTTGTGAGACAAGGTCAGAATGATTTCGGGTTCCCCTGTTCTGAATTTGAAAAATCATCAAAAATTAGATAAAAACAATTAGGGGCTTAAATTTATATGTTTAGAATATTGAATGAGTCTATTTTCAAGATAAACAAACGAGGACATCATTCAAATTCTGTACGAGAAGATAATTAATTTTTAGTGAAGAAGGGTCGGAACTGTCAGACAGCAGAATAGGGGAGACTTCAATGAATAAACTGTATTAATTGGCCCAACCAAAAATTATGAAATTTTTAAGGAAAGAAAACATATGAGTCTAGTTTCTGGGAAAATTTATGGATCTTAATTTCGAGTTCTGTAGCTCAAGATAAAAATGATTTAGTGACTATGACACGGATGGACAGCTTGAATATTCACATAAGTAAATAGTGAAAATTATGGATGATGTTACTTACAAGTGTGTTATTTATACTAAGGATGTGGATGGAGAGGAGGAGGAGGAAAAGTAAATATATATATATGAATGACTTGATCACATACCCGATTATAATCGATAAATGTTGAATTAGAAATGATATAATGTTTTATTTGGAATATTTATTATGAAATTATGAATATCGTTATAATACAAAAATCGTACTTGTGAGTTTGTATAACTAAATTTTAGTGACCATTTGTTAATTTTATGAATTTCATGATGTGTTATTTTATATGTATTGACGATAAAATTCGCGAATAATGTAAAAACATGAAAATTGAATAAATGATCAAATTGAGCATTACAATCTAGTGACAAGATGAATTGAAGGAAAAGACCATGGTTGGACCATGGCAACAAGTGATAAGTGATAGCTTCGGCTACACTTATCTGATCAATGACAAATGAAAGTGATAAGTGATAGCTTCGGCTACACTTATCTGATCAAGGACAAATGAAAGTGATAAGTGATAGCTTCGGCTACACTTATTTGATCAAGGATAAGTGAAAGTGATAAGTGATAGCTTCGGATACACTTATCGATCAAGACAAATGAAAGTGATAAGTGATAGCTTCAGCTACACTTATCTGATCAAGGACAAATGGCAAGTAAAAAGTGGTAGCTTCGGCTACCTGATCAATGAGAAGTGGTAGCTTCGGCTACCTGATCATCGGCTACTTGATTAGTGAAAATGGTAGCTCGGCTACCGATCGAATGAATAGTGATAGCTTCGGCTACAAGTGACAAGTGATTTCTGTGTAAGACCATATCTGGGATAAGACATCGGTGTGATATGTGTATAAAATGTAAGACCATAGCTGAGCTATGGCATTCTAGAGAAAAGACCATAGCTATGCTATGGCATCAGTGATTGTCGGTGAAATTCAAATGCATACAGTGTGAGACCAATTTAAGTAAGATGTTCACTAATTTGAAAAATTTTGGTAAGTATTACATGGAATTATGTGACATAAGAAATACGAGTTGATGAGATATGAGCATAAAACCCGATTGATGAATGAGTTCATTTGTGATTATATATTTCTACGCCTTGAGTGTATTATCCGTATGAATTGGTATTCCAAATGAGTTAATGAAAAACTTCTAGTATGAAATAATCTGAGTTCAAAATGAAATATCATGAAAACGCACTGAAATACATTGGTATGTCTTGTATATGCTATTTGAATTCATGAATGTGGAAAAGTAAATGTATGTGGAAATAAGAGATGATGATATATCTGTACATGGAATTTATTAATGAATAAGTACATCCAAATTTATATGATATATTTTAGTGTACATTGAAATTGGGCTCAATAAGTGATTTGGCAATTTAAATCGTGATTGGCGGGAAGAGTTAGTGAATTACATATTTATGAATTGTTACACGTATTTGTGCAAAATACGAGGAAGTGATAGTAATTGATACATGTAAATTTGAGACTATGATATATATATAAAAACATGGAATATGTTTGATAAATGTGTTCATTTATAACTACGGAATTATGTACCTCATGTGTGTTATTTGCATAAAGATGATATTTCAAAGACTTTAGTGAATAAAGCTTAAATACGAAATAGTATGAAATCGAGACAAGTTGTTATGAAAATGTATTTAAATTATCTATAAGTGTTTCGTGCTTCTCGGTAATGCCTTGTACTCTATTCCAGCGACAGATACGGGTAGGGGTTGTTACATTTAGTGGTATCAGACCTACGGTTTAGTCGGTCCTCGGACCGAACATAGCATACGTGAAGTCTAGAAATACATGCCATATAAATCTGTGATAGTGTGATGTTATGATTCGGTCTAATCTTTATTTTACATATAGACAGAAATACTTTTCAATCGAGCTATTTCATAAATTGTTGAAAGTGACACTAAGGTGTCTGAGTAAGAATGTGTTTAAGATGAGTCGAAACTTGAAAAGGTATGAAAAAGAGTTCATGATATGGATGTGATGAGGTACGAAATGAACTAGTCATAAATCGAGAAATATGGGAAAAGTGAAATGAAATGAAAGTTTATCTTGTGATGAGCGCATCTCTGTTTGTGTGACATTCATATGATATTGTGTGCCTGACTTATTTGATTAAGTAAATGCTATGAGTGAACTTACTCAAAATTCATGGAATGTTTGTTTAAGTACACTTGTTTAAAAATGATAATTGAAAAGTTCATGTAACATAATTATGTATGTTAATTTGCTTGAAGTGAATTATGTAATTGTAAGGATATGATGTTGATGATAAATGCTAAATCTTATGTATGTATTTATGAGAGTCCAGTTAGAGGCTTTACGACCTCACCCCCTTATCAATGTGGTATTTTATAACGAAAATTCACGAGAATTATGTTGAATAGTTCACAAGTGTGAAACTAAAGAGTCTGATAGTGAAATAATTAATAATGCAGACGGAGTTAAAAATAGTTTGACAAGTGAATACGGTTTTGAAAAAGATATCGATTATTCTAAAGATCATTCAGATTACGTAATGTCACGGTTAAAGAAAAGTTAACCTTGGCTAATCGACTTATTCCGATATGATGTCTAAAGTATGTGGTTGCTTGAAGTTTTCCCGAATTGATTTTCGTTAGTGAATGGAATGATGCAGGGGTTCATGATGATAGAATTAGTCGGAGAAATGATAATTGAATAGTAAAGATGTACGTATGTAATGCGATTGAAATGAATATGATGATCTTTTCTGGTATTATATATATTCTTTTATCATCAAATATATGTGTTTGGTTGTTCAGTTTTGATGGAGTTCTTATGTTGTGAGAATGCTAGCTAACTATGATGTTAGACAGAAAGCCCTGTTGGTCCAGTCGATTTATGATCGATATTTCTTCATCTCTTTGGAATTTTATTCTAATATGTTGGAATGAAGTCGATGGTAAAAATTTATATGAGACTATTCTTTTGTTTCTACTGATTATGATTTTATTTTATACATGCGGAAAATATATTATCTTTGTTATGATGTTTTTAGTAGGTAAGCAGTGTTTTTCTTTTGGCTTTCTCTGAGGAATTATCAAGATCTTTATTATCTTCTCGTGTGTTAGATGTGCTAGTGATTGCAAGATTGCTACATAAATATTTTTGAGTTCAAGCCGAATATCAAGAGCATTCAGGATTATTGCGATCGGTGATAATACTAGTGTGATATGAGATAGAATGGCTATAGATTTCGAATTGGGATTGTCATTAACATCAGAAAGGAAAATGTTATTTAGTTTATGGTTAATCATTTCACAAAGAAAGATCTGTATGATCATTTCAGTGAGGTCTGAGTTCTTTTTATTTGACAGATCAGCTAAGTATATGTGTTCCTAAGAGGGTAATTTAGAATTTTGACAATAAGTTCTACCATTTATTCTAGAGTTCAAAGGTGACTGGAAAAAAAAAAAAATATTCGAGGTTAAACCGAATTGTGATTTTGAGAAGTTAGTAAAAGTGTTTCATGAATATTGAAAGCAAATTTTTCTAATAAGATTTTCGGGGACGAAAATCCCTAAAGGGGGGGAGAGTTGTAATGACCTAATTTTTTTTCAGGTGGTGTCGAGCAGTGATTTGAGATCACTAAATCCGACAAATGAGTAGGAAATATTATTAATTTAGTGAGTATAAGTTAAATCTGAAGTTAGGAAAAAAAAAATTAAAATAGTGAATAGCGTACTAAAAATAAATATTAAAATAATTAGAATCGAAAAACGAGGTATTGAGACCTCGAGAATTTTAAATCGAGCCATAAATATTTTTATAAATATTTATGGAGGGTTAATAAGTTAGTATTAAAGTTTCGTCAAGAAATTTTAAAGTTCTGATAGTTAATTGAACAAAAAGGACTAAATTGTATCAAATGCAAAATTGTGGGAAATGATTAAATAGCTTAGATGATAAAAGAAAGAGGGTTTAAAAGGCAAATAGACCCAAGGTCTCTTTGGGCTGGACGGCAAGGCATGAAATCAGCAAGAAAATAAGGAGAATTACGGGCAAAATTGGAAATTTGCAAAATTTACTTAATAAAGCTAGGACTAAAGTGGAATTATCTAGATTTCTCTTTATTTTTCTGCATTCTCATCAGCAAAAACACCATGGAAGAGTTCCTTCAAGCTGGTTTTTCATATTTTTACTTCAAGTAAGTTCAATTCTTGATTATTTCTTGAAATTTTTGTGTTTTTGTGACTTTTACAACTAGGTCCACTTGTTGAATTCATTAGTTTTTAATTCTATGAAAGAAATTGAAAGTTTCTATGAATATGTGCTGGAACTATATGATGATTTGGCATGGAATTAGAGCTTTAAATTGTTTATATGCTGATTTTATTGAAAGAATTGAATAGAAAGTGAATGTTTAGGACCTAATTGTAAAGAGTTTGAAGTATGTGGAAATTCTGAATTTAAATAGTTATGAAATAACTTCTAATGTCTAGGAAAAGTATTAATTGAGAAAATTATCTTAATTGAGGGGTTAATTGAGTAAGGACTGAATTGTATGAACTGTGAAATTTGGGAAAAAATGGAAATCAACACTTTGCACTAAAACTGTTTTGGACAGTAGCAGTAGTCTAACTTTGAAAAATCACCAAAAATTTTAGAAATGGAATTAGAGGATGAATAAAATATGAAATTAAATCTTATTGAGTCTAGTTTCTTATAGAAGAAATTATGTAAGCAATAGAATTGTAAATCATGAGATATGATAAATTTTGTGAGACAAGGTCAGAATGATTTCGGGTTCCCCTGTTCTGAATTTGAAAAATCATCAAAAATTAGATAAAAACAATTAGGGGCTTAAATTTATATGTTTAGAATATTGAATGAGTCTATTTTCAAGATAAACAAACGAGGACATCATTCAAATTCTGTACGAGAAGATAATTAATTTTTAGTGAAGAAGGGTCGGAACTGTCAGACAGCAGAATAGGGGAGACTTCAATGAATAAACTGTATTAATTGGCCCAACCAAAAATTATGAAATTTTTAAGGAAAGAAAACATATGAGTCTAGTTTCTGGGAAAATTTATGGATCTTAATTTCGAGTTCTGTAGCTCAAGATAAAAATGATTTAGTGACTATGACACGGATGGACAGCTTGAATATTCACATAAGTAAATAGTGAAAATTATGGATGATGTTACTTACAAGTGTGTTATTTATACTAAGGATGTGGATGGAGAGGAGGAGGAGGAAAAGTAAATATATATATATGAATGACTTGATCACATACCCGATTATAATCGATAAATGTTGAATTAGAAATGATATAATGTTTTATTTGGAATATTTATTATGAAATTATGAATATCGTTATAATACAAAAATCGTACTTGTGAGTTTGTATAACTAAACTTTAGTGACCATTTGTTAATTTTATGAATTTCATGATGTGTTATTTTATATGTATTGACGATAAAATTCGCGAATAATGTAAAAACATGAAAATTGAATAAATGATCAAATTGAGCATTACAATCTAGTGACAAGATGAATTGAAGGAAAAGACCATGGTTGGACCATGGCAACAAGTGATAAGTGATAGCTTCGCTACACTTATCTGATCAATGACAAATGAAAGTGATAAGTGATAGCTTCGGCTACACTTATCTGATCAAGGACAAATGAAAGTGATAAGTGATAGCTTCGGCTACACTTATTTGATCAAGGATAAGTGAAAGTGATAAGTGATAGCTTCGGCTACACTTATCTGATCAAGGACAAATGAAAGTGATAAGTGATAGCTTCAGCTACACTTATCCGATCAGAACAAATGGCAAGTAAAAAGTGGTAGCTTCTGCACCGATCAAGAGAAGTGGTAGCTTCGCTGCACGATCATCGGCTACTTGATTAGTGAAAATGGTAGCTCCCTACACCGATCGATGAATAGTGATAGCTTCGCTACAAGTGACAAGTGATTTACGTAAGACCATATCCGGGATAAGACATCGGTGTGATATGTGTATAAAATGTAAGACCATAGCTGAGCTATGGCATTCTAGAGAAAAGACCATAGCTATGCTATGGCATCGATGATTGTCGGTGAAATTCAAGGCATACAGTGCAGGCACTCAATTTCAAAGATGTTCACTAATTTGAAAAATTTTGGTAAGTATTACATGGAATTATGTGACATAAGGAAATACGAGTTGATGAGATATGAGCATAAAACCCGATTGATGAATGAGTTCATTTGTGATTATATATTTCTACGCCTTGAGTGTATTATCTCAGATGAATTGGTATTCCAAATGAGTTAATGAGAAAACTTCTAGTATGAAATAATCTGAGTTCAAAATGAAATATCATGAAAACGTACCTGAAATACATTGGTATGTCTTGTATATGCTATTTGAATTCATGAATGTGGAAAGTAAATGTATGTGGAAATAAGAGATGATGATATCTCAGACATGGAATTTATCAATGAATAAGTACATCCAAATTTATATGATATATTTTAGTGTACATTGAAATTGGGCTCAATAAGTGATTTGGCAATTTAAATCGTGATTGGCGGGGAAGAGTTAGTGAATTACATATTTATGAATTGTTACACGTATTTGTCCGAAATACGAGGAAGTGATGGTAATTGATACATGTAAATTTGAGACTATGATATATATATAAAAACATGGAATATGTTTGATAAATGTGTTCATTTATAACTACGGAATTATGTACCTCATGTGTGTTATTTGCATAAAGATGATATTTCAAAGACTTTAGTGAATAAAGCTTAAATACGAAATAGTATGAAATCGAGACAAGTTGTTATGAAAATGTATTTAAATTATCTATAAGTGTTTCGTGCTTCTCAGTAATGCCTTGTACTCTATTCCAAATGATGATACGGGTAGGGGTTGTTACATTTAGTGGTATCGACCTACGGTTTAGTCGGTCCTCGGACCGAACATAGCATACGTGAAGTCTAGAAATACATGCCATATAAATCATGATAGTGTGATGTTATGATTCGGTCTAATCTTTATTTTACATATAGATGTAAATACTTTTCAATCGAGCTATTTCATAAATTGTTGAAAGTGACACTAAGGTGTCTGAGTAAGAATGTGTTTAAGATGAGTCGAAACTTGAAAAGGTATGAAAAAGAGTTCATGATATGGATGTGATGAGGTACGAAATGAACTAGTCATAAATCGAGAAATATGGGAAAAGTGAAATGAAATGAAAGTTTATCTTGTGATGAGCGCATCTCTGTTTGTGTGACATTCATATGATATTGTGTGCCTGACTTATTTGATTAAGTAAATGCTATGAGTGAACTTACTCAAAATTCATGGAATGTTTGTTTAAGTACACTTGTTTAAAAATGATAATTGAAAAGTTCATGTAACATAATTATGTATGTTAATTTGCTTGAAGTGAATTATGTAATTGTAAGGATATGATGTTGATGATAAATGCTAAATCTTATGTATGTATTTATGAGAGTCCAGCTTAGAGGCTTTACGACCTCACCCCTTTATCAATGTGGTATTTTATAACGAAAATTCACGAGAATTATGTTGAATAGTTCACAAGTGTGAAACTAAAGAGTACAGATGAGTGAAATAATTAATAATGCAGACGGAGTTAAAAATAGTTTGACAAGTGAATACGGTTTTGAAAAGATATCGATTATTCTAAAGATCATTCAGATTACGTAATGTCACGGTTAAAGAAAAAGTTAACCTTGGCTAATCGACTTATTCCGATATGATGTCTAAAGTATGTGGTTGCTGAAGTTTTTCCCGAATTGATTTTCGTTAGTGAATGGAATGATGCAGGGTTCATGATGATAGAATTAGTCAGAGAAATGATAATTGAATAGTAAAGATGTCTGTGTGTGCAGTTGAAATGAATATGATGATCTTTTCTGGGTATTATATATATTCTTTTATCATCAAATATATGTGTTTGGTTGTTCAGTTTTTGATGGAGTTCTTATGTTGTGAGAATGCTAGCTAACTATGATGTTAGACGAAAGCCCTGTTGGTCTGGTCGATTTATGATCAGTATTTCTTCATCTCTTTGGAATTTTATTCTAATATGTTGGAATGAAGTCGATGGTAAAAATTTATATGAGACTATTCTTTTGTTTCTACTGATTATGATTTTATTTTATACATGCGGAAAATATATTATCTTTGTTATGATGTTTTTAGTAGGTAAGCAGTGTTTTTCTTTTGGCTTTCTATGAGGAATTATCAAGATCTTTATTATCTTCTTGTGTGTTAGATGTGCTAGTGATTGCAAGATTGCTACATAAATATTTTTGAGTTCAAGCCGAATATCAAGAGCATTCAGGATTATTGCAGTCAGTGATAATACTAGTGTGATATGAGATAGAATGGCTATAGATTTCGAATTGGGATTGTCATTAACATCAGAAAGGAAAATGTTATTTAGTTTATGGTTAATCATTTCACAAAGAAAGATCTGTATGATCATTTCAGTAGGTACAGAGTTCTTTTTATTTGACAGATCAGCTAAGTATATGTGTTCCTAAGAGGGTAATTTAGAATTTTGACAATAAGTTCTACCATTTATTCTAGAGTTCAAAGGTGACTGGAAAAAAAAAATATTCGAGGTTAAACCGAATTGTGATTTTGAGAAGTTAGTAAAAGTGTTTCATGAATATTGAAAGCAAATTTTTCTAATAAGATTTTCTAGGGATGAAAATCCTAAAGGAGGAGAGAGTTGTAATGACCTAATTTTCAAAGGTGTCGAATCAGTGATTTGAGATCACTAAATCCGACAAATGAGTAGGAAATATTATTAATTTAGTGAGTATAAGTTAAATGTGAAGTTAGGAAAAAAAAATTTTAAAATAGTGAATAGCGTACTAAAAATAAATATTAAAATAATTAGAATCAAAAAACGAGGTATTGAGACCTGGAATTTTAAATCGAGCCATAAATATTTTTATAAATATTTATGGAGGGTTAATAAGTTAGTATTAAAGTTTCACAAGAAATTTTAAAGTTCGATAGTTAATTGAACAAAAAGGACTAAATTGTATCAAATGCAAAATTGTGGGAAATGATTAAATAGCTTAGATGATAAAAGAAAGAGGGTTTAAAAGGCAAATAGACCCAAGGTCTCTTTGGGCTGGACGGCAAGGCATGAAATCAGCAAGAAAATAAGGAGAATTAAGGGCAAAATTGGAAATTTGCAAAATTTACTTAATAAAGCTAGGACTAAAGTGGAATTATCTAGATTTCTCTTTATTTTTCTGCATTCTCATCAGCAAAAACACCATGGAAGAGTTCCTTCAAGCTGGTTTTTCATATTTTTACTTCAAGTAAGTTCAATTCTTGATTATTTCTTGAAATTTTTGTGTTTTTGTGACTTTTACAACTAGGTCCACTTGTTGAATTCATTAGTTTTTAATTCTATGAAAGAAATTGAAAGTTTCTGTGAATATGTGCTGGAACTATATGATGATTTGGCATGGAATTAGAGCTTTAAATTGTTTATATGCTGATTTTATTGAAAGAATTGAATAGAAAGTGAATGTTTAGGACCTAATTGTAAAAGAGTTTGAAGTATGTGGAAATTCTGAATTTAAATAGTTATGAAATAACTTCTAATGTCTAGGAAAAGTATTAATTGAGAAAATTATCTTAATTGAGGGGTTAATTGAGTAAGGACTGAATTGTATGAACTGTGAAATTTGGGGAAAAATGGAAATCAACACTTTGCACTAAAACTGTTTTGGACAGTAGCAGTAGTCTAACTTTGAAAAATCACCAAAAATTTTAGAAATGGAATTAGAGGATGAATAAAATATGAAATTAAAGCTTATTGAGTCTAGTTTCTTATAGAAGAAATTATGTAAGCAATAGAATTGTAAATCATGAGATATGATAAATTTTGTGAGACGAGGTCAGAATGATTTCGGGTTCCCTGTTCTGAATTTGAAAAATCATCAAAAATTAGATAAAAACAATTAGGGGCTTAAATTTATATGTTTAGAATATTGAATGAGTCTATTTTCAAGATAAACAAACGAGGACATCATTCAAATTCTGTACGAGAAGATAATTAATTTTTAGTGAAGAAGGGTCGGAACTGTCAGACAGCAGAATAGGGGAGACTTCAATGAATAAACTGTATTAATTGGCCCAACCAAAAATTATGAAATTTTTAAGGAAAGAAAACATATGAGTCTAGTTTCTGGGAAAATTTATGGATCTTAATTTCGAGTTCTGTAGCTCAAGATAAAAATGATTTAGTGACTATGACACGGATGGACAGCTTGAATATTCACATAAGTAAATAGTGAAAATTATGGATGATGTTACTTACAAGTGTGTTATTTATACTAAGGATGTGGATGGAGAGGAGGAGGAGGAAAAGTAAATATATATATATGAATGACTTGATCACATACCCGATTATAATCAATAAATGTTGAATTAGAAATGATATAATGTTTTATTTGGAATATTTATTATGAAATTATGAATATCGTTATAATACAAAAATCGTACTTGTGAGTTTGTATAACTAAATTTTAGTGACCATTTGTTAATTTTATGAATTTCATGATGTGTTATTTTATATGTATTGATGATAAAATTCGCGAATAATGTAAAAACATGAAAATTGAATAAATGATCAAATTGAGCATTACAATCTAGTGACAAGATGAATTGAAGGAAAAGACCATGGTTGGACCATGGCAACAAGTGATAAGTGATAGCTTCGGCTACACTTATCTGATCAATGACAAATGAAAGTGATAAGTGATAGCTTCGGCTACACTTATCTGATCAAGGACAAATGAAAGTGATAAGTGATAGCTTCGGCTACACTTATTTGATCAAGGATAAGTGAAAGTGATAAGTGATAGCTTCGGCTACACTTATCTGATCAAGGACAAATGAAAGTGATAAGTGATAGCTTCAGCTACACTTATCTGATCAAGGACAAATGGCAAGTAAAAAGTGGTAGCTTCGGCTACCTGATCAATGAGAAGTGGTAGCTTCGGCTACCTGATCATCGGCTACTTGATTAGTGAAAAATGGTAGCTCAGGCATTTACTGATCGATGAATAGTGATAGCTTCGGCTACAAGTGACAAGTGATTACGTAGTAAGACCATATCCGGGATAAGACATCGGTGTGATATGTGTATAAAATGTAAGACCATAGCTGAGCTATGGCATTCTAGTGAAAAGACCATAGCTATGCTATGGCATCGATGATTGTCGATGAAATTCAAAGGTGCATACCGGCAAGTGCACCAATTTCGTAAGATGTTCACTAATTTGAAAAAGTTTGGTAAGTATTACATGGAATTATGTGACATAAGGAAATACGAGTTGATGAGATATGAGCATAAAACCCGATTGATGAATGAGTTCATTTGTGATTATATATTTCTACGCCTTGAGTGTATTATCCGTATGAATTGGTATTCCAAATGAGTTAATGAGAAAACTTCTAGTATGAAATAATCGAGTTCAAAATGAAATATCATGAAAACGCACTCAAAATACATTGGTATGTCTTGTATATGCTATTTGAATTTATGAATGTGGAAAGTAAATGTATGTGGAAATAAGAGATGATGATATCTCAGACATGGAATTTATTAATGAATACGTACATCCAAATTTATATGATATATTTTAGTGTACATTGAAATTGGGCTCAATAAGTGATTTGGCAATTTAAATCGTGATTGGCAGGAAGAGTTAGTGAATTACATATTTATGAATTGTTACACGTATTTGTCTGAAATACGAGGAAGTGATGGTAATTGATACATGTAAATTTGAGACTATGATATATATATAAAAACATGGAATATGTTTGATAAATGTGTTCATTTATAACTACGGAATTATGTACCTCATGTGTGTTATTTGCATAAAGATGATATTTCAAAGACTTTAGTGAATAAAGCTTAAATACGAAATAGTATGAAATCGAGACAAGTTGTTATGAAAATGTATTTAAATTATCTATAAGTGTTTCGTGCTTCTCGGTAATGCCTCGTACTCTATTCCAGCGACAGATACGGGTAGGGGTTGTTACAGAATGAATATTGTCACTGTATAAATGAAATGTGGATTGATATATGAAAAGTTATTTATATAGCAAGTGATGTAAATTGAGATATTGTTAAACAAATCCAATATGATAACATGTGAAAATTAAGTATTGTATGAAATGATGTGGTAATATGTATGAATTTGAAATAATGATATCTTGTAATTGTAAGCTTAGACAATAGTATGTTATATAATTCAATTTGAGCATTCATGTACCATTATGTCAATGTTTGGATTATAGAAATATTACTGAGTTTTACTCATCGTGTGGTTTTGTTTTCCGTGTGTAGGTTAGGTACTTCTCTTTGCATCCAACAATGATCCTGGTCTCAAATGTAGTGATGTTTTCTTTTTGTAAGGGCATGTACCTAGGATGGCTTAGTTGATATTTATTTTGTGAATGGATTGTAAATTGGGTTATAAGTGTAATGTTGGTTTGAGTATATAAGTATATGTTTGTGTTTGAAGCTATAATTTGGCATGTAGTTTTAAACTAATGCTTGTTAAGTGTTTGTGAACTTAAGCTTGATGTTTAGATAGTTATATGTTAAGCTAAATTGATTGATTTTGGCATGCTTAAAATCTTGATTTAAATGATGCATTGTTGATATGTTTTGATGATATAAAATGTGGTACCAATGAGGATAAATTAGTTAGGCACCTAAGATGATTGTTTTGGCATGTTTTGAGTATGTTTCATCGTATTTTTAGAATGTTAAATGATTGGTTTTTGAGTTACTTAATGCCCAAGAAAGTAGGAAATGATAAACTTGTTGTTTAAGGTATATTTTGGGTCCATACGGCCAGACACACGGGCCTGTAACTTGGCCGTGTGAGACACACGGCTTAGCGACATGGCTGTGTGTCACCTGATGAGTGCTTAGGGTGCAAGTCAGTTAGCACACGGCCTGGTACACGGGCGTGTAGGGCTATTTCGAGAGTTAGACGGCCTGACACACAGACGTTTGACATAGCCATATAACCCTACTTAGTGAGTTACACGGGCTGAGACACGGTCGTGTGTCTCAAGTTCAAATGTTACACGAGCAAGGACATGGGCTAGGACATGGATGTGTCTCTATTTTGATTGTTACACTACCCGAGACATGGGCATGCATCTCAGCCATGTGAGGCACACGGCTGTGTGACCCTAATTCGAGGACAGAGAGGGGTTAAGGGTGTTACATTTAAATCAACTAAATTATGTACGAGCTATATATCGAACTCACTCCAATACCTTGAACTATTTCCACCTTGAGTCTGTAGAATTAGCATAATTGGCTCTACCATTTTAAATAACACATCTTGTAAGCGTATGACAGCATTTAAAACATTGTGAAATGATCTACTAGCGATTTCCTCGGACCTATTAAAGTGATGCTTGATAACTCGATTTTTACGGTGATGAGAAATGATATGTAAAAACATTGCCACTTTCTCATCAACAAACATGTTCCTTGATGACTTCAATCCCCCTAAAATTTGTAACATCTCACATAGTTTAAAGAATGTAATTCTATTCATCCTAACTTGTTCAATACATGTCTCATCACTAACATATACAAGTCTTTTTGCATAATCTCGTTTTGCATAAAAATCTAAAATATATGATCTAATCCTTGGTCTATAAGTATGTAGGCTATGGATGACACCCAATGTAACTAAGAAACAACTCGCAATTGTACACATTTGCAACCATACTATCAATGTAAGATCAATTCTTTTATGCTTCTCACTTTGTACTATTAAAGGCAGACGAGCCATTATTGCAAGATATTAAAGTGTTACATATCTTCAAATTATAGTAAAATGATCACATTTCTTCAATACTAATTTCAATAATAGTAAAACAAAATCAAAAAAATTAATTGCCAAAGAACTTACAGTGATTTAGTGAATACAAGAAGCTCAATTGTGGGTGGAGGAAGCAATCAAGCAAGTCAAAGAAGACGAGGAAGCAATAACACACAGTTAAAGAAAAATGAACAATACATATTAAGAATCTTTGCAAAGCATAAAATAGAAATTACAACTATCTTTGCAAGTAAGAAACTTGAAATTCATTTCTTTATTAAATTTCATTCAATAAAATCGACTCTTTGTTTAGCAAATAATAATGTCTTGAACAGAAACTATAGTTGTTTTGAAAGAAAAATTAATGATGAACATCTAAACTTGAAATACATCCACATCCAAATTGCATAATTTCTAGTTTTATAGAAATATACATATATTATATGAATTTTTTTAAAAATTAGGTATTTAATTAACCTTTTAAAAAGCTTGTATTCATCCTCACATTGTAATTAACTAAATATACACATGGTAGCCATGTACGATGGGATTTGAACCTAGGTGCTTAAGGATGGTGGGGTGCGAAGCTAATTTTAATCTTATAACCACCCTAAAAGGATGGTGGCAAAAGTGTCTTTGATTAATGTGTCAAATGGCTAATTTATAATTTATATAAAAATAAATCAAATTACAAACCCTTCAAATATGCCTTATTTAGATGGGTTTAATTTTTTTTGAAAGAACATTTAATTACTTATTTGGGTTTATTTCATGTTTGGACTTAAAAAGTAAAATGCTTGGATATGGGCTTGGGTTTAAGTATTTTAATTATGGTATTTTAATTATGTATATAATTTAATCATTTCAATTGTCTTTTCAAATCGAATGAAATTAATTTGGCTCATCCTTGGAATCTTAATCTCAAATACAAGAATAGAAAGATAATTTGTTTTTGTCGTCCTAGAGAAATCTAGCGTAGGGATATTTTTTTTTTCATAAAGTAAACTGATTTACATGTCACAAAGCATCCCATACACGTGTCCATAGAGAATCAACTTTTAATCCTACTTGTAATCTTTTCAAAAAGAGGGTGGAAGTCACTATATCTCAAATTCCTAGTTACTAATGGTACAACAAGGTACCTAACTAGGAGAGTTTAGGCCACTAGGTTTTACAATTTCTTACATCTCAAAATTAAGTAAATAACTTTTCACCAACATAACTAAGTTTGTTAGAGTTAGAACAAAAAACATGGAAGCTAGACTGTTAGAATACTAGCTTTTCACACATAACAATTCCAACTAAATCTAGTAAAGACGCCTCGGTAACTTAGCATTTTTGTTTTCATTTACCAGACCATATATAAGATGATCCAGAAATTGATCCACCTAACATATTCGAACTTGTGACATTAATTAGATGATGAAACATGATCGTGCAATGTTGCACCACATGAAGTATGAAGTAGTGGATCCCAATGAACACGTTCTTCTTAAAGATCATCTATTGAGATCTCAAGTACATAATGCGCGTGAATCCTTCAAAAGCAATCTTGGTACCTTGAGTAATAATAAGCTCCAAAGAAACAAACTATCAAGCAAATAAAGGGCAACAGAAAATAATTCAAGAGCTACTCTGATTTAAGATAGTAGATTCCACACTAGATCAAATCCATTTACCAAACTGCATTTACTCAAGAGCATCAATAATTAATAGATCAAGCTATTTTACTAATCCACGAGTAGCAAAGAAATAACTAACCACATTCACATCACCTCAAACTAAGATTAACAGAGTTAATGTATTGAAACTAGAACTAGCACAAATGAACAGATTGAAACTCATTTATTAGACTAGATCATCAAAGTGCACCAACTAGACCCAATAATGTTCAAGAATAATAGAATTAGATAAAAATCCCCAAACAGAGCATAAAAGGCACAGAAAATTATCAACTACATATGTTACAAGATTTAGCAAATACCTTCAAATGAAGATAGACAACCACCTTAAAACACTCAAAGATATATCAATAAACCATCTAAATCAATCAATCACCCTAGAACAACCATAGATGTATCATACCAAACCAATAACATATTCTAACAGGTAAATGTCATCGAAAACTTGAAAACAAACTCATAAAAAATAGAAATTTCAACATTCTCCAACTGATGCATAAAACAGAGTGAAATTTGGGTAAAAGAACGAAGTTTTTTTTACCTGAATTAACTCTGTTAACATGATGAGGCTATCCAACTGAGTTGTCTTTAGTTGAATCCTTTTTGCTAGTTCTTTCACACTGCCCCCACCATTACTGCCTTCCTTGTTTGATGATCCAAAACAAGGAAAACACCCACCCATAATCACAGCCTAGAATTAAAAAAAACCCAAAATTTAATACAAAATAAATTTTAAGGCAGATAAAAAAATGTGGTTTTGATTAACATGAAAAACAAGATCAAATGAGAGGTAGAAAAGGTAAACTCACTGAAAGCCTGGTGGGATAAAAATTTAGATCTAGGAAGGGAATAAGACTAACAACAGAGACTGAAATGAAGAAGTAAGCAGTAACAAAAAGAGGCAAAAAAAATTTATGGGTAAGAAAAAATGGCAGAGAGGAAAATGAAAGGGACAGCGGAAAGGAGAAATGTTTACTTGAAGGACGCTGGATGAAGGGGAAAAGTGCTAGAGTCGAAGAAAGCAAGGAATGATTGTCATTTGAGTGTTTTTGAGGTGAGAATTTGGTGCGGGTATAATAGGGTTCTTCAAGCATCGAATCAATAATCGGTGGAGAGGGGAGGGAACAGAAATAACCAAATTTCCCTGCATAAGACCGAAATGTAATACACCTGTAATAGGGTATTCCATTGAAGCAAACAGTTGTTTGTGTGGGCCTGCAGAATAGTCTTGTAATGGCATAGCCATTACATTGAACCAAACATTCCCTTAGGGTCTTCTCTGGAAAGGAGACATTTTGTTTGTAAAAACAATCATAGGGTCATGATTAGAGAAAGCAACCGGTATATTGAAAACTGAGATGTTTATGCAATTTTTGAAATAGTGTTTGTTAAGAAATGCCATGTCAAGTATTTCCTAAATAACATCATTTTGTTGCTGATTGTTTGCCCAAGTGAAATAGGAGTCCTTACAAGGTATTTCAAAGAGGAAGTAACCATCAAGGTGTTGCAGTAAATCTCAAACTCCTTTTAAATCGTTAGAAAGATTGGAGAACTTTTCGTTGTTCCAAATGACCTAATAGTAATCACCCAATACTATCCAATCTTCACTATCTTTAACAATTTCGAAGAAATAGATGAGCTGTTCCCAAACATTATGTCTTCCACACAGTTTAGGTTTACCATAAATGTAAGAAATCTAGGTTTTTAAGTTATTTTCCTCTATGTAGCAAGAAATGAAGTTTTCATTAATAGAAATGACATTGCACCTAACATTTTTACTCCAAAATAAAACTGTCCCCCCACTACTAAAGCTTCTGTGATCTGTACCAATAAAATATTCAAATTTCCATTAGACAATAGCTTTCTAAAACTCATATATGCTCATTTACATAAACTAAACATTTCAATCTTATGCTACATACATATATATATTATATACAACTCATGTACCATAAATCAAAATACCCATTATATCCAAAATACCAAATCGACAATTTACCACTTAAAACCGATTTAATCTTGTGTACATGCCACATATTGAAACATAAACAACTGTATGAACATTTCTTAGTAAAAAGTTGCAATTTGGATGCTAGATCAAGTCTCGAGTCTTTAAGATCTACTAATACTTGCGCATAGAATAAAAAAATAGTACGTAGAGTTATAAAGCTCAATTGTACTTCCATAATTCAAATTAATATAAATAAAAGCATTAACATGAAAAGAATATAATCAATGTATGATCAAGTTTCAACCCTTTCAATTACCTTTCATATACCAAATACCAAGATTATGAAAATCTCATTTTACGAACTATGTGCATATTTC
The DNA here is from genome assembly GCA_025698475.1 of Gossypium anomalum. Taxonomy (NCBI): domain Eukaryota; kingdom Viridiplantae; phylum Streptophyta; class Magnoliopsida; order Malvales; family Malvaceae; genus Gossypium; species Gossypium anomalum. The sequence continues at coordinate 71,603,212 of CM046965.1, read as the reverse complement.
ATATGTATGAATACGTGATATATGTAACACACTTAACCTGATTCAATTTGCTAAATCTGAATTTTAGGTATTACCACACGAGTATAGACAAAAATTTAATCTACTTATACAATTTTCAATTAATTACAAATTAACTTCAAACAAACTCGAACTAATTTACATATGTATATACAATAAGTAAATGCAACTGCGGCATGTGGTAATTTAATTACAAAAAATATCTGAATTGAGATCCTATTCTATGAAAGCCATACCATAATATAGATTTTGAAGTAATCTTTCATACTTTGAACATGCCACCAAACACGTTCTATAACACCCCTCTCCCCTATTCAACGCCGGAATAAGGTTACGGAGCATTACCGGACTTATAAAACATTTAAACATTATCACATAAAATTTTACATTTCATGAAAACATTATTCAAACTCAATCACAATGTCCCTATAACGAGCTTACGAGGCCCTAAACATGCTTTGGGAGTGGTTCAGGACTAAACCGATAACTTAGGAAACGTTTTGAACACTTAAGAAATTTTCTAAAAAATAGGCGTGTGGCCCGGCCATGTGAGACAGACACGCCCGTGTCACAGACCGTGTGGACATTCGAAATAGGAGTACATGACCGTGTCCCATCTCGTGTAACTCTCTAACTTGGGTCACACGGCCAATACACATGCCTGTGTGGCCAGCCCGTGTGCCTAAAAATGGCCATACACGTCCGTATGTCAGGCCGTGCCAAACCTATAGGGTACACTAACTTATGCCACACGGCCAAGTCACACGCCCATGTGTGAGGCCGTGTGGAGCATACTGACTTGATTTCTAATTCAACACTAGGGGACACACGACCATGTAACATAACCGTATGTCACACACGGCTGAGACACATGTCCGTGTCTCTGCCCATGTGGACAAAAATAGGCTATTCACCAAGCTATTTTGCCACCCCAAATTTGGCACACACCTACATCAAACCAAATGCACAATTTAAAGCATTTATAAACAACTAAGACAACCAAAACCAAGAATAAAATATATACCATTTCAATGCCAACATTTATCATGCTTATAATACCATATTCTTGCCTATTCAATTATACCAATTCACATTTCCAAAGCATTCATATGTATCATTTCAACTAAGCATTTCTTAGCCTAAAACCACAAGCATACAAATCTGAAATTCAACCATTAGCTATTCAAACTAATAATCCACAATCAACCTTTCACCAAGCAATATAAACCACATCACAAAATAGCATTAGCACACATATATATATACATCACCAACTAAGCCAAATAGGTCAACTTACATGGCCATAAACAACATTACATACATAACATTTATAAGCCAACACAAATGGCCAAATTCATAACAATACATATACCAAAATGACTCAAAGTTCCTATACATGCCATATACCTAAAATACCAAAGTTCATAGGTACCAAGTGATAAGTGGATAGTGTGAAGCGATCTCAAATGATTTCCGAATCCAAGCTAGCTTGATAACACTATAAAACACTGGAAAATAAACAAAGTAAGTTATAAAGCTTAGTAAGCTCGTATATCATAAACTTAATTCAATCTCAAGATTATAAATCAACAATTTTAATACATCAACATTTAGCATATATTAGCTAACAAACCTTTCGTATACACAATTATGATATTAATCACATTCTTCACAAGTTTCTTCGAACTAAAGCTTATACATGTCAATTACGTACCTGTACCGTCTTATATCATTCTCATACTCAATCACATCTTTCATTTACCCGTTGAACCATTCGGAATAGAAGTCAGATACTCAAGAGCCTCGTACACTAAGTGCCTATACCATGGCCCGAAGCCAAATTAAGGTAGCTTATATCCGAAATACTGATATCATGTCCTGAAGCCAAATCAATCGATATTTATGACCCGAAGCCAAATAGAAATAACTCGCACCCAAAGTGCTAATATCATGGCCCGAAGCCAACTCAATGTATCCTCTAATGACATGTCACTAGTATCCTAAACTATTCTTAAGGTTCAACCAGGATTTCAAATGTCGAATCATTGTCAAATCACTATCGATTATATCCATAGTCTTGTATTCACAATTTATGCAATATCAAAGCATATGAAATACATTTATATCAAAACTTATAATATACGAACTTACGTCAGATGTGAAAACGACGAAATAGGTCGATTAGTCGAAAACTTTAGTTTTCCCCCGATCTAGATCCGAAATTCACTTTTCTTGATCTTAATATATAAAAATTAACTTATTTAACAATTTCTCTATTCAATTTAATCCAAAACATACATTTAAGCACATTTACACATTTTCCCTAATGTTTTACCACTTTTAAAATTTAGTCTCTAGGCTCGTAAAACAAAATTCATTCAATTTCATCACAACCTAACCCTAGTCGAATTACTATTCTACCCCTAGCAGCCCATATTTTTCATTTATTACACATTTTAACCACAAAGTTTCCACATTTCATAATTTAATCCTTAATTTCCATTTTCACTAAAAATCATTTAACAAAACTTGTATATCTATCAACAACCATTCATAATCTATCAAGAAACTTCAAAAGAAATGTTATTTCATCAATGAAATCATTCAAAATATTTAACAATTTTGCAAATTAGTCACTAGGCTAGCTAGAATAACCTACAACGATCTTAAAAACGTAGAAATCATTAAAAACGGGACAAAAACGGACTTACAATTGAGCTAGGAAGCTTGGCTGAATGAAAAGGAATGAAAATGGTTTCTCAAGCCCTAGAATCGGTTGAAGATGAAGACTAAAAAGATGATACATATTTTTATTTCATTTATTTAATCTTTAAACTAATTTACTAATATAACCTTTAAAAATCTTAATAATTTCCATAAAACCAATCTCATAATTGTCCACTAACTCACTAATGGTCTAATTACCTCTTAAGGACCTCAACTTTAAAGTTCTATAGCTGTTAGATACCTTTAGCTAATAGAACAATACTTTTGCACTTTACGCAATTTAGTCCTTTTTTATCAAATTGACCAATCAAACAATAAAATTTTTAAACGAAACTTTCACACAATCATTCAAATTTTTAAACGAAACTTTCACACAATCATTCAATCATGCTGTAAACATTAGAATAATAATAAAATAAATATTCTAACTTCAAATTTGTGGTCCCAAAACCACTATTTCGATTTGACCAAAAATGGGTTGTTACACACTCTGTATGCATAATAACTCGATATGCAATTTCTTTTGGCGTAGTCCCAGTATCGTCCCTCTTGGCGTAAACCCATATCAACTCACCTATAACATAACACACAGATAAGTTCGTAAGAACTTAGTGAGAGTTACAACATTTACCTATGTGTTAATTGCACATTGCAGTCGATGAATTGAAATGATGATCTTATTGTTCTTGCCCTTTAACCTGTCTTTGGAGAATACTTTTCTCAAATTTCATTATTCTTATACCATAGATATCATGCCTCCCTCTAAATTAATTTCTTTTCCCATTAAGGTCTTCAATACATCATTCATATATTTCCATTTGAATATTTATAAATCTTTATTTAGCACACACTTCCAATACTAACCCATTCTTATCTACATCTCTTCAATTCATTATTTTCAATCAAAACATAGTCTCATATAATACCTTACCGTATAGGCCATGGATACATTAAACCTTATTGATTTTACAGATTACACTTAAGGGTCATTTTGAATACGCCAATCTAGTCATTCCTTAAGGTGCACCACAAAGACTATTATAACACCCCCAAACTCGTATCTGTTGCCAAATTAGGGTTACAGAGCATTACCATAAAAAATATAACTTTCAAACATACATTTCAAACTTCAACATAAACATAGCATAAATCATCCATCAGCATGCATACCATCCCTTAATCGATCCTTTGAGGCCTTAAAAACACTTTAGAAACAATTCGAGACTAAATCGGAAACATTTTGAAACATTGAGGATAAAGTTAAAAATTTTAAACTGTAGGGGTCACATGGCTTTGTGGCTAGTCTGTGTGACTCACACGGTTGAGACTCACGCCCGTGTCTCAATCCGTGTAACAATCAAATTAGGGACACACGGCTGTGTCTTAGCCCGTGTCCATACCCTGTTTAACTCTCTGAGTTGGGTTACACGGCCAAGCCACACGCCTATGTGCCAAGCCATGTAACACTCGAAATGGCCTCACACGCCCTTGTTCCAGGCCGTGTGCTAGGTCATGTAACTGCCTAACTTGAAACCTTTAAAACCTACAAGGGGACACACGCCCATGTCTTAAGTCGCGTGGACAAGGAATTGACCAAAATCAAGCCATTTCCTTCACCCATTTCAAGCATGTACCTACAAGTCATTTGCACTCTTAACCAAAGCATCTAAACATACCAATTAAAGCATAAAATAACCAATTCAATGAACCAAAAATCCATCCAACCTATAAGCGAACAAGGCACCTCAAATACATTCAACCATATCTTACCTAAACATGGAAACATTACCACATTTCATACATACCTATCAAGATCAATACCATTTCAGAACTTACCATATTTTGACCACAATAAAACTATTCCAACACATACCATATTGGCTTTTAAATCATGCATTATATCTTAACCATAATGACACATACCATCAAGGTATCAAAAGTTCCATAAGTACCAAAAGTTTACCAACTATAATAACACATACTAGAAAGGCATCAATAAGTACCAAAATGACACTAACCAATCGACATCAAATGGTACCAAAACAACTTATACATGCCAACATCATCAACTAACATCCAATTAGATACCAAAACAAGTCCTCCTATACATGCCATTATAATTTTAGCTAAAACATCAAAACTACCGATATAATCGTTAGATAGTGCGATAGATCTCCAATAAGCTTCCAACCGATCGAGCTTCCGATAATCTATAAAGTAAAGAAAAATAACTACGTAAGCAATGAATGCTTAGTAAGCTCGTATAAAATTTTAACATAATATTCCATTTCAATAATAAACTTTATAGGGTAAATATAAACATATACCAATGCCACAAGATTTATAAAACTATATAACCATAAACTCACAAGTGAGTAAATCCCTCAACATCACGTATACTTTTCATTCATAACATAATAAGATCTTATAAGTTGTATTACATAATCAACAACCTTTTTTTAAGACAATGAACCAGTCCATTTACTTAGCATAAGCTTAAATAACATTATCAATTCATGAATTAGTGTGTTTATTCATGACATAGTTCAATTCATCTATAGCATAAGTAAATTCCTCATATATAAGTAAGTTCTTTAACTCATCATCCTTTTATATCATCATAATATATATCAATTATGAACTTACCATTTCATTACCTTTTCTTACCCGTATCATTTACATAATGCAAGATATAAGCATAAACATCAACCAATTACACAAGCTTGACACAAGCCTAAATATTATCATCGATACACAAGTTAGTGCATTAATACATAACTCTTTTGGAATCAACCACGTGATAAGCCATTTCATAAGAAAATATATCTTTTGATTCATACAACCTTTTCATGCACATAAGCATATTTCTACTTGGATGCTTACCATTTCAATGTATATCATTACAATTAAGCATGATATAATCCAACCATAAGCTTAGCACAAGCTTAAGCATCATCCACAACACATGTTAGTGCATAAACTCATAATTGGCTTGAAATAACATGAGGTAAATCATTATACATGAACAACATCATTTGAAATCATCAATTTCATGAACATAAGTATTAAACATTTCCTTTTCAATCCTTTTCATAGATTCATGACATAAGCTGTAACACCCTAAACCCGGCCTAGACGTTATGGCCGGATCCGACTGCCACATCGAAGCGTTCAAAACATTTTATATTGTTGATCTAGAAAAAATTACTTAGTGTTTTAAAAGATAATTTCGTTATAGGTTAAAGTGAATGGAAGCTGTGCACCGGTAGGAAACCTAGGAAAGAGGAGGTGAGTCCATCTGATCGCTAAGTACCAAGCTCCTTCGGATCCAATCCTAGACATGCACACCAACATTGCCACACCTTAACGTCGTGTATATTTTCAGGAAACCAATTTGATTAAGTCCTTTTTTAGGAAAAAATGATTAATTTTGAAAAAAACATTTTCATTGTGGAAGCTTTGCTTGTTGTCGTGTTACTTTGAAAATAAGTAACTTTTATAAAACGCGCCCTAAAGCTATCCAATTTCAGCGATTAAGATAATATCATATCTATTCTAGAAAAAAAAAATATTAAAACAATTAAAATAATTAAAGCGGCCTTATTACATTTAAAAACCCAAAACCTTAAACGTAAATAAAAGGATGTCCAGTTCACCAGAAGAAAAATCGAATTTACAAAACGTGTGGCCACTCCGAATCCCTCACAGCTCCAAGCCCACTATGGTTGGGGATTACTTGCGTGGATGAAAATAAAGGGGTGAGTTTGGGGAAACTCAGTGTGTAAATTAACCCAACCAGAGCCCAAATCAGTTCAAGCTTTACTGGGCCTAAGCCCTATTCAGAAATTAGTGTTAACTGGGCCTTAGCCCATATCAATATTAATCTAGGCCATAGCCCCTTACAGTATCAGAGTATATTGGGCCTAGCCCATATCAGTATCAATCTGGGCCGTAGCCCTATTACAAGTCGAGATATATTGGGCCTTGCCCATATCAACACAGTTGGGCCCATTTCAATACAGTTGGCCCATAACAAAACAGTCTCATATGATTAACGTATGTTAACCCCATCCAACCCTGCACTTGCCTCCGTCCATCCCTACACTTCCTGTGGGGAATAAATCACCCACGCCATCCCTACACTTACAGTGTTAGCACCGGTTGCGGCACTAACTATAATCCGCAAAGAAAGTCGCTTATATCGAATATGTGGCACGACCACCGAACAGGTTCTTCCTCCATAACATAACCTGGATCCCATGCAATGTAGATATACATGTCATGGCATACAACAAAATGTAATCGAATATCATGCATTTCACCAAAAATTAACCCTAGGGGTATAATGGTCATTTTGCACCTTGGGGTAAAACGGTAATTTTCATACTTAGGGTAGTTTAATAAAATTTACTATTCTAGAGTTTACATACATATTCTAACCATTAACACATTAACAGAAGCACTTACCGAGCATTTTTACCGAATTGGGCCCGTTGGCCCACTAACCCGTTTTCGGCCCATTAAGCCCAAATATACCGAAGTGCAAAAAATTGCGCACTCTGCAATCATACTGCTTGCGATTACCAAAATTAACAACCAAACCACCTCACAAGCGCTCGCACACTCGCAAGTTCATAAATGCCGGCTTTTCGGCTTTTGCCGATCTAGTCTATGAGTGGGTGTTGTAATGACCCAAATTTTACGGTTATCGGGAAAGTGAATTTTCGGGTCTCCATTTCTAAAAAAATAGATTCGTAAATATTTATTAAAAATATTTACGAAGTCAATTGTATGGTTAATTAGACTTTAATTAAGTAAATTTAGCTTAATTAAGAGTAATTAGTGGAAATGATTAAATTGAATTAAGTGTGAAAGTTTAATTATAGAATAAAGAAAATTGAAGGGACTAAATAGGAAATAAGCCAAAAAGGGGTGACAAATGTATGGTTAAAGTAAGTTAAATGTGTACAAATATAAATGGTACACATGTATTATACATGTGTATTTACTTATTATATAAGTAAAATAATAATAATTAAAGTATATTATATTAATATTATTTTATATTAATTAATTAAATAAATAAAAGTTATGACAAGTGTAAGGTGATAAATTAATACATGTGTATTAATAAATATACACATGTATAAATAATAAATATTATAATAGTTTAATAATAAAATAAAGAAATGAAATAAATGAAATAAAAGAAATGAAAAGAAGAACAAAGAAACGAAACAGAGAAGAACAGGGGAGAAAGAAAGGAAAGAAAGAAAGAAAGGGAGAAAAGAAAATCAAGGTTTAGAAGCTTTAAACTTTAATAGGTATGTCAATTTAGCCATTTTTACTTAATTTTGATGTTTTAAAAGCTTTAGAACGAAATTAAGTTGATATTTTGAAAGTTATTAGATTTCTAAATATTGTTCATGTTGAGTAAAATGATGAATTAAGGGCTAAATTGATAGAAATTCAAGTTAGAAATGAAATAAGGATTGAATTGTAAAGTGATTCATAAGTTTTATGCTTTAAGGACTAAATTGAAAGAATTTTGAAATTATGGTTTTATGATGAAAAATAGATAATTATGTCTAAGTTTGGTTAAAAATTGAGTAGAAATAAAGTATGAATTAAGATAGAAAAGTAAGTGAATTTAGTTAGGATTAAATTGAAATTAAAAGTAGAAAATCAACATTTAGCACTAAGACTATTTTGGACAGCAGCAGTAGTCTAAGTTTGAAAAATCACCAAAAATTGTAGAAATTGAATTAGAGGATGAATAAAATATATAATTAAATCTTATTGAGTCTAGTTTCTTATAAAAGAAACGATTTAAGCAATTGAGTTGTAAATTATGAGATATAATGAATTGTGTGAGACAAGGTCAGAATGAATTCGGGTTCCCTATTCTGACTTTGGAAAATCACAAAAATTGGAGAAAAATAATTAGAGGGTTAAAGTTATATGTTTAGAATCCTTAATGAGTCTATTTTTAGGAGAAATCAACGGGAATATTATCCGAGTTCTGTACTGTGAGATAATTAATTTTTACTGAAGAAGGGTCAAAACTGTCAGACAGCAGAATAGGGGTGAATTTAAAGAATAAACTGTACTTAATGGCTAAACCAAAAATTCTGAAAATTTTACGGTAAGAAGATTTGTGAGTCTAGTTTCAGGAAAAATTAACGGATCTTAATTTAGAATTCTGTAACTCAAGATATAAATTAGTAATGTATTAATGATTATGAATTGTATTAATTTCAGTAGTCAATGTGGTACCAAAAATCTCGGCTAAGGAAGGACAAGACAAAGTCAACGGGAGTTAGCTCGAAAATTACGGTTTGTATTTCTATAATCCGAACTCAGTCATTATTGTTATATTTATATACATATGAAAATTGTTAGTGTTAGAATTATGATGTTTTACAATTGAAATGGATTGATTTTGGTATGTGATGAATTTATCAAATTTATATTGATTGAAATCATTTTGATTGAATTTATATTGATTGAAATATATATTATATATATGATTTATGTAAAAATTTGAATATTGAATGAATGTTATATTGAAAAATTATATTGATTGGAATATGAGGGAATTGATATGAATATATGAGATTTGTGATAATTGAATATTTGATATTGAAAAGTGAATTGAGTTGTATTGAATTATGAATTAATGTGAATAATTGAAATATATTTGTTGAATTGAATGAAAATGTATGAAATTATGAAAATGTGTGAATATATGTGATTATTAGAATGGTATATTGATGAAAGATTTATTAAATTGAGAAAGTGAATCAAATACCTATTAACGATGTCGGACTGTGATTGGATACAAATGGCATGCCATTGGATTTATGATATGATGAGGAGATTTGTAGTTCGGCCGAGAAGATGTTTCATTATTATATACTTGGTTTATCCAAGAGGCATTTAATGCCTTATTGGTGTGTTTGGGAGGATATGATATACGGTGTGTTATGGAGGATTTATAATATTCCGGTGTGTTTGGGTTGGATATTTTGGTGTGTTTGGGTTGGATATTCTGGTGTGTTTGGGAGGAATCCACGTATCTATCAGTCAGTCCGAGTCTTGTTAATAGGGGTAAATAAGTGAAAAGATAAATCGAGTGAATTTGATTGATTGGGCTATTGGAATGAAATGAGAAATTGAATTGAGAATTGAAATTGAGATATGAGATTGAAAACATGAACCAAAAAGGTTCATGAAATGAGTGAAGTTCAAATGGATGATGATTGATGTTAGAATGAATTAAAATAATATATTGTTAAGAAGTAAAGTGTGAATACAAATGAATTGTGAATATATTGTAAAGAATTTATACGGTAAGCAAATGAAAAGAATTGAGCAAATAAGTTGTTGTGTTTGTTATATGGCTTGTATAGAATTTTTATGGTAAGTAAATGAAACTTATCTATAAAATAAATAAATAAATAGTTGTATTTGTTATTGTAATTTTAAGTTTAATTGTTATATTATCAAGTGTTCGGATTATAGAAATACCATCGAGTGTATACTCAGCAGCATTGCACGGTTTGTTTCAGTGCGCGAGTTAAGTTAAGGCTAGATGTTGAATCAACATTCCGCACCGATCCCGAATTCAATGAGGTAAAGTATGTTGAGTATTGATAATGGCATGTACCTAGGATGTTTAATAGGAGTCATTTAAGTTGTAAAAGTATTGATGAAATAAGTAAATTATGGTTGACAACGGTATATAGTATGAATTTTGAAATATAAAAAAAAAAATTCGTATTGATTCTAAATTAGTTCCAAATTGAATTTATCATCCATATTGGACCGCGAGGGCCATTAAAGGGACAACATCTTAAAACTAGGATGAGTATGAATATTTATTTTAATTAATGACCAAATTAGACTCAGATCTTGAGTGGTAATGTTTCGTAACCCTGTTTCGACGACGGTATAGGGTTAGGGGACGTTACATTTAGTGGTATCAGAGCTAACCAGGTTTAGCCGATTCTAGGATTAAGTCAAGTACTGAAAAGATTCTGGAAGTACATGCCATGATTGAGTCGAAATTGAGTCGGGATCGGATGCTGATATATTTGTTTGGTACTGTTTTATAGTTGAAATGTTAGATGAACATATCGATGGCATTGATTATGAATTATATACTGGAGATGAATAGTTTGGTGAATTAAATGAAAACTGAATCGGTAATATTGAGTATTAACTCAATAAGTAATTAATTATTGATTGTTGACTGATGAAATAATAGAGAAATAGATAATATATAACTATTTAGAATTATAACTAATGCTGCACAGTGAATAAAAGAAATTGTATCTGCGACGACATCTACCCCTCCTGTTTCTCAATCGGTTCCCGAAGTACTTCAAGGTACGGAGTTTGTCTAAACGGGTAAGTCATCTGTTACTAATACTTCGTAAATATAGTGTGGATGAATTGAGAATTAAAGCTGAAAATGATTTTGAAAGAACTGAAATCTAGTTAGAGAATATTATCGGGATTGTAAATAAATTATTCTGTTCATCGATTAAATGTTAGAAAGGTATGATATTTCTGTTAAAAAGATTCAGCTTGCCAGCGGTGGAAAATATTGATTTCTGTTGTGATTCAGAAAGGGTTATTTGGAAATTTTCTGAGATAAGTTCTGAAAGATATATACATCAGTTGGAGATTTCTTATCAGAAATGTACAGAATTCTTGAAGCTTAAACAGGATCATATGATCGTAACTGTGTATGAAGGGAATTTGTTTGATTGAATAAGTATAGCAGAGGGTGTATTCCGATAGAAACCGTATGATACAAATGGTTTAAAGATGGTTTAAATGAAGACAGAAGCTGGACAATATAGAATAATGAATGGAATATGTGTTAGACATGATTCTTCTTATTATTATTTTAGTGATTGCTCGAGGAAAGTTGAAAAGATATTATTCAGAATTCAAGACCGAGTAACACAGCTATCAGAGGCAGATTACTCTATAACTCCGGAAATATGGGTGATAGTCGAAGTGTGATAAAGGACTTCACTGAAAAATCTGGAGTATGAACATCAGCCACGGCATATGTTAATCGTATAAAAGAAGATATTTCTCTGTCGGATGTCATTACAAAGATCCATTAAAGATTTGCTGTTGAGAGTTCGCTTGAATTTTTGGTTGAAGTATCAAATTTCCAGGTCAGTATTTATTGATTGATAGAATCTGTATAAACTATTTGATAATGATACTAAGGTACTGTTTTCTGATCGATTTGATATTATTATTGTTCGATGTGATTCTGAGAATGGAATGGTTAATTTTGCACGATGTTTGTGATAAATTATAAGCAGAATTATGTTGCAAGATCAAGATGATGAAATGTTTTGTTGAATCGAGAGAAGATTGAACTAAATGTCTATTGTGATATTGAACATGCCGCCACGGATATATGCGTAAAGGGTCATGGTATTTACCTTGCTTATGTATTGAATATTAAAGTATTCAAGTTAAGGTTTAAATCGATGACAATAGTGTGAGAGAATTACGATGTGTTTCGAGCGCTTGCTCGAACCATCGTTGATTGAAGAAGTTGAATATGCTATAGATTTTGTGAACTGAAATGATAGTGAAAAATATATTTGAAATCGAGGTTTTCTAAAACTAGTCAGTTATTACAGAAAGATGTGGAATTGGAATGATCTGATAGACGTTAGCAAGGTTACGATTAGTTGAAAGCTCGATTAATCAAAGCATTTGTTCTGTTTAGTTTGAAATCCAAATCAAGAAACTTGTGATTTACAGGATAGCGGTGTTTTGATGCAAGAAAAAACTAATAAATTATATTTTGGAAAGTTAGAATTACATGAGAAGAATTATTTGATACTTGATTTAGAAATGATAGTTATTGTTCTTGCATTAAAAGATCAAGAAATGATAATTGATTATCATCCGAAAAAGGTAAATGAAGGTATGTATATTTAGAATTGAAAGTTCTGCTTTGTGTTATAAGCTATGGACATCCGACTGTTATTACTTGATGGTGGCTCAAGTGTAGTTGAGATAAAAGTTAAACTGACTTGTTTACAATAGGTCTGCAAAGCTCAAAAATGTGATAACGAGTTATCGGTTAAATGGGTATAGTATACAAATGACCTTTGATTAAATGTTTCAGATTGAATCTAATGATTGCTGTTATGTAGAGATAGAAGTCATACCAAAGAATTGAGAAACTTATACAGAAGATTTTTGTATAAAATTTATAGTAGTAACATGTCTATGCATTTTGGAAGAAATAAGTTGTACTGTGATTCGAAGCAGATGTGGTGATGACTTGGAATGAAAAGCGGTAGTTTGAACTTGTATATAAATGTTTATATCAAATACTGATACCTTGAAAGCTATAAACTAATAATGATAATAGAATGGAAATGGAATAGAATTTATATGGGTTTGGATTGAAATCATCTCTATCTGCGAAAAGAAAGATGATATTTGAATGATCATTAAAGGTATGGTGAAGTCTGCATATTTTGTTCTGGTATGAATAAATTTCTTACTTAATAACTGTCTGAAATATGGGTTTTTGAGATCGTCAGATTCATGGTATGGTAATTTTTATTATTATTTCTGATTGAAATACATGGTTTATATCCTGACTCTAGAACAAATATAAGAAGTTTGAGGTATGTAATAATAGTTTACGGCACTACATGAAGCTCTATATGATTAAAATGTAAAACTTCACAGTATCTGATTGAATATGGTGAGAAAATAAAAATACAAGGTGTTTTTGATTTGTGAAATTGAATAAGAGTGGAAGAGATTGAAAAGATAGGTTGGATTCTCGCTCGCTTGGGTACACAAAATTATAGAAAAAGTTAGTCGGTAATGAATTGATTGGTTTCACCTCTGAAGCTACACAAAATTTGTGATGCGCAGAAAATGTAGGTCAAATCTCTTATATGTTAGCTTGACAAGGGATATTGAAATTTAAATTAATTCATTGTACGAAGAAGGAGAACCGATTGAGATACTAGATTGCAATGTGAAGTTACAATACGATGAAGCAATATGGGAACCGAAAGAAACAGCAGAGACTTTTATACCCCTACCTCTTTTCGTGTAAATTTTGAGGACGAAATTTATTAAAGGGGGAGAAATTAAATGACCCAAATTTTACTTTATCGGAAAGTGAATTTTGGTCTCTCCATTTCTAAAAAATAGATTCGTAAATATTTATTAAAAATATTTACTGAAGTCAATTGTATGGTTAATTAGACTTTAATTAAGTAAATTTAGCTTAATTAAGAGTAATTAGTGGAAATGATTAAATTGAATTAAGTGTGAAAGTTTAATTATAGAATAAAGAAAATTGAAGGGACTAAATAGGAAATAAGCCAAAAGGGTGACAAATGTATGGTTAAAGTAAGTTAAATGTGTACAAATATAAATGGTACACATGTATTATACATGTGTATTTACTTATTATATAAGTAAAATAATAATAATTAAAGTATATTATATTAATATTATTTTATATTAATTAATTAAATAAATAAAAGTTATGACAAGTGTAAGGTGATAAATTAATACATGTGTATTAATAAATATACACATGTATAAATAATAAATATTATAATAGTTTAATAATAAAATAAAGAAATGAAATAAATGAAATAAAAGAAATGAAAAGAAGAACAAAGAAACGAAACAGAGAAGAACAGGGGAGAAAGAAAGGAAAGAAAGAAAGAAAGGGAGAAAAGAGAAAATCAAGGTTTTGAAGCTTTAAACTTTAATAGGTATGTCAATTTAGCCATTTTTACTTAATTTTGATGTTTTAAAAGCTTTAGAACGAAATTAAGTTGATATTTTGAAAGTTATTAGATTTCTAAATATTGTTCATGTTGAGTAAAATGATGAATTAAGGGCTAAATTGATAGAAATTCAAGTTAGAAATGAAATAAGGATTGAATTGTAAAGTGATTCATAAGTTTTATGCTTTAAGGACTAAATTGAAAGAATTTTGAAATTATGGTTTTATGATGAAAAATAGATAATTATGTCTAAGTTTGGTTAAAAATTGAGTAGAAATAAAGTATGAATTAAGATAGAAAAGTAAGTGAATTTAGTTAGGATTAAATTGAAATTAAAAGTAGAAAATCAACATTTAGCACTAAGACTATTTTGGACAGCAGCAGTAGTCTAAGTTTGAAAAATCACCAAAAATTGTAGAAATTGAATTAGAGGATGAATAAAATATATAATTAAATCTTATTGAGTCTAGTTTCTTATAAAAGAAACGATTTAAGCAATTGAGTTGTAAATTATGAGATATAATGAATTGTGTGAGACAAGGTCAGAATGAATTCGGGTTCCCCTATTCTGACTTTGGAAAATCACAAAAATTGGAGAAAAATAATTAGAGGTTAAAGTTATATGTTTAGAATCCTTAATGAGTCTATTTTTAGGAGAAATCAACGGGAATATTATCCGAGTTCTGTACTGTGAGATAATTAATTTTTACTGAAGAAGGGTCAAAACTGTCAGACAGCAGAATAGGGGTGAATTTAAAGAATAAACTGTACTTAATGGCTAAACCAAAAATTCTGAAAATTTTACGGTAAGAAGATTTGTGAGTCTAGTTTCAGGAAAAATTAACGGATCTTAATTTAGAATTCTGTAACTCAAGATATAAATTAGTAATGTATTAATGATTATGAATTGTATTAATTTCGTAGTCAATGTGGTACCAAAAATCTCGGCTAAGGAAGGACAAGACAAAGTCAACGGGAGTTAGCTCGAAAATTACGGTTTGTATTTCTATAATCCGAACTCAGTCATTATTGTTATATTTATATACATATGAAAATTGTTAGTGTTAGAATTATGATGTTTTACAATTGAAATGGATTGATTTTGGTATGTGATGAATTTATCAAATTTATATTGATTGAAATCATTTTGATTGAATTTATATTGATTGAAATATATATTATATATATGATTTATGTAAAAATTTGAATATTGAATGAATGTTATATTGAAAAATTATATTGATTGGAATATGAGGGAATTGATATGAATATATGAGATTTGTGATAATTGAATATTTGATATTGAAAAGTGAATTGAGTTGTATTGAATTATGAATTAATGTGAATAATTGAAATATATTTGTTGAATTGAATGAAAATGTATGAAATTATGAAAATGTGTGAATATATGTGATTATTAGAATGGTATATTGATGAAAGATTTATTAAATTGAGAAAGTGAATCAAATACCCTATTAATGATGATCGGACCAGATTGGATACAAATGGCATGCCATTGGATTTATGATATGATGAGGAGATTTGTAGTTCGGCCGAGAAGATGTTTCTCATTATTATATACTTGGTTTATCCGAAGAGGCATTTAATGCCTTATTGGTGTGTTTGGGAGGATATGATATCTTGGTGTGTTATGGAGGATTTATAATATTCCGGTGTGTTTGGGTTGGATATTTTGGTGTGTTTGGGTTGGATATTCTGTGTGTGTTTGGGAGGAATCCACGTATCTATCGTGAGTCCGAGTCTTGTTAATAGGGGTAAATAAGTGAAAAGATAAATCGAGTGAATTTGATTGATTGGGCTATTGGAATGAAATGAGAAATTGAATTGAGAATTGAAATTGAGATATGAGATTGAAAACATGAACCAAAAGGTTCATGAAATGAGTGAAGTTCAAATGGATGATGATTGATGTTAGAATGAATTAAAATAATATATTGTTAAGAAGTAAAGTGTGAATACAAATGAATTGTGAATATATTGTAAAGAATTTATACGGTAAGCAAATGAAAAGAATTGAGCAAATAAGTTGTTGTGTTTGTTATATGGCTTGTATAGAATTTTTATGGTAAGTAAATGAAACTTATCTATAAAATAAATAAATAAATAGTTGTATTTGTTATTGTAATTTTAAGTTTAATTGTTATATTATCAAGTGTTCGGATTATAGAAATACCATCTTTGAGTGTATACTCGCCGTGTGACGGTTTGTTTCCGCATGCGCAGTTAAGTTAAGGCTAGATCATTGAATCGAAGATTCCGCATCCGATCCCGAATTCAATGAGGTAAAGTATGTTGAGTATTGATAATGGCATGTACCTAGGATGTTTAATAGGAGTCATTTAAGTTGTAAAAGTATTGATGAAATAAGTAAATTATGGTTGACAACGGTATATAGTATGAATTTTGAAATATAAAAAAAAATTCGTATTGATTCTAAATTAGTTCCAAATTGAATTTATCATCCATATTGGACCGCGAGGGCCCATTAAAGGGACAACATCTTAAAACTAGGATGAGTATGAATATTTATTTTAATTAATGACTGAAATTAGACTGTACTGACTGGTAATGTTTCGTAACCCTGTTTCGACGACGGTATAGGGTTAGGGGACGTTACAGGTGTCGTTCTGATTTGCTTCGTGACGATCATCCTCATGAGATCCCTTACGATGTCCTACAATGGATTTCCACAATTCTTAGATTGCAAACCACAACAACTAATCCCAATATTCACTTACCCATATTCGAACCATGTCCCTAAAAGCCTTTAAAATCTTACCTTTTTGCCGAAAACCAATGGCTAGATCCAAATCTGATTGCTCCAAAGATCCAAGCCTTCAATCCAACAATCAAGAAGACACTAATCATCAAAAGAATTCATCGGTTAAAGACCCTTAAGGCCCTATGCCCAAATCGACAGCCTCCCTAGATTTTAGGGACTTCGGCTTTTTCTAACTCGTAAAATAAAGCTAGATCTGAAGTGATGAGCACTTACCACTTATTCTTCTTTGATTCCTATGCAGATCTGATGTAGATTTATCCTCTAAATGATGGTAGAACTCGAATCCAAGAGATCTGAAGTTTCGACTATAAGCCCCTAAATCTATAGTATTTCGGCTTTTTAAGTAATGAAGAAGATGATGATTTGAGGCTATAACCTTGAAGTAATATTGCCGACTGATATTAAGGGTTTAGAGAAGATGAATGTTGATAAAAAAGAACAAAAATACTGAAGGATTTGGCTTTGGAGAAATCGGCACAAGTAGTGAGTTTTCAAGATTTCGGCTTTTTAATAGCGATTGGTAATGAAGGTTTAATGGAGGATGGGATCCGCAGAGGAGGTGAATAAGATGGTTAGAAGGTTTCGACTAGAAGGAGAAGCATAAAGGAAGGGAAAACATGGAGGACAAGAGAGGAAGAAAATTCGGCACAATGAGAAAAAGACTTGTGTTTTCAGCTTTTGTGAGAATTCAGAAAAGATGAAAGAAAGCTTTCAGGTGGCTAACCCTAATTCTCTAGGACAGAAAAAGAAAAGAACCTAACCCTAATAACAACTAAAGCAATCGGCCCATCCTCCCTAAGGCCCTTGCCGAAATTCACTTGAGTGATCACATGCCCAGTCTTGCCCAATTTATTTATACGGCCTACTGCCCAGATTCTCTCTATGAAGCAAAAATTAAAACAATTTTTTTCCTAGATTTTAAACACCAAAACAACAATACTTTTATAAATATATATATATATATTTTTTCCTATCTAATAATAATAAAAATAATAAAAATAAAAATTTTATAAATATATCTAATAATAAAAATTTCAACTATCAATAATACAATAATAATAATTTTCATAAAAAAATTTCAAACATACATACAGTAATATTTTTCTAATAATAATAATTTTATCCCATAATACTAATTAAAATTTCATAAAAATTTAAAATATCCGTAATAATAAATATAGTAAAAATTTTCTAGTGGTAATTTAATTCAAAATTTTTTTCTTAAACGATAATATTTAAAACTTCTTAATTATTCAGGTTTTCTTCTATCCGAATCCCAAACTCAAAACCCAATACTTCCAGGCCCAAAAATCGAGGCGTTACATAAGCCATTTGAACACTTACCATTCATTTCCTTTTCATGCCTATTGAACCACTTAGAATAATATTGGATACACGGGAAGGCTCACATAAAGTGTGCTAATCATATGGTCGAAACCATTCATTTTCCTTTTCCTTTACATCGTTGCTCACTCGAGCCATAAAATGGGTTTGCTCAAACAAGTTGACGGTCGAAATATAAGCTACACGATGCCGCTCACACAAGTTGACAAGCATCCATAACAAATGCAGGACCTCAGCCATCGGTAGGATATTCAAGACCAGCACCCGAAACATGGTAACCCCAATGACATGTCATTTGTATCCTATATATTCCTAAAGTTCACATAGGGCTCGAGAATCATCAATTCATCATAGCATTGATATATTTATACATATTGGTTCTTTTACATCAAAACAATATAATAATTATTCAATCAAAGCAACATTAAAACAACTATAGTTCATACGAACTTACCTGACTAAATTGCGGGAATGATTAAGTACAGGGGTTATTTGGTAATTTTCTCTTCTCCTTGATTTCCACTCTTTCTTAATCTAAATTAACAATTTCATTCCATTCATTAATTTAGATAGAAAAAACCAATTCATTGTATGCAATTTAGTCCTTTTGAAAATTTTATAAAATTGCCCCAAATATTTTACTTTTATTCAATTTAGTCTCTAAGCCTAAAACATGCATATTAACCATTTTTACTCAAATTTGAGCTTACGAATTTATTGGAACCTTACTATAGCCCATATTTGATGTTATTACACATTAAGTCCTTGTACTTTTACTATTTCAACAATTTAGTCCCTAATCGGTAAATTCATCAAAAATCACTTAACAAAATACTTATAAATAATAACTAATACTTTAAATTCATCATTTTATATCTAGAATAAAAAAGATTCATTAATGGAATAATTCAAAATCTTTAACAGTTTCGAAAACGAAGGTACAGGCTAGCTAGATCAAGCTGCAACGATCTCAAAAACATAAAAACTACAAGAAATGAATTAAGAAATCATATCATGCATGAATTAAGAAATCATATCATGCATGAGTAGCTAAGAATGTCCGAAAGCTTAAAGAAAACTCCCATAGAGCATTGGGTTCCAAAATAGAAGAAAGATGATGCTTATGTTTCTTTATTTTTTTCTTTATCTTTTCATAAATATTATAACATATAAAACACATATAAAATTAAAAGGAATTAAAGCTTTAACCGTCCACCAACTTAAGAATGGGTAGTTTATCCATTAAGGCCATCCAATTATGTTTCTTTAATCAATTAACAACTTTAAACCATAGCGATTGACTTTTTCAACTATTATGATTTAGTCCTTTTTGCTTAATTAACTATCTAAACATTAAAATTTCTTAATGAAACTTTAATACAACCTTAATAACACTTCGTAAATATTTATAAAAATATTTACGGTTCGGTTTATAGAAACGAGGTCCAGATACCTCATTTTCTAAAACCGTTTGACTTTAGGGTCATACCACTTGAACCTAATTATTCTTCTATTTAACTCAAATCATTAAATCAAAATTTATCAATACATCATATATTATTCATAAATATTATTATCACACGTCGGATTTGTGGCCCCGAAACCACTGTTCTGACACTTCAGAGAAATGGGTTGTTACAACTATTATTTTAGAGTTTGCCAAGGAGGTTATTCTTTTTTAGTTCGCCACAAAGGCTATTCTTTCATAGTTCGCCACAAAGGTTATTCTTTCATGTCATGTTTACGATATGGATTTGCTTAAATTCATGTTGCGTGAGGTTCGCCCATTATCATCTTAGGACACGCAGAAAACCCCGTTAGGTAATCACCATCCTTTAGTTCCTTTTAGAGGTTGTCATGGTCATGGCTTAATATACATGTAAGGTTACCAATCCAGGCTAAACCTTTAAAACGATAACAAATTACCAGTCCAAGCTAAATCTGTGTCACATGTATCTTCGAGTTCACAACAAATGTTGGAGCTTGATTATGAAATAAACTCACCTTATAGACATTTCATGCACTAAAACAAACTAAGCACAATATTCCTAATTCACTATTAACAACCAACATCATACACATCTCATAACATACAATCTAGACATTTGATACAACCATACTTCATATCACATTACTCATACTTGTACTCATCAGATTCTATATTAGATATACATACTATCCTCAACAAACATTCACACAATCATAGATATCCTTTAATAATCCCTTATATAGCCATATACAAAACATACTAAAACTTTCAAGATATCAAATCACCTTTCAACCAATTCCCTATAGATCTTCTGATATCAACAGTACACCTGCAAAAGTCATCATAGAGACTCACTCAATTTTTACCTACTGCGGTTCAAAACTCTAGATCCAGACTTCCATCATGAAATCAGCAGCAACCATTGATAAAAAACATAGAAACCCATCAAGATATATTCACATACCTTTTTACCATCATCCCTAACATTTGAAGTCCCCAAAGCAAAGCCTTATATCTTATCTTACTATTCTTCCAGTTCTAACAGGCTTACTTTTTAGAACTCAATATGCAAAGTCATATTGCTTACCCAGACATGAAGTATCTCTTCATAACTACCCAGAATTGCAACTTCCAACTTAAAAAAAGAAAGAAATGCTTGTAGTTTCTTAAGAATTATAGTAGCACTTTAGAAAAAAATGAAGAAGAAAACTTCCCACTTACTCAACCTCAGTACATATATATACAACCTAAACCCTTATTGGAACTTGACACGTGTTATATTTTTTCAAAATTGTCCTTGCTAATGGTTTACAGCTACAAAGAAAACATAAATGAGAGTCCAATATGACCAATATCCTGTTACTCTAACTAAATTAATCTTGACTACAATACTTACAATGTAATTAGCATAGTAGCTCAACCAACTTGGCGTGAACTTAAACCATCATTACCTTTTTACTTGGTTGACATCTTATTCCAAATAACATAGTAATCCAACAAAAAGCCATCACAAACTTACACATAACTATAATTCACCCATCTTATACGCCAAAAGAAATATTTGCGCAGATATTACTTTATCAATAGACCATTTTTAAGACTTCGCACCATAACCTTGAATTTGCCAAAACTGGTGTGTTACAAATATACTTGTTTCATTAACATTCCATGTAAAACTTGTACATTCTACCATCCGGGTTAACCTGACAGTGATTACTTACACTATCTGTATATTCTACCATCCTAGGTCGACAATGATAGTTTTCACTATTTGTATATACTACCATCCCAGGTGACCTGACAATAATGGTTTTCACTATTTACGTATCTACCATTCTGGGTGGCTCGTCAACGATAGTTTCACTATTTGCATATTCTACCATCCCTAATAGCCCGAAAATGATGATTTTAGCTATTTGCATATTCCACCATCCCAGGTGACCCGACAACGATGGTTTTCACTATTTACATATTCTACCATCCTGGGTGGCCTGACAATGATGGTTTTCACTATTTGCATATTCTACCATCCCGGGTACCTGACAACGATGGTTTTCAATCACTATATTGAGGACTCTATGGCATGCCAACTAAACTCGACTCTGCCCTAAATAGTTAGTAGGGTAATTACCAAATCAATACACATAATAATCACACATCATAGTTTATATCAAGCTTATTTATAATATATTCAATTTAATCTAATTCTGAACATTTAATGCCATCATGTATAAATCGAGTCAAGAAGAAATAATACATTTACCTCAATAGATAGATTTAAAACAATCACATATATGTATACATGCATATGTATATGTATTTATGTATTTATGTATTGAACTCAAATTATAAAAGTACAAATCAAAGCTTTTGCCACTCGTCTACGACACTAGCTTTTCTTTTATGTGGAGACCGCCCAATGTCGTCTTTAGCTATGTTTGGTAATTCAATCATAAAGAAATGTCAATTTCCATCCAATTCACATTCAAATACATAGTAAAACATATTTTACATTTTATTCAATTTAGTCCCTATATTCGAGAGACTCGTATTTTTTAATATCTAGCATTGGATCCAATTTTGATTCCAAATTCTTTTATTAGGGGCCCTATACTTTTAATAGACAACATAATCTCATGAAATTTTTAATTTATTCAATTTAGTCCTTAATGTTACAAAATTATCTAACAAGCTTAACTTAGTTTCCAATTTAGTCTTTAACATAATCTAAGTTCACTATTTTGTGATCTTTTCAATTTCAAGCCTAATTCATCAATTTTTCTCTAGTAGTAACTTGTCAAACATCTAAAAATTTATTAAATTAACACATGGGCTAGCTAAATCAAGCTCCTATTATCAAGAATCTATAAAAATTTGAAGAAAAAAACTTGATTACCTTAGTTAATTTGGGACAAAAATGAAGATGAAGGCTTGGAGAAATTTCTTCTTTCTTTTTAACTTAGGACGACAAAGTAAGATGGAAAAGATGAAAATGTTTTCATCTTCCACTGGAGTTTGCTATTTATACTAGTATTACTAGTTTAATTAAGCTACCTCAAGTTAATTATGATTAATTTACAAAACTAATATATATTTATCCATAATTGTAATTACAGAAACTTAGTGGATGTCATCATCAATTCCTACAATTGCATAAGAAATAATGGTTTAATAACTATTTTGGTCCTTTGCATAATTACTAACTAGGTCCTCAAGTATTTTATAAATTAAAATTTAATAAAAATTAGATTTTTACAATTTAGTCCTTGAGTTTTAATTAACGGTCTTCTCAGTTAAATTACTTAACTGATATTCAATATATTTTCATGATAGCTCCATAAATATTTTCATTTTACCTTTATGGACTCAATTCACTGAAATGAGGTTCTGATTTTTTGAAACCACTTAAAATCAAGTCATTATATTAATATTCTCAAGGACACCTTCAATATTTTGTGTAACACCCTAAACCCGGCCCAGACGTTATGGCCGAATTCAGCATGCCACATGAGAAAAGTTGCGATTTGTTTCATTAAAAATCTCTTTCTTAGTGTTTTAAAACGTTGATGTGATACGTTTAAGTGAATGGAAGTCGTGCACCGTAGGAAGCCGAGAAAAGAGGAGGTGAGTCCATTGGATCGCTTAAATACCAAGCTCTTCCCTGATCCAATCCTAGACATGCACACATCCATTGCCACACTTAAAGCATGTTGTGTGTTTACAAAAATAAATCATGTTTAAGTCTGGTTTAGATGTTTATTTACTTTGAAAACATTTATAATTGCGGAAGCTTAACACGTCACCGAGATATTTTGAAAACATATAGTCTTTATAAAACGCGCCTCTAGTGCTAACTAGTTCAATAATCCATAATTAAAATAATTTAATGAGCGGCCTTATTACAACCTTGAAACATAACGAAAATAATTAAAATAAAAGAAGTGTGATCTATTCGAAAAACCTGAATTGTTCTTCATGGCCACTCAATCCCTCCCCCAGGCTCCAAGTCCACCAATTAGGGCTCACCCGCAAGGATGGAAAGAAAAGGGTGAGTTTTGGGGAAAACTCGGTGTATACTGAAAACCCATCCAAAGCCCAAATCAGCTCGAGCCCATTGGGCCTAAGCCCTACTGAATATAACGATTACACGGTGGGACCAAGCCCTGCTCGAAATGCAATAACAAGGCCTTAGCCCTTTTTCGAATGAGTGTGGCCCATCGGCCCAATTCGATGAATGCATGTAACAAGAATAACAATGAATGCAATCCCGTTTGGGGAGACTACTCAACCCACCAACCGCTACACTTCCCCGTACCAGCCCTACACTCCATGTGGGGAATATCTCAACCCACCCAACCCTACACTCCACAGTTGCAGCATTGCTGCTCAGTTATCAGTAAAGTGAGGCAAAGCCTCTATCAGTATGGTGAGGCAAAACCTCCAGTACGTGGATGAACCACTTTAAGCACTTCCTCCGTCAATATCCCAAACCCATGCAACATATATATAAATATAAGAACATATCATACAAATACAGTATCAATCAATCATGCATTTAGGTCATTTTAAACCCTAGGGGTATATCGGTAATTTTTGCTATTTAGGGGTAAATTCGTAAACTTACACATCTATATAAGTTATTTCAATAACATTTACAGTTAAAGGTAATTTCAAGTCTACCAACTAACTAACAGGCTGATTTGCCCATCTCTTACCCATACTGGTCCGTAAGCCCATTGGGCCCAGTTTTGGCCCATCGAGGCCCACTTACCGATGTTCACGTTTTTCGCACGAGGCCAACTTACCACTTTGCGATGTCGAGTCTAACCATTAGTCCATGACTTGAGAACATTCGCATACTCACAAGTCCATAAAATACCATGTTTTCGATTTTTCGGCTTTTGCCGATTTGAACAAAGAAAGGGTGTTCAGTACACACCTGTTTGCAACGACTGCTACCGAGATCCCTTACGATGCCCTACAATCGTTTAGCACAGTTTTTATTTACAACCTTCCATTACTAACCCTCAAAAATTGCTTAACCAAAAATCGAGCTATATCCCTAGAAAGCCTTTAAATCTTACCTTCCTGCCAAAACCAATAGCTTGCACCAATCCGATTGCTCCAATGATTTACGCCTTTGATCCAACGCTTAAGAAGACTCTAATCACCGAAAGAAAACGTTAACAACAACTCCTAGAGCCTTATGCTCAAATCGACAGCCTCCCTATTTTTAGGGATTTCGGCTTTTCCTAACATCGTATAATAAAACCATGTCTGAGATGAAAGCACTTACCCACTTACCCCTCTTTGATTTCTACGTAATCTGATGCAGATTTAACTTCTAAACAGTGGCAGAGTCGAACCCACGAGTCTTTTGAAGATTCGGCTATAAGCCCCCACACCAATGATATTTTCGGCTTTTGGGTGATGAAGAAAATAATGCTGTATGACGATGCCCTTGAAGTAGAATTGCCGTTAGGTATTTAGAATTAAGAAAAGCTGATTGTAGATTAAATAACACAAAAGAACAGAAGAAAACTCGACTTGAAGAAATCGGCACAAGCAATGATCACGAGATTTCGGCTTTTTGTGTTTTCGGCAAAGCGTGATCAACAACAGGCTTGGGAATAGTTTTGGAAAAGAAAGTGGAGAAACAGAATAGTAGAGAGAGAGAGTTTCAATTAGGAATGCAAAAAGAAAGAAAAAGAAAATCTTCTGTAGAGACCGAGTAGAAGAAAACGACATCAAAAAAACCCTAAGTGCCGAATATATCACCTAAACCCCTTTGCCGAATTTTCCTCTTCACTTCCCTAGATTCGGCCAACTCTAGTCTCTCACCCAATCCCTTAAATCTCTCCCCTTATCACTCCTTAATTCAAGCATTTGAACTGATCGACACTCCTCGCGTAATCCCTTGGACTCCAACACTTACCCTTTCTCGCACCTAAAAATAATTGCACCTATTTGCCAAAGATGGGGATCGATCCCATGCCTTCCCCAATGCTCCACACGCCACATTTTTAGGAGCTTAGTGGCGTCACCCTTGCCACTTTACTACAGCTCTTTTTGTGATGCAGATTACCCATCACCCTATATAAGGGCCGCCAGCGTAACCCCCTAACTCTTAAATCCAAAACTTCAAAAATCCAACCGGATTTGGCCACGCATGGGCCTTCCATAAGCCCATTTCCATACTTAGAATATTAATTTCTCATTCAAATACAAAAATTTTAAAACTTAACCAAAATATTGAAACCCACAAATAAATCCGAAAATCGGGATGTTACATTTTGGTTATCAACATGAAGAACAAAGTTAAAGGAAATTGAAGCAAGGTTTAAAGATCTTATTATAGGTTATTATCCTATGCTCTTTTTGATACAATGCCTAAAACTACCCATAGCCCCTCCCTAACCCTTAAATAGGAGGATAATGCATTTTAGCGCACTCAGATCCACGTTCTCCTACATTAGCAACATTGCTGATACCAATCAAGCTAAGACTCAATCGACAACACTTCATTATTAAGTAAAGTTATATATCCTTAGAAAATAATTTTTTTCTTTCACTTATAGAAATTTCAAATTAAGATATTTTAAAATATACTATTTTAAAATATTAGTATTTGTAATTTTTTTTATTTGAAAAAATTCTTTTTAGAAAAAAATTAAATTATTAAAATTTTATGAGTTAAAAAAGTAAAATAACAATAATTATATTAAAAATAAATAATATTGTTAAGGTTTTCTCTTGTTCTCCCTCTCTTCGGAGGAACTTTTTCATATTTATAAGGCACAGTCCCCTAAAATGACGTGTTAGGGGACCGTTAGGTGCCAAGCGCATGAAACATTCACCCCCTAGCTCGACACGTACTCTGAAACGTGTCTCTCCCCGCGAGGTGGTGAGATGATCACTGTAACACCCTTAACTCGTCTCCATTACCAAATTAGGGTTACGGGATATTACGATAGTTAACAAGTCCGATAATATCTTAAAACAATTCAAATGTCAATTTAGACATCATAGATCAACATTCAATCATTATTCACAGCATATAAGCATAAACAAAACTTAAATTGGGCTTACGGAACATAAAAATTAGTTTAGAAACAAGTCATTTACATATACATTTCGTTTAAATCATTATTCATAGCATATAAGAGTAAACGAAACTTAAATAACGTCTTTCAGCTATGACCTTATTCGTTTGAATCGTGATTAACCTGCCCATATCCATTTCATATTATATATCATTCAATTCACACATACTCATTTACCATGCTTCACAAATCAATTCAACATTTCCAATTTTATGACTTACCTCAATCATGATAACTATAGTATATATACACAAACACACATATAATTGAATTCAAATAATTAAAAATATAATAAACCTAATACAAACTTACCTAAACCGATTCTGCAATAAAAACAACCCCAACATCTAATCAACAATTTTTCCTTTCCCGCGTTTATCAATTGACTAATACGTTTCTTGATCTAAATATATTAATTTTATTCAACTAATCGATTCAAATATCATAAAATACTTAAATTCACATATTTTCTCTTTATCAACGTTTTACATTTTTACCCTAATTTTTTACCTTTTATTCAATTTAGTCCCTAAACCCAAAAATTTTAAATTGAACATATTTAATCCCAAACCATACTAGAATAATTTCATATACTCCTTGTACATCCAATATTTAACACATTTTCACAATAATTTCATACAATTTTACTATTTTAACAAGTTCCTAAATACAAAATTAACAAAATTTACTTAATCAAATAGTCCTTAAACATTTTATAGCTTCCAAATCCAAAAATTTCTATCAAAAAACCCTGAGATTCATCAATGGAAAGTTTTAAAATCTTTAACAATTTTGAAATCAGTGATATAAATTAACTAGACTTAGTTGCAACGATCTCAAAATTATAAAAAATACTAAAAAAAGGAGGCTTGAATTTCATACCATGCAAGGAAATTTAAAGCCTGGTTGATTCTTCCCTCAAGCTTCAATGGTGGTTTCGGTTAAAGAAAAATAAAATGATGAAGATGATGACTAATTACCTTTTGTTTTTTTAATCGTTTAATAATATTATAACATATAATTCTTTTAAATTAAAACATTTTAAACATATAATTATTTTCACCCATTAATCGTCCACACTAACTAAATAAGGTCTAATGGCATTTTAAAACCTTCATTTAATACTTTTATAACCATTTAATATAAATAAACTTATAGCGATTAATTTTTACAGTCTTTACGATTTGGTTCATTTTACTAAATTAATTATCTAAATGTTAAAATTTTTGGACCAAACTTTAATACACCTATATAATCACTCTGTAAATATTTAATAAAAATATTTACGGGCTCGATTAATAGAAACGAGGTATTGATATTTCGCTTTCCAAAACCATTTGACTTTAAGGACAAACCATTTGAACTTAACTATTCATTCAAATAACACAAATTGTCAAATTAAAATTTACTATAATATTTTGTTTGACTCGTAAATATTAAGTAATAATATTTACGGACTCACTCATCGGATTTGTGACCTCGAAACCACTGTTTTCGACACCACTAAAAAATGGGTTGTTACAATCACACTTTGCGTGATGTTTGTGATGGGTGGCTTGTGACCTTGCAAGGTTGTGAGGCAAGATGATGACGGCGAAATGGTTAAATGGTAATGCCTTGGTGAGGACATCTTCACAAGATGGTGAGGCACTTCGATGGCTTAAGAGTCAGGCTCACGAGATAGTGCGAGGTGGCAAAGATTACCTTGCAAAGTGAGAAGGCAATGGCTGGCTTGCGAGGGCTCGTGAAGTGGCAATGGACATGAAATGGGCCTCGCAAAGTGGTGATAGACTTGTGAGATGGCAAGGCACCATAGCTGGCTCGCGAGATGGGTCGTGCTTCTCGGTTCATTTGTTCGAGTCGAATTTTAAGTTTCTCAAATATTCTATAACAAATATATATATATATATATATAAAAGGAATGTGAAAATCATTGTATTCATGAAGATATATAAGTTTTTAAATAAATATAAATAAATACCTTGAAGTTTAACTTTTTTTTTTTTATTTTGTGGTAAGGGATATAAATAAATTAAAATTTTAACAAAATTTGAAAAATAGGACCTTTTTTGAAATTTTTTTTATAATTTTTATTCAAATAAGTTAATTTATTTTTGGAAAATTTAAAACATTAATAAAATGAAATCTCTTGTCTAAATTTCTCTTCTAAATAGAACTTTTTTTCTTTTTAAAGTTTTTTTAAGGTGTAATAATTTATTTGGCCTCTAATTTGATGGAAAAAAAATTAATGTAGCCATTCATTTAAAATTTCACATTTTTTAGTTCTTAAACTTGTGTTTTAGTCAAATTACTCCAATATGGTTGGAAAAGTTAACATTTTTCAACTTTATTGATGTGACATACACATAGATTGTCATGTGGATAGCATATAAGTATTTAATTGACTTATTAAAATTTTTAAAAATTAAAAACATTATTTTAAAATTTAAAAATCATTAAAATTATTTAAAAAGTATAAAAAATTTAATTTTTAAAAAAAGTAATTAAATGTTGACATGTCATACATGTGGCAATCCATATGTATACCACATCAACAAAGTTAGTAAAAGTTAACTTTTCCATCCATTTAGAGGTGAGTTGACAAAAAATGCAAGTTTAATGGCTAAAAGAGTTGAAAAATTAAATTAAGAGCCAAAATAAACTTTTTTGTAAAGTTGAAAGATCAAAAAAGACATTATACATTTTTTTAATGATAAAGTGTGAACATTTATTAATTATCATGATATTTATACTTTATTTAAATTCTTAACTATGTTACTATCATGAGTTAATTAGACACCAACTCAATTGAAAATTAACCAAAATATCCTTTAAAAGTAACAAATATTATTAAATTATTTTCATTTTTATATAAATCCTTATAAAAACAATTTAAACTTATAATAAATATACCAATGATGGACTTCAACCTAGAATATTAAGATCTTCAATGTTTCAATTTTGCTATTCCAACCAATAATTAATTTAGTTTTTATATAATTTTTTTATAAATATATTTATATTAATATTTTTCAGGTTAATATAATTTAATAGAACTATATTTATGATGTAGATATGCATCAGATATAAATTTTATCAAAGTAGAAGTTTCCTCGTAAACACGTCGCACCAGGCTATGGTAGAAAAGTCCAATAACTTAGATCACATAGACCCCTAGTCAATACGATATTGGAAAACATTACCCTATAAATATCTCCACTGCCTCAATCCCTCTGCTCACATCAAACTTCCCTCTCATCCTTTGGAAATGGAGTCCTTAGCTATGGGAAAAAAGCTACTAACATCTGTTCTCGTAGGACTACTAGTTGCTTCCGCTATAACCCAAACCGTGTTGGCTCAAAACTGTGGCTGTACGCCAAACTTGTGTTGCAGTCAACATGGTTATTGCGGTCAGGGTAACGATTACTGTGGCACTGGTTGCAAAGAAGGCCCTTGTTTCTCCAAGTCTCCCACTGGTGCTTCAGTTGCCTCCATTGTTTCACCTCAGTTCTTCAACGGGATAATCAACCAAGCTCGTGCGGATTGTGCAGGCAAGAAATTCTATACACGACAAGCTTTCCTGACTGCCCTTGATTCCTTTCCCGATTTCGGAAAATTGGGTTCTGATGTTGAATCCAAGCGTGAGATTGCTGCTTTCTTTGCCCATGCCACCCATGAGACTGAATGTAAAGCTCTTTTTCCTTTGAACTAAACCACAGATTCAAAGCCAATTATACAGTCCTAAATCTGCTGTATTTGTATATATTCCTATTTTTGCAGTCTTTTGCCATACAGAAGAACAGGATAAAAGTGATAGCCACTGTGACACCACCAAGCCAGAGTTCCCATGTGCACCAGGGAAGTCCTACTATGGTCGAGGACCGCTCCAGCTTTCATGGAATTATAACTACGGGAAAGCAGGGAATGCTTTGACGCTGGACTTATTGAAAAATCCTGAAATGGTGGCCAATGATCCTGTTGTCTCATTTAAGGGTTCATTATGGTACTGGATGGCCGCTGTCCGCCCCGTCATCGGCCGAGGGTTCGGAGAAACCATCAAAGCCATCAATGGCAGGGTTGAATGTGGTGTTACAACTGCAAAAGACAGAGCTCAGCATCGAATTCAGCTTTACACCGATTATTGTAAACGATTTGGGGTTGATCCTGGACCCAATCTGACTTGTTAGAGTTTCAGCGATGTTTTCAGCTGTTTTTCTAGCAGTACAATACGAACAAGTAGGGGCTTGAAGGCTACTGATGCTGTTGAGTAGCTTTTGATTTTCCCAGAATAAATTTACCGTAAGGTTTCTTTTAAGAGACCAGCTATAGAATAAAAAAAAAGGGAAATATACATTTGCCCTGCTATGCGTCCTTTTTTCTTAATATAGACAAACAATTTTCTTTTTACTTGATAGATGGATAAGGCTTAGTTAAAGTAAGGTGGATCATCTCCTAATTTTGGGTTGCCCTTCATTCATAATTTTTAGTGTTCTCTCATAAGCCTTGCCATTAAAATTTCTGCTATGCTTTCGTACTATTTCTCGTAATTTTTGGAATGCTACTATGCTTTCAAAATAAAATTTTGAATTGAGAATCAAATTTTAATATCAAACAAATATTTCGCATACTAATAACATTTAAAATTTTAAAAATAATAAAAACAAATTTATAAGACAAAACAATACTTAGTAGTTTCTTAGAATTTTTGGTACTCATATCATTTTTTTTTTATATTCCGTCACCAAGGAAAAACAAAAATGTTACAAGTAAAACAAAAAATCAATTTCGGTTCTTCTTACTAAATTTGTTTCATTTATTTAATTTTTAATATTTTAAAAAATTTATCATGAAATGTTTTTTCCCTTTCAAAATGTTAGCATGAAAAATAATAATTTAAAATTTATTAAATTTTTTCGTTACACAATCCTATTTAAATTTCTTAATATTTAAAATTAATATTTTATACTCCAAAATTATATCTCATACCAAATCATCATTTCAAAAACATATAAAAAAATTTGAGGATATATTAAAAAAAAATGACGGAAGAAGTAACAAAAATTATGAAGAAATACTATGAGCAATCACAAGAAAACCACGAGGAATTACAAAAAGAAATATAAGGAAGCACCAAAAAATCTATGTATAAAAAAATTAAGTGAGAACACCAAAAAAACATGAAACAGTAGGAACTACCAAAAATAATGAGGAAATAACAAAAGAAATCAGAAGAAGTACAAAAAATTATGAGAGAACATCAAATAAATTTTGAGGAAGTACCATTATGAGAGAATACCAAATAACACGAGAGGATACTAATTTTTTGTTTGTCTCAGAACTTTTTTTCATTTATTTAATTTTTTATATATTTTTTTAAAATTATCAAATTTTAATATCAAACAAATATTTCGCATACTAATAACATTTAAAATTTTAAAAATAATAAAAACAGATTTGTCGAGACCATTTTTAAAGCGGTATTTTTGAAAAATGGGAATCGACTTTAGGAAAACGAAAACGGGAGTCGCCACCAATCTTTTTAGGTGTGATTGGATCACCTTTAAAACATTTTGTTTTAAAATCATTAGTTTTGGTCTACGAAATCAGAAAACGGTTTCGGGAGTCGGTTACGTACGAGGAAGGGTTAGCACCCTCGTAACGCCCAAAGATTGGTACCTAATTGATTATCAAGTGTCTTTAATGTCGGAGATTCAAAAATTTTAAGATGAAACCCTTTTTAGAATGTTTTAATTTTTTTGAAAATTAGAGTTCACTTGTATCAGGATGTGTCAAAATCAGACCCTTCAAAGCATCCCACGAAATGCACTTACACTCACCCTTCTCTTTAATTCTGGCCATGATCCACTGTCTCTCATCCCTGTAATAGTCATCAATTTCTTCCAAAAGGTAGGGACACAAGCAGCTCGAGAATAGATCCTATCACTCTGAAACCTGGGACAACGAAGCAAGGCAGTGTACTCCTCTATGGGAGGCACCAAGTCTACTTCCCCAAAAGTGAAGCAACTGTATGCTGGGTTCCAAAACTAAGCGAGGGCTCGGAACAAGTGCTCATCTACCTGAATATCAAGCAAGTAAGGTAATTCTCCGTAATTACCGTAGAATAACTGTTTGGTCTCATTGCCCCACTGATTCCAAATCTCCTTAAGCTCTTGGAGATTATTCTGTGTGACACTGATGCGAGTGTAATCCGACAGCTTTGACATATATTCCGCAGCTATACTATCTCCCTTTTCTAGTTGAGTTTGCTCCAACCATCTATGGACGTTGGCGTTGCCCTCCATTCTATCAAGAAGTCCGTTCTCCATAACAAAACTCTCTAACTTAGAAACTGACCGTGAATTGATACCATTGTAAATGCAAAATGTCATGCAAACAAAAGAAAAGAAATAGTCAGTATCACATGATATCAATAAATCTCAACAATAATTTATAAGGGTAATACCTAAAGTTTTAACTCTAACTAAGTTGAGCTCTTACGGTTTTTCTATATGAGGTTTTAGTTCTAAAGTTGAGGTACCTGAACCAGCAGATTCCTCGATCCTCACCCATTATAGGCTCATTTGAATCGAGTTCAGTTCAGGGGAATACATTTCCCTATGTCTACACGGAGATGAAAATCTCACAAAACCATAGGTACGGATGTATCCCGAAAGTGATCCACTATCCTGCACGGAGGCGAAAACCTCACGAAGGCGTAGCTTCTCACTCCCACTTAAGGGTGTGACCACAACGGTCATGCAAGTGCAATGCATATCAGAATATAGCAACACATGCAATAATACAAACACATGTAATGCAAAGAGGATTAAATTTTAAAATTTTTAATTTCCGACAATAAGATAATCAATTACATGGCTTGACTCTCTTATTGGTCCTCAGTGGAGTCGCCAAGCTGTCGAGACCATTTTTAAAGCGGTGTTTTTGGAAAATGGGAATCGACTTTAGGAAAATGAAAACGAGAGTCGCCACCAATCTTTTTAGGTGTGATTGGATCACCTTTAAAACATTTTGTTTTAAAATCATTAGTTTTGGTCTACGAAATCAGAAAACGGGTTTGGGAGTTGGTTACGTACGAGGAAGGGTTAGCACCCTCGTAACTCCCAAAGATTGGTACCCAATTGATTATCAAGTGTCTTTAATGTCGGAGATTCAAAAATTTTAAGATGCAACCCTTTTTAGAATGTTTTAATTTTTTTGAAAATTAGAGTTCACTTGTATCAACGTATTGATACTAAGTTAGCTTTTTAGAAATCCCTATCTCGAAACAACAAAACGCTATATCCAATAAGTTAGGACATATTGCTTTGCAATCCCAAGACAGTTGCTCACATTTTGCAAACATTTAAAAACTAAGAAGGGTACTTGATTATTCGAACTTAACGAGAAAAGTTGAAAACCCAATAAGTTAGGGCATTACTTTCTCGAAATTTCCGAACATCAAGCATTGCCTTTATGTTTTTTTTTTTTTTTTGAAAACTTTGGGGCCTTGTTTTTAAAAAAATGATGTGTTATGAATTGTATTATATTATAAACCATACATAATAACATATTATTGTAGTAAGTAAATAATACATGCATTTAAACAGAATGGTGACAATAATATAAAGATCGTGCATTAGATACATACATATAAAAATCATATATTCATAGCAAATATTAACAATATGCATACAAAGATATATATATATATATATAACATGTATTGAGAAATGAATAAACAAAACGTACAAACATACAAAGTAATAATTAAATAATGCATGATATACAAAAAGTAATAAAATAATGCATGACATACAAAAAAGATTATTACAATATTAATGTACATGTTCATGAAAGGTAAGGTCAAATAATAAAGATAAGATAATATATAACACATGATATATGCAATATATAAAAAAAATGAAATGAGTTATTATTAACAAAATGTACATATAATACAAATAAAGACATAATATTTAATAATAATCTTAAAATAGTATTTGCTATACAATATATAAAGCATAATAACAAAATATTTATAAAAGAATAATAAATATATTGGGTTTAAATATATATATATATAATAAAAGAATGTAAAATAATTTTTAAAATAACACATAACATGAAAATATCATTTTAAAATAATACATAATAAATAAATAACTAATAATTTAATATGTGTATAATATGAGCTAAAAATATAATTTAATTTACAAATTTACAAATTTTAATTAATATAATGAATAACATAAATAATATAATAGATAATATATGATGTATATGCCACCAAAAAAAGGTAATATAGAATAAAAATACAACAAATGTCGTATAATAAAATATAATTTAAATATATATAGGAAATAAGAAATATAATTGATATAATATAAAATAACGAAAAAAAATATGTAAGAACAATGTATATAGATAATTAATAAATATATAATATAAGTAAGATAAAATAATAATAATAATTTGTGAACAATAAGATATAATAAATAATAATAATATATAGTAAAATAATTTTATAATGTACAATATAAAAAATAAGGTAAAAACATATATATATATATATATATATATAAATAAATATAGAGCTAAATTGAAAGTTCAGTAAAGTTATAGGGCAAATTTAAAAGAAATAAAAATGGAT
This sequence comes from Gossypium anomalum, assembly GCA_025698475.1. Lineage (NCBI taxonomy): Eukaryota > Viridiplantae > Streptophyta > Magnoliopsida > Malvales > Malvaceae > Gossypium > Gossypium anomalum. Next base: position 71,567,265 of record CM046965.1, on the reverse strand, counting down.
TAAAACACGCGCAAAACAAAAGGGACTTATTGGGAAAATTTCCCTATTCCCAAAACGACATCGTTTCCCTCAATGTGGTTTTAAAACACTGTGAGGGTTAAATTGAAACGAAATTGAAACAGTAGGGATAAATTATAAATAAATATTAATGAAATTATGAATAATAAAAAACAGGTGGACCAAATGAGCAATTAGCCCAATTCTTAAAAACACGCGGATCCTCCTCGGGTAATCGGGTCAACACGCGGATCTTGGGGCTTCAAAACGTCGTCGTTTTAAGCTTATCAAACTAAGCTAAAACGGTGTCGTTTTGTTAGGGCTATATAAGCCAAAACTAAAGCCTAAAATTCATTTGGAATATCGTTTTAACAAAAAAAAAAACAAAGAATCCTCTGAAGAGGACTAGAGGCCGGTCATCGGGGCTCTGTGGAATCTCCGTTCATCAGTTCCCACACGCCTACGCGCCGCCACGCCCGGTGGTCAGAGGGTTAAAAACTCTCCCCTCTTCAAGCGTAATACAGGTAACTTTCTTTCCTTTTTAAAACCTCAACGATTTCTGCTTAAAAAAATTTATATATGCATGCTAAAATAAGAACAAGGTACACGATTAAATCACCTCTTAGAAACTTGTTTGTATTTCTCTGAATCGAATATCTGTAAGTATATTTTTATTCTGTAAAAAAAAATCGGTCCCCTTTACAATGTTTTATTCAGGCTTTTATAGCCACTACTGTGATTACATAAACTGGAAAGAAATCTTTGATTTCTTTCCATTTTTTTGTCTGCTGTATCATATCCTTGATTGTGATCTACTAAATCTCTTTAGTTTCCTTTTTTTGTTTTTCGTATCTGCTGTGTTTCTTTCCTTTCTTTGTAGGTGCTCGCGAAAAATCAGGTAATGGAAGGGTCGCTGGCGTTGATGGAGGCCTGAAGTCTGGCGATGGTGTCGGTGAGGCGCTGATTGGTAGCTGAGGAGTCGTCCAGACTGTGCTGAGAAGGCTCATTAATGGCCTCGATTTTGGGGAATTCAACAGACACTCCCCAAGGCTTTGGAGAAGGCTCTTTGCAAGGCCTTTGTAGTCCTCAGGAAACCCTAGGGTTTCCTGTTTCCTTAAAGTTACTTAGGCTTTTGGGTCATTTCTGATTTGGGTTTGGTTTGTTTGGGTTAAGGGTGTAAATGGGTCTGCTGGGTAGTAACCGAGTTAATGGGTCTGAAATATTTGATTTTGGGCCCACCGTTTGGGCTTTGTAACATGGACTTGGACTGTTAAATAAACAATTGTTTATTTATTTATTTAGTTTTCAGCCCGTTCAAATTTGGGCTCTTACAGTTGCCCCTCTTTGCTTATTGTTGTGTAACAAGAATTAAGCAAAGACTCATAAAAAGACCAAATTTGACCGGCCCTATCAAATCATAGTATTCAATTTTCTTTATGACTGTCATGTTAATATCTTTGACAGAGATGCCGAATCTGATTCTTCGATTTGTAGGGATGTCAAATTATCTTGAATCTAGCTTCAGTGAAATTATCTGAAGGTGTGACCTGCTATGTATCTGTTCCCTGTTGAAGTGGAGATTCTTGACTTTGATTTGTTCACTGACAATATAGAGACGACAAACCATCTTAGATTTGCTTTATCGTAAACACGTGAAAGCCAAATCAGCTATATCTTCGATTTATTCCTCGTAAGCACAAGGATGTCAAATCATCTTGGATTTATTTGAGAACATCTGAGAGTCAAATCTACTATGTCCTCGATTTGTTCCTTGTAAATACAAGAATACCAAATCATCTTGGATTTTGCTTCAGTCTAAACGTCTGAAGGTCAGATCTGCCATGTATCTGCTCCCCATTGAATGTGGAGATGCCAGACTTCGATTTGTTCTCTGACAATACAGAGATGACAAATCATCTTAGATTTGCTTCATCGTGAACACGTGAAAGTCAAATCAGCTATGTTTTCGATTTGCTCCTTGTAAACACAAGGATGCCAAATCATCTTGAGTTTGTTTGAGAACATCTGAGAGTCAAATCTGCTATGTCCTCAATTTGTTCCTTGTAAATACAAAAATACCAAATCATATTGGATCTTGCTTCATTCTAAACGTATGAAGGTCAGATCTGCCATGTATCTGCTCCTCATTGAATGTGGAGATGCCAGACTTCGATTTGTTCTCTGACAATACAGAGACGACAAATCATCTTAGATTTGCTTCATCGTGAACACGAGAAAGCCAAATCAGCTATGTCTTCGATTTGCTCCTTGTAAACACAAGGATGCCAAATCATCTTGAGTTTGTTTGAGAACATCTGAGAGTCAAATCTGTTATGTCCTCGATTTGTTCCTTGTAAATACAAGAATACCAAATCATCTTGGATCTTGCTTCAGTTTAAACGTCTAAAAGCCAAATCTGCCATGTATCCGCTCCCCATTGAATGTGGAGATGCCAGACTTCGATTTGTTCTCTGACAATACAGAGACGACAAATCATCTTAGATTTGCTTCATCGTAAACACGTGAAAGCCAAATCAGCTATGTCTTCGATTTGCTCCTTGTAAACACAAGGATGCCAATCATCTTAGGTCTGCTCGAGAACATTTGAGAGTCAAATCTGCTATGTCTTCAATTACCTGTAGAATGATTATGCCTGATGATTAGGATGATATGCTCGAAGTGAGTCGAATGTCCCTAATTAAACATGTTATGATGCAAAGTGCTGTGAGTATGACCCCTATCCAAGGCGCCACCATTCATTCCTCAATTTATCTTTTATTTTCTCAAAATTTCATTCTTGCTCAGCCTGTAGGCCTTCCTCCAATGCTACGATCTACTGAGGATATCTGTAAGAATTGAATCATTGGTTTTGTCCATTTTCCTTTTGGACTGGAAAAAAGAAATTCCTCGAGTTCCTTCATCCTTTACTTACGTGAATTTCTTGAACAATTGTCATATTTTAGTTTCTTGCATTATTTAGAAATTCCAAAGTAGTGTGTAAAACTTCGTTTATGAAACTATTTTAGTTCATCTATTATTATTTCAATACAACATATTTAAAGAATAATGAAAGATGAATAAATCTTCAAGAATAATTGAATTTGAATGAATTGTCAAAAATACAAAGGAAATAAATCTGATAGCATATCTTTGAGAATAAATAGAATCTAAAGATAGCAAACAGGAAAAAAAAAAGTTAGATGCTCCAGATATCGCCGTTTGAGCGTTTATACACTAGCTCTATGAAATCTTTCTTGAGTTCGACACGTGTTTAAAAGACCCAAAGTACTTTGTTGATGCCTCAATATGCAACGTGCCTTACTTCTTTGTTGAGTCAAATATAGCCAAATTGCTGTATGCCTTTCAAAATTTGAGTTGCCCTTTCTGGTTTTCAACTCAAAACCCACTTGGTCACAAGGCGCCCTTTGCGGGTTTTCACCTTGGCCTCTCTATTTTTTTTTTGAAAATTCAAAGCGCCCTTTGTGGGTTTTCACCTTGGATTCTCCTCTTCTTTAGACAAAGTACTTCTTGACTGAGTCTGAATTTACTGGATTGGGTAAACTTTTCCCATCCATTTCTGTCAAAATTAATGCCCCTCCAGAGAAAGCCTTCTTCACGACATACGGCCCCTCCCAATTTGGCATCCATTTTCCTCTAAAGTCCTTCTGAATGGGAAGAATCTTCTTTAGCACAAGGTCTCCCTCATGGAATTCTCTTAGACGAACTTTCTTATCATAAGCTCGCATCATACGCTTCTGGTAAATCTGACCATGTCGGATAGCTTTCAGCCTCTTTTCCTCAATCAAATTTAGCTGGTCATATTGGGACTGAACCCATTCAGCTTCATCTAACCTTATCTCTGTTAAAATTTGGAGAGAAGGTATTTCTACCTCAATAGGTAACACTGCTTCCATCCCATAAACTAACGAGAATGGGGTTGCCCCAGTAGAGGTTCTGACAGATGTTCGATAGGCCAGGAGTGCAAACGGTAACTTCTCATGCCAATCTTTGTAAGTCTCAGTCATTTTTCCCACTATTTTCTTAATGTTCTTATTGGCAGCCTCCACTTCCCCATTCATTTTTGGACGATAGGGAGAAGAATTGTGATGCTTGATCTTGAACTGGTCGCAAACCTCTACTATTGTTTTGGTGTTCAAATTTAATGCATTATCGGATATGATCTTCTCAAGCATTCCATACCGACAAATGATCTCCTTCTTCAAAAATTGACTTACAGCTGACTTAGTAACATTTGCGTAAGAAGCGGCCTCTACCCATTTTGTAAAGTAGTCAATCACCACGAAGATAAACCGATGTCTATTCGAGGCTTTCGGCGATATTGGTCTAATAACATCCATACCCCACATGGAGAAGGGCCATGGAGAAGTCATAACATGTAAAGGTGAAGGTGGTACATGAATTTTATCCCCATAAATCTGGCACTTATGGCATTTCTTGGCATAGTTGATACAGTTCCCTTCCATGGTGGCCCAATAATAACCAAACCTCATGATTTGCCTTGTCATTGTGAACCCATTTACATGTGTCCCACATACACCTTCATGAACTTCTTCTAAAATTAATTTAGCTTCCACAGCGTCAACACATCTCAAAAGTACTTGGTCTTTCCTTCTCTTGTATAGGATATCCCCGTCCAAGATATAGTCACAAGCTAATCTCCTCAAAGTTCGTTTGTCATTTTTAGTTGCCTGTTCTGGATATTTACGATCTCTTACATATCGCAATATATCCTGGTACTAGGGATTATCATCCCTTTCTTCCTCCTCAATGTTACAATAGTTAGCTGGAGCTTCGTAAACACTCATTTGAATTGGTCTCACCTCTTCCTCTTTATTCGATTTAATCATTGAGGCCAAGGTTGCTAAAGCATCTGCCATCTGATTTTCGTCTCGTGGGATATAATTAAAGGTGATATCATCAAACTCCTCAAGTAACCCTAAAACTATCTTTCGATAATTGATCAATTTAGGGTCCCTTGTCTCCCACTCACCTCTAAGCTGATAAATTACTAGCGCAGAATCTCCATATACTTCTAGGGTTTTTATACCTCGCTTTACGGCTGCTTGAAGTCCTATGATGCACGCTTCATACTCAGCCATATTGTTCGAGCAATCAAAGTCCAACTTGCACGTGAATGGGTAATGATCGCCATTGGGGGATACCAAGACTGCCCCAATTCCGTTTCCAACTGCATTAGAAGCCCCATCAAAATTGAGCCTCTATGGAGAATCTTCGGTCATCGCTATACACATTAATTCCTCATTTGGAAAATCAAAGTTCAATGGCTCATAATCCTCTAGAGCTCTACTGGCCAAGAAGTCAGCTACCGCACTTCCTTTTATAGCCTTCTCACTTACGTAGACTATATCAAACTCTGAAAACAAAATTTGCCATCTTGCCATTCTCCCATTTAGAGCTGTTGACTCCATCATGTATTTTAATAGATCAAGCTTTGAGATAAGCCAAGTGGTATGGTATAGCATGTACTGTCTTAATCTCCGGGTAGTCTAAATCAGCGTACAACACAGCTTTTTAATTGGTGAATATCTCATTTCACAGTCAGTGAATTTTTTACTGAGATAATAAATTACTTTTTCCTTTTTTCCCGACTCGTCATGTTGACCAAGCACACATCCCATAGAATTACTGAACACTAATAAGTATAGTATTAACGGTTTATCTGGGCTAGGTGGAGACAATACCGAGGCATTCAACAAATACTGCTTGATCTTTTCAAAAGTATTCTGGCATTCTTCATCCCAAGTACCTTGATTGTGCTTTCTAAGGAGGCGAAAGATAGGATCGCATTTCTCGGTCAATTGTGAGATGAACCGAGCGATGTAATTCAACCTTCCCAGGAATCCTCGAACTTTCTTCTGAGTACAGGGTGGCGGTAACTCCCGTATGGCTCTGACCTTGTCTGAGTCGACTTCAATTCCCTTTTTACTGACTATGAAATCTAATAACTTTCCCGATCTGGCTCCAAAGGTACACTTTGCTGGATTGAGTTTCAACTGAAATCTTCTCAACCTTAAGAACAATCTTTTTAAGACCTTAATGTGCTCTTTCTCTGTTCGGGATTTGGCAATCATGTCATCGACATATACCTCAAGGTCCCTATGGATCATGTCGTGGAACAAGTTCACCATGGCCCGCTGGTAGGTTGCTCCCGCGTTCTTTAATCCAAATGGCATTACTTTGTAACAAAAAGTGCCCCACAAGGTTATGAAGGTAGTTTTATCCATGTCTTCTAGATGCATCTTTATCTGGTTGTATCCTGAGAAACCATCCATGAAAGAAAACAACGAATACCCTGCTGTGTTGTCTACTAAAGTATCAATGTGTGGCAAAGGAAAATTATCCTTTGGGCTCGCTTTGTTCAGATCTCTGTAATCAACACACATTCGTACCTTCCCATCTTTCTTAGGAACATGCACAATGTTAGTTACCCATTCGGAGTACTTTACTTCTTGTAAGAATCCTACGTCAAACTGCTTCTTGACTTCATCCTTTATTTTCATAACAATATCTGGCTGCATTCTCCGCAACTTCTGTTGGACTGATTTGCAATCTTGTCTTATCGGAAGACGATGTACTACAATGTCAGTACTCAATCCGGGCATATCCTGGTAGGACCATGTAAAAATATCTTTAAATTCCCGAAGCAACTCAATCAAGCCACGCCTTGTGTCCTCGGTAATCAATGTTCCAATTTTCAACTCCTTCCCTTCCTCTAGAGTTATATTCTCTATCGCCTCTTTCTCATGTGGCATGATTTGGTTCTCTTCCTCTTTTACCATTCTTAACAGATCGAGAGATATGTCACAATCATAAACATCTTCAACATCCTGAAGTTCCTCTAAACATGTGTCTTGCTCGCAAGAGAAATCAAGAGCAGCAGTACCAGTGCTCATATCATTGATATCTAGGGACCTGTGGGGGTATGAAAGAATATAAAAAGAATGAATGAATCTAAGAATGATTGTTTATGTGTTATGAATAAAAGAATAAGAATTGCCAAAATTTAAAAGAATATTGGTTGATAAAAAGTGAAACAATAATCGTTTAAATTGATGAAAGTTATGTTTTATTTAAATAATAATAGATGAACATAAGTCTATTTTCACAAATGTAATCTTACTACTCCTAGGCTTTAGAGTAATAGACATGTTTCGAGCATTACTCTGAAAAATTCCTAAAGACTACAGGAAGGTCCTCCGCAGTCCAATTGTTTAGAGAGCTCCCCGGTTCGTAAAGGCAAATGCCCTCAAAATTTTCTTGCTCCAATCTCTCATTATGTATAGCATTGATCTGATAACGTTCTTCCACCAACAATCCTCCTGATTTAAAGGATTCGGATATAGGTGGGAATGTCATCAGTTCCCACTCCACTTCTCCCCCATTCAAACGTGCATTTCTTCTCGCTTGGCTTTTTTCAATCTCTTGCCTCTTGTGTTTATGGTCTGGCTTAAAACCCAAACCAAAGCGATCCTTCTTTTCCATCAATTTTGGGATTTGAATCCCTCCTTGCAACTGTTTTCCTAGACCTTTTCCTGGTAATGCTCCCTTTCCCATCATCATTTGTAGTGCCATCCTTGTAGCTCCAGACATTTTGGGTACTGGCACCTCACTTCCTTCCAGAATGAAGGTAGCGTTGATAATTTCTAGAGAGCGAAAAGAACACTCAATGGCCTCTTCACTTGCCTCGACATAAGGGGCTTTGCTAGTGACTGTTGCTATTATATCCTCCTCCGCATTGATAGTTATTAACCGTCCATCTGTCACTAACTTCAGTTTTTAGTGCAATGAGGAGGGCACCGCTCCTGCCGAGTGTATCCAGGGTCTCTCTAATAAGCAATTATAGGAGGGTTTGATATTCATCACCAGGAAATCGACTTCATATATATTTGGCCCAATCTCCAAAGGGATGTCAATTCGTCCCATCACTTTCCTTTTAGTTCCATCAAAAGCTCTTACCATATTGTGACATGTCTTCATATGCGAACTGTCATTGGGTAATCTGTTTAATGTGGATAATGGAAGGACATTTAAAACTGACCCATTATCAACGAGTACACTTGGAAGCGTGTATCACTTGCATCGAGTAGTGATGTGTAAGGCCTTAATTGACCCTACGCCCCCAGGTGGAATTTCATCATCATTGAAATAGATGAAATTGTCAGCACTGATGTTATTTACCAACCGGTCCAACTTATTGACAGATATGTCATGAGTGACATACGTCTCGTTAAGTACCTTCAACAGTGCATCCCTATGCACCTCAGAACTCAGAAGTAAGGCCAAAACTGATATGCGCGCCAGTTGCTTACGCAACTGCTCGACCACACTATATTCACTATGCTTAAGGAACTTTAAAAATTCCTTAGCCTCCTCCTCTTTTACCAGTTCATTGATAGGTATTTCGGTCTTTTTCTTTTTCTCAATATCAATATCTTTTGTTTTTGTGAGCTCCACTCTGATACCTCCTCATCATAACGTTTCCCACTTCTTGTATAGGAACCTTCATTCTGCACATCCTTAGATGCACTGGCTATACTCTCCTCTTTAAGTACTGTTACACTGCAGTCGTAACTCCATGATACCCCTTGTCATCTTTGTAGGGGAAAAGTGTAGGTTTATGGATAACCACCTTGGGCCTGTTTTGCGCCGCCACTTCATTATTCCCCGGCAAGGAAATAATAATTCTTGGCCGGTTGGTTCGTTGTTGTACATCTTTTAATGCACTTATTTCTCTTTCATAATAGCTACCTTCAAAAATTTGTAGCTCTTTATTATCAATGAAGCCTTGTACCAAGGCTTTGAATTCTTCACAATTTTGGGTCTCATGACCCTCCTTTCCATAGAACTCACAGTAGTTCCTCGTTTCTTCTCTTTCTTTCGCAGAGGTTATCATCCCTCTCTTCACCATCTCTTTCCAAATTATTTTCAAAGGCATCCTCACCTCAGCAACATTTTCCTTCATCCTTTTTTAACCAACTATGCCAATAGCATTTACTCCTTGATTGCCATGATCTGGTAATAGATTTTCAGCATTTGGGGTACTGTTAAATTTTACAACCCCGTTCTTGATCAATCTCTCCACAGCCCTCTTGAATCCAGTGCAATTTTCAATTGAATGCCCCAATATTCCTGCGTGATACTCACATTTAGCATTTGCATCATACCATTTGGGGTACGGTGGTTGTAGCGATTTCAAATGAAATGGAGCAATGGCATGTGCATCGTATAAGCTTTGATAAAGCTCACGATACGTCACAGGGATGGGCGTGAATTGTATCTTCTCCGAATTTTATCTTGATCTTGATTCTTGTCTTTGGATATTTTGCTGTTCTACTGCAGCTGCCTTTGGTTGACCGACTGTAATTGCCCTTGAATTAAAACTGTTCATGTTGTTTACCTCGTTGTCTTTCCTCCTTGGGGCCGATCTTTTAGCCGTTTCTCCTTCAATTTTACCGCCTCTTATGGCGTTCTCAATCATCTCTCCAGCCATAACTATATCTGTAAAACTTTTCGTGGTGCTTCCAATCATGTGAGTAATGAATGGAGCTTTTAGGGTGTTGATAAATAACATGGTAGTTTCTTTCTCCAACAGTGGTGGTTGAACCTGCATTGACACCTCCCTCCAACGTTGTGCGTATTGCCTAAAATTCTCATTAGGCTTCTTCTCCATGTTTTGTAGAGTGATCCTATCAGGGGTCATATCAGTCACATGGTTGTACTGCTGCATGAAGGCTTGTGCAAGATCCCTCCACGAATTTATTCTGACCCGGCTCAACTGATTGTACCACATGGCTGCTGCTTCCACTAAACTATCTTAAAAACAATGGATCAACAGCTGATCATCGTTTACATACCCCGTCATCCTTCTGCAGAACATTGTGATGTGGGCCTCCGGGCAAGTAGTACCATTGTATTTTTCAAACTCCGGCATTTTGAATTTGTGAGGCAGTACTAGGTCTGGGACTAAACTTAAATCTTTGGCATCAATCCCATGATGATTGCCGGCGCCTTCTAAAGCTTTGAATTTTTCTTCCAGCCATCTGCAGCGTTCATCTAACTGCCTTGCAGCTTCGGCTTTTAAATCCTCCTTTTCCACCATATCTAGATCAGGAACGAGAGGATTGGTAGGATTGTCACCCAAATTGAATCCTGAACCAGCCGAGAAATTCATATGGATACCAGAATCAACCGGCCCATGTTGAGGCCTCACAGTGACAGATAGTCTTCTAAGAAGTGCTTCAGTTTATAATGGCACATGAGGCGGAGTAAAACCTGGAAGATGATCCTCACCCTCCTCACCAGCGATAGCCATGGGGGCATTCCCTTTATCAGTGGTCCTTAGAAGCTGAGTCATTTCAGCCATCATATTTCTCTGAGCCTCCAGCATCTGCTCCCTCACGTCGTTTTGCATCTTGGCCAACTGCTCTTGCAATTGGTCTTGCATATCCTTTTGCAACTGCTCGAACCTTTGATCCATGTTCTTAGTTTTAGTGCGAGTGCTGTAAGGATGTGTGATTTCCAGATTTTCTTCTCTTCCTTTATAAAGAAATTTTACTAATTAGGGTCTTTCTATAACCTTGAATGCATATGATATGATGTAATGCAAATGCATGAATGCAACAAAGGCATCGATCTCGATTCAATCTCATTTAAAAAACTTTATTTAGAAAAAGAATATCTTTACATATAAATGGATTACAAGTACGCTTTCGCCCTAATGCCCAGAGTTTTAACTCTATCTAATAAAAGGGTTAACTCTCATCCTATGTCTGACGACGACCCACACATCAGACTCAATACATCGGCTCAAATCGCCAAGTCCTGCATATTCAAAGAACCTCTCGAATCTGGGCTATGGCTTCTCCCATGACATGATCCCTTTCTCTGACCTGTTCTCTAGAATGATGAAGCTCTCCCTTTAGATAATCTTCTTGGGCCTCGAGCTGCTCAATCCGAAGTTTACCTTCATGCAATGCTACTTCTAAATCGTTAACTTTACTTTTAAGTTCTTTTAACTCGACCGTAGAATCATGGCTACGATGCTAACGAAGGGATCTTCCAAGCTCAGTTACTTTGGACTTCAACCCCTTATTCTCTTCCTCTAATGCCAAATTCTGCGACTGCATCTCCTGGAACTTTCTCTTCCAATATTCGTCTCTAGTTCTTCCTTCTTGGACCTCTTTCTGTAACTGATATGAAGACCCTCCTACTCTCGCCCTCATCAAGGATACTTGCGCCTTTTTGTAATGTTCTTTCAAATCATCTCTATCCTCCTCGATCTTCTTTTTTCTTTTCTTTCTTTCTCGACCTCCATCTTTTGGACATCAACATCTAAACTCAAGTACATCTTTTCTTCTTCGAGCTTTGCTATCCTCTTCTCGAGCTCCAGTTCTTTCTCTCAAATTCTTGCTTCATGATTTCTAACTTCGAGGGCATCACTCGTAAATATTCCTCTATCGGTCGAGCTCCTTCCATGTTTGGCTTAGGGGTGTTATCATTAACTCTTCTGCCTCTCCACTCGATGTACTCCGGGGTCGTAGCAGGGCTAATAGCTACTCCTTTCAACCGACAAGTTTTGTTCCAAGCACTAGAGATCTCACCGACCCTTTTCTTGTAGTCAACCCCTCTATACACGAACTCACTTTGAGCCAGCCCATGAGTTGCTTGCACGAACTGCCTTAAACCAAATTGCCTTAACACAAACAAGGGGGCATAACCAATAGCACCCCAAATTCCCAATAGAGGGACCCAATCGAAACTGCCGCACCGGTAAAGGATCTCACCAGGAATCATCCACGGAGCTCTTCACTCAACATCTTTCAACTGAAGATTCTGAAGTAGTGCTATCCAATTCTCTTCTGAAACATCAACTCTCCTAGTTGAAGCAACTATGTCCTTTAATGGTGAATAATCCTCGAAGAAGACCCGACAAACCACCATATCTATTAGTCAAAAATGGCTGTAGAACCAAGCCAAAAGTAGCTGAGCACACCCTATAAACCTACCAGCACCAGCCTTCCTACATGCGCTTAAGGATCTGAATGTCTCCGCCAAAATCGCAAGGACAGAAGTGACTCTTTTCCTGAGTCAATGAAAAAGATTCGTAGTCGCCTCGTCCACATATCCCAAAGCCCTAGGGAAGACCATCAATCCATATAAACTTAAGGCAAAAACATCTACCTTCTTCGTCTCATCAGGGTGTGTCAAAATCAGACCCTTCAAAATATCCCATGAAATGCACTTACACTCACCCTTCTCTTTAATTCTGGCTATGATCCACTGCTCGCTCATCCCCGTAATAGTCATCAATTTCTTCCAAAAGGTAGGGACACAAGCAGCTCGAGAATAGATCCTATCACTCTGAAACCTAGGACAACGAAGCAAGGCAGTGTACTCCTCTATGGTAGGCACCAAGTCTACTTCCCCAAAAGTGAAGCAACTGTATGCTGGGTTCCAAAACTGAGCGAGGGCTCGGAACAAGTGCTCATCTACCTGAATATCAAGCAAGTAAGGTAAGTCCCCGTAATTACCGTAGAATAACTGTTTGGTCTCATTGCCCCACTGATTCCAAATCTCCTTAAGCTCTTGGAGATTATTCTGTGTGACACTGATGCGAGTGTAATCCGAGAGCTCTAACATATATTCCGCAGCTATACTATCTCCCTTTTCTAGTTGAGTTTGCTCGGACCATCTATGGACGTTGGCGTTGCCCTCCATTCTATCAAGAAGTCCGTTCTCCATAATAAAACTCTTTAACTTAGAAACTGACCGTGAATCGATACCATTGTAAATGTAAAATGTCATGCAAACAAAAGAAAAGAAATAGTCAGTATCACATGATATCAATAAATCTCAACAATAATTTATAAGGGTAATATCCAAAGTTTTAACTCTAACTAAATTGAGCTCTTACGGTTTTTCTATATGAGGTTTTAGTTCTAAAGTTGAGGTACCTGAACCAGCAGATTCCTCGATCCTCGCCCATTATAGGCTCATTTGAATCGAGTTCAGTTCAGGGGAATACATTTCCCTATGGCTACACGGAGATGAAAATCTCACGAAACCATAGGTACGGATGTATCCCGAAAGTGATCCACTATCCTGCACGGAGGCGAAAACCTCACGAAGGCGTAGCTTCTCACTCCCACTTAAGGGTGTGACCACAACGGTCATGCAAGTGCAATGCGTATCAGAATATAGCAACACATGCAATAATACAAACACATGTAATGCAAAGAGGATTAAATTTTAAAATTTTTAATTTCCGACATTAAGATAATCAATTACATGGCTTGACTCTCTTATTGGTCCCCAGTGGAGTCGCCAAGCTGTCGAGACCATTTTTAAAGCGGTGTTTTTGGAAAATGGGAATCGACTTTAGGAAAACGAAAATGGGAGTCGCCACCAATCTTTTTAGGTGTGATTGGATCACCTTTAAAACATTTTGTTTTAAAATCATTAGTTTTGGTCTCTGAAATCGTAAAACGGGTTCGGAGTCGATTACGTCATGAGGAAGGGTTAGCACCTCAATGCGCCCAAAGATTGGTACCCAATTGATTATCAAGTGTCTTTAATGTCGGAGATTCAAAAATTTTAAGATGCAACCCTTTTTAGAATGTTTTAATTTTTTTGAAAATTAGAGTTCACTTGTATCAACGTATTGATACTGAGTTAGCTTTTTAGAAATCCCTATCTCGAAACAACAAAACGCTATATCCAATAAGTTAGGCCATATTGCTTTGCAATCCCAAGACAGTTGCTCACATTTTGCAAACATTTAAAAACTAAGAAGGGTACTTAATTATTCGAACTTAACGAGAAAAGTTGCAACCCAATAAGTTAGGGCACTACTTTCTCGAAATTTCCGAACATCAAGCATTGCCTTTATGTTTTTTTTTTTGAAAACTTTGGGGCCTTATTTTTTTTAAAAATGATGTGTTATGAATTGTATTATATTATAAACCATACATAATAACATATTATTGTAGTAGGTAAATAATACATGCATTTAAACAGAATGGTGACAATAATATAAAGATCGTGCATTAGATACATACATATAAAAATCATATATTCATAGCAAATATTAACAATATGCATACAAAGAGATATATATATATATATATATATATATATATATATATATATATATATATATAACATGTATTGAGAAATGAATAAACAAAACGTATAAACATACAAAGTAATAATTAAATAATGCATGATATACAAAAAGTAATAAAATAATGCATGACATACAAAAAAGATTATTACAATATTAATGTACATGTTCATGAAAGGTAAGGTCAAATAATAAAGATAAGATAATATATAACAAATGATATATGCAATATATAAAAAAAATGAAATGAGTTATTATTAACAAAATGTACATATAATACAAATAAAGACATAATATCTAATAATAATCTTAAAATAGTATTTGCTATACAATATATAAAGCATAATAACAAAATATTTATAAAAGAATAATAAATATATTGAGTTTAAAAATATATATATAATAAAAGTATGTAAAAGAATTTATAAAATAACACATAACATGAAAATATCATTTTAAAATAATACATAATAAATAAATAACTAATAATTTAATATGTGTATAATATGAGCTAAAAATATAATTTAATTTACAAATTTACAAATTTTAATTAATATAATGAATAACATAAATAATATAATAGATAATATATGATGTATATGCCACCAAAAAAAGGTAATATAGAATAAAAATACAACAAATGTCGTATAATAAAATATAATTTAAATATATATAGGAAATAAGAAATATAATTGATATAATATAAAATAACGAAAAAAAATATGTAAGAACAATGTATATAGATAATTAATAAATATATAATATAAGTAAGATATAATAATAATATAAAATAATAATGTAAAATAATAATAATAATTTGTGAACAATAAGATATAATAAATAATAATAATATATAGAAAAATAATTTTATAATGTACAATATAAAAAATAAGGTAAAAATATATATATATATATATATATATATATATATATATAATAAATATAGAGCTAAATTGAAAGTTCAGAAAGTTATGGGGCAAATTTAAAAGAAATAAAAATGGATTAAAACGCTACAAGAAAAACAAAAAGGGACTTATTGGGAAAATTTCCTATTCCCAAAACGACATCGTTTCCCTCAATGTGGTTTTAAAACACTGTGAGGGTTAAATTGAAACGAAATTGAAACAGTAGGGATAAATTATAAATAAATATTAATGAAATTATGAATAATAAAAAACAGGTGGACCAAATGAGCAATTAGCCCAATTCTTAAAAACACGCGGATCCTCCCGGTAATCGGGTCAACACGCGGATCTTGGGGCTTCAAAACGTCGTCGCTTTAAGCTTATCGACTAAGCTAAAACGGTGTCGCTTTTTGTTAGGGCTATATAAGCCAAAACTAAAGCCTAAAAATAATTTGGAATGTCGTTTTAAGAAAAAAAAGAATCCTCTCAGAGAGGACTAGAGGCCGCCATCGGGCTCTGTGGAATCTCCGTCATCAGTTCCCACGCCTCTGCGCTACCACCACGCCCGGTGGTCGGAGGGTTAAAAACTCTCCCCTCTTCAAGCGTAATACAAGTAACTTTCTTTCCTTTTTAAAACCTCAATGATTTCTGCTTAAAACAATTTATATATGCATGCTAAAATAAGAACAAGGTACACGATTAAATCACCTCTTAGAAACTTGTTTGTATTTCTCTGAATCGAATATCTGTAAGTATATTTTTATTCTGTAAAAAAAAAGGGTCCCCTTTACAATGTTTTATTCAGGCTTTTATAGCCACTACTGTGATTACATAAACTGGAAAGAAATCTTTGATTTCTTTCCATTTTTTTGTCTGCTGTATCATATCCTTGATTGTGATCAGCTAAATCTCTTTAGTTTCCTTTTTTTGTTTTTCGTATCTACTGTGTTTCTTTCCTTTCTTTGCAGGTGCTCGCGAAAAATCCGGTAATGGAAGGGTCGCTGGCGTGATGGAGGCCTAAAGTCTGGCGGTGGTGTTGGTAAGGCGCTGATTGGTAGCTGAGGAGTTATCCAGACTTTGCTGAGAAGGCTCATTAATGGCCTCGATTTTGGGGAATTCAACAGACACTCCCCAAGGCTTTCAGAAGCTGCTGCGGCGTTGTAGTCCTCAGGAAACCCTAGGGTTTCCTGTTTCCTTAAAGTTACTTGGGCTTTTGGGCCATTTCTGATTTGGGTTTGGTTTGTTTGGGTTAAGGGTGTAAATGGGTCTGCTGGGTAGTAACCGGGTTAATGGGTCTGAAATATTTGATTTTGGGCCCACCGTTTGGGCTTTGTAACATGGACTTGGACTGTTAAATAAACAATTGTTTATTTATTTATTTAGTTTTCAGCTCAGTCAAATTTAGGCTCTTATAAGCCTTGCCATTAAAATTTTTGCTATGCTTTCGTACTATTTCTCGTAATTTTTGGAATGCTATTAAAATTTCTACTATGCTTTCAAAATAAAATTTTGAATTGAGAATCAAATTTTAATATCAAACAAATATTTCGCATACTAATAACATTTAAAATTTTAAAAATATTAAAAACAAATTTATAAGACAAAACAATACTTAGTAGTTTCTTAGAATTTTTGGTACTCATATCATATTTTTTTATATTCCCTCACCAAGGAAAAACAAAAATGTTACAAGTAAAAAAAAAAAAAATCAATTTTGGTTCTTCTTACTAAATTTGTTTCATTTATTTAATTTTTAATATTTTAAAAAAATTATCATGAAATGTTTTTTCCCTTTCAAAATTTTAGCATGAAAAATAATAATTTAAAATTTATTAAATTTTTTCGTTACACAATCCTATTTAAATTTCTTAATATTTAAAATTAATATTTTATACTCCAAAATTATATCTCATACCAAATCATCATTTCAAAAACATATAAAAAATTGAGGATATATTAAAAAAAACATGACGGAAGAAGTACCAAAAATTATGAAGAAATACTATGAGCAATCACAAGAAAACCACAAGGAATTACAAAAAGAAATATAAGGAAGCACCAAAAAATCTATGTATAAAAAAATTAAGTGAGAACACCAGAAAACATGAAACAGTAGGAACTACCAAAAATAATGAGGAAATAACAAAAGAAATCAGAAGAAGTACAAAAAATTATGAGAGAACATCAAACAAATTTTGGGGAAGTACCATTATGAGAGAATACCAAATAACACGAGAGGATACTAATTTTTTGTTTGTCTCAAAACTTTTTTTCATTTATTTAATTTTTTATATATTTTTTTAAAATTATCATGAAATATGAATTTTTCATTACCAATTTTTAATATTAAAAAATTATAATTTCACAGTTACAATTTTTTTTCTTTACAACATCTCACTGAAATTTCTTAATATTTAAAAATAAAATTTTTTATTTACTTTAAAATTATATATCGTACTAAAACTTCCTTTCGAAACAATATAAAAAATTATGATAGAGTGTAAAAAAATACAAGGAAGTACCAAAATTTATGAGCAAATACAAAAAAGAAAAAAGAAAAAAAGGAGGAAGTACCAAAAGTTATGAGGATGTAAATATATGAGGATGCATAAAAAATTATGAGGGAATACAAAAAAAATATTAGAAAGTACCAATAATTATGAGCGAATACCATAAAGCTTGAGGAAGTATAAAAAAAATGAGGATGTACCGATAATTTGAGGACATAAAAATACGATGATGTACCAAAAATATGAGAGAACGCCAAAAAAAACACAAAGGGATACTAAAAATATGATGAAGTACTAAATATTATGAGAGAAAACCATAAAACTTGAGGAAGTACCAAAGAAATGAGAAAGTACAAAAAATTATGAGAGTGTGACACCCCCATCCCAGCCTAGTCATTATGGTCGAATCTGGTGGAGTTACATCAACTCATTTGAAAAACTAATTCAAAACCCAGCATAGAAATCGTGTAATCTAAAATTTTAATTTAGCTAAGCTCATGCGCAGAACTTATTCATTTCACGAAAAAAATCTTAATTTGATCACGTTTAAAAACTTTTTTTTTTCAGTAAGTGTTTCGAAAATATAAGTATGCCAAAACCTCTTACATATTTTACTTGCAGTAAAATCACCTAATGATTTATTTAGTTTGGCAACCAAAATTTCAGAGTTTTAATTTATTTACGAGTGAGCTAGAAGCCCAGTGTGACACTCGACCCACAAACAGAATTTTTACTTATAACATACACAAATGTAAATACCAGCACAAAATTTTACTTATAGGGTACACATTACCAAAAACATATATCAAATCAGAATATCATATTTCCAGAAACATATACTAGATCAAAATGACATATTTTCATAAACATATACCATATCAAAATGTCATAACATAACAGAACAAATCTTACCCCCATCCGTTACACGCCATCTCTATTCAACTAATCACACCAAATAGGACTACAAGAGTCCATCCATCAAAATAACCAGGTTGCGGTGGTATGCCACTAATAATGGTGCAGTTGAGCTGCCAACCAGATATTGTAGTTTAACAGTCAAAATTGCAGTAAAATTGCCAGAAAACACTTACTCTGTCATATCAAAACCCACCCTAATGCACATGCACAATCATAATAACATGCGTACATATCACATGAATGGTATGACATGCATACCTAAACATATTTTTTTTACAGATCATACATATCAAACTGCTTATACTAAAAATTATTCTACATACAGATGTCATACTTGTTTTTACACGTAATTGTGCTTTCAAAGTTATCAGAACACAGATCGTACATAAGTTTTTCACTTACCTTAATCATATCACATACTGACAGATATCACATTTTGAGTCTTGTTTAAGCCAAATGGACCCCGCGGAAGGTCTAATTACGCATTTTTAAGTCAAATAGGACTAAGTGAAATTTTTTTAAAAATTGGTCCACATGGCCTGCCTGACTTGCCCGTGTGATCGCACTCGCCCGTGTGTCCCAAACGGCCTAACAAAGTCACCCATGCAATCGCACATGCCCATGCTCCACACGGCCTGGCACACGACCGACTACACACCTGTGTGATGCACACAACCTAACACACGCACACACCTGTGCTCCACACGGCTCGGCACATAACCGACCACACACCCGTATGATGCACTCAACCTAACACATGACTAGCCACACGACCTTACGATGTAAAGTGTGTAACACCCCTAACCTGTATCCGTTGCTGGAATAGGGTTACAGAGTATTACCGTAAAAACACAACTTAAAACATTTATTTTCAAACATTTCATAAATCATATCATAGTCCATTCAAACACATGCATATCATCTCTTATTTAAGCCCTCGAGGCCTTAGAAACACTTTAGAAACAATTCGGGACTAAATCAGGAACATTTAAAACTTAACAAAAAAAGATAGAAAAATTCACACTGTAGGGGTCACACACTCGTATGGCTAGGCCGTGTGACTCATATGGCTGATACACACGCTCCTGTCTCAGGCCATGTGGGCATTCGAAGTAGGGACACACGATCGTGTCCCAGCCCGTGTCTGTGCCCGTGTAACTCTTTAACTTGGGTCACATGACCAAGCCACATGCCTGTGTGCTAGGCCATGTAACTCTCGACATGCAACCTTTAAAACCTACAGGGGACACACAGCTGAGACATACGCCTATGTATTAGGCTGTGTGGACAAGAAATAGGCTATTTTCAGGCCATTTTCAAGCCATTTCTTTCACCCAAAACATGCTCATACATACAATTTATTTGCACCTATTTCAAGCATTCAAAAATGTACCTAAAACATGCATAATACAACTAGATCAATATAGTATTTATCCATACAACCAATATGCCCAAAAAGCACCTTAGAAGCAAGCACTCAACTTAACAACACATATGCATAATTGATCACCTTGCTACCATTTTAAAACATACCATACTTAACTTATACCTTGTCACTAAAACTTATCATTTGAACTATTGTTTCCATGAATCCCAAATACACATATATCTAACTTATATATATTTGACCATATTTCATCCATATATATTTAGCTTAATTCCATCTAAGTTATACCATAATTGACTACAAGCCAAACTCACATTCAAACATACCAAATGGGTCATAATTCAACCAATTATACTTGACTAAATTTCGTATCAAATCATACCTAAATGATCATTTTGCAAACATGCCAACAGTTACCACTTTGGCCATAAAACCATGCATCAATTTGATCAAATAAACACCAACCATTAAGCACCAAAGTAACATAAGTTTCACAAATTCAAAGCAACATTACATGCTAATATCATTATCTAAACATTAGACATAGTCCACCTATACATGCCATTATAACCATGACCCAC
Source organism: Gossypium anomalum (assembly GCA_025698475.1). Taxonomy (NCBI): domain Eukaryota; kingdom Viridiplantae; phylum Streptophyta; class Magnoliopsida; order Malvales; family Malvaceae; genus Gossypium; species Gossypium anomalum. The sequence continues at coordinate 71,546,803 of CM046965.1, read as the reverse complement.
GCATCAAAATCTACTGATAAAATCAATGGATAGTATGATGGATCTCCAACTAACTTTCAACTCAATCGAGCTTCTGATAATCTATAAAGTAAAAGAAAATAACTACGTAAGCAATGTATGCTTAGTAATGACATATAAACTTTAAACATAATATTCCATTTCAATAATAAACTTTATAGAATAAACATAAATCTATACCAATGCCATAAATTCATAAACCAATATGATCATTAACTCACAAATGATTAAGTTCATTAATGTCACATATATTTATCATTCATAACATGATATGATTTTATGGGACTTAATAGATAATCATCAACCTTTCTACATGATTATACACTTTTTAATTTACTCTCTTTTCATTCTGTTTCCAATGCTTATCATAAGCCTAAACAACATTATCAATTCCCAACTTAGTGTATATACATCCATAGCATACGTAAATTTCTCACATATAATACATCATTCAAACTCATTACCTCTTTTCCTCAAATTTCATTTCAACTATGAATTTACCATTTCATTAGCTTTCTTCACCCATTTCATATGAATAACAAACAAGTTAGTGCATTTAAACATAGCCCCTTTGGAATCAACTACATAACTAACCATTGCATAAGAAATTACATACTTGGATTTCTTCCACCTTTTCATAGACATAAGTACATTACCAATTGAGCACTTACTGTTTCAATGTATTTCATTAAGATTAAACATGATGTAATTCAATCATAAACTTGGCACAAGCCTAAACACCAACAACAATATATGTTAGCATAATTGAATATAATTCATATGGACTTAACATAGATAACCATTATACTTGAGCACAATCCAATTGGATTTATCATTCTTCCTAACATATCATGTTTTCCATATATCACCATTTCAATAAGTTTCATACTCACATGCCATGGTTCATATTAAACACTTACCATAGCCATGAGTTAGTGATTAAACACATAACTTAGCAATATCATCACAAGGTAAGATATGGTACATAAACATAGCATCACTTAAATCGTACCTTTCATAATCATGAATATTCATACTTTGATCATTGGTGCATCATACCTTTCCATATTTATCGTATCAGAACCCTTACTTCGGCTCACATAAAGTGTGCTAAACAATGGTCAAAACCATCCCTTTTCTATAATCAATGGTCGTCATCATCCCTTTTCATATTCAATGAATATTGTAAAGATGATTGAAACCCTGGTACACTTTTCCTATTGTGTCATAGCCCAACTATGGTCTTACATATGCATTGCCATAGCCCTACCATGGTCTTACATTCATAGTTCCACAACCCAATTATGGTCTTATCATCAGAATGCCATAGCCTAGCTATGGTCTTACATGGTCTAACTATGGTCTTACATCCATAGTGCCATAACCCAATTATGGTCTTATCATCAGAATGCCATGGCCCTACTATGGTCTTACATATAAACACTGTCATGGTCCAACCATGGTCTTACATTTGAATAATTTACATAGCCTCGCTATGGTCTTACGTGCATCATGTCTCCATTGAATTTAGAAATTATCATTTTCGTAACTTTTCACAATTCATGTTCTGTCAACAAATCAATTTAATATAAGTAATTTTACATTATTTAAGCTATAAAATTCATAAACAATTAGAAATATAATTGAGTTCATATTAAATGAACTTACAGGACTAATTTGCAGTAATGGCTCAGAGTATCTCAATCAGTGATCGATATAATATCAATTCATTATTTTCGTTTTCAATTACACACATTAATATAATCAAATATCATGCAATTAGGTTCATATATTTCATTTAAAAATGTACTAAAATTAAACCGAACGAACTTACCTAGCTAAATTGTAGAAATGACAAAGTATAGGGGCATTTTGATAATTTTTCATTGTCCTCGATCTTCCACTCGATATTGATCTAAATTAATAATTTCATTCAATCTATTAATTTAGACAGTAAAACAATGCATTTTATGCAATTTAATCATTTTTGACATTTTTACAAAATTGTCCCTAACATTTTATTTTTATTCAATTTAGTCCATAAGCCTAAAACATGCAAATTAACCATTTTTAATGTCAATTCACATCAGATGAATATTCATGGCACACAAAACAGCCCACATTTGGAATAATTTCACATCAAATCCTTGTATTTTTACTATTTCACCAATTTAGTCCCTAATCGAAAAATTTATCAAAATTACTTAACAAAATACTTTTAAATATCAACCAACATCTCAAATTCATCATTTAATAACTAAAATCACATAGATTCAACAATGAAAACATTCACAATCTTTAATAGTTTCAAAATCGAAGGTACGAGTTAGCTGGACATAATTGCAACGATCTCAAAAATATAAAAATTATTAAAAACGGTCTAAATCAGACTTACATGCAAAAGGAGACTTTGACAGAATGCTTAAGCTATCATCCATGGCTTCCCCCTTTCTCAAATTTCGGCAAACACCAAGGAAATAGATTATAGATTAATTGTTTTGTTTTTATTTTAATTTAATTATGAAATTATTATTTTTTCCATTTAATAATCATCTAAATTTCATGCTTTTATTTTCAAAAAACTGTCCACTAAATTCTTAAATGGTCTAATTACCATTTAAGCCATTTTTTCTTTATTCAATAAATCATTTAATCACTAAAATCAAATAGTGATCTAATTTTACATCTTTCACGATTTAATCCTTTTTAATTAATTAACTAACGAAAATTTAAAATTTTTTAACGAAACTTTAATACCACCTTAATGACACTCTGTAAATATTTATAAAAATATTTAAGACTCAGTTTATAGAAATGAGATCTCGATACCTCATTTTCTTAAACCACTTGACCTTAGTGGCTTACCACTTGACCTTAATAAATCACTTATATAACATAAATTATCAAATCAAAAACCTATTTAAAACCATAATTGACTCGTAAATATTCATAAATAATATTTACGAACTTACTCGTTGGGTTTGTGGCCCCGAAACTACTGTTTCTGACACCACTAAAAAAAAGGGATATTACAGAGTGGTTTCAAAAATAGCCTCTATTTTTTAGTTTTTTTTAGTTCTAAACAATGTTTTGGGTTAGAATCACACATCTGATGTTATTTCTGATTGAACACACAATAATGCACTCCAAATACTACATACGATACCAAAACGCATTGATTAACAAACATGAATTAACCTAATACTAATATCGAAACTTGAATCCGACAAACACAACTTAACAAAATTAGTCCTTAAACTAATATTAACCCCATTACCATCGAAAGGATAGCAACCCCAAACCGTGTTTGACCATCAAAAAAGTTGATGTTTCATGAACTTCACATAGAGGAACCCAAAACAATTAACATCGAATGTTTACACAAACATCTTAAATCTCCTAGCATAACCACAAAATAGAATTAATTCACCTTACCAGCGAAGAACACATTTACGAAACTTACACTAGATCGAAAATACGAATTCCTCACTCAGAACTTAACACCAAAACGATGATTCACCAGTAAAGAACAATAATTGGGAAACGAAAATAGATGAACAACAATTGAACTTGCAAATATGAACCAAAACAAAAGAGCAAAAATGAGGAGAAATGGAGGAAAAAATGGAAAAGGAAGTTTACAGGCACAAAAGAAAATAGCTAAAACAGAAAATGGGGAAAATATGCAAACAAAAATGGGACGACAGATTAATGGAAAGAAAGGGGGAAATGGGGAGCATTCTTAGGGAATAATTTGCAAAACTACTTCCTACTAAATCCACTCACTAACCTCTTATTAGATTCCTTCATAATTCAAAATCAACTCAATTTCGACCATATGGAAAGTACAATAGAGAATAGCAAAAATACTTCTCGTTTGCACACGCAAGGATTTGAACACAGGACTAAAACGTAAACTAAATTCCTACCATTAAATCAGTAAGCTTATTCTTACTAACAATAGAGAAAAAGTAATTTATAAATCAGATGTTCAAAGACAATTGTTTAGGCAAAAATAACAAAAATACAAGGCAAAGGATTCAAAGTCAAAACCTCTTTCACACAAGCACAACACTTAACCACTGAACTAGATTAACTTACTTGTCATAATTCCAACAACCTCCACTATTGGTTTCACTAACCCAATTTCTTTTAACCTGGTTTTTAGGATGTGATAGAGAGAATACCAAAAAAATATGAAAATGTACAAAAAATTATGAGAGAATTTAAAAAATTACGAGAAAGTATAAAAAATTATGAAAGAATACCAAATAACATAAGAGGATACCAAAAATTGTAAGGGATACCAACTTTTGGTTCATCTCAAATTTTCATTTATTTAATTTTTTGCATTTTTTTCAATTATCATGAAATATACTTTTTTAACCAATTTTTACCATTAAAAATTATAATTTAACAATTAAAATTTTTTTCATTGCAAAATCTCATTGAAATTTCTTAATATTTAAAAATAATTTTTTATTTACTCCAAAATTATATCTCATATCAAACCTTCTTTTTGAAACAATGCCAAAAATTATGATATACCAATTATGAACTTGTAACTTGTTCAATAGAAGCTCACAAGAGAACCTCTCATTGGATTTGGGTGTAACTACCTATAATTTTGTATTACAAAGGTGACATGTTTGGGTAACCATTGTAATTGGTATGTTCCACCAAATTGGGTGTAATTGAAGCACCCTTAATTACACTTTTCAATTCTTAGGGGAGGGTGAGAGTTAGATTAATTACACAGATAATTACACCCAAAGTCAATTTTAAAAAAATCTTTATTATATTATAAGCATGACATGTATGATTGTTTAGGATGGTTATGACAACAAATTTCTTATATTATAAATCCTAAAAATTATATTATAAAAATAATTTATATATTTTATATGGTTATAACAAAAAAAAAATTATTTAAATCCTAAAAAATTCTAAATTTATGGTCAAAAAGTTTATTATAAAAAATTACATGTTATGAAAGTTTTATACTATATTTATTTATAAAAAATTATGGTCAAAGTATGGACATAACTTATTTATGTGTCCATGATGTATATTATAAAAACAATATAATTATTCATAAAAAGTGTTATAGTTTTATTTTATCATAACTTATTTATTAAATTTTTTTTAAAAATAATGGCATATTATTTATAAGAAGTATTATGAAAGTTTTGGACAATTTATAAAACATTTTTTATAAAGGTTAAATATTATAAATTTGATATTATTTTTACTTAATTTATGTATTATAAAAAGGGAGATAACCTAGCATAAGTCTTTCTCCAAATTAAGTTTATATAAGTTCTTATAATTAAAGCTACAGATTATTTGAACAGTGAACCTAAATATTATAAGGTCGAGCTGATTATGCAAATTAAAAAGACTTTCTTACATCATATTGTAGGGTATGATACCATTTGAGAGAATGCTATCACACACAAACACCATAGACAACTCGCGAACTCTTTAATTTGACATATTCAACGCTTCGAAATGTGGGTGAGAAGACATTTTTTATTTCCTTTGTAAATATTTCTCATATTAACAACATCACATTAGTATAGCATAAAAATTGTGGATCATACTACACCTTAGTATAGGATAAAAAATGTGGATTATACTAACATGTTGCTTATTTTATAACTTCAATTATAGGTGGAATTGAGATGATCTATGTATTTCGAAGAGTACACAGAAGAAGGAGATCTTAATAATGTTAATGATGCAGATTCAAATTCAGATGATGATGAACTCAATCAAGAACAGACAGATAATGATAAGAATTAAGAAGCATATATTAAATTTTAAATATTGAATAACCCAATAAATATGCACTAGAATAATAGATAAAATTGCATACGATGTTTATTTCTCTTAATATTTTTATCAGTAATCGTATTATCATCCACTTTTTTGGACTAACATAATTTATATAACTATTTAATTTTAATTTTTGTTTCTTGTTTAGAAACTCTTTCCATCTTACTAAATTTTTTTATAATAATTAATATATAAAAAATATATATTATGTAACTTTGTAATTACAATTTGTACTATCAAACATGACACAGGGAATCACGATATAATTATACTCTATCAGCCAAATACATGTAGGGAATTACAATTATTTGAAATTACAAGAGAGTGTAATTACTACCCTAATAATTACATATGTGTGAATATATATATGTATATATGTATATATGTGTATGGATATGATTATTGTGGGCAAGAATTTGGCTATTCTAAAAATTGTGATTGTTACTTTTTAGATATTAATGATGGTTGCATTGTAACACAGATACTATGAATTGAGTTGCTATCTATGATTATTTCATGCAATGTTAATTAATGTGTCTTAATAACTATTGCTTTTATTTTATTGTAAACGGACTCACATTGAGCATCAAAGCTCACTCCCTCTTAAATTTTCATACTTTTAGATTACCTACCAAGTTAGGATGCAGACGTGGCATCCAAAGGGACTCAACTTAGTTTCGTTTTTCTTAACATTTTAAGTTTCATTAATGTTCTTTATTTCCTTTAAAAAATTATATTATTTATTTAGAAACCGTGGTGTGGGATTTAGGATTTAGGTTTGTTTTTATTTTGTATGACATTTTAATTGAACTCTTAAGATATTATGCTATAATTATTATTTAGTATGCATGAACCCCCGATTTTCCTTAAAACCAATAGATATTGTTTTTCTGCTGCTAAATTAAAATATTAAGGACAATCAAATGATTTGTAACTAAGTTTTCAACTAAATTAAATAAATGTTTTAAAATATCTTGCTTTCAGTAACTCTGATAATCCTACTAAGCCATCTCAATGGCTGATGTAGTCTTCTGAATTTGGGTGTAACGTCTAGGCCGAGCTGGGGAGGTTACATTTCCCACTCAAACTTTCCTTGTATTCACACGAAGCCTGAAATGTTACCTCCATCCAAACTTTCTTAACCTAATTTCCTTACGTGGCTCATTAATTTGTATGCCTTTTTGTTTCAAGTCGTTTACTCCTAATTTAACCTCAACCAAGAATTTTTTTTGGCCCAACACTAACTTCCAACTTCTCTTTATTTTTTAACCTATTTGTTCGTGAACTTCTATTTTCTCCCAATAAGAAGCCCAAAGTAATCACAACAACTTTACTGCTATCTTGTGACTGCTCTTCAATAATTTCAGCATTTGCAACCCACAAATCTTCTTTCCAATCAGAAATTAAAGTGAAACGCAAGCCATTACTGTGGTTTTGTTGATTTGTTTCCATATTCGTTTTTCTCCTTGTAGGCCTTCATGAATGGCGCGAGACAACCATCCATGAGCCAAACTCCTCAACTTTTGCCCTTTTGTTTAATTTTGCCGGTGCCAAGGATTTCACGTTCACGTTCTCTTCCATTTGGTTTTCTATCGGTTCCTCTCGTCGTAGCTTAGGTCGTACCTCCTTCTGATGGCCATAAAATCCACAGCCAAAGCAAACATTCGATAAGCATTTATACTACACTTTTTGTAGTTTACCTTTCACACGAACCTTAGAGATTAGAGGACGATTGAGACCAACACTTACTGCCATCTTCGCAAATTGGCCCATTATCCTATTTCCGTTTGATTATCCACCTTGATCAGTTGGCCAATCGAATTACCTACTACGTTTAGTAAGCATTTTTTGTAAAAAGATCCTAATAAACCTAGGAGTTGAATCCAAACCACTAAATGATTTGGAAGGCTTTGAAAAGTATTGAGTGAAGATAACCATGGTTGAACTATTAGGTATTGGTCATAAATCGTCTAAAGGCCTTCAATTAGCGCATTGTTATAATCTTCTTTTGACTGAAACTTAACGAAATAGTAATCATTTTCTAAGTTTGATAGCAAGTTAAATTTGTGTTTTTAATGTACTTATTTTTGGTTAAATTTTGAATAGAATGCTACTAAGCTTGTGATTTCTTGTTTAAATTTTGTCAGGACCTACCTAGACTGTCGAAGTTCAAATAAACAAGCAAATTGGGCTAAATTAGAACGAAAAGCAATAAAATGTGCCAAATTGAAAAGTTACAGAATTAGTGGTTGATTAAAAATCAGATTTTGAATTTGTCAAACTCTATAAATAGAAAAAAAATCTGATTTTAGTTGGTTGCTAAGTGTAACACCCCAAACCCGGCCTAGAAGTTTAGACCAAATTCAGAATGCTACATTGATCACCGAAGTGATCGTAGGAAAAATATTCAAAATAGTTTATCTTATCAAACCAAATCATTCAAACATTTATTAACAAATCAGTTCAAATCCTAAAGTAAAGTTCAGTGTAAAATCAGTTCAGATTATACGAATTGAAACACAAATCAAAATTGTACCACAGCACTATAAATCCTCATAGTTTAACTTTAACCGAATAATGAACAAAGCTGAAAATGTAAACAGAATCCATAGTTTATCCACCAAGACTTTCCAAGACCTCCGCGTACTGAGTCTAGTGTCCAAAATCCAGTACTGTACCTAAAAAGGGAAAACAGAAAAGGGGGTAAGCTATACGAGCTTAGTGTGAGATCAACTAACTAACTACCGAATTAGAGACAGGTACAAAAAACCTAAAAATAGTTCAAGCAACTTAAACAAAACAGACCATATGTAACTTTACAGTCATATGGCCCTATTAATCACAATATCAAAAATTCTCCAAAGTCACAAACCGGCCTAAGCCCTTTTCCAGAATCAGAATCGGTTGGGCCTTAGCCGATCTCATAAAGTTCCCTTAGGCACGAGTGCCCTCCAAACAATTAATACAATCAGAAATCTCAGTCAACCAAACAAAAATATTTTAGTCAGACAGATGTTGCAGTCACAGAATCAGACAGATGCATATGAGTGCGAATGAGTTATAAAATAACCCACCCATCCAACCAACACACCATCTTCGTCCCCCATCAAACCTCAATAGAGCTGCAAGCTCATCCAACCAATCACTCCAAATAGGACCTCGAAAAGCCCATCCAACTTTATATCCCCTATACATTGTCCACGACCCTCGTGAGGAATTGGGACTATCGTAAAGTCAGATACTGATGCCATGCGGAAAACCGCGGTACAGACATGCAGTATAAACTACCAGATCAGATATATCACACTGCAAGGCTAGTGTATGAGTTGTACTGTGTAATACGGTAAACCGCGGTACAGACGTGCAGTATGACTGCTAGATCAGATATTGGTACGTAGCGTAGCTAACGTACATACGGTACAGTGCAAGGCGGTAAACACTATACCGTTAACAGAAATGTCCACGACAAGATATTGAGACTGCCTATGACCCTCTAGGTATTCTTAAGGCTTTTAGAATGCAGATAAACTACCAGATCGTAAATCTCCCTTCTCGTCAACATCCCACCCAAAAGCTTTGTATGTAGATGTATATATGCAGATGTGTGTATGCAGATGCACCAACACAGGACACAGATTCAGACAATCATTTAGAGTAGACACATACAACCAGAACATCAGTTACAAAAACATGCACACTTGTACACTCAGATTCGGTACCTAACATGTCACACTTTATTCACAACAATTACATAAATTGAAGTTAGAACGGAGTCGTAATCACCCTCAGAAATCTTAGTCTAGAGGTTGGAACAAACAGAGGTCACGATTACACTTAAATTGACCTAAATCAAACTTGGCGAGATAGAGCCACATGCCCGTGTACTTCAGCCGTGTGGAGTACTTCAGGCCGTGTGAGGATCCATACGCCTGTGTGAAAGGAAGCACATGGCCGTGTGACATAGGCACACGCCCGTATGATACAGAGGCATGACCGTGGGAGTAGGTCGTGTAAGGCACTGTCCAAATCCACTAAGCTCAGAAGCAGAGTAGACACGTCCGTGTGAATGTGTCACACACCCGTGTGGCAATCAAACACGGTCATGTGTCCCATAACACACGCTCGTGGAAAATCTCTAGGCCCCAAATCAGCTATACGGTTATATGTCCCGAAACACACGCTCGTGTGGGAACCCTAAAAGTTAATCAAATTCCGATTGTCATTTTGGTCAAAAATCATGAGATATGAACCTACACTAAAACTTTACTACACGATATTCATTATCTCTCCGGTATATGGGATAGTCACATTCGTCCCTTAAAGTTAATCAAATTTCAGCTCAAAGTGCATGTTGAGAGGGAGTTGTTTTGGCGTACAGTTAAAAAATGAGTCGGTCGTCTACCATATTCGAGTTACTATGAACAAATTGAAGTGTCCAATTGGAAAAAGCTTGGGTTCCATCAAGGGAATGATAATTGGATTTAAATGACCCATGCGATTAAGGTTGTTAATTCGAGTTGGGCTTTTCTAGACCCTAGGGCTGCCGATATCTTAAATTGCGGACACATGTTACGTGGTTAGATAATCAGTAATGGCTGGTTTGAAAGTCGTACCGAAACCAACTACACAAAGAAGAGTTGGTGGTTGAGGTGTCCTTAATCGCTATAACCATCTTATATTTTGGAAGAATGTAATCCACTTTCAAGGATCGATTCGAGTTTGAAGTGTACCGAGGCTAAGGCTAAGCATTCACATATCTGATTTACCAAATTAATTTATTTTCATAATTATCATTCTATTATTATTTCATTTCATTTTATATTTATTTTTTTCAACTAAATTCCCCTTTATTTATTTTTCAGCTCTGCACATATAGGTCGTGGGCATGATAGCTGCCTAGACTCAGGAATTTGGTCATGTAAACATGAAAATTAGGAATCCTAGTCCCTGTGGGATCGACCCTACTACTTTATATTATTGTTTAATTCAATTAGAGTGTAGGAAATTGTGTTTGGTGGTTTCGACGTCCATCAAATTTTGGCATTATTGTCAATGATTAGAAATAATTATAATTTTTATTTATTTTACATATGACCATGTCAGAAACGGGGACCTTGGATTTTAAACTAAAAATTAAGAAGTTAGTTTGAACATTGTGAAGACAAGCTATTCGACGCGAAAAAAACCACTAATAAAATATGAAATACTGTCTTATACGAAAGAAATTGACGATACACACAGTGAACTAGAAGAAATGGTGAATCAAACCATTCGACAGCTCGTTGCAGCCTCAGATGAGCAAGAACCAATATGCATAACTTATCCAATGAGGGGAACACCATTTGAAATAAAGTCGAGCTTAATTAATTTACTGCCCATTTTTCACGGTTTGAAAAACAAGAACCCCCACACTCATCTTACGGAGTTCCACATGGTTTGCCTAAGTATGAAACCTTAGGGAGTAACCGAAGATCAAATTAAACTTTGAGCATTTCATTTTTTGTTAGTCGGCTCTGCTAGAGAACGATTATTTTATTTAACTCCAGGATTTGTTAATACATGGTCTAATATGTCCCATTTATTTCTTGATAGTTTCTTGACAGTAGCTCGGGTAGTCGAATTAAAGAGAGATATTGTCAGAATATGACAAAAGGAAACTAAAAAACTTTATAACTACTGAGAGCGATATAAGAAGCTGTGTGCAAGTTGCCCAAAACATAGTCGAACTGAACAATAACTTCTTTAATATTTCTATGAGGGGTTAATCCCTATGGAAATGTAGATGATTAATGTCGCCAATAGAGGAGCACTTGTTAACATGACTCCTTAAAGAATAAGGGAATTGACCATGGCTGTGAACTCCTAACAATTTCAACCAACTATAGAACCCACGATAAGGGTTCATAGGCTAAGTACTCCACCCTTAGGAGATAAAATTGAGAAGCTAAATAATATAGTTCAAAGTTTACTTGTAAGAAAAATGAATCCAGCTCGGTTGTGTGGGGTTTATGCCATTTCTGATCATCCAACAGACTTGTGTCCAATTTTACACAAGGATAAAACTACATAAGTAGATGCCATTGGAAACATCCCAAGGCCACCTTAAAGGTATTATGATCCACATTCGAGTACTTACAATACAAGGTAGAGGGATCACCCAAATCTGAGTTACGGATCGATCAATGGTACAACCAACTGTATCAGCCAAGGCCATCTCCACCTCAACAGTTTCAACCTCTAAAGTCATCCCTTAAGACAATAGTAGAGAGGTTAGTTGTTAACACTGAAAAGTTCCAATAGAAGACAAAAACACACCTATAAGTAATAGATAAAAAATTAGTAAGCTTGCGCTTACGTTCAGATAATTGGAGTCTCAAGGGAAGTTTCCATCTCAAATAGAGTCGAATCCACGATAAAAGGCAAGTGCTATGATATTAAAAAGTGAAATGATTTTGGAGCCAACACCTGGTACTAGTCAAGATCACGACACTGAATGGCAAGAATAGAAACTTGAACCATCAGCTCTTACGGAGTTGGCACCGTAGAAACCGTTCGTGGTACCACCCCTATTCCCTAGAAGGCTCACCTAATGTAAACGGGAGTGAGAAGAGAAAGAAATCCTAAAGACGTTCTGGAAGGTAGAAATTAACATCCCATTACTCGATACAATCAAACAAGTTTCACGTTATGCGAAATTCTTAAAAGAATTGTGCATTGGTAAGAAGAAGCTCCTAGGTAATGAGATGGTAAATGTAGGAGAAAACATCTCTATGGTTTTACAAAAGAAAATCTCACCTAAGTGTAAGGACTAAGGTATGTTCTTTATATCCTACAAAATAGGTAATGTTGACATTAAAAAGGTCATGTACAATTTAGGTGTATCTATTAATGTTATGCCTCTATCTATTTATAAATTACTAAACACGAGTCATTTGAAAGAAACAAGGGTGATTGTTCAGTTAGCGGATAGGTCAATTATGTATCCCGAATGGGTAAATAAAGTAAATTTTCTTGCAGATTTTTACATCATCAATATGTAGGATGACAACTCAAAAATTTTCTCCTATATTCTACTCATGAGACCATTTTTAAACACAGCATATATGAAAATTAATGTCTAAAGTGGAATGCTCACTATGGAATTTGATGGTGGAGTGGTTAAATTCAATGTTCGTGAGGGGATGGGTTACTTCTGTATAATGACGAATGTCTCTAGCATTGATATTATTGAACCATTGACAAAGTTACATTTTGAATATCATGAAGAGGATTAAATACAAAATATACTTTGCAGGAGTTTAGATTTTGATGCTATGGAAAAATTAGAAGAATCAGTAACAATCGAAGAACCAATTCGTGAAGCTATTATTCTCATAGAGGCGTAATAGTTTTCCAGAAATTAAGGTAAAATTTTTGAATTGCCTCATTCAAAAACTAAACTTTTGCCTTCTGTTTTGTAGGCCTCAGAATTTGAACTCAAATCGTTATCGGAACATTTAAAGTACACCTTTTTAGGCAATGGAAAAACTTTACCGGTAATAGTTTCAAGTAAAATTTCAAGACTTGAAGAAGAGAACTTGGTTCGAGTCTTAAGGGACTATAAAGGGGTGAACGAATGGATGATTATCAATATAAAAGTTTAAGTCCCTCAATCCACTAATGATGGAGGTCGTGAAAAAAGAAATTTAGAAATTGTTAGACGTCAGAATGATATACCTAATTTCTGATAGTAACTGGGTTAGCACGGTTCATATAGTGTCTAAAAAACCTGGTGACTATAATTAAAAATTTAGCGAGTGAATTAATTCTCACTTAGGTCTAAAACGGGTGGAGAGTTTGCATAGATTACAAGAAGTTGAATGCTTTAACTCAAAAAGATCACTTTGCACTTCCTTTTATTGATCAAATGCTTGAACGCTTAATTGGTAAATCTCACTATTGTTGTCTTGATGGTTATTCAGGATTATTTTCTAGATTCTAGTAACACTAAAGGACCAAGAAAAGACGATGTTTATGTGTCTTTTTTGCATATCCACCTATAGAAGGATACCAGGTGGACTCTACAATGCGTCGACCACGTTTTAGAGATGTATGGTAAGCATATTTTCAGAATATGTTGAGAAAATAATAGAGGTATTTATGAATGACTTCACAGTGTATGGTAATTCTTTCGATGAATATCTATCAAATCTCACTAAGATAATAGAAAGATGCCTAGAATTCTTTCAGTTAGTGTAACATCCCATGCCCATATTCAACGCCAGAACAGGGTACGAGGCATTACCGGACTTACATCGCAAACAAACATACAATTCTAAGTCATAGATTTTTATCCAAATTAAAACCATTTGTATTCAATCATAAATCCCTAATACGAGCCTACGAGGCCCAAAACATGCTTTAGAAGTGGTTCGGGACTAAACCGAACACTTGAGAAAATTTTAGAAAATTTTTGCTTTGAACAGGGGTCACACACCCGTGTGGTTTGGGACATGCCCGTGTGGGTAGGCCATGTGGTCACACATGCCCATGTCCCTAACCCGTGTAACTCTCTGTTTTGCAAAGCATGACCAAATTGAAGTCACATGGCCATGTCACATGCCCGTGTGCTAGGCCGTGTGGTTAATTTAATTTTCACAAAATAGGTGCAAACTTCACACGGTCAGGACACATGCCCGTGCTTGAGGCCGTGTCCTTCACACGGCTAAGACACACGCCCGTGTCTCTGCTCATGTGCCTAATTCTGAGCATTCTATTTCTCAAAATTAAGGTGCAGGGGACACAAGGCCAAAACACATGCCCATGGGGCAGACTATGTGTCACACACGGTCTATGTAACATCCCAAAATAGGGCTTAGTCGGAACAATGGTTTTAGAACCACGAATATGAGGTCGATAAATTATTTTGATATTATTTTGGGTGTTATAGCATGATTATATGAGTGCATGAAAATTTTAGTAAATTAATTTTAGCGATTGTGAGCTTAATTATGAAAAAGAAATAAATCGCATAAAGGGCAAAAGTTTTGTTTTACTACCCAAATGTGTTAAATAGCTAGAGAATCATAATTAGGGGTATTTAAAGAGAAATTAGACCCTTAAAAATGGGATGGTCGGCCATAGGGGATAAAGACATTGCAAAGTCAAAATTAGTGGGTATTAGGTGAAAGAAAAAGTTGTCATCCTTTCATCTTTTTTCTTCTTCCATCGAGAATGGTAGCAAGGAGGGGGCTTTGAAAGCTCAAAAATATCAGTCACTTATATTCCTTGCAAGTAAGTGATTTAGATAGCCTTTCTTAATGATTTTTGCATTTTTAGGACCCTTGTAGCATGAGCTACCTAATGAGGTGACTATTTTGCAAAATGGTTGAATGTCTAGGGTTTTTCCATGTGAATATTTATGTTTTTTGCTAAATTTTTATGGAAGAAAATGAGTCATGGTTGTGTAATAAACAACTTTTGTGAAATAAGTTGCATGAAAACACCTAAAAAAGGCTATTTTGTAAAGTTGTAAAATAAGTTGTAAATGTGTGAAATAATTGAAATTGTGAGTTGCTATAGTTATAAAAAGAATTTGGCTAGGCTTGGTAAAGGAGGAAATTCGATAAAAATCGATTTACAAGCCTAAGGGCAAAATCGTAATTTTTGTAAAGTCTAAGGGCAAAACGGTCATTTTACCAAATTGTGAATTATAGAATGTTTTAATTAATGTAATGATTAAATGAGTGAATTTCATCATGTTAGATCAAGAAAATCAAGATTTGGGCTTAAATCGGAAAGTACAAGGTTATGGGCTAAAATGGCGTAATTAGCCAAAATTGCATTCGAGGTAAGTCCATGTGACTAAATAAGCATGTTATCGATGTTATTGTTAATATACTTGAAATCTATCTTGCTTCAGTTATATTGAATTATATGTTGATGATATTGAGTATGATAAAAGTGATGCCAAAAGTTAATAACATTCATGTGATGGTAGAATACATTAGAAATTCGATGGAATATGATACCCCATAGAAACGAGTAAGTTGTACGTAAATAATGCAACTTAGTCGTATTGATGTATTGAATATTTGATTATGTATATAATGCTTGAATGTATCTATGAGTAATATATGGTGAGATTTAATGTAGTAAAAACTTTCAGTTGAACCTTAGGAATAGATCGGATATCCTTGCCATGACATTTGGGTGATATGGATGTGTGCTAGTGTAAGACATGTTTGGGACATGCATCGGCCACATTATGAGAGCCAGTGTAAGACCATGTCTGGGACATGGCGTCAGCATTAAGACGAGAGCTAGTGTAAGACATGTCTGGGACATGCATCGGCCTCGAGATATGCAAGCTAGTGTAAGATCTGTCTGGGACATGGCATCAGCTTGACATGTATCAGTGTAAGACCTGCCTAGGACATGGCATTGACACCGATAGACGAGAGTCGGCGTAAGACCTATCTAGGACATGGCATCGACCTCAACACATGAAAGTTAGTGTAAGACCTAACTGGGACATGGCATCGACTTAGATGTGTGAGCCAGTGTAAGACCATGTTTGGAATATGGCATCGGCATCGTACCCTATGTTTGAGGCTTAGTGATTATCCTGTGGTATTCCAAATAGTTCAACGGGAAATTTAAGGTTTAAGTTGCAACAATAGAGCTTATGGCTATGTTGTGAGTGGTATAGGTACTTACATGAAATTGATGAGATATGAACTCAATTCATGTTGTACGATTAGTAAGGAATGCATATGAGCATGTTGAGTAACACAGGTATGTATGCCAAGCTCATGAGAAATGATTTCGGTTTATGATGCACATTTGGTGGAGATGTAAATAGGTAATTCATGCCTGTGAGAATGATTTTTGTGATGACCTTGTGATTATAGGTCTATACTTATGATGTATAGATATGTACCTTTACCAATAGGATGAAAATGAATTAATAAGGTGTGATAAACTTAGTATCATTAATTTACACTAAAACAATTTTAGATAGCAGCAGCAGTACGACTTTGAAAATCCACCAAAAATTGTGAAAATTGAATTATAGGCTGAATAAAATATTAAATTAAAGCTTATTGAGTATAGTTTTATATAGAAGAAATGATGTAAGCAAAAGAAGTTCATATTATGAGATATTTGAATTGTTGTGAGACAGAGTCAGAAAGATTTCGAAATCCCCTGTTCTGATTTGGGAAAATCATTAAAAATTGTAAAAAAATAATTATAAGTTATAATTTATATGCTTAGAATCCTTGATGAGTCTATTTTCAAAAGAAACAAATAGGAACATCAGTCAAATCCCATGTGAGGAGATAATTAATTTTAAGTAAAGAAAGATTGAAGTTGTCAAATATTAGAATAAGGGTGACTTTGAAGAATAAACTGTACTAATTGGCTAAACCAAAAATTCTGAAAATTTTATGGTAAGAATATATGTGAGTCTAGTTTTTGAAAAAATTAGCGGATCTTAATTTGGAGTTCCATAACTCTAGATATAAATAATTTAGTGACTGTGACTCGAGAAGACAGCTTGACCTAAACATAGGTAAAAAGGCAATTATGATAGTATTACTTTGAGATCATGTTGTAAGAATTGGTGGAAGCATATTGATAAATTGCTTATTATTTTCAGATGGACTTATTAAGCGTAAAGCTTACTCTCTCCTTTCCATTTCTTTTAGCTTGTCAGGTTAGCTCGGGGTTGGAGATCGTCGGAGGCAGCATCACACTATCAAGTCACTACCTTTGGAATAATGAGGCATATATTAGAAATTACAAGTGAGTGGCATGTATAGGGATCTAGTTTTATGACATGTGTTATTATGCTTTGGCCAAATGTATTGACTTATATTGACTTATATGTATATGGCCATGAGATGTGGCTCATATTGATTATGGCTTGTAAATCTAGCTATTCATGTCATGTCTAATGTTTATGATGTGATTATGTTTGTTTGCCATGCATGGTTGGTAATATGACATGCGTGATGGATATATGCTCTATGACCATTTGAGGTGATCATAGCCATGTAGTAATTGTATGTTATAAAAACAACATGACGATGGTTGAATATAAGTGCTCGAGGGATAAGTTGGTAACTTAGTATAATGGTAAAAGTGGTTATCAAAATGACGAGTCTTATGAACGTGAATTAATGAATCTAGACTTGGTATTTTATGAGTAGGTGCATTACATGTAAGAGGACATATCACTGTTATGAATGTGTCTTAATAAAGGGTGTTTAATCACTAAAATGATGTTATGATATGTGTCTTTAAAGTAGTTAAGTTCGTGAAAGATTAAGGCAACAAAAAGGCTTGGAAAATAGCCTAAGTGCTAGCCACACGGGCAGAGATACGGCCATGTGTCTTAGCCGTGTAGAGGACACGGCCTAGCACACGGGCGTGTGGCCTGGCTGTGCAGTTCAATTTGTTTTGCTGACGTCATAAACAGAGAGTTACATGGCCTGAGGACACAGGTGTGTCCCTGTGTCCACACAGGTGTGTGACCCTGTTTCATGAAAATTTTTCTGAGTTTTCCCAAAACTTTTCAATGTTCTCGGTTTAGTCCCAGACAACCTTTAATGCATGTTTAGAGCCTCGGTAGCTCGTGTAAAGGACATTATGCATGTATATGAAAAATTTTGATACGAATGAAATTTTATGGCCTGATTTTATGAAATGGTGTACGTTTAATTTCGATAACGCCTCGAACCCTGTCCCGACATCGGATACAGGTAAGGGGTGTTACAGTCTAGACACACGCCCATGCGTCTACCCGTATGGACAAAATAAAAGCTATTTAACAAGCCATTTGTCACCTTCATTTGCACATAAACACCCATAATCTTATTGGCACAAACCATGGCATATTTAGGCAACTAAAACACCCACAAACAAGCCCAAATCATGTCATTTCATTATCCACACTTAACATATTTACAACATCATATTTTGCCAAACCAAATCATACCAATTCATATTCTACAAGTTCCAATATGGCTACCAATAACATGCATAATTTTACTTAGTTTTCCTAGCATACCGATGAGCCAATATTAACCATTCAACAACAAAACCATTAAGCCATATCCAACCGTTTACCAAGCATTTATAAACCACATCACATAAGAGATAATTGCACATATATGCATATATAAATATATATAAGCTTACAACCAATCCAACCAAAATGAGCCAAGTTACATGGCCAAATACCAAAACAAGCCAATATATTTGGTCAAATCATGATGACACATATAACAAAATGACCAAGTCCCTATATATGCCATATTTTCAAAATATTTAAAATCATCGGTACCCAAAATAACAGTTTGATAGTGTGATGAGAACTCCGATGACACTATAAAACATGGAAAATAAAACAGAGTAAGCTATATAGCTTAGTAAGCTCGTATGAAAGAAATAAGCTAACCTTATCATACATTAACATGCAAGTAATACAACATAAGGAAATTTAATTTACCATATTCTCATAATCATAATTCATTCCATCACATCTTACCTTGAGTTCATCATTTCTCGAATTTAATAAATCATAAATTTCCTGTACCACTCATAATGGTTTCATACTCATTCTCATCTTTGTCATACCCAATGAACCATTCGGAATAATAATATCGGATACTCGGGAAAACCTTGCACACAAAGTGCCACATATGTAGCCATTGCAACCTCTATCTCATAACACATATATGCTCGCTCTTGAGCCATTAACGGGTCTGCTCACACAAGCTGTCAGTCAAGATGTAGCTACTCGGTGCTGCTCACACAAGTTTTCAAGTAACCATAACATATGCCGGTATACTCAGCCACTAGTAGGACGTACAGGACCAGCGCCCAGATCACATAACATAAAACCTTAGTGACATGTCACTTGTATCCTAATCTATTCCTAAAGTTTGATTGTGATTTCTCGCTTGCCAAAACGTCATTGAACGTGTCTGTAGAATCATTTACACAATTCATGAAGTATTAAAGCATTTAAAATACAATTATGATAAAGCTTATTTAACATACAAACTTACCTCGGTTACAAAAACGGCCAAAGGGATCTATTCGTCAATTACTTTGTTTTCCCCTCAATCTATATCTAAACTTCATTTTTCTTGATTTATAATGTCAAATTTAACTTATTTAATCATCAAATTACTCAATTCAGGCCAAAAACACATTATGGTAAAATTTACATTTTTACCTCTAACTTTTCAACATTTTATAATTTAGTCCCTGGGCTCGTAAAATGAATTTCATTCAATTTCATCATAACCAAGCCTAGCCGATTGTTGTTTGTACTCATAACAACCCATATTTTTCATTTATTCACACTTTTCTACATATTTTATAGACTTTTACAAATAAGTCTCTATTTGACTTTTTTACTAAAAATCACTTTACAAAAGTCGTTTAACAAACAACAAACATGCATTTTCTACCATCAAACATCAAAATACAAGCATATTCAACATGGGTCAAATATTAGACTTTAAATTTCTTTCAAGTTAGTCCTTGAAATAGTTGAATCAAGTTACAACGATCTCAAAAATATAAAAATCATTAAAAACGGGACAAGAACGGACTTACAATCGAGCTTGAAAGTGGCCAAAACCCTAGCTATGTCTTTTTCTTCAAATTCAGCTATGGGGGGATTAATTTGAGAAGATGGACACTTTTATTTTTGCTTATTTTGTCCTTATTAGCTAAATTACTAAAATACCCTTAATACATAACTTTGAAATTTCACCTAACCATGTCCATTTTTGTCCATCCTAGAGTATAATGGTCTAATTACCATTTAAGGACCTCCAATTCAAAATTTCATAGCAATTAGAGACCTTTAACATATAGAACTCAAATTTTGCACCTACTACAATTTAGTCTTTCTAGCTAAATTGAGCACTTAATCGATAAAATTTCTTAACGAAATTTTTACACAATCATTCTATCATGCTGTAGACCTTAAAGAAATAATAATATAAATATTTCTACTTTAGATTTGTGGTCGTGAAAACATTGTTCTAATTTGACCCACAAACGGGTTGTTACAGTTAGAACCAAGAGAAATGGAGAAGATGATGACATTTTGGTTTATTTGTTTATGCATTTATTTATTTAATTACCAATTTACCCTTAAGATTTCTTTTAACAAAAAGCAAAAGAAAGCATAATACTGTCCAACATGCATTCACATGGTATAATTGCCACATAAAGCCCTTAACTATAATTCCATGACCAATTAACTATTAATACTAACTTTTGTAACTTTTACGATTTAGTCCTTTTCACTTAATTAACTATTTAAACCTTAAAATTTCTTAACTAAAATTTAATATAACCTAAATAAATACTCATAAGCATTAAATAAATATTTAAACACTGGCTCAATTGTCAGAATTGTGGTCCTAAAACCACTATTTTAGACACAACTAAAAACGGGCTATTACATTATTGTCGTTGATTGTTTCTGTTAAAATTTGTCATCTTAGTGTGTATATTTTCTATCAATCGTATGATATGTCACATGAGGGAAACTTAATTAACATGCTTTGGCAGAAAATACTTATGATTTTAATGACTAGACTAGAATTTTGAAATCAAAATAATTTGAGGACTTAATTTTTAACTTTTTAAGTACATGGGCTAAATATCAAATCTTGTCAAAGTACAATGACTAACTGTAACATCCTATACCTAGCCCAATCGTTGAGCCTGAGTAACAGGACGCTACATCAAACATCGAACTCATACATATTCACATAGTCTCAAATACATGCAACCATTAATAACAAGTTAATCATGTATGGGGATCATCTAACAAAAATTCCCAAAGAAATCAAGGTATTGATACTCAGTCATATGTATCGATATTTATGAAAATATGTATCGATACCATTAGAAAAACCAATACCTTTTTAGCATTATGTTTCTTCGCAAATTTTTAGAACCAAACAAAATAATCGATACAAAGCAAAAGTATCAATATTTTTACCCCGAATGTCAATATTCGTGAAAGGGTATCATACCAAAATAAGCTACTGTTTACCTGCACATTCGATACAACATGGAGGTATCAATACTTATGCCCGAATATCAATACCTCTGCACTAAACATAAAAAATACAACAAAACATGGCAAAAATTCATATAAACATCTTCCTATTCAATAGGCATCAAAACCTCATTATTCAACACCAAAATGACCATACTTGCAATTGCAAGTAACATCAATATTTCAATTATTCAAGCCAAAATTGAACCAATAAGATAGTAATAAACATCCATCAAATCCTAAGAGTTTAAATTCATAGTAAACCTTTAAAAACATAATAAACATCAACCAAAATCTCTAACCACATTGCCTTTATTTCAACAGTTCAAAGAATAATCAAAATGTCACCTACTTAATTTATTAAGCTTAACTTGGATCGCTTCCTTGGAATTGTACTGCTCACACCGTAACGCTAAATATCTGCAATGGTTTAGAATAGAGTGTGTGAGCTTAAACAAGCTCAGTGAATGTACAGAATTACTGCAAATACACCAAATATTATAAATTAAACGAAAGCCACAAAAGACATATTCCCAACAATGTTTAACTATAGTGCCAAATTAACATATTTATGTATCACTTACTAATACATCTAACATTGTAATCACATATTTATACATACATCATAATTCACAAACAATTCATTAATTGATACTTTGGCAACTTGAGATTGTGAAACGTAAAAGTAGCTTTTATCACCACACATTGGATACATGGATCTCCAACACAATAATGACTCGAGGAGTTGAACGTATCCCAAAAGTGTAGCAATAAGTTAACACTTTCCAATACACCAACATATCCTGATGAATGGAGCTTAGCTTACACTCACTTATCTCTCCAAAATGTTCTAGGCCTTAATGCCCCAAAATCACAACACAAAGGTGAGTACTCACAAAATCCTATGGCATGCAAACTATATCCAACGATCTCAAAAGATTACAAGGCCAAAGTATCCACAAATAAACACATATTTACTCACCGTTCATTGCACACTTTCACTATACATTTATATCATTAACACAACATCATCACTATTAGCTAGCATATTTAGCACGCTCACAACTAAAACATTTCAAAAGAGCTAACACAACTTATATAACATATCACATTGCACATCATACTATTCAATCCATAACATATAGTCATAATTTTTGCAAAATAATCGAGAGGAATAAGAAAGCTTATACTCGGAACTTAGAGAAGGGGCTTAGGCTACTTCTAAGCTCCTATTTAACACTATGAATCGTGTTTACAAGTAGCGATTCCAAACACTCACCGTTCACGCTTTCATCTAATTGCCGAAAGTTTAAACTAGCTTTTCCTTACCTTTCGCCTTACTCAAAGAAAGTCCTAACGATTTCGAAGCTTCATACATAAAAACCACACAATATACACATTTAATTTATAACTATAAACACATCTCAACAAGCAAAACGCTGGTCTAAGTTAGTTTCTCTTGAAACTGAAATTTTTTACTAGCATAGTTGAAACTCAAATATCTTAATCCACATTCATTCATATCACTTAGAACCGATTCTAAACATCTAATTACTCATCTAAGAACATTTCACAAAGTTTAAAACACCAAAAACTACTCAGATTCATGGTTCTAAAAATTCAAAATACATGGCCAATTTTTAATGGAAATTCAAAAAAACCTTTAAATCTTTTAACAAAACTTTAAAGCAAGTTTAAAAACCTTCTAATCACATCAAAACAAGTTGAAAAATACTTTGAAATAGTAATTTCATTCAAAATTCCAGATTTCACCATTAACGACTCCAATTTCAGCTAACATGGAAAATTCTTGATTCAATTGATTACAACTTGATTTAAAAGACTAGATTACATCAAAAACTATCAGGAAAGTGAGACATTACCTTGATTGAGGGGGAAACGAATGTTTGATTGAAAATTCGAAAAAACTCACTTGGAAAAATCAATGAATTTAATGGTGTTCTTGGTGTGTGTTTTTTTTTTAATTCAAAGGGGTTTTAATATTTGAAGGATGATAGAAAACAAGAGATTGGAGTAATGAAGATAAAAAAATTGAAGGGTGAAGTTCAGGGGGTTTTCTCTCTGATGGACTGGACAAAGAAAATGGTGAACGGGTGTTTCTCTTCTTCTTCTTTTTTTTCTTCCACAGTCAAAATATAGGGTGAAAGGGGGAAAATACGAGCTGATTTTAAAACTTGGTGTAATTAATTTAAAGCTATTCCTAAATTAAACCCTTTTTACAAAACAATATTCTTTTTAAAATTTAAAGCCTATTTCACACTATTTTCATAATTTGGTTTAAATTTTTTAAAGCCATAGATGAAAATATTTTCAGGTTATCACATTCCGAATTTCCAAACTCATTTCGTGCTACAATTCCAAATTTACCGTCGAAACTTCTAGACCCAATTTTGGGTTGTGACACTAACATCATAATTTAACCTAAATATAAATATATAAACAAAGTAAAAAGTAAGCGTATTATATATGAATAATTATTTGATACACCGCTAGTAGAGATTTTTGAACTCCACAAGCGGATTGAGGGTGTGACAATTGTCATATTTATTTATATAATTAATTTTTTATTTTTTATTATTACATCATATAATATGCTTGTCAAACCCTCAACTCACTTGTGGAGTTTAAAAAACTCCATTGACGGTATATCAAATAATTTTTCATTATATAAGGGCTGATATTTGGTACACTAGTAATGTATTTTTTTATTTTACAAGCAGCTTTAAAAAATTGCCACGTGTCTTTTGTAAAAATATATTTTACTACCCGTAAAGGACACTTGTCAACCCCAACCTTACTTGTGGAGTCTAAAAACTTCACTAACAGTGTACTAAATATTATTCATATATATAATAGATTTTTTTTATGTTACAAAGATTTTCTTTTAAAATTTATTCGATAATAAATATAGGTTTTGATCCTTAGATTTATAGTTATAAATTATTTTATTTAAATACGATATAAAATATGAAAAGATAAAAATATCATAATAATAAATTAATTATAGTTTAAAAGAAAAAAAATATTTCTATAATTTTATAATTAAGTTGACGACTCAATTAATGATAATATCGATACAATAAAGTGTTTAAATATAAGTATTAAATTAAAATTATTATATATATGAAAAAATAATGTCAAAAATTAAATAAAATTTATATCGAAGGGTGAAGAAAATTATTATAGTTTAAAAGAAAAAAATACTTGTATAATTTTATAATTAAGTTGACGACTCAATTAATAATAGTATCGATATAATAAAGTGTTTAAATATAAGTATTAAATAAAAATTATTATATATATGAAAAAATAATGTCACAAATTAAATAAAATTTATATCGAAGGGTGAAGAAAAAAGGATTTAGTGCATTCAAAAATTCAGCGAGAAAACATATGAAATTGATTTGAAGGTTTAAATTATGTTACTAGAGGTAATTCACCATCCAAAAAGTTAACTTATATGCAACTTAAGTAAAGTATTACACTACTCAAATTCAATTCATTTAATAATTCAAACCATTTTAACTCACCCTCAAATCAATAATAATAATAATAATAATAATAATAATAATAATAATAATAATAATCTATTATTTTTGAAATAAGTATGATTAGTTAGAAAATCTAGTGAATGACGAAGTTAAAAAATTTATCAAGGGATGACCGAATTAAGTTATATAATTTTATAAGAATTAAAATATAATTTCACCATTTGATATATTATATCTTTATATAACCTAAAATTTTATTATTTTACCATGTAATAATTTAAAATTTTATAAATTTCTGCTACCGCCCTTCATTTCAAGGTAAGCAAGAAATGAAAAACCAACTCGAGCCATCACATTTGGACCATATCTGGAATATAAATTTAAAATTACGGTTACTAAAAATTAATTTAATTTATTTTGTATTTAATTAGTATGATGTGAAAATAATGATTCTATACTAAAAATAACTTAAATGTATTATATAAAAACTATTTTTTTGAAATATAATATATAAGATTAATTTTTTATTTGCTTGAATTTTTAAGAAATATTTATAATTTCTTTTAAAAATTTTACCAAATAATATTTAAAAACTATAAAATAAAGATAATATTATTAAAATAAACTCCAAAACCTAAAATTAGAACCGAAATGAATTATGAAGATAGTAAAAGAAAAACTCCGTGGAATCAAATTGGGCCGTAAAACAGTTAAAAAGGCTAAAAAATCTCAAGTCGGACCGGATATTAGACACGTGGGTAATTGGCCCATTTACGTTAAGATTCTAAAAATCGAACTCGACGACAGCTCCTCTATAAATACCCCTGGCCTCTGCAACCAAATTTCAGTTTAATTTGTCGCTCGTTTTCCAGCACTTACATAAAATTTTCACAATTTTTTTTTTAAAAATTCAGATAAATGTATATTTTTTAATTTTAATTTTTTTTCTGTTAATTTCCCTCTTTTATTAACCATCAAACCGAAATTTTGTTCTTTCCTCTAATTCTTTTCTCTCTCAGTTCAATCCCCAAAGCCCTTAAAGCACTTCATGGGTTTAGGTTAGGTTAAATTGTTCTGGGTTTTCTTCAGTTTTCTTCGATTTGCAGAAATAAAGAAATATGGGTCACTCTAGCTTCCAAGGTCTTCAATTTCACATATTTTTTCACTTTCATTTCCTTTACTTTGGATTGAATTGTAAAGCCTCTTTTGTTTTTTATTGAGCAGATGAAGATGACGATGAAGAAGAATACGAGGAGGAAGCTGGTGGGAGTAATCGGCTTCTGGGTTTTATGTTTGGGAATGTCGATAACTCCGGTGATCTTGATGCTGATTATCTTGATGACGTAAGTTTTCTTTTATAATTTGATCCCCTTTTCTTCTCGGAGCTTAAATTGTTGGCAATTTATGCGTGAGCCTAAACTAAACATTTCTACGCTGATGTGGCCGTTTATGAAGCCGTTAAAGCTCGTTCTTTGTTTACTTTGTATGTTAAGTAGTATGTGGAATCCCAAGTTCTTGATGGGTTTGGAATGTGCAACACTTCGCCTTTTTGGTGGAGCTGGGTTTGGATGAGGGCATAGGATAAAATGAAGCTGATGTGAGGAAGGAGAGTGCAACACTTTGCCTTTTATGCTTCTTTTTGTTTTTGCTGGAGAAGTAAATGTACTTATTTTAGTGTTTAAGGAGAAATTAGGATTTAGGCTTATATTAATTTGAATTTTGCACCTGAAGAGTGGTGGAACGTAAGCATCTTGATGCTGCAGTGAACTATTTCTAATTGAGTTTAGAATGAAGTGCACGGTGTGCAGAAGTTCATTTGATTTGATGAATGGCTAAATGTAATTTAAATACAGAGAATAACCATGTTTTTTATAAACTCGTTTGTTCTGCAACTTCCTGTCAAATTCAACTCCATTAAATATGAATCAAGTTGAATGAAACTCTTATAAGTTTGGAGAAATAAACTCGCCAATCTCATTTAGTTCAATTACAAGACTCAAGCCATGTAAAATAAAGGCCATAGAAAAGAATATTCTGTAACTAAATTCAAATTCAGACTAGTGAACCCAAGCAAATTAGTTGAAAGCACTAATGATACTGACACATCATTTAACATTTAAACTAACAAAAAAAAAAAAAAAAACTTGTGGCACTGGATTATATATGGGAATTATAATTGATATAATAATTATTTGAGGTTAGCTTCCTTTGGATCTTAAGGACTTTGTTTCTGTTAAAGGACCCATGATTTTGCTTCATACTTCTTAGCTCTTCCTGAACCTGATAAACCTTGCAAGAGATAACATGCTAATTCGGCTTGCACTGTCTATTTAAGCTGTTAGTTTGATGCTTGGCTGAGGGTTTTCATTTTCGTACTGTTTTTTCCCCTGTTAAGTATCTTTTTCTTCTTAGCAGCTTCATTACAGATAACAAACTTTATTTCTTCCAGGATGCAAAGGAACATCTCGCTGCGGTTGCAGACAAGCTGGGTCCATCTCTTACAGATATAGATGTATGTTGTTCTATTATGGGTTATCTCTGTTCTCTCTTCCCCCTAAGAATCTATGATTCATAATAAATAAATAAATAAATCTAATGCAGGCTATAATAAATAAATAAATAAATCTAATGCAGGCTATCTTCTCTAGTGTTTCATTATTATTTTTAAGTGAGGGCTTGTTTTGCTAATGGCACTGTTTGATTGTCAGTTGTCAGAAAAATCACCGCACACTCCAGCTGATGCCGCTGACCAAGGTGATGTTGTATGGCTGGGAAATCTATCTCATGCACTTTTTGATGTTCTGTTAATATGTTTATTTCTTCAACTTGTTGACCATGCTTTATTTATGCTGGCTCCATACGAATAATCTTTAAGATGCTTTATGGGAATTTCTCTGCCTGTTGACTGAAGTTAGTGTTTGGTGATAAAAAGCCCACTTGATACTTGATGGAGCTGTTTTCCTGGTCTTGAGTCTACTGGATTTCTGAATGATAGTTGATTCATTTTTACTTAATGAATGATTCGACAGGAAGCTTTTTCATTTGACTGTCGGGGTACTGATTTCTGATCGAATTAGTGTCGTGATTATAAAAATGATATTGGAAAGTTAAAAGTTTCCTTTATTAATGTGCTTGAATGCATATGGCATTGTCTGGGCATAGAGTGAGAGCTAGTTTGAACTGCAAACCATAATGTTTCTATGTGCTTGAATGCATATGGCATTGTCTGGGCATAGAGTGAGAGCTAGTTTGAACTGCAAACCATAATGTTTCTAGGAAACTTAGTGCGTACAGAGTAACTTTTGATTGGGTATAGAGTCCATGATTTGCTTTCCCTAACTACTAGTGAACTGGGGGCTAGGTGGCCTTTTAAAGGCTGCTTTGCATTCATGAGCAATTACCCTCAGCCGAAAACCATAAGAATGGTATAATGAAGCATACAATATTTGCTATCATGCTTGCATAAGCCAGTTCTTGAGATTGAAAATCAAAAAGGGTTTTAAATTTAATGCCCCAGCAGAGCCTACTATTTCGGTCTTGTCTCCTATTGGTAATCCTCATAATTCTTAGTGATTTTCTTAGTTTTTTCCTTTCATCAGGATAAGTGCCTCTCGGTGTGATGTGCTTCTTCTATATTTGTTATTTTCTGGAATGTAGATTACTCATTTTTAATCTTTTTATTAAAAGGCTATGGAGGCTATATGTCATTGCTTGGACAAGTTGTGTTGCTCAAAGGGTTTTATGCCTCACAACAATCTGGTGTCTATCACTGGTCTAATATTCTGATTATGTGTTCAATGTGGTTTCTTTATGATAGATTATGATGAGAAGTATGAAAATGCTATTGACTATGAAGATATTGATGAGGAGTATGAAGGTCCAGAGACTCAAGCTGCTACTGAGGAGGACCATTTACTTCCCAAAAGGGAATATTTTACTGCTGATGTTTCTTCTGCTTTGGAACCTAAAGCCTCCGTGTTCGATGATGAAAATTATGACGAGGATGAGGAAAGTGAAAAAGAACAAGAGGTGGTAGGTAAGCATATACAAGGTTCAAATTGTTTATATGGTTCACCATTGAACTGCAGTATTTTTCTAGTTCAGTAATGATTAATTTTATCTGGCGGTATATTCAGTTTTTTTTTTTTTTTATGATGAGAAAAAATATCTTAACTGATAATCATTGTAGTGACAATCAAACACTCTTAGTTGGGTGCCTTTGCTCATATTTAGGGTCTTGAATGTTTGATAACAACTATCTCATCCCTGAGTACCTTTCATATAATCTTTTGATTGATAGGTCTTTTTTTGTCTGAAGAGAAAAAAGTTTGATGTTGGCAAATTAATCGTGTTCATTATTCTAGACAGTAGGTCTTTTATACTATTAAATATATCTAATAGAAGGTTGCCTGTTTCGTTTGTAATGGTTGTTATAAAAACTTATGTATTCTACACAACTTGGACTGTGGTTTTTCCTCATTTATCAATCTTTCTTATTATATTTTATAAATTAAATAAGAAAGTTCAGATTTGGTTATAGGTGGTCAAATTGTCTCGTGTACAAATTTCTTGTAATAGATTTGATGAAATTCTTTTTTTATTTTGCTGCAAAATGTGTGCTACAAATTTGTCTGTGTGTGAACTGTAGACATGGAATTTTAAGCCTCTTTATATGCACAAAGAAGTTATCAAAAGCTGGTTTCTTGTTTGGTTATCTCTTTCTACTGATTAACTGCTAAATAATGGTTTAATTACTTTCTATGCTGGTTTGTGAATATAGACTGATTCACCCCTAGTTACGTACCAACATGATCTTTTATTATTATTATTACGATATGCTATCTTCTGATTAGTGGAAGTGATATCTTTTTGTCTTCTACATAGTCACTAAATTAACGGAATAAGAAAGAATTGCTAGTTTTATGTGTCTAGTTGATGAACATATGCTTTTCCTTTTTTATGGATTGAATCTACTTGATTATGTATTTAATTACATATATTGAGTTACATTCTCTTTATATATCTCCTTTTCCTTTTTTATCTGATGTATATAATCTATTCCCACTAAGGTAATTTAAGTTAAGCTCTCTTACATGCATGTTTGTTTAGGATCAACTAGCAGTGGTTACTTTGTTCTGGTTCTAGTTAATCTACAAACTGATTTGCTTACATATTTTCTTTGTGAGAAATGAGAAAGTGAATAGCTTACATATTAATCTTGTTTTTTATAGAGAAAGTTTTTTTTCCCTTTTTTTTCCTTTTATGTGATATCTTTTGACTTATTTTAGAATGTCTTTAATTCTTTTCCATGTGCTTTTCTTGGAAAATATGCCCAAGCAATCCTTGGTCAGGTGCTTTATGGCATCTTTCACCTTTGATTGCAGTGTTTATGACAAATCCTATCTTTTTTCTTTGCTCGACTGAATTTTAGCACCTTTTTTCAGTTGAGCAGGAAGAGCATCTTGCAGCAACATTTGAAGTGGAGAAATCTCCTGGGCATGATGTACATTGTGGCTCTTCAGACAGTGAAGATCAAGTAGACGGTACTGAAGATCTTCAGGTGCCTATTCAGTGTAGTATTTGGCTCTTACTATTGTTATCTTTAGAATTTAAGTGTAATTTGTCTTTTGGAAGTGTGAGAAATATTTGGACAACCATGATTTTCTGTGGGCAGATATTCCTTTTGGATTGTCATTTCAAAGAAAATTTAAGTTGTGTAATGAAGTGAAGCCTAAGCCTTTTAAAGTTGTTCAACACAATAAGGCCCCCTAATTAAATGTTAATTTTTCAATATATAGATTTAAGACAATGTTTTGGTTTCTATTAACTAGCACAATGTTTATTTCTTATGTATTAAGGCATCAGGGTTATATTTGGTTTTTGCTAAAGTAGGGTCTAGCTGTAAATTCTCATGCTGTTACTTCCATTTTGGTCTAATAATAGAGGGCTTCAAGCATTATCCCTCTAATCGCTATTGTTATAACGACATGTTTGTACAAGAAGTTATTGTATTCACCCCCCTTCCTGACTGCTCTTTGAGAAGTTGGTATCTGATTTCAAATGTTGCTTTTAATAACTTTACTGGACATATTTCGCAACAAGGTTGCTGTTCAGAAACTTAGAGTAGGAAATTGCTTTTATTTTTTCATGATTGCTTAGTTAGTTCTGTTTCTTTAAGTGCTCAACTATGACAAACTCTAACAGGAATTTTTTTTTTTTTTTTTAAATCAGTTCTTGATTTTGATTTGATAAGGAAAAATGGATTTTATTCTAAATGTTGCAACAGGAGGAACCTGATGCTCCAGAAGAGCCGTTGGATTCTAAAGGTTCCACACCTCTGCCTGTTTTATGTGTAGAAGATGGTATGGTAATCTTACGGTTTTCAGAAATATTTGGTATCCATGAGCCCTTGAAGAAAGCGGCCAAAAGAGACCGTGGCTATTTCACTCATAGAGGTGTGTTGTCTATGATAAAATTTTCATACTTAATGTGTTGTTAAATCTAGTAGTGTGTGCATGACATCAATTTTGGAGTTCATATGCACAAAAAAACTTGCACCTTTGGTCTGTGTTCTTGGCCATTGATATGGAACGTTTTATGGCAATAAAAGCAACAGAGGAAGATATATCTTGGTGACTTTTGGTTGCCAGTTCCCTAGATCCCTTCATTTTCACCAGTTGTGATTTTTGGTTTTCCATGTCATTTGTCCAGAGAAGTACAAATCTATGGATGCTTCTGATCTTGTTGAAGAGGATGAAGAGGCGTTTCTAAAGGACGCTGGTCAAGGTTTCTCATTTATTGGTTGGGAAAATGCCATCCAACAAGATAGATCTGAATTTACGGATGACGCTTTGGTGAAAGGAGGCTTGGAAATTTCTGAACATGGTGAAGAACATGTTGAGGATAGTTATTCAAATCCAGAGGTAATGAAAGAGGGGGTAGTAGTAAATCTTTCTTCTAGGTTGCAGTCACCTTCACGTCCGAGGTTTTTTCCTCTTGATCAGTTGGACTGGGAAGAACAAATTGTTTGGGACAATTCACCTGCAAGAAGTGGCAATTCTTTGGAGAGTCCTGAAATCTCTGTCTCTGATTTGGAGGCGTCAGTTTCAAGGGAGACCATTCCAGAGGCGGGACAAAATCTACTTTCTGAGCAGTCTACAGAATCCTATGAGAAGGACCATAATAGTGGCCTTTGTCATTCCTCTATTGTCTTGGAATCATTTGACTCAAAAACTTCTTCAGGACCTATGGACCTGCCATTCTTGGAAAGCAGATTCCATCCCCAACTCTTGAGGCTGGAATCGCAGTTGAGAGTAGATTCCTTAAATGATTCTGACAGTAAAACAGATGTTACCATGGATCCAGATAAAAGTGATGTTATGGAGTGTTTTAGAAAACTTACATTGCAAAACAAAGATATAACTGAAGGGTCATGGTTAGACAATATTATATGGGAACCACATAGTGTTATTGCAAAGCCTAAGCTAATTCTTGATCTTCAAGATGAACAGATGCTTTTTGAAATTTTAGATAACAATGAAAGTAAACATCTTCAGCTTCATGCCGGGGCCATGGTCATTGCTCGATCTGCAAAGCCAAGCAGTCGTTCTTCCGAGGTTTCGGATCATAAACATCAATCTGGTTGGCAATTCAATATTGCTAATGATAAGTTCTACTTGAACCGTAAAGTTTCTCAGCAGTTACAATCAAATCCTAATAAACGCATGGCTCACGGTGTCAGAGTTCATCATTCAGCACCTGCACTTAAACTTCAAACAATGAAGTTGAAGTTGAGCAAGTAGGTGTTCTTATTATATCTTTTTATTGTTTCAATTCTTGTATTTTCCTTTGGTAGCTTTGAATACATGCTTATTTGTTTATTTTGTTGTGCTGCTGATATATGTACATAAACTGGCCTTTGCAATTGAGTTGTGTTCAGTTTGAAAATTCATAAAAATTTTGCAGCTCTTTCTCAGGCTTAAATTTATTGGCAATATATGTCGATTTATTCTATCTACTAAAATGAAGTTCAGTTTGTTTTATCAAAGTAGTTTCATCTAATTAGTGAAAAGAGAATAGAAAGGGTACAACAAAGGAGAGACTGAAGTCTCTACCTGGTCTGACTTTGTATAACATCCTATGCATGCCAACTACTGGGGAAGGGAAGGAGAGGGTACAAAGGGAGATGGAGTAGAGGAAGAAAGATAATATAAAGTTCCCCATGTTTAGGTTGCTTGAGAAGGGAGCACTAATTTACTGACTTTGTTGGTTAAGAATTTCTAAAGGTAGGAAATGGTAGCCCATAATTTCTTTATGATGGAAATATTAAAACCATCCTCTGTATTGAAAGGATATTGAAACTAGAGAAATTGTAGCAATCTACCCCTCTTCCCTTTAATCAAATAAGTCCCTGGTGCATTATGCTAATGCACCCTTGATTAGCATTTGATTTAATTTTTAGCAATGAGGAAGATTCTGGTATGGCACTGTATTATTTATCCAAGAAAAAATACTCTTTATTGCCCTGGTATTTTTTTACAACAAAAGCAGAGCCCTTCTGATTGAAGGTTTCTTATATTTTGTTTCTGATTAGAGTAGTTAATAGCTCATTAGCGACTGTTGGCTGCCAATCTTTGCACAATCTACAGGATTTTCACTATTACAATTGCTCTTGGGTAGGTTGTTGCTGTTATCTAGCAGAATAAGCCTTGATCTTGCATATTTGTTATCATCTCTCTCTATGCAATTGCTTTTAAAATTCTTTAGGACAATATCATGCTATATTGGTGTATTCCTGGTTAAACATTTTGTTTTATATTACTTCTAGCTTTTCACAATACTTGCTTTGCAATACTGTGAATATAATGTTCATTACCTGTTAGATTTCAGCTTTTGAGTTTAATCTGTGACCTTGCAGTAAAGATTTAGCAAATTTTCACCGCCCAAGAGCAATATGGTATCCGCATGACATCGAGGTGGCTGTCAGGCAACAAGGGAGGCTGCCAACACAAGGACCCATGAAAGTCATATTGAAGAGCTTGGGAGGCAAAGGTAGCAAACTACATGTTGATGCTGAGGAAACGGTCTCTTCTGTAAAAGCAAAGGCTTCTAAAAAGCTAGGTACTCAAATATCAGTTTTATTAGCTATGAACCAGAAGATGTTTGCTGTTTTTAAGTTATTGCTTTATGAACTTTATGGTGTCTGGATATCTGAAGGATCTTAAAAGTTCATTATGGAATTATATTATTGTAGATTTCAAGCCATCAGAAACAGTGAAAATATTTTATCTTGGGAAGGAGCTTGAAGACGATATGTCTCTTGCCGCCCAAAATGTTCCTCCAAATTCTCTGCTTCATCTTATTCGCACAAGAATACATTTGTGGCCAAGGGCACAAAAACTTCCGCGAGAGAATAAGTCTTTACGGCCTCCCGGGGCATTTAAGAAAAAATCTGATCTTTCTGTGAAAGATGGTCATGTCTTTCTTATGGAGTAAGTTTCAACGCCATTTTATGTCCTGTTAATACATTTTAAAATCTTGTGTTATGGCATCTTCCCAATGGAGCATAGTAGTAGCATATGATCCATATAGTTGATCCTATGTAGTAGAGGAAGGTTTATCCTTTCCTACCACTTTGGAAGATTGGGCATCATGTTTGAGCAGATATGCCAGGCTAGGTATTAAATGTACTGGTTATGTGATGGTTTCTGATGTTTTTAACTGTTTTCATGTTCTCCACGCTCTGGTTTGACCTAGCCATTATCTGATGAAGCATTTGAAGCTTGTGTCTGTCCATCTTTTATACTATAAACTGCTAAACTCTGGAAGCTTTCAATGTGGAAGCACATGTATAATTTTGAAGTAAATACCCTAAAATACCACAAATTGTCTCTGTAGTCTGAAATAAACATGTTCTGTTATTTGAATTTCTGGGTTTGATAGATTTTGTTTACTTTTGATGGAGAGCATTTAAACATAACAAAGATCCTTGTTGAGCTAATTTTCACATAATGGAAATTAGTTCTACACCATTTCTGTTATGTTGTGGGTTAGAACAAGAAATAATAAGACTAGACCTTGTTATCTTTTTAGTAGCATTTCTTAGCATTAGCTGTTAACTTTTTCTTCTCCGTTGGATTTCGAACTTCCACTTGGATATAAATTAAGCATTTTCAATTATTGTAAATGCTTCCTCTTTATTATTATTATTATTATTATATGAACAATTTTCATTATCATGAATTTAGGGTTCTTGTGAAAATAGGTATATTTCAGATGGAATTCTCAAGAGACCTTCACTATTTTTTCACGGTTCAGGTACTGTGAGGAGAGGCCTTTACTTTTGAGCAATGTGGGGATGGGTGCAAACTTGTGCACCTACTATCAGAAAACATCTTCAGGTGATCAAACTAGTGGATTGTTACGCAATGGAAACGAAACCTTGGGAAATGTTCTGCTTCTAGAGCCAGCTGATAAATCACCTTTTATTGGAGATATCAAAGCTGGCTATAGCCAGTCATCTCTAGAAACAAACATGTACAAGGCTCCCATATTTTCCCACAAGGTGCCATCAACTGACTTCCTATTGGTTAGGTCACCAAAGGGAAAGCTTTCCATACGACGTATTGATAGGATTGCTGTTGTAGGACAACAGGTTTGTTTCGGCTATAGGTTTTTCTGCATGTAGCCTTCCATGAAATTATATCAAACTTGTTCCATGAATTCTACGGAGTTGTTGCAATTTGGTGCTGATTACATTCGGGTTACTGATTTTGTGCTGCATGTTACTTGTTCTGCCCATATACTCGATTGATGTGTTGGCTGCCTGTCTACACCTGTATTAGCATTGCCCTTGTTGAAATCTGTTAGCCAGGATTCAACTGGCATTTATAAAGAAATCTTAACCTGCATGGAGCCTGTTTTCTTCCTGTTATATTATTAGTTATATGCTTTGTAAAAATTTTTAGAGAAGAGATGTAGAGTTGATGTTTAACATCCATTCAATTTTAGGGCATGGCCTGTCCAGTGATCAGCTTGGTTTAACCTTCAAATAAGGACTGGATGCTCTAGTCTATGATGTGCTTGACATATATTTTTAATTAAGTGGACTACCATTGAATTCCTTGCTAGAATCAATAGAGTTGAATCAATTCATCATGTGTTTACGGGGTGTGAGTTTGTCTGGAACAAGCAAATATCCTATGGTCACTTTTGTGTTGTCAGAAATTTAAATTTTGCATAGTTCTCTTCTCTAACTTAAACTTTGTGTGAACAATTGCAAGTAACAGTAATTATTTGTAAGTTGAGGGTGGACAAAGGACAAAGAGACTAGATTGAGGCTTCTATCTGTGGTTGGGGCTTGGGGTACTTGTATGTGAATTTATGCACATTGTGTTTATGCATAGAGTGAAATGCATGTTTATGAACATAGGTTTCTGATGCTAACAGATTGTTAATTTTACTTCAGCACCATTTTTGTTAAACTATGGGAAGTTTTCCGTGCTAAGTAGTTCCAGCTCGAGAATTATCTTGTCTGCTCCAATGGAAGATGGTACATCTTTCAGTTAGGGATGTTAAATGCATAAGTTTTCATGCTTATTTCATACCCCTATTGAGGTTGGGGTTTCTTAGCCCATTTCTAATTGGTTTTCAGTTGGATGCTTAGCAAGGTCTTAGTGAATAGGCTGGTTGTTGTTTGTTCCTTTTTGTTCCCCTAGTCTTGCAATTTTCAAGATAAATCCATCTAGTAGAGGATGGTATGTGCACATTAGTTCATTTGAGTTTATATAATGTTCTCTGTTAGTTTGTTAAGGAATCAGCATACTGCATATTTCCCTTTCTGATTTATCCAATTTTCCTTATGCAGGAGCCTCTCATGGAGGTATTTGCTCCTGGATCAAAGAATATTCAGACATATCTTATGAACAGAATGCTGGTTTATGTGTATCGGGAGTTTTCCGCATCTGCCAAACGTGGTTTGATTCCATTCATGGGTACAGATGAGTTGTTTACTCATTTTCCTAACCTTTCAGATGCAATTGTCCGGAAAAAGCTGAAGGAATGTGCTTATTTGCGGGTAATTTTTGTAGTCTTTATTTTTTTTTGAATTCTGGTTAACTAAAAAGTTGCTTGATACCTGCTTTATATTCCTATTTATGTCTATGATCCTCAAATTTTAATGCTTATTACTTTTCTGATTCATTCTTCTATTATCTCCTGTTGACTTATTTGCTACACTTGCCTACTTTGCATCTTAGAGGGATAAAAATGGACGACAGATTTGGTCCATGAAGCCAGATTTCCACATTCCACCTGAAGGCGTTCTTAGGAAGTTGGTGTCTCCGGAGCATGTGCGTTTCACTATCTTTGTCTTATTTGTTTCTTTCTCTTTACCTTGTATATTTGAGTCCTATGTTATAAGTGCAAGCAGAATTAAGATGTAGGCAAATTGCTTTTACAATATAGAAAAGGTATTTAGAAGGTATATTCCCGGTGTTGCATAATATCATAGCCATTTTTAATTTAACAATGCTGGCTCAGTTGCAGCAAACATTTGTCTCAATAGTTCATGCATGAGGCCCTTTCTTTACCCTTAAACGAAAATATGTATATGTATATATTATATATTTCTCCTGTTAGATATGGTAAAATATTGGTTTGTGTGTTTGGTGGATAATATCAAATAACATGCCTTTACGATGGTATCTGCTTGGTTGTTGATTTTACACTTATTTTGGTATTTTCCTTATGTGTACCATATGAACCAACAAGCTTAATACCTTCTTTTCGGTGTTTTTATTGTCCTTAAAAACTATTCTGGAAGATAATTGAATAGTAAAATAAAATTTCCTCCGCAAGGTTCTTCATTTCTACCCCTCCTATTAATTTTTTCTCCATATGTGAAATCAATATGCTTTTATTTCCATCTATTGGAGAATAAAAACATAATGAAAAACAAGATGATTTGTTATTGATCGTGGCCCTTTCATGATTCAAAATGTGTACTATGAAGTGAGAACATAGAAAGGCTATGAGGTTAGAAATGCATGTGCGTCCATATATTTCACCTATCTTGATTTTTTAATTTCTCAATCTTGTTCAGGTGTGTGCCTATGAAAGCATGCAAGCTGGCCTGTATCGGCTTAAACATTTAGGAATTACACGACTAACAACTCTTACCAGTGTTTCATCTGCAATGAGTCAACTCCCTGATGAAGCTATAGCTCTGGCTGCTGCATCACACATTGAACGGGAGCTGCAGATAACTCCATGGAATCTGAGTAGCAATTTTGTTGCATGTACAAGCCAGGTAAATACAAACTTCTGCTAATAAAAAAGCACTTGACTTTTTGCTTTTCAAATAGGTAAAAGCAACAAAATCGCATCTTATGAAGTTGACCTTTCCAATAATATTCTTTAAAATGTTATGATTGGGAAAGTGGCTTGTTAAGTAAGAATTTGCTGTTTTATTGTATCATTACTTTCTACTCTTCCCTTTTTACAGGACAGAGATAATATTGAGCGCCTGGAGATAACTGGTGTTGGTGATCCTTCTGGTCGAGGTTTAGGATTTAGCTATGTCCGTACTGCTCCAAAGGCTCCTGTGTCAAATGCTGTGATGAAGAAGAAAACAGCAGCTGCTCGTGGAGGTTCTAGCGTGACTGGTACGGATGCTGATCTCCGCAGATTAAGCATGGAGGCAGCACGAGAGGTCAGTTTTTATTGCAGAAACACATTTATTATTGAAGTCTGACAAGAAATTTGTCAAATTTCTTTTGCCATTTTGATATTACCTATAGTTACTATAGCTTTTAGATGGTGGTGGATATTCTATGATGTTACATCTTCATAATGCTATGTCGTATGTACAAGATATAAATTAGTTGTCTCTAAGCTGCTGCATCTGTCAAAATATGGAGAAAGCCTGCAACTTTTCATTTAAAGAAGCTTAAGGCTCGAGAAGTTTTCATAGGTTAATTTAGGTCTAGAATCAAGATAAATAAAGACAACTTCTGATTTTGTTGTTGATGACCTTTTGTTTTCTTGTTGTCTGTGGTATGCATGCTGAAGGTCAATAATATTGGAATAAAAGCATTCAAGTATGAATGTTCTGACATGTTTGAGTTCAGGCACAAAAGAAACTTTCAAATTTACTGCAAAAATATTTAAATTGATGATGTGAACATTGAAATCAATTATCTAGTTTGCTAAGGCAACAGCTTTTGCTTTATTCATTCAATCCTTTTTGCTTTTCTGAAGAGGAATAAGGAGGGTGGTGTTGGGTTTTATAATAGAGTTTCTAGACGAATCTTTGAGTCTGAATTGTTTCTATCATAATTGCTTGAGTAAGTACATGTCTAATAGTGCAGTTAGTTATACATGACATGTAGATGAAGAGCAGTGTAATGTCTGATAGTAATAGGTTCAATATCAAGGACCATCAGCGATCTCTTATCTTTTGCCCTTGTCATCACTCCAAACTGAACTTTTTATATAGCATAATCAATTATCTAGTTTAACCAAGTTCAGTTTTCAATTCTTACTGCAATGGTATATTGTTTTGAACAATTTGTTGTTTCCAAGATAATAAATTTAGGTAAAAATGGTTGACTTGTTGCCCTTTTATGTTTTTACAGATGTGCTGTAAATTTTTTGGTTTGTATCTGTTGTCTCTTAACTGCTTTTTCTTTTTACCAGGTACTTTTGAAGTTCAATGTTCCTGATGAAGTGATTGCAAAACAAACTAGGTGGCACCGTATTGCTATGATACGCAAGCTCTCAAGTGAGCAAGCTGCATCAGGAGTCAAGGTTGATCCAACAACTATAAGCAAGTATGCACGGGGACAGCGAATGTCCTTTCTTCAGTTACAACAGCAAACCAGAGAAAAATGTCAGGAAATATGGGATCGCCAAATTCAGTCTCTTTCAGCTGTTGATGGTGAAGAAAATGAAAGTGATTCTGAGGCAAATAGTGATCTTGATTCCTTTGCTGGCGACCTAGAAAATTTGCTTGATGCAGAGGAATTCGAAGAAGGGGAAGAAGGTAACAACAATAACAAGGTTGACAAAGCAGATGCTGTTAAGGGGCTCAAGATGAGAAGACGTCCCTATAAGGCTCAGGCAGAAGAAGAAATTGAAGATGAAGCTGCTGAAGCTGCTGAATTATGTCGTTTACTCATGGATGGTATCAATTATTTCATTCCCACAGTGTTTATTCTTATTTCTTTTGCTGAAAAGAAAATAAACTTAGCCTTAAGAAGCTCAAAATGTTCCCTTGGTTTGTGAAAATAGTGTCCTGGAAAATATTCTCTGGATTCCCAATGTCTATTGCTGCAGGAAATACAGTGGTCACCCTGACTTGAGTTTTTGAAAATAAATTGTCATTGCAATAATTAGCTGTGTGTTTTACAGAAGTTACATTTATTGCTGAAATGACTGTTAAATTAACTTCTTAAATTGACTCTTGTTTCTTTAAAGTTTGTTCGAATCCTTGAATTCATCAAACTTACTTTTGCTCACCCGTTAATGTTCTATTGCACAATCTCTATTGTGAGTCAAGAAAATTATTGTAGTGTGTTTTACTTGTATCATCTGAATATTCTGTTAGGAGAATAAATATTTATGATTTATGTAATTGACCAACTACTCTCCTTGTTAGATGAGGATGACCAAAAGAAGAAAAAAAAGAAGAAAAACAAAGCTGTTACAGAAGATGCTGGGTTGACTTTCGGCTTACAACCACGCATTGGTGTTGAGAGTTTACAACGTGTTAAGAAAACAAGCATAATTCCCAAGCAAATTGTTCGTTCTACTCAATCTAATGGGTCATATCCTATGAATGAGAATATTGTCAAGGATACAAAGGATGTAAGACAAGTTACCTTAATTATGTGATTAATCATATTACCTGTTTTGACATATTCTGTCTAGTCTTTGCTCTTTGGGCAGCTTTGCCCATGTTAAAGATGCATAAGGGTTTTAGTGACTGAGGTGTGCTTTGATGGCAGATTGAAAGTAGAATTTTTAAAGGGAGCGTGTCTGGAA
Source organism: Gossypium anomalum (assembly GCA_025698475.1). Classification (NCBI taxonomy): domain Eukaryota; kingdom Viridiplantae; phylum Streptophyta; class Magnoliopsida; order Malvales; family Malvaceae; genus Gossypium; species Gossypium anomalum. The sequence continues at coordinate 71,505,313 of CM046965.1, read as the reverse complement.
AGTTGAAAGGAATGAAAAAAAATGGTATGCCAAGCACAGGTCCATTAACTAAAGTCAAAATATTGGGAGACAATGTTAAGGCAAGTGCGCTCTTCTCTTCATCTTTCCTTTTCTTCTTTTTAATAGAAAGATGGGTGAGCTTGTTGATATCATATTGAGTATATTCTGTAGATATTGCATGAGCATTGTTTTTGAATTTCTTGTCATTTATATTTCAACCTGGGAAGTTCTTTGGCATTTCTTCTTTGTATGCTTATCTTATGTAGAGTATTAGATATCTTTTTCTTATTCTAAACTACTTCACTTTCCTTTCTTAAACCAGTTGTTCAAGGAGAAGAAATCATCAAGAGAGACTTTTGTCTGTGGAGCTTGTGGTCAGGTATGCAACTTATCGAGGTAGTGTGACTCTTAGTTTTTTATTTTCTAGGACAATATAATCGACCGTTATCTTTTGGTGGACTAGCTTGGACACATGAGGACCAACAAGCACTGCCCCAAGTATGGAGAAGATCCAGAAACACAGGTTGAAGCTACTGAGTTGGAAAAAACTCCAGGGAAATCAACTTCGCTAGAACCCTCTGGTCAGTCCCAATTGAAGATGATGAAAAAGAAGCTCATAACTAAAAGTGCGACAAAGATAGCAGTTGTAGAAGCTTCGGAGGGTGAAAAATCTAGTACAAACACAAAAGCTCTTCCATTGAAATTCAAATGCTCTACTGATAGGCCGTCTGATAAACTTACTTCTGGAGGGACACAAAGTTCTGACCATCCAGTCACTTCTGATCCAGAAAATGGAGCCAAGTCTGCTGCCAAGGTTAGTAAAATAATTATTTCCAACAGGGCTAAGCCTGATGAAATGCAGGTTGAGTCTCATAAGCTGCCTCCTGTTATACGGCATCAAATGGATACAGATAGAGGCCAAGCTGAATCCCATAAGAAATCTATTGTTATAAAGCCACCGGTAAACATGGAGAGGGACCAAGTTGAACCTCATAAACCCTCTGTTGTCATACGCCCACCAGCGGATAAAGATAAGGATCAACCTCAAAAAAAAATTATAATCAAGCGACCGAAGGAAGTTATTGATTTGGATCAACTTAGTCAAGAGGGAGGCACTTATCCTGAATACAGGAAAACAAAAAAAATAGTTGAATTGTCAAGCTTTGAGAAGCATGGGAAGCAGGAAAGCTTGCGATTAATGGAGCCAAAAGCAAGACGGAAAGCTAAAGAGGAGAGAAGATGGTGGGAAGAGGAAGAGAAGAGGAGAAATGTGGAGAGAATAAGAGAAGACAGGGCAAGGAAGCTTTATGAGGAAGAAATGAGACTGCTGGAAGAGCGAGAAAGATTTGCTGAGATCACAAGATACACTGAAGACATTCGAAGAGAGAGGGAGGAAGAGGAACGCCAAAAAGCAAAGAAGAAAAAGAAGAAAAAGGCTGAAATAAAAGAGGATTATTTAGAAGACTACAGGACAAGAAGAAATGACAGAAGAGCACCGGAAAGAGATCGAGGTGCAAAAAGGAAACCTGTTGAGTTAGTACGATATGGTGCAGAGTATGTCCCTCCAACAAAGCGGCGCAGAGGGGGAGAGGTAATTACATTTCTTCTTCATTGCTTCCGTTTGCCTTGGTTTTATCTTTTCTTTTATTTCTCTTTTACAACTCCTGATGGTACCTGTATCAACTCTAGTATCATGGAAATTGAAACTAGGCTCAGATAATGATCTGGTGGAATTGCAATTGAATTTTGTTCTTTAAGATTGAAAGTTCACGGATATTTTTATATGCTTTATTTTGTGGCTTTGTTCCATGGTATGTGCATAAACACTATAATGGTCTTTTCTTTTCTTTTCTTTTCTTTTTGGCTTCGTTCCGTGGTATGTGTGTAAACTACACATTATTGAATTGGTACTGTGGTAATACCTCTATAATCACAATGCTATTTTTTATAGTGCAGACGTTCTGAACTCAAATGGGACGGGTGTTTTTTAAATTAAATTATTGTGAAAAACAGGGGGATTTAAATATTTTATCTAAAAAGCAGAATCTATGAGTTATTGTAATAGATTTCTGAGCTTAACTACATAATAAGCATAATACTTGATAGATAGTTGGAACCGCATGATTCTGTATTTGATGCAAATTCTATTTCATGTGTTTGAATGGACACTAAAGGTACATTTGTTGAGGGACTGTAAATCTTTGTCATTGTAGAAAAAAAAAGAAAAAAAAAAAGAAAGAAATTTACGTGTGAATCACAAAAAATTCTGCAATTTTTGTGAATTTTCTGTAATGTTGGCAACAAAAATGAACAAGTATAGCTGCTGTAAACCCCCTAGTAAACCATTCATCATCTGGAAGCCTCTAGTAAATTTTTACAAAATGAGAAAGTTATGAAGAAATAAAATTATGTAATGAGAGAACTAAATGATTCTTAAAAAGGCTTGGGGCATGTAAAGCCGCTAGTAAATTTTCTTATGCCTTAACTATTACCATTAATCCATCAAATTTTCTGCTTAATGTATTCTTCAATTGATTGCCCTGCAGGTTGGTTTGGCCAACATCTTAGAGCGGATTGTAGAAACACTTAGAGGGAATACCGAGGTGTCCTATCTGTTCTTAAAACCAGTGTCCAAGAAGGAGGCCCCTGACTACTTGAACATTGTAAAGCACCCAATGGATTTGTCCACGATAAGGGACAAGGTTAGGCGGATGGAATACAAAAATCAAGAAGAATTTAGGCATGATGTATGGCAGATTGCCTACAACGCTCATATCTACAATGATGGTCGTAATCCTGGTATTCCTCCTCTTGCTGATCAGCTTTTGGAGCTTTGTGACTACTTGCTACATGAGCATTCTGATAGCTTGGCTGAGGCTGAAGCAGGTATAGGGGAAGCTTAATTGGATAACACATTTAAAATCATTCATCATCTGAAAGCCAAAATTCCCTCACAGTAGAACTGCTGCTTCTCTGCGTTTTAGGGGTTTCCAGGCTTTGATGAACCATGGTAATAGAGCTTTGCATCTGTATAGTTGAAACCTCGAGTGCTTGAGTCGTTTCAGGCATAAAAAAGAACCTAGTTCATATAGGATTATTATGGGTAAGAAAAAGGGATAATGACAACCTAGGTGACATAGCCAGTAAGGACGTCTAGAGATGAAAGCTTGTAGTGAAGCAGATCCCAGTTGAAAGCATTAGCCGTTGAGGACTAAAAGACCCCCAAGGCAGTCATTCAGAAGAGCTTCATGTCTGCATACTGTTGGCCAAGAGATGAATCATTCCCATGAAACTATGGGACCTATCGGGCAATTATCTTGAAGAGCTTTCATCTTTTGGCATTAATTATGTTTTGCTTGGGGGAAGAATCTGAAGCTGGTGGGTGAAATGCTTCAGTTGTTTACAAGATAAAAAAACTTGGGCAGTCAAAAGTCCTTTCCACATAGGTTAGTGTGATTCAATTTTTATTTAACATTTTTAATAATAACTTGTGAGAGAGGGAAGCTGATATATAGTGAAGAATTTTGATGCACAATTGATAACTGTCTGTACCATAAATATCTATGTAACCTCTAATGTATTCTTCTACCTTTTTTGTTTCCGATAGTAAAGAATTTTATTTCATTTGTGTTTAATTTTAGTTATTAAAAAAACGAATATATGATGGAACATTTAAATCAATGGAACATTTAAATCAATCAATTCCATCAAATGGGACCCAAGTTTCAATATGATATGGGAACAGAAATTTAGGTTGTCATATTTGCTTTTCCCCATCATTATGTATTGCTATTTTGAGTTTTGAGCTTTTCCTAGTATAAGAATATATGTTTTCTTCCTCTTGTAGTAGCTTTTACAATCCCACAAATTTGTAATTATATAATCACAATCACAATTTATTAAAAGATTTCATGAATCTTATATAATGATCGGTGAATGAGAATTAGTCAATTATCAACTATAAAATCTTACTGGCAGATTGGTTTAATAGAAATTGATCGCTTACCCTAATCTCAGAACGGATGGATTCAGGTTTAACAATCAATTTGAAACGTCAAAAGTTACTAAAAGTAGAATCAAATTAGAGACCTTTCTTCTTTGAATTTTCAACACAGGAAGAAGTTATTGAAATTAATGAAACTAGCCAATAACTTGATGACAATGATAGCAAACATCACAACTATTCAGCTATTCCTGTACAATAAACTAGCTAAAACATCAGTCAGTAACATACACATATATACATGCGTGATAACAGTTTCCTTTATAAGTACAGATTTCCTGCTGAAATTGGAAGTTCCATCGACCCTCCCTCAGATCCTAGTAAGGCAAATTGATTACTTGTTCCTGCAACTGAGCAAAGGGAGAGTACAGCTGAAAAAAGATAATCAAGCTGAACTTTCAATGTTGATGAGCAATGAAATTTCCCATGGCCTTTCCCTTCCTTTGCATCATTACCGGTCAAAGTTAGGTCGCTAGACCCGTGATCTTCACGTACTGTAAAACCAAGCTTTTCCTCCTGTGGGGACACACTCTCACTCCAAACTCTTTTCTTTCGCCTTTTTTGCTCTCTCCAAAGCTATAAATAAGTCCCGTACCAATTTTTCCGCATCCGCATCAAACACAGATTTCCACCAAAAATGGCAACATTCACGGTGAAAACCAGTCTTATTGCTGTCATCCTAGCGCTCATTCTTGCTGGAGCCACGCCTGGAATCATGGTGAAAGCACAGTGTGTTAACAGTTGTGAGCAACCAAATGAATGTTGCAGTCAATATGGGTACTGCGGAGAAGGTCCCGAGTTCTGCGGCGCAAACTGCCGAGGGGGTCCTTGTACTAACAATGGCGTTTCCATAGCTGACATCGTTACAGCTGAATTCTTCAATGGGATATTGAATCAGGGCTCAAGTTGCGTAGGCAGAAACTTTTACTCCAGAGAAGCTTTTCTTGATGCCCTCACGTCTTTCACTCGCTTTGCAAGCTCTGGCTCAGTTGAAGATTCCAGGCGTGAGATTGCTGCTTTCTTTGCCCATGCGAGCCATGAAACTGAACGTAACATCTCTTATAATGTCGTTTTTCAAAAGTATCCTATACGTAGAATTGTTCAATGCTGAGCCGTAAGCTGTTGTTGTTGTTTCCAGGTTTTTGCCACATAGAAGAGACAGATGGGGCCAAGAAGGATTACTGCAATGAGACACTGACAGAGTATCCATGCGCTCCGGGCAAAGGTTACTATGGGCGTGGACCATTGCAACTATCATGGAACTACAATTATGGACCAGCTGGTTTGGAGCTTGGGTTCGATGGTTTAGGTGCACCAGAAACGGTGGCCAATGACCCTGTTATCGCCTTCAAAGCTGCCCTATGGTTTTGGACCAAAAATGTTGCAGCAGCCATAAGCCAAGGATTTGGGGCGACCATTGAAGCCATTAATCCAATGGAGTGTGGTGGTGGAGAGCCTCGGAAAGTTCAGTCTCGGATTGATTACTTCACAGGGTATTGTAATCAACTTGGTGTTACTCCTGGGGGTAGTCTCAACTGTTGGTAACAATAAACAAAGTTATTTCTTTTAATTGTTTTACTCCAATTTTGATTTTCTTTTAAAAAAAGGTTTTAGAAAGATAATATGGTCATTGAAAATGTAAGAAATAAATGTTTTAAGAAAAATAATTGTGATTTTAATTCCAAAATTTTGGAAATCAATTAATAAATATTGAGAGGGAAAAGTTATTGTCCATTAATAATCAATTGCGATGGGCTTTTTTATTTTTTAAACCTCAAATTTATTCACTTCTTTCTAATTTCAAACATTAACTCTTCCTATTTCCATTTAATTTCCAAAACAAATCATCTCAACAATCTTCAATTAGTATTAGATACAAATATAGATGTTTATCCATCTCCATTTTCAAAATTCTAACACATTTACCCTTTTTAAAAAATTGTTTATCAATTTTGAAAATAAATAATTAAGCCATGCGATAATGTCTTACGTCAATTTTATATAATTTTTATTGGTAATAATTTTAGCTCCAATGTTTACATTTTTTTTAATTTGGTCTTTATTCTAAACAATTCGACAAATTTAACCTTAATATCTACATATCTCAACAAATATTATAGGCTAAATTTATTAAATCATGACCAAATTGATAGAATTTGTAAATTATGAGAGCTAATTAGCGCGAATGATTAATTGTGCTTAATTGCTCTAAGTATTTTTTATACATTTAACAGTGGATACTCATGTAGAAATATTTTAGCGGAGCAACAAAACTTAATGCGGCCAAAATATAGGCGATTGTTTTCAGCATTGGAAGGGATAGGTGCCAGATAATGCAAAATATTACATTAGAACGTGGATCATAACTCTGAATTTTGTAGACCTTCAATAATTTATCCCAAACTAAAGTGAAAGTGAACAATCATTCCCACAAAAGGAAATTCAATCAAAGAATCATGTTTTTCATCATTTACATTTGTGTCATACAACTTCTTCCTCCTACCTACTAAAATTTGCAGACTATCTTAATCTAAAAAAAAAAATTGTAAAGTGTTGGGTGTACAGTGTACTTTGTTTAAGTTCCATGGGTGTTGAACTTTGCCCTAGTGACCAGGTCCTCGAGGACTAGGTCCCGAAGCTAGCCGCTGGAGCCAATACGACATGGTGGATCTTGCCTTGTGGTAAACCGACGAGTAAGCTTCCATATGATTTACGTTTCCCAAATCTCCCCGTAAAACTCTGGCAGCTTCAACGCTCACATCGCTCAACACTGCCATTGATATGACGCATATCATCAAAAGGGTACTTACTTTCCTGCTATTCATCTTCCCCAAACACTACTCTTAAACACCAGAAGAAACAAACAAAAAAAAAAAGGCTAATAAATCTTTGAAGATTATGTATGGAATATGCAGTAAGAGAAGCTTAATTAGGGTCCTTGGTGTTGTGAATGAAGAGAACTTGGAACTGAATATCAGGTTTATATAGGAATAAAAGAATACAAAGGTTTACAAAGTCATGCTAGAACAGCTAAAATTATCAAATATGTGGGAAAAAATGGTGGGCTTTTTTGGGACTATACAATTCGTGTTGACCAAGGATTTTGTGCTAAGTCATAGCTACAAACTCGTTACTGCCGGAAAAGCTAAAACACTATGTTTAATTTATTTTATTCTGAACTTGTCAATGGCTGCCACAGTTATATATATATATATATATATATATATATATATATATATTATATCAAATTTACTGGTTTAGTCCTTCCATTCATTGCTTGGACTCAAGTACTAGTGATTAGTGAAGGTTGGTTTTGTTATTTTGAGGAAAGACAGGGTTAGAATTGAGATTGGGTTGAGTAATTTAATGAAGTCCAAGAGTTGGAAATATTGAATTTGACCAAATTTGGTTGGTTGGGTGGCCTGTACTTCAGCAAAATGACAACAGCAACATAACTACATAACTCTCTCTATATATTATGGGAATAGGAAAGTGTTGAACATTACTGTTGACATGTTGAATTTGACTCTTGAGATTTGCTCCAATGTTATCATCAAGGAACTTATGTGAAATTTCCCAAATAAATTATATTTTTTTGGAGTACAGATTTGGACTTCTTACATAATTATTGCAACATAATAAAACTTAAATATATTATATTATATATTTCCAATAATTTAATCAATTGATAATAAAAAAAAAACCCACGTTTTATTCATAATTATATGAAATAATTCATTTTTTTTTGTCTAAAAACATAACTAAACAAATCTAATTTTTAAAAACTTGACTAAATTATACCTTCAGAGTTGAACTTGTAATCTTTCAATGGATCCCACCTTTAAATGTTAAAAAATTGCTTTGCGGCAAAAAGATTTAGCTAATACAAAGGGTTTGCAATATTTGTGTTAATAATTTTGAATTTATTAAAATTAAAAAATTGCTACAAAATACATTGGGTAGAAGTTTAATATATATATATATATATATATATATATATAATATTTGAGAGATGTTGAAAATAATTGTTTGAATGCTTACTTTTTAAAAATGGAATTTTGAATATTGATATTAAAAGAGATAAAATAAAAAATAAAAAATCAACGCAATGACATTTTGAGAAAAATTAATAAATAAAAGAAGGGCAAGAAACAAAAGAGGAAAAGATATGAAAAATGAAAGTCTTTGTTTGTAGATTGAGATATGAGAATAATGGAAAAAAAGAGTTGAAAATTGATATTTTGACCCTCACAATTTTAAAGTGTAAAATGTGTAATGTATGTATGTATGTATATGTATACTATCTTTATTTTATATATGCACAAGCTACACGTATACTTATAAAGAATTGCATAAAAGATTTTGAAGTGAGTTTCAAATTTTCACACATTTTTATCCACACTTAATTACAATTTAAAACAAACAAACAAAAATTTATATACTTATAATATCTTTATTTTATATGCACATGCTACATGTTTGCATATAAAGAATTATACAATATTTTAAAATTTGATATATTAATGAATTTTAAAATACCGTACATTTTCATTCAAATTATGACACTTAATTTCAATTTTTTAAAACTAATTGAGTTTTAGTTTAATTGGCCAATATAGGAGGACGTGGGTCCGAGTGTGTTAAAGCCTAAGTTCTAGGCATTGTGTAAAAAAGAACAGATATGATAAGTACTTATAATGAAATTGTTAAAAAATATATAATTCTTTTTTAAAAACAAATATTCATTTATTTAACTATGACATATGTTACAAATAATATATATATATATATATATATATATTTTCTTTAAAACGTAATTATGTGATGGAATAATTAATTCAGACTTTCTTCCGTTTTTTATTTTAATTAATTTGGAATGAAATTCTAATAGTAATTTGGTTTTACATTATGATTACAAGTGGGCTGTTTTCAACGAAAATCATAGCTCATCAAATACAATTGAATAAAGGTAAAATATAAATGGTATATATGATGTATGGGTGTCTACTCATTAATGGTGAAACACTTTTCAGGTCCATCTTGGATTTAACCTAACTAAAATAAAATAAATCTAAATAATTAGTATTTCATTTTTAAATTATTTACTTGATATTATAATTGAATTATTTCTATATAAATACATTATTCTTGATACATAATAAGAATGAAAATTTAGATTACGGATTCAGATATCTAGTCTATTTTTATAGATTCATATATTATTCATATTCCGATTTTAAAATTACTATACACTGTATATTCAAAACAAATGCTAATAGATAGTCTAAATATCTATTACCCAAATTTGTGTTGCTTAATTATTTAGATAATGGATGTAGATTTAGATATCACAATCCACTTCTTATATAATGCTTATAATTTTGAATATATATATATATATATATATATATATATATATAATTTTAGCTGATTTGAATGTGAATTTTTATGGATTTGGATATCCAAAAAAAAATTAGAAATTTGATTTTTTTTTTGCCAAATTTGGACAATCAACAGATAATATATTTAATTTAGATTTGAATAGTGATACTCAAATAATTTGATGATAATAAACATATTCAAATTTTTAGGTAGATTTGCATATTCAAATTCGGATAATTCAAAAAATGAAAAAATCTAACCCAATGTTGTTGAGGGTGTTGTGGTTAGTGATGGTTCCTATAAACGTGTTGAGAGTAATACAAAGTGGTTCCGAGGGTTGTGGAGAAGAATAAAAGGTTTTGAGGTGACCTTTATAAACAATCTTCATATAAAAAGTGTCCGTTTCTTCTAGTTAACCATAAGGGTTTATATGTCTTGGAGTGGGTCTCATGGTATGGGGTGTCATGTTGGGTAGAAGCAACTAGTTGAGTAGTGGTGAATACATTTGGATGTGATTGAGAGACTTGTTATCTTATTAAGTAGTTATAGGTGGGTCTGATGTGATTTTGCTTTTGTCTAGCATATGTATATGTTAGTGTCACAAGACTAGAACTTTAGTTTGACAAATCGCGTGATCTTAGGCAATTTTTTAAGTTTAAATTTGTCTTAAATCAGTTTTACTCTAGAAAAATAAGAATTCTAAGAGAAATTCTCTAAAACCCTGAGGCAAGAAGTATTCTATTACCTTGAAAGTTTACAACTGAGTGATTATAAATGGGTCGAACTCGCCCGAAATGTGGGAGGGTTTGGACAAAAATATAGGCCCGAAAAATGGGCTTGGACAAAAAATAATGTCCGTTTAAAAAAAGGGTCGGGCTTCGAGTAAGGCATTTTTGGCCTGAGCTCAGCCTGGCCCGGCCCGAATCCACTAAAGGTTAAAAAAAATTATTTTTTTAATATTATTTTCTTGTTGTTTTCTCCCTATTTTACTACCATTTTACTATTATGTTGCTACTATTTTGTTGTTATTGTTGGGATATTATATAAAACTTATTTTATTGTTAATTTTGTTATTATTTTAAAGACATTTGTTAATTTTGTTATTATTTTAGGGACATTTGTTTGTTAAGTTGCATTTTTTTTAGTCTTATTTAAGTATATATATATTTTAAAATTTATTTTCAATTTGTTGGGAAATATTTATTTTGATGTTTTTAGTATTTTTGATGTATTATATATTTTTAAAATTATATAAAAAATAATATAAAATTTAATACTAGCAAACGGACCTAAATTTTTAGTTGAGCCCGACCCGAACCCGGCTCGGCCCATTCTCACCTCTAAACAATGCAAATGAATACATCAATGGTTGAGATTTATGCCTATCTACAAGATAAGAATCCTAATAGATTTAAACTCTATACATTTTTATCCCTTAGGATTTACATTAATTACTTTGATAACTCTAGTTTTACTAGAGTGTTTCACCAAGCCATCCATGCTTCAAGTAGATGTGCTTCTCCATATGTTCCACGAGTCGGACCAGTTCAAGTGAGTCAAATGAGTCCCATTTAACAAATTGACTTGCATGGGACGTTTTGTGCACAATGGTCACGACTTTAATCTGCAGCCCGTGACACTAGACTTAGGTGTTTAATGAAAGAAATGGTCTATGGATGTGACGGTTATATGTGTGAGGCAATCACTTTAATAGAAGTTGGTCAAGCTCCTCTTTGGGCGATATAGCTCATCATCCTTAGATATGTGTGACCATATGTTGTTTGGCAAGGAGATCTCTTGGGGCAAGATAGTTCCTTAGTTATAATTGGCCGAGTTCTTTCTTGTTGTCATCCTTAGTCGAGGCAGTCAGCTTGGATAAGGTGGTACTATATAACTACTTTAATAATGATTATTCTTTAATATTTTTGGAATTCCTTTTAGTATGATTAAACTATAATTAATTATTTTGTATGATCCCTTAAGATACTTAAGATAATTATCATAAAAGAATTATGAGTATGATGATGGTTATACGACATGCAACAAGTGGTATCAAAGCAAAATTTTAATTGTCTAACACTATATCATGAGTCCTATATGCTAGGCAGGATGTGCTAAGTAGAACACCATGTCAGGTTTCTCAAGAGAGACTAAGTTTGAACAAATTATGTGAATAAAGTTTCATAAGATTAGACGAAGAGAATGTCACCTAAAGTACTCAAAGAGAAAAAAGAAGCTTCAAGTCCGTGTTGGAAAGAAAATTAAATATTTTGCATTATAAAACATGGACATTACACACCATATTAAACCAAATTGTGAAACAAGAAGATTGTTTATGCCATATGTATACGTTTTCATGAATGTTTTTCACGTTTGAACTTTCAGTAAGTGTTAATTTGAACATTAACATTCATAGTGTTTTATTTCAAAATTGCAACAAAGGATTTTAATTATCGATTTACATTTGCACATATAGTTGCAGAAAGCTGCATTATTAGATATCTTGAACCTACCTATAAAGAAGAAGACGAAAAAGAAAAAATAAAACAATAAAACAAAATAACAAAAACACTATGTTTAACTTTCATCTAGTGTGATTTCTGGTCCTTAACTGGATTTCATGACTTGAATCATTCTAGTGACCAGGTCCTCTAGGACTGGGTCCAGAAGCCAACCGCTCGAGCCAGCACGACATGGTGAACTTGGCCTTCTCGTACACCGACGAGTATGTCTCCAAGTGATTTGCTTTAGCAAAATCCTCTGCTATAACTCTCGTTGCCTCCACCCCAACATGGTTCAAAATGGCCATTGAGATGACAAAAATGATCAGAAGGGTGTTTAATTTTCTGCTATTCATCTTCCAAAAACACTGTATTTTCCGTCACCCAAACTATCAAACGTTTTCTCTTCTTTTTTTCCTGAAAGCTATATATGAAGGTTGTTGTGTTTGTATGAAGTATGGAAGCGAAATGGGGGTATATATATAAAGGAAAGGTGGCTAGATTTAGACTCAAGTAAAATAGTTTGAATATATTAGTTAGGGTTTTGTCAATTTGGCTTACAAAGAAGATTACGTGTTGTTGACCAAGGAGTTTTGAAGCAGTCATGCATGCAGCAGACATAAAATGGAAATAAAAATAATGACTGTGTGAAACTGGGGTTTGGGATTGGGGTTTTGAACGTGTCAGAAGCACTAAGTTGTTTGAACATTTGATTTAATACGGCATATGCATTGTAGTTTCCTTCTCGTTAAATTCTATTTTTTCTTTGGCGCTTTCGTGGATTTAGTTTTTACATTCTTATTTGATTAGTTTTAATCTTTGACTCAAATAATAGTATTTAAATATTTTTGATTAAATTCAATTACTAGTTTATATTATGTGTATAATCGTAAATTTAGTTTATATTTTCTAATTTAATCATTCTAAGTCTTTGTGCTTTTCAAATTTTGAAATTTCAGTTGACATCAATTATAATTGTTAATCCATTAACTAAATTTTTAGTGAATAATATGTAAAAATAACAAGACGTTCACATATGATAATATATTTGCAACATCAGATTTTGCGAATAGCATAACTTAACATTGAGAGTTTAACAACTATCATTTGGTAAGGATTGGAATTTTAAACTTTGAAAAGTATAAGGATTAAAAATTACCAAATTAAAGTACAATGACTAAATACACAACTTCTGTAAAATACAGGGACTAATAGCAAAATTGAACCTTCCCTTTTCCATAAGGTAGAAAGCTGGGTTTTGTCATTTCTCCATAAAGTAGAAAGTTGGGTTTTGTCATTTTAGATTACTTTTATTTGCAAATTGTTCGTTATTATTACGATGTTTTTTCTTTATTCAAAATTAATCAAGTGCAAAGTTTTGAAAATTTCAAGTACTTTGCTTAATTTGAATGGAATGACTTTGCAAATAAGACCGAAACTCTTGCTATTAACAGCGAAGGTGCTGTGATGGCACTGCATTTTTCGTTCAATGACCGCAATTTATAGTCTCCCTCTACTTGAAGTTTTGACACGTCTCCTCCTCCTTCAACTTGGTAAGCAATTTCTACAGTGTCTTGAAGGCTCCCATAGAAGTAGAACAGTTCCATGTCGACCAAAGAAGGGAATTTCAATACAATATTCACATAATCGGGTATACTAAAATCCTTCGGAAGAGACGGAGAAAAGTACCTAACAAGGGCCAGGGAATCGTGACTCAGTCCTTGCATGCCGCCTGTAATTGACTTTATATGTATATATAAAGTATTCTGTTTGTCGCCAATAAGGTATGCAAAACAGATTAAAATGCTAAATTGCCATAGACTATTTGTAGTATTGTACATTAGCAAGCTATTGAATACATGGTCCAAAAACATGGGTCATTGCCGCTGGTGCGCATTAGGTTATAAGGGCAACATGACAATGATAAATACATAAAAAGTATGTACATAACCATCCAAAACTGGTTATAGTTCATTGAGTTTGGACTACAGCTATACAAATGATCTGTTTGGATTCTAGCTCAATATAATAAAACTGTTTTGGTTTGTTCATGAAATAAAAATACCGTCATTTGGGTATCCAGATCAGGAACTTAGAAGTCCTTTGCCTTTCGCCTCAGTTCATTGAGCTCCATCTCAATCTCAGAATCTCGATAAGGAAATGCTGTATTTGTGCTAGCAGAAACAGCTCTTCCAGGTGGAAGCTCTCCTTTCTGTTAGTCAAAATAAGAGGCCAAAAAGAGAATTAAAAACTTCCATAAGGTTGAAATTCAAGACACTGTGCCTTTGGCTTGCAGCTTCAGAAATAAGTATTAGCCATGAGGTTTTGACCGACTGTGGGGAATTTTTTTTTCCTCCTCAAAATACTACTCTAGTTGCCAAAACAGACTGGGGAAAGGGGAAAAAATATGCACAAAAAGATTCTGCATGTTCAGTCAATTCTGATTCATTTTATTTTATTTTATTTATTTTTTCCTTTTGTTTTCTGGTCAGTCAGGTCTGAATTCAGTTCATCACCCAACATCCAGATGGAGCTCAATATATTGTTAATGTAATTTAATTTTAAAAGCCTAGTATAGGCAGGGGAAGTTATGTATGTGAGAGAACCTAATATAATCAAACAGAACCTGCCATTCATGAAACAAGTATGAGACATACCTGCGAGCTACCAGAGAGCTCCCTTTTCATTTTTGCAAGATCATCATCAACTGATGTGCTCTCAAGTAATGCAAACTGCAAATTGAAATGAGATAGAAAAATACATTATATTATCATAGCGGAAGGGTTATACAAATGCTGCAGCACATTGTAGTTTTGCATTCTTATTATGAATTTTCAGGTGGCAAGACAATCCAGATTTTCTGACTAAGAACTGACTACAATTCTGATTTTTATCTTGAAATTAAAATAAAAATATTACTTATCCCGACTACATGACCTTCATGCCACAACTACAGAAAACAATGGATACCACATCAAATTGACTTTCCATCTATTTTCAGTTCAGGGAACTTACAGGACCTTTTCCTTATTTCCTGTCCTAGGAGAAATTCAACAGAAACAAAAAGAACATAGCTCCTGATTTCAAAAAGGTTCAAGCATAAACCAAAAAACTGTTGGTTGAAGTGGTATCAACCTCATCCTGTAAGGATGAGAGCAAAAGTTCTGTCCCCGGGAAGCACACTTGCTGCGAAGACTTTACCCTAAACACTCCTGGCCTGACAGAGATTAGTCTTGAATCTAATGTGGCTTGGGGATACCCTAGGTTTACACCAAAAAAATTCAACCATAAACCTACAGCTAAATTGACGTTTCCTAGTCACACCATCAACAAGCCATTATGTTGTTAAATACCAGGCCTATGATGGCCACCGCCATTAATGATGTATATTTCATATATCAACAAGAGAAATTTGGCCATATAAAGTTCATATCAGATTCAAAGAATGCAAATAAAGATAAAGCAGTTACTACCTTTCCTTCAAGATCATCAGTGGTTAACTGCCCAAGAGCTTCTGCTTCAGACTCCATTGCCAAAACTGTCAAAAAAAAAAAAATATATATATATATATAAGCAAGGGATGGTCAATCTAGAGTGATCAAGAACTGCATTTAGGTGGGATTTCAAATCATCAGGTACATGATAAGGATGCTTTCAGACTATGTATTTTGACTCTTCTGCTCTTTTTTTAAGTACCCCTGACTTGTACACAGTTGAAAATGAATAAGGGGATATGACCCTAAAGGACCTTCTATATGGATGAAAAAGATGAATATACTCATATCGGACACTTACACCTAAGTCTGAGTAACAAGGACTTTATATAAATAATATATGATTATTAATAGCACCATTTTTATGAAACTTTTAGTTCAGAAAATTATAGTTGATTAAACAGCATCATTTGTAAGCCAATAAGGACACCCGAACTTCAGAACTCCTCACATCCCTTAGCAAATTGATTTTTTCAACTTGGGGAGCTTCTTCACACCTCAGCTTCCTAAACAGGAACTGGAAATACAGTGTCAGTGCACTAGAAGAAATCACCCAATAACTTGATTGGATAAGACTTTTATGTTTAAGATATGTTCAAGAAAGTTAATTAGGCACACTTTCTGTCAAGTCAAATTCTAATCTTGCTAACGCTGAAGCAGAAATTAATTTGCAATTCTCACTTAGAAAAAATAGCTTCCAACCTAAGAGAAACTCACCTTTCTCTTCCATCTTCTCAAAAGCTGCTAAAGCACTGCCAGTGTTGACATTTCCCACCATCTCATTGACTTTAGTTGCAGTTCTGAAGAAACACCAAAGTGATCATGATCAGAAAGTCCAATGTATAAAACACAGAGAAAAAGGGAGGTCACAATGGGAATAGTGGAGATTACTTTGCAGATTGAGCACGAGCTTTCAAAGTGTCTTTCTTCGACTTTGCCTCTTGTATCTTGCTCTCCAAAAGCTACACAAAATGAAATTCAGGGAATGAAATAGCAAACAAATCCATCAATGTATAAATAACAAGGTAAAAAAATTACATACATAGTTCTCTCATTACATCTATTATTTATTTATTAAGTGTTTCATCAATTTTATTTCCATCAAATTCATCGGTCATAATTCTAAGGCAAAAATTATGTCTCAGTTTAACAAAATGACCTACAAATTATATTAAAAGGCATATATATCAAGATAGATTGGATAATTTTCAAGCTACTTGACATCCTGCAAATTCCCAACACATTGCTGACATGAAGCTTCCCTGATAACTCAGCAACTTAGCATGACAGCTAAACCTGCTCCATCATGTTTTCAGCACAATTTACTATCTCTAACTAATAGATCATATACAGCAAGATGATAGTTCAGTTCCATATCCTAACTTATTCCAGGTTCCTAACTAACCTATAATTCTAATACCAAGATCAACACAACTCTCTTTCATGTTTCATATATTGAAAACAGATCTTTAACCTTTAGATTTTCAAGTCTCATATTCCAAGACATAATAATCATTTATTTCAATTCATGCCAAATGTTAAGTAAAGTGAATTCAAAACCTAAGCAGTATATGACATAATCAAATTCCAAACCATCTAAATAAATAATATTTTAATCGAATTTAGAGTTAAAAAGTTAAATAGAAAGATACCCGTGTGTTAGAGACAAGATTATCAACAACGGTTTGCTGTTGATCAAGTTGAGCTTTCAATGAATTAGCATTATCCTGCAACAAAAAGGAAAAATGATGATTAATCAATCTTTCAGTCAGAAAGATACCATCCACTTTAGGAATTTAGAATTTAACAGGTCCTAGAACCAAAAAAAAAAAAAAAAAAAAAAAGAATCCATTTTTATCAAATTCTATGCATCAGTTAGTCTCAAGCTTTTAGCCAATAAACCAAATACTCTGCCCCCTTGTCTTTTTGTAAGTTTGTGTTAGAACAAGACTATGTTGGGAGACATGGAGGAAACAGAAAGGAGACATAAAAGTACAAAAATCAACACCAAAACCTCAAATCTCAAGCTTTTAATTCCAAATCCAAAGCTAACAGAAATCAAAATAACGTAAACCACTTATGCCTACAACTTATAATCTTAAGATTCAAAATGCCAACTCTAATCCTAAAATATCCTACAAACCGGAAATTAGAAATTGATCCATAAAAATATTAAAAAGCAATTGAGAATGTCCTAAATGGCGTTATTTCTTATATCAGCCAATTTTTTTCCATGCATCAGCTCATCTTTTCTTCTCTCTTTTCTTCTTCCTTCTCCATATAAATTCAGCATCCTTTTGTATATCCTCTACTTTAAAATGAACAAAAGTAATAGAACCATAAAAGCCCGAGCCCCACAAAACTGATCTGTTTTTCCTTGTTGCAACTCCAAGCCATAACTTCTCCATAGATTGAAATGGTAACCTCTAAAAATACAATCACCACGATAAACGGCTAAACTATGCTAATCTTGTTAGTTTAAATTTCCAGCTTCTCAAATCCTTTAGGAAGACAAAAAAGAAAAAGAAGAAAGAATGTTCAGCAAACGCCTTGACTAGGGAAAATTTACTTCTATATCAAATTTTAGCTGTCCTATCATCTTATTGAAATCAAATACTTGGAAGAAAACTTCATTAATGTTCTTTTGACATATTTCGAGGAGTAAGAAATTGTAGATATGGAATGATTTTATATGAATGCCCAGAGAAACTCTATCTGATAGTAGGATGACATCTTACTGCAAAAGATTTACGCCTCTTAAGGGCTTCACGTGCAAGATCCTCTTCTCCTTTCTGCAGAGCCAGCTGTGCTTTACGGTACCTATATGAAACCAAAACGTAATGGGAACATTTAAACACGCATGTATTTTGCAGCTAGAGGGAAAATAAAAAGAACTCCTTAATCAATTACCAATCTTCAGAAGCCTGTTGTGCAGCTTTGTACTTATTTTCCAACCGTTTTTGAGACGCTAATACCTTCAAAAAGGATAAAAGATAACATGTATAGTAAAGTGGGAAGAAAATTACACTGGAAAGGAAGAACGAAAAGTCACATAGATTCTAATACCATAAAGGCATCTATAGTTGAGTAAATGAGCAATGCGATCATGGATAAAAGAGAACAAAAGAATATTAAAAATGATCAAAATAAAGGTGAGACAAAGGAGATCACGAGAACAGAAATAAAGGATCCAAAAGACAACTTAAGAAAGAAACAAAAGAAATAAAAAAAAATGAGGCTTACTTGCGCTGTGGCCTGTCTCATCTTTACCAAGTCATCATTCATTTCAAGCACAGCTTGATCTAAAATTTTCTCTGGGTCTTCGAAGGAACTTAAGAGTGCATTTGCATACGACTGCCATCATTGTTGAATTGAGTTATGTTATTGATGTAACAGACCAAAAGTTGGAATCAGAAGCCATGGTATTGTTACATTAATGTATATAAACAGGTCCTAAACTCTGACCTTAACAACTCTAGCAAACCGATCAAAAAGGTTCATGCGCGTACCAAGGGCACCTCCTCTTTGTCTGTAACAATGAGATCTTCGAGGAACACTCCTTAAGCTTGTAAGTTTTAGGGAAGCTACTGTTTAAAGGGGAAAAAAGGAAAATAAAATGACAAACCACTTTAGAAGTTAATATTTAGCTCCTTCAAATGATGTTAGAGGGTCTCTAAAGTTGGTATTGTCATGTCGTATGTACGTCCTTCTTTACAGGAGTTTCACACTTTCATATTACTCCCTAATCACAAGTTAGAATGCAGATAAAATAGTCAAATAGAAAAATGGGAGGAAGAAAATGGGTTGAAAAGATGGTGGATTACATGATAAGCAGTTCAAAATTTCATTACCAAAAAAAAAAGCCCTTCACTAAAAAAGCATACTTAATTGCTAGAGAACCGAACCAATTCATCAACAAATTTTTTATGTTATAGAACTCGTTAACTTTTTTGACATGTAAATCATACAAATGTCGTCATCCAGAAAACCATTTATGCTTTAATAAATTAATGTCTTTAAGAACACATTTGACTCACCACTTAACTAAGCTTTTGCTTTAACTATACCATTAGCAGACAACCAATAAACCAGTAACTCATTGAACATAGAAATGCCATCATCAGTTCAACCAGTTGAGCTTGAAAAGTATTTTATGTATTCCATTTGGGTTAAGTTAGCAGCCTAGTCAATCTACATATCAAATAACATTCATAGCAACCCTGTTTTCACTAATAAAGCTATGAAAGACACAATGACTCTAAAATTACAATAAGAATCAAAGCCTTTTTTTTTTTTTTTTTTCTTTAAGAGAAAAAAAGCATAACTTTGATATATGCCATCTAATAAACAAAACTCAGTTCCAAATTCCAACGCTGGTCTTCTTCCAAAAGCAAGTAAAAGGGGAAAAAAAACTGCATTAACCATCTTAAAAAATAGAAATAACGAATACCCATTTAAATTGAAGAAAAGGAAGAGTACCTCCGCCATTGAAGAAGGAAGAAGTGAGTGGTTTCTTAACTAAACAGAGGGTGCTACTATTCCCGGAGCTTGAAGAAGAAGCAGTGGGTTTCAATGGGATGGTAAATCCTGAGATTATGTGAGACTTGACAGCCATCTTAGGATTAATGGGAACAAAAATTGAAGGGTTTTATTGCTTTTTTTTTTTTTTTGAACAAGGTTTTATTGCTATGAGAAAATAAAGAAATATAAATTTTATCGATAGAAATTAAAGAGATGAAGAAATCACTCTCGCAAATAGGCGTTTTAAGATTCGGATTTTTTCCCCTTTATATATGTGATTGATTTTGATTTTCGTCCGGTGCTGCCCAAAAACGTTGAACCGGGGGTGGTTCAACCGGTTCAGCTCTAGCTCTCGGTTCGATTTTATAATCATATATTTTTATGAGATTAATAAATTAGATTTTGCATTCCAAAAACTAAGAAAAATATTAGATTTTTCAATAACGTATTGTTCAATAAATAAAAAATTTCAACATTAAAAAACGCTTTAGTATATTTCTAGAAAAAAATTAACTACAAAATTACTCTAAAATTATATAGTTTTTGTTTATTAGGTATTTAAAGTTTTTTATTTGTCAATTTATATAAGAAAAAGTGTATGATATCCAATAAAAATGTGCCAATTTTTATCAGTTAATATCATATTTTGAGAAAAATGAGATAAAAAGTCATTTTATTAAAAAAAATTACAAATTAATCCCTGTACATTAAAAAAATGAATATTAGTTTTTCCATTAAAAATTTCATCCATATATGTTGCTAATGAATGATTTGACATTTTTTAAAATTTTTATATAAGTTACTTGAAATTAAAGAATGAGTAGAATTAAATAAAAGTACAATAAATACTAATGTGGCAAAGGACCTAAACACTAACACACGGCGTGTGATAGAATCTTTATAATTATTTTATTTTCATCCTTGCTGCCACTATATTTAAATCCAAACACACATCTTTTTTCAATCTCATCTCATCTTTAAGCTCACCCAAGCCAATGGAGTCTTAGGTACCTTAAGTTTTACTAGAATACTTTTCTCTTAATTTAGTAAAAAAACGTATGACATCCAATAAAAACATGCTAGATAAAATTAAATTAAATTAATAATTTAATTTCTCTTGAAAAAGACCAAAAAGACTTTATTTTTCATCAAATGGAAGAAAAGCAAAGTTTAAGGTCAATATATTCCGGTGATATTCGTACTTTTAACAGATTTTACATAATTTTCCATGTCAATTTCTCGTTTTATATCATGTTCACAATAAAAATGAGCATGCTGCACTATGATTATTTGGCTCGACAGAAGAAAACCAGATGACACACCATTCAACCAGGCTTTCATTTCACCTCAAACTTGAATGCAACATAAGTTGCAACATGTTTACAGTTTTCCTACTACCAAAAATAACCGCAGTCAAGTACAATAAAAGAATTTCTTTCTAATACATGGATTACTGCTAATATATGGTGCCAGCTAGAATTGACAACCAGGCCTTGAAACTTGAAATCAATGCTTTTTCACCATTATGGTGATTCTATCAACTTAAAACTGGGAATGTACTTAGGATCATCCCACTGCATATAATGATCCGGTGCCTCTGGACTAGCTGGGCAAGAGTCGAGTTTCCTAGACAACTTATGCTTTGGAGGAGATAGTTCTTCAATCAGCATTGCAGTTATCTCGTTCATTTTGGCATACCTTGAAGGACTTGTAGGCTGTAACAGAAGTAAACTAGTATTCTTAGGACAATCCATATGCTAAAGCTTATGAGACTGCTAAAATGAGATGAACGTTTACCTCCATTTTGTTTGACAATGAATGTTGCTTTGCAGATGCAGAATGTTTGCAGAAATCTAAACAAAAAAACATGCATACAAATGTAAGTATCCAGTGAGCCAAATGTTAATTCAATGTAAACATATGAATGAATGCCAAGTGAATTTCTTTACCATCTAATCCGAGGATCCGTAAAAATTCATTAGTGCTTATGGCTCTTTTCTGTGCTTTGATGCATTCTTCATGATTGTGCAGAAACCCTTCCTCAGCAATATCTTCTGGAATACATAGCTTTGCAGTTTGGTTCTTTGAAGTTCCTTGCAAGTGAGGCTTGCCTGAGTTGGAAATGTCAGAGAGAGCTTTCCTGCCACTAGCTTGAACTTTCTCAGAGGCCTTAGGGACACTCTTTTTCTTGCTTGAATCATTTGGGAGTTTAAAGGCAACTGTTTCTTTCTCAGTGAATGAAATGATCTTGGAACTCTCCTTTTTAGATGTCTGCTTTGCGGTTGGGTTCACTGAATTCGATAGATCACCAAGTGGTTTTCTTCCACCAGTACTGGCTTTTCTCGGTGCTTTAGAGATATTAGCCTTGCCTGTAGGAAGCAATTTCAATTATCAAATTCAACATGAAAAACAAAATGGACAAAACCAAAAACATAATAGATAGTGTTGGGAATGGTACCATTAAACTGAACATTTAGATTCTGATCTTGAATCAAACTGACAATACGCGATGCCATCTGTGGAATTTGCTGATAAGATCCAAATCAACACCACCTATGAGATGTAAGGGAAGAAAAGTTACGGTCTAAGAATGTAAAAGGTATGGAACTCAAACAACATCCGGTTCATAAACAAGATCCACCAAAGAGCCATACTGGAAGGGTTTTGAAGATGTCATGTCAAAGCTTAAAATAGAAAGACATTCAAGATATGGAGCTGTCCAATAAGAAATGTAGCTTTCAAATATTTACATGTAATCGAGTATCATTTACAGTCTATTTTGATTCAATTACAACACTCATCCTAAAACTAACAGCGCAAGAACCCAGTGTAAACTGTGAAGCTCATGCAAGGAATGCTGATTATTAACAAGGCTCTTGTTATATTCTATTTCCATATTAAAGCATCATCAGATGTTGGAACAAATTTTGAAAAGTGAACTCCGAAGCATATCAAAAGTCTTACTTAGTCCAAAATGAAACATGTAACTAAAATCGAAACCTTAATTTACAAAACCCAAAAACCTTTCGGTTTACAAGATACATGTGGTACAAAGGAAGGGAAAACAATAGAATTCTATGATAATCCCAAAGGAGAAACCCAGAAAGGGAGAAAAAGAAACCTAGGATACAGCAGACAAATGGGTCATTCTTGGAATTATTCTTTCCTTCTTCCATTCATTTCTCAACAAACAAACAGATGTTCTTTTTTTTTTTTTATGGTTTCCTATTCAGAAACAAATCAAAAATTCAAATCCCCTTTTTCATTTTCACCCTAAGTTTAAGAAAAAAAAAAAAGAAAATTGAATATTTCTCTTTCAACCATTAAAGCATACAAAATAACTTTAAACACAGACAAAAACCTATAAAACAAGACTTACGACGGGTTTTTGATGAGTCAAAATTTATTGCTTTTGATCTGCAGATTCTGCACTTGGCTTTGCTTTCTGGATTTGTTTCCTTTGAACGTTGCTAATTGAAAAAAAAAAGGAGTTCGATTTCTGTTTATAAGAAGTAAGAACCCAGAGCTGCAACGGTAACTTTTTTCACATTTACAGGAATACCCCTCTGTCGGCTTATAATTAAATAACTATAGGTTTTTCAATTGGGCTACGTGGGCTCTATAAAACGGTAACAAATCCGATTTTTTGGCCCAAATTTAAGGTTTATAACCTAATAAATTAACCATTAAATCACTATTTGGTGTCTACAATCAAGTTTGAATTAACTGTCTCCATATTGGATCTGAACTAGAGTTTAAAAAATAGTTTGTATTGTGAATTTATAATAAAATTTTCACAAACTTAAATTAATATACCCGTAACTCCTATTTCCTCTTTTGTTCTTATACTTGCAACTCAGGTTCATTTACATTCAATTTTCCTACTTGTTTTATCCTGAGTTACAACTCAGTAATCTTTGCACTTTAGAGGTGTTTTTACTAGAGCAAAAATTGGTATAGATACATACAAGGGTAAAAAAAATTTCTATACTTTCATAAAATTTTAATTAAATCTTTTCACGACAATATACCTAATTAAACTTTTACATGTTAAAAATTCCTAACTTTGATTATTATTGTGGCTGTTGAATTAGCAATTGTGGCAGTTTACGTCAACAAAAAATTCAAAAAATTTGAGAATGAATTCGGATAAATAGATGTTCAAGTACATTTGAATTTGAATATCCATTTGTTCAAATTCATTTTAGATGGAACTTTTTAAATTTTAAATATATAAATATAATTATTAAAAATCTGTAAAACATTATAAAAAATGAGGAATAAAAATTTAGATTTATTAAAAATATTTAAACCTAAAATTAACATTACCAAATGTACATTTAGATTTATTTGAATCCGGACACTCATTTGTTTAGATTCATTTTAAATGTAATTTTTAAATTATATGTATATATTAAAATTTTTATAAAACATTATAAAAATTATAAAAGGAGTGAGAAATAAAAATTATATATATATAGATGTGTCAAACAAATTAAATAAAAAATAATCTTGAAAATATATCAAACACCAAATTAGATAAAAATCAACAACAGGAACTAAAAGCTTATTAAAAAAAATTTATAGGATTTACTGGTTGTGAGATAGAATGTTTAGATTCAAATGATTTTTGGCGATTATTTGTGGACGTTAATTTTTTAGATAATTTTTAATAATTTTTATTTTTTTGGATTTTTATTTCTATTTTTTTATATGATATTTATAATATTTTACAAATTTTTAATAATATTTTTAAAAGAATTATAATTTAAAAAATTAAATTTCGAACATATCTCAACAATTAGATGTCCATATTTAAATTAACGTAAAAGTGAATTGATTTTGAACTTAAAATTTTTAAATAATTTTAATATATTTTTAAAACTTTTATTTCAGCCACAATTAATGATGGAAATCGTCAGTTAACTAAATTAATTAATGCGTTTTTTGACGTTTGAAGTCTTAAATGAAGTGTGTTTTTTTAGATAAACTTAATTGAATATTTTGGAAAAGTATAAGCCCTTTTTTCATAATAATAATAATTAAAATTAACTTCAACCATCGCCCAATTATTGGTAAGTTTCTTTTTTGGTTACCAAACTCTAAAAAGTTATAAAATGGTCACCTAACTATTTAAAATTTTTTTTTTGGTCACTCGTTATTAAATGACTAATGGAAAGATGATGTGTGAACTTTTAGAATTAGCATATTAGCCGTGTTAACCCTTAAACATTTATACGTTAATGCTAATTTAGTCATGATTCTAAAATTTAATCATCAATGTTTATACATTGTGTAATTTAATCTTTTTTGCAATTTTGTTTCTTTGTGACGCTTTCACCTAAAAAAACTAAAAGAATGATATTATCAGCCAAATTTGATAAATATATATATACTAAAAATGGAAACACACCAAAAAAACCCAAGATCATATTTTTACCTTTTCTTATTCTTTTCTTTTGATACTATGGTTCTCCACCATTGGATTGAACACAAATGGTTGAGATGACTTGGTATTCGATAGTTCACTCTTAGGGAAAAAAAGATTTGTGATGGAATCATTTGACATTAGTTCTGTCAAGCTGCTCTTGTTATTGTTTTTTCGTCATCATTAACATTTCCAACTAACACAAAGAGTCTCGCTACCCATACAATTAACCCAATGTTAAAAGGAAAATGAAAGTGCTTTTGAAATAACCAATTTCTAGAGTCAGAGCCGCAATAAGTTTAGCCAAGTCTAGGGAGTGAATAAGTTGAACAACTTAGGGGGTCAAAAGTTTAAACAAAACCATGAATGAACTTACATTATCGGTTATCGAAGCTGACATCAAACAACGAATTTCATTGGTTAAATAGGAGCTTCACCCCTTTGTGACGTCTTTCTTGCATTTAACTTAATGGAAAAAATGAATAATAACAAGAATAATCAAAATGTCCTAAATTTTGTAAACTAGCCGATTCTATTCGGCCTTCAAAAGAAAAACTACCCATTATGTTAATTTAACCCAACTTTTAAGTCTAACGGCTTCAAAAAAGTTTTAAGTTTTGATTTGATTTATCAATGGCAGCCAACTTAAGCTTACAAAAAATGAGTTAATTTTTATTGAAAGATATCAAGTTGTCAACCATTTAAAGTAAAAGAGATTATCTAATTTAATAATAAACATTTTAAAAAAAATGTTTCTTTTTATTTCTAATTTACTCCTTGTATATATATTGAATTATATTTTATGTAAAAAATATAATAAGATTAAGTAATGTGTAAATATTAAGAACTAATATTTTTAAAAATTAAAATTAAAATCGAAACAATATGTAAATATTAATGACTAAATTCATTATTATGTTAAAAGTATCTTGTTATTTTTCATTAATCATTTAACTACTAATAACTAAAAATGGAAAATTTCAAATAATTGAGTATCGCATAGATCTCGTTAGCTCCCTATAATTTTACAACAGGTGGAAGCTTCTCTAATCAGTGGAGAGATGACAAATGACAAATCATTCAACTTTTGGTTCAAACATGCAAATTACGTTTCGAGAGGTCATCATCTTGATTTGGTAAGTGCGAGAGTTTTAAGTTTGACTCGATGAAAATGGTTGCCAGTCTTTTCAATCCAAGTGTTCAGCGATGATTTACAGATTTAAAGATAGCTGCGGTTCAACCCGGGTAGACAAAGTAAAAGATGAGGACCCCGTGGAGTCCCCCATTTTACTACTCACTGAATGGAAGACGACTCAGGTCGAAGCTTTTCTGGAAATGGAGTGATGAAAACCTTACAATTTTTGGTTGAAACATGCAATTTACGTGAAACAAGAAAAAGCTTCATCTTTTGTCAACCTTTAATTTGTGGGGTTAGAAGATTTTCATGCATCTTTAATTAATATTTTAAAAAATAAAAAAATTAAGTAAATGAGACGTATGATGGTTTTTAATTTTATTTATGGATTTAGAAAAATACCACCACATTCTGGTGATCGAACTGATTAAATTATTGATTCGTTGATCCGATCGATTTAATTAAATAAATTACTAAGATTCATAAAATAAAATAAATCGATTCAATTAAATTTTTAACACAGTTTAATAAGTCTGTATTAACTTATAGATCAACAAGTCTAATGTCTCTCCAAATTGATACCTAGACCAATTTCCGATACAATCAATTTAACCTGCTGCTCTAATTCAAACAAGCATGCATGCTAAATTTAATTACACGTCCATTTAAGAGAGGCACTGAGAGGACATGTGAAGTCCTTGGCGCTCCCTTAATTTGGTAATGTTGCTTTTAAGCCTTTAAAATTTGCGACATTATGGTTAATAAGGGATAAACTTTCCATTTTAGCTTCCAATATTTTATAAATCAATTCCAACCTATTTCGCCATTGCATCTAGTTATTATACAAAGAATACGAGAAATTTCATTTAAGATATAGCTCAATGCTCATTTTATTATTGAAAACATAATAAAGCATAATTTAGTTCTTAAACTTCACAAGTTTTCTTTAATTCTTGAATTTTTTTAGACAACATTAGTCCTAAAACTTGTTAAGTATTTTGTATGTTTTAGTCCATGCGATAATGTGATACTTTGATATTGTGCCATGTTATCACCTAAAAAATTATGAATATTTCTATAAAATTTAAGTGATGATGTGACATAATCATAGAGTGTCACTTCATTACATGAATCAAAATTGGGGAAATTACCTTTAAAGATTAAATGTTGTCATTTATTTTAATATATCAACTTAATCTTTTCGACTAAAACCTTATTTATTTTTTACATTAATTTTTATATTATTTTTTTCCTCCACATAGTCTGGCACGTGTATATATATCAAGTGAGTTAAAGCAACAAGTGTGTTGAGTTGAGAAAATGGAATCGAAATGGATAAGGGTGGTAATTGTAATAATGATAAGTGTGTTAATTTTGGAAGAAGCGAAGTGGAGTAATGGATGTTGGGATGAAGAACGTACCGCAATCTTGCAACTTATATCTTTCTTCAAATTCAATATGAGGGAAGTGGGTTCAGATTGTTGTGAATGGAAATCGGGATGGGTTGAGTGCAACGCCGCTACTAGACGAGTCATTGGACTCTCTCTAAGCGTTGCAAAGTACGAGTCTTATCTCTTTAATGCCTCTATCTTTCTTCCCTTTGGAGATTTGAGGATTCTTGATCTCAGTAATATTGGACTTGTTGGTTCCGTCAAGAATGAAGGTATTTCATCTGCTCTGTAATTAAAGTTATATATATAGTTATTTGCATATAAAAAATGGTCTTTTCATGCAGGTTTTGAAAAGCTATCCAAGTTAAGGCATCTGCAGGTTCTTAACTTAACTGGGAATCACTTGAATGATAGCATTTTATCATCTTTGAGCAAAGTTTCAAGTCTCAAGTCTCTAAGTTTAGCAGGAAATGATCTTTTTACAGGATCAAACCGGACTAATGGTGAAGTTATATAATATCATGTGATTTATATATCTATTTTGTAATGTAATTGATTATCTTCATATAATTATTTTACTCCTTTACCAGAAATTAAGCTGCTGTCAAGGCTGAATAGTTTGGAAATACTTGATCTTAGTAGAACCAATATGACCAACAATTTCTTGTCATATTTGGGTGGCTTTTCATCTTTAAGAACTTTATGTCTTCAGGGAAATAATTTACAAGGAACACTTCATCTTCAAGGTAAGGTTTCTTATATAGCTTTCTTGTTGCTCTTTCACTTTTTATTTCTTTTGGAGTATAATACTGAATTGGGTTTGAACAGACTTTTATAATCTGCAGAAGTTGGATTTAAGTCAAAATCGAATCGAGAGCCTACAATCTTCCTATGGTAAATATATGCAAAAACTACTTAATTAAGTCTCTTGTTTTCAACATGATTAAAAAAAATAAAGTAGAAAATAAACCTTATAATGAAGCTGAAATTATGCCCCTTTTTTTATGCAGGAAGTGGAAGACAACTGAAGCTGATCAGTCTAGAAGAAATTGATTTGAGTTCTAATCTCTTCACTAATAATATATTTGCAGAACTTAGTGGATTCTTAAATTTGAAGTCTTTGAATATAAGGTGGAATCAACTAAATGGATCAATAGATGTTAAAGGTAAAGAACTAACCAATATGTAATGGTGGTAAAATGAACATGAAGACCAAAAATAGATGTTGGAGCACTTAATTTAATCCTATATATATAGTGTTTGATTGGTTTTATTTGCTGAATGTGGCAGAGTTTTGTGGTTGGAACAATTTAGAGAGTTTAGACCTGAGCGAAAATGAGGTGAACCAATTTATGACTTATGAAGGTACGGATTAATGATTAATATAAATTTCATTCTGATATTAGCTGCTAATTTAGTTTATCATTTTCACTTGCAGAAAATAGATGTTTGCAGAAGTTAAAGGTTCTTTATTTAGATGCTGTTTCCACCGACGGAAACACTTCCCTTGTATCACTCCTTGAGGCGTTTCCATTTGTTAAGACCCTGTTTTTAAGAGATAATTGTTTCTTAAACAAAACAATGGTTAATACACGTAAGTTCTATACATGGTTGGCTGTCAGTTTAGGATAAATATGTTGACTCAATTTGTTATTCATACATTTTTAAAACCTTAATACAGAGTTGCATGTGTTGAGAAATGTGGAGAACTTGATCATGGATTATACTCCTCTGCACATCAACTTCTTGGAAAGCATTAGCATCTTGACTTCCCTCAAAGCCTTGTCTTTGTTTAACTGTGGTCTGACCGGTGCCTTACCTGCTCATGGAGGTAATACAAACATTCAATTTCTTCTATACTTTTAAAAATTTTCTTTACTTTTTAGAACCAAACGCAATCTTAGATAAATACAAAACCTCTACATTATCCTTAATTTTCTTTCTCAGGTTTATGTTTTCTAAACCACCTTGAAGAATTGAATCTCAAAGGAAATGCTCTGGCGGGTGCAATCGCTTCATGTTTGGTTAACATCTCTTCGCTATTTGGATATCTCTAACAATCACTTCACTGGAAATATTGCCTCCACTCCCCTCACTAACCTCACAATGCTTCAATTCCTCTCCTTCTCAAAAAACCAATTTCAAGTTCCGGTGTCATTCAGGTCCTTTGCAAATCACTCTAACCTTAAAGCCCTATTAGCCAATGAAAACAAGTTGCTAGCGGAACCAGCTGGTCTCCAAACATGGTTGCCAAAATTTCAACTAAAGATCTTCAGCTTGTTAAATTGTACGATAGAAGAACATGGAAAACTACAACTTCCTAGTTTTCTCTATTTCCAACATGATTTGAGATACGTTGATCTTTCTTATTGCAATTTTGGCGAGCTAAGGTTCCCACATTGGTTGCTACAGAATAATACAAGGCTACAAGAACTTTACATGATAGATAGTTCAATTGCGGGGCCTCTGACCTTATCACCACATCCTAATTTGAAGCTATCAGTACTTGATATATCCAATAATAAGATACAACACGAAATTCCTAGGAATTTTTGTTCACTTTTTCCATATGTAGAGTTCTTAATCATGTCGAAAAATGCCTTTAAGACTTCCATTCCTCTTTGTTTCAGTAGTATGAAGAGGTTAGAAAGATTAGACCTGTCCCACAATAATTTGTTTGGAGGGATACCTGAAGAGTTGGCCATGAGTTCCTCATTACTTCGGATTAGACTTTCAAATAATAGCTTGAGCGGCAAAATAATTCCTGCAATTTATCATTTAATCGGTTCGTTGGAAGCATTATATTTGGATGGGAACAAGTTTGAGGGAGATATTTCTGAATTTTCAACTACTAGCTCTAAAAGTCTCCAAGTGTTAGATTTAAGCAGTAATCATTTCTCTGGCAAGCTTCCAAGATGGTTATGGAATCATACAGATCTGTGGGTACTGGATTTGTCCAAAAACCATTTCGAAGGTCTCATTCCTATGGAATTATGCAATTTGGTGAGTCTTGAATTCCTAGATCTTTCTCTAAATCATCTGTCTGGTACCATTCCATCTTGCTCTAATCTAAAAATGATGAAACATGTACATTTGGCCAACAATAGGCTTAGTGGAACACTATCAAAGGCCCTTTGTAACAGCTCTTCATTGGTAACGTTGGATTTCAGTGAAAACAATTTAACTGGAAGAATTCCTGGTTGGATTAGCACGCTACCAGCTTTGAGCGTTCTTCTTCTAAAAGCAAACCAGTTCCATGGTGAATTTCCTCTACACTTATGTAGATTGCAGTCATTAAGCATCTTGGACCTTTCGCAAAATAAACTTTCCGGTCATGTACCGTTTTTCTTGAGTAACTTAACTTTTAAGCCAAAGAATGAAAAGTCTCACATCAATTCTGCCAATTATGGGTTTGGTTCTTTTGACCACGTATTGGTAGACATGGGACTAACAATATATAATCTCACAAAAGACTATATGGGAAGTGTATTTCCATTACGCAAATATGATCATTTCACCTTTGCAGAAGAAAAGATTGAGTTTTCAACAAAGGGTGCAACATACACTTACAAGGGAAATATTCTTGACCTGTTGTCTGCAATTGATCTCTCTTGCAACCAACTCACAGGGATAATCCCACCAGGATTGGGAAATTTGAGTGAAATCCGAGGTCTAAACTTGTCGCACAACAACTTAACTGGACCAATCCCCTCAACTTTCTCAAAGCTCAAGCAGATTGAGAGTTTGGACCTTTCCTACAATCATTTAAATGGAAGAATCCCCCCTCAACTAACGGAGATGAATGCTTTGGAGGTATTCAATGTCACACATAACAACTTGTCAGGGCCTCTCCCTGATAGAAAAGCTCAATTTGGGACCTTTGACGAGAGCAGTTATGAGGGAAATCCTCTTCTCTGTGGTCTTCCATTGAACAATACTTGTAACCATGGTGATTCACGAGGAACTTCAAGTGCTTTAGCTAGCGAAGAAGAACATGGTCTTGTAGGCATGGGTGATTTCTATATCAGCTTTGCAGTTTCCTATGCAATTATGTTTTTAACAACTATCATTGTGCTCTACATAAACTCATATTGGAGACAAGCATGCTATTATTTCATTAAAAACGGTAGCATCACTTGCTATTTTTTCGTTGTGGATAGTCTTTATAGGTTGCCCCGCTTCAGAAGAAACATCTAACCCTGTGCTTGTTCACTTGTTCTGGACTCCAAGTTCAAGGTCAATAGATCTTTGTCCATTTTTCGTTGGTAGGATCTTTATCTTTTTTATGTTTAGATATTTTGGTTCAGACATTGTGTTAGCTAGAAATGTGCCATGTTGTCTACGCAGTATCTTTGATTTCAGAAACTTATGCTTGGTTAACTAATGATATCTAATTTTAGTTATGAGATGTATTGCATTTAATATCCATACCTATACACTATATTATACTTTTTGCATATACTTTTCTAGTTTTAGAATCATGCATTTTCCTCTTATCTATTAAATTACTACCAACAACAATAACAACTCGGTATTCTACATGTGAGATAAATCTATTCAAGTTTAAATAAATATACAATCATTTTTAGTTATGATAAAACAAATTTGTATAACTTTTTATGTAACTTAAGAATTCACTTAAAAATCACAAATCACTAATAATACGATATGATGATCATTTAATAGAAAAAAATAAAAAGCATAAAATTTTAGAATTCAGATAAAAAATTTCACCTAAATCATAATATTACACATCTTTTAACTGTCATAATAATTACCTAACTATTTGAAAAAAAAGAGAGTATCTAATTATTCTCTCAACTATCAATAAGTAATTTAAAAAAAATAATGAGAGAAAGTTAAGAAGTTTCACAAAAGTAAGACTTTTTTTTAAGCTATATTGGTTGGATGACTAGTCTAGCCATTCAAAAATATACTCTTAGCTATCAATAAGTCGTTTGAGTCTTAGCTTAATTGATATCGATATTGTTGTTGATATAAGAGGATATAAGTTCGAGTACATTCAAACATATTTTATCCTTTTATTTAAAAGATAAGGACGGGTTATGAATAATTTTAGACATTATATCAAACACTAACATTATAAGTCCTTTTACCCTTGTGAAAGAATTAACTTGGGCCATATGATAAAAATAATTTCTAAACAAGTAATAAAAATAAAAACCAAATCATCATATGTATTATATTAGTCTAAAAAAGTAGGTGATGATATGATTACTAATAAAAATAATAAGAAAAACAAATGTCATATGCAATTTTATCTAATTGGTTAAAAGCATATTTGTTGGGTTATTTTCTCTTTATTATTTAACGCACGCTCCTTATCAGTATCTGTTAGTCCTTGAATAAGTTTATTATCATGTGAATTTAAATTTGCACCATTAAATTTATCAAATATCCTTCTTCCATGTACTTTTCGAAGTATGAATTATTTCAATTTCACCTACAGTTGAGGTTATGAAATATACAACATGCTAATGCGATCCAACATATGTAAAATATGGGAAAAAAAATTAGAACAACATATGTTTTCTCAACCACATTTCGAAGTATTGAATGTCTCAATAATATATAACTATAACTAAGAATACATAAAATATTATTAAAATTTTAATATCTTAATAAAATATTATTTTTATTAAAATAGATTTTGAAATGAATTTTAATCTTTACAAATTGTATTTGGATATTTGGTTTAATTTATTTCTATTTTGGACACGAGATTTGTGCTATAATTAGCTTATTTTGAGATTTGGTAATAATAAGTATATTATTTGTGTAGGGCCCAATTTTAGGCTGGGGGCCAAACCAATACCAAAACTAAAACAAAAACAAATTAAATAAAATTTAAACAGTCCGAAATACAACAGCCCAATTACAATAGGCCCAAAATCGAAGCCCAACCCAAACACCTAAACCCTAGCCCAAATTTCTAGCCCAAAACCTAAAGCATTTTCGGCAAACCCTAGCCCCAACCCCCTTTGCGCCGTTTCAGCAAGCAGCACGCCTCCCTCGCGCGCCGGACGCCACCACCCCGCGACGTGCGCTGTTCCACCACGCCACGTCAATGGCGTGTTCGCCCATGTACCTGCAAACATGCAAAAACAGGGTGTAAAAAACGGCTATAAAAGCCAATATATGATTTTGTAATAGGGGACCTTTTTTTCACGAATATACAAAGAGATACAAAATTAAAAAAAAACACAGAGAATCTACAGAGAGAATTCAAATAGGTTTTAAAGGTGGTTTTATGTTTTTTGTACGGACATATACACAAAGAAATCAAAGTAGAAGGTGACTTTTTTGTATTATTTTCGAGTATTTCTTTATTATTATTTTTTGAAACTTTTTACTACTATTGTTTTTCATTCTTATTTACATATATTTCATAAAAAATTATAAAAAAAAATTACCTACGACGGCGAGCAGCAGTGATCGGTGAATGGAGCCTGGCCAGACCCTCAGGCCTGCAGAGAGAATAAAGGGGGGAGGTTTTTTTTTTTTTTTTTGAAAGAAGGTTGAAAGTGTTTTTTTTTTTATTTAAAGATTTTGGCCTTAAATAGGCCCCCAAAACGACATCGTTTTGGGACTGGCCTTAAATGCCCAAAACGACATCATTTTGCCCTTGACCCATCCGACCCGACCCGCTCCAGCCTAGGATCCGTGTGTGTTTAATTGGAAGGGCTAATTTCCCATTTAGCCCTTCCGCTTTTTATAGATTTATAAGTAAAACTTTCTTTATTTCTGATTTGGCCCTATGATTTGTTTCGATTGCATTTTGGTCATCTCTGATGCTGTGCCTTTTGGAGGAGAAGAGATTATTACCCTTTCGGTCCCTCCTTGTTATTCACAACATGCAAATTGGTCCTTTCACCTTATATTTATTTCGAATTAGCCCCAAAACTTCTGTTTTAAGTTCAATATAGTCTTTTTTCCCGTTATTTTTTGCTATTTTATTTTTTTTAAAATTAGTTAATTTTTATTTTTTATTATTATCTTCTAAATTTTTATTATTAGTGTTATTTCGTAATTATTACATATTACTATTATATTCATTATTTTTTATATTCTTTTTATTAATATTATCACTGCTATTATTATTATTTTTTATACTATAATTATATTTACTTTTTATGGTTATTATTATTATTATTTCTTTATATCTTTGTCATTATTATTATTATTATTATATTTTCTTTTTTTACTTACTATATTTGTTTTATTATCATTTTAATTATTCTTGCAATATTATTTTTGCAATATTATTGCTGCTATTATTCTATATATATATATGTGTGTGTATTTATAATAAGTTTTTCATTTCATGTATAGTATTTTAGAATTATATTATTTTGCATATTATTTCTAAAGAGTTTTATATATTATTTTATCTTGAATGGATCCTAGTTTTTTTTTTTTAAAATATTTCATATACTTTAGATGGCTTTTATAATATCTGTTTTAAATTCTTTTTATGTATTATTTGCTTAGAATTGTTTCATATTTTATTCTAGATTTTCTTACTACTTATTTCGTTTTTATATTAATGTGGATATTGGGATAACATGTTATGTGATTATTGCTATTATGTGTATTGTAATTCTTTTTTGTATTTATTTGTTATCTGTGATTCGTTATTATAGCATTTTGTTTATGAATTATTATTTAGCGTTGTACATTATTATTCCATCGCATTTTATTTGCTTAAAAGGTCGTGTTTTAATATCGTTTAAGATTTAAAATCATTTCATTCCAAAGTTTTCGAAATAAGGCAATACTCGGTATTTGGCATCTTCGAGAAGATTGTGCCCTAACTTACGGGGTTCCGATTTTCCTCGTCAAATTTAAGCAATCCAGTACCCTTTCTTAAATCAAAACAAATAAGTTTCAAATAAAAACTTATTCTCGGGAATTCGAGATGTTGTGCCCTAACTTATTGGATATGACACTTTGTTTTCTCGAGGTAAGGATTTCTAAAAATAAATGCAATATTCTGTGTTTGAAAATTTTTTAGATTGTGCCCTAACTTACTAGGTTTCGATTTTTCATATGACCCAAATAACCGAATATCCTTTTTAAACTTAAATGCATGAGTTTTGAAAATTAAAAGACAAGCTTAATTTCGAGGGTTTGAATTGTTGTATCCTAACTCACTGGGTGTGACATTTTATTTCTTCGAGATAGGAGGGTCTTAGCATTCAATTTAATTTATTCAAGTGTCTTTTTTAAAAAATAAAAGGATCGTACTCTAAAATCTTTTCAAACATTTGGCATTAAGACATTAATTAATCAGTTAGGTACCAGTTTTGGGCGTTACGAGAGTGCTAACCCTTCCTCGTGCGTAACCGACTCTCGAACCTTTTTTTTTTGAATTTCGTAGACCCAAAATCATTTTTTTAGTAAATCAAAATGTTTTATTAAAATGATCAATCGCAAGGTGATCGGATCACACCTCAGAAAAAGATCGGTGGTGACTCCATTTTTGTTTTCAAGTCGACTCCCGTTTTTCAATTTAAAAAATGGTTTCGACAACTTGACGACTCCACTGGGGACATCAAGAGAGTCAAGTCGTAAATTGATTAATTTCTGTCTTTTTGTCGAAAGTTAAAAATTAGATTTGAAAATTACGATCCTTTTATTGCATTTGTTTGGGTCATTTTGTATGATTGTTGTAGTTCGAGTTTCTAGGGTACTCTTGCATCATATTGCATAAAGACCATATGGTTTTACCCCATTTAAGTGGGAGTGAGAAGCTACTCCTTTGTGAGGTTTTCACCTCCGTACAGGATAGTGTATCGCTTTCGGGATACATCCGTACCTATGTCTTCGTGAGATTTTCATCTCTGTGCAGCCATAGGGAAATGTATTCCCCTAAACTGAACTCGGTCCGTATGAGCCTATAATGGGTGAGGATCGAGGAATCTGCTGGTTCGGGTACCTCTACTTTAGAACCAAACCGCATGTAAAAAGCCCTAAAAGCTTACCCTAGGTAGAACTATGCCAAACCTAGCAATCACCCAGATAGGTGCTTGATTATATTTCATTTACTTTGAATTTCATTTTTGGTATATGATACTGACTTGTTGTGTTTTATTTTGGCTATGATTGCATGTCATTTCATTTTAAAGAGGTGTCGATTCACGTTCGATTACTAATTTATGGAGCTTGTCATGGAGAACGAATTTTTTGATGAAGTGGAAGATAATGCGGCTGTCCGTATATGGTCAGAGAAAATGCAATTAGAGAAAGGGAATGCTCTAGCTGAGGGGTATACATCAGAATTATGTGATTACACCCACATTAGTGTGACAAAATAATCTTCAGGAATTAAAAGAGTATGGGACCAGTGAGATGAAGAGACTAAGCAGTTGTTCTATAGTAATTATGGGGATTTACCTTACTTACTTAACATCAAGGTAGACGAACATTTATTCCGGGCCCTCGCTCAGTATTGGAATCTTGCCTACAGTTGTTTTACCTTTGGGAGGGTAGATTTGGTAACCACTGTAGAAGAATATACAACTTTAATTCATTGTCCGAAGATCCAAGTCGACAAGGCCTATTCGAGAGTCGTTTATGTCCTGACCTTTTGAAAGAAATTGATGAATATTACAGGGATAAGTGAATAGTGGATTGCAGCAAGGGTCAAGCAAAAAGGCGAGTGTAAATGCATCCCATGGAAGAATTTGAGGGATTTGATTCTAGTGCATCCTGATATGAAGAAGAGAGTTGACGTTTTTGATTTAAGCATCTATGGTTTAATGATTTTCCCTAGGGCATTAGGGTATGTAGATGAGGCGGTCTCGGATCTCTTCGACCGACTTGACAAAGGGGTCACACTTGTTCCGGCGATCTTGGTTGAGACATTTAGATCTTTAAATGCATGTATGAGGGTCGATGATGGCAGATTTATAGGGTGTGCGCAATTATTGTTAGCTTGGTTCCACAACCATTTCTAGAAAGTGGATAAAGTTTCTTATCGGGTTTTCTTCGAGAATTACTCCTCGTTAAAGGAGATAGCAGCCATGCTCAGGAGAGATGACATATAAGAAGAAAATTGGATCGCCTCCTTCGAAATCTTCGAGAAGAGGACGTTGAGTGAAGAGCTCCTTGGTTGGTTCTCGACGAAATTTTTTTACCGATGTGGGAGTTTTGATTAGGTCCCTCTACTGGGAATTTGAAGAGCCATTGGGTATACTCATTTGCTCGTGCTGAGGCAATACAGATCAAGACAGTTCATATCGGCAATGCATGGGCTAGCTCAGTTTGAATTTACGTATGGAGGAGATAACTACAAGAAAAAGGTTAAAGGGATTTCTAATGCTTGGAATCAGACTCGCCGGATGAAAAGAGTTGTTGTAGGTTCGATGACGGCTCCCGAATATGATGCGTGGCGGAATAGAAGAATCAATGATTTTTTCCCATATATCCAATACATTCATATCAGGAGGAATTATCCATCCTGAACCAAAGATGACAAGAAAAGGAACGGCTGAAGATATGATGGAAAATTTGAGCATCAACGCCATATCTGAAGATGGGGTGATAGAAGGAAACTTATTAGGCATTCGCCTTTATGAGCTTGGAACTGTTCCGAACAACTGGACTGCGGAAGAAATTCCTGTAGTTTTTAGAGCTAATACAGAGTAATATTCAAAACACACTAGTTTTTTTAAGCCTAGAAACAATAAGAATCTTCTGTGAAATGGGCTCATGTTCAAACATCTTTATTTTCAATAAAAAATGTACTTTTGTGTCTCATTCTGGGCAAATATTCTTTAATTCTCTATTTCATTCATAATCATTCCATACAAATAAGCCACTTTTAGATTCATTCTTTGGATATTATTTTATGCCTACAATAGGTCTCCAGATGTCAACGATACGAGCGACGCTGCTATGAAGCTAGAATCTTCTTTTGAGTGGGACATGTGTTTAGAGGGATCTCAGGATTTTGAAGATGACAAAGACTGTGGGTTATCTCCAGATTTGTTAAGGATGGTAGAACAGGAAGAGAAACAGATCCTACTCCATAAAGAGACCATCGAGAATATGACCTTGGAAGAAGGGAAAGAGATGAACATTGGAACTTGCATAACTGAGGAAACAAGACGGGACCTCATTAGATTACTACAAGAGTTTAAAGATATCTTCGCGTGGTCATATTAAGATATGCCTGGGTTAAGCGCTGATGTTGCGGTGCATCACGTCCCCATAAAAGAAGTGTGCAAGCCTGTTCAACAGAAGCTTCGAAGGATGAGACCCGATGTTGCAGTAAAAATAAAGGAAGAGGTCAGGAAGCAATTTGATGCTGGGTTCTTGCAAGTAGTTAATTACTCAGAATGGGTAGCCAACGTTGTCCCGGTCCCTAAGAAAGATGGAAAAGTACGGATATGTGTAGATTATAGAGACTTAAACAAGGCCAGCCTAAAGGACAACTTTCCACTGCCTCACATCGACACTTTGGTGGATAACACTGCAGGTTATTCATTATTCTCCTTCATGGATGGTTTTTCTAGATACAATCAGATAAAAATGCATCTTGAAGACATGGAAAAGACCACATTCATAACCTTGTGGAGAACTTTTTGCTATAAGGTGATGCCATTCGGGTTAAAAAATGC
Source organism: Gossypium anomalum (assembly GCA_025698475.1). Classification (NCBI taxonomy): domain Eukaryota; kingdom Viridiplantae; phylum Streptophyta; class Magnoliopsida; order Malvales; family Malvaceae; genus Gossypium; species Gossypium anomalum. Next base: position 71,465,813 of record CM046965.1, on the reverse strand, counting down.
GGGAGTAACGTATCAAAGAGCCATGGTAACCTTGTTTCATGACATGATGCACAATGAAATTGAGGTTTACGTCAATGATATGATTGTGAAATCTCGAACAGAAAAGGAGCACGTACAGGTTTTGAGAAAATTGTTCTTGAGGCTGAAGAAGTTTCAGCTAAAGCTCAATCCAACAAAATGTACTTTCGGAGCTAGGTAAGGAAAATTACTGGGTTTCATAGTCAACGAAAAGGGAATTGAGGTCGACTCTGACAAAGTCAAGGCTATACAAAAATTGCCTCCGCCGCGCACTCAGAAGGAAGTTTGAGGTATCCTAGGCCCGGTTTATTTCATAACTAACTGAGAAATGTGACCCCATATTTCGCCTTCTTAAGAAACACGACCTAGGTGTGTAGGATGATGAGTGCCAGAAAACCTTTGACAAGGTTAAACAATATTTGTCCAATCCCCCAGTGTTAGCGCCACCTAGTCCTGGTAGGTCATTGATACTGCATTTGACAGTATTTGACAATTCAATGGGTTGTGTGCTCGGCCAGCATGATGAGACAGGAAAGAAAGTGTGATATATTACCTCAGTAAGAAGTTCACTGTGTGTGAAATGAGATATTCGTCAATTGAGAAATTATGTTGCGCCTTGGTTTGGACAACTCGGAGATTAAGGCAGTACATGTTGTACCATACGACTTGGTTAATCTCGAAACTGGACCCTTTAAAGTATATGATGGAGACAACTGCTTTAAGTGGAAGGATAGCCCGATGGCAAATTCTGCTTTCTAAATTCAACATAGTTTATGTGAACCAGAAGGCTATGAAAGGGAGTGTAATAGCAGATTTTCTAGCCAGTAGAGCTTTAGAGGATTACAAGCCTTTGAACTTTGATTTCTCTAATGAAGATCTGATGTATGTGGTAACTACCGAAGAAGACACTCCAGAAGATCATTCTTGGAAACTAAATTTTGATGGAGCATCAAAAGCTGTTGGTAATAGAATTGGGGCAGTCCTGATATCCCTAAGTGGAGATCATTATCCATTCACTTGCAAATTGGATTTTGATTGCACAAATAATATGGTAGAATACTAGGCATGTATCATGGGAATCCGTGTAGCCATCGAATGAAAAGTTAAAGTGCTAGAGGTGTATGGGGATTCTGCGCTGGTAATCTATCAGCTTAAGGGTGAATGGGAAACAAGGGACCCCAACCTGATTAGTTACCGGAAGCTGGTTTTGGAGTTAATTAAGGGGTTTGATGATATCGCTTTCTATTATCTCCCACGAGACCAAAATCAGATGCCTGATGCCTTGGCTACGTTAGCTTCTATGATCAGAGTAAATAAACAAGAGGATATGAAGCCAATCCAGATGAGTATTTGTAAGGCTCCAACTCATTGCTGCACTATCGACGAAGAAGAAGAGAGAGATGATTATCCTTGGTATCATGATATTCTACGATATGTGAAGAACCATGAATACCTTGATCAGACAATTGAAAATGATAAGAGAACGTTGAGGAGGCTGGCCAGTGATTATGTCTTAGACGGGGAAATCCTGTATAAAATAAGGAAAGATCAGGTGCTGTTAAGATGTGTTAACGCTGTTGAGGTTAAGAAAATCCTGGAAGAAGTCTATGAAGGTGTTTGCGGGACGCATGCCAATGGGTTCACAATGGCCAGACAAATCATGAGATTCAGGTATTACTGGTCCACGATGGAAGGAGATTGCATCAGTTACGCCAAGAAATGCCATAAGTGCCAAATTTATGGAGACAAGATCCATGTGCCTCCTTCACCTCTTCATGTTATGACTTCTCCATGACCTTTCTCAATGTGGGGCATGGATGTCATTGGGCCGATTTCACCGAAGGCTTCTATCAGACATTAATTCATTTTTGCGGTTATCGATTAATTTACCAAATGGGTAGAGTCTGCTTCATACGCCAACGTCACAAAGTCGGTAGTCAGTAAGTTCTTGAAGAAGGAGATCATATTCGATATAGCATGCCAGAAAGGATCATATCTGACAACGCGTTAAATTTGAATAACAACGTAATAGTGGAAGTTTACAGTCAGTTCAAATTAAGCACCACAACTCGTCACCATATCGTCCGAAAATGAATGGGGCAGTTGAGGCGGCTAATAAAAATATCAAGAAGATCGTGAGGAAGATGACTGAGACCTACAAGGATTGACATGAAAAGTTACCATTTGCTCTCTATACCTATCGAACATCTGTCAAGACCTCTACCGGGGCAACACCTTACTTATTAGTTTATGGGATAGAGGCAGTTTTGCCCATCGAAGTTGAAATTCCTTCTCTCTGGGTTTAATCAGAGTTGAGGTTGGACGAAGCAGAATAGATCCAATCTCAATATGATTAGCTGAATTTGATTGAAGAAAATAGGTTAAAAGCTATTCGTCATGGTCAAATGTACCAGAAGTGAATGATGCGAGCTTACAACAAAAGGGTTCACCCTAGAGTATTCCATGAGGGGGACTTGGTATTGAAACAGATCCTCCCTATGCAAAAATATTTCAGAGGGAAATGGATGCCAAACTGGGAAGGACCTTATGTGGTAAAAAAGGCTTTTTCTAGAGGAGCGCTGATATTAACTGAGATGGACGGTAAGAGCCTACCCAACCTAGTAAATTTGGATTCAGTCAAGAAGTACTTCACCTAAAAAGGGAGAGGCCATGGCGAAAACCCACAAAGGGCGCTTTGAAAAAAAAAAAAGAAAAAGGAGAGGCCGAGGTGAAAACCCGCAAAGGGCGCCTCGAGACCAAAGGGGTTTTAAATTGAAAACCTAAAAAGGGTAATTCAAATTTCGATTGAGGATGAGACATGCGATAGTCTGCTATGCTTGAATTAACAAAGAGGAAGTATGCTACGTCTTGGGGCATCAATAAAGTACTCTAGATCTCCTAAGCACATGTTAAGCTCAAAATAATCCTCGAAGAGTTCGTATGAAGAAACTCAGGCTGTGATATTTGGGGCACTTATTTTTTTTCCTTACCTATTTTTGTATCCCGGTAATTTTTGCTTTCTTTGATTAACTCGTTCTTTTCAGATTTTGTTCCTAATATATTGTAGTTTTATCCATTTATAATCTTTTTCAAGCATTTCGTATTTAAATAATGATTAATGGACTAATAACACTTTCACAAAAGGAGTTTTGCATATTACTTTGGAAGCTTCTAAATTGTGCAAGAACCTGAAACATAACAATTATTTAGAACTCACCAAGCCTAAGAATTAAAAATACTTGAGAAGTAAACTTTAGATTTTCTGTCAGTTGAACAAGAAGACATACGTCAGTGATACAATCTAGATAAACAACAAGCAATAATAGCTCACACGTTAAAAAAGACATTCTCATGACATTCTACATTCATACAAATGTCATTCATAATACATCCAGTTAGGAGCATTTGACTCATTCTGATCATGGCATCCTAGTAATTAGGCATAAACATAGGCCTATGAAATCAATTTTACAAGTATGTCCCCTAGAGGATGATGTAGCAAGTTTGGTTGAAGCTACAAATTTTAACTAGCCTTATCTCTTTAAGCAGGAATGGAATAGGCTGAAGATTACAGATTTTATCTTCCTAAGTAGTAATGGAGTAGATCGAAGATGGCGAATCTTATCTCCATGTAGTGGCAATGGAGCAGATTTAAGCCACCAGTCTTATCTCCCTAAGCAGTAGTGGAACAGGCTGAAGATTGCAGATCTTATCTCCCTTAGCAGTAGTGGAGCAGATCGAATATGGTGAATCTTATCTCCATGTAGTGTCAATAGAGTAGATTTAAGCCACCAGCTTTATCTCCCTAAGCAATAGTGGAACAAGTTGAAGATTGCAGATCTTATCTCCTTAAGCAGTAGTGGAGCAAATTGAAGACGGTGAATCTTATCTCCATGTAGTGGCAATGGAGCAGATTTAAGCCACCAGCCTTATCTCCCTAAGTAGAAGTGGAACAGGCTAAAGATTGCAGATCTTATCTCCCTAAGCAGTAGTGGAGTAGATCAAAGATGGTGAATCTTATCTCCATGTAGTGGCAATGGAGCAGATTTAAGCCACTAGCCTTATCTCTCTAGGCAGTAGTGGAGCGGGTTGATGATTGCAGATCTTATCTCCTTAAGCAGTAGTGGAGCAGATCGAAGACGGCGGATCTTATCTCCATGTAGCGGCAATGGAGCAGATTTAAGCCACTAGCTTTATTTCCCTAAGCAGTAGTGGAACGGACTGATGATTGCAGAGCAGTAGTGGAGCAGATCGAAGACGGTGAGCCTTATCTCCCTGAGCAGCAGTGGAGCAGGCTGAAGATTACAGATCATGTCTCCTAAGCAGTAGTGGAGTAGATTGAAACGAAAGTTCCTATACCCTGAAGATGCAGTGGGTTAAAGTGAGATTACTTTGAAGAAGAGGAGCACCAAAGAAGTTACGACTCAGCAAGACCAGGAAAAATTGGTCCTTTTAAAGTCTTTGCTTCATTCTTCTTACACGATAATGAGCAAAGAGGGGCAGCTGTAGGGCCCAATTTTATCTCGGGGTCCAAACCAATACCAAAACTAAAACAAAAACAAATTAAATAAAATTTAAACAGTCCAAAATACAGCAGCCCAATTACAATAGGCCCAAAATCGAGGCCCAATCCAAACACCTAAACCCTAGCCCAAAATTTTAGCCCAAAACTTAAAGCATTTTCGGCAAACCCTAGCCCCAACCCCCTTTGCGCCGTTTCAGCAAGCAGCACGCTTCCCTCGCGCGTCGGACGCTACCACCCCGTGACGTGTGCTACTCCACCACGCCACGTCAGTGGTTTGTTCGCCCATGTACCTACAAACATGCAAAACCATGGTGTAAAAAACGACTATAAAAGCCAATATATGATTTTGTAATGGGGGACCTTTTTTTTCACGAATATACAAAGAGATACAAAATAAAAAAAAACACAGACAATCTACAGAGAGAATTCAAATAGGTTTTAAAGGTGATTTTACGTTTTTTGTACGGACATATACACAAAGAAATCAAAGTACAAGGTGACTTTTTTGTATTATTTTCGAGTATTTCTTTTTTATTTTTTTGAAACTTTTTACTACTATTGTTTTTCATTCTTATTTACATATATTTCATAAAAAAATTACAAAAAAATAGATTTTTTTACCTAAGCGCGCACAAATACCGCCAATGTGCGCGGCGGTGGTCGATGAACTGAGTCTGGCCGACCCTCGAACTGCATAGAGAATAAAGGGGGGAGGGATTTTTTTTGAAAGAAGGTTGAAAGTGTTTTTTTTTTTTAAGATTTTGGCCTTAAATAGGCTCCCAAAACGACGTCGTTTTGGGACTGGCCTTAAATGCCCAAAATGACGTCGTTTTACCCTTGACCCATCCGACCCGACCCCCTCCAACCTAGGATCCACGTGTTTTTAATTGGAAGGGCTGATTGCGCATTTAGCCCTTCCGCGTTTTATAGCTTTGTAATTAAAACTTTTTTTTTATTTCTGATTTGGCCCTATGATTTATTTCGATTGCATTTTGGTCCTCTCTGATGCTGTGCGTTTTGGAGGAGAAGAGATTATTACCCTTTTAGTCCCTCCTTGTTATTCGCGCATGCAAATTGGACCTTTCGCCTTATTTTTATTTCGGATTAGCCCCAAAACTTCTGTTTTAAGTTCAATTTAGTCTTTTTTCCGTTATTTTTTGCTATTTTATTTTTTAAAAATTAATTAATTTTTATTATTTATTATTATCTTCTAAATTTGTATTATTAGTGTTATTTCATAATTATTACATATTACTATTACATTCATTAATTTTTTTATATATTCTTTTTATTAATATTATCATCGCTATTATTATTATTTTTTATACTATAATTATATTTACTTTTTATGGTTATTATTATTCTTATTATTATTTCTTTATATCTTTGTCATTATTATTATTATTATTATTATTATTATTATTATTATTATTATTATATTTTCTTTTTTTACTTACTATATTTGTTTTATTATCATTTTAATTATTCTTGCAATATTATTTTTGCAATATTATTGCTGCTATTATTCTATATATATATGTGTGTATTTATAATAAGTTTTTCATTTCATGTATAGTATTTTAGAATTATATTATTTTGCATATTATTTCTAAAGAGTTTTATATATTATTTTATCTTGAATGGATACTAGTTTTTTTTTAAAAAAAATATTTCATATACTTTAGATGGCTTTTATAATATCTGTTTTAAATTCTTTTTATGTATTATTTGCTTAGAATTGTTTCATATTTTATTCTAGATTTTCTTCCTACTTATTTCATTTTTATATTAATGTGGATATTGGGATAACATGTTACGTGATTATTGCTATTATGTGTATTGTAATTTTTCTTTGTATTTATTTGTTATCTGTGATTCGTTATTATAGCATTTTGTTTATGAATTATTATTTAGCGTTGTACATTATTATTCCATCGCATTTTATTTGCTTAAAAGGTCATGTTTTAATATCGTTTAAGATTTAAAATCATTTCATTCCAAAGTTTTCAAAATAAGGCAATACTCGGTATTTGGCATCTTCGAGAAGATTGTGCCCTAACTTACGGGGTTTCGATTTTCCTCGTCAAATTTAAGCAATCGAGTACCCTTTCTTTAATCGAAACAAATAAGTTTCAAATAAAACATTATTCTCGGGAATTCGAGATGTTGTGTCCTAACTTATTGGATATGACACTTTGTTTTCTTGAGGTAAGGATTTCTAAAAATAAAAGCAATATTCTGTATTTGAAATTTTGAGAGATTGTGCCCTAATTATTGGGTTCCGATTTTTCATATGACCCAAATAACCGAATATCCTTTTTAAACTTAAATGCATGAGTTTTGAAAATTAAAAGACAAGCTTAATTTCGAGGGTTTGAAATGTTGTATCCTAACTCGCTGGGTGTGATATTTTATTTCTTCGAGATAGGAGGGTCTTAGCATTCAATTTAATTTATTCAAGTGTCTTTTAAAAAAAAATAAAAGGATCGTATTCTAAAATCTTTTCAAACATTCGACATTAAGACATTAATTAATCAGTTAGGTACCAGTTTTGGGCGTTATGAGGGTGCTAACCCTTCCTCATGCGTAACCGACTCCCGAACCTTTTTTTTCGAATTTCGTAAACCCAAAATCATTATTTTAATAAATCAAAATATTTTATTAAAATGATCAATCGCAAGGTGATCGGATCACACCTCGGAAAAAGATCGGTGGTGACTCCATTTTTGTTTTCAAGTCGACTCCCGTTTTTCAATTTAAAAAATGGTTTCGACAATTTGAGTTTGGGCTTAGTATAATATATTTGAGTTTTGGAAAAAAAATGTAGAATATGAGTATTAGGTTTATAAATTTAATAAGAAATTTAAAAAATTATTTAGTTGTCAGTATAATATATAATATGATAATGAACAATAAAAGATATTTTTGTTAACTTGTCTAATACCATTGAATGATAAATTTTTCATACAATAGGCACTTTAATTATTTTATATAAAAAATTCTATTAAATATATATAATTTATGTTTTTTGTAAGGAAAATTTGAATTGCATTATCATTGTAGAAAAGTAAAATGAATTATTACATTCGAAATTAAAATATTTATAACTTATAAAATTCAAAATTATTTGAATATGTCAGAGTCAGTTCGACTCGATCTAAGCCCAAATCTGAAAAATTCGATCTCGAAAAAGACTAAGTTCAAAAGGGCTTCAACCCGAGAAAATTTGAGCCTGTAACAAATCTAAACCAGATAATATAATTTTTTTTTTGAAAAATGCTCCGGGAATTTAATTAATAATTAGGGCCTAGCTAGCCATTCAACCACATACTTGACAAAATAAAATAAAACAACTTATCCTTCTTAAAAAAACAACAAACCCAAATGAAAACGGTGTCCACTAAGCCCAAACCAAAACAACAAAAATATTAAAAGCTAGTTAAACCCCATTTTCTATATCCCCAATGCCTAGTGTAATAATCCCGAGTTTCTTCCTTTCTTTTAGGAAATCAAGAAAACTCTCAGAATCCCAAGACTTCTCACTGTAACATTTCGTCTTCTGGTAAAAGTTCTCGAACCTTCACCCCGTTCTATGACAAATCCCGTCTTCCATCATCTTTTGCCACTGCCGCTATTGCCGACTCTGGTACTTGTCCTTCCAAGCGGGCTGCTCCCTTTCGGTTCAAACCCTCCCTAGCTTCATTTCCCTTTCTTGATAATTTCTTGAAACAACATCTATTAAACATTTAACTTAGACCTTTAATTTCTGTAATATACAAGCTTATTTTTTTTATCTATCTTCTTCTTCGCTTTGGATTTTTCTAATGACACCGAGGCCATCTCCCTCGATTATTACCTGTCGATATTCAAGATCCAGCCCTGTCTGAACTGCCTACAAACAAGCCAACGCCTCAGCAGCAAACAGAGCTGGAACACGTAAATTAACCACTGTTTTGGACCCCAAAATAACCCATCTAAATCCTGACAGACAATATCTGTGCCAGTGACATTCGATTGTTTTTCAAAAGCAGTGTCGAAGTTAATTTTAACCTTAGAAAAGTCTGGCGGTCACCATCGCTCCTCCTCTATCCTCTGTCTAAGTATCTTATTGTTTACCCTATCCTAGTCACTAAGATATGCCTTAGTAAATTGTATAGTTTCTAACGCTAAACGATGAAATCTCTCGTGTAAGGCCTTATTATATCCCATTCATATGGCCCAAAAGTTACAGAAGAAAAGCTTTTTCTGATGGAACAAACATTTGGTAAGTATTTCCCCTATCCACTGCAAGAAACTCTCTCCCATTACCCCCTGACGTCTCTGAACTCTTAGCTCACCGAAAATTTCTTTAATTGCAAGGCAATCCCTAAACATGTGTTCCAACATTTCTGCTCCACTTTTGCACCTTGAACACATATCCGAGTTATACACTCATCGAAACTTCAAATTGTTAAAAGTCGGAATATAATTGCTATAAATCCTCTAGTTTGTAATTTTGATTTTCGTTGGCAAGTCTGTTTCCCATAGGCTTTTTAGGACAACTTTGTTTGTAATATCAATAGTTTTGGCATCTAGGCTAGAGGTCTCTTTAAGTAGACTTCTATAACTATTCCTCACCGTATACTCTCTCGTTGACTCTCCACTTCATACCCTATGATCCTCCTTCAAATGTTTTACTAGAGGAATTTGCAAGATTGCTTTTGCCTTTTCCCTTGTAAACAAAAAGGTAATAAGGTCCTTCCATTGTCTCAAATTGGGTTCAATCAATTCAGCCACCTTAACTATATTGTGATTTCTAACTAAGTTTTGGATTTTTTGATCTTTCAACCTAAAGATCCAAGCATCCTACCAGATGGATATACAATCACCGCTACCCACTCCCCAAGCCATTCCATTCTCCAACAATTTCTTTGTCGCCCACACGCTCCTCTAGGTATAAGAAGGGTAATTTCCTAACTCTAAATGCATGAACTCCACATTTGAATAGTATTTAGCTTTCAAAGTTCTAACTAATAACGAATTTAGGTAATTCATTAAACGCCAGCCCTGTTATGCAAGAAGGGCCAAATTAAACTTAGATAAACTCTTAAATCTCATTCATCTATCCTCCTTTAATTCGCATAGTTTATTCCAATTACACCAATGAATCTCTTTCCTTCTTTTTTGTTTCTGCCACCAAAATCGACTTATAGCCTTTTCCTTTTTATGATATAAATAATTCGGTAATAAAAAGCAAGACATGGCATAAGTTGGAATTTATTGCAAAATATTCTTAATAAAAACTTCATTCCCTATCCAGGAGAGTGTTCTAACACACCAATTATTTATTCGTTTTGCAATTCTCTTTTTCAAACCCTAAAAATTCTATCGTTTCTATCTCCTCACAATATTTGAAAGCCCCAAATACTTCTCCGGATTCATCAAACAACACACCCTTAATAATTGAACTACCGATTCTTTTGCCTGCATAAAATTATTTGAGCTAAAAAATAATGCTGACTTCTCCAAATTAATACTCTGCCCTGAATATTCTTCATACTTTTGCAAAATCCTTTTCATCTCATTTGTTGCCTTTTCCATAGCTTCAAAAATATAATACGGTCATCTGCAAAGAGTAAGTGAGTAATCTCAAGACCTATCTTACATACCTTGACACTCTTTATTCTCCCCTCCCCTTTTACCATTCTCATTAATGTCAACAACCCCTCCCCATAATTTAGAAACAGATAAAGGCTTAGAAGATCCCCTTTTCCGAAACCCCTTGTAGGCTTGAATTTTTCCCCTATCTCTCCATTAAAACATACTTCGTATGACACTGAAGAGATACAAGTCATAATCAAATCCACCTAATACCTCTCGAAACCCATTTTCAGCATCATCTCGGACAAGAAACCCTATTCAACTCTATCATAAGCCTTATATCTAATTTTAGTGCAAATGATCCATTCTTACCAATTCTCCTCTGCGTCAAAGAATGTAAAATCTCATAGGCCGATAGCATATTATCTGTTATCATTATTCTTGGAATAAAAGCACTCTATACTTTATTAATACAACTTTCAAGTACTCTTCGAAAATGATTAACCGCGATCTTATAGAGAACCGAACAAAGGCTAATTTGCCTAAGATCCTTTAAGTTATTTGGCCTAAAATTTTTCAAGATTAAGACAATAAGGGTGGAGTTAATGGCTTCCAAAGAATCAACTCCATTTAGAGTATTAAGATAGCTCTCTACATCCTTACTTATAATATGCCAAAATTTTTGGAAGAAAAATGTTGAAAAGTTGTCCTCCCCGACAGCCTTCAATGGAGCCATCTCTTTGAAAGTTTTTTGGATCTCCTTAATTTTGTAGACCTCATTCAATTCTCGATTCATGTCTTCTGTAACACATCTATTCACACCTTCCAAGCCATTCTCCAACCCCTCTCCCCTACTTGACTTGAATAACTTAGAAAAGTACTCCTTCATGATCACTACCATCTCACTCTTATATGTAGTAACCGAATTATCCTTCATTTTTAGTTTTTTAATATGATTAATTCTACGTCTCTAGGGTGCAAATCGGTGAAAGAAGGTCGTGTTGCAACCTCCCATCTTTAATCAATTAGCCATTGATCTTTGGTCCCAATATAATACTTCTTTATCTATTTCCATATTAAAGTCCAATTTCAAACCAATCAGGTTTCCAATTACCTCATCCATGTGATCCTCATCATTCAACTCAGCCACTCTTCTTTTCAACCCTCTTCTCATCCCCACCTTTTTACCTTTTAACCAATTAGCCCAATTCTAGAGGCCCTTCCCCAAAGGTGCAAGCTGATTAGGCACATCCTCACCATTAGTTTACCACAAGTGCCAAATTTCCTCACATGAATCCTCTAACAACCACCATTGTTCAAACTTGAACTTCTAGACTTTTGGCCATGTTTCAATGTAATCTGTCTCAAATAGCATTGGGCAATAACCCGAAAAAGAACGTCTCAAATGTTTGACTCTATAATTCAAGAAAAAAAGTCCACCAATCCATATTACAACATATCTATCTAGAAGCTCCCTAATATTATTCTCTGCAAAATTCCCTCATTTCTAAGTGAACCACGGACCTACAAAGCCCAAATCCTCTAATTGATAATGTTCCAAAGCTTCTCCAAATGCCTCCATTCTTCCTCTCTCTCTTACCGCCCCTTTTCTTCTTGAAAGAATATAGGATCTCATTAAAGCCCCCCAACCAACCATGGCATGTTACGATCTCTACCTAAAGACTTTAAAAGATTCCAACTTTCCTCCTTTTGATGACCATCAAGAGAACCATAAAAACCTGTAAACCTCCACTTCTCATTTACACCTTCTTCATCTACTTCCATATCAATATGGTTCACCGAAAAACTCCTCAAAGACACATTGGTTCCTTCTTTCCACCCTATACTTATCCCACCTTTTATACTCTTAGATGGTATATAAATTCTATTATATAAACCACATTTTCGTTACATATGTTCTATTCTTCTACAGTTCAATTTTGTCTCTATTAAGAAGATCACTTAGGGATGATTGACTTTCAACAAATGTTGAAACCTTCTATAAGCTCGAGAACTCCCCAATCCTCAGACATTCCAACTAAAGATTTTTATTACCTCCGGTCAGCTAACCTCGTGTCGGCTGCCAATTTTTTAAGTTGGCTAACTGATCCCCGAACCTCCTTACAATCCATCAACTCTAAATTTTCAACCTCTTCTAGGACCTTCAAAGAGAACCTCGGTATCTTCTTTCCATCCAAATTTTCTATTGGCTTATTTTTGCCTCTTTTTCCATTGTTTCCCTTTAGGCCCTCCTTAAAACCCCTCATTCACTCCCTTATTCTCTTTTGATTTCTATTCCAAGTTAATCCCTAAGATAAAATTCACCAGTTGAAACCCACAAAATTGTGAACATCTCTGATCCCCATCCCTTATTCCTCTCCTTACATCTTTCCCACTAACCCTGCTCCCAAGAAGACTATTTCCATCATCTTCCTTCAGCCAAATACTTTTCGTAATTGTCGCTCTCCTCCCTGGTGCCCTTAAGGATAGATCCCATCCCAATTCTAGATATTGATTCGCTTTGCTACCATCATAGGGCAAAAACTATCACCATGCCTAAGGCGTCTACATAGGAAACAAAAGAGGATCAAATTTTCATACTGAAGTCTAGCATAAAATTGTTTACCTGTTGACATTATTAGTTTTTTTCCTCCTTTTTAATGGAACTCTAACATCCACTATAACCTTTGTAATAGGCCTATTTTGCCCAGCCCGGGCCCAATACATTAAACAGTCTATTTTTTTAAAAAATAAAGCCCAAATCTTACAGGCCCCAAAACTAAAAAAACCCTAGCCCAAAGATAGCCCCGAGCCTAAACACGTTCAGCCAAAGGAAACCCTAGGCGTCACAGCCTCCATGTGCGTTCTCAGCACGCACATCGCCCAAGGGTCGGCTCCTTTGTCGACCTTACACCAGAACGGCAAAATTGGCCCTCGTTGACTCCTTCTATGACCTGCAAACACAACAAAGAAAGGAAAGCAGCAAAAAGCAAAGAAAGCAAATAGAAACCATCGAAGCAGAGGCATAAACAAAAAAATAAAATCAATTATAGCATCCGACTATAAAAAGCCACCATCAACTATGTATTTTTTTTTATAGACATTTGGACTTATCAAACGAAATAGAAGTAAAATTTTTTTGCTAAGGGTGATCCTTTTACATTTGTTATTTATTTTTATCCATTTTTATTTTAAAGGAAAAGACAGAGAATAAAAAGGGGTACCTGAGTCGATCGGCTTCTTCTCCGGCGAATACCGTCGACATTTGAACACCTCGGACCCATGAGGGTTCGAGCAAGGGTTCGAAAAGCGTTGGGGGCCCCCTTCCTTTATCTATGTTTTATTTTTAAAATAAACATAGGGTTCATAAATTTTTTGTTTTAAAAAATAAAAGAGGGACTGGGAGATTTGAAAGGGCCTTTTTTTTTACGCGACTCCGACCACCAGGCAGAGCCGCGACGGCACTACGACGGAGGCCCGTTGGCTTCTTGGCCGAGATCTGGGTCAACCCAGAGAAAAATGAGAGCCTTTTTCGTTTTTTTAGGGTTGTGGTAAAATGAAGTTTTTCAAAAAAATTGGACTTTTATAAGAGCCTGAAACGGCGTCGTTTTAGGCCAGGCATTTAGGCACTGAAACGGCGTCGTTTCCCCCAAGGTCCGCGCATCGACTCGACCTGCCAGGGGAGATCCGCGTGTTTTTTAAACAGAATGGTTATTTACGTTTTTGGCCCTTCTTCTTTTTCTACCTGTTTCAACTGGATCCTTTTTGTTTTCTTTCCTTTTAATTTGGCCCGATAATCTTGCTTTTATTTCATTTTAGTCCTTACTAAGGCTGTGCGTTTTGGGGGACAGGGATAATTTCCCATTTGGTCCTCGCTCCTTTATGAGCCTTTTAGTTTGGTCCTAATTCTTTTTTAAATTTTGCCCCATTGATTTTCTTTCATTTTTAATTTAATCTGTGGCCTTGCTAGTTGAAACGCAGCGCATAAGGACCAGGGATATTTTCCCGTTTAGTCCTTGCTAGTTTCAGCGCATTACATTCTGGTCCCCTTTTTTATATTATTTGCAATTTATACCTTTTAATTACATTTAAATTTCAATTAAACCCTTTTATTCGTTTAATTTAGCTGTGCACTTTTATTATTTCATTATCCGTTTATTTATTTCGTTACCCGCATTATTATTATTATTTTTTATTTTATTTTAAATTTCTATCATCCATAATTGTTTCATATATTCATATATTTGTTATTTTTCTTAAAAATACTAAGACTCAATTTCTTTTACTTGCTTTCTTTATTTACTTGCTCATTACTCATTTGCTTTCCAAATGCTTAAATGTAGTTTTGTTTGTATCCGTTTTAGCAAATTTTTTTATTTCATTCATTTATTTATCATTCTTACTTCTAAATTACTTAAATTTTATATAATGTATATTCGTTTTATCTATTTTATTTTATATCCCTTATAGATAAAAATTTATAATATTTTCCTTATCTTAATACTTATCGTTCGTATTTTTTTATCCTTACCACTATTATGTATTAATTCATTTACTTATTTTCTTATTATTATATATATTCTTTTGAAATATAATTGTTTATAATCTCTTATTTACACCAAATTTTACTATTGTCATCGTTATTATTTTAACCTTTCTTTGTTATTTATTTATTTCTTTTTGACGCTTTCATGTTTATTTTATTTTATTTTTTATCACGCATATTCCTCTTTCTTTCATTATTTTTTTTGTATGTTATTGTTTAATTAATATTAGATTTAATTGATAGTTACCATTGCATACTCGTGGTTTCATTATTATAGATATGTCATTATGTTGCCTATTCGTGTTATCATTCTATTATCATTCCAATCACATCATGAGCAATGTTTAAATGATCATTCTTTACACTAAAACCCAAATAAAATAGATACGCATGGTTTTAAACATTACATGTATATTTATTCAAAAATTAAAAAAAAAAGTAAAGGCAATATTCCGTGTTTGGAGATTCTAGAGATCGTGCCCTAACGTGCTGGGTTTCAATTTCCTTCGTTTGACCCAAATGACCGAATACCCTTTTTAAATTAAAATGCATGAGTCTTAAAAATTAAAAGACAAGCTTATTCTCAATAATTTAAAATGTTGTGCCCTAATGTGCTGAATGTGACATTTTATTACCTCGGGACAAGAAGGTCTTTAGCATGCGCTTCAATTCATCCAAGCGTCTTTTTGTAAAATTAACATTAATAAAAAGGGAGGATCGTATTATTAATTATTTACGGATTTTCAACTTTCGACATCAAGACATTAATTAATCAATTAGGTACCAATTTTGGGCGTTACGAGGGTGCTAATCCTTCCTCGTATGTAATCGACTCCTAGACCCGTTTTCTCGAGTTTCGTAGACCAAAGCCAATTTTTAGTAAAACAAAACATTTTATTAAAACAATCAAATTATGAGGTGACCCGAACACACCTCAATGAAAAAGGATTGGTGGCGACTCCCAATTTTCGTTTTCTTTTCAAAATATAAAGTCGACCCGTTTTCAAAAAAATGGTTTCGACAATCTTTACGCTCATATAATCTTTAAAACTCTTGCCGGTTTGCTTCACATCATATTCCACAAAGGAACCTAGGAACACTCCAAACTACTTAGCAATTTCCTTAGAAACCATACGTGGGGACAAGTTATGGATCTAAACCCAGAAAAAAGAATGTGTCAACGGCACATCCATCGGATCCTCCTTCACCAAAAAATGATTATTAAATGTCCATGGAGCATCATTAATAACCTTACATATATCCACTTCGTTATAAAATTTAAACAAAAACCTATTTTCCCCATATCTGAAATTAAAATCCCTCTAATTGGATGCCATAAGTTGGCCATCGTTTTCCTTATGGTCGAGAAGTGTACCACACTCGCTGTCAAAAAATAACAAACCAAGCAAAACCCCTACCTCGATCATTCCCCCTTCGAACCTCCATCCACTATCCAAGCTTCTTCCTCCCCATCATCAAGTCGTGGATCTGCAATATTGTCCTCCATATCAAAGTCGTTTTTCCAGCCAAGATCTAGATCCCTACTTTTAAACTCTCTATTATGATTAGAAGAAACAAATTCACTGCAATCAGAACCCTAGGAAAAATAGAACTCTAGAAAAACATGTCACAAGGGTAGACAAAATTTCGGAAAAAACTGTGCTAGTACGACAGACAACATATATATACCTGAGAATATAATTATATTAATTTAATTTGTCAAAGTTGAAATTATATTAAGATAGTATTCTATTAAAAAAAATTCACTCCATGTTAGAGTATGAGGAAGGCATTCATAGTTTGTTAGGCGGTTATAGTCCAGCTGTTATGCAGTTATAGTATGGTTAGCATTGTTAGCTGCAGTTAGCTCAATTAGTTCATTTAAGTAATGTATATATACGTGCTACTGTAAGCATAAAAGGCAGATATCAATTCTATTTTCAAGATTCAGTTTCTGGTTTACATTTCTCTGTTGATTATACTTATTAGTTCTTATCTTCCTATAGGTGTTTCTTCATCTTCTTTAGATATTCTTTCACGGTATCAGTTGCCTGGTAACCCTTGGGCATGGCTACTGCGCATCCAGCTGATTCTGAATCTGTTGAGCCACATGGATCTGTGTTTTCCAGTGATCGTGTTGTCACCTCTTTTCCTCGTCATGAGGTGGTGAAGCTTGATGAGCGAACGTTTCTTCAATGGCAACAGCATGTGCGTTTCATCCTTGCTGGTTATGGTTTGCTTGGCTTCCTTGATGGATCTTTATCCACTCCGTCCAAGTTTATTCAATTGTCTGATGGCACATTGGTTGTCAATCCTTCTGCATCTATTTTTGAGCAACAAGACAATCTGCTTACCTCCTGGTTGCTATCTACAATTAGTGCGTCATTTCTCTTGTCTTTCACAGACGTTCGCATTGCGTGCAATGTATGGCTCATGGCAAACAGTCTGTTTGCGGCTGACACGACTGTGAAGCAATCACACTTTTGCCACGAGCTCCATTCCCTTAAGAAAGATAGCCTCTCCATTCGCTCTTATGTTGATAAAATAAAAGGATCGTGTACTCTTCTTGCAGCATCCGGGACTTAGATTTCAGAGCTGAACGCACAGTAGTGTTACTTGCGGGTCTGTCGTCTGAGTTTGATGTTGTTGTGTCCTTCGTTTCCCCCTCCTCGGTGCCGTTGCCATTTTAACGTGTAATTAATGCTCTCCTCGAATGTGAAGCTCATCAGGAGCGATCTGTTCACGATGTGCTATTGTCTGCGAATCTTGTGGAAGGATCTGTTCAAGAGGTGGATGGCGTTTCTCGTGGTGGACGTCCTCCTTTTCGTGGCCGTGGTCGAGGTTTTCGTCCGCGAGTCTAGTGTCAAATCTGCAGTCATTTTGGTTACCTTGCTCAGAGGTGTTATTATCATTATTATCATGATGAGCCGACGTCGAATGAAGCTCCGGTAGCACCACAAGAAGGATCGGTGTTTGGTGTGCCTCGCGATGCTTGGGGGCGTGATTCTCGTTTTCAATAAGAGAATGGTTAAAATTGGTTGGCTGGTCAAAATTGGTTTGTGCCACCAATTGTTAATCCCAGGCTGAATATGGAGGCTTCAAATGTGGATCCACGTGGGCTACATGCTATGAATTTGTCCCTTGGGCCAACTTCAGTTGTGCCACCTAGACATAGGCCATCTAATGTTAGTTTTAATTCAGCTTATGGACACCGATCGTTGGATGAGCTTTATGGTAATGCTGCTGCTCTGCCCACTAGGCCGAATGGGCAAGTGGATTCAGGCCAGGTTTTTGGGCCTCATGGATCAGTGAGGCCTCGGTTAAATGATGGGCCAAGCTCTTTTGAGCCAAATGTTAATTGTGTTAACCTTGATAGGCCCTTACAAAACAATGCTCATTTCGTTCCTTGGCGAACAAAATCGCGGGCCCAGGTGTTTGATGTTGACTCGTCTTCGTACGACTCATCTCAGTTCATTAGGATCCCTCAGCTTCCTAAGTTTCATGCTTCAGATTTTTCTGATGCCACGGCATATGATTCAAATTTTAATGGTACTGACTCGTATGTTCCATTGCCAGTTGGGAGCACGTCTTGGTGTCTTGACTCAGGGGCTACTCATCATGTGTGTTAGAATGCCTCATGTTTAAATGCCTCTACTCCTTACTCAGGTAATTACTCTCTTCTAATGGGGAATGAAGCCCCTACTCGAATATCCTCTATTGGCCATGCGGTTCTGCCCACATCAAATAAATTGTTGCATCTGTCTAATGTTCTCTATATGCCGAGTATTCGAAAGAATCTTATGTCGGTTTCTCAGTTTGCATCTGATAATAATGTGTTTTTTGAATTTCACTCCTCACATTGTGTTATTAAGGATGCCCAGACACAGGAGGTCTTGCTGCAGGGCCAAGTTCGTGATGGTCTCTATCAGTTCACTATTGGTCCATCTGTCCCTTCTACTAATGCTCCGTCTATTCATAATGCTAAGATTTTGCCTGGTTCTGAAAATAACACTGTTTTTGCACTGTGGCATAAACGACTTGGACATCTGGCTGCTACTGTTGTTACTGATGTCCTTCATAAATGTAATATTATTTCTACTAAGAAGTATTTAGAAAATGTTTGTATAGCTTGTCAAAAAGGGAAAGCGCATAAATTGCCATTTGTATCTTCTACTGCTGAATATTTGACTCATTTGAATTGATTGTCTCTGATTTATGGGGTCCAGCTTCTGTTCCATGTGAAGGTAATCTGTACTATGTTTCTTTCATTGACATGAGCAGTCATTTTACTTGGGTTTATCTTCTTAAGCGTAAATCTCAAGCGTTTGAGTGCTTCTTTTAGTTCCAGAAAATGGTTCTCACTCAATTTGGCAAACACATTAAAAAGTTTCAGAGTGACTAGGGAGGTGAGTTTCGGGCTTTTGTGTTCATTTTAGCAAGTCAAAAAATTCTGCATCGTTTGTCTTGTCCACATACCTCCGAACAGAATGGTGTTGCTGAGCGTAAGCACAGATACATTGTGAAGACTGGGCTTACTCTCTTAGCTCAAGCCAATCTTCCTATGATTTATTAGGGTTATGCCTTCTGTAGTGCTGTCCATCTTGTTAACCGTTTGCCCACACTTGTTCTGAAGGGTCGCTCTCCTTATCAAGCTTTGTATAGGACAGAACCTACGTATGATCATCTACGAGTATATGGCTGCTGTTGTTTTCCATTCTTAAGACCTTTTCTAAAACACAAGCTGGAGTTCCGGTCACAACCTTGTACAGTCTTAGGCTATAGCTCTCAACATAAGGGGTATTACTGTCTCACATCAGATGGTAAAGTGGTCATTTCTCGGCATGTGGTTTTTGATGAAAAACAGTTTCTTTTCTCGTTCCCTGTCGTCAGCACTGACAATAATGACTCTGCTCTCCGTGATTCTGTTTCTACTTATGTTCCTGTTGTTCGATCGTCTGCTGCTCAGCCACCTGTTTCGCTACCTGTTTGACAGTCTTCCACTCCTGACCAATCCATTCCTGTTGACTCACATGTTACCTCTAGTACTTCCCAATCTGTTCTTGTTACTGCTGAGTCGCCTGAGGTTTCTACCCATTCTCTTGTCAATACTCATCGCATGGTAACTCGGTCTAAGGCAAGAATTTTTAAACCCAAAGTTCTACATATGGAAGATGATGATTTTGAACCTCGCACTGTGGAGGATGCTCTTGCTCATCCAAAGTTAAAGTTAGCTGTGCAAGCTGAGTTTGATGCTCTTTCAGCCAATTCTACCTGGACTCTGGTACCCTTACCCCCTGGGCGGAAAGTTATTGGGTGTAAGTGATTGTTTAAGGTTAAGAGAAATTCTGATGGGACTATTGATCGTCGAAAGGTTAGTCTGGTTGGTAAAGGTTGTTCACAGGCTCCCAATTATGACTTTAAGGAGACATTCAGTCCTGTGGTCAAACCTACTACTATTAGAGTCATATTATCTGTGGCTGTGTCTAAAGGGTGGAGACTTCTTCAGGTTGATGTGAACAATGCATTTTTAAATAGGAACCTCATGGATGAGGTGTTTATGTAGCAACCTCTGAGGTATGTTCAGGCTGGTCCTAATGGTGAGTGTTTGGTATGTCGTCTGACCAAAGCATTGTATGGCTTACGTCAAGCTCTCCGTGCCTAGTTCGACAAACTAAAAGGTTTTCTTCTTTCTGCGGGGTTTACTTTGTCTAAATTTGACGCCTCATTATTTGTGCGTGTTATAACTACCTCCACTTTGTATGTTTTGGTTTATGTGGATGATATTATTGTTACTGGTAATCTGCCAGATAGCATTGATGTTTTTGTTCAACAGTTGCATCGCGAGTTTTCTCTCAAAGATATGGGTGATCTCCATTACTTTCTTGGTATTGAGGTTACACGAACGTCGGCTGGTAGTCTCCATTTATGTCAACGAAAATACATTCGTGACATTCTTGAGCGCAGTGGACTGACAAATGCGAAGAGTGTGAACATACCTATGATTAGCTCGTCTGTTATTTCCATAGATGATGGTGAACGTCTCAGTGATCCCATCGATTATAGAAGTCTGGCTGGAGCTTTACAATATATAGTTTTAACTCACTCAAATATTGCTTATGCCTTGAATAGGGTTTGTCAGTTCATGCATTCTCCAACTTCTGAACATCTGGTAGCATTGAAGCGAATTTTGCGATACTTATGTGGTACGCTTAGCTATGGGCTGGTCTTTCGACCCTATGATCGGTTGTCTTTGGTTGGTTATGCCGATGCCAATTGGGGGCTCGATGTTGACGATCGTCGATCCACGACCGGGTATTGTGTCTTTTATGGTCAAACCCCTGTCTCTTGGTCCTCCAAAAAGCAACAAGTCGTGTCTCGTTCTACGGCTGAGGTTGAATATAGAAGTCTGGTTGCGGCTGCCAGTGATGTTACCTGGTTATTATCTCTTCTGCAAGAATTACATCTGTGTTCTGTCGATGTTCCCGCTCTCTGGTGTGATAATTCTAGTGCCGTTACTGTTGCTGCTAATCCTGTTCTCCACTCTAAATTTAAACATGTGGAGTTAGATCTGTTTTTTGTTCGCGAGAAAGTAGCTGCTGGCTTGCTCGTGGTTGGTGAGGTTCCAGCGTGTGATCAGGTTGTTGATGTTCTCACCAAGCCACTCTCTGTTTCATCCTTTGCTCGGTTTCAAAATTTTTTACGGGTCTTTCCACTGGAGAAGATAGGGGAATGTTGGAGTATGAGGAAGGCATTCATAGTCTGTTAGGTGGTTATAGTCCAGCTGTTATGCAGTTATAGTATGGTTAGCATTGTTAGCTGCAGTTAACTCAGTTAGTTCATTTAAGCACTGTATATATACATGCTAGTGTAAGCATAAAAGGCAGATATCAATTCCATTTTCAAGATTCAGTTTCTGATTTACATTTCTCTGTTGATTATACTTGTTAGTTCTTATCTTCCTTTAGGTGTTTCTTCGTCTTCTTTAGATATTCTTTCACTCCATAATAATTTTAAAAGTCTTAGTAATTATGATACATTTTAGAATACTGAATTTATTCTTCTTAATACATGTAATTAAGTCTAATTTTTAATTGTATTGTGAAAAAAAAAAACTAAAAACTAAAAAAAGAAAATGAGAGGAAAAACTCAACCTTTCGAACCATCCATTCTTGTCATTGGTTTATAAAAAAAGTGCTCAGCAATCATTTTATAAACCATAATTTTTTCAGATTAATTTTATGTTAATAAGAAAATATCTCAACTTTTAGTTTAAATTTCAAAGTCATCATTAAAATGATTAATCACTACAGGAAAAGCTTGCAAATTTTTGGTAAAAATTTTAAATCAATTATGAGTTTCACAGCTACTCATAGGGAAATAAAGAAGAATACCAAAATATTATTTACAAATTTACTAAAAAATAATTCAGTATAACAAATATAAATTCTTATTAATCATTTGTGAAAATGATAAAATTAATTTACTAAATTTTGATTTAATGATATTGTTAGATGAATGTATTATATCAATATATATCATATATAATGTTTAAATTTAAATAATTATTAATTTTTTATATTTTTATACATATATAATGGTTTAGTTAAAAATATTTTATATTTATAACTAATTTTTTCTAATTTATAATTTGATATGAAGATTTATTATTAATTACTTTTATTGCTAAATAATATTCATAAATTCTTTTTAATAAATTAAATGTTTTCCATTTATATTTTATTATTTAAATTATTGTTATATAATTATATTAATTATTTTGTCGATATAATTATAAATTTGAGTTTTTTTTAAAAAAAATTTTTAGATAAGAGTTCAGACTCAAACTTGAATTAGTCTCTATCTCAAATTTCGGACTTGAATTTTTTACGATTTTAATTGTTACAAATTTAAATTTTTTCGGACCCAAAGCAACACAAATAAACTTCAATTGAAACCTAATAAAATAATGATAAAAAGAAAAAAAATAAAGAAAATGCAAAATATGGCAAAACTAATTAAAATACTAGGAGAACATAAATACGACAATAAAGTGTGAGAAATATTAACACAATTGCAATAAATTACTAACAAAAATAAATAAATAGAATAATGTGTGAGGAGCATAACGTCTTGTTGACTCCATCTTGTGACAAGCATTGCATTTGTGTGAATGGGAGAGTCTTCAATTTTAATTGATGATAAACGGTGGCCATTCCAAGTTGATTTACAGATAATTGGAGGTTCAGCCGAGCAATGAGATGAGGACCACGTTGAGGGATGAATATGTTTGATTGAGATCCTCTGTCACAAATATCTAAATAAAAGCAAAACTAATTGTTTTTTTTTGAGACTGCAATTAGATGCTTCACTGTTCGGTTGGGCAGGGACTTGGTAGTAATAAAAACAAAACTTGATTAGTGCAGATGATTGAGGTCACACAACTAGCTTTGTGATGCTTCCTAGGTTTATGCTTATGTCTTTTTCAGTTTACTTAAGGTTTTCTTTTTCAAAGAACAAAAATGAAGTTCAATGATCAATGAATAAGGGGAATTGTAAAGTTACGTTTGTTTTTGTTTTTATTTATTTCCCTAAGTTATTATTTTTATAAAATATTAGTAAAAATAGAGAGTAAAGTAATTATAGTTTTTTTTTTAAATTAAAGTGGTTGTAATTAATTAAATTAAATTAAAAATTTTTGATAAGCATGATTTGCACGAGTCATGGTTGCATGTCATAACTATAGTTAAAACTTATAGATAAGCAATACTTTATGTATTTCTAGAAATCTTATAATATATTTAAAATATAAAAGTGTATTTTAAAGTAAGATATAATAAATAGTAAAAAGTACGGTTTGAAACTAATTAATAGTAACGTATGAAAATGTATGATGTTAAAATGAAAAAAATAAATTAAATTGCCAGTAAAACAAAATTTAAATATAAAATGCATTAGATTAAGAATACTAAATGAATACAATTATTTATAATTATTTTCTCAACAATCCTAAGTTAGTGTCGAATTAATTTATGACACTAAATCAACATCATTAATATACGAAAATATCTAAAAAGCATATAACAAATAGTAAATGAAAAAGTTTCATATCTATGGTGTCATTGGTTCAAATCTCATTATATAAATATTTTTATTGATTTTAAAAAAATATAAAAAAGATAAAATCACTCATATATCATTTAGCTCTGCAAATAATATGAATTTTTGATAATTTCCTAACTGAATTGTAACTCTGCAAATAATATGAATTTTTGATAATTCCCTAACTGAATTGAGAGCCGATTGATGAGTAACACTAATTAAATAAGTATAAATTTTTAAAATGATAAAAGAGAAATAATTACATGGCATCACCTCAAATATTTATTTTTGACATCCTTCAATTGAATAAATTTCACAGATTTAATATATTAAAAAAATTCAGAAATTTACTGAGGGATGACAATTGATGAGAAAATAAAAATGGAAAAAATAATACTTAATTCGTTTTGATATATTACAAGAATTCCTAAAGACTAGTTCAAACAGTTATAAATATATAACCATGGTCTTCCTCAAATTTAATTGTATATAATATACCCTCAAACATTTGTCTCAAATTAGATTCAGAATCGGGAAGAATTGTATAAAATAGTGACGTCACGATATATGTATCCCTTTTTCAAAAGTTTTATATCACATCAGCATTTTCATCTTGAAAAAAATCAAATCCAAATTAAAATCCTAAAATTCAGGATAAAATTACTGATATAACATAAAACTATTAGAAAAAGAAAATATTCCTATTTCATACAATCCTTTCTCTTCAAAAACTTACGTGTTTGAGAAATGGAGACAAATTTTGCGCATCTAATAAGCAAATAACGTGGTGTGGTCTTTAATTTGTTGAAAAATCATATGTAATTAAGTGATAAGAAGTTTGATGTCTCTCTAAT
This sequence comes from Gossypium anomalum, assembly GCA_025698475.1. Lineage (NCBI taxonomy): Eukaryota > Viridiplantae > Streptophyta > Magnoliopsida > Malvales > Malvaceae > Gossypium > Gossypium anomalum. Next base: position 71,441,191 of record CM046965.1, on the reverse strand, counting down.
AAAGTTTAAAGTTTAAATATGATAGATAAAAGAAAATAATGTTAATTTTTTTACCCCTATTTAGGATGAGTTTAAATAGGCAGTGTATTTACCTGCAATTAATATAAAAATAGAAATAACGGTAAAATTTAACACTATAAAGATATTATAACGTGAGATAAAAAATAAACTAAATTCACTGTATCACAACCCCCGTCTAAGCATACCTTAATAATTCTTGAGGCTCAATTTAACATCAGTATACCAAAAGTTAGGGGTGTGCAAAATTCGGGTAAACCGAAAAAATTCGGTTAACCGACCGAATTCGGTTAATCGATCGGTTAACCGAATTAATTTGGTCGGGGGTCGGTTAATAATTTTTTGAGTTTTCGGTTAACGGTTAATTCGGTTCGAAACCGGTTGGTTAACCGAATTTTTTCGGATAACCGAAAAAATTAATAAATAAAATTATAATATATAAATAGCTACTATTCACTCAAACTCAATTCAACGTAAACTCAAATACCCAATCTAATATATATTAATCCAAGTATCCAACCCAACCCAATCATAAAAATTACAAATAATTTAATAAATAAATATAAAAAAATAAAAATAAAAAATATAATTTTATACAAATAATTCGGTTAATTCGGTTAATTTGGGTAATTTGGATAATTCGGTTAATTCGATTAATTCGGTTAATTTTATACTTATTTTAACCAAAAATTAAAAAAATATAATTTTCGGTTAATTAGGTTAACCAATCGAATTAACTGATAAAATTTCGGTTCGGTTAATTTTTTTGAAAAAATTTCGGTTCGGTTTGTTATAGGCCAATTTTGGGCCATCCCTAAATTACTCAGCCCAATACATTAGATCCCAATAGTTTGAACCCAAACTAAACCTACCCATTACATCCAAACCCCAAGACCCAAACATCTAACCTAAACCCGGTTAGCCCACTAAAATCTAAACCAACCACTACCCAAACACTAACCCACTAACCCCCTTGGCCCAATTACAGAAACCCAAAACCCCCAATTGCAGAAGCCCTAGCCGCAACCACCCACCCTACTTGTGCCACCTACCCTCTGCGCCCCATGCCCCTGACTTTCGGCCAACCACCCCACTGCAACCCCATGCCTCTGCCACCTGCCCCAGGATCACTTCCACCGCCGTTCACCTGCATGAAGAGACAGAAAATAAGAGAAAAAAGTGTAAAAAAAATAGGTTTTAAAAGCCGAATGTAAAAACAGAAAAAGGGTTCCCGTTTCTTTTCTTTTTTAGATAGTTTAAAATACAAAAGAACAAGAGAAGTATCTCAAGTCGATAATCAAAGTAGCAGTTTTAATTAGTACTCAAATACAAGCAAAATATCCAAACAACCAAGCATCGATATCAACACTAAGGTGATTTTCTTTTTTCTCTTCATTTCGGTATCGGCCTTCTATTTTAAACGTATACATACTAAATAATATAATAAAATAATAAAACGAAAATAGCAAAAAAATTTTTACCGCATGGTGGCTGTGTGCTACGCGATGACAGAGTCTCCGGTGACCTTCCGGCGACCGGACCCCTGGCCGGAGTCCCACCGGATTTCTCCCCTCCCCCCTTTTCTCTCCTTCCCTTTCTTTTTTTTTTTTTTTCTTTTCCAGATACCAAATGAATTTTTAAAAAAAATTTGACTTATATAGGGGACCAAAACGCACCGTTTTGGTCCCCCCATGTTAAGGCATTAAACGGCGTCATTTTGGCCTTGGGTCGAACCGACCCGACCCGACCCACCAGGGGATCCGCGTGTTTTTGAGCGGAAGGGCAAATTGCGCGTTTGGCCCTTCCGCTTTTCTGAGACTTCACAATTAAGTTTTTTATGTTTTGTAATTCGGCCCTAGAATTCTTCATCGTTTTCAATCTGGTCTCCGTGCTGCGCAGCGTTTAGGTAGTTGGGATTATTTGCGATTCTGGTCCTTCCAGGTTGCGCGTGCCTCACATTTTGATCCCTCTTCTTTATTTCTTTTCAAATTTCGCCCTGAATTTCAGTTTTATGTTCGATTTAGTCCTTTATGTGTTAATATACGTTTATTTTTCAAATTATTCTGTCATTATTTTCTATTATTTATTATTATTAGTTATAATTTATATGATTATTATATTTATTTATTATAGGTATAGTATATGATCTTTTTATATGTATATGTACTTAGTCTACTTATGTATTATATTATATATATGTTTTTATGTTATATGTACTTCTAATATTATATTATATATATATATCATATTTTTAATGTCGTATTATTACATCTTAACACTATATTATGTATAGATTGTCACAAATATATTATGTACATATATGTTATAATATTATATATATATATATATATAGATATCATGTATATATTCTTATACTATTGGTTATATATTTTATATACATTATTCCGTGTATATACCTCAGTATTGTAGTTGTATATTTTTATACTATTCCATATATATATTTGCATGAATGTATTTTCTTTTAATATTATGTATATACATTTTAATATCGCGTATGTATAGGATTTTACTTAATTGTTAGTTTTGTATACCAGATTCATGTGTATATTTCTCATGCTATTTCATGTATGTATTTTTTATTGTATATGTATATATGTAATAATTTTTCAAAACTTCATTTTAATTTTATGTATTATTTGTTTTTTTTTCCTTTTTATAACATTATTATACATATTGGTATATATATATTCATTATGTGCGCGTATTTAATACCGTGATTATATTTAGTTTTGCATGTTTTGTTAGTATCTTTAACATTATTGCCATATTACGATATTCGCTTCAAAATGTTTTAATTCTTCCATTATTTATTCCAATTTGCTTTACATTATTTCAAAACCCCATTCGTGTTTTCTAATTAATTTCAATAATAAAGGCAATGTACCGGTTTAATATTAAGTCATAGAATTTCATCACTATGTTGGATGGAATTTGTCGATTTATGTTAAAACGGTATATGTATATCCTTCTCAAAAAATCAAAGAATTTGAAAGTTCTCGTTTTTTTTAAACCGGATCACGATTGAAAGTCAAATTGAACTCGTATTTTTGAAAATCAAGACAACACGTGTTTATGAGATACCAATTTTTGGGCGTCGTGAGGGTGCTAATACCTTCATCGCGCGTAACCGACTCCCGAACCCAAATTTTTCTCTGGCTTTTAACGTAGACCTTAACTCGACCTTTTTCTCGTTTTTAAAGAAAAAAAGAGATCTAATAGGTATCCGATCACACCTAAAAAAAGGATCGGTGGCGACTCCCCGTTTATTTTAAAAATCAAAATTTAAGTTTTCGAACAATTAGCGACCCGAAAGCAAAATTTTTACGTCACTACAGCTGGCGACTCCACTGGGGACCCTTTTTTTTTTAGAGTCGTGTCTGGAATTAAACTCGTGTTGTCAAAGTTTTCAAAGTTCCTTGTTCAAATTAACGTTTAGTCGTGATCCTCAAATTTTTGTTTTCAAAAGTCATACATTCGCATTATGTTTTTCTAACTCGTTTTGCCCTTTTTTTGCTTTTCAGCTTTAAGTTGTATGGTCTTAGTTTTGTAATTTCTAACACCGTGCACTTGCATTTTGCATAACATGAGCTCTATACCCGGGCTCCGTCCGTTTAAGTGAAAGTAAACGCTATGCCTTCGTGAGTTAACTCGTCCTCCATACAAAGCTAGTGAATACTTTCGGGTTACATATGACTTATGCTTTTGTGAGTTAACTTGTCCCTCCGCATAGGCATAAGTAAATGTAATCCCTCGAATTGAACTCGTGAGCCTGTGATGGGCTATGACCGAGGCTTCGTACTAATCTTAGCAGATGACAGTACTGACAATTCGGGTACCTATCTAGAACCAAAACCGCATATAATGAACCATACGAGCCACCCAACTAGAGCCATGCCGAACCTCCGTCCGTTTAGTAGTTACCAAAATAAGTGTACGGGAGGAACGCCTCTAGCCTTTTGCATTTTCACTTTCTATATAAGGGGATTGGGTCTGTTTAATAAATAGATCAGGTAGTTCGATTTGTTGAATTCTCCATGTTTTTCTGCCTGTATTAAATTACTAATCAAGGTTGTTTGTCTTTGCTTTATTGTTTTTCATCATGCATTATAGGCATCATATTAGAAAGGTGTTGACTAAAGATCGGTTGCCAAAAAACGGGTTTCTAATGGAAGAGTTAATTATACCAACAACCGAGAAAAATGCCGTGGTCCGGGACTGGTCTCTAAAAACTCAGAAAGAAAAAGGGGATAGCCTAGTGGAGGGAAGTATTGCCAATTTGCCCGACTACGTAACTGTGAATGTTCTCCAAAACAACCTCGAAGATTTGGTTTGGATTTGAAATCAGTGGGACTCGGACACTAGGGGTATCTTCGCTGAAAGGTACGGAGATATAGCCCACTTGATCACTATCAACATAGACGAGCGTTTGATTCAAGCCATGATTAGATTTTAGGAGCCGGCCTACCAATGTTTTACTTTCAATCAGGAAGATATGACCCCGACTATAGAAGAATACGCTGCTTTGCTTCGTGTCGATAATGTGCAACCCTATAAGATATTTGTGAAAGAGCCCAAGCCAATGACCTTCAAGAAAAAGTTAATGAGATTGACAGACATGACCGACACATGGGCCGAAAAATAGATAAAGAAGAAGAATGAAACCATTTGCATTCCATGGTCCTCCCTACGAGATTTGGTTCTGAACCATCCCGACATGCTGAAAAGGGTAAATCTATTCGCTTTGGCCATTTATGGTTTGGTCATTTTCCCAAAAGTTCTCAGACATCTTGAAGTCGCAGTAGTTGATTTCTTTGAAAGATTAAAACAAGGAATCAACCCTGTGCCGACTATCCTAGCCGAAACCTTCAGATCCCTAAGTAGTTGCCGAAGGAAAGGGGAGGGACGATTTATTGGATGCGCACAGTTGCTCAATGTTTGGATTTTGAGCCACTTCTGGAAAGTAGAGCGCACACCGCTCCATATGTTTTCTAAAACATTCTCCCCGTTGGAAGCTTACTTCAAGAAAGAATGGCCAAAAGAAGTCACTGAGCAACATTGGGTCTCAGTTTTTCAGAACCTTCGCGCCGAGGATATAAAGTGGAGAGCACCGTGGATACGCCCTTCAGTTCTACTATACAGGGTCGGAGATCAAGACTGGGTGCCACTACTCGGATTATAGAGAGGAATTGGATATGCCCCACTTTTAGTCCAAAGGTAATTTTCTTCACGACAATTCATACCCGTCACCGGAGGATTAGCACAGTCCGAATTTGCTTTTGCGGGTGAAGGTTATATGAGAAGGGTCCGAGACACTGCAAAGTCTTAGAAGAAAATTCATCTGATGGAATTAGCTTTATATGCTGATACCCTCACCCAAGATTACGACATATGGAGGAAGCAACGGGTGAACAGTCAGCAAATCTCGTCGACAAACTACACCGTCTGGAATCCTTTCTCGGAGGAAATGCCGTCTGAGCTAGAAATGGAAAGACAAGAATTTGAACGAGAAAAGGCCAAGATGTCTCGAGACCTTAATGCTCTTCAAGAGGAAAACTACCAATTGAAGATCGACGTTCAGATTGAAAGATCCAGAACCGAGAAGGTGCAAAAAGAAGTTGAAGTCGTAAGAAATGACTTAAGGGATCTTCATTTGGAAAATAAAAAGTTAAGAGGCACAATAAAGAATTGTGGGTTGGGCAAATCATTAACGGAATGGAAAGAAGAGTTAAACAACATCAAAGGCGGGATGGAGGAAAGGAAAAGCGAAGAAAGAAGAAGAAAAGGTCGCGCGGGCTATGATGGAGCTAAGGAAGAAGAACGCCGAATGTGAAGCTATGTCTGCCGAGGTAATGACTAGTCAATCTAAACGTTAAGAACTAAAAGAGAGGATACGAGATTTAGAAGACATGCTGCAAGATCGTCAACAACAGCTAGATACTCTCTTAAAGGATTTGGAAGAAAATAATAATCAGTATGATAGAGACGTTCATACTTTCGAAGAGGGTCTCCAAGAAAAAGAAATGCAACTTAGCTATTTGATCAATAAGATTCGTGGGGTAGCCATGCACGTGTTACAACTATCAGATGAAGCAGAGGATCTCAATTGCCAATTCCCGCCAAGCCAACGATCGAGCATATCGGAATTCTTAGAGCTAGTAAAGAAATATGGCAATATAGCTAGGAAGTTTGTGTAATAGTTGAATAGGAAACGGCAAAATGTTTTGTAATGAACTCTTTTGATGAATGAAATGCCTAAATAGGGGCTATCTTGAAATCAACACCAATTTTTTGCATTCCTTTCATAACTAACATTTTGACATTCATGCATTCATTCATGCATTCATTCATACATTGCATATCCCATACTCGGTCGCTGAAGATAAAATATACAATTCGCAGTTGTAATACCACAAGACTGGAACCACGTCATCTGTATAAAACGCACCGACAAGCTAGAGTAATGGAGGCCGAATTCAATGAAAGGATCGAAAGGATGGAAAGAATTCAAAAGGAATTACAAGAGCAACTGGCCAAATCGCAGCAAGAGACAAGAGACTTAATGTTGAGATCTCGAGAGGAATCACTTGAACAGAAAGATCAAATGGCCAAAATGATGGAAATGATGTCGGTTTTGGTCAAAGGAAAAGGGCCCATGCAGAACCCCGACGTTATGGAATCTCAATCAAGAATTCACCACGATCAGGATCCACTCTATCCCCCGGGATTCACTCCACCGCATGCCACACCACACAAATAGGGTATACTCAAGGGGAACCCACAGGCTTGGAACAACGACCTATGCCACCTGCTTCACCCGCTAATTTGGGGCAAGGAATGTTCGCGTCGAACCCAGGGGCTAGTCCTGCTGATCTACTAGTTCCAGATTTAGACGACCCAGCAGAGGTAGCCAAGTTGAAATTAGATAATCATGACGCAAAATATAGGAGTCTAGAGGAAAGACTCAAAGCGATAGAAGGCACTGAAGTCTTCTCCACACTAGGTGCCAAAGAACTCAGTTTGGTACCCCATCTAATTTTGCCTCCGAAGTTCAAAGTGCCTGATTTTGAAAAGTATGACGGGACAAGGTGCCCAAAAGCACATCTCATCATGTTCTGTTAAAAAATGACCGGTTATGTGAACGAGGATAAGCTACTCATACATTGCTTTCAAGATAGTCTAACAGGGTCAGCTTTTCGGTGGTATAACCAACTTAGTAGAGAAAAGATTCGATCCTGGAAGGACTTGGCGTCAGCATTCTGCAAGCAGTACAAGCATGTATCGGATATGGTGCCAGACCGAATGACCTTGCAAATGATGGAGGAAAAGCTGTCAGAGACCTTTAGACAGTATGCGCAGAGATGGAGGGACGTCTCAGCCCAAGTGGAACCCCCACTAACAAAAACGGAGATAACCGTTCTCTTTATCAACACCTTAAAGGCGCCGTTTTATGACAAACTAGTCGGAAGTGCCACGAAGGAGTTTGCGGATATTGTAATATCTGGTGAGCTCATAGAGAATGCCGTCAAGAGTGGTAGAATGGAAGGTTCGAAGGTTCAAAAGGGCAAATACCTATGAAGAAGAAAGAACTGTAGCCCACATGGTGGGAATGAGAAATCATTATGCCTCTAATCCATATCCAAACCAACCCTGACCTCGAAATTATCCACCTCTAAATTTCTATTATCCCCCTTAAAACCCTTACTGCCAAGCACCACCTCTTTCCTACCCCGTCTACGCCACGAATAATTAAAGACCTATCACCACTTTCCCACAAAACACGGTACCCGCTCAAAGCCAGCCCAGAAATGAACCAAGACTAGTAAGGCCTAACCCCGAAAAACCACAATTTACTCCTATTTTTGTGTCATATGGGGAACTATACCCGAAGCTCTTGGAGAAACAATTAATATCCCCCCATTACATGGCACCCCTTAAACCTCCATACCCGAAATGGTATGATCCAAACGCTAGTTGTGCATACCATGCGGGGAACCAGGGGCATTCTACTGAGAACTGTCTTGCCTTCAAAAGGAGGGTTCAAGGGCTCATCGATGCGGGCATTTTACGATTTGATGGTACTGGCGGTACGGCCGGGAATCCATTCCCAAACCACAACGAAGGGAATGTGATCGCAGTAGGAGAGGAGGATAAATGACAAAGTAGAAGATGGGTTACCGAAATAAGAACACCTCTGCAGAGAATCTGGGAGGTACTAGTTGAAAAAGGGTTACTCTGTCGTCTTAACGGAGTATTTGAAGGAAAAGATGTAAAAGGTCACAGTTTTTGCGAGCTCCATGGTATTGGGGAGCACGACATTCAGTCCTGCGAAGAATTCAGAAGTTTACTACAAAATATGATGGATAATAAGAAGATTAGGATTTTTTGTAAAGCCAAAGAGGCCGATAGTGGAGAAATATGCGCTTCTGACAATCAATCATCAGGTTTCCCGTATAGCGCTGACCGACCGTTAATAATTTATTATGACGCGAAGAGAGAGCCGGTGAAACCAAAAGTGATAATCGAAGTACCATCTCCTTTCCCTTATAAGGAAAATAAAACAGTACCATAGAGGTACGATGTTAACATCGTCACACCTGAAGGTGAAAAGTCTGAAGCCACAACTGGAGATGTTGGGGAAGTAGGTCATTTTACTCGCAGTGGGCATTGTTATTCCAAAGAGATTGAGCTGACAAAGAAAAGTAGCGATTTGAAACAAAAAGGAAAGGCAGTGATGTACGAGGTCGAAACCGAGCAGGAGACTCCACCCGTGCAAGAAACTAAAAAGCCTGTGGATGAGGAAGAAGCTCAGGAATTCTTGAAATTTATCAAGCACAGTGAGTATAGTGTGGTGGAACAATTGAGTAAGCAGCTAGCACGAATTTCAGTTTTATCTCTACTATTAAATTCAGAGCCACACCGGAACGCTTTACTGAAGGTGTTAAATCAAGCTTATGTAGCCAACAATATATCTGTTGAGAAGCTCGATAGGTGGGTAAATAATCTGAACGCGGACAATTTCATCACTTTTAATGATGATGAGATACCGCCAAACGGTAGAGGCTCAGTGAAAGCGCTGCATATTACGACTCGCTGCAAGGGCTACATAATACCGAACGTGCTCATCGATAATGGGTCAGCGCTAAATGTTATGCCATTGGCACGCTTTCCAGAATTCTGATGGATTTGTCCTATTTAAGGCCCTGTCATTCCACGGTAAGGGCGTTCGACGGGACAAGGCGTGAAGTCATGGGAAAGATTGAGATCCCTCTGGAGATGGGCCCTTACATTTATGATGTCGAATTCCAAGTCATGGACATTACACCCTCGTATAACTGCCTTTTGGGAAGACCCTGGATCCATTCTGCTGGAGCAGTCCCATCATCCCTCCATCAAAAGGTGAAATTTATCATGGACGGCTGTTTGGTCATAGTCGAGGGCGAAGAAGACATTGTCGCATCTATCTCTGCTGATGCGCCATACCTTGAAGTAAGCAAAGACGCAGTAGAATGCTCCTTTCGATCCTTTGAATTCGTCAATGCCACTTACGTCGCTGAGGGAAACAGAATTCTGATGCCAAAACTGTTGATAAATACCAGAATGGGTGTCAAATTGACCGTAGGAAGGAGAACTCGAGCGAGAAGAGGTTTGGGAAGATATCTACAAGGAATAGTCAGGGCTTTAAAGCCAGTGCACCACAAGGCCCGATACGATTTGGGGTTTCAGCCTGACATGCATCAAAGAAGAAAACAGTGGAAGAAAGATCAAGAGAGAAGGATTGCGAGAACTTTGGGCCGAGAACCAGAATGGGAACCAATAGAGTACCCTCCTTTGTCAAAAACATTTACATCTGCGGGCATGATGTACCCTGGACAAGATGGTCCACGGAACACGCTGTGGTTAATTGAAAAGGGTCTTCAAAATGTCAGTATAAATGTTATTGACAAAGGGGCTGATGCGAGTAAAGACATCTCAAGGATACGCCCTTGTCCCCCTGGTTTCATGTTGAACAATTGGACTGCCGAGGACTTTCTTGTAGTTTATAAATCTTCAGAGTAATGCTCAAATGTTAACATTCTATTGTGTCCTTAGATATAATAGAATTCTTTTGTAAGAGCTTGCATTCGCTCTTTATCATTCAAATGAATATCAATGAAGATGCATTTTGTCACGATTTTTCGCATTATCACTAATTTCATAATCATTTTCTCATTTAATAACCTATCCTTACATTTATTGCCATGACATAACATTTTGTTTGTTGATACCAATACTCGGATGCCTCTCTATAGTTTCCTTTTCCATCCAACTTTCAGGTGCTCAGATATCGACGACATGAACAAACCTGTTTCGAGTCTTGAAATTGATTTTGTGAAGGCTGTTTGTTTAGGAGAATTCGAAGCCGAAGAAAATGCTGAAGATTATGTCTCATCTCTTGAATTTTTAAGAATGGTGGAACAAGAAGATAAACAGATTTTGCCTCATGAAGAATCTGTGGAAACAATAAATTTGGGCACTGAAGAAAGGAAGCAAGAAGTGAAGATTGGGACTTCTATTTCAGAAAGCACCAGGTACAATTTGATCGCTTTGCTCCACGAGTACAAAGATGTTTTCGCATGGTCATACCAGGACATGCCAGGGTTAGATGAAGATTTAGTGGTCCATAAGCTCCCATTAAAGCCAGAATGCAAACCCATCCAGCAAAAGTTAAGACGGATGAGACCCGAAATGTTGTTGAAAATAAAAGAGGAAGTCAAGAAGCAATTTGATGCTGGCTTCCTACAAGCCTCCAAATATCCAGAATGGGTGGCTAACATAGTCCCAGTACCAAAGAAAGATGGCAAAGTACGAATGTGCGTAGATTACCGTGACCTGAATCGAGCAAGCCCAAAAGATAATTTTCCTTTACCACATATTGATACGTTGGTGGACAATACAGCAAAACATTCATTGTTTTCTTTCATGGATGGATTCTCGGGGTATAATCAGATCAAGATGGCCCCTGAGGATATGGAGAAAACTACCTTCGTAACAATGTGGGGAACATTCTGCTACAAGGTGATGCCATTTGGGTTAAAGAATGCTGGGGCAACATATCAGAGGGCTATGGTGACCCTATTCCATGACATGATGCATAAAGAAATAGAGGTCTATGTCGACGACATGATTGCTAAATCCCGAGGAGAAGAAGAGCATGTAGTAAACCTCAAGAAGTTATTCGAAAGGCTGAGAAAGTTTCAGTTAAAACTTAATCCAGCCAAATGTACGTTTGGGGCTACATCGGGAAAGTTGCTAGGCTTCATTGTCAGTGAAAGAGGTATCGAGGTTGATCTAGATAAAATAAAAGCCATCCAAGAGTTACCACCCCCACGCACGCAAAAGAAAGTTAGAGGATTTTTAGGGAGATTAAACTATATCGCCCGATTTATCGCTCAACTTACCAACCAATGCGACCCAATCTTTCGGCTTCTTCGAAAACATAACCCGGGAGAATGGAATGAGGAATGCCAGGTGGCCTTTGATAAGATAAAGCAATATTTGTCTAGTCCTTCAATGCTAGTACCGCCAACCCCAAGAAGACCATTGATATTGTATTTGACTGTGTTCGAAAATTCAATGGGTTGCGTACTGGGGCAACACGACGAATCGGGAAAGAAAGAAAAGGCGATCTATTACCTCAGTAAAAAGTTCACTGAATATGAGGCAAAGTATTCGTCTATCGAAAAATTTTGTTGCGCTCTGGTTTGGGTAGCTCGGAGACTTAGACAATATATGTTTTATCATACGACATGGCTAATTTCAAAGCTGGACCCAATAAAATACATGATGGAATCGCCGGCACTATCAGGAAGAATGGCACGATGGCAGATCCTCCTTTCGGAATATGACATTGCCTATGTAAGTCAGAAGTCGATAAAAGGGAGCGCAATAGCTGACTTTCTAGCGACTCGAACGATAGAAGAATATGAGCCTTTATGATTCGATTTCCCAGACGAAGACTTAATGTGCATCACAGAAATAGAATCCGAGTCATCAAAAGAGAAGTCATGGAAGATGTGCTTTGATGGCGCGTCGAATGCTTTAGGGTATAGAATCGGAGCAATCCTGGTATCACCAGACGGGAATCATTATCCATTTACTGCAAGACTGAACTTCTTCTATACCAATAATATCACAGAATATGAGGCCTGTATCATGGGGCTTCGTGCAGCTATTGAACGAAACATCGAAATCTTAGAGGTGTATGGGGACTCAGCCCTAGTGGTTTACTAGATTCGTGGAGATTAGGAAGTGAGGGACCCAAAATTGATTAAGTATAGTGATTTAGTGGCTGAATTGATCAAGGAATTCAAAGAAATAACCTTTCATTATTTCCCACGAGAAGAAAACCAATTGGCTAATGCCCTGGCTACTTTGGCTTCAATGTTCAAAGCAAGTAAAGAAGCAGAAATAATGCCCCTCAAAATGAGTATATACGAGGTCCCTACACACTGTTGTGGCATTGAGAAAGAGGCAGATGGACAACCATAGTTCTATGATATCTTAGAATATATCAAGAATCAAAGCTATCCCGAACAAGAGAATGAGAGTGACAAAAGAACAATCAGAAGAATGGCAGCGGGATTTGTTCTTGATGGGGATATCCTGTATAAAAGAGGAAATGATCAGATGCTCTTGAGATGCGTAGATGATGTTGATGCTAGGAAAATACTTGAAAATGTCCATGAGGGAATCTGCGGAACACATGCCAATGGTTTCAATATGGCCAGAAAGATCATGAGACTCGGTTATTATTGGCTAACGATGGAAAGTGACTGCATCAATTTTGCAAGAAAATGCCACAAATGTCAAATCTACGGCGATAAAATTCATGTAGCCCCTTCTCCTCTTCATGTCATGACTTTTCCATGGCCTTTTTCTATGTGGGGCATGGATGTTATAGGGCCAATTTCCCCAAAAGCTTCAAATGGACATCGATTCATTTTTGTGGTTATCGATTACTTCACAAAATGGATAGAAGCCGCTTCGTTTGCCAATGTGACAAAGACTGCAGTTTGTAGGTTTTTGAAAAAGGAAATCATTTGCCGATATGGTTTGCCTGAAAGAATCATTTCGGATAATGCCATGAATTTGAATAACAAGATGATGAAAGAAGTGTGCGAGCAATTCCAAATAAAGCATCATAACTCCTCGCCCTATCGCCCAAAGATGAACGGTGCTGTTGAAGCAGCCAACAAAAATATTAAGAGGATCATTGGGAAAATGACTGAGACATAAAGATTGGCACGAGAAGCTACTATTTGCTTTGTATGCATATCGCACATCTGTGCGAACATCTACGGGAGCAACTCCTTTCTCTCTGGTGTATGGAATGGAAGCTGTGTTACCTATCGAGGTTGAGATCCCCTCCCTGCGAGTCTTAATGGAATTAAAGTTAGAAGAAGCAGAATGGGTCCGAGCTCGATATGATCAGTTGAACCTCATCAAAGAAAGACGTCTAAGGGCAATTTGTCACGGGCAGATGTACCAGAAGAGAATGATCGCAGCCCATAACAAGAAGGTACGACCAAGAGAATTCCATGAAGGAGAACTCGTGCTAAGGAAAATTCTTCCAATACAAAAAGACCTGCGAGGAAAATGGGCACCAAATTGGGAAGGACCATACGTTGTAAAAAGGACATTCTCAGGTGGAGCTTTGATCCTTACCGAGATGGATGGGAAGAAGTTACCGAATCCAGTGAACTCAGATGCGGTGAAGAAATATTATGCTTGAAAAAAGAAAATCAAGATGAAAACCCGAAAAGGGCATCTAAAAAAAAAAAGGATCAAGGCGAAAACCCAAAATGGGCGTTTTGATTAAACACAAAAAATTAGGATGAAAACCCGAAAGGGCGTTCTAATGAAGCAAACAATCGGCTTACAAGGCAAGGCGTTTAAACGGTACGACAACAGCGAGACTACAGTATTTGAAGCATTTCTGAAAGCTCGAAGTTTTCTACGCAATAAGCCATGCTCGAAAAGATTCTTGATTGAGGAACGTGGATGAGCTCATGTGTTGAATATCTAGAGCATTTGTATCCATTGAATACAATCCTTTCTTTCTCTTTGACATTTTTTACTCTCATTGGTTAACTTTCTTTGTTTGCCACACTTGAAATAAATGAATATGAGATATCATTTTTGTCCCTACCTGACCTTTTTCATGCATCTCATTATGTGTTTATTTACGTGATAAATAGTGAAATGACATACTCTAAACAAAAGAAATGTTAAGCATTACTTGAATAAGAATTTGATAAGTACAAGAGCCTCAAAGCAAAGACAAAGTTCAACCAGGGGCAAAAGAGTGATGTCTGAGAAACATCGATTACTCGTGAAGCTTGAAGACGGGTACGGGGCCTGAAGAGAAGGTCGAGAATCAAAGCAATGGACACAGATCATGAAAACTTGTGACGAAAAAGGACATATATATGACAAACATGCCTAAGGAACATTGCATGATCATGTAGGCATAAAGACATTTAAGACAAACATGTGCATATCATGATAACATCATACATGGCATATACAGGTAATCCAATAGAGCAAGAGGACGTAACAATAGCTGTACTGAATCAAAGGAAAAGACTCCTGGGTTCTACCAAATGACAGGTTTTGGTATTTTGAATTTCAATTTCTGTTTTCCGATTTTGTTTTTCAAAAATCAACTCATATTGCAAGAGGTGAGTTGAGCCTCAAGACACGTTGAGGTAATGTCAATTTATGTTTCAAAAAATCAACTCATATTGTGAGAAATGAGTTGAGCCTCGGGGCATGCTAAGGTATTTTCAATTTTTGTTTTCAATTTATGTTTTTTCAAAAATTAACTCATATTGCGAGAGGTGAGTTGAGCCTTTTAATTCTTGTTTTTTTAATAAAAAAAAAATCAACTCATATTGCGAGAGGTGAGTTGAGCCTTTTAATTCTTGTTTTCAGAAAATCAACTCATATTGCGAGAGGTGAGTTGAACCTCGGGTCACATGCTGAGGTATTTTTAAGATTTGTCTTTCAAATTCTGATTTTAATTCCTGTTTGTCAAAAAAATCAACTCATATTGCGAGAGGTGAGTTGAGCCTCAAGACACGTTGAGGTATTTTCAATATATTTTTCAAAAATCAACTCATATTGCGAAAAGTGAGTTGAGCCTCAGGACACACTGAGGTAATTTCAATTTTTGTCTTTAATTTTTATGTTTCAAAAAAATCAACATTGCGAGAAGTGAGTTGATCCTCGGGGCACGCTGAGGTATTTTCAATTTCTGCTTTTCAAGTTATGCTTTTCAAAAAAAAAAAATCAACTCATATTACGAGAGGTGAGTTGAGCCTCGGCTCACATGCTGAGGTATTTTCAGTTTCATTTTTTTTTAATTTATATTTTTCAATAATTAACTCATATTGCGAGAGGTGAGTTGAGCCTCGGGTCACATGTCGAGGTATTTTCAAAATTTGCTTTTCAAATTAAGTTTCAAAGAGATTAACTCATATTGCGAGAGATGAGTTGAGCCTTGGCTCATGTGCTAAGCTATTTTCAATTTCTATTTTTAATGTCTGTTTTTTTAAAGAGTCAATTCATATTACGAGAAATGAGCTGAGCTCAAGATCAGATGACGAGTAAAGAATAAAGATTGGAGCTGATTGAAGACACCAGATTTTGTCTCTCTGAAGTTGCAGTGGAGCAGGTCAAAGTTGCAAATCTTGTCTCTCTGAAGTTGCAATGAAGCAGATCGAAGTCACAAGTCTCATATAATTGAAGTCACATTGGAGTAGATCGAAGCTAGAAAGCATATATCAGAAGATGCAGTGGATTGAACCAAAGTTACAAGATGCGATGGACTGGAAGGAGACTACCTGATCAAGAAGAGCGCCAATGAAGTCAAGACTCGGCAAGACGGTGCAAAATTGGCCTGTCATTATGTCTTTGCTCTATTCCCATTGCACGACAATGAGCAAAGAGGGGCAGCTGTTATAGGCCAATTTTGGGCCATCCCTAAATTACTCAGCCCAATACATTAAATCCCAATAGTTTGAACCCAAACTAAACCTACCCATTACATCCAAACCCAAAGACCCAAACATCTAACCTAAACCCGGTTAGCCCACTAAAATCTAAACCAACCACTACCCAAACACTAACCCACTAACCCCCTTGGCCAAATTACAGAAACCCAAAACCCCCAATTGCAGAAACCCTAGCCGCAACCACCCTCCCTACTTGCGCCACCTACCCTCTGCGCCCCATGCCCCTGACTTTCGGCCAACCACCCCACTGCAACCCCATGCCTCTGCCACCTGCCCCAGGGTCACTTCCACCGCCGTTCACCTGCATGAAGAGACAGAAAATAAGAGAAAAAAGTGTAAAAAAAATAGGCTTTAAAAGCCGAATATAAAAATAGAAAAAGGGTTCCCTTTTCTTTTCTTTTTTAGATAGTTTAAAATACAAAAGAACAAGAGAAGTATCTCAAGTCGATAATCAAAGTAGTAGTTTTAATTAGTACTCAAATACAAGAAAAATATCCAAACAACCAAGCATCGATATCAACTAAGGTGATTTTCTTTTTTCTCTTCATTTCGGTATCGGCCTTCTATTTTATACGTATACATACTAAATAATATAATAAAATAATAAAACGAAAATAGCAAAAAAATTTAAATTTTTTACCGCGGTGGCCGGCGCCGGCGCCAACGGGTCTCCGGTGACTGTCCGGTGACAGGACCCCTGGCCGGAGTCCCACCGGATTTCTCCCCTCCCCCCTTTTCTCTCCTTCCCTTTCTTTTTTTTTTTTTTTTCCAGATACCAAATGAATTTTTAAAAAAAATTGACTTATATAGGGGACCAAAACGCACCGTTTTGGTCCCCCCATGTTAAGGCATTAAACGGCGTCGTTTTGGCCTTGGGTCGAATCGACCCGACCCGACCCACCAGGGGATCCGCGTGTTTTTTAGCGGAAGGGCAAATTGCGCGTTTGGCCCTTCCGCTTTTCTGAGACTTCACAATTAAGTTTTTTATGTTTTGTAATTCGGCCCTAGAATTCTTCATCGTTTTCAATCTGGTCTCCGTGCTGCGCAGCGTTTAGGTAGTTGGGATTATTTGTGATTCTGGTCCTTCAAGGTTGCGCGCGCCTCACATTTTGATCCCTCCTCTTTATTTCTGTTCAAATTTCGCCCTGAATTTCAGTTTTATGTTCGATTTAGTCCTTTATGTGTTAATATACGTTTATTTTTCAAATTATTCGGTCATTATTTTCTATTATTTATTATTATTAGTTATAATTTATATGATTATTATATTTATTTATTATAGGTATAGTATATGATCTTTTTATATGTATATGTACTTAGTCTACTTATGTATTATATTATATATATGTTTTTATGTTATATGTACTTCTAATATTATATATATATATATATATATATATATATATATATCATATTTTTAATGTCGTATTATTACATCTTAACACTATATTATGTATAGATTGTCATAAATATATTATGTACATATATGTTATAATATTATATATATATATATATATATATATATATATATATATATATCATGTATATATTCTTATACTATTGGTTATATATTTTATATACATTATTCCGTATATATACCTCAATTATTGTAGTTGTATATTTTTATACTACTCCATATATATATTTGCATGAATGTATTTTCTTTTAATATTATGTATATACATTTTAATATCGCGTATGTATAGGATTTTACTTACTTGTTAGTTTTGTATACCAAATTCATGTGTATATTTCTCATGCTATTTCATGTATGTATTTTTTATTGTATATGTATATATGTAATAATTTTTCAAAACTTCATTTTAATTTTATGTATTATTTGTTTTTTTTCCTTTTTATAACATTATTATACATATTGGTATATATATATTCATTATGTGCGCGTATTTAATACCATGATTATATTTAGTTTTGCATGTTTTGTTAGTATCTTTAACATTATTGCCATATTACGATATTCGCTTCAAAATGTTTTAATTCTTCCATTATTTATTCCAATTTGCTTTACATTATTTCAAAACCCCATTCGTGTTTTCTAATTAATTTCAATAATAAAGGCAATGTACCGGTTTAATATTAAGTCATAAAATTTCATCGCTATGTTGGATGGAATTTGTCGATTTATGTTAAAACGGTATATGTATATCCTTCTCAAAAAATCAAAGAATTTGAAAGTTCTCGTTTTTTTTAAACCGGATCAAGATTGAAAGTCAAATTGAACTCGTATTTTTGAAAATCAAGACAACACGTGTTTATGAGATACCAATTTTTGGGCGTCGTGAGGGTGCTAATACCTTCCTCGTGCGTAACCGACTCCCGAACCCAAATTTTTCTCTAGCTTTTAACGTAGACCTTAACTCGACCTTTTTCTCATTTTTAAAGAAAAAAAGAGATCTAATAGGTATCCGATCACACCTAAAAAAAAGGATCGGTGGCGACTCCCCATTTATTTTAAAAATCAAAATTTAAGTTTTCGAACAATTAGCGACCCAAAAGCAAAATTTTTACGTCGCTACACGGTTAACAGTTAAAAATTTGAAGCATCGATTAATTCACTTAATGTTATTTCGGATCGGTTAACCGATTGAACACCCCTACCAAAAGCTTTCTCAGTTGAGTTAGAAAGAAGTAACTAAGGGCACATTTCTCATTTCAAAAGGCATAGATGTTATATATACTAGTTTTAATGGAACGTGATACGTGATATTTTCATACGGTAATTTAATTTAATATTTTCTATTAAAATATTATATTTATATAAAATTTTAAATATAAATAAAACACAACATAAAATTTAAATTTTAATGTCGATAGAAAATAAATACATAATGTTCCTCTATTTACTATTTTTATCTTTAATTGTAACTAAATTATTTCAAATGTGAATTTTATAATATTTTATTAATTAAAATTGATGTATTTTTATTTAGGTATTAACTTGAAATTAATTTTCAATTAGTTATTAGAAATCAATGATATTTATAAAAAATATATATTTATTTCTACTTGATAAGTTTTACAAATTTTTACTTATCATGTATGTAAAATTTTAAATTGATTGGATGTCTTTATCATATTAATTTAATATATGGTCTTTATTAATATATATTTAATGATTGAAGTTAGACAATTTTAATATACTTAAAACTTGACATGCATGATTTACATGAATGGAACATGAAAAATGATAAATAGTTTACACTAATGTAAGTGGATAATTCCTCTAATATTTATAATGTAACAACCCAAACTCGGCCTAAACGTTATGGTCGAATCTGGCGGTGTCACATGGAATGGAATTTGAAATCGCATTTATCAAGTTAAACTGTTTCCGTTTATTAGCTTCTATTTATCTCTTGACAATTTCAAAATCATTTTCTCATTAAATTGGTTTCATTTTAAAACACTTTATGTAGCGGAAGCTTTTAAAACCGTAATATTTGAAGAAAACCGTTCGCGTTTAGGAAAATGTTACTTTCAATTAAACCGGGTTTCCGTTGAGCTTTGCAGTTAAAAATCCATGAACACAGTTAAAAACCAAAATAAAGGTAAAAAGCCCAAAAGTCCAAAAGTCCAAATTACATAAAAAATACTCCCAAAATAATAGGAATTAAAAACCTTAATTAAATCAGTTCAATGAACGTGTGGTCACTGTAGAGTCCTTCGCCACACCGATCTGTCTAAGTCTGGGGATTACCTGTACAGATAGAACAGAAAGGGGTGAGTTTGTGTAAACTCAGTGTGTAATCCCCACAGATCACATGCATACAGTCAATCACAACAAACAGTCAAACAAAGTATAGTTCGGGCCTTAGCCCATTTCAATTTCAGTATCAGATATGCATTAGGGCCTAAGCCCAGCACAGTAACAGTATCAAATATACATTAATCAGTGAACAAAGTCCTACCCAACCAGCCTCTACACACCATCTCCGTCCATCCCTACACTCCAAGTGGGGTTTAAAACACCCACCCATCCCTACACTTCAAGTAGTACCGAGTGCGGCACATAATTAGTAAATTGTAGCTGAGCTACTAGATAATAGGCTTAAAAGCCTTTCAATACAATTCCTCCAAATATCAACATCCCAACCCAATGCAATGCAACATATAGTATATGACATGCTAATACATGAATATCAATGATACATACAGTTCAATATTCATCCATAAAATCATCATTATCAGTACATACATCATACATACAGTTCACACATTTAAGAGTCTAAGTAGTGCTTACCGACCCTACAATAGGTTCACAGTCAACCTGGGTGACTCGAGCAACCTTAGAACACATTTCAGTTAAATGGGCTCACACGCCCATGTGGCCTACCTGTGTGGGCCCGCATGCCCGTGTGGCTCATACGGCCCAATTTAGCCTTGGCCGTGTGGATCACACGGCCTGACCCAGAATCCCACACGGCCCAAATCAGTCTAGCCTGTGTGTCGCACACGGCCTACCTGGCCGTCACACGACCCACCTGGCCGTCACACGACCCTGTCTTGCGCGCATGCCCTGGCCTCATTGGTCACACGCCCGTATGGCGTCGACTGTGGGGTTTTTAGCTTTCGTCGAAATCCCATTTTCTACGTTTTCGAGTACACACTTGGTACGATTTCGATGCTACTGCAACTATGAGTACTCCAGGACCTAAAAAATCCAAAAAGCCTCTGAATTAACTGCTTAAAACGATAACTACACCGATCCCAAATGAGTTATTCAGTAGATTGAGCAACCAAACCTTACCTTCAATCGAACAACGGTGCTTACGAAAGATTAGAGCGCCGATTGAACTCCTCCAGCCCCTAGATATTCCCCTAATACAAAACGAACTCCATCAATCTAGGATTCATTAGCCAAAACACAAACCGTACTCACCATACTTACCGATAATACACCAAAACGCCGAAATAATGAAGCAGGACAAATTGATAGGATGTAGGAAGAATAAACAAAATTGGTGACAAGAAGAAATGATAGGGAATATGACAGAGAATTGGAAAAGAAAAGTTCACGTCAGAGTTTTGGGGAAAAAGAAAATAGAACTTGAAACAAAATAAAATCCCAACAGCTAGCATATCCCCTCAATTTACTCCCACTAATCCACTACTCAACCTCCTAAAAAATAACCTCCCATGCTCATGCAGGGATTCAAACACAGGACCTCCACACAACATAGAGACTCCCTTATTACTCAAACCAGCAGGCTCATTCTAATATGATTTTACAAATAATTCAATAAAAACCCACTGAGCAAGATAAAGGCTTAAGTCAGAAAAATACCAAAATTTGCCAAATGCAAGGCTTGAACTTGAAACCTCTCACATACACTTAAAACACTTAATCACTGAAGCAAATACACAATTGTGTCAAATTTTCACAAAAGCCAAAATAAGAATTTTGGAGCGTTACATGTAAATTCTCTTTTGTAAATTAAATAAATTTCATTTATATTTTATTTTTATTTAAAATATTATCATATAATTATATTAATTATTATGTTTGTTTTATTATAAATTAGGGTTTTAACCAAAATTAATTGAGAAAGTTGGGTATTTAAAAATTGGAGACAATTAAATTTTTACGTATCTAATAAGCAAATAACGTGGTGTAGTGCTTTAATTTGTTGAAAAACTCAAGTCAAGAATTTCTGTCGCGGCATTCTATTACATCCATGCATTAATTGTACAATGGAATAGACATATTTACTCCTTTATTACCAAGAAAATAAATAACCAATACTAATATCATATGCAAAAGATTTTAATTGGTAAAAAATTCGATCTGTTTTAAATCAAGTATAAATTTTATAGATAGAAAGAACATAATATTAGAACAAATTTTCTTCCCGTTTAGAGGTCCAACCTCATCTAACTCCGGATATAATCTAAGCTCATTTTAGCATCTAGATATATACCAGTGGTTTTGGCATTTAATTAAAACGAAAAAATAATTGTGGAAATATATCAACCACAAGTGACAGGAGTTTCAAATTCAAGTGACACGTGGGGCATAACTAACGTATAACTAAGGGCACATTTCTCATTTCAAAAGGCACGCACACAGATATATATATATATATATATATATATATGTCTGTGTGTGTGTGTGTGTGTGTGTGTTTGTGTTTGTAAAGCAAGTGAAGTAATTTGGGTGTTGAGTTGAGAAAATGGGATCACTATGGATAAGGGTGATAGTAGTTACAATGATAAGTGTGTTGGTTTTAGAAGAAGCAAAGTGGAGTAATGGGTGTTGGGATGAAGAACGTACAGCACTCTTGCATCTTAAATCTTTCTTCAATTTGAAAATGATGGAAGAGGGTCCAGATTGCTGCGAATGGAAATGGGGATGGGTTGAATGCAATGTCACCACCAGACGAGTCACTGGAATCTACCTAAACGTCGCAAAGTATTACTTCAATAATAAACTGAATACTTCTTATCTCTTTAATGCATCTATCTTTCTTCCCTTTGAAGATTTGAGGACTCTTGATCTCAGTTATATTGGATTAGCTGGTTCTGTTGAGAGTCAAGGTAATTCATTTTCTCTGTAATTAAATTTATATATATAGTGCATTTCATATAATTAAAAAAAGGTGTTCTCATGCAGGTATTGAAAAGCTATCCAAGTTGAGACATCTGCAGAATCTAAGTTTAGCAGGAAATGATCTTTTTACGGGTTCAAACCTTGCTGATGGTAAAGTTATATAATGTGATGTATGTCTCTATTAGATAACATCCTGAATTCATCTTCATATAATTGTTTTGACTCCTTTTACCAGAAATCAAGTTGCTTTCAAGGATGAATAGTTTGGAAATTCTTGATCTAAGTAGAACCAACATGACCAACAATTACTTGTCCTATTTGGGTGGCTTTTCATCTTTAAGAAGTTTAATTCTCCAGGGAAATTATTTACAAGGAACAGTTGAAATTGAAGGTAAGGTTGCTTGTATAGCTTCCTTCAATTTTAATTTGTGTTGGAGTATAATACGGAAATGGTTTTTAACAGACTTTTATAATCTGAAGAAGTTGGACTTAAGTCAAAATGGAATCGAGACCCTTCAGACTTCTTACGGTAAATATAACTTGCAAAGACTATTTAATTACGTTTTCTTTCAACTAAGATGTTCTCATGCATTCAACGTGATTAAAATCTTATATGCAGGCAGTGGAGGGTTGATGAATTTAGAAGAAATTGATTTGAGTTATAATCTCTTGGATAATAATATATTGGCGGAACTTGGTGGATGCTTAAATTTGAAGTCTTTAAATTTAAGGGGGAACCCACTAGCTGGATCAATAGATGTTAAAGGTACAACTAATTAATTGAATTTAAAAACGAAAAATAGACGTAGGAGCGATTAATTTTATTTTCTTAATCTCTCAGAGCTTTGTGGTTGGAGCAATTTGGAGAGTCTAGACCTGAGCCAAAATTGGGTGAACCAATTTGTGACTTCTAAAGGTTGGGATTGATTATTAATGTAAATTTCAGTCATTACCAACTACATGATTTCATTAAATAGCTACAGTCATTTCCACTTGCAGAAAAGAGATGTTTGAAGAAGTTAAATTTCCTTTATTTAGAGGCTCTTTCAACCAACGGAAACACGACACTTGTATCACTCCTTGAGGCGTTTCCATCTGTTAAGACTTTGTTTTTAAGGGGGAATTATTTCTTAAACAAAACAGAGGTTAATCAACGTAAGTTTTATACATGCTTGTTACTCATGATTTTAGCATATATATGCTAAAACTATTATTTTTTTTAACATCATACAGAGTTGCATGTGTTGAGAAATGTGGAGAACTTAATAATGGATTATAGTCCTCTGCCCTTCAACTTCTTGGAAAGCATTGGCATCTTGACTTCTCTCAAAACCTTGTCTTTGTACGGTTGTGGTTTGACCGGCACTTTACCCACTCAAGGTAATCATGCAACTACAATTCCCTACATCAATTCTTTCGAATTAATATTCCAAATTATCATAACTTTGAATCCACTACAATCTTTATTCTTTTAGGTTGGTGCTACCTAAAGAGTCTTGAAGAACTTAGTTTGAGAGGAAATGCTCTAGGAGGTGAACTTACTTCATGTCTGGGTAACTTGACATCTCTTCGGTACTTGGACATAGCCGGTAATTACTTCACTGGAAATGTTGCCGACACTCCCCTCTCAAATCTCTCAATGCTTCAGTTTCTCTCCATTTCAGTTAATCAATTTCATGTTCCACAGTCATTCAAGTCCTTTGCAAACCACTCGAGCCTTAAAGTCCTCTTAGTCAGAGGAAACAAGTATGTTGCAGAACCAGCAACTTCCCGAACTTGGTTTCCAAAATTCCAACTTAAGGTCTTTGATATGTCGAACTGCGAAATAGATGAAGATGGGAAACTACAACTTCCTAACTTCCTTTATTACCAACAGGACTTGAGATACATAGATCTTTCTCATTGTAGTTATGGTGGAATAGGGTTCCCACATTGGTTGGTAGAGAACAATACCAGATTAGAAGATCTGCTCTTGATTGATACTTCAATCGTCGGTCCACTTTTCTTACCATCCCACCCTAATCCTAACTTGAAGACATTTGTTCTATCCAATAATCACCTGCAACACGAAATTCCCAGGAACTTTTGCTCTATTTTCCCAAATTTAGAGACCTTATGGCTAAGAGGAAATGCCCTCAAAAGTACTATTCCTGTTTGTTTGGGAGGGATGCGGCAGTTGATATATTTAGACATGGCTTTTAATAGTCTTTTTGGAGGAATACCGAAAGAGTTGGCAATGAGTAGGTCATTGGTGTTTCTTGATCTTTCACTTAACACATTGAGTGGCAAAATATTTCCTCCAGTTTATTATTTCTTTAATTCGTTGGCAGTGGTATTATTGAGAGGAAACAAGTTTGAGGGAGAGATTCCTGATTTTTCAACCATTAGCTCTACAAATCTCCAAGTGTTGGATGTAGGTTTTAACCATTTGTCAGGAAAGCTTCCAAAATGGTTATGGAAAAGCACAAATTTAGGGAGATTGGATCTGTCCAGAAACCATTTCGAGGGGTCCATTCCTATGGAATTCTGCAATTTGGTTGATCTTCTATTCTTGGACCTTTCTGAAAATCACCTATCTGGTACAATTCCATCTTGCTCCAATCTACAGAAGATAAGGTATGTGCATTTGAGAAAAAATAAGCTAAGTGGACCACTGTCACCTGCCTTTAATGGAAGTTCTTTGGTAACATTAGACCTGAGTGAAAACAGCTTAACTGGAGAAGTTCCTGATTGGGTTGGCATGTTACCGAATTTGAGCATTCTTCTTCTAAATGCAAATCAGTTCGATGGAGAATTACCTGTCCACTTTTGCAGACTGTATGCTCTAAGCATATTGGACGTCTCTCGGAATAAACTTTCTGGTCGTATACCGTCATGTTTGAGTAATTTAACTCTTATTCCATGGACTGAAAGAGATATTAGCCATCCGTTCTATAATATGATTATGTATTCTGCTTTTCGCAATGTATTCGCAGGTAGTAGACTAACAATATATGATCTGATCAGCAATAAAGTCTATTACAATGAACTTCCAAGTTCACAATTTTATTTTATCAAGTATGGAGCAGAATATATAGAGTTTCCAACAAAGTACCGAGTATACACTTATCAGGGTAAAATTCTTGACTTGTTGTCTGCAATTGATCTCTCTTGCAACCAACTCACAGGGACAATCCCACCTGGATTGGGGAACTTGAGTGAAATCCGAGGACTAAACTTGTCGCACAACAACTTCACTGGAGCCATCCCTTCAACTTTCTCAAAACTCAAGCAGATTGAGAGTTTGGACCTTTCTTTCAACAACTTAAGTGGTAGGATCCCCACTGAGCTGACTGAGATGACTGCTTTGGCGGTATTTTCCGTCGCACACAACAACTTGTCAGGGCCTCTCCCCGATAGGAAAAATCAATTTGGGACATTCGAGGAGAACAGTTACAAGGGAAACCCTCTTCTTTGTGGACCTCCATTGAACGAGAGTTGTGGTGAAGGTACTCCAAGTGCTTCATCTAGCGAAGAAGAACATGGTCCTGTAGACATGGGTTATTTCTATATCAGCTTTGCAGTTTCCTATGGAATTATATTCTTGGCAACTGTCGCTGTACTCTACATAAACCCATACTGGAGACGAGCATGGTTTAAGTTTGTTGAAGACCGCAGCACCGCATGTTATTTCTTCATCGTGGATAGTCTTGGTCGTTTGCCCTGCTTCAGAAGAAACATGTAGCTCTATATCCTCCATGCGTGGTTCTAGACATTTGCTTCAAACACTGTATAAGATGGAAGTGTAGACTATATTTTGATTTCTGTATACTTATGCTTGGTAAAATAATTGTATCTGATTTCTGTTATGAGATGCAGTATAATTTAGATTCTATGTCTACATTTTTATAAAATAGATCCACCATCTTCTCTTTGAATTATAAAGCAATAGTAAGAGTTAATACAAAGAATTAATTACTAAACCACTGCACTGAAATGGTTAATAAAAAAAATTATACTAGAAATTTAATATACCTCATTGCCTTTTTTTTTTTTTTTTTTTTGATGAAAAGAAAATGAACAGGATCAACTACATAAAACAACCGTTTTCTTTATCTTCCTATAGAAAGTCAATAACTTCTTTGGAAGCCTCATTAAAAACTTGTAAACTTGGTTTCTAATTCAAGCTGAGTTTTAGCAAGGCGATCTGCCACCAAATTCCGATTTCTTAAGGTATGTTTAATCTTCCATTGTCCTTCCGCTCTTATAATGCGCTGAGCTCTTCTGAGAACACTAATCCCGGAGTCCTCCAAATCTGGTTCAGATAAGACTTGAACGACTTCAAGATTATCAGTCAAGATCGAGATTTTCCCATATCCCTTATTAAGCAAAATAAGAATTCCATCAAGGATGGCCCAGACTTCAGCTTCAAATGGAGAACAAACTCCTAAAAAACAAGAGAACCCCCTATCCAATTTCCTTCATGATCTCTAGTCACGCCTCCTATGGCAGTATATCCAGAATCTCTAGCCACAGCTCCATCCGTGCAGAGAAAAACCCAAGAATTATTCAAGATATTTGTAGAAGTCAACTTGTGATTGACCTTTTTATTGGTTCCCATGCATGTTTCGTATTGACGTGCCTAGCAACTAGAGTTTTTAATCACCTCATTGCTTTTACTTTCAATAAAATTTCACCTTTCAAAAATAATAAAATTATGCACATTCCCATTTGAGTAAAAAGTATATATTTTATAAATAAATTTAGCCTCCAAATTACTTTATTTTATAAATTCCAAAAACCAAATTCAATTGTTGAGATTATAAATTTCTTCTATTAAATTTAAGCTTATTACAATATTTTTTTTCTTATTACATAATTACTAAGTGAGTATTTTATTATTTTAAAACGTTACATTTTACGAATTTAACAAAAAAAATTAACTGTATTAATAATTAAATATAAATTTTGAAATTAAAAAAATTTATTAGTAATAAAATAGAGAAATTAAATATAACAGCATATGTGATTGTAACATATTTTAACTTAAATAAATGCTACGTATGAGGAATCTTAAAAAAACATCATCAGACAGTTATTAATTGTGGGTTTGAAAAAAAAAATGTTTCGGTAATTATTCAACCACATAATGTTGATACTTTGGTTGTAAACAACAATCAGCCAGAAATAGTTTATTAGAGGAATTAAGATTGAAATTTAGAAAATACAAAACTTGGAGGTTTAGGCATTTGGGAGAAAACTTGGTTTGAAGACTGATGGGTGCTAGGAGGATATAGTTATAAATCTAAAACCTAAATCTGATCTAGACGTTATGGTCAGATCTAGAAATGTCACTGTAAATCAATTAAAAACTTAAAATTTATTGATTTTGTGAAGACATTTGTTAGCTTTTATCATGTAAAAATCCAATTTGTTTAAGAACACCTCTATCATAATTAATTTGAGAGACTATTGTTTGTTTACACTTTCCAAAACATATAAGTTTGTAGCGGAAATCTTTAGCACGTTAAATTTTGAAAACACAATTTATTGTTTGAAAATTCAATGTTTTGCAAGAATAACAAGTGTAGTCAGTAAAAAACGTTTAAACAATTTCAAGCGGAAAAACGAAAATAAAATCCAAAATCAAAATAGTCTTAAAATGTCCAAACAGCCTAAAAATAACAAAATGGCATAATCCAAAATTTAAATTATTCAGAAAAATTCTAAAAGATCTTAATTGAGCTCCTGTCACACCAACCCGTCCTAAGTTTGAGGGTTACCTGAGGTGACAAACAAACAAATAGTGAGTTTTGAAACTCAGTGTGTTAACATATCATATTATCAGCAGAAGAAAATCAAATATATATATATATATATCAGAAACAGAACATAACAGATGCAGATTACATTCCTACCCCCATCTGCTATACACCATTTCCGACCATCCCAACACACCATATAGGGTATTATATGCCCATCCAACCCTACACACCACTAAGTGTCAGTATGATACTTTTCATAGAATTTGCAGCTTAACTGCCAATTTATTAAGCAACTTATCGCTGTTTACAGAAATATATGTGGATGTGCCACCAAATACGATAGGTTATTATATTGTCCACACTTCCTCCATATCACAAATTCCACCTCAAATGTACATACAAAATTTATCAAATATCAAAATATACATGTCATTCATACTTTCATATCAGATATAGATTATGCTCGATAAAATATAAGCAAAACGGATTTACCATACATTCGGACCATACTAAGCTTACCACATATTGTTCATGCATACATATATCGAATTATGCTAATAGAACATCAAAGTCACGTTTTATAGCTTAATTTTGAGCCAATACGGTGTCACACATGCTTGTGTGACCCACACGCCCATGTGGCTTAACAGTTTCGCACATAGCATGTCACACAACACACATCCTACCCCACGGCCTAATTAAAAGCATTTAATTAAAGAATTTTTTGTAATCTAATTATTTATTAATAAAAAAATAACAATTTACCCAACTTTTTTTGCTACTGGCTTGTATGTTAACCCCTAAGAATTATGTAATGGGTTGAAATTATAGAGACAATTCTATTTCTAAAATTATAGAGACAAACCTATTTATAGCGTGCGTCAGTTGGCAATGATTTGCTTCTCTCAATATGCTTGAGTTAATTACAAATTTACTAAAAAATAAAAATAAATTTTCTCTTTTTTTTATATTTTATTTTATAAAGAAGAATGATTTAAAAAACAACTATATGATCAAGACAAACATTTTTTTTTATAAAACAAATATGCCAATTGAAACAATGGCAACTCTCCACTTTTATATATTATAGGTTTAAATAAAAAAAATAATTTCAATAATATTCGAAAGAGTGATTAAATTGAGAAACTGTCCAGATTTAAAGAATTTATGAAGAAATACGCCAAAAAAATGTGTAAATATGTGTCAAATAGTTTAATGCAAATGTCATAAAAAAAAAAATAGAATGTAAACATGATTGTTTATTTCAATTTTTATCCAAAATCTTGTAATATACTATATGTATGATATATGATATTAATATCAAATATCATATTAGTATGTAAAATTTTATTTAATTTAAATTAATACGAATTAAAGTAAATTTAGGGGTGTAAATGAATAGAACGTTAGATGAATTATTCGTGAACGTTTGTTTATATTCATTTACTAAGCTAAATAAATGAGTATGAACAAAATTTTTATGTTGGTTTAATAAACGAACGAACACAAACAGAGATGTGTTCAATTCGTTTATATTCATGAATAAACTCATTTATTGGCCCGTTTATAAGCTCGTTTATTTATTAATGATATTTTCTTATAAAAATATTAAAATAATATCTATTGTATTTATTTATTTATTGTCTGTTTATTATTCATTAACATTATTCATGAACATGTTTAATTATATGTTCATGAAAATATTCGATTAAGTTAAATGAACATGTTCTTGAACATTAAACAAACGAACATGAACACATATAAATTTAAATAAACGAACATGAACAAAAAATTTAAAAATCTTAACGAACACAAACTGAACACGAACAAACATAAAAATAAACAAACAAACGTTAAAATAAGTTTGTTCGTTCAAATTTGTTTCATTTACATCCCTGAATGAATTAATTGAAAATGATTATATATTAATTTACATGTTAAATATGAATTTATTCTAATATGATCACAAATGTTATTTAAAAAAAAATAAAATCTAGTCACTAAATTTTAGCTTTTACTGAATAGGTCAAAACATGTTTTGAAGCCTTTATATATTTTTTTACACTTGTTATTTAATCATTTTATTTTTTAGATTTGAAAATAAGTTTAATTGTTAACATCTTTAAAATTCTTCTAATAATTCAAGTTTATTATAACATCATTTTTTATTATATATCTAACATATAAATTTTTTTTAATTTAAAAATATCACGCTATCGAATTTAACAGAAGAATTTTAATTGTATTAATAATTGAACCAAAATTTTGAAATCTGAAAAATAAAATGACTGAATTCTGAAAGATAAAAGGAAATAGATTAAATTACAAATATATAAAAAAATGTATAGAGCTAGAGCATATTTTAACTTAATGAATAACTCAAATAACTTAGTTCTAATGATGTTTATGTATCAATGTAAAGGCTAAATTAGTGATATAAGCCATTTTTAATTTAAAATTAGGGTTTTTAGTCGATTTTAATTTTAACTAGGGATATAGGCCAATTTTGCTAGAAAGCACGTCCCGCTGTAGACGCTTTCCAGTTCTCTCTCCTAGGGTTAGGGTTTTTTATTAGGGTTTAGGGTTTTATGGAAGTGTTCAAGGTTTTGAACGAAAATTTTTAGGTAGTTTTAAGCGGTCGAGGATGTGATAACGCGCCTCAACACACATACATTTCATATAGTTTTGAGCGGTTGAGGATGTGATAACGCGCCTCAGCACACATACATTTCATATGTTATGGCGGGATAGGACTATGACTTTAGAAACCCGTCTTGGGGAAATCCGGTTTGCAGGGTAATAATGTTTGATATGATCAAGGGTCGAAGTCAATATGAAGGTCCCAATCGACAGCCGTGATGCAATCACGGGTTTGAGTATAATAGAGGGGGGAGGAGATCGATTTTAAGGACATACAATTTATTTAGTTGTCAAAAACAAGGCAAACCTAAAAAAATTCGTATTCAAAACAATATGTCAATAACAATTATTATTTATCAATGAAACATAGATAGTAATAATGACAAGTGGGTTATTTGAATGAATAACCTTGATTTTTTTTATTTATGACTTGCCTATATTTACATTAAAAAGATTACAATAAAAAATACAATCAATGGTGTCGTTGTGGAGAATGTGTGCCACAAGACGGTGGAGGATTTCTACGAATAACCGGCCGTACCACCAGAGGTGCATTCGGAGTATCATCCGGAGGTGTATCCGAAGGTGCGGGCCTATAACTTCTTTCTCGTCGTCATCATCACTTGAGTGTGTAGGTAGCAGGCCCTCTAGGCAATCATATATTTGGGATCGACACCGTCATCATCTTCCTCCGTGGTCAATTGTTGCATCATCCTCGCCTGACATCGTGTATTTGTCGCTCCTTGGTCCATCGGTTGGGACGATAAGCCACCCTCATAAAAAAGTGATGCGCATGATGTTTGGGTCACCAAATAAATGAAAATGAACAAAAAAATTGAAATTCTTAACAAACACAAACTGAACACAAATAAACTTAAAAATAAAAAAAAACAAACATAAAAATAGGTTTGTTCGATCAAATTCGATTCATTTACAGCCCTAAGTAAATTAATTGAAAATGATTATATATTAATTTACATGTTAAATATGAATTTATTCTAATATGATCACAAATGTTTTTTTTTTTAAAAAAATCTAGTCACTAAATTTTAGCTTTTACTGAATAGGTCAAAACATGTTTTGTAACACCCCAAACTCGTATTCGTCGCCAGAGTAGGGTTACAGAGTATTACCAACTAATCGAAACAATTTACAAACAATTCATGAATAATCATAGGCATTGTAACACCTCTAACCCGTATCCGTTACTGAAATAGGGTTACAAGGTATTACTGATCAATATACAACACCTAACATTCATTCTCATACATCATTCAATACAATCATATTGTCCCTTATAAAGGCCTACGAGGCCTTAAACCTACTTTAGAAATGGTCTGGGACTAAACCGATGACATACGAAAATTTCAGAAAACTTAGAAATTGTTTTCAAACATATAAGGGTCACACGCCTGTGTGAACAGGCTGTATGCCTCACACGGCTAGTAGACATGCCCGTGTCTTAGGCCGTGTGAAAACAGGGCATACATACTGACTTGCATCACACGGTTGAGGAGACGCCTGTGTGCCAGGCCATGTGAAAACCGAAGAGTATACTAACTTGGGTCACACGGCCAACCACACGCCAGTATGTCTAGCCCATGTGTCCTTCGAAATAGTCACACATGCCCGTGTGCTAGGCCGTGTGCCATTTAGGGGGTATACTGATTTATACCACACGGCCAATTACACACCCGTGTGTGATACTGTGTGGAGCATACTGACTTCAATTCAATTTCAACACCAAGGGACACACGACCGTTTAGCATGACCGTGTGCCACACACGGCTGAGACACACACCCGTGTCTCTGCCCGTGTGGACAAAAATAGGCCGTTTGTAAGGTCAAATTGCCACCCTTTTCTCATGCACACCTAACAACCAAATGGTACCATTTCATCATACAATAGGCAACCAAAATCATCATTCAAATGCATCGTTTATACAATATCCAATTCAACCAAATTCAATACCCAAGTCAATGCCAAATGCCTATTCAAAACTTATATAATCAAGCATACATTCACAAGCACATGACTTCTCAAATTATCAACTTCAATCACACCATATAGATCATTTACCAAACTCAAAATATAACCATTTGAACAACTATAATACCTTAGCCACATTTATACCAAAACATACCAAAGTAAGCCATCATTCATGGCTATATATACAAAGCAAACATATTCATTTACAAGCCAACTCTCATAGCTATATTCACAACCAAAGTACTACAACTAGTTTATACATGCCATAACTTAAAAGTACCAACCTAAGTGTTTGATAATGCGATGATGTTCCTGACGACTCCCGGATCCGAGCTAGCTTTGATACACTATAAAACATAGAAAAATAACACAAAGTAAGCTTCATAGCTTAGTAAGCTTGTAAGTGAGTAATTCAATACATTGAATAAATGTAATTTAATTAATTACAGATATCAAAGTCATAAACACAATACTACAAACCTTTCTCATGTCTCAAAACATGATCCACACCATTTCATCGAACTTTCTCTATTTAATATTCACATAGGTTCTACACGCACCTGTAACGTCTCGTACTAACCTCTTTCTCAACCACATCATTCGTTTGCCTGTTGAACCATTTGGAATAGAAGTCGGATATTCAAAGATCTCTATTGATAAGTACCTATACCATGGCCCGTAGCCAAATCAAGGTAACTTATCGCGGAGTACCTATACCATGGCCAGTACCCAAATCAAGGTAACTCCTCTCCAAAATACCTATACCATGATCCATAGCTAAATCAAGGTATCACTTGCACCCAAAGTGCAGATGTCATGGCCCGAAACCAACTCATAACCTAATGACATGTCATTAGCATCATAAACTATTCCTAAGGTTCAACCGAGAACTTACTCTTGTCGATTTCATCGTCGAACATGTCTATAAAGT
Source organism: Gossypium anomalum (assembly GCA_025698475.1). NCBI lineage: Eukaryota > Viridiplantae > Streptophyta > Magnoliopsida > Malvales > Malvaceae > Gossypium > Gossypium anomalum. The sequence continues at coordinate 71,407,224 of CM046965.1, read as the reverse complement.
CGTATTCACAATTCAACATTATCCTTAATCTCATAATCATAGTTTATGCAATATCAAATCATTTAACATACATTTATAATGAAATTACCACTTACGAACTTACCTCGGGTATGAAAACGGCGAAATGAGTCAATTACTCGATTATATTGCCTTTCCCCCGATTTAATTTCAGATTCCTCTTTTCTTGATCTATATGTATTCAAAATTAACTCATTTAATCATTCATTCATTCAATTTAATTCTTAAACACATATTTGAGCATTTTTACACATTAGCCTCTAAACTTTCACTTTTATCCAATTTAGTCCCTATTTCACCAAAATACAAATTCATGCAATTTAATCTAATTTCACTATAGCCGAATTTTACTAGTGTCCTTAGTAGCCCACATATTTCATTTACTTCACATTTCAACCCCTCAATTTACACATTTCACAATTTAATCCCTTTTTGACATTTTTATCAAAAATCACTTTATAAAACATGTAAAACTATCATCAAGCTTTCATATTTCAACATTAGACATCAAAGAACACATAGATTCAACAATGGCAACTCTCAAAATCTTTAACAAATTTAAAATTAAAGGTACGGGCTAGCTAGATTATAAAACAACAATCACAAAAACATAGAAATCATTAAAAATCGAGCAAAAAGGGGACTTATTATTAGAACATGAAAGAGCCGAACCTTCAAAGCTTGTTAATGGCTTTCTTATTTTATGAATCGGTGAAGAAGATGATAATTAAGAAAGAAATTTGGTTTGTTTTATTTAATCTTTACTTATTTTACATTTTACTATTTTAACCTTTATTAATACATCAAAACGTGCTTAATATATGTCCATACATGTCCATTATCATTATCCATGGTCTAATTTCATAATAAGGACCTTTAATTTAATATATCATAGCATTTAAACACCTTTAACAAATAGAATGCAACTTTTACATTTTACGCGATTAAGTCCTTTTTCTCAAATTGAGCTATTAAACGATAAAATTAGCTTACGAAATTTTCACACGTATCAAATAACATACTGTAAACACCAAAAATAATATTAAAATAATTTTATAACATCAGATTTGTAGTTTCAAAACCACTTTTTTGATTTAGCTAAAATCGGGCTGTTACAGGCATTTATTAAATCATCAACAACCAATATACCATCTATAGGTATCTCAATCAACTCAAATATATAAACCATTGAATTTGCTAAATGCACAACCTACATATATCATTCCTATTCAATTCACAACCCAAGTGACACAAAGAATAGCTTTACTTTATCTAGCAAATAAACAACCTAGATAAATCACCAAAATGGCCAAATCATTTAAGCAAACATTACTTTCAAGTATTGCATAAAACTTTAAACATGTATTTACAATTATTTACGCTTAATATTCATATTCCCTAAAACTTACTAAACAAAAGGGATGCTATCATTAAATTTGCAATCCTAGATACATGCCAAAAACACAAAAGAAAACGTCACCAACATTGAGTACAGGATTCTTGAGGGATGCCGATTCTGATTCTACTATTTATCTAACCTGCAACATGTAAATCAATTTACCATTAATAGGTTCCATTTATTAGCTAAACACAAGAACAATCAATATTGATATGAAATTATAACTTAACCAAATAAAATTTCAGTTCTTTCGATAATTCAAGTAACCTTATCGCAAGATCTATTAGCATTGTGGCACCTAGTGCCTAGCGGTAAACCGCAAAGGAGATTGCGCCCAACGCTAGTCGGATTAACCGACAGTATTGAATGTGAGCCCAACTCTAGTTGGATAAACCAACAATATTTGTACCCAGTGCTAGTCGGATATACCGACGATAATAATTGTGAGCCCAGCTCTAATTGGATGAACCAACAGTGTTTGCGCCCAGTGCTAGTCGAATAAACAGACGATTGTGCGCCCAGCACTAGTTAGACAAGTTGACAAAGATTGCGCCCAGCGCTAGTCGAATATATTGACAAAACCCATAGTGAGCCCAGCTCTAGTTGAATATATCGACAATTGTACAATTATTTACTTCCACAAATTCCTCATTCATTTTCCTTAACATTAATTCGATAATATACATGCATTTTATATTAAGAGCTAATTTAGCATTAATTAATTTAAATAATAATTAGAAGATTAAGTTCGAGTCCACGAACATACCCGTGCAATGACAACTGGTATTCAACGACGTCTATTCAACCACTTTTCCTTTCCCGCGTTTAACAGCAGAACCACTCGTTTCTTGCTCTAGATATAAAGATATAACTTAATTAATTTAATTGGTTATCTTAAAACATTAGAAAGAAAATAATATAATTCACATTTAATAGCATTTTGAAAAACTAACCCAAGCTATGGCATTTATACAATTTAATCTAAATTCCTTAACCTTATCAATATATAGAATTTGAGCTAAAAGAGCTTGTGCTAAAAAACCTACTAATTTTATGTTGTCCTTAAATAACCAAATATTTACTAACACCCATAAATTTCATAATTACCACAATTAAATCTTTAGCTACAAAATCAACCAAATTACGTGGCCATCCAATCTAAAGAACATCATTCAACTTATAAACTCTTCTACTAACAACAAAAGCATTCAAGCATCATTCACGGTACATCCAAAACTCTTTAGAATGCCACAAAATATAACTAGTCCATTCAATGTCTATAATAATTTCCTCATCTCCCCGAATATATTTATAAACATATCTATATAATTCCCAAACGATCCTTATACTCTTGAAATTATCACTTAATTCCATGCCATTTGGAATTTAACGGTAGCTACATCCCTAACAGTCAATTCCATTTAAACTCATCATACAACTACACCAAAATGACAATTGAAGTTAACATCCTTTCTTCATTTAAATTTTTTTCCAGCACACAAACATACAAATAAAACAACCCTTGCATGCCAAAAATTCTCCCAACAACATCAAGCTCAATCTAAATATTCAATACATCACTAACTTACAAATTATGAAATTTTCCTTAACAATTTTTCCATAAAGAATCTATGCATAAAAGTTCACCATTAAATCCAAAGAAAACTTAAACTTCATCTATGGCATTATCCACTACCTTCAAAATTTTCACATTTTAGCATATGGAATAGCTAAATTAATCTATTCCCAACTCAAAAATGTAATCAAAATGAAAATCCCATTGAGAAATACTTACATGCATTCAAGGTTAGTAACAAAAATAGCAAAACTTTTTCCGAAGCCTTCAATGGTTTTCGACAGCAACAAAGAAAGAAGAAAACATCCTTTTCCCCCACTAACATTCTTTTCTTTATTTTATTTAATATCCCTTTATTAACATTTTCCTTTGTTTTATTAATAAAATAATAAATATAATATAACTATCATCTTATAAATGATGATACTCATACTTTTCCACTTTCAATAATTTATCAAATTGGTCTATTTATTTAATGAGTCCTTTACCCTATTTTCACCATGCAATTTAATATACATTAAATTTTTTTTATCAAATACTTGATTTGGTCCCCGTATTTTAATTGAATATTAACTAATTTAAATTATATGCCTATCATTCAATTCACTTCTAAGGTAACTCTAAAATATTTAATAATAAGATAAATAAATAAGTAAAAATTATAAGCCCGATTCACGAAAAGGGAGTCTCAGAAGTATGTTTTTCGACACCCTTGACTTTCAGGTCATTACATATTTTGAGGCTTTTATATATATTTTTTACACTTGGAATTTAATCACTTTATTTTTTAGATTTGAAAATAAGTTCAATTGTTAACATCGTTAAAATTCTTCTAATAATTCAAGTTCATTACAACGCCATTTCTTATTATATATCTAACATATATGTTTTTTTTAATTTAAAAATATCACACTATTGAATTTAACAGAATAATTTTAATTGTATTAAGAATTGAATCTAAATTTTGAAATCTGAAAAATAAAATGACTAAATTTTTAAATTTAAAAGTAAATAGATTAAATTACAAATATAAAAAAAAATATAGAGCTAAAGCATATTTTAACTTAATGAATAACTCAAATAACTTAGTTCTAATGATGTTTATGTATCAATGTAAAGGCTAAATTAGTGATATAAGCCATTTTTAATTTAAAATTAGGGTTTTCAGCAGGTTTTAATTTTAATTAGCGATATAGACTGATTTTGCTAGAAAGCGCGTCCCGTTGGACACGCTTTCCAGTTCTCTCTCCTAGGGTTAGGGTTTTTTATTACGGTTTAGGGTTTTATGAAAGTGTACAGGTTTTGAACGAAAATTTTTAGGTAGTTTTGAGCGGTCGAGGATGTGATAACGCGCCTTAGCACACATACATTTCATATGTTATGGCTGGATAGGACCATGACTTTAGAAACCCATTGTGGGGAAATCTGGTTTTCAGGGTAATAATGTTTGATACGATTAGGGGTTGAAGTCAATGTGAAGATCCCAATCGACGGCCGTGATGCAGCCACGGGTTTGAGTATAATAGGGGGAGGAGATCGATTTTAGGACATACAATTTATTTAGTTGTCAAAAACAAGGCAAATCTAAAAAATTTCGTATTCAAAACAATATGTCAATAATAATTATTATTTATCAATGAAACATAGTTAGTAATAATGACAAGTGGTTTGTTTGAATGAATAGCCTCGATTTTTTTATTTATGACTTGCCTATATTCACATTAAAAAAATTACAATAAAAAATACTAGCAATGGTGTTGTCGGGGAGAATGTGTGCCACAAAACGGTGGAGGATTTCTACGAACAATCGGCCGTACCACCAAAGGTGCGTCTGGAATATCATCTGGAGGTGTATCCGAAGGTGCGGGCTTGTAGACTTCCTCCTCATCGTCATCATCACTTGAGTATGTAGGTAGCAGGCCCCCTAGGCAATCGTATCTTCGGAATCGGCAATATCATCTTCCTCCGTGGTTAATTGCTGCATTGTCCTTGCCTGTCATCATGTATTTGTCGCTCCTTGGTCCATCGATTGGGACGATAAGCCACCCCCGTAAAAAGTGATGCGCATGGTGTTTAGATCACCAAAGGCATGAAATCATAAGATGCCCCAAATCTTGGGCATGTCGAAAAGGTACCGGGCATCGACATCGACTGTTGTATGGGCGTATGCATCGGATGCTGCAGGTATGTTAGTGACTGTCCTGAAATAGGGTTTCGTATTGGTGTAGAGGTGTAGTATGTAAGATCAGACGTTGGTGGAGCCCAATATGTACCTACAAGAATAGAAGAATCGCCCACGTGCGACGATGCTCCGTAGTGTGATGGTGCTTGTGAATAAAACACATGAGATGGTAATTGAAAAGGATTACATGGAAGGAAGTAACCCAGATATTGCGTGGCTATAGGTGACGTATCCTCTGCTGGAGCGGATGGCGAACTCATCGTGCGACTGCATCCCCTACTAGTTTGCTGTGGTGGTTGACGTGACCTCTTCGCCCAAATTTGTCGACTCCTCTCCTTCAATGATAGGAGATACGGCTTACTTGACGACTCTGAACCATGCTAGGTAATCATTAACTGTCGTCATGTCTGCAGAGAAAAATTGTTTACGAACAAGTATGGATTGCATCCTACGATTCCACGCCTCGATGTGCACCTTGTGTCACACGACCAGTCGATGTTATCCTTTCGACAATGTCTACCTTGTGTTGATCCTTAAGGGCTTGCGGTGGTGACAGAATTCGTTGCCTCCACCCGAATGCCTCAACACTTAACCTGATTCATGCATTTCCACCGATGCGTACACTATCACGACACCTTCGCGTCCCACATCCGCCGATTTCCCAAAACTTTCAGCAGGATGCAGGATATGACATCGATGTTGGCGTACGACATCCATTCAAACTGATAACCAAAATTTTAAATATCATTATTTATGAATTTTTTTTACGAATTTTGTAATTAATGTAGGTTAGAAAGAATAGGCAACTAACCTCGGCTTCCAACCGTTGATCTAACAACAACCTAATATCTTCTAAGACCTCGGGCAGTCCCACGTAGCTCAGCCCATGGTTCCACTTGTACAAGCGATATGCTAGTCGAAACCTATAATAATAAAAATTATTGTACAAACTTCGTATTTGTTAATAAATGGTTTTACCTCGTCACCAATAGGATCATATAATGGCCGGTCACCTTGGGACATAAAAATGATAGTCACCACCAAGCCCACAATTGCAGTAGGAGTAGACAACCACCAATCGACGTTGACCTTGGGTTTGTGGCCTTACATATATCTCGGTATAACGTGGACAATATGGCAGATCCCCAACTTAGTTTCCCGCAGTCGTTGAAGTCCACTAGATGTAGTAACCACCTTACTTGCACCAAATTTCAAGTTTCGTCGGGCATTAATATGCCCTTAATTAACCTCATGATGTATGCTCAAGCGTATTGTTCTATCACCTCCTCTATTTGGTCTTCAGGGTCTTTAGGGGGTTCGTCGAAATTATCCTCCAACCAGTTAATCAATATTCGACAACCGTCGAACTTGTTCGAGACCTTCCCCAACATTGATTGGCAGGGGGTCACTTTGTCCGAAATGATCCCAAATCCTGTGATAACTGGCCCATCCATTGGCACACCGAGTTGTAGCGCTACGTCTTCGAGTGTGATTGTACACTCACCGAATGGAAGGTGGAAAGTATGTTTCGAGCCTCCATCTTTCCACCAATGCATTAATTAGTTGCAAATCAAGTTTGTAGCCCCTAAACATTTGAGATGCGTGTAAAAATCTAGCCGCTACAAGTGGCCACGAATTTCAAGAATCGTACGCTTTCCAATATTATGGATGAAGCCCTTCAGAACATGATCATTCGTCTATTTACACAAAAAAATTATAATTATAATAAAAAATTAAATATAACATTATTGAAATTAACGAAATTTAAATTTCGATCATACCATTACTAATTGGGTGGTAGAAATATGCTTATCGTCAAAGCAGATGAAGGAAAGGGCGGCCATTCGTGAAAATTCGATTTAAAATAAAAAAAATATTTTAAATAAAATATTAAAAACGAGAGAGTTGAGAGAATTTAAGAAAATTGAGAGAAGGATGTGAATAAAAATATGAATTTTGAGGAGTATTTATAGGGTTGAAAAAGCTACTGTTATCTTTTTAACTGTTAAAAAATTACTGTTAATTGGAAAGCGCGTCTATTTCCCTAATTAAAATTAAAACCAACCCAAAACCCTTATTTTAAAACAAAACTGGCCTATTTCCTTAAAAAAGCCCAATATAAATCCCCATCCGATCTTCTTTCAAGTTTCAACTACATTTTATAAAATAAAAAATTATTGAAAAAATATAAAAAAAAATTACGTGCAAGTCAAAGAAAATAATTGTAAAATATTATTAATTTAAATCATACATTTCTTTTTTGTTTCAATTTTTATAGATTAACATTTACATTAATTATTAAAATTCATCATTACTAATAAACGGTTAGTTCAGAAATAAGTGTAACATTTTAAATTTGGTAGGTACTAATTGATTCATTTAAAAAAGATTGAAAAGTGGCATAACTCAAATTAAAAAATAATTGAAAATATTCCTTAATTTAATTACTCCTCCTACAGATTAACCCAATTAATCCTTCAATCTCTACCGTAATTTGTGACACTAGAAATTCAAAAATAAGAACATAAATTGAAAACATAAAATGGAAGTAATTAAAGTTTTTTTTTTTTTTTTGGTCAATCCACCCAGTGCAATACACATTACAACACCACACTAAATTCACCAAAAGTGACAAAATAAATGAATATGAAGGCCATGATACTTTGGCAACTTTATCAGCTTCAAGGTTAACCACTCTTGAGATAAAGTAAATATTATAACCCAGCACTATCAAAATGATTTGAGCTATTACTTTAGATTATATATTAAATTAATATATGAGTAAATAGAATACAAAAATAACTAAAATATAATAATAAATTTAAATTTTATAAATTAATTACTTTTTATAAAATACCAATTGATTTTTTATACTCCTTAAAATAACTCCTAAGGACTCCCTTAAAAACTGGTTTTATATAATATATTGATTTACTATTATTACTTCATTACTCAGTTGTATAATCTTGTAGTGCAACATTTATTTTACTTCAAAATTAATATGCAATTCTAATATTGCTTAGTAATTTTCTTTAAACAACAAATTTTCAAAATGTGTTTGATTTAAAGGTAGATATATGTTTGAATATTGCCCAGAGAATAAGTTAGATTGAAATTTTTTCTTTTAATAAAATTTAATAAAGAAAACACAATTTACGAACTAAATAATACGGTGTTTTAGTGCGTTTAAAGTCTAAGTCCAAGTGTTTATGCCCTATTGAGTTTGTAACACTCCTGACTTAATCTTGAAATTTTGATTAGGTTGAAAGTATTACATTGATTAATTTAAACCAATTTTACTTAACAATTCAATTGTAATATTATTGAGGTGTAATTTTGAGAAAACGGTTAAATTTTTAAAAAGTTTTTATAAAAACATTAAGTATTTATAAAGCGACGAAAAACATTTAAAGTAATGATTTTCTAAACCGAAAGAGCATGCAAATATCAAAGTTTAACTAATTATCATGCTTAAAATAAATAAGCTAAACCATTTCAAACCTACATTATAAACGCAAGAAAATACTTAATAATTACAATCCCAAAATAAATTGCCTAGAGACAACTTTAAAATAACAATAACAAAAAACGAGCTCCTAATCTGAGGTTCCTTCGAAGCTATTTCAAGTCCTAATTTTCTGCGCTACCTGAGAGGTAAAGAAAAGGGGGAATGAGCTTACAACGATTTAGTGTGAGACTAGTCTTAAACCATTATATATAATAACCAAACAATACATCATTTAATTTATAACATAATAACAATTTAAGCATAATATAAGAAACATATAATAAATAAATGCATATACAAAAAAAATATATATATGTATATATATGATGCAATGCAAATGAAAATTTCCCACCCATCCATCCTAGTCGCCCTTGGGCATCACTCGACACGCCAAAAACACATATCAAAAATTGATATTCTCGGGTTTGTTTTCCAGTGACGATGACAATTCACTTGTCATTTATAACGATGACTTTTACTACAATAACTTATCATCTCAGTTGCTCGATTTTGATGGCTTTTTACTACAATAACTATCATTCCAGTTGACCCGATTTAGTGGGTTTTTAACCTACCATCTCGACTTATCCATTTTGGATGACGTTACCTCCTACTTCGTGCAATATTTGACTTTCGATGTGAACTTAAATTGCCACTGTATCCTACGGAATTCCTTCATCCTCCATTCCAATTTCATGTATTATGCACATATACTCATCATATCATACTCATTATCAATATTTGATACTATGCTTATTTAGCACATTTATTGTCACATATTATCAACATTTGGCATGTTATCATGCATTCATTCATGCCAATATTCACACATACACAATAATTTGTGCGAGTAAAAAAAACAGTGTCACATGTATAGGATTTCTATGTCAATTAATAGGCCTAATTATCTAGCACATATACAGGTTTGCATATAGGCTTGCATGCACCTAGGGTTTGTACAACATGTATGCTTGTGTGTTCCTAGGGTTCACATAACATATAGGCTCGGATGTACCTAGTGTAACGAATAAAACGAAGAGTACAAAAAATAAAGATAAAGCTAAACCTCGAAATCCAAAATAAGAACCCTTAAAATGCAAACACAAAATTCTCTAAAAGGTTGTAAAAGTTAATACTTAAATATGTAATGGGTTATTTTTCTTAGGTGAAAAAAAGGCCTATTTATAGATTAAATTCGTAGGTCAAATAATATCAAAATAACTTATGCTAATCAAAGTTTAAATAAAAAAACTAAGAATAAAATTTAACTAAAAAACAAAAAAATACGAGGTATAACTCTACGGTAACATTTTCAATCTTAATTGATAAAAAATTGGTTGTAACCAATGTTTTTAGAGATAATTGGGGGTTAAGCCGTGGAGAACAAGTAAAAAAAAAAGATGAGGACCACATACAATGATGGATATGTTTGATTGAGATCCTCAATCATAATTAAAACAAAACTAAAATTTGACAACAATTGCCACCTTTTCTTTAGACTGCAATCGGTTGGGCGCTGACTTAGAAGTACCTGCTAAGTCTTTGACAATGAAACATGGAATTTGGGAACAATTTGTAAGGATGCAAGTCTTTTAACGTAGGGCTTGGTTCGATTTGGTAGATTTTTTGAAACCTGATTATTGCGCTGGTTGAGGCCACACAACTAGCTTTACGATGCTTCCTACGTCTTTTTCGGTTTTTCGAGGTTTTTTCTTGCCCAACTTAAACGCTTAGTCAATTAATTTTGTCGCTTTGTTTTTTTTTTTCCCTTTCAAATGAAAAAAAAAAAAAAAAAAGAAACAAAAAGAACTTCAATGACGAATAGGTAATCGGCAATCAGGAGAATTGTAAAATTACGTTTGTTTGTTATTTAATTTTTCTTTTTACCAAGTTATTATTTCTATAAAATAGCAGTAAAAATAGGAAAATAAAGTAATTATAGCTTTTTTTTATGAAACTTAATTGAATTCAATTAATCAAATTAGCATTAGCATGATTCATGGTAAAAATAATTAATGAGTTTATATATTATTTTTAAAATGATAAGAGAAATGATTACACATCACCTCAAATATTTAGTTTTTACATAAATTTCATGGACCTAATATATCAAATAAATTTCCAGATTTATTAAGGAATGACAGTGATTCAAATAAATTTCACGGACAACGGGGGTTAGAATTTGGACTTCTTTCGCCTTTGGTTATCTGAAGACATTATTCAGAAGATTGTTGGAATTCCACCACCCCATTCTAATTCAGGTTCGGACAGAATTATTTGGGAGGGAACTACATCTGGTGCTTTTACTGTTAAAAGCGCATATAATAAACTTAGAGAAGATTCTTGACATAGAAAGGAGCATGTTTGGAAACTGCCCTGGAAGTATATTGGACCACAAAGAGTTAAAGTGTTCATTTGGCTTGTTCTTAAACATCGTTTACTCACTAATGTTGAAAGAACATGAAGAGGTTTGGGCTCTAACACTGCTTGTGGTACATGTGGTCATAATTACGAGGATATCCTTCATGTGCTTGGGGACTGCAGAACGGCAAGGGAAATTTGGTCGCAGATAATCCCTACAGGTAAACAATCTATCTTTTTTGCAGGATCTCTTCATGATTGGATGGAGATTAATTTACGGAACCAGCATGCCTTGATGCCAGATAGTGGAGTCAATTGGTCTTGTCTGTTCGGGATTATCATCTGGTGCCTGTGGAAAAATCGGAACCTTTGTATTTTTCAATGTCTTTCTTGGAGTACTGATGAGGTGATCAAAGCCTCCTTATGTTGGGCAAAACAGTACGTTTCAATATCTAGATCGGAAGGCACCAAACCCTCACGGACTAATTTTGTTCCTCACTTTCTGGATGATTGGGTCCTTTTGAACATGGATGGATCGATTAATTATGAGAATATGTTTGCTGTAGCTGGAGGGCTTCTGCGGGATCAAAAAGGAGCTTGGATCGTCGGTTATACGAGGTATTTAGGAATTTGTGAAGTTATTCTTTCAGAATTATGGGGCATTCTAGATGGGTTGCAAATTGCCCTTGATCGTGGTTTTTGGAAAGTTACCATCCAAACAGACAATCTTGAAGCGGTAAACCTCATTCAGGAAGGAGTTTGTAAAGGTTCTAATTCTGCTTTAATTATGAGAATTATTTTGCTGTTAAAACAACTGAATCATTGGAATCTTCAACATATTCCAAGAGAAGAAAATGGACTTATTAATAAGATTGTCAAGCTCAGGAGAGATAGGGTACCAGGATTGCGATTATTGGACCAGGATAATGTATTGAGTTTTTTTAATGTTTGATTTTGAGTTGTAATTTCTCTTTTGTTACCAAAAAAAAAAAAATGAAAAGATTAACATTTGTATTCTTTTTAAATTAATTACCTAATAATATTTGAATATGTAAAAAACCATTTCAAAAATTTATAAATATATTAGAAATTTTATCATACGTATCTGTATTTGAAAACGACAAATTTAGAATATAAATGTGTGTAAAAATAATAAATAATAAAAAATGAAACGTATGCTTTGAAACTACTTAATAATAACACTTGAAATATGCATTATATTAAAATTTGAAAATTAAATCAAATTGCAAGTAAAATAAAATTTGAACATATAAATACATCGTATTAAGAAGGCTAAATGAATATCCTTATTTGTCATAGTGTTATCATCAATTCTTAGTTGGTGTCGATATATACAATTGATTGAAGAAATAAAGTCTGCATAATAAAATTAAAATGTATGAAAATGACCAAATAAAGTTTTAGCTAAGTGATAAGCTAAATGTTTTACTAATGTTATTAGTTTGGGTTCAAACCCCACAATACGCATGTTTTTAATAGTTTTTTAAATAAAAATTAAATACTATAAAATAATATAACTTATTTTAATTACGAAATGACATTTTTATAATTTTCATAACTGAGTTGGTGCCCAATTGGCTCGTGACACTAACTCAGCCAATGATTTTACTAATAGTATAAATAAACAAATATATAAATATTGTATACAACAAAATTTTTGTGAGAGAAAACATTTTATAGAGTAATAACAAAAATACTATTTTATATTTAAAATAGCATAGATACACACTCTTTTCTTTTATTTTTATTTTTATCTATATATCTATAGTAATATTTAAGCGACTCCCTTCATTGAGTTAGTGTCATAAGTTAATCAGGCACTAACTTAGTAAGAGATATAACAAAAATATTATTTTATATTTAAAATATTTTATATTATCAGAGGATAATTTAGTTTTTTTTTAAATTTTTTAAAAATACAAAAAATATGCATATTATGATATTTGAGTTCACACTAATTACATGGTTAAAACCTTAAATTTACAATTCAACATGTTGTTATAAATAGATAATTTTTGTAAACCTAACATAGAATTCATATAACAAATTTCTATCAAACGAAAAAAAAAGTAAGAATCAAATCAACAAAATTAAAAAAAAAAGTATAGCAAGTGCATTCATTATTACTTTTATGTATATTTTTATTTTATATTCTTTCACGTGATTAATTATGAAGTTCATAAAACTAACAACTTCAGTTAATTTGTATGGATTATCTACCATTCACAAAATAGTATGAGTTATCAAATTAATTAATTTATTTATCATAAGTTATTAAATTAAAGTAATCAATTTATAAGTTTATGATATTTGTAGAATATTTAATTGAATTGATATATTTAATTCTACCATTTGAAGATTATTTTCATTTAATATAATATGTGTAATGAGCCAATTTTGGCATGGCCAAATCATAAAATAAAAGCCAAATAAATAAACCAAATTCCAAATATTTTTACAAAACCAAACCAGCCGAAACCTATCCTACCCAATTTACAAGGCCTAAACTAAACCCTAGCCCACTAGCTATCAAAATTTTCAGCAAGCAAACAAACCCTATCCCCCTCTTCAGTCGCCGCTCACCCCACGCATGCTGAGCCACCACGCGAGCCGCCTCGCCTCCTCACGAGCCAACCACCATTCACCCATGCCTCTGACACCTACAAAACGAAGGTTCACACGTGAGACAGAGGCAAATAGTGGAGAAAACGACAAAAAATAGGATTTAATCGTTTTGTAAACGGCTTTAAAAGCCACAATTTCATCTTTGTAGTTTTTTGACGAAGATAAAAAAAATCAAAGAGCAAAAACAGAAAAAAAAGGTTGATTTCGATTTACTTTTCTTGTTTCTTTCGATTTACTTTTTATTTTTTTTATTTCTTTATCAAAACGATTTTAAATAGAAACATAAACAAAAAAGGAGAAGAAGAGACTCACCGGATTTCCCTACGGTTGCGGCGCCGGAGGGTCCTCTTCCGTTGTGAAAATCGAACCTTAAAGGGGTTGAGAACCATCTTTATTCAACTCTTTTTTCGGGTTTTGAGAGCTGGGTTCTCTAGGGCGTTTCAAGACGAGGCTAAAGGCCCATTTTGGCGCATCGCCGGCCACCGGATACGGTGGTGGTGCGGCGGTCAGACGACGATGGGTATATAACCCTAGCAGAGAAGAGATGAAAATGGGAGGGTGTTCTCTAAATTTTTTTTTTAAAAAGAGGAAGCAAATGAAAAAAAATAAAAAATTTGGGCTTAAATAACCCCCAAAAACGACGTAGTTTCAGACCCTCCCTTACGCCTTAAAACGGCGTCGTTTGGGGGGGAGGGAACCCGTTCAACCTGACCCGATTGGGGAGGGTCCGCGCGTTTTAAAGCCGAATGGGCTATTTGCGCATTAGGTCCCCCCGCCTTTGTAGCGCGTCTCAATGGGGTCCCTTTTTTATTTTTGATTTCGGCCACATAATTTTGCCTTTGTTCCATTTTGGTCCTTCGACCGTTTGAAGAGAAACCCTTGAAACGCTGCGCATAAAAGGACTGAGAATATTTCCCAGTCAGTCCCTCGTCGTTTTAGCGCATTGCATCTCAGCCCTTGACCGCCTTTTTCTCATTATTTATAATTTTTACCCTTAAATTTCTATTTAATTTCAGTCTAGTCATAATCTATTTAATCTATTTATTTGTTTATTATTTCAGTTTTTTTAGGAATTGTTTTATTATTATTTATTTTAAGTTTTTTTATTTTATATTGTTTATTTTTAAATCGTTTTATTATTAGGCATTTTAAGTTTTGTTTTTACATATTTTAAGCTATTATTCATTTTTAAATTTCATATACATTATTTGTTTTAAAATATTATATATATTACTTATTTTGAAAATTTTTAGATACCTTTTTATTTTAAACTATTTTATATACATATTATCTATTTTAAATTTTTTTATATGATTACTTAGATATACTGTTTTATATTTAGTTGTTTTAAATTCCATTTTTTTTTTTAAACTTTCTATATATTATTTATTTTGAAATGTTTTTACATACTCTTTATTTTAAATTATTTTATACATTATTTATTCTAAATTTTCACATATAGCATTTAATTTAAACTATTTTGCATGTTATTCATTTTAAATTTCTTTTGTATTTATTTATTTTAAGCTACTTTAGTATTATTTATTTTAAGTTTTTATACATTATTTATTTGAAACTTTTTTATATTATTTACTTTAAGTCACTTTATTCATTATTTATTTTAAACTTTGTTTCTATTTACTTTAATTTATTTTTACAAATATGATGTTGTTTCATTGTTATGATTATTAATGTTGAAATTAAAAATGATGTACGTCGTGTGATTATTGCCATTATGTGTTATAATTTGTTTATTCCGTGTTTTCTTATTATTATCATTCATTATTGTGACATTCTATTTATAAATAGTTATCCCATGCTCCATATTATCGCTCCATCTCATTTCATCACTTCAAAGGTTGCGTTTAAAATTTGTTACATATCCTTACTAAAAACCGTTTCATTTTATCCCCAACGAATAATACACATTGCTAAGTGTTGCACTCGTTATTATTCAAGACAAAAATTTTCGAAACAAGGCAATGTTTCGCGTTTTGGAACATCGAGGAATCGTGCCCTAACTTACGGGGTTGCGGTTTTCTCGTTGATCCTAAATAGCCAAATATCCTTTCGAGTTTTAAAATACATGGAATTTCAATAAAAAATCAAAGGCAAACTTATTCTCGATGGTTCAAATGTCACATCCTAACTTACGGGGTGTGGCATAACGTTATCACGAGACGAGTGGACCTTTGATGTTCCTTCGACTTAATCCTAGTATTTTTCTAAACAAACGTTAATAAAGAAGGATCGTATTTTAAATCCGTTCCCAATTTTTAACATTCGAAATTAGGACATTAACTAATCAATTTGGTACCAATTTTGGGCGTGGCGAGGGTGCTAATCCTTCCTCGCACGTAACCGACTCTCGAACCCGTTCTCTCGAGTTTCGTAGACTAAAAACACCGTTTTAGTAAACTAAAACGTTTTATTAAAACAAAGGTGACCCGATTACACCTAATAAAGATTGGTGGTGACTCCCATTTTTGCTTTTCCGTTTTAATTTTCATTCTCAAACAAAGTCGATTCCCGTTTTCAAAAAAATGGTTTCGACAGCTTGGCGACTCAACTGGGGAAATTTGAGAGTCAAGCCATAAGTTGATTAGTTTTTATCTTTTGTCGAAAATTGAAAATCTGTTTTAAATTTACAATTACTTCATTGCATGTTATCTGTTACTTTCGTGGTTTTCTTCATAATATGTTTGCTTTAAGTGGTTTAATTCTTGTAATGTATTTTTGCATATCGCATCGCATAAATTGGCCGATCTTACCCTTTAAGTGGAAGTGAGAAACTATTCCTTCGTGAGGTCTTCATCTCCGTATAAGATAGTGGATCGCTTCCGGGATACATCCGTACCTACGTCTTCGTGAGATTTTCATCTCCGTATAGCCGTAGGGAAATATATTCCCCTGAACTGAACTCGGTCCGTATGAGCCTCTAATGGGTGAGGATCGAGGAATCTACTGGTTCAGGTACCCTTACTCTAGAACCGAACCACATATAGAGAGACTTAGGAGCCTACCCTAGGTAGAGCCACGCCAAACCCTAGTGGTCACCCAAATTGGTGTTCTATTTTGTTGTTTATTTCTTCTGTACTGACGTATTTTGTTTTGTTTTGTCTATGATTGCATTGCATTACATCATCATAAAAAGAAAGTGTTGATTCATATTCAATTGCTAAATAAAAGAGCTTGTCATGGGAAAATGGATTTCTTGATAAAGTGGATTATAATACGGTTGTCTAAATATGGTCTAAGTAAACACAACGAAAGAAAGCTGATAGTCTGTGGAGTAATACAAAACTTTGTTTCATTGCCCAAGGATTCAAGCCGACAAAGATTATTCGAGAGCCGTCACGTTTTGACTTTCTTAAAGGAGCTGACGAGTATCGCGGGGATAAGCGAGTTATGAGTCGCGGCCTAGATCAAGTACAAAAGAGTTAATAGGGATATCTTTTGGAAAATTCGCAAGACCCAGCCATGGCACCCGGATATGAAGAGAAAAATAGGTGTCTTCGCCTAGAATATGAGGGCAAGGCCGCATATGTAATCCGTTTTATGTAAAGGAATTTGTTTTCTAAGAAAAGTTGTTCTAATGAAATTGAATTCAGAATCAACGCCTCTCTTTCTTTTTGCATTCATTTATACATCTGCATTACATTGCATCATATGCATTAAAATTCACTAAGGGATCCTGATTAATCAAAATTATGACAGTTACCCTAGAAACCAACGAGAGTTTACCAATCAAATATCGCTACAATACCCGCCACAAAACCAAGGTAATGGATCAGAGATTGGAAAGATTGGAACAAATGCAAAGGGATATGCAAGAGCAACTACAACCGCAGATGCAAGAGCAGTTAGCTAAATCCAACAAGATATGAGGGAACAAATGCAAGAATCCCAAAATAATAAGATAGGCTAGTTGGCGTAGTTACTGGCTAAAGAACACGAAAAAGGGAAGAGCACTGCAGGGAACAATAATGAAGATCCTGCCTATCCTCCAGGCTTTGCCCCGACCAACGCCCAACCACAACTAGACGCGCATCCACATGGGGCACCCATTACTATCAGACCCCAACAATATCAGTCCGGTACCTTGGCACCCTTGAACTACCCGACAGGCTCAGGTTCCAATCTGGGGGATAATCTGACCAATTCTGTAGTTCCTGAGCTAGACGAAATGGCAGAAATAGAAAAAGTAAGGGTGGAATTGCTAAAGCAACTCGAAGATCAGTACAGGTGATTGGAAGAAAAACTCAAAGCAATGGAGAATGCTGATTACCATTGTGGGGTTGACGCCAAGGATCTGAGTTTGGTCCCAGATCTAGTACTTCCGCCGAAATTCAAGACTCCAGAATTTGAAAAGTATAATGGGACTAGCTGTCCAGAAGCTCACATCACTATGTTCTGTCGAAGGATGATAGGATACGTCACTAATGATCAACTGTTAATCCACTGCTTCCAAGACAGTCTGATCGGGTCAGCTACCAAATGATACAACCAACTGAGCCGTGCCAAAATTCACTCATGGAAGGACTTGGCACAAGCTTTCATAAAGCAATATGGCCACGTGACAGACATGGCACCCGACAGGATCACACTGCAGAATATGGAAAAGAAGCAAAGTGAGAGCTTCAGGCAATATGCCCAAAGATGGAGAGAGATGGCAACACAAGTCCAACCACTTCTTTTGGAGAAAAAAACCACGATGCTTTTCATCAACACTCTGAAAGCCCCATTCATTAACCATATGTTGGGAAGTGCTACCATGAGCTTTTCAGATATGGTAATATCCGGCGAGATGATTGAAAATGCAATTAGGAGCGGGAAGATAGACGCGGCAGAAAGCGCCAAGAGGTCAAACCCAAAGAGAAATGAAAATGAAGTGAATAATATGAGCAAAGAGTATTCTAAATCGATCACTGTAGACCAGCCGAAGATAATAACCACTAACCATTAGGCCCCTCTGAGACAAGCAGAAAGGATCCAATTCACACTCATCCCGATGACAGACAAAGAGCTATATCAGAATCTGTTTGATGCGCATGTGGTGTCTCCGTTCTAATCTGAACCTGTGCAACCTCCGTTCTATTTTTTTATCAAAGATTATGTCACTTAGTACGTAACTTGTGGCACAAATTACATTTTTCCACAATATTATAACTTTCCAAATAAATATGTTTAGATGAAAAAGAAAATTATTATTATTTCAAATAGATAAAAATAATAATTATATGGATTAGTAAATTCAAGGTCTAGTGCCCATCTTTTGGCCTGTACATAAAACTTAAAAGGTACGTGCACTTACGTGATGGGCTAGGCATCCAACTCAATCACCCAAGTTATTAAAAAAATCTCTATTTAAATTCTTTATAATTTATATATGTTAGCAATGTGGGATTACTAACATTGTAAACGACTAACAATTATAAGTGAAACATTGTTATAGTAATTAAAATAAAATATAATAGATCGATTCTACTAAAAATTTGATTGTTATAACGAAATGTTGTTATAACCCGTGAAACTATACTAATTCTTGTATTTTGATTTTTATTGATTCTTTTGACCTATTATAATTATTTCAATTCACATATTTGAATAAAGACTAAGAAATAATTGAAGATAAATAGTGAAAAACGAGTGATACGATGGAAGTAACAAGGAAGAAGACTTATTATGATAGTTTGGGTGAATCCAAATACACAAATGAAAATGATATGTGAAATTGACTAAATTAATTAGTGAAATGATGTGAAGCTGAAAATCAATGGAGGAAACTTCCCAAACCCTTCCCTATGGAACTAACATATTGTAGTATGATTATGTGTGAACTTAATAAAATCAACTAATTCACCATTGAATTGGTCCATTTTGATAAATATTCAGTAAATTTCATATAGTTGAGATTAGACAGCTAGCCTTGCCTCATACGTTTAACATTCTTTTTGTCATTTGATTTTTCTAATGGGAAATTATTTGGTATATTATATATGGAATTTTTAGTTTTTATAAATAAGTTCTTATAAAATATTAAAAATAATTAAATATTTTTAAAAAGGAAATATATATCAATTTTTAGGGCTGCTTATGAAAAAAAAAAAAGTACAGCACTAATGTATCAAATACTCACTCTTTTTAAATTATTTCGTTTATTTATTTGAAAATTTATTAATATGTTAAGTCATAATTATTTTTAAGGTATGTATAATGTAATCAGCCCAATTTTCCCAGGCCCGTTACAGAAAACAAAAAAATTAATAAAACCAAAATAATAAAAATCCATAAGTCAATCATTACAAACCAAAGGCCCAAACCCTAGACCCAAATTGAAACCCAAAATAAAGCCCAAATCTATTGACCTAGACTAACCCAAATAGCCCAAAATACCCCAGGCCCAAAAACACCAAACCAATTTTCGGCAGAAACCCTAGGTCACCCCTTGAGCCACAGCCAACAGCTTTGTATGACTGCCCTTGCCCTCACCCCACACATGCCACCACGTGCATCTCCGTACGGCCTTAGAACCTGCGAGAAGAAGCAGCAAGAATAGTACCAATAACAAAAAATAGGCCAGCAAATGTATAGCAAAAAAGTCGGGATTTATATTTTTTCTTTTATTCTGTAAATTGGCTATAAAAAGCCAGAGAATCGGTGTAAAGTTTTTACGCATACTGAATACAAGCAAAAAAAAAATAATAGCAATCAAAAATCGGATCCAAGGTTTAAAAGGTTGTTTTTCATTCTTTTTCTGGATTTTTCACATTCGCGTTTCCTTTATTTCTTTCTTTTTTTTTTTTGTACAAATTGATTTTAAATAAAAACTGAAAGAGAAAGGGCTTACCTGGGTTCACTTCATGGATCAGCGTCAGAGGTGGAGGTGCTGAAGCACTGATGACCCTCCTATGCGGCTCCTCAAGGCTAGGTCGAAACCCTAGCAGAGAAATGGGGAATGTTTTTTTGTTTTTCTTTTTTGAAGCCAATAGACTAAATGAAGTTTAGTTAAAAAAAATTAAATTTATACCGCACATGAAACGGCACCGTTTTGTGCCTGGGGTCTGAATGTCTAAATGACGTCATTTTAAGGCCTTGGATCAATATGTTGACCCGACTCGGGGAGGATCCGCGTGTTTCCCTTTAACGAGAAATTTGTGTATTTGGTCCTTCCTCCTTTCTTGGTCTTTTAAATCGATTTATTTTTATTTTTCAATTTTGCCCCATGATTTTACCAGCGATTCATTTGGGTCAGCATCAGAACGACGCGTTCTAAGGGTTTGGGATAATTACCCAGTTAATCCCTATTTTTTTGCGCGCGCATTCAATCCGGATCCTCTTATTGATTTAATGTTTAGTTTTTAGATTTCAGATTTCGTTTTAATTTCAAATTTGTCCTTAACCTGTTTTGATTTATTTATTTATCACTTTTCTGTTTTATTATTATTATTTATTTTAAATCTTTCTATATATTATTTATTTCAATTATTTTCTTGTTAAATTTCTTTCATATATATTATTTATACTAAACTTATATATTATTGACTTTAAATATTTGTATATATATTAGTTAGTTTTAAGTTATTTTCATATATTATTTTTTATGTATTATTTATTTTAAAAATTGTTTTATGATTATTTATTTTAAGATCTTGTATTTTATTTTTATTAAATTGTTTCATATTTTTTATATATTATTCATTTCAAACTTCCTTTAAAATTAAATTTTTATATGTTAGTTTAAGTTGTCTTTAAATTAATTGTTTTTAATCATTTTATATATTATATTATTTTAAAATCGTTTTGAATATTAATTATTTTAAATTATTTTATCATTTATAGTATTTATTTCAAATTTGTTTTGTTATATATTATCTATTTTCATCTTGCTTACAATAGTTGTTTTCTTTAAACTTTTATTTTTATTTTTTCCGTTGTTTTAAACCTTTTTTTTTTACTCTTTTTATTATTTATTTTAATCTTTTTCATATCATTTTTTATTATTCTTTTAGATATATCATTTTGTGTCATTTCTATCGATTGAATATGTTTAGATTGTATGTTCGTATTATTATCATTTCCATTCATTTGTATAATGTTGAACTCACATATTATTTTCATACTCGATACTATGATAATGCCTCTTATTATTGCATCGTGATTCAAATTCTAGTGACTTGTTCAAAATTGATCATTTCGTTTTTATTTCGAACAAACCAAATAAATATATTTCAAGTCCGTTTTTATAATCGTTCCTATTTAAAAGCTTCTCAAAACAAGGTAATATTTTGTGTTTGGTAATTCGAAAAATCGTGCCCTAACGTGCTGGGTTTCGATTTTTCGTTTGACCGAATAACTAAATATCCTTTCGAGATTTCGTCCATGTTTTCTTAAATTAAAAAATAAGGCAATATTTCGTGTTTGAAAATTCGAGAAGTCGTGCCCTAACGTGTTGGATTTCAATTTTTCGTTTGACCAAACGGCCAGATATCCTTTTTGAAATTTCAATGCATGAGTTTTGAAAATCAAGAGACGATCTTGATTTCGAGGGTTTAAAAGGTCATGTCCTAACGTGCTGGATGTGGTACTTTATTTCCTCGGGACAAGAGAATCTTAACATTCAATTCAAGTTATTCGAATGTTATTTTAAAGAAATTGTATTTCAAAATCTTTTCAAATTTTCGACATTAGGACATTGATTAATCAATTAGGTACCAATTTTGAGCGCTGCGAGGGTGCTAATCCTTCCTCGCATGTAACCTACTCCCGAACTCATTTTCTTGAATTTCTTAGGCCAAAATCAACATTTTAATAAAATAAAATGTTTTATAGGTGATCCGATCACACCTAAACGAAAAATATTGGTGGCGACTCCATATTTCTTTTTAAAGTCGATCCCCTTTTTTCCAAAAAATAAAAAAATAGTTTCGACAGCTTGGCGACTCCACTGGGGACCAATAAGAGAGTCAGGCCGTAAAATTGATTATTTTCTATCCTTTTGTCGAAAATTGAAAAATCATGATTCTTTTGTTGCATTTGTTTGTGATCCTTATGATTGCTATGGTTTAAGTCTCGTAGAATACTCTTGCATTGCATTGCATGACCGTTGTGGTTACACCTTTTAAGTGGAAATGAGAAACTATGCCTTCGTGAGGTTTTCACCTCCGCATGGGCTAGTAGACTGCTTCCGGGATACATCCGTACCTATGTCTTCGTGAGATTTTCATGTCCACATGGCCATAGGGAAATGTATTCCCCTGAACTGAACTCGATCCATATGAGCCTTGTACAAGCCCGATTTTGCCCGGGCCTCAAAAGCCCAACCAATTAAACCCAAACCCATATCAAATAACCCCAAAGTAAACCCAAAACCCTTAAACCCAATAGCCCAAAACCCTTTTAACCCTAGCCCATAGCAAATAGAAAAAAAGAAGACTAAAAAAAACCTAGCCATCGCCCCTATGCCTGACTTTCGGCCAACTGCCTTCTGACCACCTGCTTCACCGCCCTTGTCATGTCGTCACTTGCACCACCACCTGCAAAACATCAGAGAAGAAATGACAGCAAACAAGTAGTAAAAAATTGTAATGAAATCAGGCTATAAAAGCCCCAAAAATTGTAAATTTTTGGGACTTTTTTTTGCTTGGAAATAAAAAAAAACAGAGGCTCAAACATAGAAAAGGTGAAAATACCACCAAAAGGTTTCGAATACCAACACAAAATCGCAGCAAGAAACACCGAAAACAGAGTCAAAGGTTTCGAGATATATTTATTTTCTTTTTATTTTTTCTTTCTTTTTCGAACCTATTTGTACATATCAATTTCTATTTTATTAAAAAAACAGTATATATATTTAGATATAAATATAGCAAAAATAAAAATAATTTTTTTTTACCTTTTGGCGATTTTCGGCCACCGTGTATGGTGGCCATATGATCGATGGTGCGAATGCGGTGCCACTTTGGCGAAACTGGACTCACCCGCAGGAAAGAAAGAGCATTTGATTTTTTTAAGAAACAAAGGGGCAAGTGATTTTTCTTCAAAAAAAACTAACTTATATAGGCCACCAAAAGGACGTCGTTTTGGGATTCGCCTTAAACGCCCAAAACGACGTCGTTTTGCCCTGACCCGATTCGACCCGACCCGTCCGGCCTAGGATCCGCGTGTTTTTAAGCGGAAGGGTTATTTTCCCTTTTGGCCCTTCCGCTTTTATGACTATGGAATCAAGTTTTTTCAAATTTTAATTTTGGCACTTTAAGTTATTTCGTTTTTAATTTAGGCCCCCTTTGGGCTGTGCGTTTTGGAGGGAAGGGATTATTGCCCTTTTAGTCCCTCCATGTTATTCGCGTGTTCAGATAGGTCCACCCCTTTCTTTTTTATTTTGAATTTGCCCCAAACTTTCGTTTTAAAGCCCAATTTAGTCCCTTTTTCATTATTTTGCTATTTTTTTCTCAAATTAATTATTTTCATTATTATTTTCTATTATTATATTTATTATTATTGTTTTTATTACTATTATTTCTATTATTCTTATTAACATATTATTATTATTTTTACTATACTATTATTATTCCCTTTTTTACATATTATTATTGTTATTAACATATATTATTATCATTAATGTATTGTTATTATTATTATTATTATTACTATTCTTCTTCTTGTTCTTCATGTATATATTAGTATTTATATTATCGTTATTATTATTATCGTTAATATTCTTATTATTACTATTTACATGTTATTATTTCTTTTTTCTTTTTATTACGGTCTTATTATTACTATTATTACTATTATTATTATTATTATTATTATTACCATTAGTATTATTTTTATTTTTATTATTTTTATTACTATTACTACTACTATTATTATATTATTATTATTACTATTATATTATTATTATATATATTTTACCTATTACTTTTTAAATACACTCATTTTATTTTTTATTCCTCGCTCACATTATATATTATTTGTTTAGTTATATATCTTTTTATATCATTTCAAACTTTAAATATTTATTACTTATATTATTACCATTAATATTATTATTACTATTACTATCATTTTCTTAAAATAGTTTTACGTAATATTTATTTATTTACTGCTTGTTCTTTTGTAATTTCAAATATTTTTTAACTTATTTATTATTTCCTTTTCTATTTTAACTTATTCGTTTTATTCATTTATTTTATTTTTGCTCTTATATCTTTCACATTCGCGTCTATGTTTGTTCTGTATGCTTGTCAATACCGAAATTTGTATTTGTTAATGCATTCTTTATTATCTCATTTTATTACAAACTTATGTTAACATCTACCCAACAAAAATAATTCTTTCATAAAAGCAATATTCCATATTTGGAAATTCGAGAAAATCGTGCCCTAACTTACTGAGTTTCGATTTTTCTCATTTAACCTAAATAACGACATATTCCTTTTAAATCGCAACACGAGTTTTGAGTAAAATCCTTATTCTCGGAGATACGAGGTGTTGTGCCCTAACTTACTGGATGTGACATCTTGTTACCTCGAGATAAGATTTTTTACAAATAAAGGCAATATTCGGTGTTTGAGAATTTGAGAAAACGTGCCCTAACTTACTGGGTTTTGATTTTTTTAGTTTACCCTAAATAACCGAATATCCTTTAAAAAAGGGGGTTAAAATACATGAATTTTAAATAAAAGGCAAGCTCATTCTTGAAGGCTCAAGATGTCGTGTTCTAACTGACTACATGTGACATTTTATTATTTCGAGATGAGAAGGTCTTTTACACCCGTTTCAATTTATTCAATCATTTTTTAGTTAACGTTAACACAAAGAGGGATCGCATTTTAAATTCTTTCAAGTTTTCAAATCTTTGACACTAAGACACTGATTAATCAACTAGGTACCAATTTTAGGCGTATCAAGGGTGCTAATCCTTTCTTGTGTGTAACCGACTCCCGAACCCATCTTTCTAATTTTCGTAGACCAAAATCGTTGTTTTGATAAATCAAACTGATTACTAAAAACAACCACTTTTCGAGGTGACTCGATCACACCTCAGTAAAAAGGATTGGTGGCGACTCCCTCTTTTTGTTTTCAAAATCCAAGTCAATCCCATTTTTCAAAAAATGGTTTCGACAAGCCTATGATGGGTGAGGATTGAGGAATCTATTGGTTCAAGTACCTTTTCCTTAGAACTGAACTGCATATAGTGAATCTTAAGAGTCCACCTTAGGTAAAACCATACCCAAAATCTAGTGGTCACCTGAATAGGTGTTTTATTTGTTATTTATTTCTTTGGCACTAACGTGTTTTGTTTTGTTTTGTTTTGTTTATGATTGCATGGCATTGCATCATCATAGAAAAGAGGTGTTGATTCACATTCGGCTGTTAAATGGAGAGTTTTTCATGGAAAATGAATTTTTTGATAAAATGGATTATAATATGGTAGCCCGAATATGGTCCAAGTAAACACAACGAGAGGAAGCTGATAACACGACCTTGTTCCTTTGGCCGCCGATTCAAGCCGAGAAAGATTATTCGAGAGTCGTCAACTCCCTTAAAGAAGCTAACGAGCATCGTGGGGATAAATGAGCAATGGACCATGGCCTAGATCAAGCAAAAAAGAGCTAGTGGAGGCATCTATGGGAAGTTTACGAGATTTGACCTTAGGATCGGTGTCTTTGCTTGGAATATGAGGGTAAGACTGCATATATAATCCATTTTATGTAAAGAAAATTGTTTTCTAGAAAAGTTCTTCTAATGGAATTGAATTCAGAATCAATGTCTCTCTTTTTGCATTCATTTCATGCATTTGCATTACATCATATGCATTAAAGTCCACCAAAAGATCCTAATTAATTAAAAATTATTTCAGCAATCTGGAAACCGACAAAAACCTATCAAGTACGCATCCTTACGGTATACGAAAAAGGAGCAAAGTAATGGACAAAAGACTAGAAAAGTTGGAACAAATGCAGAAGGAGATGCAAGAACAAATGCAAGTATAAATGTAGGAGCAATTGGCTAAAATTCAGCAATATATGAAAGACCAAATGATGGAATCACAAAGAAACATGATGGACCAGCTAACACAACTGCTGACTGGTGGACAGGAGAAAGGAAAAGGCCCTATGGTCAATGCTAAGAATGACAATGAAGAACCTCTTTACCCCTTAATTTCACCCCGACAAATGCTCAAACGCAACTCGAGATGCAAACGTGAAGGCCATCCATTACTGAAGATCCTCTTTACCTTTCTGGTTTCACTCCAACAAATGTTCAAACACAACCCGAGATGCACACGCAAAGGCCATTTGTTACAATAAAGCCCCAACAATTTCAGACTGGTGTTTCAATGCCAATTAATTATCAAGTCGGCTCAGGTTCTAACCTAGGAAATAGCCCAATTAATCCAATGGTTCCTGATTTGGATGAAGTTGCGAAAGAGGAAAGGACAAAGACAAAATTGCAAAAACAGTTAGAGGTCCGATGTAAATGGCTGGAGGAAAAGTTCAGGGCAATGGAAAGCACTGATAGTCATCATGGAATCGATGCTAAAGATCTAAGTCTGGTTCCAGACTTGGTACTTCCTTACAAGTTCAAAATGCCGGAATTTGAGAAGTACAATGGGACTAGTTGCCCTGAAGCTCATATTACCATGTTCTGCAGAAGAATGACTGGGTTGTTAACAACGATCAATTACTGATCCATTGCTTCCAAGACAGTTTGGTGGGGACAGCATCTAAATGGTACAATCAGCTGAGTAGTAGTAGAATTGGTTCATGGAAAGATCTAGCACAAGCATTCATGAAGCAGTACAGTTATATGATGAATATGATTCCTGATAGGATTACTCTGCAGAATATGGAGAAGAAACCGAATGAAAGTTTCAGACAATATGCACAGAGATGAAGGGAAGTAGCCATCCAGGTCCAGCTGTCGCTCTTGGAGAAGAAAACTACAATGCTCTTTATTAATACTCTAAAGGCTCCGTTCATCACTCACATACTGGGAAGTGCCACAAGAAGTTTTTCAGACGTGGTAATGACTGGAGAAATGATTGAGAATGCAATAAGAAGCGAAAGGATAGAGGTAGGAGAGAATACCAAAAGGTCAGCCTTGTAGAAAAAGGAAAACGAGGTGAACAATGCAAATATGGGGTATTCGAAATCGATTACTGTAAGCCAACCAAGAGCAGTCGTTACTAGTCAACAAGGTTCACCGAGACAAGGATCTAACACAAGGAAAAATACAAAGAAACTCTAGTTTACACCGACTCCAATGACATATAAGGAGCTATACCAAAGTCTATTTGATGTGCATGTTGTATCTCCTCGCTACCTGGAACCAATGCAGTCTCCATATTCCAAATGGTATGACACAAACACTCAATGCGAATATCATACAGGGATCAAGGGCCATTTAATAGAAAATTGCACGGCCATCAAAAAATTAGTGGAAAGATTTATTAAACTAGGTATTGTGAAACTTGATGATAGCCTTAGTGCAAAAAATCTGTTACCCAATCATACCGATAACGGGGTAAACGCGATAGATGAAAGTATAGGGAGAAGGATCAAGACAGATATTACAGAAGTAAAAACTCCTTTGAAATGGTTCTGGAAGGAGATCGCAAAAAGGGGTTAGTTATTTCAAATCTATAGGGGAGTTGTAAAGAGATAGGGAACTACTGTGAGTTCCATCATGAAGAGGGGCACGAAATTTAGGAATATGAGGGGTTCAGAGCTTTGGTACATGGCTTGATGGACAACAAAGAGATAGAATTCTGTGAAGAAGCTAAAGAGGAAGGGAGTATCTGTGCGACAAAATCAAAAACGAAGGTCCCAAAAGTTAATTATCATGTGGGCATTATTTCGCGTCCTAAAAATGAAGCGGGAGTTCAGATGACACCAAGGATTATAATCCAGAAACTAGCAGTCTTTTCTTATAAGGATAGAAAAAGGGTCCCCTAGAATTACGATTGTAATATGACAGTTCCAAGAAAGGAGAGTTCAACTAGTGTTTTAAAGGAGGATCAAGATGTAGGTTCTCACACGCGTAGTGGAAGACGCTATGATTTAATAAATACCCGAACAGAACCTGTAGAAGGAAAAACTTCGACAGTGGAACAAAAGAAGGGAAAAGCCGTTGAACTTGAGCCGCTTGTTACTGAACCAGTAAAAGAGGAGGAAGCTAAAGAATTTCTGAAGTTCTTGAAACACAGTGAGTATAGTGTTGTGGAACAGTTGCATAAACAACCAGCTCACATATCTATACTAGCTTTACTCCTAAGTTCAGAGGTACACCGAAATGCATTGATGAAAGTGCTAAACGAGATGTATGTAACCAATGACATTCTGTCAACAAATTGGATAGTCTGGTTAATAATATAAGTGCTAATAAATTCATCTTCTTCAATGACGATGAAATACCACCAGGAGGTATGGGATCCACTAAAGCCCTACACATAAGTACCAGATGTAAAGGGTACACATTGCTAGGAGTCTTGATTGACAATGGGTCAGCACTGAATGTATTACCCTTGTCTACACTAAATAGATTACCTGTGGATAACTCACATATGAAAGGATGTCAGAATATAGTGCGAGCATTTGATGGCACAGAAAGGAGGGTCATGGGGAGAATAGAAATACCTTTGTTGATTGGCCCGATTATATATGAGGTAGACTTCTTAGTGATGGATATTAAACCCTCCTACAACTGCTTGTTAGGGAGACCTTGGATACATTCGGCAAGGGCAGTGCCTTAGTCATTACATCAGAAGTTAAAGCTAGTATCAGAAGGTCGGTTGGTAACGATAAACGTCGAAGAAGATATTATTGCAGTTGTAAGCAATAATGCACCATATTTGGAGACAAATGATGAAGCAATTGAATATTATTTTTTATCTTTGGAGTTTGTAAATGCAATATTCATCACTGAGGGGAGTACAATTCTGGCACCAAAAATATCTAAAACTACAAGGATGGGTCTACAGTTGATGGTAGGAAGAGAAGCTTTGCCAAGAAAGGGATTGGGGAGACATCTCCAGAGAAGAGTTGAGGTTCTAGTGCTGAAAGAAAAACATGACCACTTTGGTTTGGGGTTCAAGCCAGATTTGAGACAAAGAAAGAAGGAATTGGAAAAAAGGCAGGAAAAAAGAAGTGCACATTTAAGTGGTGAAGAAATCAAGTGGGAACCCTTGATAATTCCTCACTTATCCAAAACTTTAGTATCGAGAGGGATAATTCATCCTGAGCGAAGGACACTAAAGAAAGAAAACATTGAAGAAATATTGGGGAACATACATATCAACGCCATATCTGAAGAGACAGCTGAAGGAAGGATCATGTCAGATATCCTTATGAACCTGGGGGCGTTTTAGACAATTGGGCTGCAGAGGACATTCCTATAGTTTTTAGAGCTTGCTCAAAGTAATGTTCAAAACAAACTTGTTGCTTTAAGCCTAGAGGCAATGAGGATTTCTTTGTGAAATAGGTTCATGTTCAAGCGTTATTATTTTAATGAAAGACATTTTTGCTAACATTTCGAACGAATATTCTTTCATTCTTTCCATACAAATAATTATTCTTTCCTCTGTGCGAGCAATTATTTCAGATTCTTTCAAGTCATTCTTTCATTTCATTCATAATCATACCGTACTAATAATTATTCTTAAATTCATTTGATTCTTTGTATATTCTTTGGTATCTACAATAGGTTCCTGGATATCAATGACATGAGCGATGCTGATACTGACTTAGAATCTCCTTTTGACAAGACTTGTGTTTGAAGGATCTCAAGACTTTGAAGATGACATAGACCATGTCTTATCCTTTGACTTGTTAAGGATGGTAGAATAAGATGAGAAACAAATTCTACCCCGAAAGGAGGCAGTGGAGATTGTGACCTTGGAAGAAGGAAAGGTAGTGAAAATTGGAACGTGTATAACCGAAGAAACGAAGCAAGACCTTGTTGAGTTATTTAAAGAATTCAAAGATGTCTTTGCATAGTCATACCAAGATATGCATAGGTTAAGCACTGATATTGTAGTACATCGCCTTCCCATAAAAGAAGATTGCAAGTCAGTTCAGCAGAAACTTCGAAGGATGAGACCCGACATTGTGTTAAAAATAAAAGAGAAAGTCAAGAAGTAATTTGATGCTAGATTCCTGCAGGTGGTCAAATACTCGGAGTGGGTAGCCAACATTGTGCCAGTTCCCAAGAAGGATGGAAAGGTACGAATATGTGTGGACTATAGAAACTTAAATAAGGCTAGCCCAAAGGACAATTTCCCCTTGCCTCACAATGATACACTAGTGGAGAATACGACTGGCTACTCGTTGTTCTCCTTTATGGACTGCTTCTCTGGATACAATAAGATAAAGATGCATCCTGAGGACATGGGAAAGACTACCTTCATAACCTTTTGGGGTACATTCTGTTATAAGGTGATGCCGTTTGGGCTGAAGAATGCTGGAGCGACGTATCAAATGGCTATGGTGACCTTGTTCCATGATATGATGCACAAAGAGATCGAATTTTATGTCGATGATATGATTGCAAAATCAAGGACTGAAGAGGAACACATCTAAGTTTTAAAGAAGTTGTTCTTGAGATTGAGGAAATTTCAACTAAAGCTCAATCCAATAAAATGTACTTTTGGAGCTAGATCGGGAAAACTGCTAGGCTTTGTAGTCAGTGAGAGGGGAATTGAGATTGATTTGTTTGGGCTATACGAGGATTGCCTCCGTCGCATACTCAAAAAGAAGTTCGAGGCTTCTTTGGGAGGCTAAATCACATTGCTCGGTTCATTTCACAATTAACTGAGAAATGTGATCCTATATTTTGTCTTCTTAAAAAACACAACTTAGGTGTATGGGATGATGAATGCCAGAAAGCTTTCAATAAAGTTAAAAAGTACTTGTCAAGTCCTCCAGTGTTGTCACCTCCAAGTCCGAATAGACCGTTAATACTGTATTTAACAGTGTTTGATAACTCTATGGGGTGTGTGCTGGGTCAACATGATGAGTCTGGAAGGAAAGAAAGGGCGATATATTACCTCAGTAAGAAATTCACTGAGTGTGAATCGAGATATTCGCCGATTAAGAAATTGTGTTGCGTTTTGATTTGGACAACTTGGAGGTTGAGGCAGTACATGCTGTACCACACGACCTGGCTAATCTCGAAGTTAGACCCTCTAAAGTATATGATGGAGTCAAATGCTTTGAACGAAAGGATAGCTAGGTGGAAAATTCTGCTTTCTGAATTTGACATAGTCTATGTGAGCCAAAAAGCCATGAAAAGGAGTGCAACAGCAGATTTTCTGGCCAGCAGAGCTCTAAAAGATTATGAGCCCTTAAATTTTGATTTCCCCAATGAAGAGCTAATGTATGTAGCAGCTATTGAAGAGGACGCTACAAAAGATCATCTTTGGAAATTGAATTTTGACGGAGCCTCAAATTCTGTAGGTAATGGAATTGGGGAAGTCCTGGTATCCCCAAATGGAGATCATTATCCATTCACATGCAAATTGAATTTTGATTGCACAAATAATATAGCAGAGTATGAGGCATGTATCATGGGGCTCAGTGCAGCTATAGAATGCAAGATCAAAGAACTAGAAGTATATGAAGATTTTGCGCTAGTGATTAACTAACTTAAAGGTGAATGAGAAACGAGAGACCCCAAATTGATCAATTATTGAAGAATAGTTCTGGGTCTAATTGAAGAGTTTGATGATATTACTTTCAATTCTCTCCCGCGAGATGAAAACCAGATAGCAGATGCTTTGGCTACTTTAGCTTCCATGATCAAAGTGAGCAAATAAGAAATTGTAAAACCCATTTAGATGAGTATTTACGGGGCCCCATCTTATTGTTACAACATAGAGAAAGAAGAGAGAGATAACCATGGTATCAGGATATATTGCGATATGTGAGAAATCGTGAGTACCCTGATCAGGCAACTAAGAATGATAAAAGGACATTGAGAAGATTAGCCTGTGATTATGTCTTAGATGGGGAGATCCTGTATAAAAGAAGAAAAGATCAGGTACTATTGAGATGCATGGACGCTGTGGAAGCCAACAAAATTTTGGAAGAAGTTCACGAAGGCGTTTGTGGAACACACGTTAACGGTTTCACAATGGCTAGACAAATTATGAGATTTGGATATTATTGGTCTACCATGGAAGGAGACTGAATCAATTATGCCAAGAAATGTCACAAATGTCAAATTTATGGTGATAAAATTCAGGTACCTCCTTCACCCTTGCATTTTATGACTTGCCCATGGCCTTTTTCCATATGGGGCATGGATGTCATAGGGCCAACCTTACCAAAGGCTTCAAATGGGCATTTGATAAACCGCAATATATACATGTTTTTACCCTATGCTCAGCATATTTATGGATGATTTTCCTTTTATTGAATTCGATGCCCTTAAATCCTTTTAATTCATGTTTTATTCTCAGGAAAGCTTAGGAGAGCAAAAAGAGCGAGAAACGGGCCAAAAATGGACCAAATGGGCCTAGAATAGTGTTTCACATGGCCTAGGCACTTCCACACAGGTAATCCAAACGTCTGTGTGTGACACATGAGTATACCACATGCCTGTATGTCATGGCCGTGTCGACATTAATCCAAGTCAGAATAGCACACGGCTTGAGCACCTTCACACGGGCATGGCATATGGCCGTGTCCCTGTCGAGCCTAAGTTTAGTTCTACTCGAAAAAGGTTAATTTTGGGCTATTTTGGGAATTGGAAAGTCTATTTAAACACCCTAGAGGAGGATTAGAAGGACACACAGAGTTGGAAGCAGAAAATACCTAAGGATAGCCATCAAAGAATCATCTCGGAAGCAAGGATCTACATCAAGATTGAAGATCTCCATCCAATTTCCTAGAAGTTCTTTGGGTTCTTTATGTTTTTTTGTTCTTCATATTTTGAAATGTTTTTCATTAGTATTATAAACTAAACTCCCTAAATACCTAAGGGAGATGAAACCTAAGATGACTCTTATTTTCTTTTGATTTATATGATAAATACTTGTTCTTATTCTTAATTGTGAGTTTAATTCTTGCTTTAATTATTCCAGGGTATTAATCCAAGTTTTGAAGTGCTTATTCAGTGGAGCAAAAGTCCCTATTAAAGATTAGATCATTCATAATTAAGCGGAGTTAAAAGCAATCCTAGAGATAGGGCGACATAAATCTGCCAGATTAGAGTCAAATCTAATAAGGGAATCCATCGATCTTATTCATGCGATAATAGGGGTTTTAATTAGAAAGAGATTTCAATTAATCAACCTAGAGTTAGTTGTTTTTAGTCTCGAGGGAGATATTAACATAAATCAAGGATTTCTACAGAATAAGTCAAGTGAATAAATCGTGTAATTCAAAGATAATAAGTGAAGTCTAGGTGGATTCTTTCTTGGGTATTGTCTTCTTAATTGGTTTTCCTAAAAGTATTTTCCAATTTTTATCTCTGTCATAATCTTAGTTAATTACATAATTAGTTTTAGTTTAAAAATACCTTTTAATTCTTAGGCTAGAGAATAAAAAGGTAGTAATTACTAGTACTTTTAGTCCTTTTGGATACGATATTTCCGGTCTCACCAGAACTATACTATTGTTCGATAGGTGCGCTTGCCTTAGTCGAATATTTAGTTAGTTGCACGACCATCAAGTTTTTGGCGCCGTTGCCAGGGACTAAGATATTAGGAACACTTGATTTTTATTACTTTAGCCATTATTTTTTATTTTTATTTTATTTACTAAATTGTCTTTTATTTTCTTTTGATAGGTTTTCATAGTTTATGACTAGAAGAAACCCGTCGGGACCTTTACTTTTTGATAGTGAGATTGAAAGCACAGCTCGTAGAAATCGAAGAGAAATAAGGCGAAGCCTACAATACATAGAGGAAGGGCATGAGGATGATATCCATACTACAAATAATGAGATGGCTTATAATCAAGATAATCCGACACCTCCTGCGATTGTTACAAATCCAGTAGAACAGAATCCTGCCCCATGTACTATGTATGATTATGCTAAACCTAGTTTAACAGGAACTGAATCGAGTATAGTTAGACCTACTATTGCTGCAAATAATTTTGAACTGAAACCTAACACGATTCAAATGATACAATAATTTGTCAGTTTGATGGTTTGCAGGATGAGGATCCAAACACTCATTTAGCAAATTTTCTGAAATTCAGTGACACTTTCAAGATTAATGGCGTTTCTGATGATGCCATTCGTCTTTGGTTATTTCCCTTTTCACTGAGGAATAAGGCTAAACAGTGGTTGAACTCGTTACCACGGGGGTCAATCACAACTTGGGAATAAATGACCGAAACATTTTTGCTTAAATATTTCCCACCGGCTAAAAAGGGCTAAACTAAGGAATGGTATTTCTTCTTTTCTGTAGATGGATTTAGAAACACTCTACGATGCATGAGAGAGATACAAAGATTTATTGAGAAGGTGCCCTCACCATGGATTACCCCTTTGGCTACAGGTTTAGACATTCCACAATGGTTTGAATCCCTCGACTAGACAAATGATTAATGCAGCCGCTGGTGGAACCATCAATAATAAGACCCCTGAAGATGCTTATGAGTTTATAGAAGAGATGTCGCTGAATAATTATCAGTGGCAAGTCATGAGGACTAAGTCGACCAAAGTAGTAGGCGTTTATAATGTTGACTCGGTTACTATGCTGTCAAATCAGGTAGAAATCTTTAATAAAAAGATTGATGGTTTACTTAGTTCCACGTAGGTACATCCAGTAATGCAGTGCGATGCATGTGGAGGCGGAATGAGCAATCAGCCTACGGCCACAACATGGAGAACGAACAATTGAATTATATGGGTAACAACTCTAGACCTCAAAATAATCCTTATAGTAACACTTACAATGCTGGTTGGAGGAACCACCCAAACTTCTCATGGGGAGGCCAAGGAATCAAAGACCCAGGCTTCCAACAACAACCTTACCAGCAAGAGAAAAAGTCGAACCTTGAGGAGATGATGACAAAATTTATTTCAGTAGCAGAAACTCATTTTCAAAACACTAAAACTGCACTTAAAAATCAACAAGCATCAATTCAAGGGCTCGAAAATCAAATTGGACAGCTGGCTAAGATGATTTCAGAAAGACCACTAGGAACTCTACCCAATAACACCGAACCCAATCCAAAAGAGCATGTAAAAGCAGTTACACTAAGGAGTGGGAAAGTGTTAGCTGAATCTAAAAAGAAGCCACCACATGAAGCTGATAGAAACAAAGGAGAGGAGGTAAAACCCGATAACAATGACAATCCAGTTCCAAAGAAATATAAACCACCAGTTCCATATCCAACAAAGTTGAAGAAAGACCGTATGGATGAATAATTCGGTAAATTTCTTGAACTTTTTAAGAAATTACATATCAACTTACCTTTTGTTGAAGCTATTTTGTAAATGTCTACATACGCAAAAGTTTTAAAAAAGCTTCTAACAAATAAAAGGAAGTTTGAGGACTTATCTACAGTGGAACTTAATGAGGAGTGTTCGGCCATACTCCAAAATAAACTGCCAACCAAACTGAATGACCCAGGAAGTTTTACTATTCCTTTCTTAATTGGTAGTTTGAATGTTGAGAAGGCACTAGCCGATTTACGCGCTAGCATTAATTTGATGCTATATAAGATGTTTAAACAACTTGGTCTTGGGGAACCTAAACCTACTAGGATGAGTATTCAATTAGCTGATAGATCTGTTAAATATCCTAGGGGTATCATAGAAGACGTACTTGTAAAAGTAGATAAATTTATATTCCCTGTTGATTTCGTTGTACTTGACATGGATGAGGATGTTGAAGTGCCTTTAATTTTAGGTCGTCCATTTTTAGCCACTGCTAGGGCTGTTATTAATGTGGGAGCTGGTAAACTTGTGCTTAGAGTAGGTGACAGAGAGATTATTTTTAAAATCTATAATGCCATGAGATTTTCTAGGGAACAGGATGACTCATGCTATTTTATTGACTCTATTGATCATGCTAATCAAGATTCTTTTCAGGAAATCATTCATAAGGACACATTGGAACTGTGTCTTGCCTAAGGAGAGGAGGAAGATGATGATGATTCTGAGATAGGTAAGGTAAAATTTGAACTAAACTCCAATGAACCGTTATCAAGACAAACAGAATATGAGGGTATTAAGGTAAACGATGAACTTAAGCAAAAACCCTCTATTGAAGAACCTCCCAAACTGGAACTTAAGCAATTGCCAAATCACTTGGAATACGCATTCCTTGGAAATAATTCTACATTACCAGTGATTATTGCTTCTAACTTGCAACCCAAAGAGAAAGAGAAATTACTCCAAGTATTAAGAGAGCATAAAAGGGCCATAGGGATCAGCCCTTCTTTTTGGACCTACAAAATTTTAATGGAAGATAAATATAAACCATGTGTGCAAGCTCAAAGAAGACTGAACCCTAACATAAAAGAAGTTGTTAAAGCTGAGGTAATTAAACTTCTAGATGCTGGAATTATTTATCCTATTTTTGATAGTTCTTGGGTAAGTCCAGTGCAGGTTGTTCCTAAGAAAGGAGGCATGACTGTTGTAGCCAACGAGAAGAATGAATTAATCCCAACAAGAACAATCACAGGTTAGAGAGTTTGCATTGATTATAGGAAGCTGAATGATGCCACGAGAAAAGATCACTTCCCCTTACCATTCATTGACCAAATGTTGGAAAGATTATCAGGGTACATGTATTACTGCTTTCTAGACGGATGATAAACTGTAATTTATACATATTTTTACCCCATGCTTAACGCATTTTATGAATGATTTCTCTTTAGATTTGGTGAATTCGATTCTCCTAATGCCTTCATTTCATGTTTTATCCTTAGGTAAGCATAGGAGAGCGAAAGGAACGAGAAACGGGCCAAAAATAGAGAAAATGGGCCAAGGTACGAATCAACACGGCCTAGACCTCCTCACACGGGCAAATCACACGGCCGTGTCAATCTGGTAGGATTGAAGCACGACTCACACAGGCATCTCACATGCCCGTTCCAATCCAACAGGCTCGAACACGGTCTGAAATTATCGCACACGGGCGTGTCACACGGGCGTGTCCCTGTCGAACCCAAGTTGAGTCCAATTCGGAAAAGGCCACTTTTTAGGGTTCTTAGGCATTCCAAAGCCTATAAATACACCCTAGAGGAGGAAGAAAAGGGAAACAGAGAAGAGGGAGTAAGGAATCACTCCAACGAAGCCGATTGATCCATCTCAAAAACTGGGTTCACCATCAAGACTGAAGATCTCTCCTTAATTTCCCCTTCAGGAGTTTTGGGTTTTCTTTATGTTTTATATTTATTCTTCTAAGATGTTTTCTTGTTTAGTTATAAACTAAACCCCTAAATACCTAAGGGGGATGAAACCTATGATGAAACCTTGTTATTATTTCTAAATCGTATGATAAATATTTAACTTGTTCTTAATTATGTGTTCTTAATTCTTGTTTTGGTATTTCAGGATATCACTTCAAGTTACTACTCTTAGTTGGAGGAGGAATAGACCCTAACTAAGAGTAACTTTTTCATAATTAAGCGGAGTTGATTGCGTGCCTAGAGATAGGGTGACAAGATTTTGCCGGATTAGGGTGAAACTTAATAAAGGAATCCATAGATCGAGTTAATGCAACCCTAAGGTGTTAATTAGAGAAAAGTCTCGGTTATTTAACCTAGGGATTAGACGTTATTAGTCTTGAATAGGGATAATAACATAACTTAGGGATTTCTACGAAACAAGTTAAATGAATAAATCGTCCGGTTCGGAGCCAGAATAACAAGTATAAGTCTAGGTGGATTTTTCCTTAGGTATTGTCTCAATCAATCGTTTTCCCCAAAAGTAATTTCCCAAATCTATTTTTTACAATTTCTTAGTTTAAATTAGTTAGTTAAAACAAACCCCTTTAATTCTTAGGCTAGATAATTAAAAAACAGTCATTACTAGTACTTTTAGTCCTTTGGGTTCGACAATCTGGTCTTGCTAAAGCTATACTACTGTGTGATAGGTACACTTGCCTACGTCATGATAATAGTTAGTTTCAAGAGCGATTCATTACAAATTTATAAAACTTATTACGGAAAATCACGATCAAGTTTTTGGCGCCGTTGCCAGGGACTAAAATATTAGGAACACTCAATTTTTATTACATGAGCCATTTATTTTCTTGCAATTTAACTTTATTCTTATTTTATTAATTTTCTTTTCTTTCTCCTGGCAGGTTCTTATAGTTTATGACTAGAAGAAACCCGTCGGGACCACTACTTTTTGACGAAGAAATTGATCGTACAGCTCGTGGGAACCGATGAGAAATCAGGCGTAGCTTAAGATACACAGAGGAAGAGCAAGAGGAGGATATCTCAACTACAACCGAGGAGATGGCTGAAAATCAAGACAATCAGCTACCTCCAGCCATTCCCCCTGAATTAGCAAATCAGAATCCTGCTCCTCGTACTATGTATGATTATCCTAAACCTAATTTAACGGGAAATGAGTCAAGTATAGTTAGGCCTGCTATTACTGCAAATAATTTTGAACTGAAACCTAACACAATTCAGATGATACAACAATTTGTTTAGTTTGATGGTTTGCAGGATGAGGACCCCAACACTCACTTGGCGAATTTCCTAGAATTTTGCGACACCTTCAAAATTAATGGCATTTCTGATGATGCCATTCAACTTCGATTATTCCCTTTTTCACTGAGGAACAAAGCTAAACAGTGGTTGAACTCATTACCACGAGGGTCTATCACCACTTCGGAGCAAATGATAGAAAAATTCTTATTGAAATATTTTTCGCCGGCAAAAACGGGTAAGTTATGTAATGATATTTCTTATTTTGTGCAAATGGACTTAGAAACACTTTACGATGAATGTGAGAGATACAAGGACCTACTGCGAAAGTGCCCTCACCATGGGTTACCTCTATGGCTGCAAGTGCAAACGTTCTACAATGGTGTGAATCCCTCGACAAGATAGATGATTGACGCAGCTGCTGGTGGAACCATCAATAAAAAAACACCTGAAGAGGCTTACGAGTTTATTGAGGAGATGTCACTGAATAATTATCAATGGCAAGTCATGAGGACTAAGCCAACGAAAACAGCAAGCGTTTATAACGTCGATTTGGTTACTATGTTGTCAAATCCACGTAGAACTTCTGAACAAAAAAATTGATGGCTTATTTGGTTCTACGCAGGTATATTCAGTGATGAGGTGTGATTCAAGTGGAGGTGTGCATACAGAATACTAGTGTTCAATCTTACAACTGAAGAAGAACAAGTCAACTACATGGGTAACAATAACTTTAGATCTCAAAATAACCCATATAGTAACACGTATAATGCAGGTTGGAAAAACAACCCAAATTTCTCTTGGGGTGGTCAAGGGAATCAAAGGCCACAAAATCCTCAGGGCTTTCAACAGCCACCTTATCAACAGGAAAAGAAACCGAACCTTGAGGAGATGCTATCCAAATTCATCTTGGTGTCAGAAACTCGTTTCCAAAACACCAAGACAGCACTTAAAAATAAACAGGAATCGATCCAAGGGCTCAAAACTTAGATAGGCCAGTTATCCAAACTAATATCTGAACGACCATAAAGTGGCGCAATTAGTACTCAAGATAAAGAAGGATTCGATGAGCCTAAGCCAAAACCGAGGCAAGAAACTGTGGTGAGTAAAGGTAAAAGTGAGGTAAGTCATAACAAAACGGTGAATGCAGAATACAAACCTCATGTCCCATACCCTAACGTGACAAGGAAAGACCGCTCAGATGAACAATTCGGTAAATTCCTTAAACTTTTGAAAAAATTAAATATTAACTTACCGTTTATTGAAGCTCTTTCGCAGATGCCGAATGCCATGAAATTTTTAAGAGAGCTTTTAGCAAACAAGCTGAGGTTGGACGAGTCGTCGCATGTGGAATTAAACGCAGTTTGCTCAGCTATTCTACAGAACAAGCTACCCCATAAATTGAAAGATCCAGGGGGTTTTACAATTCCTTGCTTAATTGGTAGTTTGGATGTGAATCATGCATTAGCTGATTTAGGGGCAAGTATTAACGCTTACAAAATGTTTAAACAACTAGGCCTTGGGAAACCTAAACAAACTAGGATGAGCATTCAATTGGCAGATAAAACTATAAGATTTCCTAGGGGTATTATTGAAGATGTACTAGTGAAAATAGATAAGTTCATATTTCCCGTGGATTTCATTGTTTTAGACATAAAGGAGGATAACAACACCCTTTTGATTTTAGGGAGGCCCTTTTTAGAAACTGCTAAAACAATTATTGATGTTGGCACAGGTGAGCTCACCCTTCGTGTGGGAGACGAGATAATTACCTTTCAAGCTCGTAATTTTGGCAATGTAGCGAATATTGAAGGTAATTGCCCATACCATTCTACTAAAACTGACAATATGATGCAACCTACTTTGCGAAAATTGAGCCTGAAAGAAGTACATGAGCCATGTTCCAACAATAATAGAGGACCCATTCATGAAGAACGAAGGCTACAAATAGAAGAACTAGATGAATTGCGAGCACATAAATCGAGAAAACACGATAAACCAGAATTACACCAGAATAAGCTCGATACCTCCACAAATTTACTTAAGATTGTAGATAAAGTCTTACTAGATGCCGCAGACCCTCACATTGTCACTCTCAATCCGAATGAAGAAATCCCTCTTACGGTACTTAGTATTTCTCCATTCGGTACAGTCGAGGTAAGTTACCCTAAAATCGGCACTTTTAAGGTAAACAAAATCCGTCTAAGACCTTATTTTGATAAGATTAATAACAGGAATGAGGAGTATGAACTCCTTAAACGGCCATGACCATTCAACGGAGAGGTAAGTCGAGCTTAGACTATAATATAAATAAGCGCTTCTCGGGAGGCAACCCGAGCACTAACTGTATTAACTTCTTTAAATTTTAGTGTTTAACACCTGACATACTAACGGAGCTCTTGAAAACAGGTTCACCACAGGGACACGGCCAAGCACACGGGCGTGCTTAGGACCGTGTGAAAACAGGGCATAGATTTTCCCAAAACACGGGCGATGATAAAACGCCACAGCCGTGCGACATGACCGTGGGCGAACCTGCCAAAACAACACGGGCTTGTGACACGCCCGTGCCTAAAGACCATGGTCGAAACTGATAAACTAGCACGAGCATACGACACACCCGTGTCTAACACCCGTAGTCGAACCTGTCAATTTAACACGAGCGTGGGGCTTGCATACAAGGGCGTGGGAGAAGCAAACGAAGCTAGACACGACTATGCAACATGCCCGAGGTACACGGACGTGTGTCAAATTTTAGATGCACCAAAATAGGAAAAACGCGAAACACACGGGCTGGAATTGGGACACACAGGCGTGTCCCCTGGCCGTGTGTCCCAAAATTTATAAATAAGCTGCACTATTCATTGTCTTCCCCACTAAAAAACCCTAACCCTAGCCGTTGCAAGTCCACACGGCCTTCTCGCCACGCCCGTGCACCGCTTCCAACTTCATTTTTGACGCATTTTCTTCTCTTCATAGTGTTTACAATGTCGTCTTCACGAGGAAAGAAAGTCGCCGTTCCTGCTTCCAAGAAAAGAAAAAGAGCATCATCTTCCTCGGGTCCTACCGCGAAAATTCATCACCCTTTCCTCTAATTCCCCAATGGGCCCCAAGAAGAACTATTTCAAATACTACGGGCCCGACCTTTAGCAGCGGGCCGCTACATCGACTGGGCTGCTGTTGAACAAGTCCAGTTGGTTGACGCGATCCGGGCTCTTCTTACCACCGACCCTTAGGAGAAATTCTTTGAGATCATCGAGCCGACGTACCTCGAGCTCACAATGGAACTGTGCTCGACATTCCATCTTCAAACCGTCATGACCAACCATGATGATCTGGGCACAATCCAATTTAGACTTGGCGGTCTAGTACGCCAATTGAGCGTCCCAGAGTTTAGTGCAGCACTGGGACTTTACACAAAGGAATTCTAAGAGGAGAACGATCTCGATACACTCAACCGTCACATCCATTATTCTCCCTCCAAATGCTGGAACACCCTCGTGCCACGTTTGGCCACATACGACCCTAGTGGTACAAAGCCATCGTCCCTTCTTCCGTCCTTAAGGTACCTCCATTCTCTTTTATCTCACACTTTGATAGGACGAAGGGAGAGCACCGACGTCGTCACTACCCACGACATCTATTACTTATGGTGTATGTCCATCAGTCATGTCACTGACCTTGCCTACTTCATCGCCTTTGCCATATGCCACCAAACGGAGCGACACTGGAGGGGGGTCATCTCTATTGGCCCCTACGTGACTCGACTGGCCCGCCATTTTTGAATCCTCAACACCGCTGCCTAAGAATCATCCCTTACCCTCATTGGCTAGATGTCTACACAAGGCATCTCGAGCATGCTTAGCATAAGGATGATCGAGAGGCATTGAGGAACCTACCCTCCCCAGTATGGTCTCGCCCAATCCACCAAGGAGAAGGCTCCTGAGGACATTACTGATGATGTCCTTACCCAGCATGAGGACCCACTCTCCCAGCCACCACCACCCTCTCATCCAGTTCATGTGGCGGCTTCATATGTTGACATCTCTGAGTGCCTTAACAGATTCGAGCAGTAGTTTTTTCAAAGATTTGACAACATTGATACTACTCTACAGCAGATTTGTTAGCACCTCCACATCTCATCGCCAGTCCCACCTCGCGAACCATCCAGCGATG
Source organism: Gossypium anomalum (assembly GCA_025698475.1). Classification (NCBI taxonomy): domain Eukaryota; kingdom Viridiplantae; phylum Streptophyta; class Magnoliopsida; order Malvales; family Malvaceae; genus Gossypium; species Gossypium anomalum. The sequence continues at coordinate 71,363,721 of CM046965.1, read as the reverse complement.
AATATGTTTAGAAACTTTTATTTATTATTTTATGTTTTTTATTTTTATTTTCATTTAAGACCACTTTTTATTTTCCTTTCATCTTATATTAATTAGGATTTATAATTTTTATCTAACAATATTTACTCTCGGCTATTCCTTTACAAGCAATTATTTTTCCTAATATTCCCTAAATAGTTCCTGTTTTTATCAAGTTATAAAGAGCTCCAAAGCTCACAATCACTTAGGAACTTCAAACACCATTGGAAAAGGTTCTCCACAACTGTCATGCCCCGCTCAATGACGAGATATAATATTCTTTTGGCACAGCACTTTGGTACCCAACCTCTACCAGCACCGGAGTATCCTCCTCCACCTCCATAACTCCAAACTAGGACATTTATTCAAAACTCAAGAAGTTTCAATTCTCTCCCTATCTTATGATTTTATATTTTTCCATATATCTATCTTTGTACATTGAGAGCAATGTACACCTTAAGTGTGGGGGGTAATCATTCCATTATCCGAAAAATCCCTGACTACTGTTTTGTTTTCTCGTAAATCTCTCATATCATGTTTAAGATAAATTTTGATTGATTGATGATTTTTATTGATATATCTTGAATTAAAACATAGGCATTCATGTATTGATTATTCAAACTTTAAGACATTAGAAAAATTAAGCATGCTAAGTTGATTTTTAAGATTTAAAAGTTTAGGTTATTTCCCCAAGTCTGGGTATTATCTTGAATTGAATCCCACAGGTTTAAACATCAAAAAAACCATAATTTTTGTGAGATTTTTGAGCCTTTTGAGCATCTATTGATTCTTTCATGCTCACTTTTATTATTGCTTTGAGTGTGTCAATATTGAATTGTTATTCTAGAACTTGCTTGATTATGCATATCAAGACCACATTATTTGATTTGATATATCAAGATGATAGAGGCACTTAGGATTAACCCACTCATGCCATGAAAAGCCTACCTCCATGATTAACCCTTAGTAAACCCCTTTAAGCCTAACAAGCCATTCCTTGCATGACCCTCAATACTAACCCTTAACCCATTATTGTTGAAATCCTCTAAATTAATTTGATCCCTATTTTTGTCGAGATTTGATTTAAATAAATTGCTTAGCTATGTCTTGTTCTTAATATTTTGTTTATGATTTTTTAACTTGCTCTAAAAAAAAAACATATCTCAAAATTAATAGTTATCTTTTATTTGTAAACTTCATTATTCAAATTCCTTAATTAGAGAAGAAGCTATATTGTACGCAAGTGATAATAAATTATTTTTCTAAGTTAAGTAATTTTTCAAGTCAATCTCGATTCTAACCTTTTCTTTCAGCTTGTGACAACACCCCCTAACCAAGCCTCATTACAAACTTTTAAAGACCATTTGATTGATGTATCATCTCAATTTATAGTTGTGGAGATTTGATTTTCATTCAAGCCTATGGTAATAACTTTTCTTATTGACTATTGAGTGCTAATTTCATTATCCTTAAACACTGCGAGTGATTTGAGTGAATCTTGAGTGAGGATGGTAAACTCTGTGAGGTTCTGAATCAATGATAACCACTTAGATGAAGGGAGATGCCTAAGTTTTTCATGATTAAATACTCAATTTAGAATGTTTGAAGCTTTAATGATCTTTTAGTTGAATTCTCAATGTATGATTACTTATAAGATGGTTTGAGATATTATTGATAGGAATTATAAGTTGAGAAAAAGGAATTTTTAATTATGATTTGAGGATTTTGCTTGAGGACAAGCAAACGCTTAAGTGTGGGGGTATTTGATAAATCGTAATCTATACATATTTTTACCCCATGCTTAACGCATTTTATGAATGATTTCTCCTTAGATTTGGTGAATTTGATGCTCCTAATGCCTTAATTTCATGTTTTATCCTTAGGTAAGCATAGGAGAGTGAAAAAAAGGAGAAACGGGCCAAAAACAGAGAAAATAGGCCAAGGTACAGAATCAACACGGCCTAGACCTCCTCACACGGGCAGATTACACGACTGTGTCAATCTGGCAGGATTGAAGCACGACTCACACAGGCATATCACACTCCCGTGCCAATCTAACAGGCTCGAACACTGTCTAAAATTATCGCACACAGGTGTGTCATACGGGCGTATCCCTGCCGAACCCAAGTTGAGTCCAATTCGAAAAAGGCCACTTTTTAGGGTTCTTAGGCATTCCAACGCCTATAAATACACCCTAGAGGAGGAAGAAAAGGGAGACGGAGAAGAGAGAGTAAGGAATCACTCCAAAGAAGCCGATTGATCTATCTCAGAAGCCGGATTCACCATCAAGACTGAAGATCTCTCCTCAATTTCCCCTTCAGGAGTTTTGGGTTTTCTTTATGTTTTGTATTTATTCTTCTAAGATGTTTTCTTGTTTAGTTATGAACTAAACCCCTAAATACCTAAGGGGGATGAAACCTATGACGAAACCTTGTTATTATTTCTGAATCGTATGATAAATATTTAACTTGTTCTTAATTATGTGTTCTTAATTCTTGTTTTGGTATTTCAGGATATCACTTCAAGTTACTACTCTTAGTTGGAGGAGGAATAGACCCTGACTAAGAGTAACTTTGTCATAATTAAGCAGAGTTAATTGCGCGCCTAGAGATAGGGTGACAAGATTTTGCTGGATTAGGGTGAAACCTAATAAGGTAATCCATAGATCGAGTTAATACAACCCTAGGGTGTTAATTAGAGAAAAGTCCCAGTTATTCAACCTAGGGATTAGACGTTATTAGTCTTGAATAGGGATAATAACATAACTTAGGGATTTCTATGGAACAAGTTAAATGAATAAATCGTTCGGTTCGGAGCCAGAATAACAAGTATAAGTCTAGGTGGATTTTTCCTTAGGTATTGTCTCAATCAATCGTTTTCCCCAAAAGTAATTTCCCAAATTTATTTTCTGTAATTTCTTAGTTTAAATTAGTTAGTTAAAACAAACCCCTTTAATTCTTAGGCTAGATAATAGAAAGACAGTCATTACTAGTACTTTTAGTCCTTTGGGTTCGACAATCCGGTCTTGCTAAAGCTATACTACTGTTTGATAGGTACACTTGCCTACGTCGTGATAATAGTTAGTTTCAAGAGCGATTCATTACAAATTTATAAAACTTATCACGGAAAATCACGATCAACGAACTCTCTGGTTATTTTCAAATCCCAATAGCTCCTGAAGATCAAGAAAAGACGACATTTACATGTCCATATGGTACGTTTGCTTATCGTAGAATGCTTTTGGATTATGTAATGCTCCTGCTACTTTTCAGCACTGCATGATGACCATTTTTGACAAACTCGTAGAAGACATTATGGGGGTATTTATGGATGATTTCTCGGTATTCGGTAACTCTTTCCATCTTTGCTTTAAAAATTTAAAACGAGTTTTAATAAGATGTGAGGAAACGAACCTTGTGATTAACTGGGAAAAATGTCACTTTATGGTTCAAGAAGGTATTGTTTAGGACATAAAATTTCTAGTAAAGGGATTGAGGTTGATAAATCTAAAATTAAAACCATTGAAAAACTACCTCCCCCTAGTTCGGTTAAGGCTATTAGAAGCTTTTTAGGACATGCTGGGTTTTATAAAAGATTTATTAAAGACTTTTCTAAAATAGCTAAGCCTTTGACTAAATTACTAGAAAAAGATATGCCCTTTAATTTCGATCAGGAATGTTTAGAAGCATTTAATACATTAAAGGATAAATTGATTAATGCTCAAATTATAATTGCAACTGATTGGAATTTGCCTTTCAAACTAATGTACGATACGAGTAATTTTGTAGTCGGTGCAGTTTTGGGACAGCAAAGAGACAAACATTTTCAACCTATCTATTATGCTAGCAAAACTTTGAAAGCCGCACAAGAAAACTACACCACCACGGAGAAAGAGTTACTAGCTGTGGTTTTGTATTCGATAAATTTAGGCCATATCTAATATTGTCTAGAGTTGCCATTTATATTGATCATTCTACTCTTCGCTACCTTTTAACTAAGACTGATGCAAAACCTCGACTTATTCGATGGATACTGTTATTGCAGGAATTTGACTTAGAGATTCAGGATAAGAAAGAAGCTAAAAATCTCGTGGCTGACCTGTAACACCCCTTACCCATGTTCGACACTGGAACAGGGTACGAGGCATTACCGGACTTAATCACTAATCATCGTATAAAAACCGATTCATAATTTCACTATAATTTAAAACTTTTTCAAACACATTCAAGCTATCCCTTAAAAAGAGCTTACAAGGCCCATATCATGCTTTAATTCAACCACACACATAGGCAAGCATGCACATTCATAAATTGCATCATTTAATTAATAACATAATCAAGACTATCTACCTTAAATGACTTTATACAATAGAGATCTTCAATTCACATAGGTCAGTATTTTAGGCCAATTCCTAGTAACTTAATAACAATTAAACGAGTCTCCATACATGCCAAAGACTTAAAAATACTTTAAAACCTTTATATATCAATCAATAGTTTGATAGTGTGATTTAACCTCCCACACCTCCAACTCGAGTTAACATCTCAACACTATAGGAAAAAGGAAAGGAAGGGAATAAGCATTATGGCTTAGTAAGTAAGTGTGTAAATATTAATAAATAATACATTATCATACTTTCAACAAAGTCACAATATGTTCTCTAATATTACCATCACAAACACACATACTTTCACTATTACAATCATAAATGAGTTCAAATAAGCTGTCTAGCAGAGTACTAGCAGCTAAATTATTAATTTCTGGAGCTACAGAACTCCAAATTACAAAATGTTAATTTTCCTTGAAACTAGATTCACTTATATTCTTACCATAAAATTTTCAGAATTTTTGGTCTAGCCAATTAGTACAGTTTATTCATTGAAGTTACCCCTGTTTCACTGCTCAACTGTTCTGACCACTCTTCACTACGAATCAATTTCCCCATATAGAATTCAAGAGATATTCTCGTTTATTTAATTTGAAACTAGACTCATTAATGATTTCAATCATATAAATTATATCCCCTAATTATTTTTCTAGAATTTTTAACAATTTTTCCAAGTCAGAACAGGGGATCTCAAATTCATTCAGACAATATCTCACAAGAATTCAAATATCACATAATATGGAATTCTTTTGCTTCCCCTGTTTCTTTTATGTGAAAATGACTCAATAAAATTTAATTTCATATTTTATTTGAAATTTAATTCAACTTCCACAATTTTTGGTGAATTTTCAAAGTCATGCACTGCTGCTGTCCAACACTGTTTTACTACTAAAGTTCACTTTTACACAATTTCCCTTAATCCATTCCATTTTACCGAGGTTCGCTCAAATATCGAGCATATTGCTCATAAATTCAAATAAACATATACTTGCACTTGTTCATCACATAATCACTTTCACATGTATTTTCACTTAATCGATTTCCCGTTGAACTCATCGGAATAATAACAGATACACAATTGCCTGCACATTTTCCCAATTCCACACTTGTAGCCGAAGCTATTTGGTACGCATAGTAGCCTGCACTTAGTACTACACATGCGACCAACAATCTGGTACACGTAGTAGCCTGCACTTAGTACTACACACGTGATCACAATTTTCGGGTACGCATAGTAGCCTGCACTTGGTACTACACATGCGACCAACAATCTGCACACGTACGTAGTAGCTTTGCACTTAGTACTACACGTGTGACCTCACAATAGCTCATTTGTATCGTTTCTATTCCGAAGGTTCAACCAGGAAATTCCTCACTTTTCAACATTTTACTAAATTGTCTATAATCAATTTAAATTCATAATTTACATCAAATAACCATTTGATAGGCAGCCACATTTCATATGATATCAAAATATAATAACATAAAAAGAATCGATAGATTATTTATGTACGAACTTACTCGAAGTGTCGATCTCACTATCCATAGTACCAATTGTCCATTCATAGTATAATAAGACACAACTCAAATAGCAAATCAGCTTTTAAGAATTTACATAACATATATCACATATTTCATATATCACTTGTCATGTATCATCATTTCCTTCATGTAACATTCTTTCATGTCTTATTTCCACATCATAAACACCATTCCATCAACTTTTCCAATATATTAAATCATACAATATATGCAATAATAGTAAGAAATATAATTCAAACATAACATTGCATTATTATTATCATACGGATTTACATACTTTCTCATTTCCATGTCGAATTAATATTGAACATTTAAATCATCATACTTATACTTTCAACACCTCGGCAATCATAGTAAATATATCAATTTGACATTGAAACATGCATAAATTAATGCTTATTATACATATGAACTTACCTCGATACTAAAACCGCCAGTTTACCAACTTTCTCGATTTTTGATTTTTCTCCAATTCTAGGTTCAAATCTTGTTTTCTGGGATCTAAAACATCATATTTTACTTATTTAATTAATGTACTATTCAAAAAAGTCCTTAACTCAAACTTTGGAAAAATTACAATTTTGCCCCTAAACTTTTGCATATTTACACTTTTTCCCCTAGGCTCGGAAATAAAACTTCATCCCTTATTCTTATGTTTTATGACATGCTGATCATTTTTCCTTTCTATGGAAATATCAAATTCTCACTCTAACACATAGTTATGAACAATAACAACTTTTACCGATTAAGCCGTTTTACTCATTTTTGTTTAAAACCGCTTAGCAAAAGTTGTTTAACATAATTTCAACCTTCATATTCTACCATAAAACATCAAAATAAACACATTTCACCTATGGGTATTTTTCCAAATATGAACCCTAGCTTAAATTATTGCTAGAATAAGCTTAATCAAGTTACCGGGATTCCAAAAACGTAAAGAACTTGAAAAACGGGGCTAGAACGGACTTACTATTGAGCTTGGAAAGCTTGAAAACCCTAGCCATGGCTTCCCCCATGCTAATTTCGGCCTCCATGAAAAAGATGAGTCAATTTTGGCTTTATTTTCCCTTTTTCTTTCTTTTAATTACCAAATGACTAAAATTTTGTCCTATTCATGCCCATTTTTGTCCAAACGAAATATAATGGTCTAATTAACATTTAAGGACCTCCTCTTTAAACTCCCATTTCAATCAAGTACTTATGAATTAGAACACATATTTTGCAACTTTTGCAATTTAGTCCTAAAAGTCCAATTAAGCACTTTATCAGTAAAATTACTTAACGATATTTTTACACAATATTTTAATCAATAAATAAACCTTAAAACTTAATCGGAATAAATTTTTTTGACTTCAAATTTGTGGTTCTAAAACCCTAATTCCGTTTAGGCCCTAAACCGGGTTGTTACAGCAACTTCTGCAAATAAGCCCTAATAGGCAAATTAAATATGCAATCTATAAAATTTCTTATCAATACTCTAACACATGCATCTAATCACTCGGTAAATCATAAAAATTAATCGAAATAAACTTTTCTATCTCAGATTTGTGGTTTCGCAGCCACTATTCCATTTAGGCCCTATTTCGAGATGTTACATTTCTCCCCCCTTTAGGGATTTTCGTCCCCGAAAATCTTACCGTTAAAATGATTCAATATATTTTCTCAAAATTTCTTAAACATCTCCAAACAAATTTTCTTCGAAGCAGTACTTTCAAAATCACCCCACTATTAAATTGAAATCCAATATAACTAAGTTTCAACTCGGTATGACCTCTATATTAATCGAAAACTATTTCTAATTCTCACATTTGCTTTCATTTTCATTTTTTTTAACCAAAAAGTCTGCATTCAGCTATTAATACAGCTCAATCATTATTCGTCTGTCTAATTTTATCATTACTAAATCCACATTATCTTATTCACAATCAAAATTTATTTTTAAAAAATCCAAAGAATTATATACTTTAAACATCATACCGGATGAGTTAATTAACTAAGTCTAATCTTTTTTAATCAGTAACATTTCGAATTCAAAAATCTTCATATTAACTCGTCATCTTTTTTTGCAATCGAGTTCATTTATTAAACCATTCTCAAATGCTATCACATTGTCGAGTTAATCTTATTGGAAGGGGGTGAGGTCAGAACACTTCTAACTTGCCTCTTATATATTTATGCATATAAATTAACACTCATCAACATATATATAATTTGCTTCAAATAACTCAACATGCATATTCATTTTACACAACCTCCTATCATCTTATACAAACAAATATACTTATACATGCGTTCATAATTCTCAAATAGAATTACTCATAGCATTCATTTAATTTCACAAGTTACACTCATAGCATCACACAATTGCCATTCGACATGAACACTTATCATAATATAAACTTTCCCTTCATATCATCTTTCATATTCCAAGAGAAATTCTTATTCACGACTCATTCATTATCACATAAACATCATGAACTAGTACTCTTACCTTTTACGAGTCTCATTTCATCTTAATATTATCACAGTTATATAATTCACTTTAGACAGACTTACACACATATTCATATTTTAAAACAAATGCACTCAAACATACATTCCACAAATTTGAGTAAATCTATTTATCACATTCACTTAGTCAAATAAGTTAGACACATAATATCATGTCAATATCAAACGACCATGGATGAGTTTATAATGAGGTAAACTTTCGTTTCTTTTCACTTTTCTATATTTCTCCACTTATGTCTATTTCATTTTACACTTGATCTCACACATATCATCACAAGTCACCAAGATCAATTTAAGTACACCAATATATCCACCAAATTATAAGAACTTACTTAACACCCTTTTACACTATCGATGGTAGCTCGGTTGGAAAATACTTCTGTCTCAACTGAACTATTTCATCGGGATCGGGAGGCATGACACTATCACAAGTAGTAATATGGCATGTATAGCTTAACTCTTACACATACTAGGTAAGTCCGAGAACCGACTAAACCATAGCTCTGATACCACTAAATGTAACACCCCTTACCCATGTTCGACACCGGAACAGGGTACGAGGCATTACCGGACTTAATCACTAATCATCGTATAAAAACCGATTCATAATTTCACTATAATTTAAAACTTTTTCAAACACATTCAAGCTATCCCTTAAAAAGAGCTTACAAGGCCCATATCATGCTTTAATTGAACCACACACATAGGCAAGCATGCACATTCATAAATTGCATCATTTAATTAATAACATAATCAAGACTATCTACCTTAAATGACTTTATACAATAGAGACCTTGGTTCACATATAGGTCAGTATTTTAGGCCAATTCCTAGTAACTTAATAACAATTAAACGAGTCTCCATACATGCCAAAGACTTAAAAATACTTTAAAACCTTTATATATCAATCAATAGTTTGATAGTGTGATTTAACCTCCGGCGACCTCCAACTCGAGTTAACATCTGCGACACTATAGGAAAAAGGAAAGGAAGGGAATAAGCATTATGGCTTAGTAAGTAAGTGTGTAAATATTAATAAATAATACATTATCATACTTTCAACAAAGTCACAATATGTTCCCGGAATATTACCATCACAAACACACATACTTTCACTATTACAATCATAAACAGGTTCAAATAAGCTGTCTAGCAGAGTACTAGCAGCTAAATTATTAATTTCTGGAGCTACAGAACTCCAAATTACAAAACGTTAATTTTCCTTGAAACTAGATTCACGTATATTCTTACCATAAAATTTTTAGAATTTTTGGTCTAGCCATTGAGTACAGTTTATTAATTGAAGTTACCCCTGTTTCACTGCTCAACTGTTCTGACCACTCTTCACTACGAATCAATTTTCTCCTCATACAGAATTCAAAGGATATTCTCGTTTATTTCATTTGAAACTAGACTCATTAAGGATTTCAATCATATAAATTATATCCCCTAATTATTTTTCTAGAACTTTTAACAATTTTTCCAATTCAGAATAGGGGATCTCGAATTCATTCAGACACTGTCTCACAAGAATTCAAATATCACATAATATGGAATTCTTTTGCTTCCCCTGTTTCTTTTATGTGAATGACTCAATAAAATTTAATTTAATATTTTATTTGAAATTTAATTCAACTTCCACAATTTTTGGTGAATTTTCAAAGTCATGCACTCATTTTGTCCCAACAACTGCTTTTTACTACTAAAGTTCACTTTTACACAATTTCTCTTAATCCATTCCATTTTACCGAGGTTCGCTCAAATATCGAGCATATTGCTCATAAATTCAAACAAACATATACTTGCACTTGTTCATCACATAATCACTTTCACATGTATTTTCACTTAATCGATTTCCGTTGAACTCATCGAATAATAATGATACACAATTGCTGCACATTTTCCCAATTCCATACTTGTAGCCGGCTTATTTGGTACGCATAATAGCCTGCACTTAGTACTACACATGCGACCAACAATCTGGTACACGTAGTAGCCTGCACTTAGTACTACACACGTGATCACAATTTTAGGGTACGCATAGTAGCCTGCACTTAGTACTATGCATGCGACCAACAATCTGGTACACGTAGTAGCCTGCACTTAGTACTACACACGTGACCTCACAATAGCTCATTTGTATCGTTTCTATTCCGAAGGTTCAACCGGGAAATTCCTCACTTTTCAACATTTTACTAAATTGTCTGTAATCAATTTAAATTCATAATTTACATCAAATAACCATTTGATAGGCAGCCACATTTCATATGATATCAAAATATAATAACATAAAAAGAATCGATAGATTATTTATGTTCGAACTTACTCGAAGTGTCGATCTCACTATCCATAGTACCAATTGTCCATTCATAGTATAATAAGACACAACTCAAATAGCAAATCAGCTTTTAAGAATTTACATAACATATATCACATATTTCGTATATCACTTGTCATGTATCATCATTTCCTTGCATTTCATGTAACATTCTTTCATGTCTTATTTCCACATCATAAACACCATTCCATCAACTTTTCCAATATATTAAATCATACAATATATGCAATAATAGTAAGAAATATAATTCAAACATAACATTGCATTATTATTATCATACTGGTTTACATACTTTCTCATTTCCATGTCGAATTAATATTGAACATTTAAATCATCATACTTATACTTTCAACACCTCGGAAATCATAGTAAATATATCAATTTGACATTGAAACATGCATAAATTAATGCTTATTATACATATGAACTTACCTCGATACTAAAACTACTACTTTACCAACTTTCTCGATTTTTGATTTTTCTCCAATTCTAGGTTCAAATCTTGTTTTCTGGGATCTAAAACATCATATTTTACTTATTTAATTAATGTACTATTCAAAAAGTCCTTAACTCAAACTTTGGAAAAATTACAATTTTGCCCCTAAACTTTTGCATATTTACACTTTTTCCCTAGGCTCGGAAATAAAACTTCATCCCTTATTCTTATGTTTTATGACATGCTGATCATTTTTCCCTTCTATGGAAATATCAAATTCTCACTCTAACACAAGTTATGAACAATAACAACTTTTACCGATTAAGCCGTTTTACTCATTTTTGTTTAAAACCGCTTAGCAAAAGTTGTTTAACATAATTTCAACCTTCATATTCTACCATAAAACATCAAAATAAACACATTTCACCTATGGGTATTTTTCCAAATATGAACCCTAGCTTAAATTATTGCTAGAATAAGCTTAATCAAGTTACCGGGATTCCAAAAACGTAAAGAACTTGAAAAACGGGGCTAGAACGGACTTACTATTGAGCTTGGAAAGCTTGAAAACCCTATCCATGGCTTCCCCCATGCTAATTTCGGCCTCCATGAAAAAGATGAGTCAATTTTGGCTTTATTTTCCCTTTTTATTTCTTTTAATTACCAAATGACTAAAATTTTGTCCTATTCATGCCCATTTTTGTCCAAACAAAATATAATGGTCTAATTACCATTTAAGGACCTCCTCTTTAAACTCCCATTTCAATCAAGTACTTATGAATTAGAACACATATTTTGCAACTTTTGCAATTTTGTCCTAAAAGTCTAATTAAGCACTTTATCAGTAAAATTACTTAACGATATTTTTACACAATATTTTAATCAATAAATAAACCTTAAAACTTAATCGGAATAAATTTTTTTGACTTCAAATTTGTGGTTCTAAAACCCTCGTTCCGTTTAGGCCCTAAACCGGGTTGTTACAGCAACTTCTGCAAATAAGCCCTAATAGGCAAATTAAATATGCAATCTATAAAATTTCTTATCAATACTCTAACACATGCTTCTAATCACTCGGTAAATCATAAAAATTAATCGAAATAAACTTTTCTATCTCAGATTTGTGGTTTCGCAGCCACTATTCCATTTAGGCCCTATTTCGAGATGTTACATTTCTCCCCCCTTTAGGGATTTTCGTCCCCGAAAATCTTACCGGTAAAATGATTCAATATATTTTCTCAAAATTTCTTAAACATCTCCAAACAAATTTTCTTCAAAGCAGTACTTTCAAAATCACCCCACTATTAAATTGAAATCCAATATAACTAAGTTTCAACTCGGTATGACCTCTATATTAATCGAAAACTATTTCCAATTCTCACATTTGCTTTCATTTTCATTTTTTTTTAACCAAAAAGTCTGCATTCAGCTATTAATACAGCTCAATCATTATTCGTCTGTCTAATTTTATCATTACTAAATCCACATTATCTTATTCACAATCAAAATTTATTTTTTAAAAAAATCCAGCAATTATATACTTTAAACATCATACCTGGATGAGTTAATTAACTAAGTCTAATCTTTTTTTAACTGTAACATTTCAGAATTCCGAAAATCTTCATATTAACCTGTCATCTTTTCTGCAACTGAGTTCATTTATTAAACCATTCTCAAATGCTATCACATTGTCGCTTAATCTTATTGGAAGGGGTGAGGTCAGAACACTTCTAACTTGCCTCTTATATATTTATGCATATAAATTAACACTCATCAACATATATATAATTTGCTTCAAATAACTCAACATGCATATTCATTTTACACAACCCTCCTATCATCTTATACAAACAAATATACTTATACATGCGTTCATAATTCTCAAATAGAATTACTCATAACATTCATTTAATTTCACAAGTTACACTCATAGCATCACACAATTGCCATTCGACATGAACACTTATCATAATATAAACTTTCCCTTCATATCATCTTTCATATTCCAAGAGAAATTCTTATTCACGACTCATTCATTATCACATAAACATCATGAACTAGTACTCTTACCTTTTACGAGTCTCATTTCATCTTAATATTATCACAGTTATATAATTCACTTTAGACAGACTTACACACATATTCATATTTTAAAACAAATGCACTCAAACATACATTCCACAAATTTGAGTAAATCTATTTATCACATTCACTTAGTCAAATAAGTTAGACACATAATATCATGTCAATATCAAACGACCATGGATGAGTTTATAATGAGGTAAACTTTTCGTTTCTTTTCACTTTTCTATATTTCTCCACTTATGTCTATTTCATTTTACACTTGATCTCACACATATCATCACAAGTCACCAAGATCAATTTAAGTACACCAATATATCCACCAAATTATAAGAACTTACTTAACACCCTTTTACACTATCGATGGTAGCTCGGTTGGAAAATACTTCAGTCTCAACTGAACTATTTCATCGGGATCGGGAGGCATGACACTATCACAAGTAGTAATATGGCATGTATAGCTTAACTCTTACACATACTAGGTAAGTCCGAGAACCGACTAAACCATAGCTCGATACCACTAAATGTAACACCCTTACCCATGTTCGACACCTTTAACAGTGGCACGAGGCATTACCGGACTTAATCACTAATCATCGTATAAAAACCGATTCATAATTTCACTATAATTTTAAACTTTTTCAAACACATTCAAGCTATCCCTTAAAAAGAGCTTACAAGGCCCATATCATGCTTTAATTGAACCACACACATAGGCAAGCATGCACATTCATAAATTGCATCATTTAATTAATATCATAATCAAGACTATCTACCTTAAATGACTTTATACAATAGAGACCTTCAATTCACATAGGTCAGTATTTTAGGCCAATTCCTAGTAACTTAATAACAATTAAACGAGTCTCCATACATGCCAAAGACTTAAAAATACTTTAAAACCTTTATATATCAATCAATACTTTGATAGTGTGATTTAACCTCCGGCGACCTCCAACTCGAGTTAACATCTGCGACACTATAGGAAAAAGGAAAGGAAGGGAATAAGCATTATGGCTTAGTAAGTAAGTGTGTAAATATTAATAAATAATACATTATCATACTTTCAACAAAGTCACAATATGTTCCTGGAATATTACCATCACAAACACACATACTTTCACTATTACAATCATAAACAGGTTCAAATAAGCTGTCTAGCAGAGTACTAGCAGCTAAATTATTAATTTCTGGAGCTACAGAACTCCAAATTACAAAACGTTAATTTTCCTTGAAACTAGATTCAAGTATATTCTTACCATAAAATTTTTAGAATTTTTGGTCTAGCCATTGAGTACAGTTTATTCATTAAAGTTACCCTGTTTCATCGCTCAACTGTTTCACCACTCTTCACTACGAATCAATTTTCTCCTCATACAGAATTCAAAGGATATTCTCGTTTATTTCATTTGAAACTAGACTCATTAAGGATTTCAATCATATAAATTATATCCCCTAATTATTTTTCTAAAACTTTTAACAATTTTTCCAAGTCAGAATAGGGGATCTCGAATTCATTCAGACATCGTCTCACAAGAATTCAAATATCACATAATATGGAATTCTTTTGCTTCCCTGCTTTCTTTTATGTGAATGACTCAATAAAATTTAATTTAATATTTTATTTGAAATTTAATTCAACTTCCACAATTTTTGGTGAATTTTCAAAGTCATGCATCTTCTTTGTCCCAACATCTGTTTTACTACTAAAGTTCACTTTTACACAATTTCTCTTAATCCATTCCATTTTACCGAGGTTCGCTCAAATATCGAGCATATTGTTCATAAATTCAAACAAACATATACTTGCACTTGTTCATCACATAATCACTTTCACATGTATTTTCACTTAATCGATTTCCCGTTGAACTCATCGGAATAATAACAGATACACAATTGCCTGCACATTTTCCCAATTCCATACTTGTAGCCGAAGCTATTTGGTACGCATAGTAGCCTGCACTTAGTACTACACATGCGACCAACAATCTGGTACACGTAGTAGCCTGCACTTAGTACTACACACGTGATCACAATTTTCGGGTACGCATAGTAGCCTGCACTTAGTACTATGCATGCGACCAACAATCTGGTACACGTAGTAGCCTGCACTTAGTACTACACACGTGACCTCACAATAGCTCATTTGTATCGTTTCTATTCCGAAGGTTCAACCGGGAAATTCCTCACTTTTCAACATTTTACTAAATTGTCTGTAATCAATTTAAATTCATAATTTACATCAAATAACCATTTGATAGGCAGCCACATTTCATATGATATCAAAATATAATAACATAAAAAGAATCGATATATTATTTATGTTCGAACTTACTCGAAGTGTCGATCTCACTATCCATAGTACCAATTGTCCATTCATAGTATAATAAGACACAACTCAAATAGCAAATCAGCTTTTAAGAATTTACATAACATATATCACATATTTCAGATATCACTTGTCATGTATCATCATTTCCTTGCATTTCATGTAACATTCTTTCATGTCTTATTTCCACATCATAAACACCATTCCATCAACTTTTCCAATATATTAAATCATACAATATATGCAATAATAGTAAGAAATATAATTCAAACATAACATTGCATTATTATTATCATACGGATTTACATACTTTCTCATTTCCATGTCGAATTAATATTGAACATTTAAATCATCATACTTATACTTTCAACACCTCGGCAATCATAGTAAATATATCAATTTGACATTGAAACATGCATAAATTAATGCTTATTATACATATGAACTTACCTCGATACTAAAACGGCGAGTTTACCAACTTTCTCGATTTTTGATTTTTCTCCAATTCTAGGTTCAAATCTTGTTTTCTGGGATCTAAAACATCATATTTTACTTATTTAATTAATGTACTATTCAAAAAAGTCCTTAACTCAAACTTTGGAAAAATTACAATTTTGCCCCTAAACTTTTGCATATTTACACTTTTTCCCCTAGGCTCGGAAATAAAACTTCATCCCTTATTCTTATGTTTTATGACATGCTGATCATTTTTCCCTTCTATGGAAATATCAAATTCTCACTCTAACACATAGTTATGAACAATAACAACTTTTACCGATTAAGCCGTTTTACTCATTTTTGTTTAAAACCGCTTAGCAAAAGTTGTTTAACATAATTTCAACCTTCATATTCTACCATAAAACATCAAAATAAACACATTTCACCTATGGGTATTTTTCCAAATATGAACCCTAGCTTAAATTATTGCTAGAATAAGCTTAATCAAGTTACCGGGATTCCAAAAACGTAAAGAACTTGAAAAACGGGGCTAGAACGGACTTACTATTGAGCTTGGAAAGCTTGAAAACCCTATCCATGGCTTCCCCCATGCTAATTTTGGCCTCCATGAAAAAGATGAGTCAATTTTGGCTTTATTTTCCCTTTTTATTTCTTTTAATTACCAAATGACTAAAATTTTGTCCTATTCATGCCCATTTTTGTCCAAACGAAATATAATGGTCTAATTACCATTTAAGGACCTCCTCTTTAAACTCCCATTTCAATCAAGTACTTATGAATTAGAACACATATTTTGCAACTTTTGCAATTTAGTCCTAAAAGTCCAATTAAGCACTTTATCAGTAAAATTACTTAACGATATTTTTACACAATATTTTAATCAATAAATAAACCTTAAAACTTAATCGGAATAAATTTTTTTGACTTCAAATTTGTGGTTCTAAAACCCTCGTTCCGTTTAGGCCCTAAACCGGGTTGTTACAGCAACTTCTGCAAATAAGCCCTAATAGGCAAATTAAATATGCAATCTATAAAATTTCTTATCAATACTCTAACACATGCATCTAATCACTCGGTAAATCATAAAAATTAATCGAAATAAACTTTTCTATCTCAGATTTGTGGTTTCACAACCACTATTCCATTTAGGCCCTATTTCGAGATGTTACATTTCTCCCCCCTTTAGGGATTTTCGTCCCCGAAAATCTTACCGGTAAAATGATTCAATATATTTTCTCAAAATTTCTTAATCATCTCCAAACAAATTTTCTTCAAAGCAGTACTTTCAAAATCACCCCACTATTAAATTGAAATCCAATATAACTAAGTTTCAACTCGGTATGACCTCTATATTAATCGAAAACTATTTCCAATTCTCACATTTGCTTTCATTTTCATTTTTTTTAACCAAAAAGTCTGCATTCAGCTATTAATACAGCTCAATCATTATTCGTCTGTCTAATTTTATCATTACTAAATCCACATTATCTTATTCACAATCAAAATTTATTTTTTAAAAAAATCCAGCAATTATATACTTTAAACATCATACCTGGATGAGTTAATTAACTAACTCTAATCTTTTTTTAACTGTAACATTTCAGAATTCCGAAAATCTTCATATTAACCCGTCATCTTTTACTCAGAATGAGTTCATTTATTAAACCATTCTCAAATGCTATCACATTGTTGTCGCTTAATCTTATTGGAAGGGGGTGAGGCTGTAACACTTCTAACTTGCCTCTTATATATTTATGCATATAAATTAACACTCATCAACATATATATAATTTGCTTCAAATAACTCAACATGCATATTCATTTTACACAACCCTCCTATCATCTTATACAAACAAATATACTTATACATGCGTTCATAATTCTCAAATAGAATTACTCATAACATTCATTTAATTTCACAAGTTACACTCATAGCATCACACAATTGCCATTCGACATGAACACTTATCATAATATAAACTTTCCTTCATATCATCTTTCATATTCCAAGAGAAATTCTTATTCACGACTCATTCATTATCACATAAACATCATGAACTAGTACTCTTACCTTTTACGAGTCTCATTTCATCTTAATATTATCACAGTTATATAATTCACTTTAGACAGACTTACACACATATTCATATTTTAAAACAAATGCACTCAAACATACATTCCACAAATTTGAGTAAATCTATTTATCACATTCACTTAGTCAAATAAGTTAGACACATAATATCATGTCAATATCAAACGACCATGGATGAGTTTATAATGAGGTAAACTTTCGTTTCTTTTCACTTTTCTATATTTCTCCACTTATGTCTATTTCATTTTACACTTGATCTCACACATATCATCACAAGTCACCAAGATCAATTTAAGTACACCAATATATCCACCAAATTATAAGAACTTACTTAACACCCTTTTACACTATCGATGGTAGCTCGGTTGGAAAATACTTCTGTCTCAACTGAACTATTTCATCGGGATCGGGAGGCATGACACTATCACAAGTAGTAATATGGCATGTATAGCTTAACTCTTACACATACTAGGTAAGTCCGAGAACCGACTAAACCATAGCTCTGATACCACTAAATGTAACACCCCTTACCCATGTTCGACACCGGAACAGGGTACGAGGCATTACCGGACTTAATCACTAATCATCGTATAAAAACCGATTCATAATTTCACTATAATTTTAAACTTTTTCAAACACATTCAAGCTATCCCTTAAAAAGAGCTTACAAGGCCCATATCATGCTTTAATTGAACCACACACATAGGCAAGCATGCACATTCATAAATTGCATCATTTAATTAATAACATAATCAAGACTATCTACCTTAAATGACTTTATACAATAGAGACCTTCAATTCACATAGGTCAGTATTTTAGGCCAATTCCTAGTAACTTAATAACAATTAAACGAGTCTCCATACATGCCAAAGACTTAAAAATACTTTAAAACCTTTATATATCAATCAATACTTTGATAGTGTGATTTAACCTCCGGCGACCTCCAACTCGAGTTAACATCTGCGACACTATAGGAAAAAGGAAAGGAAGGGAATAAGCATTATGGCTTAGTAAGTAAGTGTGTAAATATTAATAAATAATACATTATCATACTTTCAACAAAGTCACAATATGTTCCTGGAATATTACCATCACAAACACACATACTTTCACTATTACAATCATAAACAGGTTCAAATAAGCTGTCTAGCAGAGTACTAGCAGCTAAATTATTAATTTCTGGAGCTATAGAACTCCAAATTACAAAACGTTAATTTTCCTTGAAACTAGATTCAAGTATATTCTTACCATAAAATTTTTAGAATTTTTGGTCTAGCCATTGAGTACAGTTTATTCATTGAAGTTACCCCTGTTTCACTGCTCAACTGTTCTGACCACTCTTCACTACGAATCAATTTTCTCCTCATACAGAATTCAAAGGATATTCTCGTTTATTTCATTTGAAACTAGACTCATTAAGGATTTCAATCATATAAATTATATCCCCTAATTATTTTTCTAAAACTTTTAACAATTTTTCCAAGTCAGAATAGGGGATCTCGAATTCATTCAGACACTGTCTCACAAGAATTCAAATATCACATAATATGGAATTCTTTTGCTTCCCCTGTTTCTTTTATGTGAATGACTCAATAAAATTTAATTTAATATTTTATTTGAAATTTAATTCAACTTCCACAATTTTTGGTGAATTTTCAAAGTCATGCATCGTCATTGTCCAACAACTGTTTTACTACTAAAGTTCACTTTTACACAATTTCTCTTAATCCATTCCATTTTACCGAGGTTCGCTCAAATATCGAGCATATTGTTCATAAATTCAAACAAACATATACTTGCACTTGTTCATCACATAATCACTTTCACATGTATTTTCACTTAATCGATTTCCCGTTGAACTCATCGGAATAATAACAGATACACAATTGCCTGCACATTTTCCCAATTCCATACTTGTAGCCGAAGCTATTTGGTACGCATAGTAGCCTGCACTTAGTACTACACATGCGACCAACAATCTGGTACACGTAGTAGCCTGCACTTAGTACTACACACGTGATCACAATTTTCGGGTACGCATAGTAGCTTTGCACTTAGTACTATGCATGCGACCAACAATCTGGTACACGTAGTAGCTTTGCACTTAGTACTACACACGTGACCTCACAATAGCTCATTTGTATCGTTTCTATTTCAAGGTTCAACCGGAAATTCCTCACTTTTCAACATTTTACTAAATTGTCGTAATCAATTTAAATTCATAATTTACATCAAATAACCATTTGATAGGCACCCACATTTCATATGATATCAAAATATAATAACATAAAAAGAATCGATAGATTATTTATGTTCGAACTTACTCGAAGTGTCGATCTCACTATCCATAGTACCAATTGTCCATTCATAGTATAATAAGACACAACTCAAATAGCAAATCAGCTTTTAAGAATTTACATAACATATATCACATATTTCGTATATCACTTGTCATGTATCATCATTTCCTTGCATTTCATGTAACATTCTTTCATGTCTTATTTCCACATCATAAACACCATTCCATCAACTTTTCCAATATATTAAATCATACAATATATGCAATAATAGTAAGAAATATAATTCAAACATAACATTGCATTATTATTATCATACGGATTTACATACTTTCTCATTTCCATGTCGAATTAATATTGAACATTTAAATCATCATACTTATACTTTCAACACCTCGGCAATCATAGTAAATATATCAATTTGACATTGAAACATGCATAAATTAATGCTTATTATACATATGAACTTACCTCGATACTAAAACGGCCAGTTTACCAACTTTCTCGATTTTTGATTTTTCTCCAATTCTAGGTTCAAATCTTGTTTTCTGGGATCTAAAACATCATATTTTACTTATTTAATTAATGTACTATTCAAAAAAGTCCTTAACTCAAACTTTGGAAAAATTACAATTTTGCCCCTAAACTTTTGCATATTTACACTTTTTCCCCTAGGCTCGGAAATAAAACTTCATCCCTTATTCTTATGTTTTATGACATGCTGATCATTTTTCCATTCTATGGAAATATCAAATTCTCACTCTAACACATAGTTATGAACAATAACAACTTTTACCGATTAAGCCGTTTTACTCATTTTTGTTTAAAACCGCTTAGCAAAAGTTGTTTAACATAATTTCAACCTTCATATTCTACCATAAAACATCAAAATAAACACATTTCACCTATGGGTATTTTTCCAAATATGAACCCTAGCTTAAATTATTGCTAGAATAAGCTTAATCAAGTTCACCGGATTCCAAAAACGTAAAGAACTTGAAAACGGGGCTAGAAACGGACTTACTATTGAGCTTGGAAAGCTTGAAAACCCTAGCCATGGCTTCCCCATGCTAATTTCGGCCTCCATGAAAAGATGAGTCAATTTTGGCTTTATTTTCCCTTTTATTTCTTTTAATTACCAAATGACTAAAATTTTGTCCTATTCATGCCCATTTTTGTCCAAACGAAATATAATGGTCTAATTACCATTTAAGGACCTCCTCTTTAAACTCCCATTTCAATCAAGTACTTATGAATTAGAACACATATTTTGTAACTTTTGCAATTTAGTCCTAAAAGTCCAATTAAGCACTTTATCAGTAAAATTACTTAACGATATTTTTACACAATATTTTAATCAATAAATAAACCTTAAAACTTAATCGGAATAAATTTTTTTGACTTCAAATTTGTGGTTCTAAAACCCTCGTTCCGTTTAGGCCCTAAATCGGGTTGTTACAGCAACTTCTGCAAATAAGCCCTAATAGGCAAATTAAATATGCAATCTATAAAATTTCTTATCAATACTCTAACACATGCATCTAATCACTCGGTAAATCATAAAAATTAATCGAAATAAACTTTTCTATCTCGATTTTGTGGTTTCATGACCCACTATTCCATTTAGGCCCTATTTCGAGATGTTACATTTCTCCCCTCTTTAGGGATTTTCGTCCCCGAAAATCTTACCGGTAAAATGATTCAATATATTTTCTCAAAATTTCTTAAACATCTCCAAACAAATTTTCTTCAAAGCAGTACTTTCAAAATCACCCCACTATTAAATTGAAATCCAATATAACTAAGTTTCAACTCGGTATGACCTCTATATTAATCGAAAACTATTTCCAATTCTCACATTTGCTTTCATTTTCATTTTTTTTTAACCAAAAAGTCTGCATTCAGCTATTAATACAGCTCAATCATTATTCGTCTGTCTAATTTTATCATTACTAAATCCACATTATCTTATTCACAATCAAAATTTATTTTTTAAAAAAATCCAGCAATTATATACTTTAAACATCATACCTGGATGAGTTAATTAACTAACTCTAATCTTTTTTAATCAGAACATTTCGAATTCAAAAATCTTCATATTAACTCGTCATCTTTTCATAATCGAGTTCATTTATTAAACCATTTCTCAAATGCTATCACATTGTCAGTTAATCTTATTGGAAGGGGGTGAGGCTGTAACACTTCTAACTTGCCTCTTATATATTTATGCATATAAATTAACACTCATCAACATATATATAATTTGCTTCAAATAACTCAACATGCATATTCATTTTACACAACCTCCTATCATCTTATACAAACAAATATACTTATACATGCGTTCATAATTCTCAAATAGAATTACTCATAACATTCATTTAATTTCACAAGTTACACTCATAGCATCACACAATTGCCATTCGACATGAACACTTATCATAATATAAACTTTCCCTTCATATCATCTTTCATATTCCAAGAGAAATTCTTATTCACGACTCATTCATTATCACATAAATATCATGAACTAGTACTCTTACCTTTTACGAGTCTCATTTCATCTTAATATTATCACAGTTATATAATTCACTTTAGACAGACTTACACACATATTCATATTTTAAAACAAATGCACTCAAACATACATTCCACAAATTTGAGTAAATCTATTTATCACATTCACTTAGTCAAATAAGTTAGACACATAATATCATGTCAATATCAAACGACCATGGATGAGTTTATAATGAGGTAAACTTTCGTTTCTTTTCACTTTTCTATATTTCTCCACTTATGTCTATTTCATTTTACACTTGATCTCACACATATCATCACAAGTCACCAAGATCAATTTAAGTACACCAATATATCCACCAAATTATAAGAACTTACTTAACACCCTTTTACACTATCGATGGTAGCTCGGTTGGAAAATACTACATCTCAATCAACTATTTCATCGGGATCGGGAGGCATGACACTATCACAAGTAGTAATATGGCATGTATAGCTTAACTCTTACACATACTAGGTAAGTCCGAGAACCGACTAAACCATAGCTCTGATACCACTAAATGTAACACCCCTTACCCATGTTCGACACCGGAACAGGGTACGAGGCATTACCGGACTTAATCACTAATCATCGTATAAAAACCGATTCATAATTTCACTATAATTTAAAACTTTTTCAAACACATTCAAGCTATCCCTTAAAAAGAGCTTACAAGGCCCATATCATGCTTTAATTGAACCACACACATAGGCAAGCATGCACATTCATAAATTGCATCATTTAATTAATAACATAATCAAGACTATCTACCTTAAATGACTTTATACAATAGAGACCTTCAATTCACATAGGTCAGTATTTTAGGCCAATTCCTAGTAACTTAATAACAATTAAACGAGTCTCCATACATGCCAAAGACTTAAAAATACTTTAAAACCTTTATATATCAATCAATACTTTGATAGTGTGATTTAACCTCCCAAGCACCTCCAACTCGAGTTAACATCTGCGACACTATAGGAAAAAGGAAAGGAAGGGAATAAGCATTATGGCTTAGTAAGTAAGTGTGTAAATATTAATAAATAATACATTATCATACTTTCAACAAAGTCACAATATGTTCCTGGAATATTACCATCACAAACACACATACTTTCACTATTACAATCATAAACAGTTCAAATAAGTCATCTAGCAGAGTACTAGCAGCTAAATTATTAATTTCTGAGCTACAGAACTCCAAATTACAAAACGTTAATTTTCCTTGAAACTAGATTCACGTATATTCTTACCATAAAATTTTTAGAATTTTTGGTCTAGCCATTGAGTACAGTTTATTCATTGAAGTTACCCCTGTTTCACTGCTCAACTATTCTGACCACTCTTCACTACGAATCAATTTTCTCCTCATACAGAATTCAAAGGATATTCTCGTTTATTTCATTTGAAACTAGACTCATTAAGGATTTCAATCATATAAATTATATCCCCTAATTATTTTTCTAAAACTTTTAACAATTTTTCCAAGTCAGAATAGGGGATCTCGAATTCATTCAGACACTGTCTCACAAGAATTCAAATATCACATAATATGGAATTCTTTTGCTTCCCCTGTTTCTTTTATGTGAATGACTCAATAAAATTTAATTTAATATTTTATTTGAAATTTAATTCAACTTCCACAATTTTTGGTGAATTTTCAAAGTCATGCAACTCCTCTGTCCAACACTGTTTTACTACTAAAGTTCACTTTTACACAATTTCTCTTAATCCATTCCATTTTACCGAGGTTCGCTCAAATATCGAGCATATTGTTCATAAATTCAAACAAACATATACTTGCACTTGTTCATCACATAATCACTTTCACATGTATTTTCACTTAATCGATTTCCGTTGAACTCATCGAATAATAACGAGATACACAATTGCTGCACATTTTCCCAATTCCATACTTGTAGCCGGAAGCTATTTGGTACGCATAGTAGCTTTGCACTTAGTACTACACATGCGACCAACAATCTGGTACACGTAGTAGCTTTGCACTTAGTACTACACACGTGATCACAATTTTTCGGTGCGCATAGTAGCTCGCACTTAGTACTATGCATGCGACCAACAATCGGGTACACGTGTAGTAGCTTTGCACTTAGTACTACACACGTGACCTCACAATAGCTCATTTGTATCGTTTCTATTCCAAGGTTCAACGGAAATTCCTCACTTTTCAACATTTTACTAAATTGTCTCGTAATCAATTTAAATTCATAATTTACATCAAATAACCATTTGATAGGCGACCACATTTCATATGATATCAAAATATAATAACATAAAAAGAATCGATATATTATTTATGTTCGAACTTACTCGAAGTGTCGATCTCACTATCCATAGTACCAATTGTCCATTCATAGTATAATAAGACACAACTCAAATAGCAAATCAGCTTTTAAGAATTTACATAACATATATCACATATTTCGTATATCACTTGTCATGTATCATCATTTCCTTGCATTTCATGTAACATTCTTTCATGTCTTATTTCCACATCATAAACACCATTCCATCAACTTTTCCAATATATTAAATCATACAATATATGCAATAATAGTAAGAAATATAATTCAAACATAACATTGCATTATTATTATCATACGGATTTACATACTTTCTCATTTCCATGTCGAATTAATATTGAACATTTAAATCATCATACTTATACTTTCAACACCTCGGCAATCATAGTAAATATATCAATTTGACATTGAAACATGCATAAATTAATGCTTATTATACATATGAACTTACCTCGATACTAAAACGGCGGTTTTACCAACTTTCTCGATTTTTGATTTTTCTCCAATTCTAGGTTCAAATCTTGTTTTCTGGGATCTAAAACATCATATTTTACTTATTTAATTAATGTACTATTCAAAAAAGTCCTTAACTCAAACTTTGGAAAAATTACAATTTTGCCCCTAAACTTTTGCATATTTACACTTTTTCCCTAGGCTCGGAAATAAAACTTCATCCCTTAGTCTTATGTTTTATGACATGCTGATCATTTTTCCCTTCTATGGAAATATCAAATTCTCACTCTAACACATAGTTATGAACAATAACAACTTTTACTGAATTAAGTAGTTTTACTCATTTTTGTTTAAAACCGCTTAGCAAAAGTTGTTTAACATAATTTCAACCTTCATATTCTACCATAAAACATCAAAATAAACACATTTCACCTATGGGTATTTTTCCAAATATGAACCCTAGCTTAAATTATTGCTAGAATAAGCTTAATCAAGTTCTGGATTCCAAAAACGTAAAGAACTTGAAAAAGCGGGGCTAGAAACGGACTTACTATTGAGCTTGGAAAGCTTGAAAACCCTAGCCATGGCTTCCCCATGCTAATTTCGGCCTCCATGAAAAGATGAGTCAATTTTGGCTTTATTTTCCTTTTATTTCTTTTAATTACCAAATGACTAAAATTTTGTCCTATTCATGCCCATTTTTGTCCAAACGAAATATAATGGTCTAATTACCATTTAAGGACCTCCTCTTTAAACTCCCATTTCAATCAAGTACTTATGAATTAGAACACATATTTTGCAACTTTTGCAATTTAGTCCTAAAAGTCCAATTAAGCACTTTATCAGTAAAATTACTTAACGATATTTTTACACAATATTTTAATCAATAAATAAACCTTAAAACTTAATCGGAATAAATTTTTTTGACTTCAAATTTGTGGTTCTAAAACCCTCGTTCCGTTTAGGCCCTAAACCGGGTTGTTACAGCAACTTCTGCAAATAAGCCCTAATAGGCAAATTAAATATGCAATCTATAAAATTTCTTATCAATACTCTAACACATGCATCTAATCACTCGGTAAATCATAAAAATTAATCGAAATAAACTTTTCTATCTCAGATTTGTGGTTTCGCAGCCACTATTCCATTTAGGCCCTATTTCGAGATGTTACATTTCTCCCCCCTTTAGGGATTTTCGTCCCCGAAAATCTTACCGGTAAAATGATTCAATATATTTTCTCAAAATTTCTTAATCATCTCCAAACAAATTTTCTTCAAAGCAAGATTTCAAAATCACCCCACTATTAAATTGAAATCCAATATAACTAAGTTTCAACTCGGTATGACCTCTATATTAATCGAAAACTATTTCCAATTCTCACATTTGCTTTCATTTTCATTTTTTTTAACCAAAAAGTCTGCATTCAGCTATTAATACAGCTCAATCATTATTCGTCTGTCTAATTTTATCATTACTAAATCCACATTATCTTATTCACAATCAAAATTTATTTTTTAAAAAAATCCAGCAATTATATACTTTAAACATCATACCTGGATGAGTTAATTAACTAACTCTAATCTTTTTTTAACTGTAACATTTCAGAATTCCGAAAATCTTCATATTAACCTGTCATCTTTTCTGCAACTGAGTTCATTTATTAAACCATTCTCAAATGCTATCACATTGTCAGTTAATCTTATTGGAAGGGGGTGAGGCTGTAACACTTCTAACTTGCCTCTTATATATTTATGCATATAAATTAACACTCATCAACATATATATAATTTGCTTCAAATAACTCAACATGCATATTCATTTTACACAACCCTCCTATCATCTTATACAAACAAATATACTTATACACGCGTTCATAATTCTCAAATAGAATTACTCATAACATTCATTTAATTTCACAAGTTACACTCATAGCATCACACAATTGCCATTCGACATGAACACTTATCATAATATAAACTTTCCCTTCATATCATCTTTCATATTCCAAGAGAAATTCTTATTCACGACTCATTCATTATCACATAAACATCATGAACTAGTACTCTTACCTTTTACGAGTCTCATTTCATCTTAATATTATCACAGTTATATAATTCACTTTAGACAGACTTACACACATATTCATATTTTAAAACAAATGCACTCAAACATACATTCCACAAATTTGAGTAAATCTATTTATCACATTCACTTAGTCAAATAAGTTAGACACATAATATCATGTCAATATCACACGACCATGGATGAGTTTATAATGAGGTAAACTTTCGTTTCTTTTCACTTTTCTATATTTCTCCACTTATGTCTATTTCATTTTACACTTGATCTCACACATATCATCACAAGTCACCAAGATCAATTTAAGTACACCAATATATCCACCAAATTATAAGAACTTACTTAACACCCTTTTACACTATCGATGGTAGCTCGGTTGGAAAATACTGCCTCTCAATCCGAACTATTTCATCGGGATCGGGAGGCATGACACTATCACAAGTAGTAATATGGCATGTATAGCTTAACTCTTACACATACTAGGTAAGTCCGAGAACCGACTAAACCATAGCTCGATACCACTAAATGTAACACCCCCCTACCCATGTTCGACACCTTGGAACAGTGCGAGTGCGAGGCATTACGGACTTAATCACTAATCATCGTATAAAACCGATTCATAATTTCACTATAATTTAAAACTTTTTCAAACACATTCAAGCTATCCCTTAAAAAGAGCTTACAAGGCCCATATCATGCTTTAATTGAACCACACACATAGGCAAGCATGCACATTCATAAATTGCATCATTTAATTAATAACATAATCAAGACTATCTACCTTAAATGACTTTATACAATAGAGACCTTCAATTCACATAGGTCAGTATTTTAGGCCAATTCCTAGTAACTTAATAACAATTAAACGAGTTTCCATACATGCCAAAGACTTAAAAATACTTTAAAACCTTTATATATCAATCAATAGTTTGATAGTGTGATTTAACCTCCGGCGACCTCCAACTCGAGTTAACATCTGCGACATTATAGGAAAAAGGAAAGGAAGGGAATAAGCATTATGGCTTAGTAAGTAAGTGTGTAAATATTAATAAATAATACATTATCATACTTTCAACAAAGTCACAATATGTTCCTGGAATATTACCATCACAAACACACATACTTTCACTATTACAATCATAAACAGGTTCAAATAAGCTGTCTAGCAGAGTACTAGCAGCTAAATTATTAATTTCTGGAGCTACAGAACTCCAAATTACAAAACGTTAATTTTACTTGAAACTAGATTCACGTATATTCTTACCATAAAATTTTTAGAATTTTTGGTCTAGCCATTTAGTACAGTTTATTCATTGAAGTTACCCCTGTTTCACTGCTCAACTGTTCTGACCACTCTTCACTACGAATCAATTTTCTCCTCATACAAAATTCAAAGGATATTCTCGTTTATTTCATTTGAAACTAGACTCATTAAGGATTTCAATCATATAAATTATATCCCCTAATTATTTTTCTAGAACTTTTAACAATTTTTCCAAGTCGAATAGGGGATCTCGAATTCATTCAGACAACAGTCTCTCACAAAATTCAAATATCACATAATATGGAATTCTTTTGCTTCCCTGCTTTCTTTATGTGAATGACTCAATAAAATTTAATTTAATATTTTATTTGAAATTTAATTCAACTTCCACAATTTTTGGTGAATTTTCAAAGTCATGCCTTCTT
Organism: Gossypium anomalum; assembly: GCA_025698475.1. NCBI lineage: Eukaryota > Viridiplantae > Streptophyta > Magnoliopsida > Malvales > Malvaceae > Gossypium > Gossypium anomalum. Next base: position 71,334,126 of record CM046965.1, on the reverse strand, counting down.
CTTTGTCCAACAACTGTTTTACTACTAAAGTTCACTTTTACACAATTTCTCTTAATCCATTCCATTTTACCGAGGTTCGCTCAAATATCGAGCATATTGCTCATAAATTCAAACAAACATATACTTGCACTTGTTCATCACATAATCACTTTCACATGTATTTTCACTTAATCGATTTCCCGTTGAACTCATCGGAATAATAACAGATACACAATTGCCTGCACATTTTCCCAATTCCATACTTGTAGCCGAAGCTATTTGGTACGCATAGTAGCCTGCACTTAGTACTACACATGCGACCAACAATCTGGTACACGTAGTAGCCTGCACTTAGTACTACACACGTGATCACAATTTTCGGGTACGCATTGTAGAAGCCCAAATTTTGGGGCCAACCCCAAAACCCAATCCCAATTACCCACTTAAATCCCAACCCACCAACCTAATTACAACAGCCCAAATTAAACCTAAAAAATACCCTTACCCCATTACAAACAGACCCAACAAACTCAACAGCAGCCCAAACACCCAATTACCTTAACCCTAAACCGACTCAGCCACCTACCCTCCCCACTTGCTCTGTGCCCCATGCCTCTGCCACCTGCCCCAGGGTCACTTCCACCGCCCTCTACACCTGCAAAAGGAGGACAAGACAGAAAATTAAAAAAAAAAGAGGAAGCAACTTGTAAAACTGGCTATAAAGGCCGAATGAAAACGATTGTAAAGGGGTCGGATTTTTCAAAAATCAGGGAGAAATACAATTGATTTCAAAACAGCAAAGAATACAAAATATATCTCAAACATAATATATCAAGATTAACGAGTCAGAGGTCAATAAAAAAACGAAAGGTAATATTCTCTTTTTCTACTATTTCATTTTAAACCCTATTTCAGTCAAGTAACACATTAAAATATAATAATATAATAACATAAAACAGAATAAAAAAACAAGAGAAAAAAATAGAATTTTTTTTACCTTTTCCGCCACATTGCGGTGGCAGGTCAGTGCTTGCAGCCGCGAGCCTCCACGCGACGGTCCGGACGATCGGACCCCGGCGGAAATCGCTCCGCCTCCCCTCCCTTTCTCTTCCTTCTCTCCTCTCTCTTTTTCTCTCTCTCCCTTTCTTTTTTTTTTTTTTTTCTTTCCTGAAACAAATGAACAAAAAAACTTTTTGTCTTATATAGGGACCAAAGCGGTGCGTTTTGGTCCCTGCCTTATTAATAAAGAAAACGACGTCGTTTTAGGGGCGCGGGTCGGGTCGACCCGACCCGCACCGGAAGGATCCGCGTGTTTTTGAAGCGGAAGGGCTATTTGCGCAATCAGCCCTTCCTCTTTTCTGAGGCTTTATAATTAAACCTTTCGTGCTTTGAATTTTGCCCTGTTATTTATTACGTTTTGCAATTTAGTCCCCCGCGCTACTATGCATTTTGGCGAAATGGATTTATTGCGTATTTGGCCCTCGTTGTTTTCACGCATGTCCATTTTAGTCCTCTATTCCTTTATTTCTTTTTAAATTCGCCCAGAGGTTCTGTTCTCATTCCGATTTAGTCCTTTTTCGTTTATTTTCTTTTTTATATATTACTAATATTGTTATTATTACTTTTATTAATATATTAATTATTTTTTAAAAATATTATTATTATTAATGATTATTATTCCTAGTCTTAGCATTGTTAATAATATTAATATTTGTACATTGTATATGTGTATATTCATACATTTGTATATAATACTATTTTAATTCCTTTATTTTTTTTTTACTATTATATCATATATTTTTTATATATATTTCATTATTATTTCTAACATTATTATTAATATTATTAGATGTTATTTACTTCTAATATGTATGTATTATGTAAATGTCTTAAATTATATACGTTTTATGTATATTATGAATATGTATTTCCAATATTGTTAGCTAAATTTTCATGTATATTACCCTATGTACACGCAACCATATTATCCCATGTATATACTTCCAAAATCAAATTACGTTTTTATACATATTTTGTATACCCTTTAATATTTTGTTATATATTTTCATATGATCTTATGTATACATCTTTCATTATTCTTGTATATACATCTTTATATATAGTATTATTTTCGTATATTATTACATTCATTATTATACTTATTATTTTCACTTACTTTTTTTAAATTATACCCATCTTTTTATTTTTACTATTATTATCACACTAATATATGTTCATATATACATACATATTTATAATGTTTTAGTTTAATACTATTAATATGTTTTATATAGCATGCATGATTATTATTTTTGAGATTATTGTTACGATTATTATTTGCTTCAACATACTTCTGATTATGTCGGTTATTCATTTTTATTCCAATTTGCTTTACATTATTTCGAAAATCATATTCTTGTTTTGTTAAGTAATTTTGACAATCGAGGCAATGTACCGATTTAACATTAAGTCATCGAGTTCATCGCTATGTTGGGTGAACGTCAATTGACTCATGCTAAAGCGATATATCCTTCTCAAAATAAATAATCTAAAATTTCTCGTCTTTGTAATCAAATCACGACTAAATTTTAAATTGAACTCGTATTTTGAAAAATCAAGACAATACGTGTTTATAAGATACCAATTTTGGGCGTCGCGAGGGTGCTAATACCTTCCTCGGGCGTGCAGGCTCCCAACCCTAATTTTTCTCTCTGATTTTAATGTAAACCTAAACCTAGCCTTTTATTTGTTTTTAAAGAAAAATTTAATAGGTGTCCGATCACACCTAGAAAAAGGATCGGTGGCGACTCCCGGTTTATTTTTAAAACTAAATTTCAATTTCCAGTTTTCTAATAAATCGCCACAATTTAGTGACCCGAAACCAAAATTTTTACGTCGCTACACGCATAGTAGCCTGCACTTAGTACTATGCATGCGACCAACAATCTGGTACACGTAGTAGCCTGCACTTAGTACTACACACGTGACCTCACAATAGCTCATTTGTATCGTTTCTATTCCGAAGGTTCAACTGGGAAATTCCTCACTTTTCAACATTTTACTAAATTCTCTGTAATCAATTTAAATTCATAATTTACATCAAATAACCATTTGATAGGCAGCCATATTTCATATGATATCAAAATATAATAACATAAAAAGAATCGATAGATTATTTATGTACGAACTTACTCGAAGTGTCGATTTCACTATCCATGGTACCAATTGTCCATTCATAGTATAATAAGACACAACTCAAATAGCAAATCAGCTTTTAAGAATTTACATAACATATATCACATATTTCATATATCACTTGTCATGTATCATCATTTCCTTGCATTTCATGTAACATTCTTTCATGTCTTATTTCCACATCATAAACACCATTCCATCAACTTTTCCAATATATTAAATCATACAATATATGCAATAATAGTAAGAAATATAATTCAAACATAACATTGCATTATTATTATCATACGGACTTACATACTTTCTCATTTCCATGTCGAATTAATATTGAACATTTAAATCATCATACTTATACTTTCAACACCTCGGAAATCATAGTAAATATATCAATTTGACATTGAAACATGCATAAATTAATGCTTATTATACATATGAACTTACCTCGATACTAAAACGGCCAGTTTACCAACTTTCTCAATTTTTGATTTTTCTCTCATTCTAGGTTCAAATCTTGTTTTCTGGGATCTAAAACAGCATATTTTACTTATTTAATTAATTTACTATTCAAAAAAGTCCTTAACTCAAACTTTGGAAAAATTACAATTTTGCCCCTGAACTTTTGCATATTTACACTTTTTCCCCTAGGCTCGGAAATAAAACTTCATCCCTTATTCTTATGTTTTATGACATGCTGATAATTTTTCCCTTCTATGGAAACATCAAATTCTCACTCTAACACATAGTTATGAACAATAACAACTTTTACCGATTAAGCCGTTTTACTCATTTTTGTTTAAAACCGCTTAGCAAAAGTTGTTTAACATAATTTCAGCTTTCATATTCTACCATAAAACATCAAAATAAACACATTTCACCTATGGGTATTTTTCCAAATATGAACCCTAGCTTAAATTTTTGCTAGAATAAGCTTAATCAAGTTACCGGGATTCCAAAAACGTAAAGAACTTGAAAAACGAGGCTAGAACGGACTGACTATTGGGCTTGGAAAGCTTGAAAACCCTAGCCATGGCTTCCCCCATGCTAATTTCGGCCTCCATGAAAAAGATGAGTCAATTTTGGCTTTATTTTCCCTTTTTATTTCTTTTAATTACCAAATGACTAAAATGCCCTTAAGGCCTTTCTTTAAAATTTTGTCCTATTCATGCCCATTTTTGTCCAAACGAAATACAATGGTCTAATTACCATTTAATTACCTCCTATTTAAACTCCCATTTCAATCAAGTACTTATGAATTAGAACACATATTTTGCAACTTTTGCAATTTAGTCCTAAAAGTCCAATTAATCACTTTATCAGTAAAATTACTTAACGATATTTTTACACAATATTTTAATCAATAAATAAACCTTAAAACTTAATCGGAATAAATTTTTTTGACTTCAAATTTGTGGTTCTAAAACCCTCGTTCCGTTTAGGCCTAAACCGGGTCATTTTATTCTGACAACTTCGCAAATAAGCCCTAATAGGTAAATTAAATATGCAATCTATAAAATTTCTTATCAATACTCTAACACATGCATCTAATCACTCGGTAAATCATAAAAATTAATCGAAATAAACTTTTCTATCTCAGATTTGTGGTTTCGCAACCACTATTCCATTTAGGCCCTATTTCGAGATGTTACATGACCATCTTTCCAGACTTGAAAATTCAAGTACCAAAGAGCTAGATAAAGTTGACATAAATGATTTGTTTCCTGAAGAACAATTCTTTCCTATATCTAATTTTGAGGTACCTTGGTTTGCAGACATTGCGAATTTTTTAGCCACTAACGTTATCCCAAAAGGGTTGACACATCAGTAAAAGAAGCGATTCTTTACTGATGTGAAAAATTACTTTTGGGAAGACCCTTTTCTTCTCCGTATATGTGCAGATCAAGTCATTAGGAGATGTGTTACAAGGTCAGAAGCATCGAAAATCTTGGAACATTACCACTCAAGACCGACTGGAGGACATTACAATGGGATTAGGACCGCGCATAAAACACTTGAATCAGGTTTTTATTGGCCCACACTATTCAAAGATGCCAACAGGTGTGTTGTTAATTGTGATAAATGCCAACGGACAGCTAACATCTCTAAACGTGATGAAATGCCTCAAACATATATTCTTTCATGTGAAATATTTAATGTTTGGGGTATCGACTTTATGGGTCCAATCCCTAGTTCATTTAGGAATAAATACATCTTAGTAGCCGTTGATTACATGTCCAAATGGGTAGAAGCCCAAGCTTTACCTACTAATGATGCTAGAGTGGTAGTAAGATTCCTTAAGAAACTTTTCTCTCGATTCGAAACACCTAGAGCAATTATCAATGATAGGGGTACTCATTTTTGTAACACCCAATTTGATAAGACCCTTAAGAAATACAGAGTTCACCACAGAACAACTACCTCTTACCATCCTCAAACTAGTGGACAAGTCGAAGTAGCAAACCGAGAGCTTAAACGGATCTTAAAAAATAGAGTAGAATCAAACAAGAAGGATTGGGCGATGAAAGTAGATGATGCTTTATGGGCTTATAGAACTGCTTTTAAGACCCCCATAGGAACATCACCTTACAAACTTGTTTATGGAAAAAGTTGTCATCTATCATTTAAGCTAGAACACAAGGCATTCTGGGCTATTAAATTTCTAAACTTTGATCCCAAACTTACAGGTGAAAACAGGTTGATGCAGTTGAACGAGTTAGATGAGTGACAAACCAATGCATATGAGAACTCACGCCTATACAAGGAAGCAACAAAGCGCCGCCACAATGCTCGTTTAAAGCAACGGAAGTAATTTGAAGTTGGAGATCTTGTCCTGTTATATAACTCGAGGCTCAAATTGTTTCCTGGAAAGCTTAAATCACAATGGTCAGGTCCTTTCATAGTTCAAACTGTCTTTCCATATGGCACAGTAGAGGTAAGTCACCCATCACAAGGCACTTTCAAGGTAAATGAACATCGTCTCAAACTTTATAACGGTGAGAATTTTAAAGACGATAGAGAAGAGCTACAGCTCCACGAACTTTCCTGAATATACCCACAAGGTAGAGTCGAGCTTAGACTCTAAATAAGCGCTTCTCGGGAGGCAACCCGAGCACTAACCCCACTAAATAACTTAGTTTGTTTTTCCTTTTGTTTTACAGTCTAATTGCAGGTATGTTTGGCACACAAGGCCTAGCACACAGCCATGCTTGAGGCCGTGGGCTCCCTACGGGCAGGAAACACGGGCGTGGCCATGGCCTTGCTAAAACAGGACGAACATTTTGCCCAAAACAGGACGGGACACGAGCTGCGATAAATAGCCACTACCGTACGACACAGTCGTGCAATCCACACGGTTAGAAGACACGGGTGTGTCCCAGACCGTGGTAAAACTGCACCTTAGTTTCTTAAAACATCAGCAGAGACACGACCTCGATAAATCCTCACGGCCTTCAACATAGGCGTGCCCAAGACCGTGTACGAACTTGCCTCAAAGATTAAAACGTTCAACGAAGTTAGAATAGAATACGGGATTATGCCACGACCATGCTCTTAGGCCGTGTGCAATACTGATTGAGTAACGTGGGCGTGTTGGACCTCACACGGGCGTGGGAAAAAAGAAGGGAGCACTACATGGCTGTGCGAAGCAGCCGTGTAGGCCACACAGCCTGGACACTCGGGTGTATCTGTAGGCCGTGTGCGATACTGACTTGAAACACCAACACATAGCATAAACGAGGAACACGGCCGTGGGAGAAGTGAACAAACGTGTCCACGGTCGTGCAATATGGCCGTGAGCACCACACGCCCTAGACACACACGTGTGTCCAAGGGGCTGTGTGCGAACCTGATCACGAAAACACGAAAAACACGGGCTGGGAGTATACCACACGAACGTGGGCCACGGTCGTGTGGCCTGACATGGGGCTTACATGACCGTGGCCCCCAATTTAACCCCCCCAACCCTAATTTTCCCCTTCCTATTTAAATTTCCCTATTCATTTCATTATTTATCTTCTCCTACCTTTAGCCACGAGTTTTCTTTTTTCTTTTTCTTCATCCTTTCCTCCTCTCTTTATTTTCTCCCCCCCACTTTCCCCTTTTCCTCTGCCGCCTCTACCCACGCCGCCACCATCTTCCACCCTTCCAACCACTACAACCTACCGACCTACTCTCTCTGCGTGAGCACCAAGTACCATCTAGCACTATTGCGTTTTTCCATTCTTTCCTGTCCATTACCTTCATTTCTTTTACTAATTTTATATTATTTCTTGTTTTATTTGACTGTTTTTGGGCTAATCTTTGTACTTCTAATGTATTCATGCTTATGCTCCTTATTCTTGTTTAGTAATTTACCATTTCATTTCTAATCGGACTTACCCTATGCATTATGATACATTCATTCATTCTTGTGTTTCCATGGATTTTATACTTTACCCATACCATATTCCATATTATTATCTCATGTGCACTATTTCTTCACCAATTTACTGCTTTTATGTCCAATTTAAGTTGTTTATGTTAATCACTAGGTATTTCTTTTAGCATTATACTCGTATTCTTATTGCTAATAATAATTTGATGTGTCTGTTAATTGGGATTTGGTAATTATCACTATTCCTTTAGTCCGTGATCCCTATGAAGTATCTCTATTTAGTTTCAACATGCTTAGTATTTATCCATGCTATTTTCGAGGATTATTTTTAATAACTTAGTCTTTTCTTTGCAGACATCATGATGAACCCAAAAGGCAAGAAAGCTGCGATTCCCGCCTCAAAAAAACGAAAAGGAGTGACATCCTCATCGAGTCTGACTACGGAGATACGAAACCCTTTTCTGAAATTCCCACCAGAAAACCAAGAAGAACTATTCCAGATTCTACGTGCTCAGCCCCTTGGTGTGGGTCGTTGCATTGATTGGGCCGCACTGGAGCAAGTTGACCTCGCTGACTCGGTTTGGGCCCTTCTAGCCACCGCTCCGTAGCACCGGTTCTTTGATATTATCGAGCCAACATACTTAGAATTCACCCTGGAATTAGGCTCGACTTTCCAGTTACAGATTGTGATGGCGGAGCACAACGACCCAGGAATAGTTCAATTCCGGCTTGGCGGGCTAGTACGTCAGATGAATGTCCCCGAATTTGGAGCTGCCCTGGGACTCTTTACGGATGAGCTCATGGACGCAACATATTCCCTGACCTACACCGTCACATTCATCGCTCACCCTTTGTATGCTGGAACAAACTCCAGCCTGCTACCGGAATTTATAATCCAAGTCATTCAAAGGCATTGGCACTACCTTCAGCTCTGCGCTATCTCCACGCCCTTTTAGCACATACATTAACGGGGAGGTGAGAGAGCACTGGCATCGTCAACAATCACGATGCGTACTTCCTCTGGAGCATGTGGAAAGGGTACATATTTGATCTCGCATATTTCGTCGCCCTTGCTATTCGCCATCAGACCAAACGACACTGAAAATGAGTCATCAGTATCGGCCCATATGTGACTCGTCTAGCATGCTATTTTGGGTTCCTAAATACAACGTCACAGTCCTCCTCACTCACACTCATTGGCCAGATGTCCCCATAGGGCATCCAAAGTATGCCCCATATGCGAATGATTGAGTGTCAGCGTGGGTACGACCCTCCTCGGTATCGACTTGCACGAGCTGCCGATGAGGATGACGACGAGGTTTTTCCTGATGATATTCCTCCATTTCAGGATGACCCACCTTCTTAGCCACCACTGTGACACCGGCCAGTTCATGCGGCTGCTTCAGTGTCTGAAGTTTCAGACCACCTTCATCGCTTTAAGCAATACTGCACTCAGCGATTCGACAGCACCAAGGCCACTCTGCAACAAATTTGCCAAAATTTTCACATATCGCCTCTGGCACCACCACCTCAAGATCCAGCTGCCAACGAGGACTTCTAAGTCCATTTAGTTTTTAAATTATTTTTCTTTTTCTTTTATCTTTATTTTTGCATTTATTTTGAACTTCTTTATCAATTACCTCCAAGACTCTAATTAATTTAATTTGAATTTTATTTTATCAAGTTATTTCTTTATTACTAACTATTATAACCCTATAAATTTAAATACCCTAAACATTACTAATGGCATCACAGTTTCCAAAGGTTCAGTTGATGGGAGCTACTCAGGAATAACTAAACACCTCTCCACGACTGCCATGTCCTGCTTGACCACGACCATAGCCACCACGACACTGACCACCACGATAACCTCTTCGCTGAGAACTGTGGTTGTGGAACCCAACCTCTACCACCACCTTCACCTCTATCTACATACACATTACCTTCAATGCCTCTAAACTTGTTTTCGCTCTTTCAAGGATTACATTCCAATTCAGGGCAGTTTTACATTACTCCCTATCTTATGATATTATGCTTATATTGTTACTAAATATTTTTGTACATTGAGGACAATGTACATCTTAAGTGTCGGGAGATCATTTATATGATCATCAGAAAATCCCTAAATTTTTATCTTGTCTCAAATAATTTTCTCATAGTACTGTTAGAATGAATCTTGATTTACTTATGATCTTTTATTGATATGGTTTGAATTAGACCATATGTAATTATGCATTAATTGTTTAAACTTTAAGTCATTAGAGAATCAAGCATGATAAGTTGACTTTTGAGAAGTAAAATTACTAAGTTATTTCTCTGAATTAATGTGTTACTTTGAAATTTTGAATTTACAGGATTGACATCAAATACCCATAATTTTCGTGAGATTTTGAGCCTTTTAGAGCATATATCTTTTTTGCTCACTAATTTTATTGGTTCTGAGTGTGTCAACATTGATTTGTTATTATAGAACTTGCTTAGGTTATGCATGTCAAGACGACACCTTTGATTTGATATATGAAAATGATAAAGGCACTTAGGTTTTAACCCACTTACCCCACAAAAAGCCTACCCATATAATTAACCCCTAGTGAACACCGTTGGGCCTTGACTATTGTTTCTTGATTTTTCCCTTAATGTTAACCCATAACTAAACCCTTTTTGATTCATCAAGAATTTCTATCTTACTATTGATTCCCTTTTTATCGAGATTTAATTTGATTAATTATCTAGCTATGTTTGTTCATTTCAGTCCCTGGATTATTTCTTATTATGTACTTTCCATACTTGTTCTTAAAAAAAACATATTATTATATTTAGTTACATATTTTTCTAAAGAGCTCGGATAAGTTAAAGTCATTATATTGAGAGAAAAGCTCACCTCATTAGTTTTGGGTAGTGTTAATTCTAGCACTTGTTTATAACTCAGTGATTAGATTTGTTTTTCTAAATTGGTAAGTTATTAAATTAATCTCGATTCTAACCCTATTTTTCAGCCTTTATCCCCACCTTTAACCCAAGCCCCATTACAACCCTATTAAAGACCTTTTGATTTATGTATCATCTCATTTATAGTGGTGGAGATTTGATTTTCATGCAAGCTTATGGTAATAACTTTTCATGTTTGACTATTGAGTGCTTAATTATTAAAACCTTAAACACTTTGAGTGGTTTGAGTAAATCTTTAGTGAGGATGTCAACCCTTGTCAATTTGGAATTAAAGGTAATTACTTAGTTAAAGGGGGATACTTATGATTTTATGATTAAAATGCTCAACTTGGATTGTTTGAAACTTTAATGTTCTTTTAGTTAAGTTCTTAATATATGATTGCTTGTGGATTATTTCAAACAATATTGATGAGAGTTATAAGTTGAGAAGGATTTATTTTAGTTGTGAGTTGAGAATTTTGCTTGAGGACAAGCAAATGCTTAAGTGTGGGGATATTTGATAAACTACAATATATACATGTTTTTACCCCATGCGCGGTATATTTATGAATGATTTTCCTTGATTTTATTGAATTTGATGCTCCTAAATCCTTTTAATTCATGTTTTATTCTCAAGAAAGCTTAGGAGAGCAAAAAGAGCGAGAAATGGGCCAAAAACGGACCAAATGGGCCTAGAACAGTGTTTCACACGACCTAGGCACTTCCACACGGGTAATCCACACACCCGTGTGTGACACACGAGTATACCACACACCCGTGTGTCATGGCCGTGTCGACATTAATCCAAGTCAGAATAGCACACGACCTGAGCACCTTCACACGGGCATAGCACAAAGCTGTGTCCCTGTCGAGCCCAAGTTTAGTTCTACTCAGAAAAGGTTAATTTTGGGCTATTTTGGGCATTGGAAAGTATATTTAAACACCCTAGAGGAGGATTAGAAGGACACACAGGGTTGGAAGCAGAAAATACCTAAGGACAGCTATCAAAGAATCATCTCGGAAGCAAGGATCTACATCAAGACTGAAGATCTCCATCCAATTTTCTAGAAGTTCTTTGGATTCTTTATGTTTTGTTGTTCTTCATATTTTGAGATGTTTTCCATTAGTATTATGAACTAAACTCCTTAAATACTAAGGGAGATGAAACCTAAGATGACTCTTATTTTCTTTTGATTTATATGATAAATAGTTGTTCTTATTCTTAATTGTGAGTTTAATTCTTGTTTTAATATTCCAGGGTATTAATCCAAGTTTTGATGTGCTTATTTAATGGAAAAAAAGTCCCTGTTTAAGATTAGATCATTCATAATTAAGCGGAGTTGAATGCAATCCTAGAGATAGAACGACATAAATCTGTCGGATTAGAGTCAAATCTAATAAGGGAATCCATCAATCGAGTTAATACGATAATAAGGGTTTTAATTAGAAAGAGATTTTAATTAATCAACCTAGAGTCAGTTGTTTTTAGTCTCGAGAGAGATATTAACATAAATCAGGGATTTCTACGGAATAAGTCAAGTGAATATATCATCTAATTCAAAGATAATAAGTGAAGTCTAGGTAGATTCTTTCTTGGGTATTGTTTTCTCAATTGGTTTTCCTAAAAGTATTTTCCAATTTTTATCTCTGTCATAATCTTAGTTAATTAGATAATTAGTTTTAGTTTAAAAAAACTCTTTAATTCTTAGGCTAGATAATAAAAAGATAGTAATTACTAGTACTTTTAGTCCTCTTGGATACGATATTTCCGGTCTCACTAGAACTATACTACTGTTTGATAGGTGCGCTTACCTTAGTCAAATTTTTAGTTAGTTTCACGACCATCACATTGGTTCATCTTTGTGGTCATCGACTATTTCACTAAGTGGGTAGGGGTGCTTCATATGCCAATGTGACTAAGTCAGCAGTTAGCAAATTTTTAAAGAAGGAAATCATATGTCAGTACAGAATGCCTAAGAGGATCATATCTGACAATGCATTAAATTTGAACAATAGCACGACAGTAGAGCTTTGCAGTTAGTTCAAGATCAGACACCATAAGCCATCACCATATCATCCAAAAATGAATGGGGTAGTGGAAGCAGCCAATAAGAATTTCAAGAAGTTGTGGGAAAAATGACTGAAACTTATAGAGATTGGCATGAGAAGTTACCATTCGCTCCCTATGCTTATCGAACATCTGTCAGAACTTATAATGGGGCAACGCCTTTCTCATTGGTCTATGAAATGGAGGCAGTCTTACCCATTGAAGTAGAGATACCTTCCCTTCGATTTTTGTCATAATTAAAGTTAGATGAAGTAGAATGGGTACAGTCTCGATATGATCAGTTGAATTTAATTGAGGAAAAGAGGCTAAGGGCTATTCAACATGGTCAAATGTATTAAAAACGAATGATGCGGGCTTATGACAAAAAGGTTCATCTGAGAGAATTTCATGAGGGAGACTTGGTTTTGAAAAAGATCCTTCCTATACAAAAGGATTTCAGAGGGAAATGGATGCCAAACTGGGAAGGACCTTATGTGGTAAAGAAGGCTTTCTCCGGAGGAGCATTAATTTTGACCGAAATGGATAGGAAAAACTTGGCCAATCCTATGAATTCAGATTCAGTCAAGAAGCACTATACTTAAAGAGTACTTAAAGAGGGAAAAAGGTATAGTGAAAACCTACAAAGGGCGCTTTGAGACTTTCAAAAAAAAATCGGGCCAAGATGAAAACCCACAAAGGGCAATTTGAGACTTTCAAAAGAAAAAAAAAGGAGAGGCCAAGGTGAAAACCTGCAAAGGGCGCCTTGAGACCAAGAGGGATTTGAGTTGAAAACCCAAAAAGGGTGGCTTGAATTTTGATCAAAGATAGGGAAGGCGGTGATCTTGCTATACCTGAATTAACAAGGAAAAAGGTATGATACATCTTAGGGCATTGACAAAGTTCCTCTGATCTCTTAAACACATGTCAAGTTCAAATTGGTCTTCAAGAAGTTCGTATAGAAAGACTCAGGTTGAGATATCGGGGGTACCTAGTCTTCACCTTATATTGAATTGGCTATCTTTGAAATATTTTTCCTTTTCAAGATATGCATTCCTAATCAGTCTTCATTTTTATTTTTCTATCTTTAATAACTTATTCACTTCGAGCTATGCTCTAATTCAATTCCATTCTTATTCACTGATATGATTTGTTGCAAGCATGTTGCGTTGAAATAATGATTAATGAACTAATAATACTTTCACAAAAGGAGTTTCGCATATTACTCTAGAAGCTTCTAAATAATACAGGAACCTGAAACAGGACTATTGTTTAGAACTCACCAAGCTTAAGGAAATATTTGAATAAGAAGGGTTTAAATTGAGACCATCTCTTCAGATTTTGTCCAAAATAGTGGTTGAATAAAAGGACAAGATATTGTGTTGGTGATACAATTTCGACAAATAAGAGCAATGTCAACCTAAGAGTATAAAGGGGGTCATTCTCAAGAAAAAAAAATGATTTTGCTTTCACGCAAATATCAGGCATACACGTCCGGTCATGACACCGGGGGAATGGTATAACAGACCGAATTGATAGGTGAAAATTCAGATCCTACGCCCCTGAGTTGTAGTGGGAGGGTTTGAAGATGGTACAAACCTTAGGTATCAGAGGTACAGTGAAAGGGACTCTGAAATTACAGTGGGGCAAGCTTGCCAAATAGAATATGATTGTTTCTTTGGGTTTTTATGTCAAGAATACCAGCCAAACAAGATGGCAGCGTAATACGTCAGTAATAATGCCCTGATGAACAGCGAACAGTGATAACCTTAAGCATTAAAAAAGGGGATCATTCTCATCTTTCATCATTCATAGCACGTCTAATTAGGAGCATTTGACTCATTTTGATTATGGCATCCTAATCACTCGGCATAAGCACAAACTCATTCAACAGATTATATCCTCTAGAGGACGATGTAGTAAGGTAGATTGAAACTACCAGCCTTGCCTCCCTGAGTTTGCAGTGAAGTAGAGTAGGGATCAATCCTTATTTCCTAGAAGTTTAAGGAAAGAAGATCGAAGCTACAAATCTCTTCTCCCTGAATTCTTATCTACTTGAGGTTCTAGCAGAGTAGATCAAAGCTACAAATCACTTCTCCCTGAAATCACATTGAAGCAAATCGAAGTCACAATCCTCATCTCTCTGAAGTTGCAGTAGAGCGGGATAAAAATACACAAACCTTATCTCCCTAAAGTTGCAGTGGAGCAGGTTGAAGTTACCAACTCTTATCTCCTTGAAGTTCCAGTAGAGTATATCGAAACTACAAATCTCTTCTCCCTAAAATTTTATTAAAGCGGACCGAAACCACAATCCTTATCTCCTTGAAGTTGTAGTGTAGCAGGAAAATACACAAACCTTATCTCCCTGAAGTCGTAGTGGAGTAGGTTGAAGTTACCAATTCTTATCTCCTTTAAGTTTTAGCGGAGTAGATTGAAGCTACAAATCTCTTCTCGTTCAAACCATATTGGAGCAAATCGAAGTTACAAGTGTAACACTCCTATCCCGTATCCGATCGCCGAATTAGGGTTAAGAGATATTACTGAGCTGACCTTAATTTAAAACATTCCCAGAGTCATTAACGGCAATTCACAATCCAATGTCAGTCTGAACAAACATTCTAGAATAAAAGTTATATTCGCATGACTACATATTTACATATACAAAAATATTGTTCTCAACGAGCAAGACCAAAATATAACTATACCAAAATGGTCTATAGTATGATGATCCGCTGAAGATCCCCGAGTCGGTGGCCAGAATCGACAATCTAAAAAAAAACAGAGAAATAAGAAACAGAGTAAGCTTTCAAGGCTTAGTAAGATTTAAGTAATGAAAATGTTTAAATTTAAAACATACCATTCATAAGGCTAATCATCTTTCTGACCAAACGTAACCATGATTAAATATACCACTATTGTTCATACACGTCATCTTAAACTTACCTTAAACACGAATTCGTATCATGTAGATAATCTATTTTTACCAAACCAACTTCATCCTTTGGCCGAATACATCTAATTCAATTACAAGGCTAAATAAATACATATACGCAAACACACATATTTATGTTACTTCATATTTCAACCAATATACTTACATGCTCATAGTCAATCTTAACTTAATTTCACTTTAACTAATATTCATGTATCCCGAATAAGCTATAGACTTCAACAACCCTAAGAAATGGCCGAAAGAGCACTATTCAATTGAATAATCACAATTTATATTGAATCAAAATTTTTTTTTTCAATGTATATACGGCACATACCGGATCATCTTAGGGTTATAAGTACATCAATTAAAATTATTACGGCAGGATCGCACATTCCAACACAAATGCCTTCAGGATTTAAATTCAATACCAAAGACAAGCTCATGGAAATTTAAACCCGTATAACACCACTTTCGAAGCTCATGGGACTTTAGCTCGGTATATTCCAAATATATAACTCGCCGACCTTAAGTCCGAATATATTCCAGCTCATAGCCTGCGGACTTTAAGTCCGGATATATTCCAGCACATAGCCTGCGGACTTTAAGCCCGGATATATTCCATCACTGAGTATCGTGCATATTTATTTGCAAAAGAATTCAATTCACATAACATCTCACAATCATAGTTCATATACTCATTCGAATAATGGTATAATATGGACACCAAATCATTAATTTGGTTCTCAGTAATATACATAAGAATATATGTCTATCTTACCTTCCAAATTTAACTTTCTAATAACTATTCGGCTTAAAGCCTTAAGCATGATTTATTATCATATAACTATATTCAAAGAATCAATTAATCGTAGTACAATTATCATTCACATATCAAGACAATATCAATTATGTACTAAATGTGACTATTCGAACTTACTTCGGTATATTGAGACGGTTGTGGATTGATTACTCTATTGCTTTCTCTTTTCCCCTATCCAACTTTGATCCCCCTTGCTCTTGAGCTTAATAAATACAAATAGATGTGTTTAATATTTTAACCAATATTGTTTACTTATTACTCACATTCGGAAATCACATATCAAACTCAATATAACATAATTTGTAAATATGCCATGGTTCAATTTCATATTTATTTATAACCGAAAATGGCGAAAATTTATCAAGCCATGAAAGTCACTTGTAACTCAAATTCAAAATGACCATATACTACCAATCTCACATACACAAATGAAATTCACATAGTTTATCTTATTTTCTTATACACTAGTTTAACCACTACAAGTATTACTAAATAGATCACACACACACACACACACATATATATATATAGAACCACTCATTTCACATAGACATCAACTATCAAAGCTCTCACTCTCTAGCTAATGTCGAATGCCTATATGAGCTTTGAGTTATCCTTACACTTTTATCAACTCATCAACTCAACCTTAATATAAAAAAAATATTGTTATTTAAGCAGCCAACACCGAAACATTCAATACCAATAAACTCTTCTTAATTAAGCACATATATTCGTCAAGGACAATGGTAGTTTAGCAAACTTTAATTTAACATTTAGTTGTTTATAACACATTTTAAGCACCCCTTTCATTCAACCAATTTAAAGCATATAAAATACTCAATTATAACTAAATTCATATTCGGTAATAGCACACCACAAGTTAGCCGATTATTCTCCCTTAACTTCTAATGCACACATATGATCATTTATTTAACTTAAACACTTATCTACTAATATACATCTAAATTAACATGAAACCACAACCGTAACCCTTATTAACAACCATGGCCGAAAGCTATAATCATTCCCAAAACCAAAAATTTGAACATGGGTTACATAAATAACTTAGTAACTAACTCAAAATTAACTAAAATTTCAAGAATTAACATGAAATTCTTACCTTAATATAACCCTAAGATGACCGAATGATGTTTCTCTCCTACTCTTCTTTACAATCGGTTTAGAAGAAACAAAGATGACTACTTTGTTTTCTTCACCCATTTTCTACTTTTAATTATTATTCTATAATATTAAGCCATTCACATAAAAATAATGATAATAGAAAATTCATATATTATATAATAACTAGTAACATGGCCGGCTACTATCTAAAATGGGTAAATTGACATGCAAAACCATTCTTTTCAATACATGCATTAATAGACCATTATAAATTGACCTATCACATTTCAAAATTTTTTTTACATAAGTCCTATTAAATAAATTCACATACAAATGACCAAATCAAAGCATGAAACTTTCACACATGCATTTACTCACATCAAAAACATCGAATATAACAAATAATTATTTTTATGACTCGGTTTTGTGGTCCCGAAACCACTTCACGACTAGGGTCAAATTAGGGCTGTCACATCTCTTCCCCACTAAAGAAATTTTCGTCCCCGAAAATCTTACCAGTAAATAGATTTGGGTAACGTTCTTTCATAGAATTCTCAGGTTCCCAAGTAGCTTCTTCAATTCCGTGCTTGACCCATAACACTTTTACTAACGGAACTTTTTTATTTCGCAACTCTTTCACCTCGCGAGCTAGAATACGAATCGGTTCTTCTTCATAACCCAAATCAGATTGTATTTCAACCTCTGATGGATTAATTATGTGCGATGGATCGGATCTATAACGTCGAAGCATCGAGACATGAAAAACATTGTGAATCTTTTCAAGTTCAGGGGGCAAAATCAATTTGTATGTGACTGGTCCAATTCGTTCGGATATTTCATACGGCCCGATGAACCTCGGACTCAATTTGCCTTTACGACCAAATCTGAGTACCTTTTTCGATGGTGAAACTTTAAGAAACACTTTGTCTCCGACCTGATATTCAATGTCTCTTCGTTTTAAATCCGCATACGACTTCTGACGATCTGTAGCTACTTTCAGACTTACACGGATTACTTTTACTTTCTGCTCAGCATCTTTAATCAAATCAACTCCGAAAATTTTACTTTCACTAAGCTCGGTCCAAAACAATGGTGTAGGGCATTTGCGACCGTATAAAGCCTCGTAAGGTGTCATTTTAATGCTTGATTGAAAACTATTGTTGTAAGCGAATTCAACCAAAGGTAAATATTGTTCCCATGAACCATTAAACTCAAGGATGCAACATCTCAACATATCCTCGAGTATCTGAATAATCCGCTCGGATTGACCATTAGTTTGGGGATGAAAAGCAGTGCTAAAATGTAACTTGGTACCCCATTCTTCTTGCAACTTCTTCCAGAATCGTGATGTGAATCTCGGATCTCTATTCGACACAATAGAAATTGGTACCCCATGTAACCTCACAATCTGAGAAACATACAACTCAGCTAGCTTGTCAAGTGAATAATCCGTACGTACAGAAATAAAATGAGCCGACTTTGTCAATCTATCAATAACAACCCAGATCGCATCTTTCTTGCTTGACGACAATGGCAACCCAGATACAAAATCCATCGTGACTCGATCCTATTTCCATTCAGGTATCATGATCGGCTGAAGTAATCCTGAAGGCACTTGATGTTTCGCTTTCACTTGTTGACATACCAAATACTTCGAAACAAAGTCAGAAATGTCTCGTTTCATACCAGGCCACCAAAACTGACATTTCAGATCATTGTACATTTTCGTGCTACCAGGATGGATTGACATTCGGCTATTATGAGCTTCTTTCAAAATCATCGAAATAAGTTCTGAATTTCTAGGAACGTACAATCGACTTGTGAACCTCAAACAATTGTTGTCGTCAATTTGAAACTCTGAATCCATATTTGAAACACATTTAGCTTGTTTAGCCACCAATTCATCATCAACTTTCTGAGTTTCACATATTTGATGGGTCAATAACAGTTTGGCTTTTAATTCTGCTACTAACACATTATCGGATGAAACGGACAAATGAACATTCATCGCTCGCAAAGCAAACAGTGATTTGCGACTCAAAGCATCGGCAACCACATTAGCCTTTCCAGGGTGATAGTCAATAACAAGATCATAATCTTTCAACAATTCAAGCCAACGTCTTTGTCTCAGATTCAAATCTTTTTGAGTCATTAAATATTTGAGGCTTTTATGATCTGAATATACATGACATCTTTCTTCGAACAAATAATGTCGCCATATTTTTAAAGCAAAAACTATGGCAGCTAATTCGAGATCATGAGTCGGATAGTTTTTCTCATGTAATTTCAATTGCCTCGATGCGTAAGCTACAACTCGACCCTCTTGCATCAATACACAACCCAGTCCATGTAAGGACGCATCACTGTAAATAACAAACTCTTTCCGATTCGGCTGCGCACTAACACCTGGCTTCCAGTCAAAAGCGTTTTCAGCTTGGTCGAAACTTTTCTGGCACTTTTCTGACCATTCGAACTTAGTATCTTTCTGAAGTAGCTTCGTCATTGGTGTAGCTATCATCGAGAAACCTTTTACAAACCATCTGTAGTAACCAGCAAGTCCCAAAAAGCTCCGAACTTCAGTAATATTTCTCGGGGGCTTCCAATCAAGTATGGCTAAAATTTTGCTCGGATCAACTCGAATACCCGATGCGGATATTACATGTCCCAAAAAACTAACTTCTCTCAACCAGAACTCACATTTACTGAACTTAGCATTTAACTGCTTATCCCGTAATATCTGTAACACTAATCTCAGGTGCTCGGCGTGTTTAGTTTCATTGTGTGAATAAATCAAGATGTCATCTATAAACACAACTACAAACCGGTCCAAACACTGCCTAAAAATTCGGTTCATCAAATCCATAAATACTGCAGGGGCATTAGTGAGCCCAAACAGCATCACTAAGAACTCGTAGTGACCGTATCTCGTTTTGAAAGCAGTTTTAGGTATATCTGAATCTCGAACTAGCAACTGATAATAACCCGATCTCAAATCTATCTTTGAAAATACTGAGGCTCCCTTCAGTTGATCAAACAAATCATCAATACGCGGTAACGGATATTTATTCTTTATTGTCACTTTATTCAACTGACGATAGTCGATGCACAATCTCATGGTTCCGTCCTTCTTTTTCACAAACAATACTGGTGCACCCCAAGGTGAGAAACTCGGTCGAGCGAAACCTCTATCCGTCAACTCTTGCAACTAAGCTTTCAATTCCTTTAATTCGGCTGGTGCCATACGATACGGAGCTATCGAAATCGGTGTAGTCCCAGGTACAAGTTCAATTCCAAACTCTACCTCCCAAACAGGTGGTAACCCCGGTAATTCTTCGGGAAAAACATTCGGATATTCACAAACCACTGGCACTGATTCAAGCTCCCTTTCTGATTCTTTATTATCAAGTACATATGCAAGATACGCTTCACACCTTTTTCTCACATATTTTTGAGCCAACATTGAGGATATTACTGCTGGCAATCCGTTCAGGTCAGTAGACTCAACTCGGATTATCTCATTACTTGCACATTTCAAATCAATGGTCTTTCTTTTGCAATTAACAATTGCATCATGTACAGTCAACCAATCCATACCAAGAATAACGTCAAATTCATCAAACGGTAAAAGCATTAAATCGGCTGGAAAACAGGAACCTCGAATTATTAGAGGGCATTTCTTGCACACTTTGTCGACAAGTACATATCGACCCAAGGGATTTGACACTCGAATTATGAACTCAGTAGATTCAACAGGTAAAGTCTTACTGGATGCTAAAGTCTCACATACATATGAATAAGTAGAACCAGGGTCAATCAATGCAATCACATTAGTTTCAAAGAGAGTGAAATTACCGGTAATAACATCTGGCGAAGAAGCATCCTCGCGTGCGCGTATAGCATAAGCTCTAGCAGGAGCACGAGCCTCAGATCTGGTGGTAGCATCTTTAGACCCTCTCTGACCGCCGCTAGCATTCCCCGTATTCCTAGGTGGTCTACCTCGCGCTGTAGTATTACTCGGTTTCCTACTCTGATTCATATTTTGTTCGGATATTTTTAGGCAATCTTTGATAAAGTGGTCGGCTGACCCGCATTTATAATAGGAGCGGTCATGAAATCTACAACTCCCCGAATGCCATTTACCACAATACTTGCACTCTGTTCTGTCCCGACGATCGTTTCCAACACTGGCAACCGAAGTGGCTCGCGTACTAACTGGGGGTCGATTATAGTCTTGTCTGGAAAAGCCCGAAGTGTCTTTAAATCGACCTGAATCCTCTCTAAATTTCTTTGATGACTGCTGAAAGGGCTTTCCCGAAGATCTCTTACGGAACTCTCTTGCTCCCACTTCAGCTTTTCTTTTCTCTTTACTAAGCTCTTCGACCTTGCAAGCTCGCTCTACAAGTATTGCAAATTCTCTGATTTCGAGAATGCCCACATACAATTTTATATCCTCGTTCAATCCATCTTCGAAACGTTTACACATTATAGCTTCTGAAGAAACACATTCTCGGGCATACCGGCTAAGCCTCACAGATTTTCGTTCATAATCAGTAACCGACATGGAACCTTGTTTAAGTTCAAGAAATTCTTTCCGTTTCTGATCAATGAATCTCTGGCTGATATACTTTTTCCGGAACTCGGATTGGAAGAATTCCCAAGTCACTTGTTCTCTGGGCATAATAGAAATCAACGTATTCCACCAATAATAGGCAGAATCACGTAGCAAAGATATAACACATTTTAAGCATTCATCTGGTGTGCAGGACAGTTCATCAAACACCCGGATAGTGTTGTCCAACCAAAATTCAGCTTGCTCAGCATCATCGCTATCTGTAGCCTTAAATTCAGTAGCCCCGTGCTTTTGGATTCTGTCAATTGGGGGCTTATTTAACCTCGTCTGATCAGTTACTGGAGGTATCGTAGGTGCAATGTGTGTATTATTCGGGAGTGGGGGTTGTGGAACAGCCGTATTGGTTCGAATGTATTGGTTGAACTAATCATTCATTATATTATAGAAAGCCTGTCTAGCCTCATCGTTCTGATTACTTGCAATAGGTTGAGAGTCCACCGGCGCTGTCCCATGCATGGGAGAAGGCGCTACACTCTCAACATCATCAGCTACCGCTCCATTGGGATCGGGATCCATTACTATACAAAGACACATTTTTAACTGTCAGAAATCCCTGTACTATCATATTAATACTATATGGCATGTATAACTAGACTCAAACCCTCTACGGTAGTCCTAGAATCGACTAAACCGTAGCTCTTATATCAATTAAATGTAACACTCCTATCTCGTATCCGATCGCCGGATTAGGGTTAAGAGATATTACCGAGCTGACCTTAATTTAAAACATTCCCAGAGTCATTAACGGCAATTCACAATCCAATGTCAGTCTGAACAAACATCCTAGAATAAAAGTTATATTCGCATGACTACATATTTACATATACAAAAATATTGTTCTCAACGGTCTAGCCTATACATGCCATATCAAGACTAAAATATAACTATACCAAAATGGTCTATAGTATGATGATCCGCTGAAGATCCCCGAGTTGGTGGCCAGAATCGACAATCTAAAAAAAAACAGAGAAATAAGAAACAGAGTAAGCTTTCAAGGCTTAGTAAGATTTAAGTAATGAAAACGTTTAAAGTTAAAACATAGCATTCATAAGGCTAATCATCTTTCTGACCAAACGTAACCATGATTAAATATACCACTATTGTTCATACACGTCATCTTAAACTTACCTTAAACACGAATTCATATCATGTAGATAATCTATTTTTACCTAACCAACTTCATCCTTTGGCCGAATACATCTAATTCAATTACAAGGCTAAATAAATACATATACGCAAACACACATATTCATGTTACTTCATATTTCAACCAATATACTTACATGCTCATAGTCAATCTTAACTTAATTTCACTTTAACTAATATTCATGTATCCCGAATAAGCTATAAACTTCAACAACCCTAAGAAATGGCTGAAAGAGCATTATTCAATTGAATAATCACAATTTATATTGAATCAAAATTTTTTTTTCAATGTATATACGACACATACCTGATCATCTTAGGGTTATAAGTACATTAATTAAAATTATTACGGCAAGATCGTACATTCCAACACAAATGCCTTCGGGATTTAAATTCAATACCAGCACAAGCCTGCGGAAATTTAAACCCGGTATAACACTAGCTCGAAGCCTGCGGGACTTTAGCCCGGGTATATTCCAGCATATAACCTGTGGACCTTAAGTCCGAATATATTCCAGCTCATAGCCTGCGGACTTTAAGTCCGGATATATTCCAGCATATAGCCTGCGGACTTTAAGTCCGGATATATTCCATCACTGAGTATCGTGCATATTTATTTGCAAAAGAATTCAATTCACATAACATCTCACAATCATATTTCATATACTCATTCGAATAATGGTATAATATGGACACCAAATCATTAATTTGGTTCTCAGTAATATACATAAGAATATATGTCTATCTTACCTTCCAAATTTAACTTTCTAATAACTATTCGGCTTAAAGCCTTAAGCATGATTTATTCATCATATAACTATATTCAAAGAATCAATTAATCGTAGTACAATTATCATTCACATATCAAGACAATATCAATTATGTACTAAATGTGACTATTCGAACTTACTTCGGTATATTGAGACGGTTGTGGATTGATTACTCTATTGCTTTCTCTTTTCCCCTATCCAACTTTGATCCCCCTTGCTCTTGAGCTTAATAAATACAAATAGATGTGTTTAATATTTTAACCAATATTGTTTACTTATTATTCACATTCGGCAATCACATATCAAACTCAATATAACATAATTTGTAAATATGCCATGATTCAATTTCATATTTATTTATAACCGAAAATGGCAAAAATTTATCAAGCCATGAAAGTCACTTGTAACTCAAATTCAAAATGACCATACACTCTAATAACTTATTATTCAACTTATACCAATCTCACATACACAAACGAAATTCACATAGTTTATCTTATTTTCTTATACACTAGTTTAACCACTACAAGTATTACTAAATAGATCACACACACACAAACATATATATATATATAGCACCACTCATTTCACATAGACATCAACTATCAAAGCTCTCACTCTCTAGCTAATGTCGAATGCCTATATGAGCTTTGAGTTATCCTTACACTTTTATCAACTCATCAACTCAACCTTAATATAAAAAAAATATTGTTATTTAAGCAGCCAACACCGAAACATTCAATACCAATAAACTCTTCTTAATTAAGCACATATATTCGTCAAGGAAAATGGTAGTTTAGCAAACTTTAATTTAACATTTAGTTGTTCATAACACATTTTAAGCACCCCTTTCGTTCAACCAATTTAAAGTATATAAAATACTCAATTATAACCAAATTCATATTCGGTAATAGCACACCACAAGTTAGCCAATTCTTCTCCCTTAACTTCTAATGCACACATATGATCATTTGTTTAACTTAAACACTTATCTACTAATATACATCTAAATTAACATGAAATCACAACCGTAACCCTTATTAACAACCATGGCCGAAAGCTATAATCATTCCCAAAACCAAAAATTTGAACATGGGTTACATAAATAACTTAGTAAGTAACTCAAAATTAACTAAAATTTCAAGAATTAACATGAAATTCTTACCTTAATATAACCCTAAGATGACCGAATGGTGTTTCTCTCCTACTCTTCTTTACAATCGGTTTAGAAGAAACAAAGATGACTACTTTGTTTTCTTCACCCATTTTCTACTTTTAATTATTATTCTATAATATTAAGCCATTCACATAAAAATAATGATAATAGAAAATTCATATATTATATAATAACTAGTAACATGGCCGGCCACTATCTAAAATGGGTAAATTGACATGCAAAACCATTCTTTTCAATACATGCATTAATAGACCATTATAAATTGACCTATCACATTTCAAAATTTTTTTCACATAAGTCCTATTAAATAAATTCACATACAAATGACCAAATCAAAGCATGAAACTTTCACACATGCATTTACTCACATCAAAAACATAGAATATAACAATTAATTATTTTTATGACTCGGTTTTGTGCTCCCGAAACCACTTCACGACTAGGGTCAAATTAGGGCTGTCACAACAAGCCTCACCTTTCTTGAAATTGCAGCGAAATAGATCGGAGCTACAAATCTCTTCTCCCTGAAATTACATTGGAACGGATCGAAGCCACAATTCTGATCTTCTTGAAGTTGCAGCGGAGTAGATCGAAACTACAAATCTCTTCTCTCTACAACTATATTGGAGTAAATCGAAGCTACAAGTCTCATCTTCCTGAAGTCGCAGTGGGGCAACTTGAAGAAGAGGAGCACCAAAGAAGTCGAGATTCAGTAAGACAGGGCAAAATTGGCCCTCTTTTTGGAGTCTTTGCTCTATTTTCGTTTTACGACAATGAGCAAAAAGGGGTAGCTGTAATCAGCCTAATTTGCCCGGGCGCGTTACAGAAAACAAAAAAAAAAAATAATAAAACCAAAATAATAAAAATCCATAAGTCCATCATTACAAACCAATGGCCCAAACCTGAGACCCAAATTGAAACCTAAAATAAAGCCCAAATCTATTGACCTAGACTAACCCAAATAGCCCAAAATACCCCAGGCCCAAAAACACCAATCCAATTTTCGGTAGAAACCCTAGGTCACCCCTTGAGCCGCAGCCAACAGCTTCGTATGACCGCCCTCTCCCTCACCCCACGCGCGCCACCACGTGCATCTCCGTACGGCCTTAGAACCCACGAGAAGAAGCAGCAAAATTAGTACCAATAACAGAAAATAGGCCAGCAAATGTATAGCAAAAAAATCGGGATTTATATTTTTTCTTTTATTCTGTAAATTGGCTATAAAAAGCCAAAGAATCGGTGTAAAGTTTTTACGCATACTGAATACAAGCAAAAAAAAAAATCAATAGTAATCAAAAATCGGATCCAAGGTTTAAAAGGTTGTTTTTCATTCTTTTTCTGGATTTTTCACATTCGCGTTTCCTTTATTTCTTCTTTTTGTTTTTTTTTACAAACTGATTTTAAATAAAAACTAAAAGAGAAAGGGCTTACCTGGGTTCTCTCCATGGATCAGCGTCAGAGGTGGAGGTGCTGAAGCACCGATGACCCTCCTATGCGGCTCACCAAGGCTAGGTCGAAACCCTATCGAAGAAATGGGGAACATTTTTTTGTTTTTTTGTTTTTAAAGCCAAGAGACTAAATGAAGTTTAGTTAAAAAAAATTAAATTTATACCGCACATGAAACGGCATCGTTTTGTGCCTGGGGTCTGAATGTCTAAACGACGTTGTTTTAAGGCTCTGGATCCGCGCGTTGACTCGACCCAGGGAGAATCCGTGTGTTTCCCTTTAACGGGAAATTTGCGTATTTGGTCCTTCCTCCTTTCTTGGTCTTTTAAATTGATTTATTTTTATTTTTCAATTTTGCCCCATGATTTTACCAATGATTCATTTGGGTCTGCATCAGAACGATGCGTTTTAAGGGTTTGGGATAATTACCCAGTTAATCCCTATTTTTTTACGCGCGCATTCAATCCGGATCCTCTTATTGATTTAATGTTTAGTTTTTAGATTTCAAATTTTGTTTTAATTTCAAATTTGTCCTTAACCTGTTTTGATTTATTTATTTATCACTTTTTTGTTTTATTATTATTATTTATTTTAAATCTTTCTATATATTATTTATTTCAATTATTTTCTTGTTAAATTTCTTTCATATATATTATTAATACTAAACTTATATATTATTGACTTTAAATATTTGTATATATATTAGTTAGTTTAAGTTATTTTCATATATTATTTTTTATGTATTATTTATTTTAAAAATTATTTTATGATTATTTATTTTAAGGTCTTGTATTTTATTTTTATTAAATTGTTTCATATTTTTTATATATTATTCATTTCAAACTTCCTTTAAAATTAAATTTTTATATGTTAGTTTAAGTTGTCTTTAAATTAATTGTTTTTAATCATTTTATATATTATTTTATTTTAAATTTTTTTGCATATTAATTATTTTAAATTATTTTATCATTTATAGTATTTATTTCAAATTTATTTTGTTATGTATTATCTATTTTCATCTTGCTTACAATAGTTGTTTTCTTTAAACTTTTATTTTTTTCCCGTTGTTTTAAACCTTTTTTTTTTACTCTTTTTAATATTTATTTTAATCTTTTTCATATCATTTTTTATTATTCTTTTAGATATATCATTTTGTGTCATTTCTATCGATTGAAAATGTTTAGATTGTATGTTCGTATTATTATCATTTCCATTCATTTGTATAATGTTGAACTCACATATTATTTTCATACTCGATACTACGATAATGCCTCTTATTATTGCATCGTGATTCAAATTCTAGTGACTTTTTCAAAATTGATCATTTCGTTTTTATTTCAAACAAACCGAATAAATATATTTGAAGTCCATTTTTATAATCATTCCTATTTAAAAGCTTCTCAAAACAAGATAATATTTCGTGTTTGGTAATTCGAAAAATCTTGCCCTAACGTGTCGGGTTTCGATTTTCCGTTCGACCGAATAACTAAATATCCTTTCGAGATTTCGTCCATGTTTTCTTAAATTAAAAAATAAGGCAATATTTCGTGTTTGGAAATTCGAGAAGTCGTGCCCTAACGTGCTGGGTTTCAATTTTTTGTTTGACCAAACGGCCAAATATCCTTTTTGAAATTTCAATGCATGAGTTTTGAAAACCAAGAGACGATCTTGAATTCGAGGGTTTAAAAGGTCATGTCCTAACGTGTTGGATGTGATATTTTATTTCCTCGGGACAAGAGAATCTTAACATCCAATTCGAGTTATTCGAATTTTTTTTTAAAAGAAATTGTATTTCAAAATCTTTTCAAATTTTCGACATTAGGACATTGATTAATCAATTAGGTACCAATTTTGGGCGTTGCGAGGGTGCTAATCCTTCCTCGCACGTAACCGACTCCCGAACCCATTTTCTTGAATTTCATAGGCCAAAATCAACATTTTAATAAAATAAAATGTTTTATAGGTGATCCGATCACACCTAAGCGAAAAAGATTGGTGGCGACTCCGTATTTCTTTTTAAAGTCGATCCCCGTTTTTCCGAAAAAGAAAAAACTGGTTTCGATATATAAGATCATCATAAATAATACCACTTCATAATACATTAATAATATAAAAATAAAAATAAAAATAAATAATTTATAATAAAATATAAAAATAATATACATAAAATAATAAACGATATATAACTTAAAAATAATATCATTGTAAAAACTAAATTTTATAATTGTAATTGTCACATTTTATATAACTTATTATTAACAAAGTAAAAACTGATATATTTTTATAAATATCAAAATCTTTTTAAAACCCACTTGATAATATATATTTATATTAAAATTATAATTTGAAAAATTAAATTAACAATTATATATTTTTAAAATTACTACACCAAATTAATTAATAAAATTTTCTTGTAAAGTATTATAGTATTCATATTTTAAATAACTCACATGAAATGCATATAGGAAAATTAAAATAGGGGTGATCAAATATTTATTTTTTATGGTAAAATTACTTATTTGGCTCTCTAACATTTTTTTTAAAAACAAGTTATTTTAACTCTTCATTTAATTTTTCATCTTTTTTAGTCATTAAATTTTTCTTTTTTTTTTTTGTCAAATCATACCAAAATAGATAAAAAAGTTAATATTTTTTAATTTTGCTGACGTGACATACATGTGCATTATGGCATTGATGACATGTCAATATTTAATTAATTTTTTATGATTTTAAAAATTGAAAAAAATATTTTTTAAATATTAAAAACTTAAAATTTGACATGTCATTTACGTGGTAATCCACATGAATGCCATATCATTAAAGTTAACAAATGTTAAATTTTATATTTGTTTTGGGGTGATTTGACTTTTTTTAAAGTTGGAGGGCCAAAAAAGTCATTATGCTTATTTTGATTGATACTGCACTTTAAATTTTTATTATATTTATTTATATATTAAAATGAAAATGAAAATTGATGTAAAATAATTGCGAGTATTTTAATTATATTTTGATAAGAAAATATTAAATAAAGTATATTGTGATTTGGTAACAAAAGATATCTAAATGGAAAAATTAAGATATACAATTATTAATTTTGTATTTTGTATTACTATTTTATTATTTATCATGTTACTTTTCATTTGAATAATAATTTATTTTATTTTTTATTTTGGTGAAATATAATAATTTATTTTTATTTCATTATTATTTTTAGATTTTAAATTTAACTTTAAAAAATTTCTTAAATTCTTGACTTTATTAATACTTGTATTTAAATATTAAATTTATTGATTATATTGAAATCTAACAATAATAATGTGTAGCTAAGATGGAAACTTAATGCCTATGGTTTTCTTCAAACATTCTAATGCTTACTGCATTTTGATTCTTCTCTATTATAATTCTTTCAGTTCATATTTGAATAAACACTAAGAACACAATTGAAGGTAAAAGGCTGAAAATTGAGTTATATAAATGGTGAGCGACATGGATGAATACTTTTTATGATAAATTTGAAAATTATATGCCAAATTGACTTAATTAATGAATGAATGAAATGATGTGAAGCTGAAATTTCAATGGGGAAACTTCTCAATCCCTGCCCTAAGGAACTAACACTCCGGTCAAAATCTTTTTTTTTTTCTTCTTGAACTTAATCAATATCAAGTTCACCATTGAATTAACTGGGAAAGAATTAGGAATGGATTGGGGCGTTTGGATGAATTTTCCGTAAACTTCATATAATTGAGATTAGATCTGCTCTTGCTTCACACGTTTATCCTTCGGCTTCTCATCTCAGATTTTTTAATTTTATTTTATTTTTGAAAATGGATCAAAGAAAAAAAAACAAAAAGGAAAAGTTGTGGGGAATGCATGGACCACAATTGATGAGTGGAATCCCAAATTTAGTGGAATTGGTGAAACTGGGGGTCTGCCTATATAATGGAGTTAAAGGATCACTTCCAAAAGCATAAGTGGTCTTAATTAATTAATTAGTGTACTGAGTTGAGATAATGGGGCCGATATGGTTTAGGGTAATCTTCATAACTGTGTTGGTTTTAGAAGGTGCAGTGTGGAGTGATGGGTGTTGGGATGAAGAGCGTGTTGTGCTCTTACAACTCCAATATGTGTTGACAGATATAGAGTATTCACGCGAGAGTTCAGATTGTTATGAATGGGAATGGGTGGAGTGCAACATCGCCACTCGACGAGTCACTCAACTCTCTCTAGGCAATCCTATGTTGTGGTATCTTGAATTCTTTAATGCCTCTTTGTTCCTTCCCTTTGAAGAATTGAGGAGTCTTGATCTCAGTTATCTTGATCTAATTGGTTGTGTGGAGAATGAAGGTACATCACTCTTTGCATTTCTATCTTTCTCTGCTCTCCCAATTGAGTTTATAAAACTCTTTTTGTCTTGCAGGGTTTGGAAAGCTATCCGAGTTGAGACATCTAGAGAATCTTGACTTGAGTAATAATAGACTAAATGATAGCACGGTATCATCATTGAGTAAAATCTCGACTCTCAAATCTCTAAATTTAAAAGCAAATGACCTTTTCACAAGATCAAATCAAACTAACGGTAAAATTATAATATCATGTCTATATGTATTGTTAATGTAATTAAATTAGTCGTCATCATATATTTTGTTTATTTTACTACTTGTAGCATACCTTAAATGGTTATCAAAACTTGGTAGTTTGGAAACTCTTGATCTAAGTGAAACCAAAATGAAGAACAACTTGTTGTTACATTTGGGTGGCCTTTCATCTTTAACAACTTTAAAGCTTGAAGGAAATAATTTAGAAGGAAGGATTCATCTTCAAGGTAAGGTTCTTTCACTGCCTTCGTTGCTTTTTCATTTGTTTTTTCCTTTAAAAGCAATCATAGTAATATTTAATTTGGTTTGAACAGAACTGTGTAATTTGACAAATTTGAAGATACTGGATTTAAGTGATGATCGAATTGAGAGCATAAGGAGTTCTCATGGTGAATATATTTACAACTATTCAATTACGTTTCCAGATATGTTTGAAGTATTAAATATTGTTATGTCATGTTTTGAAACTGAAATGAAGCCAATTTTACGCAGGTAATGGAAGACAATTGAGTTTGATCAATTTAGAAGAAATTGATTTGAGTAGTAATATGTTCAACAATAGCATACTAGCAGAGCTTAGTGGTTTTCAAATCTAAAGGCATTATATATAATGTGGAATGAATTGAACGGATCAGTAGGTGATGAAGGTAAAAAAATATATATATATATACTTTTATAGTTTTAGGATTAATATATAATGTGGAATGAACTAGCAATATTCTATAAGCAGCTTTAAAAAATTAACATATATCTCTTTTTTTTTTTAATTTTTATTTTTTATATATTTTACTATACTCCATAGAACACTTGTCATCTCCTTATCACTAGTTATGGAGCCTAAACCAAATATTTTGCCATCTTCAAAGGAATTAATTTAGTCTTAAATATAATATCATGTTATATGATTTGATTGGAAGTGCAATACTAATTTTATTTGCGATTTTCCTAGAATTTTGTGGTTTGAGCAATTTAGAGACTCTATACCTGAGTGTCAATGACGCGAATCAATTTTTGACTTCTAAAGGTGTGTATTAAAATTAATATGTAGCAACAGTTTGTTTCTCTTTTTGGATGAATAAAATTTACTTGTCCAAAAAACATTAATATTATACATATGTTTTTTTCAAGAGACTTCCATTAATAAAGAGAAATGAAACTAACTACATTTTAGTTGCAGGAAATATATTATGTTTGAGGAAGTTGAAGACCCTGCGCTTAACACAGAGTTATTATTCACGCAAAATAGTGGATTTTCAAGGTGAGTTATGGTTATTATTTAAACAAAATAGTTATTGAAAAAAAAAGTTGCATCAATTTTATACAAATTAATACTAATTTCATTTTATTTTAATTTTCACAGAATTGCTTGTGTTGAGTAATGTGGAGAATCTGTTCTTGGATTCTACTCCTTTGGACATCAGCTTTTTGCAAAGCATTGGCATCTTGACTTCTCTGAAAACCTTGTCTTTGTCTTCCTGTGATCTAACTGACACTTTACCTACTCATCAAGGTAATACGATTACTACATTGTCTAAAGATACCATAAGTCGCGCATGGACGCTCTACTCCTTTCTCTTGCTCTCTATTTTCTGTTTATTGAACCAAGCACAATCTTAGAGAAATAGAAAACCTCATTCAATATTTCATCTTCAAATCGCAGGTTTATGTTATCTTAACAATCTTGAAGAATTGAATCTCAATGGAAATGCTCTAAGTGGTGCAATTCCTTCATGTTTGGGTAACTTGACATCTCTTCGCTATTTGGATATCTCAAATAATCGCTTCACTGGAAATATTGCCTCCACTCCCCTCACAAATCTCGCAATGCTTCGATTTATCTCCCTCTCAGAAAATCAATTTCAAGTTCCAGTGTCATTCAATTCCTTTGCAAATCATTCTCACCTTAAAGTCCTTCTAGCCGATGAAAACAAGTTGGTTGCAGAACCAATTGGTTTCCAAATATGGTGGCCAAAATTTCAACTTAAGATCTTTAGTTTGTTCAATTGTACGATAGAAGAACATGGGAAACTACGACTTCCTAATTTCCTCTATTTCCAACATGATTTGAGATTGGTTGATCTTTCTTATTGCAATTTTGGTGAGATAAGGTTCCCACATTGGTTGCTACAGAATAATACAAGATTAGAAAAACTAATCCTGAAAGATAGTTCAATTGCGGGTCCTCTGATCTTATCACTACATCCTAATTCCAAGCTGTCACTCCTCGATATATCCAATAATATGATAAAACATGAAATTCCAAGGAATTTTTGCTCACTTTTTCCACATTTAGAGTACTTATTCATGTCTCAAAATGCCTTGACAGCTAATATTCCTCTTTGTTTGGGTGGTTTGAGGAGATTACGAATGCTAGACTTATCCCATAATAATTTGTTTGGAGAAATTCCTGAAGAGTTGGGCATGAGTATCTCTTTACTTTATCTTAGACTATCAAGTAACAGCCTGAGTGGCAAAATATTTCCAAAAATTTATCATTTATTTAATTCGCTGTATGCACTGTATTTGGACGGAAACAAGCTTGAGGGAAAGATTCTTGATTTTTCACCCATTAGCTTTAAAATTCTCGAGGAGTTAGATGTGAGTGATAATCATTTCTATGGCAAGCTTCCAAGATGGTTATGGAATTATACAGAATTGGTAATATTGGATTTCTCCAAAAACCATTTCGAGGGCCCCATTCCCTTGGGATTATGCAACTTGGTAAATCTTGAATTCCTGGATCTTTCTCTAAATCATCTGTCCGGGACTATTCCATCTTGCTCTAATCTGCAGAACGTGATGCATGTACATTTGGCCAAAAATAAACTTGGTGGAACACTGTCAGATGCCCTTTTTATAAACTCTTCATTGGTAACATTGGATTTAAGTGAAAATAACTTAACAGGAAGAATTCCAGATTGGATTAGCACGCTACCTGCTTTGAGCGTTTTTCTTCTAAAAGCAAATCAATTAGATGGTGAATTTCCTGTACATTTATGCAGACTGCAAACATTAAGCATCATGGACCTTTCACAGAATAAACTTTCTGGTCATATACCTTCCTGTTTAAGTAATTTAACTCTCAAGCCAAGGAGTGAAAAGTCTTACGGTGGAACAGAGGGTGATATTGGGCTTCTTTTATTTGATGAGATAATGGCAGACGTGGGACTAATAATATATAACCTCACAGGCGGTTCAGAGGGTGATAGAGATTATACTTTTGTCTACAAAGAAGAAGAGGTGGAGGTTTCAACAAAGGGTGCAAGATACATGTACAAGGGTAATATTCTTGAATTGTTGTCGGTAATTGATCTCTCTTGCAACCAACTCACAGGGATAATCCCACCTGGATTGGGGAATTTGAGTGAAATCCTAGGTTTAAACTTGTCACATAACAACTTAACTGGACCTATCCCCTCAACTTTTTCAAAGCTCAAGCAGATTGAGAGTTTGGACCTTTCCTACAACAATTTAAATGGAAGAATTCCCCCTCAACTGACTGAGGTGACCATTTTGGAGGTATTCAGTGTCGCACACAACAACTTGTCAGGGCCTCTCCCTGATAGGAAAAATCAATTTGGGACCTTTGAAGAGAGAAGTTACCAGGGAAACCCTCTTCTTTGTGGACCTCCTTTGAATAAGAGTTGTAGTGAAGGTGATTCACCAGGAACTCCACGTGCTTCATCTAGTGACGAAGAACACGGTTTTATAAACATGGGTGATTTCTATATCAGCTTTGCAGTTTCCTATGCAATTATATGCTTGGCAACTATCATTGTACTCTACATAAACCCATATTGGAGACGAGCATGCTTTTATTGCATCGAAGACCATAGCATCGCCAGCTATTTCTTCATTATGGATAGTCTTCGTCGGTTGCTCTACTTCAAAAGGAACATCTAGCCCCACGCTTCTTCAATGGTTGTAGTTCTCGAGTCCAAAGTCAGCAGATCTTTGTCCTTTTTTATGTTCAAGATGGAAGTGTGTAATGTTATCTAAGCAGTAACTTCTACTTTGAAACTTATGCTTAGTAAAGTGATTTGTATCTGATTTTAGTTATAAGATACAACGGGGGTTCAACCCAACAAAAATAAATTTCAAATTAAAATAAAAAATTGTATGTAGCAAGGAGTTTTGAAATATAAAAAAAATTAAAATTAAAAAACAAAACTATTGAAAGAAATATGGCAAAATTCAACTTATCAATATAATGAAAATTTAGTTTAATTTAACAAAATCTTAATTTTGATGAACGAATTTAACTATTGATATAAAGATAAATTTTAATTCTCTTTAATAAAGTAGTTATTATTAACAGCAAACTACTTTGCAACCGATTTCTCCTCACCTTCTCGATAACCAAGAGAAGCTTATTAAAATTATTCTTCATTGATAATGAGTCCAATTGGCATATTTATTATGCTTAACTTTTACATATTTTAGAATAAGATGTCATTAATTTCGAGTTTATTATTTAATTATTGATTAGTTGTAAAAGCAAACTCAAAAAGTATAAAAAAGTTGAAGATTCGATGATCAAAAGTTTTGAGCCAAACAAGATGGACACAAATTTATATTTAATTTTTTATTAAGATAATATTATAATTTTCTAATATTTTATCTTTTGATTATTATTTAAATAAGATTAAACTATTATATTATATTATATATATATATATATATATATATATGCGCGTAGGAAGGGGATGCTCAACCCCGTCTACTTTGAATTAAAATGAATTGCAAATTTCAATTCTGCTTGTTTCTTTTGACTTGCGCAACTTTTTTTGAACTTTCTTTCATTTTTTTTTTATTTCTCATTTATCTTTATTAAAACCTTCATTAATATGCTTATTTTCATGAGCAATTAAATTTCTTATTTAGCTTTTCCCGTATAATCAATTTGAGAAAGAGTTGTGAGATCTAGAATTATACTTAAAAACTTTTATTCAAGTATTTATTACTCTTCCGACTAAGGAGATAGACTATGTTGTCTTATAAAGTTGTATTGAAATCAAATAAAAAAGATCTCATTGATTCAGTGTGGTGCGGTGTATAGTTGGAAGAGCTAATATGACCGATAATTGTCATAATCAGTCTATCGAGGAAGACATTGACGTGTCTAATTGAGTGAGAGGTTGGATCCGTCAAGGAAAATAGCAATCGAATTTAAATGAGCCATGCGGTTGAGACCGTTGGTTCGTGTCGGACCCTTCAAGTTTGCAAGGCTATTGAAGAGATAGGACATATGTTTTGTGGTTGTTCATTCAATAAGCGTTAGTTTTTGGGCATTCCCACAATCAATTTACACAAGAAAAGGTTGGTGGTTTGAGGCATCTTCGATCACTATAATCGACTTATCAGTTGAATAGGAAAACTTATTTTCAAGGATTGATTTGAAGCCGGAACCAAAATTGAGCCTAATGTTTATTAATTTTAATTCATTTCTGTTTATTTTATTGCTGTTTTGGTTTTAATTAGTTCAACAAGGAGATAACTGGTTGGAAGAGTTAGAATCAAAGTTATACATCAGGTGTAACCAATATTGTGCGCTTAATTTTATTGTAAAGATGATGAACATAAAAGTGCGAAGCAACTTGTCCAACCAAGCTTTTAAAATGCTGTTGAAGTTATTTCATGATGTATTGTTAGAAGAAAACAGGTGCCCTGCATCGTATTATAAAACAATTCTAATTAAGAAGATAAATATTTTTACTTATTAAATATGATATTTATATTAAATAAACTTATAATTGTAATTAAATAAGAAAATACATAAATACCAAATAATAGAGAAAAAATCAATTGTAGAGAGAAAAGTCTAAAAATCCTATATATAAAAAGAACCAACATGAAATATAAATAAATAAATACATTTCAAATATTAAGTATTCAAATTTACTTCTCTTTCGTAATTTATTTTATCTCAAAAATATTCTACACTTAACTGTACTCACACCTTATACAAAAAGTAGTTACGGTTATACAGCTTAGCAAAATGTATTCTACTTCTCATATCATGTTTATATATTCTACATGTCGCATAAATCTTTCTAGGTTCTAAAAAGGGAAATATAAATTTCATTTTGGTATCTGTACATTTTTTGGATCCATTTTAGCTCTTGAACTTAGTAATTAGGTCCATTTTGGTCCCTAAACTTAAAAAATATAACATTTTGATGATGTGGTGATATAGTATAGTACAACCTCAGAGTATCATATTCAGTATTTTAATAATCAGACCGATTGTTGAACAAGTCAGACCATTGATTCTCGATTCAACCAGTTTGATTGGTTCAACCGTCGAACCAACAATAATTAAATAAAGAATTAAAATTTCATAAAAAATATAAAAGAATTTACGAAACTAGTTCAACCTGTTCAATTGTCGATTTTTGTCTCCGTCTATTAAAATTAAAATTACTAAACCAATTTCAAGTAGTTTTCGAGTCAATCAGTTTGAACCCCTTTTGTTTAGATCGTTATATTGATTAATTCTCAATTCATCTGATCCGTTCCTATTATAGTAATATTGGTCACATCATTAAATCTTGGCAGGATCCAAATTTATGGACCAAAACAAGCCTAATTGTCAAGCTCAAGTTACAATGGATAAAAAAAATACAAGTAGTAAAGTAGACCTAGTTGTCAAGTTTTGAGGCTAAAAATTATATTATCCCTTCTAAAACCATAAAATCTCACATTTATCATTATCCATTATTGTTTTAAAATTTAAAATTTAATCGTTTGATTTTGTGATATTAAGTTTTTATCTTTTATTTATTTAAAAGTCTTGGCACACCATCCAATTTTATCATTAGAATTATTGATTAAATTATAAAAATGGAAAAATAAAATTTGTTAGCCATCAATGCTTACAGTTTTTATTAATTTAATCCTCACTTTTTAAAAGTATACATTGTAAAAATATATAACATTTTATTTTTAGCCATCAAATCTGGTTTAATATGGACTAAGTGAATAGTCCATGTTTTGGAGAGATTTTATTACCATTTAAAGAGTAAGTAATATATTTTTGTTATAAAATAAAGAGAGACGGAGAGAATAAAGAGCAAAGAAAATATGAAAGCAATAGAGAATATACTTTATTGATCAAAAGGGATGATTACAATACTTCATCAGAGTATCTATTTATAGATATAAGAAGTATAAAAGAAGTAGAGATCTAATTCTAATAACTATTAGAATTTAAAGTACATTAAAACTTTATCTTGATCATGATGGACATCCACTTAATAAGATATTCATAACATTTCCCCTTGGATGTCCATTGGTAGATAATGTGCCTCGTTAAAACCTTATTAGGAAAAAACTTGTGGGATAAAAACCTAATGAAGGAAAAAGAGTACACGATTTATAATACGCATAATATACTGCCTCATTAAAAACTTTACCAAGAAAACCCAATGGGACAAAACCTCGGTTAAGGGAAAAAGAGTACAACGCGTATTTACTCCCCTTCATGAAAACATCACATATTTTATCATATTCTACGTATTCAATCTTGAATACTAGTTTTTCAAATGACTATTTGAATGTATTGCTAACCATTTATATCACCATTCTTTTAAAAGTCATGAGTGAGGGAAATTTGGGGAAATGTATTTTGATTTCTTCAGGAATTCAATAATAATCATAACAAACTTTAATCATGATTCTTTTAAAAAAACACAAATAGGTATTTTGGATCATTTTATAATCCTCATTCAACTATTATTCACTAAGTCAAATTTACCACATATATTCAAATTATTTCAATTCATATAAATGAATAATTTCTCGAGAATTTCAATATGCTTCTAGCATCCTAAATCCTTCAAGGATTTTAATATAAACTTTACTATATAGTGATTCATAAAAGCTTGTAACAATAACCATTAAACGCAAGTTAAATCTTTTATGAATTGTCAATTTAATAATATATCAAAAGGTTATTGCATCCACCACAAAAGAATATTATATCTTTTCATAATCAATGCCAGGACTTAGCGGAAAACTTCATATTTTTATTTCGCTTTTGCAAAACTACTTCAATTGCACCCTCACTAGCTTTATACCTTTAGATATATGGACTACTGGTCCAAAAACTCCACAAATTTAATTGCACTTGAGTTGCATCTTTCTATTTTAATCAATTTATTCCATATCTATATTTCTCAATAGATTTATTCATGATCCTCCTTTTATTTCATTATAATAATACTGCATGCAAAATCATTGTAGACCATTTTTATTATTTGGTTCCATATTTTCTCGAATTGGCATAACTTATCGAGATATTTTATTTTCATTATTTTAAAATTTAGTTTCAGGTACCTGAATCTCTTCTGAAGTTTTACTTATTAGTTATGTCTTGGGTCTCTTCTGGAGCACCCGCCTCCACTATATGACCATATAGAAGAAGTTTTCATCTTTGGAACCGGTCAATCTATATAAATGCTTATCAAATACATCTAATAGTTAATTTGTAATGAGCTATCCTTATTGAACTTCTAGTT
Organism: Gossypium anomalum; assembly: GCA_025698475.1. NCBI lineage: Eukaryota > Viridiplantae > Streptophyta > Magnoliopsida > Malvales > Malvaceae > Gossypium > Gossypium anomalum. The sequence continues at coordinate 71,294,448 of CM046965.1, read as the reverse complement.
TAAATTACTCTCCCCTTAACTCATTACAGGTTATTATTTCTCTTCCCCTAATGTTGAGAAAACTATCGAATCAAAATTGTAAACACAAATAATGTCATAATTGAATCTCCAATGCATTCAAAACATCTAACAATACAAAGAAACTTGTCATTAATATATATTCCCCACTTTCTTTGAGAATTCACTTATCTTTGTGCATTGTGGTGGAATAATTGGAACATATACGCACATATAAAAATTCAAAGATGAGAAATATTTGGCTCTTGACCAAAAATCAATTGTAATGGGAGTATTTATAACTTATTGGCTTGATGCGTACAACATATAAATCAACATAATCTCATGCTGAAATAGAAAGTTTAGTTCTCATAAGTAATGATTTAACTATTAGTTGGAGGCATTTGATAAATAAATTCAGCTAAATCATTTTGTGTGTGAACATGAGCCATAGGATGTTCAACTTTTATCTCAATTGACATGCAATAATCATTGGAAACTTGGGATGTAAACTCACCAACATTAGCAAGATGAATTGCCTTAATTGCATGATCTGAAATTAATTATTTAAACAAGCAATCTTGCAAACGACAAGTTGCAAATTAATAATACATATGTGATTATTTTGTAATTGCATCTATCAAAATCATATAATATCAAAATCATCCACATGGTGGATGAATGAGCCCATATTCATTTCAGAAATGCAAGACATTAAATCTCAACTTTAGCTAGTGAGTTTCTAATAATCAATTTTCATTGAGAACAAACAACAAATGAGAATTCTTTAAATTATTCATTTCAGAAATGCAAAACATTAAATCTCGACTTTAGCTAGTGAGTTTCTAATAATCAATTTTCATTAAGAACAAATAACAAATGAGAATTCTTTAAATTAAAGAATTTTCTGGTTCTTCAATTGAATGTCCATATGAATTCTCAATTAATTTTCGCATCATTTATGATCCAGGATGATCTAACTGGTCACACCAAATAGTAAATGCATTTGTATTAGTAAACTTCTGGCATGTGTTTCAATTGTACTAAATTGTAACAAATTGATAATTTTATTATCATTCCTTTTAATTTGTATCCACATATAAGTACTATTGTGACATTTACTACTGGAAATGTCTAAATCAATGTGAAGTCTATAATGCCACTAAGTTAGTAAATATAATTTCCAAATAATTGTATGCAATATTCGCTTCAAGGAATATGCCAAAATCTTCAAATGCCTAAAAATCTATTAATAGCAAACTTTGAGAGTGAATCTTATTTTCCATGTGTATAACAGGTACATAACCAATGACTTTTTATACATAAGTTTTCTCTCTTGCAAGTTCTGATCAGTAATATTTTACCACGTAATTTTAATTGAAAACTTATTCTGAATACTGTAGAGTTATACTCACAGTATTTAAAAAATACTTGCAACTTTAGATACATCCAACCATAATAAGCTTTAGATAGAATTATCATATTCTATTGCTCATGAGTATATCTTTCACAATCAAATATTTTGCTTTCAATCCTTTAATAGGGATGATGACAAAAGAATATCATAAAGATTATAAATTAATAATTCAATCCCTTTTTTTTTTTATATGAAATATAAACTCTTCCTCATTCACAATCTCAATATGAGATCCATTACAAATAACTTTTAAAAGTAATGCATTAACCATCACAAATTTTGTCCTTTTTAGATGTGATATGTTAGCTCTTCTGGAGCTTTCAACTAATTTTGTATTATCAAATATTGGAATAATATTTGTTTGTTTCAGTACTAAATAAGATAAGTATTTTCTATTTGTAATGATAAAATTCATTACTATATTTTCATATCATTCCTCAAAGAATATTAACAGAAACAAAATATTTGGGCATACGCCACATATGTGGCCAATAATTTATCATATCATATTGATAACATAAGTTATCTTTACCCTTTGAAAAGTTATCTTGAGAACTCTCATTGTTCTCTTATTCATTACTATGTTCCCACTTTTAGTGGCCCATGAGTATATCTTTTATTTTCTTTATATTTACATTCACTTCGGGGAATGCAACAAATCTAGTAGGACAGACTTATAAACATCCCAATAGATTCTTTATTTCGTAATTACCATCGCAAACATGTGTAAGATTTCAAATCAAAATCCATCTATGCATGCCATGATTAGTTTCCAATTATAATAAACAATAAATAAAACATAGTAAAATATACCTAAAGATCTTTAACATCACCATCATCACTAGAAGGTATGAGATAGTTCCAAAATATTCTTGATTTCATATGGAGAACGATATCAAATCTTTCTCCATCCTTAAGAAAAAAAAGTAAAATAAGTTAATCAAAATAATGATAACATATAATGAAAGAAGAATGAAATATAATAATCAAATATGAAACATTAAATAAAAGAAACTTCCTGTAAAAACTTAGCATCTTGCCGTCAAAGAAATTAAAAACCATGGAGCATAAATTTGATCATCGATAAAAGGAACTATCACTTTGAGCAAGATCATGCTGATAACGTGTTATAAAATAAAGAGAGATGGGGAGAATAAAGAACAAAGAAAATATAGAATATACTTTATTGATCAAAAGGGATGATTACAATGCTTCATCAGAGTCTTTATTTATAGGCATAAGAAGTATAAAAGAAGTAAAGATCCAATTCTAATAATTATTAGAATTTAAAGTACATTAAAACTTTATCTTGATCATGATGGACATCCGCTTAATAAGATATTCATAACAATTTTTTGATTTTTAAAACATTTTATATTTGTTTAATTTTTTATTTTTATAAAATGAATTTTTGAATTTCAAAGAGCCTTTTCGTAATTTTTGGATTTTTTTTATAAAAATATATATATTTTTTAAAAAATTTATTGGAAATACAATTTTTTTTAAAGATTTATATTTTTAAAGTCATTTTAAAGAGTAAAGATCAAGTTTACAAAAAAAAGCTATGACCGTTGAAAATTAAATAAATATTTTATTTTTTATACTAAATAAAACTTCAATCTTTTAAAAGAATAAATTGGATGTAATGACAGATATATGTAAGATATTGCTTCAAGAATAAGTTAAATTTGTTATGAATATTTTATTAAATGGGTGTCCATCATAAATTTTGATATGCTTTAAATTCTATTAGTCATTAGAAGTAAATCTCTACTTCATTTATACTTCTTATGCCTAAAAATAGAGACTTTGGAGAAATTTTGTAAATATTCTGATTGATCAATAAAAATACGCTCTCTCTTTGCTATCACATTCTCCTTGTTTTTTATTCTTTATCTTTTATTTTATAACACGATATCAACACGATTCTCTTTTAATTGTTTTTCTCCCCAAGTCACAAATTTTTTTTCCTTTCACCAAGCCTTAGCCCTTTCAAGCAACAATCAGTGCAATAGCCGGTCACTCAAATTTGCTACTGAAGCTATTGTTGATTGCCTTCTAGAGCAACTGTTATTTCAGTCTTCAATTGAGGCCTACGCATTATGGGTAATCATTGTGCAAAGAAATTTATATAATCCTTACATGGTATGTTTTTCACTTTTTTTAATTGATTTTTGGTAAAATTATTTTATGAAAAATATTATTACTTTAAAGTTTTTTTTTAAACTAAGATTTTTTATTGAATTATAATATGTATGATATTTGGATGATTAAAATTTTTGATGATTAAATTATTGTTATTAAATATGCTTGAAATTAGTGTATTATATCCATAATAATTTGTTTGGACAAATTCCTGAAGAGTTGGACATAAGTTTCTTTTTATTTCATCTTAGACTTTCAAACAACAGCTTGAGTGGCAAAATATTTCCCAAATTTTATCATTTATTTAATTCGTTGGGAGCATTATATTTGGACGGTAACAAGCTTCAGGGAAATATTCTTGATTTTTTGCCCTTTAGCTTTAAAAATCTCGAGTTAGATGTGAGTGATAATCATTTCTATGGCAAGCTTCCATGATGGTTATTGTTGGGTTTTAATAGCAGAGGAGGAAAACAGAAGCAAGTAATTCAAATGAAATATGAAGCTCTGTCTGAAAATAGAGAAAGAAAGTAATAAACCCGAATGAAGAATGAAAAAAGTTTGAACTTCAAAGACTTGAGACTTGCAGAAAGGAACTACCAACAAAACAAAAATTTTTGGAAGAAAATGAATTTTTTCTTACTTTCCATTTCATTCGGCTAAAGTATATGTGATACAATAGAATAAGACAGTTACCTAATGTCTAACTGCTACCACTAATACATGACTTAAGCTTAGCTAAAACTACAGTCAAAAGAAGCTAACATATCAACTATTACATCAAACATAAATGAACAACAACAACTCCTACTAACTTGAAGTCACATTACAAAGAAATTAAATCAAGTTACAAATGAACAAAAGTTGTTGCTGCACTGGTTAGACTTGGATGCTGGTTTCCTGTTGCATTGCAAGCCAAAATTTTAACAGTTATGGAATTACACAGAATTGGTAATATTGGATTTCTCCAAAAACCATTTCGAGGGCCCCATTCCCACGGGATTGTGCAACTTGGTCAATCTTGAATTCCTGGATCTTTCTCTAAGGGTCCATTTGTTTGGGAGTAAAACATTTTCCGGAAAAGCTTTTCAGCCTTTTTCGGTGTTTGTTTGGCTGAAAATAATTTCCTAAGTAAAATGAATTACAAAACACGGGAAAACAAAGCCATTACTTTAGGAAAATGTCTTACCATTCACTACAAGAAAACAGACTTTTAGCGGCACTTTTTTTAGCCTTTAGCGGTGCTTTTAAGCGCCGCTAAAACTATTTGTGGCTTTTTCACAAGAGCCGCAAAAAACGCCACTATTGGAAACGCCACAAAAATTTGTGGCGTTTATTTCAAAAAATGACTTTTAACGGCATTTGTGGGTCAAGCGCCGCTAAAAGTCATGACTTTTAGTGGCGTTTTTGGGTAAAGCGCCGTCAAAAGTAGGGTTTTTAGCGGCGTTTTTGGGAAAAGCGACGCTAAAAGTTAAGGTTTTTAGCGGCATTTTTGGGAAAAACGCCGCTAAAGGTTAGGGTTTTTAACGGCGTTTTTATCACAAACGCCGCTAAAAGCCCTAACTTTTAGCGGCGCTTTTCTCAAAAACGCCACTAATTTTGACAGATTTAATATGCTCATTTTTCTCCAATATCCAGCCCTTCCTGTATTAAATCCAACCAAAATCAACAAATACAACCAAAAACATTAATTCCAAATGATACTTCAAATTTAACGAAAGATATATGATGTAATTAATAAATAAAGTATAACTTAAAATATTTTTACAATAATGTTAAATGTAACAAAGTTAAAAACATTCTTACAACGAGAAAACTAATGTCTAAGATGGCGGCTTTGCATCACTTTGAAACATCTCGCATCATCTCACGAGTCAGTGTGGCTAGAGCTCATCGTACTTTCTCCTGGCCTCTGCCTCCCTCACTACTGCCGCTGCCTTCCTCTCTGCTGCCTTCGCTCTAAGTTGTTGCTGGAGTTCTTCATATTTTTTTTAAACCTTGGTAATTTGCTCAACCGTGTTCGCTTGCATCTGAGCTATCTGGTCTCTTAACCTCTGAACTTCAGCTTGAGCTTGACTCCTGGAAGGCATGTATTGTTGGGAGCCGGATCCAAAATATTGGGTCGGGGTAACACCAGATCCTTGAAATCGAACCCGGCCGTATCTTTCAGGACCCAAAACTTCAGTGATAATTCTGTTATCAATGTTCTCAAGATTAACAGAACTATCAGTCGAAGCCATCGCTTCATACTCCACCTTTTTCTCCTTTATTTTCTCCTAATAAATCAATCAAAGAGTTAGAAACGAAATATATAATAAAAAGGAATGCAACATAACTTAACATTATTTAAAAGTACTAACGATGAATTAAACTATTATAATTAAAAATTATAAATATTTATAATACATCAAATTTTATTAAATAAATATACCATAATTTCTCCAACTTCGGATGTCATAGGAGATCCATCTTTCTTCTTATGCGTAATCTCAAAAAGCTGAAGGCGTCCAGCTTTTTGACCGGACGAGACTTCATATAATATAGTAGTAAAAATGTTATTTAATAGTAGAAAGTCATTAATATTTGACAGAATTAATAAATTCATAATACCTCAGCCTCAGCTACAGAAGCAAAACTTCTCGACCCTGCCATGTGCGTGAATTTTTGTTTTTGTCTGCTGCTTTTTCCAACTCGCTCACGGTTCTACATAATGAAATTATTATTATGTATATAGTAAACAGTATATACCGAAAAATTTATAAGAGTCTGGAAGTACGTAATACCTCTCTTTTCTTTGAATTCTAGAATCTAACCGCATCTTCCCATTGGTACCTCAGCATTCCCAGTGGGACATTTTGCAATTTTTCCTCGAGGCTTATATCTTACTTAAAATATGGTTTTTTCAAAGTGCTTTTATTATCTCTCCATTTTTTACCCAATGCCTTCTTAATATAGTCATCGGAGACCTCTAAAGCAAATCTCTCCTAAAAAAACACAAGTTTAGAATGTAAATATAAATGAAACTTAAACCAAAGTATTATAAATTACATTCACATTTTGTTACCTTAATATTAGCGAGAGCCTAATTTTTGTTGCTATCAGGCATGTGATGCCATGATTCGTAGTTGATGGGCAACATATTAGCATTTCGTGCTAAAATGCCTAAATAGCCTGCTAAAAGTCGAGCTTTAGATCCAACAGGCTGACCATGACTATTTCTACTTACTTTGACACGCTCGACAGGATCTAAATTGTATAAATCTTTAAGCAGCGTACGTCATCGACCTCTGCGCGTCCCACCACTTTCAGCTGAAAAATGATATACTATTATTATATTCAAATTGAGAAATAAATCAATAATAAAAGTCAACACATGTAAAATGAACTTAACATTACTTTGATATTCTCCAGGCTCATCAAGTGTCTTCGGCACATTCGAAGATCCAACAACTGTCTGCTGTTCACTATTTGCTTCTTCCGAATTTGGAGTATTCTGGACAATACTTAAATCTCGTAATCCTCTTCTACGCATTTTTCCTGCAATACACATAAAATAGTTGAAGTTTTAGTAACAAATTACAACAATAATAGTACATATAAAATAGTTAAATTATATAACATGACCAAGATTAAAATTATAATATTACATATAATTAAAAATCGTAAAATGTTACTACATCATTATTTGTAAATATCTTCATCCACATCATGTCGAACCCATTGATGTTGTGTACTAGTACTGGAGATATTTTCATCTAAGTTTTGTTCTGGAAAAGGTAATGTTTCTGATCTTTCGACGATGTCATCTTTACTTCCATTACCCATGTCAAACAAGTCTCTAAGGGTGTTCCGGAGTACAACATACCAACCCTCATCATTTGGATCTTTCGAATAAAAAACTTGTTTCACTTGAGAGGAAAATACATATGGCTCGTCCACCAATTGTTGTCCAGTGTGAATAAAGCGAGAGAAATTAACCATTGTAAAACCAAATTGATCTTTTTTAATTCCGTGAGCAGTATTAACATCAACCCAATCGCACCGAAATAAGATAACTTTCCATCTGCCATAGTAATCCAACTCAATAATGTCAGTTATGAAATTTGATCTTTAAATTATGTAAGTTATGTATTATGTAAGTTTTGAAATTTGATCTTTAAATTATGTAACTCATGTATTATGTAAGTTATGTAAATTATATAAGTTATGAAATTTGATCTTTAAATTATGTAAGTTATGTATTATGTAAGTTATGAAATTTGATCTTTAAATTATGTAAGTTTTGAAATTTGATCTTTAAATTATGTAACTCATGTATTACGTAAGTTATGTAAATTATGTAAGTTATAAAATTTGATCTTTAAATTATGTAAGTTATGTATTAAATAATATTTAAAAACTTATCCTGAGATTGGATTTGGATAATATTGCAACTAAAGTATAAACTATTCAATCAGTAATGACGAACCTAAATTGAAACTTTGTTTAACTAATTACATTGAACTTGCAAATGAGGAAATGGGTGAAACCCAACCTTATTACAAGTTTTTTTTTGGAAAAAAAGAATAGTAATTTGATTTTTATATTAAAATAAATTTAAATAATGGTCAATATTATTATATTGATAAAAAAATATTTATAAGTCTTAAAAAAATTTAAAAATATTAAATATTAAAATCAAACATTATTAATATCAAAAATTAATCAATATGATGCATTACTTATTATTAGAAATATATACAAGGCATGGGATATAATTTGATGAGTAATAGAAAGTAACTTTTCATTTTAAAAAGCTTTTAAATCATTTTTTTGGAAAAAAAGAATAGTAATTTGATTTTTATATTAAAATAAATTTAAATAATGATCAATATTATTATATTGATAAAAATATATTGATACGTTTTAAAAATATTTAAAAATATTAAATATTAAAATCAAACATTATTAATACCAAAAATCAATTAGTATTAAATATATACTTTTAGTCAAGAAGACAATATTTAATCATATAATAAATTAATATTTTTTAGTCAATATATTGAAAAATATTGTTAATATTTAAATAGCAAAATTACATTGAAATTGTGCAACTAATTGATTGTAAAAAAAAAAAAAATGCACAAGTTCAAAATGTACAATAATAAACTTAAAAATTTATAAACTAAGATGAACATTTATTAAGAGTTATATAAATAATTATAAAAAATTGTATATAATTTTTCAACTGATAAAGTATAATATAATTATAACATAAAAATTTGATACAACCATAATGGTTAACCAATCAATCACCATTTTGTAAAAAAAATAGAAGAAACATGTGCTTGATAAGATAAAGTATAATTTTTTTAACAGATAAAGTATAATATAATTATACTATATAAACACCAACTTCAGAAGTCTCACATTTACGATTTTAATTGCATTTTTGTATGGTGTTCATGTATTGAAACAAGCATTGCTAGAAGAGGCAAGCATTGGAGGAAGTGTAACGCCTCGATTTTTGGGCCTGAAAGTATTGGGCCTTGAGTCTGGGTTCGGGTAGGAGACGGCCCGAATAAATGGGATGATTTAATTTTTATTATTATTATTTAGTATGTTTAGTTAGTAATTAAATAAATTACGAAGGGTTTATAGTGTGGGAAAAGTCCTGGGCTCGACCTAGGGCTCTGGCAAAAATTTGAGCATTTTTTTTATTCTTAAAGGGATCTGGGCAGTAGGCCTTGTAAGTGGTTTGGGCTGGGATTGGACACAAACAAGCACCTGGCCCAGTGGCTAAGCACGCTAGGAGGGCATGGGAGGTGCCTGGGTTCGAGGCACGGCGTGCGCAACGTTTGGTTTTTTTTTAGTAATCAGGTGGCGTAAAGATAGGCCTTAAAGAAAGTTGCAAATGAAGTTTGACACAAAGAGCGCCCTTGGCGCAATGGTAGCAGCGCGCTAAGGAGATCCAGTGGTCGTAGCGAAACTTGTTTTATTTTTTTAAGTAGCCCGTGACTGAAGCGAATAAGGCTTATAAGTAAACGCAGTCATATTATAACAAAAGAGAGGTTGTGTCGCAGCGGCAAGCAGTGTAGTTGGGTTTTTTGGAGGTCGCAGGTTCGAGTGGCGGGGAAGGCGAATTTCTCCTTTATTTTTAAGCAGACCGGAGCTTCAGTAGGTAAGGCTTATAATTAATTGTGATCCTATATTAGTAAAGCGAGAAGCATGGTGCAGTGGCCAGCAGCACGGGCGAAGGAGCAAGGGTGGGCGGAGGTCTGGGGTTCGAGCCTTACCTCGCGCACGGAAGGTTTGGGTTTTTGCTGTACGCGTGGGGATGGAGTTGAGATCTAATCAGGACTCTCTTGGCAGCGTGCTGAAGCGGTGCATGGAGTGGATAAGGATGCTGCTAATCGGTGGAAGGAGTTTGAGTGAAATTCAAACTTTGCTACGGGCTAAATTCAAAGGATTTGAATTAGAAGGAGTGGTGTACTGAAAGTAGGACTTTGGAGTTGTATATTCAGCTAGGAGAGTTTGGTGTAGTAAATTAGCATTTTTAGTTTGTAGGGGGTACCGATTGTTTAGTTACCGAATAGGTGTAGGTTCTTTAGGGGTTGAATTTTGTTGGTTGCCTTCATTCTTTTATTTTGCCGTTTTACCTAAAGCCGAATTCTTTCTTCTTCTTTTCTCTCTTTCTTTTTCTCATCTCTTCCTTCCTTGATTTCCTTCAAAGCCAAATCTCTACTGTTATCTCCTCTCTTCTATTTTCTTTTCTCTTCCTCTCTTCTTCATCCATATTTCTCACATCTTGTTAGCCGAATTTCTTTGTGGCCGAATCCTCTATTCTTTCCTTAGAAGCCGAAACCTTCATAAGTCATAGTGATTCAGGAATTAATATCTAGTTCTATTCTCTACTCACATTTTAATATTGGATTCACTATGGATCTGAGATTGGGAAGTGTTGGAAACGCTCTTGACAAGTACCTCGTTGGTGTGTGGGTTAAAGGCTACTGATCGAGGGCTTGGATAATTGGAACGACTAGATTTAGATCTAGTCCATATTTCGAAAAAGGCAACTCGTGTGTGGAACTCATCAACATTTCGTCAAAAAATAGGTGTGTAAACGACACCTACTAGTAGACTAGATCGGCAAAAGCCAAAAAGCCGAAATGCCGAAAAGCTGACATTTCGAGAACTTGCGAGCGTACGAGCGCTCGTGGGATTGTTTGTATTGATAATTTTGGTAACTTCAACGATAAGATTGCAAAGTGTGCAATTTCGTGCACCTCGGTGAATTTGGGCTTTGATGGGCTGAAATTGGGTAATAGGCTAACGGACCCATTTCGATAAAAACATCCGGTAAGTATTCTGAAGACACGTTAATAACTGTAATGAGCATGAAACCCTAAAAAGACTGATAAAATTACTGAAATACCTCTGTAAGGTAGAATTACCGTAATACCCCTAAAGGGGTAAGTTACGATTACGCCCTCGAGGGTAAATAACTGTTCTTACGCTATAATCATTGCTTTACAAGCATGCCTTGTTAATTATATATATTCTGCATACATGTCATACTGCATGGGGTTAGGTTTTGTTATGGAGGAAGAACCCGTTCTGGTGTCTGTGCCACATATTCTGATATAAGCAGCTTTCCTACGGATTATAGTTAGTGCCGCAACTGGTGCTAACACTGTAAGTGTAGGGATGGCGTGGGTGATTTATTCCCCACAGGAAGTGTAGGGATGGACGGAGGCAAGTGTAGGGTTGGATGGGGTTATCTTGCGTTAATCATATGAGACTGTTTTGAAATGGGCCCAATTGTGTTGATATGGGCAAGGCCCAATATATCTAGACTTGTAATAGGGCTACAGTCCAAATTGATACTGATATGGGCCAGGCCCAGTATACTCTGATATTGTAAGGGGCTATGGCCCAGATTAATATTGATATAGGCTAAGGCCCAGTTAACTCTGATTTCTGAATAGGGGTTAGGCCTAGTAAAGCTTGAACTAATTTGGGCTCTGGTTGGGATACTTTACACACTGAGTTTTCCAAACTCACCCCGTCTTTTATTTTTTTAGGTAATCCCCATTGTTAGTGGATCAGTGCTGCGAGAGACTCGGAGATGGCCATACGATTACTTGGACTCTAATTCTGTTTTAAATTCTGATTTGGGTTTTAAATTTTGTAATAAGGCCTCTTTGGATTTTGTTTTAGTTTGGGGATTTTTAGTTGTTCCATTTATTGTCTGCTTTAAGTGGAACTCGATTTTCTAAAAACATTAATTATTTTTTTTATCAACATGTTTTCGCAAACTACGAACTTTTATAAAGCTTCTGCAACTTACTTGGTTTTCGTTTATAACAACAATTAAGGTTTTAAAAGTATAAAACTTTTCAATAAGCCATATTTCGAAATTAACGAATGCAAATTGAGACTTAAGTTTTAAATAAATAAGAAGGGTTTTCAATGAAAACAAGGTTTTCGAAAAACACTTCAATGTGACACACCCGATTCGGGCCTAACTTCTAGGCCGGGTTTGGGGTGTTACAGGAAGTGCATGTATGCTGCTACACTATCTAAGAAGAAATGAGAAAGTCATGGTCATCGCAATTACCACAATAGAGGACCCAAAGCCTTACCTAAGTCAATGTGGATTGAAGCTAAGCAAATTGGATGGCAAAAAACTAGAGAAGCAGCAGAGGGATGCCGACAGAGATGTAGAAGAGGGGTGCCGATGGAGATGTAGCAGAGGGCTGCCGACGACGATGCAGAGGACTACCGAAGGCGATGCGGCAGACGTAAACCCATAATTCTTGACCAACTGTCAACATTAACAAATATATATAAGTTCCAGATCAAATATATATGTGTATCTTTGATTTTATTTGATTAAGAGTTAATTTCAATAGCTTAACACGATGCAAGTAGATAAACTTACTAACTTAATCACATGTTAAACCTCAAATATGAGCTAAAAAGAAAAAGCATACAAGTCCAACATAATCACATTTCATTGTTGAAATTGTCAAACCAAAAAGCAAGGAAATGTAGGAACCACACAAAAGAAGAGCTAATTTGTGAATATAGAGCTTACAACATATTAAGAAAATTTTGCAACCAAAATGTAATATTAGCCATACATGATACATTTCATAAACATAATTTTCAAAGTCCACAAATCCTAATTATCCATACAAGCAACATGACCTCCAAGCATCACTATTTATTTGATTTTCGTTCAGATGCAAGTAGATAAACTTACTACTAGTTATAAAACTGATATGAACACTAAAATTTTAGTTACATAGTTCAAAAACTTCCTACATCTGTGTGGTTTTACCTAGAATTTTGTAACAGAATATAAAATTGAACCAGCTGCATCAATTGCTAATGCTGTAATAGCACATTCATTTAAACTCAAACATGACACAGCATTTGAATGACACAGCATCAATTGCTAATACTTCAATGTAATCAATTGCTAATACTTTTCTACTACTACTAAGAGTCTAAAGGAAGTACAAAGATTGAAAATAGACTAAAGTTGAAGACAATCTTTGAAATATACTTGATCAGTTAAAATCTTTAAATTCTTTAAGATTTTTCCATACATGTATGTTCTTTCTATCAGAACCCTAAATCACATTTCGAAATTTCAAAAACCCAAATAGCCCCAAAACCCCGAAAAGAGAGAGAAGCACACCAATCTAAGATTACCAATGTCAGCATGCTAAAGTCTAGGGTTCAAAAGAACAACTAAATGAGAGTACCTTGATTTGTTGGACTCGCAAAAGCTAGCCTTCAGTCAGGTTTGATTTCGAAATGAAATCCCTTAATCTTTCTTCTTGCAAAAAAATAAAGCAGTGAAATCGAAATCGAAATGAAATCGAAAATAAACTGCTTGCTTGCTGCAATGAAATCGAAATGAAATAAGGAGCTTCGGGTTTGATTAGAAATCGAAATGAAAGAGAAAATTTGGGTTGGAACAAAAACCATATTTAACCCAGTGACAATAGATTGAAAAAAAAACGAAATTATAATAACCTGTCGATCGAAAAGAGAGAGGGAGACGGCAAATGGGTTTGATTTGGGGAAAATTTGGGGTTTAGGGGAAACTTTGATTTTGGAGAAAATAAGGGTTTCGGGTTTGTATTGGGGGTGAAATGGCTGAAACAAAAACGGCTCTGTTTTGCTAAACATAATGACGTCAGTAAATTGCAAAGGAAACGACGTAGCTTTAATTAAACTTTTAGCGGTGCTTTTTTTAAAAACGCCGCTAATTCTCTATTTTTAGCGGCGCTTTTTTTAAAAATGCCACTAATTCTCTATTTTTAGCAGCGCTATTTTTAAAAACGCCGCTAATTCCCTTGGAGACATAAAATGACGTCGTTTATGCTAAAGTGAAATTTTTTGTGGCATTTTTGTCAAAAACGCCACTAATGCATTAGATAGTAATAAATTTTAATAGTTAATTAATTTGTTTTCTTTCAAACAATATATCTAATTTGAAAAAAATTTAATTATATTGAATAATTATTATTTAAACATTTAATATTTAAATTTAAGGTAAAATCAATTTAAAATAATTTCTAATAATTATTTAAAACATGAAATGAATTGAGATAAAAAAATGTATTTTCAAAATCATTTTTGATAAAAATGAACAACAATGAAAAAAAATGAAAATTTTTAAAACATTAGGTTTTTATTAAAAATAAAAGAGTTGTCATTGATATTTTTAACTAGGTGTGAGCAATACTTATTAAAAATTTCTTTTAAGAGATTATTATTATCTGCATCTTAAAATTAAAGTAAGACAAGTTTAATTTCGAGAGTCAATTACATGCAAATATTATTTTTTAGATTTTGAAATTATAATAAATTCAAATTCAATATTTAATCATGAGGCATTAAATTTGAGAATTTCATTAACATTTCGTATTCAATAATTTTAAGAACTACCTCATCAAATTTCGTAAATACTAAACCTTGCATAATTATCTGGGAATATAAACATATATACATTATAAATATATGTATAAACATGAGATCAAGTATTTAATTAAACCACACTCCGAGCACTCCAAATTAAAAGCTAGATTCAACCAGAACATCATTTAATCAACTAATAACCCTTAAACCCTAATACCCTAGCTAAGCCTTAAAACCTTAAACACTATAATACCGGCCTAAACCCTATGTACACTTTAAAACACCAAACCCCAAATAACAAACTAATTTAAAACACTATACCCCAAACCATGCATAAGCTTAACATACTACCATTGAACCTTAAACCATAAACTTAAAATATATACACTACCATTTCAACCCTAAACCATAGGCCTCAACCTTAAATATTAAACACTAAACCCAAAAATAAATTTAATTAATATAAACATAAGCTTTTACATTATCTATGTATATACACACATAAACATCCATATGAATTTTTTTAGGGGTTTAGGGTTTTAGAATTTATGTTTTTACAGTTTAGTTATCAATTTGTAACTTTTCATAATTAAGTAATTAAAATAAAACTTTCTCATAGCTAAGTGAATTAGTTTATATTAACTTGAATTCAGAAAAAATAAAATAATATGAAAATTAAATAAGATCAAATCAAAACGACTGTCGGTTACCCTACTCAAAAATGGCAGCTCAATTTTTTGTGGCGTTTGATCAAAAACGCCTTTATAGATAATAAAAAAATTTGCGGCGTTTGGGCCTAAAAACGCCGCTATTGATCAGTTTTAGTGGCGTTTGGACAAAAACGCCGCTATTTCTCCAGTTTTTAGGGGCATTTTAGATAAAAACGCCGCTATTGATCAGTTTTAGTGGCGTTTGGACAAAAACGCCGCTATTTCTCCAATTTTTAGTGGCGCTTTGGATAAAAACGCCGCTATTTCCCCAATTTTTAGTGGCATTTAGGTAAAAACGCCACTATTGATCTGTTTTTAGTGGCGTTTTATATAGAAACGCCGCTATTGATCCGTTTTTAGTGGAGTTTTAGATAAAAACGCCGCTATTGATCCGTTTTTGTGGCGTTTTAGATAAAAACGCTACTATTTCTCATTTTTTTGCAGCGTTTTTTGTTCAAACGCCACTAAAAGCGCCGCTAAAAGTCTATTTTCTTGTAGTGATTTTTATTTCGGTAAGACATTTTCAAGAAAAGAAGCAACACGATCTTCATTTCCCCTTCCCCTTTCCCTTCCCTTTCCCTTCCCCTTCCCCTTCCCCCATCCTTTTTGCTATGAGTTTGCTTTGATCCGTGATAAATTCCCCCAATTTTCTCATCAAAATTCAAAATTTTCAATCGTCTTCTCTTTTAATCTTCTCGATTCCGAATCTTTCCCAGAAGGTAATCTTCTCTTTATAGCTTCTTTTTCTATTTTGGTTTTTATTTCTTTGTTCGTGATTTCTTTGTCTGTTTTTTTATTTTTATGTCTTTCTCTGTTTCTTTATTTTAAATTTTTTTGTGGGTTTGCGATTAAATTTTATTCTTGTGCTTGTTGTTTTTGTAAATGATGCACCTTTTAGTTTTCCCCAGAACATAAGCTGCATGTCTCACACTCTATTATCTCTCTTCTACGGCACTGATCGAACACGTGATTGAAATGAAACATTGTAAGTTGGTGAGACAAGTGGCCAATATATTAGAAACCATGACCCTTATCGCTTCGAATATTCTTTCACTCGTCTCATAATTTTTGTCTTTGTAGTCTAGCAAAAGGGATTGGCTTATCCTGTACATGGAATTAACAGCCAATACCTTGATAGGCCACTTTGAAGGGTTATCCATTAGACACAGATTTGCATTGTTTTTCTTAAATTCCATGAATATGTTCGTTGCTGAATCAGAAAGTACTTCTAGTATTTCCTTTGTGCTTTTTCCTTGGAGGGAAAATTTAAGAAGGCCCACATTTAGCCACCTATGATACAACTCAATAAATAGCCAGACAATATCTGCAGCCTTCTCGTTGTTTACCACCATTGCTATGAGAAGTAGTCACCTCTATAGTACCTTCCGTCCTGTTGTCTTTCGTGTCACAGTCATCCCAAGATTTAAATGAAATAGTAGCATGTTTTTGAACATTTAAATGAAGGACTTGTGATATTCTCGACATATATACATTAGTCAAATAGATTTTAGTTTTAACATCATCTCAAGCTCAGTATGAGAACTATTTTGGGGGGTTTTGAGCTTGTATTCATTTATCTTTCCTTGATATAATTTGAATGATAACTAACTTTATATATATGCACTTTATAATATAATAACCTCTAATTGTTAAACCATAAAAAATCACTACCATCGTTCTCTTATCTTGATCTTTTCAAGTTCTTTCTACCTTCTTTTAAAAAAAATTATTTCTACCTGGTCTAACTTTTACTTCTTAAGATGTTAGGTGTTCATATGATTTCAACAGTTGAAGGTGGTGTTCATAAAAGGAAAAACTCTGAAAATAAACCCTTTATTTGAATTTTTGACACTTCAATGTTTTTGCATGCTAGTGTCATGGCTGCACACACTCTGTCTTACATCTTGTTCCAAATGTTGAGTCGAATGAAAGATCTTTGGTGATCCAGATGCTGCAGATATTGTGTTCACATGTGGAGCAGATGTTTTGGCTATGGGGATAAATGTAACTCATCAAGTTGTTTTGATAGGTACTTATTTTGGCTATTTCTCTATCTTTGTCAATATGTTGTTAGCAATGATTATTCTATTATCTATATGTCTATATAAACACCTTATAAATTTATTTTTTGGAACTTCTTTCCTCATTTTTTTTATTCTTTCTTTTAAGTTTCCACATTTTTTTTTAATCAAATTTGTCATATTTTAGATTCTAAATTGGCTAGTTCAAATGGAAAATTTGCTCAATACTTGTTGAAGATACTAGAGGTGTACTTCAATTATCATCATGATGCATACAACATAAAAGGCTCGTCTGTCGGAAATGGTTAAGGGATTTCTGCTGAACCGTGAACTTTCTAATTTATTCACTACCATTTTGCAGGTGTGTACCTTCATGATCCAACAGCCATGCTTGTAGCCATTAATCCTTCAGTTATCACCTACGTGGAGGGTGCTATCAGAGTTCAAACAAATGGCATCACACGGGGACTAACACTATTATAAAACAAGCAGAAGAGGTTAGATATTTTTTGTGTGTGTATTGGAACTAAAGGAGACTAAATTAGCTTTATTAGAATATTTAATTACAGTAGCTAGTAGTAAAAAAAACTGTTAACCATAATTTGTAAATAAAGAAAACTGACTCCTTTGAGTAACTTAACAGAGGCCCTATTTGAGCCACACTTGACTGTAGAGAAAGAGTAATAAGCTTTACAGTATCATGACATATCAGTTTCAGGATTCTCTTATTAAGCCATGACTTATAATGTTTGAAAATGGAATAAGCTACTGGATGATGTGATACAAAGTAAAGGAAATAAAATTGTATATGAAAGCTTTTTCTATGCAGTGATGTTGTGCTTGTCCTGGATTGGAGATAAAGTAGATATAATGTGTAGACATGCAGTTATACCCTTCAAATTCTGTAATGATGTATGATTGTTCGTTATTGAGTGGGATACATTTGAGTAGGTTTGCTGAAATTACGAAGTGGTCCGATCAACCATTGGTGAAGGTGGCGGTCACAGTTGATGCACCAGCTATAACACCCCAAACCCGACCCAGACATTATGGCCGATTTTAGCGGCATCACATGAGAGTGCTTTAATAAAAGCTTAGTAAGTCAAAATCATTCATATTATTACCTTTATAAAATCGTGAAATCTTTATTCCTTTAATTATTTGAAAACAGTTCTTTTACGCGGAAGCTAAAACATCATTAATACATATAATAATAATTTAACAGTTTAAAATCCCAAAATATCTAAAAAAATAGTTCAAGTCCAAAGACATAATGATAATCCCAAAATTTAATATTTAGAATAGAACAGATAAAATAAATGTTACTCAAAATCCATAATGTGTCCAATAGTGGTCACCATCGAGCCCTCCATCGCACCGATCCATCTACTGCTGAGGATTACCTGACAGACAAATAAACAAAGGGGTGAGTTTTCGCAAACTCAGTGTGTACATCCCCACAAACAGCATGCGTACAAGCAGATAACAGAATACAGACATTCGGCCTTAGCCTTATAGATATCGCATGCATAATAGATTAGATATTAGAAATCAGAAATCATGCCCACCAACCCTGCGCACCATCTCCGTCCAGCCCAACACACCATGTGGGGATAAAATCAACCCACCCAGCCCTACACACCAAGTATAGGAATACAATAACCCACTAGCCCTACACAGCAAATGGTACCGTAAACAGTACATAAAAGATATACGCAGCTTAGCTGCTAGATAACAGGCTAATCGCCTCTCAGACTTCGTTCTCTTCAAAGCAATCTCAACCTAATGCAATGCAACATAGATATCATGCCATGCTTATATGCAGATATCAGATCATATTAATATCATGGCAACACAGATATACAGAATCAGACAGTTACACATGCTCATAATAACATGTTTTTGCATACAATTCAGCAATTAATCAGAGTATGGGGTCCAAGTAACACTTACTGACCCTACAGTCAGGTCACAGTCGACTTAGGCGACCCATGCAACCTTACAAAACATTTCAAATTAGTTGGGCTCACACACCCGTGTGCCCTGCCTGTTGTGCCCACACGGCCCAAATTAGCCTTGCCCGTGTGGATCACACGGCCTGGCCCAAGACCCACACTCCCGTGTGGTTCACTCGTGTGTTTCCCACACGTCCGTACGGCCTACACGGCCCAAATGGTTGAGCCCGTGCCTCGCACACGGCCTCACCAGTCTTATACGCCTGTGTCCATCGCTCCCGTGTGGTGCGCACACTGCCTGACTAGTCTGCCACACGCCTGTGTCTGACGAAGCTGGCTACCACACGGGCAGACCACACGCCCGTGTGGCATCGACAGACCACTTTTTGGCTTTAACCGAAACTCGTTTTCTACGTAATTGGAGTACACACTTGGTTCATTTTTGTTGCTAATCTAACCACGAGCACTCTAAAGCCTAAGATTGACAATATCGAGCCCAAAATCAATTACTTAAATCGTTTTACCTAAGAATGAACAAATCCCGAAACGCGAGATCTACTTATCTTCGACGAAGAACGGTATTTCCTCGTTTGCTAAGAACTCAATTACTGATCTACCGAGCCTTGATTAATCCCTAAACAGCAACCAAAGTCACTCTTAACAATCTCTAACAGAAAACACTTAATTTAAACGCTACTTACCGAATCGACAGAACCGCTTGAACATGCCTAAGCTTATCGAAAAAGAAAAGCAAAATGTAAGAGAAGGGAAAAGAAGCAGAGAACTTTCGGCACAAGGAAAATTGAGTAAAAGAGAAAAATAGTAGAGAAAGCAACTGTTGACAGAAAAGAGGAAAAGAAGATAACCCTAGGTTTTCCCTTAATCCCGCAACTCAGAATTTACTAAAGCCCATCGCTTATTGGAACTTGCAACAAAAATAATCACATCGCTACTACAGGGAATCGAACTCTTGACCCTAAGCATAATCCCTTGCCACTTAACCACTAGACTAGCAAGCCTATTCTGTTAAGTATTTACCAACAACTCCTTAAAAGCCCACTGATCTCAAGTTAGGCTTTATTCCAATAAAACCCAAATTTAGCCCGAATTACAACTTGAACTTAGGACCTCCCAAACACACACCCAGAGCTTGTATTCACTTAACCCAACATATATTTAGGCTAAAATAGCGCGAAACAAAAATTCAAACACTTCCAGGCCAAACAATCACAAAACCTAAAACTACAGAAATTTGGGGCGTTACAACTCTACCCTCCTTAAAGAAAAATTCGTCCTCGAATTTTTACCTGATCAGAAAAGGTGAGGATACTGCTAAGGCATCGAATCCTCTAGCTCCCAAGTAGCCTCCTTCGTGCTATGATTCTGCCACAACATATTTACTAAGGGAATAGATTTCCTACGCAGAACCTTGACATCGCGATCCAAAATCTGAACTAGCTGCTCCTCAAACATTAGATCCGGTCTAACCTCAATCTTCTCCATAGGCATAATATGAGTAGGATCGGAGTGATAGTGTTTCAACATCGACACGTGAAATACGTCATGTATACGATCCAACTCTGGAGGAAGCTTCAATTGATATGCGACTGACCCCACTCGCTTCAGAATCCGGCACAGTCCAATAAACCGAGGGCTCAGCTTACCCTTGCGACCGAACCTCAGAACCTTCTTCCTTGGCGAGACTTTAAGAAAAACCATATCTCCCACAGAATACTCGATGTCCTTCCTTTTCAAATCCGCATAGGACTTTTGTCTATCAAAAGGCACTTTCAGTTAATCTCAAATCAAGCGAACCTTATCCTCAGTCTCTGAAACCAACTCCAGACCCAAAACACGCCGCTCACCGAACTCAGTCCAGCATAAAGGAGTGCGACACTTACGACGATAAAGTGCCTCATATGGTGCCATCTAAATACTAGACTGATATCTGTTATTGTAAGCGAACTCTGCCAAATCCAAGAACTCCTCCCAACTACCTCGGAAATCCATGACACAACCCCTCAACATATCTTCCAATATCCGAATCACCCTCTCAGACTGACCATCTGTCTGAGGATGAAAAGTAGTACTGAAGTCAAGTCGAGAACCCAAAGCCTCATGAAGTTTCTGCCAAAACTGAGACGTAAAACAAGGGTCCCTATCGGAGATGATCAAAATAGGAACCCAATGCAACCTCACTATCTTGGAAATGTAGAGCTTAGCCAGCTTTTGCTAGGAGTAGTCCATCCTAACTGGAATGAAATGTGTAGACTTGGTCAATCGGTCCACAATGACCCAAATAGAATCTTTCTTAGTGGGTGTTAGAGGCAACCCACTAACGAAGTCCATCGTTACTCGCTCCTATTTCCACATTTGTATCCTTACTGGCTGTAACAAACCCGAAGGTAACTGATGCTTAGCCTTAACATGCTGACAAGTCAAACAACGAGTAACAAAGTCGGTCACCTCACGTTTCAATCCTGGCCACCAGTACAACTCTCTAAGATCCTTATACATCTTGTTTCCACTATGATGCATTGCGTAAGGGCTACTATGCGCCTCTTTCAGAATCGGCAGCCTCAAATCCTCATCATTGGGTATACAGACCCTATCTCGAAAACGTAAAACCCTATCACTATCAATCCTAAAATCAGTAGCAGTTTCAGCCTCAACCTGACGGAATCGTAACTCAAGAGACTTATCTCCCAACTGCTTATCCTTAATCTGATCCAAGCACGTCAGTCTAACCTGTAACTTAGCCAGAAGACTCCCATCGTCATAAAGACTCAGTCGAGCGAACAACGCCCTCAAATCAGTCACAACCTTATGGCTCAATGCATCTACCACCACATTGGCTTTACCTGGATGGTACTCGATAACGCAATCATAATCCTTAAGCAGCTCCACCCATTAACGCTGTCTAAGATTTAACTTTTTCTGAGTGAGGAGATACTTGAGGCTCTTGTGATCAGTGTAGATGATACACTTCTCCCTGTACAAATAATGCCTCTAGATCTTAAGAGTAAAAACCACCGCTGCCAACTCTAAATCATGCATCGGATAATTAGCCTCGTGAGTCTTGAGCTGAGGAGATGCATACACTACCACTTTACTGCATCAAGACTCAACCCGAACCCACATGTGACGCATCACTGTAAACCACGAAATCCTTGCTAGACTCAGGTTGTATTAGAACTGGTGTCTGAGTCAAAACTTTCTTGAGCTTCTCAAAGCTCTCCTGTTGAGTGTTAGTCCAAACGAAGGGGACTCCCTTACGTAGTAACTTAGTCAACGGCACTGCTAATAACGAGAACCCTTCTACAAATCGTCAGTAATATCCTACCAGGCCCAGAAAATTACTGACCTCTGATACACTCTTCGACTGTTTCCAATCCAATACAACTTCAATCTTACGAGGATCCACTCTAACCCCCTCTATAAAAACTACATGTCCCAGAAATGTCACTTCTCGAAGCTTGAATTCACACTTACTGAACTTCGCATATAGCTGTTTCTCACGAAGAATCTGTAGAACCACTCGGAGATACATATCGTGCTCATCCTCAGTCTTAGAATACACTAGAATGTCGTTGATAAATACCACAATGAACTGATCCAAGTAGGGCTGGAACACTTGATTCATCAGATCCATGAACGCCGTTGGTGCATTAGTCAACCCAAAAGGCATAACTAGGAACTCGTAATGTCCATACCGAGTCTTAAATGTCGTCTTATGCGCATCGGCCTCCTTTACCCTCAACTGATGGTAACCTGACCACAGATCGATCTTAGAGAACACTAAAGCTCCTCTGAACTGATCAAATAAATCGTTTATCCTCAGAAGTGGGTATTTATTCTTGATCGTCAACTTATTCAACTGACGATAATCGATGCATATCCTCATTGTACCGTCCTTCTTCTTCAAAAATAGAACCGGTGCTCCTCATAAAGACACACTAAGACGAATAAACCCACGATCTAACAGCTTCTGAACCTGAGCCTTCAGTTCTGCTAGCTCCTTTAGTGCCATTCGATAAGGGGCGATAAATACCGGAGCTGTACCAAGAATCAATTCTATCCCAAAATCCACCTCACGACTCGGAGGCAACCCTGGTAATTCCTCTGAAAAGACATCTGGAAAGCCCCTCACAGTACGGATGTCCTTAATCGAAGAGTCCATAGAATCAGAAACACTGATTTAGGCTAAGCACGCCTCACATCCTTTCCTCACAAGCTTCTTTGCCACCAACGCAGATATCACATTACTCAGATAATTTTATCGTTCGCCAATCACGACTACCTTATTATCCTCTTCGGTCCTTAGAACCATCCTCTTTTCAGCACAATCCAGCCTCACACGTTGCTTTACCAACCAGTCTATCCCCAGAATTAAGTCGAACTCCCCAAACAGAAGTTCCATCAGATCAGCCAGAAATATGGTACCTTAGACTTTCAAAGAAATGTCCCTGAATAATTTACTAACCCTAATGGACTGCCCCAATAGACTCACCATAGAAATCTCACTAAAAGTGCTCTCATACGGAATCCCCAAAGTCTCAACAACTAGAGTTTACATCTGATTACCCCTCAGTGGGCAATCCTTAACTTGGTGCTCAGTCAATCCACACCTTAAACAAGCTTAGTAGATCTCCAACACTCGTCTGGATGGCGTCTATTACACAGCTGATAGATCACCACCCCAGTAGGCGCAATAGTAGCCCAACTCTCACGGGCCCGTCAGTTCTGGCCTTTTTTTTAGGCCTCATCCCAGAACCAGTAAACTCAGAGTCTCTCTTAACTTTCCCCTTTTTACGATTCTGGCGCTTAGTGTGCTTCACCTCCTCGGCTATCTTGGCCTTCTCGAACAAGACTGAGAAATCCCGCTCCCTCTGAGGAGCTATCAAAACTTGTAGACTATCTCATAGGCCATCCTCAAAATGAACACAATGCTCGTACTCAGTCGTCACCATGCCCCTCGCATAGCGACTCAGTCTCAGAAATTCAGCCTCATACTCGGCCACCAAACGGTCTCCCTGAGTAAGATTTAGGAACTCACGCCTCCTAGCGTTGATGTAACTGGCCCCCACATACTTGCTCTGGAAAACCATCTTAAACAAATCCCACGTCAGACTGTCAGGCTAAGTTCCATCCCTAACCGTCAGCCACCACTGATATGCTTCATCGCGAAGTAATGAAATAGCCCCTTTGAGCTTCTGCTTGGCAGTAAAATCTAGATCATCCATAATGCGCTCTGTGGCCTCCATCCAGTACTCAGCCACACTCAGAGTAACTCTAGTGATGCCCCTAAATATCTCAGCCCCATTCGACCGGAGTCGTTCCGTAATCGACCCACGACCTCCGGATCCAACATTAGCCCCAGCAACCCTTTCCAGAATTCATAGCATATCTTGGGACAGTACGTCATCCCCAGCTGCACGGTCGATAGACTCAACATCAGTCTCAGTAGCAGGTGCTACTAGTGTCCCACTAGAATCCAGATTTGAGGTCGTATCAGATGCGAGAAACTCAGCTCGAATCCCTCCACGGCCTCTACCTCAGTATTTAGTACCCCTTCCACGAGTACCACGTGTGCTCATCGTAACTATCGAATTAATCTGTATTTAGAAGTTTTATACATATCAATTTACGGTACCGATAATTATTAGCAGATATTTTATGCAAAACAGCATCAAAGTTTCAGAGTCAGTTATCGCTAGTAATACGTCTCACTACAGTTTTAGTTTACACTACTTAAGTGTTTCAGAAAAGTACTACCTATAGTAGTCTCAATATACATACATAGCATTTCAAACAGATGCAGATAAAATTTCATTATAGGCGTGCTTACAGACAATACATATCAGGGTTTCAAAGAACTTACAGGATCGGCGCCGGAGACTCGGTGAACCACTTATTTATTAAATCATTCCAAATTACTTTTCCACTATTTTTTAAAACCATTCTTTTTTTACCGGCAAAACCACAGTCGAGTTTTTGTGAACCTGGCTCTGATACCATTAAATGTAACACCCCAAACCCCGCCCAGACATTATGGCCGATTCTAGCGGCGTCACATGCGAGTGCTTTAATAAAAGCTTAGTAAGTCAAAATCATTCAGATTATTACCTTTATTTAAATCGTGAAATCTTTTTTCCATTAATTATTTAAAAATAGTTCTTTTACGCGGAAGCTAAAACATCATTAATTCATATAACAATAATTTAACAGTTTAAAATCCCAAAATATCTAAAAAAAATAGTTCAAGTCCAAAGACATAATGATAATCCTAAAATTTAGTATTTAGAATAAAACAGATAAAATAAATGTTACCCAAAATCCATAATGTGTCCAAAAATGGTCACCATCAAGCCCTCCGTCGTACCAATCCATCTACTACTGAGGATTACCTGACAGAAAAATAAACAAAGGGGTGAGTTTTCTCAAACTCAGTGTGTACATCCCCCCAAACAGCATGCGTACAAGCAGATAACAGAATACAGACATTCGACCTTAGCCTTATAGATATCGCATGCATAACAGATTAGATATTAGAAATTAGAAATCATGTCCACCAACCTTGCACACTATCTTCATCCAGCCCAACACACTATGTGGGGATAAAATCAACCCACCCAACCCTACACACCAAGTATGGGAATACAATCACCCATCCAGCCCTACACACCAAATGGTACCGTAAACAGTACATAAAAGATATACGCAGCTTAACTGCCAGATAACAGGCTAATTGCCTCTCAAACTTCGTTCTCTTCATAGCAATCCTAACCCAATGCAATGCAACATAGATATCATGCCATGCTTATATGCAGATATCAGATCATATTAATATCATGGCAGCACAGATATATAGAATCAGACAGTTACACATGCTCATAATAACATGCTTTTGCATACAATTCAGTAATCAATCAGAGTATGGGGTCCAAGTAACGCTTACTGACCCTACAGTTAGGTCACCGTTGACTTAGGGGACCCGTGCAACCTTACAGAACATTTCAAATTAATTAGGCTCACACGCACGTGTGCCCTGTCCGTATGGGCCTACACGCTCGTGTGGCCCACACGGCTCAAATTAGCCTTGCCCGTGTGGTTGAGCCCGTGCCTCGCACACGGCCTCACCAGTCTCATATGCCCGTGCCCGTCGTGCCTGTGTGGCATGCGCACGGCCTGGCTCGTCTGCCACACGCCCATATCTCGCGACGCAGGCTACCACACGGGCAGACCACACGCCCGTGTGGCGTCGACAGACCACTTTTTGGCTTTCACTGAAACTCATTTTCTGCGTAATCGGTGTACATACCTGGGTCATTTTCGCTACTAATCTAATCATGAGCATTCCAAAGCCTAAGATTGACAATACCGAGCCCAAAATCAGTTACTTAAATTATTTTACCTAAGAATGAACAAATCTCGAAACACGAGATCTACTTACCTTCGACGAAGAATGGTATTTCCTCGTTTGCTAAGAACTCGATTACTGATCTACCGAGCCTTGATTAATCCCTAAATAGCAACCAAAGTCATTCTTAACAATCTCCAATAGAAAACACTTAACTTAATTTAAACGCTACTTACCGAATCGACAAAACCGCTTGTACAAGCCCAAGCTTATCAAAAAAGAAAAGCAAAACGTAGGAGAAGGGAAAGGAAACAGAGAATTTTTGGCATAAGGGAAAATTAAGAAAAAGAGAAAAACGACAGAGAAAGCAACTGTTGACAGAAAAGAGGAAAAGAAGAAAACGCTAGGTTTTCCCTTAAGCCCACAACTCAGAATTTACCAAAGCCCATCGCTTACTGGAACGTGCAGCAAAAATAATCCTATCGCTACTACAGGGAATCGAACCCCTGACCCTAAGCATTACCCCTTGCCACTTAACCACTAGACCAGCAAGCCCATTCTGTTAAGTCGTTACCAACAACTCCTTAAAAGCCCACTGATCTTAAGTCAGGCTTTATTCCAATAAAACCCAAATTTAGCCCAAATTACAGCTTGAACTTAGGACCTCACAAACACACCCCAGAGCTCGTAATCACTTAACCCAACATATATTTAGGCCAAAATAGTGCGAAACAAAAATTCAAACACTTCCAGGCCAAACAATCACAAACCCAAAACTACAAAAATTTGGGGCGTTACACCTGTTGTTCTCAAATTGGTTATTGAGAGGTTGATGGAATGTTGATGAGGATGGTTGTATTGTGTAATCAGTGTAAATGTGTTTTTAAGACTGTATAAGCTTTGCCAATGGACTAATTTGTTCTGTTACGGTAGCTGTTATTGTTTCAATAAAAGGTAATAATTTTATGCTATTTTTAGTTACTATTGTAATAAATTTATGTTATTTAACACATGTTTTACAATTTTTAGATATAAAATAGAAAATAATTATTACAAATTTAAACATGCAATAATAAAGACTTCTTTAAAATAAAGTGAAAAAATTTTCACTTTTTGCCTCAAGCAAGTTGTATGAATAGCTAAAAGTTACCAATTGTGATTAATCTATAATTAATCAATAATTAAAATATGTGAAAAAAATAATATTCCATGTGAAAAAAGAACTTGAATAGCTAAAGGTTAAGAACATTTAATAATAAATTCTTAAATATATATTTGTTTCATTTAAAACAGCTTTTATGAAATATTTTCAGGAAATCTGCCAAACAGCAGAAAATATTTTACACAAATTCATCCAAACACCAGAAAAGTAAATCATTTTTAGAAAAGTATATCATTTTCCAGAAAATATTTTATTGGCAAACAAACGGAGCCTAAATCATCTGTCTGGCATTATTCCATCTTGCTCTAATCTACAAAAGGTGATGCATGTACATTTGGCAAAAAATAAACTTAGTGTAACACTGTCAAATGCCCTTTTTATAAACTCTTCATTTATAACATTGGATTTAAGTGAAAATAACTTAACAGGAAGAATCCCAGATTGGATTAGCACGCTACCTGATTTGAGCGTTTTTCTTATAAAAGCAAATCAATTAAATGGTGAATTTCATGTACATTTATGCAGACTGCAATCATTAAGCATCTTGGACCTTTCACAGAATAAACTTTCTGGTCATATACCTTCCTGTTTAAGTAATTTAACTCTCAAGCCAAGGTGTGAAAAGTATTACGATAGATCTACTAGTTATTCTTCGCTTTCATTATTGGATGAGGTAATAGTAGACATGGGACTAAGGATATATAATCTCATAGGCGGTTCAGAGAGTGATAAACATTATCCTTTTATCTTCCAAGAAGAAGAAGTAGATTTTTCAACAAAAGGTGCAAGATACACGTACAAGGGTAATGTTCTTGAATTGTTGTTGGCAATTGATTTCTCTTGCAACCAACTCACAGGGATAATCCCACCTGGATTGGGGAATTTGAGTGAAATCTAAGGCTTTCACATAACAACTTAACTGAACCTATCCCCATAACTTTTTCAAAACTCAAGCAGATTGAGAGTTTGGACCTTTCCTACAACAATTAAAATGGAAGAATCCCCCCTCAACTGACTGAGGTGACCACTTTGGAGGTATTCAGTGTCGTACATAACAACTTGTCAGGGCCACTCCCTGATAGGAAAAATCAATTTGGGACCTTCAAAGAGAGTAGTTATGAGGGAAACCCTCTTCTTTGTGGACCTCCTTTGAATAAGAGTTGTCATGAAGGTGATTCACCAGGAACTCCAAGTGCTTCATCTAGTGAAGAAGAACACGATTTTATAGACATGGGTGATTTCTACATCAGCTTTGTAGTTTCATTTGCAACTATATTCTTGGCAACTATCATTGTACTTTACATAAACCCATATTGGAGACGAGCATGCTTTTATTGCATGGAAGACCGTAGCATCACTTGTTATTTCTTCATTGTGGATAGTCTTCGCCGATTGCTCTACTTCAAAAGAAACAACTAGCCCCATGCTTCTTCAATGGTTGTAGTTCTCGAGTTCAAGGTTAGTAGATCATCGTCGTTTTTATGTTCAAGATGGAAATGTGTAATGTTATCTAAGCGCAATAACTTCTACTTTGAAAGTTATGCTTTGTAAAGTGATTTGTATCTGATTTTAGTTATAAGATACAATGGTGGCTCAACCCAACAAAAATAAATTTCAAATAAACAAATAAAATTATTGACAGAAATATTGCAAAATTAACCAATCAATATAATAAAAATGTAATCAATACAAAATCTTAGTTTTGATTCATGGGTTTCATCATTGATATAAAAATAAATTTCAATACTCTTTAGTAAATTAGTTATTGTTAACATTGAAGCACCTTGCAACCGATCTCTCATTACCTTCTTGATAATCAAAAGAAGCGTATTGAAATTATTCCTCATTAATAATGTGTCTAATTGACATATTTATTGTACTTAATTTTTATATATTTTGGAATGAGATGTCATTAATTTTAGACTTAGTATTTAATTTTTGATTAATTGAAAAAGTAAACAAAAAAGTAAAAAAAAAAAAGTTAAAATACCACAACTAAAAGTTTTGGACAAAAAAACAAAGTTAATGGACAAAATTTTATTTTTAAAACTTTTATTTTGAAAATAATACTTTTAATTTTACATTAGGATAATATTATAATTTTCTAATATTTTATCTTCTGATTAATTTTGAATAACTCTTGAATACTATGTTATATATATATGGGCGTAGGAAGGGGATGCTCAACTTTGAATAAAATGAATTGCAAACTTCAATCCTGTTTGTTTCTTTTGACTTGCGCAACTTTTTTTTTAACTTTTCTTTCATTCATTTTTTTTAATTTTTAATTTATCTTTGTTAAAGCCTTCGTTAATATGCTTATTTTCATAAGTAATTAAATTTCTCATTTAACTTTTGGCGGATAATCAATTTGAGAGAGAATTGTGAGATCAGAAATCATATTTAAAAATTTTTATTTTGGTATTTGTTACCGATAAACCATAATATATACATATTTTTATCCCATGCTTGGCTTATTTTTGGATGATTTATCATAAGATTTAGTGAATTTGATGCTCCTAATCCTTTAATTTCATGTTTTATACTTAGGTGAGCATAGGAAGGTGAAAAGAGCAAGAAACGGGCCAAAAACAGACAAAATGGGCTTATCTCAGTATTTCACACGGCCTAGGCACTTTCACATGGGTAAACCACATGCCCTTGTGAGACACACACCTACCTGTGTGTCATGCCCGTGTCGACAATAAATCAAGTCAGGATTGCACACGGCCTGAGCATCTTCACACGGGCGTGGCACATGGCCGTGCCCCTGTCAAGCCCAAGTCTAATTCTACTCGGAAAAGGCTAATTTTTAGGGTTTCAAAACATTCTAAAGTCTATATAAACACTCTAGAAGAGGATCAAAAGGGGGGACATAGAGTAAAAGGCAGAAAATACTCAAGGATAACCATCGGAATCAGTTTGGAAGTAGGATCTACTTCAAGACTGAAGATCTCCATTCAATTTCCTTAAAAGTTCTTTGGGTTTCTTTATGTTTTGTTGTTTTCCCAATTTTGAGATGTTTTCCATTATTATGAACTAAACTCCCTAAATACCTAAGGGAGATGAAACCTAAGACGGATCTTATTACTATTTGAATTATATGATAAATACTTGTTCTTATTCTTAATTGTGAGTTTTAATCCTTACTTTAATATTCCAGGATATTAATTCAGGTTTTGATGTGCTTCTTCAATGGAACAAAAGTCCCTGTTTAAGAGTAGATCTTCCATAATTAAGCGAAGTTGTATGCAATCCTAGAGATAGGACGACATAAATCTGCCGGATTAGAGTCAAATCTAATAAGGGAATCCATAGATCGAGTTAATGCGACAATAAGGGTTTTAATTAGAAAGAGATTTCAATTAATCAACCTAGAGTCAGTTGTTTTTAGTCTCGAGAGAGATATTAACATGAATCAGGGATTTCTACGGATTAAGTCAAGTGAATAAATCATCTATTTCAGAAGTAATAAGTGAAGTCTAGGCAAATTCTTCCTTGGGTATTGTCTTCTTCATCGGTTTTCCAAAAGTATTTTCCAACTTTAATCTCTGTTGTAATCTTAGTCAATTAGATAATTAGTCTTAGTTTAAAACATCCCTTAATTCTTAGGCTAGATAATAAAAAGATAGTAATTACTAGTACTTTTAGTCCTCGTAGATACGATATTTTCGGCCTCACCATAATTATACTACTATTCGATAGGTACGCTGTTTTAGTCGAATTTTTAGTTAGTTTAGTGACCATCAAGTTTTTGGAGCCGTTGTCAGAGACTAAGATATTAGAAACATTTAATTTTTATTAATTTAGCCATTTTTTTATTTTCTTTATTGCACTTTAATTTTTGTTTTAATTTTAATTACTAATTTCTCTTTTATTTACTTTTGGCAGGTTTTTACAGTTTATGACTAGAAGAAACCCGTCAGGACCTCTACTTTTTGACATCGAAATTGAAAGCACAGCTCGTCAAAATTGTAGAGAAACAAGGCAAAGTTTACGGTATATAGAGGAAGAGCATGAGGACGACACCACTAATACCGAAGAGATGGCTAAAAATTAAAATAATCTGCTGCCTCCTGTGGTTGCCGTAAATCCAATGAATCAAAATCCTGCTCCTCGTACTATGTACAACTATGTTAAGCCCAATTTAACAAGAACTGAATCGAGTATAGTTAGACCTGTTGTTGCTGCAAATAATTTTGAACTGAAACCTAACATGATTCAAATGATACAACAGTTTGTTCAGTTTGATGGTTTGCAGGACGAGGATCCAAACACTCATTTAGCAAATTTTCTGGAATTCTACGACACCTTTAAGATCAATGGCATTTCTGACAATGCCATTCGCCTTCGGTTATTTCCCTTTTCATTACGAAATAAGACTAAATAGTGGTTGAACTCGTTACCACGAGGGTCAATCACTACTTGGGAACAAATGACCAAAAAATTTTTACTTCAATATTTTCCGCTGGCTAAAACGACTAAATTAAGGAATGATATCTCTTCTTTTGTGCAGATGGATCTAAAAACTCTTTATGATACATGGGAGAGATACAAGGACTTATTGAGAAGGTGCCCTCACCATGGGTTACCTCTATGGCTGCAGGGCCAGACTTTTTACAACGGTGTGAACCCCTCAACAAGGCAACTAATCGATGCAGCCGCCGGTGGAACTTTAAACAATAAAACTCCCGAAGAGGCTTATGAATTTATTGAAGAGATGTCACTGTATAACTATTAGTGGCAAGTCATGAGAACGAAGTCGACAAAAGCAGCTGGTGTTTTCAACCTCGATGCGGTCACTATGCTATCTAACCAGGTAGAACTTTTAAATAAAAAGATTGATGGTTTGTATGGTTCTACTCATGTACATCCATTGATGAGGTGTGATTCAAATGGAGAAGGAGTGCACAACATAGATTATCCATCCTTCAACCCTAGCACCGAGGAGGAACAAGTCCACTATATGGGTAATAATTTTAGACCTCAAAATAACCCGTATAGTAACACTTATAATGTAGGTTGGAGGAACCATCCCAATTTCTCGTGGGTGGTCAAGAAAATCAAAGGCTACAATATCCTCCAGGTTTTCAACAACCACCTTACAAACAAGAGAAAAAATTGAACCTTGAAGAGATGCTTACAAAAACAATGCTTAAGAATCAGCAAGCGTCGATTCAAGGACTCGAAACTCAAATAGGATAGCTTTCTAAGTTGATCTCTGAATGACCACAAGGTAGCTTGCCTAGTAACATCAAAGCTAACCCAAGGGAACAACTCCATGCCATCACCATGCTCGACGAAGAAGGGTTAGTTAAATCTAAATCTGAAACAAGGCATAAAGTTGTGGTAAGTAATGGCAAGGGTGAGATGAGTCATGGTACACAGAAGCCAGTAAACAAAGAGTATAAACCTCGTGTACCATATCCCAATGCAAAAAGGAAAGACCACACAAACGAACAATTCGGTAAATTCCTTAAGCTACTTAAAAAATTACATATTAACTTACCGTTCATTGAAGTTCTTTCGCAGATGCCAAATGCAGTTAAATTTTTAAAAGAGCTTTTGGAAAATAAACGGAAGTTAGATGAGTCATCGCATGTGAAATTAAATGCAGTCTGCTCAGCTATTCTGCAAAATAAGCTACCCAACAAACTGAAAGATCCAGGGAGTTTTATGATTCTTGGTTTAATTGGTAGTTTGAATTTTAATAATGCGTTAGCTGATTTAGGGGCAAGTATTAATGTTATGCCCTACAAGATGTTTAAGCAACTAGGACTAATGAAACCCAAACAAACTAGGATGAGCATTCAATTGGCTGATAAAACCATTAGATTTCCTAGAGGTATAATTGAAGATGTACTTGTTAAAATTGAAAAATTCATATTCCTAGTATACTTTGTTGTTCTAGACATGGAAGAGGATAGTGATGTCCCTTTAATTTTAGAACGCCCTTTTTTAGCAACTGCTAGAACTATCATTGATGTTGGTACAGGTGAACTCACACTCCGTGTAGGAGAAGATACGATCACGCTCCAAGCTCGTGATTCGGTCAAGATAGCAAGTCATGAAGATGATTCTATAAAACCTATTAATGAGTCTAATCATGTGGTTCAACCTTCTTTGCAGGAAACAATTTAGAAAAGATAAACGAGCCATGTTCTAGTACCAACAATGGAATCCTCCATGACGAGCGAACATTACGAATCGAGGAACTAGATGAATGACGAACAACTGTTAAGGAGAAACTGAGGATACACGATGAACCAAAGCAGTGTCATGATGGAACTTAAAGGTGAATTGAATCAATTGAAGGTTGGAGACAAAGTACTGTTAGATGAAGCAGACCCTCGTGTTGCCACTTCTGAGCCTAATTGAGCAATCCCTTTTTCGGTGCTCAACGTTTTCCCATACAGTACAGTCGAGGTAACTCATTCCACATTTGACACTTTTAAGGTAAATAGTACTCGTCAAAAACCTTATTTTAATAAGATTGATAATAGGAATGATGAGTTTCAACTCTTCGAGCCACCATAACCATGCAAATATGCAGTGAGTCGAGCGTAGACTTTAAATAAGTGCTTCTCGGGAGGCAACCCGAGCATTAACACCACTAACTAGTTTATTTTATATATATTTCATTTTTAGATGCAGAATTTTTACCCACACGGCCTGGACACACGGGCGTGTCCTTGGCCGTGTGGAAATAGGGCTAAAATTTCCCAAAAAATTGACATGCACACGGCCTGCGATAAATCCACACGGTTGTGCGACACGGCCGTATGAAGTACACGGCGTGTCCTAAGCCGTGTGAAATCTGGAGCTTAATTTTTCAAATTTCAAATAAGTCAGAGGGCTCTACGGGCAAGGCACATGGCTGTGGGTTCGGACACACGGGCATGTGGGAGACCATACGGGCATGGGAGAAGCGAACAATGTAGCACACGGTCGTGGGTTCGAACACACGGGCATGTGAAAGACTACACAGGCGTGGGAGAAGCGAACGACGTAGCATACGGCCATGCGTTACGGCCGTGTGAACCACACGGGCATGTCTAAAGCCGTGTGACAAATGGGCATTAAATTTTTGGGCAAAAACGGGCTAAACTAGAGCCACACGGGTGTGTGACACTGTAACGCCCCAATTTTCGGGAACTATGAAAAATCTGTAAAAATTAAAATTTTGTATTCTGCTTGTTATGTGTAGGATTTATTATGATAGTGGGCCTCTAGAAGGCCCAAGCTTAGGATAAAACCCGGTAGTTTTAATTAATTTTAATTCCATAGGAGAAGGGGGTTCTGTTAAATTAAGCTTTTAGGAATTAATTGTGTAAACTAGAACGCAAGGAAGCAAGTGGTAAAGTGGTAAGTGACGCCACTAGAAATGCTATAAGTGGTGTGTGTAAGCTTAGGAAGACCCAGGTTCAAGCCACAATAACAGCAAAACAAGGGATTTATTTTTATGAACAGAAAAGATAAGTAGTGGAGCTAAAGTGAAAGACTGTCAGGAGGAGTTTGAGTTGCTCAGGAGATTGAGTAAGGAGGGGATAAGGGAGAGGATTTAGGAGCTGATCAAGGAGGATAGTGTTGGCCGATTATTGGACTCTTGAAGAGCAAGAGGTGGCCGGCCAAGGGATTCTTAAATGGGGCAAATTCGACTAGGTTAGAAGGCTAGTATAAATTCGGCTTTAGGGAGAGAGTTGTGCCGTTTGCTGCTATTTTTCACCTTCTCTCTTTATCCATCTTTTCTTCTTCTTTTCTCCATAGCCGAATACTTCAGCCACCCTACCCTATACCACCTTCCTTCCATTAATTCTTTCTAGACTAAAACCGAACCCTAAATTCCAAAATCCCGAAAACTTGACTCCTTTTGCACCGATTTTTCCTAGCCAAACCTCTTACTTTTCTCATCATCTTTGGTAGATTCTCTCAACCTCTAAACCCCAGGTTTCTATCGATAAAACCACAAGTAAAAACCCTCATATTTTATCTTTCTCTACACTTTTGCAAAAAGCCGAAACTCCCACACCATCCTAGGGACATGGCCAGAATCATCGAGATCACCGAGGCTCTCGACTTTTGTTATCATTTGAGGGCTTGGAATGGCATCAGAATCAAGTAGGAACTAAGGGGAAACATTGACTGGAAGAATCGGTGGGAAGTCTGTCCAACTTAGTCTATCTTGCATATTTTAAGAAAAGACGGAATCTTAAAAGGTTAGGGAGGTTGTCATTTTTTTGACTTATAGCCCTTAGGGGTTGTGATGACAGTATTATTTTGGTAATAGTGTGATTAAGAGGCTGTTGATCAAAGTCTTGGACAAGTGGAACAATCGGATCATTGGAGCTAACCATCTCTCGGCATCAAGGTAAGGGCAATAGGGGTTTTAAGCATGTTTGGCCGAATGTGGTAATGGACTAAATACTTGGTGTTACTTTGGTATTTAGAGTAATATTTTAGTGACTCAATTGTAGGCAGTTCGTGTGTAGAGCTCGTAGAGGAAATCACAAAACAGGTGTGTAATCTATACCCTTCTATAGACTAGATCGGCAAAAGCCGAAAAGCTGAAATACCGAAAAGCCAGTATTTTGGGAACTTACGAGTGTGCGAATGCTCGTAAGAGGAAAGGGGTTATTAATTCTGGTATTCCGTGATGGTAAGTCTGCAAAGTGCACCGATCCGTACGTTTTGGAAATTTTGGGCTTAATGGGCCTAAAGTCGGTTAATGGGTCAACAGGCCCAACTTGGTAAGAATGTGCGGTAAGTAGTTCTGAATATATGTAGATAGTGAAAATATGCATGAAAACCACGAGTATTGATAAATGACTAGACTACCCTCATGTATGAAAATTCTTTATTATACCCCTAGGTGTAAAATGACCTAAATACCCCTAGGGTAAATTATGTTTGAAAAGCATGTTGATGATATTCTGTATGATGTATGGCATGAATGTATATCTGTTGCATGGGGACATGGGTGATATTATGGAGGAAGCGTCACGTGGCTATGCCACATATATACTGATACAGTGGCTTTGCCACATATATCTGATACAGTGGCTTTGCCACATATATCTCTGATCTGTGACTCTGTCACATTTTACGTATCTGCAACCATGCATGCATATTTACTGTGGCGTGTAGCGGTTAGGTGGGTCGAGTAGTCTCCCCACATGGTGAAAGGATGGTATGGGGGAGTATGTGGTTGGATTTGGGTTGGGCTTTTGCATAAGCATGATATGAATCTGTACTGATCTGTTCTGGGCCTATGGGCTTTGATCTGAAATCTGTTCTGGGCTGAGGCCAATTTATTCTGTCTCTGTGGTTTGAACTGATTTAGGCTATGGTTAGGATAATTACACACTAAGTTTTCCCCAAACTCACCCCTCCATTTTCATCTTTGCAGGTAATCCCCAACCCTAGTGGGCTTGGAGCTGTGAGGGATTCGGAGTGGCCACTTGTTTCCGCATTTCAGTTTCTTCCTGATAAACTGGATGTCTTTTATTTCATTTACGTTTTCTTTGGGTTTTAAGTGTAATAAGGCCGCTTAATTATTTTTTTAAGGTTTTGATTTATATTCTATTAGGTTAGAAATGATTTATGTTAATTGACAAAATGGACTAGCTCTAGGGCGCGTTTTCAGAAACATAAAATGATTTCAAAATAACACGATCACAAGTAAGACCTCCGCTAAGCAAACGTTTTTAAACTTAATCATTTTCTTAAGATGGACATAACCAAACGGTTTTTCTCAAAATTATAAGAGAAGATTAGAGTGTGGCAATGGTGGTGTGCATGTCTAGGATTGGATCCAAAGGGAGCTTGGTACCTAAGCAGTTCGATGTACTCACCTCCTCTTTTTCTGGTTTCCTACCTGGTGCACAGCTCCCATTCACTTTAACCTACTTTTAAGGTATCTTTTACAACACCAACTAAGTTTTCCAAACTAAGTAACACGGAATGTTTTGAGCGCTTGATGTGTACGTCGATCCGGTCATAACATCTAGGCTGGGTTTGGGGTGTTACATTTAGTGGTATCAGAGCCAAGTTGCAACGATTCGGCTGTGGAATGGGTTTACAAAAACAACAATTTTCAAAAATAAAATTTTTATGAAATTCGGTTAGAAGGTGGCATTCGAATCTCTAGGCCCAAGTGCTGTAAGTAATTCAATTTTTCGAATATATATTTTGAATTATCATGCATCAGTAGTAGAACCCTACTAGGATACTCTAGATAGGATGCTCTCAAAACCGTAGGAAGACTTGATAAAAGACTAAAATGATAGCTAGACATCGACTCTGTGAAAACCAACTCAAATTTATGCAATCATGAAACATTTGTAATAAACATCGGAATGCTCAAATTGATACATAAAATTTGTAGTTAGATAATATGATATGAGTACGCGAGCAGCTCGAGGTAGAGGCCGTGGACGAAGCCGAGGAAGAGCCCGAGCGGGATCTTCATCTTCGGGACATATGCCAGGCGGCGAGCACCACCGTACCATCGACAACGGAAGTAGAATCACACGATCGAGGTGCCAGGGATGATGCCTTGTCGCAGGCAATGCTCCGAGTTCTGGAAAGGGTTGCCGAGGCAAGTTTGGGCAATGAAATTCGAGGATCGATATCTGAACGACTCCGGGCTAACGGTGCGGAGATCTTTAGGGGCGTATCTTGTGTAGCTCCGAACGTGGCAGAATATTGGTTGGAGGCCACGAGAATGAATTATGGATGACTTGGGTCATTACGTAGAGCGTAAACCGGCGGAGCCGTATCATTGTTGCGAGATGAGGCTTATCAGTGGTGGCTGACTGTGAGGGATGGGACCCCAGCTAACAGGGTCACTTGGGAGTTGTTTAAAACGGCCTTTAAGGGGAAGTATGTTGGGGCAAGCTATGTGGATGCCCGTAGGAAAGAATTCTGAATCGGTCCAGGAGGCAAACTGTTCTTGTACGAGGCGTAGTTTCGAGGCTGAGTAGGTATGCTGTGGGAATAGTTGCTACGGAGTATGAACGTAGTGTTCGCTTTGAGGATGGACTCAGAGATGACCTTAAGGTGCTGATTGCTCCGCAGAAGGAGCGTGACTTCGCAGTTCTGGTAGAAAAAGCTAAGATAGCTGAGGAGGTAAAGCATATTGAGAGGCAGAACCGTGAGAAAGATCAAAACCGCTTTCGGAGGGATTCTGGACCCTCGGGTGGAGCAAACAAGAATGTCAAAAGGGCGAGAGTGGAGGAGCCAGTTAGAGCTGTTCCGATGAATGTGGTTAGACCGCCAATATGTGGGGATTGTGGTAAGGTGCACTTGGGTGAATGTAGGAAACGTTCTGGTGCTTGTTTCCAATGTGGATCAATGGAGCATAGAGTTAAGGACTGTCCTCAGAGAGCTGATCAGGTTCAAGTTGCGGAACAGACGGTTGCTCAACCAATGAGAGGTGGACTACAACCACCGAGGGGTGTGGACAAGGAAGGGCGTAAATGGGAATGGAAATGGTCAAGGTCGGGGCGCTGCCGCCAGGCCGTAATGCCGAGGCTCGGCAGCGCGTTGGTGTATGCGACTCGTCATCGAGAGGAGGGTGACGACCGATGTCATAAGCTGACGCGTTTTGGTTTCTAATATGCCGCGCTTCGCCTTGGTAGATATTGGATCTACTCATTCTTATGTTGTGTGTGCCATATCCGGTCATTAGGAGTGCATTCGAGAAGATAGTGAGTGGCGTATCGTATAAGTCCTTTGGGTCACTAGGTTAGGGTAGACAAGTTGTATAGGGATGTACCCTTAGAAACCCAAGGAAGGGTCTTTTCTGGCGATCTAATGGAGTTGCCGTTTAGAGAGTTTGATCTCATTCTGGGAATGGACTGGCTTGTTAAGCATAAGGCGACTTTGGACTGTGCCGCTAAGCGAATGGTGCTAAGGACCATGGAAGGTGATGAGGTTATGTTGATAGGTGAGCGAAGGGACTATTTGTCTAACGTGATATCGGCTTTGAGGGCTGAAAAGTGGATTCGAAAAGAATGTGAGGCTTATTTGGCATTTGTAAGTCAAATAAATGAAGGAGGGCTGACAGTGGATAAAGTTAGAACTGTAAAAGAGTTCCAAGATGTTTTTCCGGAGGAGCTTCCGGGATTGCCTCCAAACCGAGAAGTCGAATTTGGAATCGACACATTGCTGGGGACAAAGACTAAAGTGTCCATTGCACCATATAGGATAGCACTGAAGGAGTTGGTAGAGTTAAAGGTGCAAATTCAGGAGTTGTTGGATAGGGGCTTTATTAGGCCAAGTGTGTCTCCATGGGGAGCACCGGTGCTATTCGTGAAGAAGAAGGATGGGACGATGCGCATGTGCATTGATTATCGCCAGTTGAACAAATTGACGATTAAGAATAAGTACCCTTTGCCAAGGATTGACGATTTGTTCGACCAGCTTAAAGGAGCTTCTGTATTTTCCAAGATCGATCTTCGATCTGGATATCATCAGTTAAAGGTCAAGGAGGCAGATATTCATAAGACAGCATTTAGGACTCGTTATAGTCATTACGAGTTTCTGGTTATGCCTTTTGGACTGACAAATGCTCCTGCAGCGTTTATGGATCTGATGAATCATGTGTTTCAACCATTTCTGGATCAGTTCGTGGTCATTTTTATTGACGATATTCTGGTATATTCTGAAACTGAAGCAAAACATGATGAGCATCTGCGCACCGTGTTTGCAAGTATTAAGGAGAAGGAACTTTATGCGAAGTTCGGCAAGTGTGAGTTTTGGTTGAGGGAGGTAACCTTTTTGGGGCATGTGGTCTCTCATGAGGGGATTAAAGTAGATCCTCGAAAGATTGAAGCAATTACTGAATGGAAGCCACCTAGGTCGGTTGTCGAGAAATTCAAGTTTCCTTGGGTTGGCGTGTTATTACGAAAGGTTCGTGGAAGGTTTTTCTGTGATGGCGGCACCTCGATTGAAACTCATAAGGAAAGGAGTACCATTTGTTTGGGCTGAGAAATAGTAGGAAGCTTTTGAGAGGTTGAAGAAAGTTCAGATCAAGCACTGTGTGTTAATTCAAACAGAGTCCGAAAGGATTTCACTCAGTATGCGGTGATGCATCACACGTAGGTTTGGGTTGTGTGTTGATGCAAGAGGGTAAGGTGGTTGCTTATGCGTCACGACAACTTAAGCCTCACGAAGGGAACTATCCTACTCATGATTTGGAGTTGTCAGCAGTGATCTTTGCACTTAAGATTTGGAGACACTACTTGTATAGGGAAAGGTGTATCATATACACAGATCATAAGAGTCTTAAGTACTTGTTGACTCAAAAGGAGCTGAACCTTAGGCAAAGGAGATGGATTGAGTTGCTAAAGGATTACGATTGTTTAATCGAATACCACCCAGGTAAGGCTAATGTGGTAGCCAATGCTCTAAGTCGTAGAGCTGTATCTGATCTGAGAGCAATGTTTGCTCGTCTAAGTCTGTTTGATGATGGAAGTCTGTTGGCTGAATTGCAAGTAAGGCCAACGTGGGTGGATCAGATTAAAGAGAAGCAGTTGAAGGATGAATCTTTGGTCGTTCGTTTTCAACAAGTTGAGGAAAGGGGAATTTCTGAGTTTGGGTTAAATAACGAAGGGATTCTGTGTTTTCGAGGTAGAATTTATGTTCCGAAGGACTCTGACTTGAGACAGTCAATTTTGAGGGAAGCTCATGGGGGACTGTGTGCTATGCATCCCGGAGGGAATAAGTTGTACCACGACTTGCGAGAATCAGATTGGTGGCACGGACTTAAACGCAGCAATGTAATTTTTGGAGAAATGTCTAACATGCCAGCAAGTGAAAGCTGAGCATCAATTACCTTCTGGATTACTGCAGCCAGTAAAAATACCACTTTGGAAGTGGGAGAGGGTAACCATGGACTTTGTGAGTGGGCTACCCTTGACACCCTCGAAGAAAGACTCGATATGGGTGATTGTGGATAGGTTGACTAAGTCGGCACATTTCATACCTGTTCGCACTGACTTTTCACTGCAGAAATTAGCCAAGTTGTATGTGGCAGAGATTGTACGACTTCATGGAGTTCCAATTTCGATTATCTCTGATCGAGATCCTAGATTTACATCACGATTTTGGCAAAAGTTGCATGAGGAATTGGGAACGCAGTTGAACTTTAGTACGGCTTTCCATCCCCAAACTGATGGTCAGTCGGAAAGAGTTATTCAGATTCCGGAGGATATGTTGAGGGGATATGTGATTGATTTCTGAGGTAGTTGGGAGGATTACTTGCCTTTGGCAGAGTTTGCCTACAACAATAGCTATCAGTTGAGTATTCGAATGGCACCTTATGAAGCACTGTATGGGCGAAGGTGTCGAACACCTAATTGTTGGACTGAACTGGGGGAGCGACAAGTTCTTAGACCTGAGTTGGTGGCAGATACTGAGGATAAGGTCAAGTTGATTAGAGATCGGTTAAAGGAAGCGTCTAATAGGCAAAAGTCGTATGCAGAGCTGAAGCGTAAAGAGATTAAATACTCAGTGGGTGATATGGTTTTCTTAAAGGTTTCACCTTGGAAGAAGATACTAAGGTTTGGAAAGAAGGGCAAGTTGAGTCCGCGGTTCATTGGGCCTTATCGGGTTTTAAAGTGAGTAGGCCCAGTGGCTTATCAGTTGGAATTGCCTCCAGAGTTAGACAGGATTCACGATGTTTTTCACGTCTCCATGCTAAGGTGTTATCGTTCTGACCCTACTCATGTCGTGCCGGTTGCAGAAACTGAGGTGCGACCTGATTTAACCTTTGAGGAGGAGCCTGTGCAAATATTGGATCGAGACGTTAAGGTTCTGAGAAGGAAATCTATCCCTTTAGTGAAAGTACTTTGGCGTAATCATGGCGAGAGGAAGCTACTTGGGAGCCGAGGAGGCAATGCGACAACAATACCCTCATCTGTTTCTGACTGTAAATTTCGAGGATGAAATTTCTTTAAGGAGGGTAGAGTTGTAACGCCCCAATTTTCGGGAACTATGAAAAATCTGTAAAAATTAAAATTTTGTGTTCTGCTTGTTATGTGTAGGATTTATTATGATAGTGGGCCTCTAGAAGGCCCAAGCTTAGGATAAAACCCGGTAGTTTTAATTAATTTTAATTCCATAGGAGAAGGGGGTTCTGTTAAATTAGGCTTTTAGGAATTAATTGTGTAAAATGGAATGCAAGGAAGCAAGTGGTAAAGTGGTAAGTGACACCACTGGGAATGCTATAAGTGGCGTGTGTAAGCTTAGGAGGACCCAGGTTCAAGCCACAATAATAGCAAAACAAGGGATTTATTTTTATGAACAGAAAAGGTAAGTAGTGGAGCTAAAGTGAAAGACTGTCAGGAGGAGTTTGAGTTGCTCAGGAGATTGAGTAAGGAGGGGATAAGGGAGAGGATTTAGGAGCTGATCAAGGAGGATAGTGTTGGTCGATTATTGGACTCTTGAAGAGCAAGAGGTGGCCGGCCAAGGGATTCTTAAAGGGGGCAAATTCGGCTAGGTTAGAAGGCTAGTATAAATTAGGCTTTAGGGAGGGAGTTGTGCCGTTTGCTGCTATTTTCACCTTTTCTCTTTATCCATCTTTTCTTCTTCTTTTCCCCATATCCGAATCCTTCAGCCACCCTACCCTATACCACCTTCCTTCCATTAATTCTTTCTAGACTAAAGCCGAACCCCAAATTCCAAAATCCCGAAAACTTGACTCCTTTTGCACTGATTTTTCCTAGCCAAACCTCTTACTTTTCTCATCATCTTTGGCCGATTCTCTCAACCTCTAAACCCCAGGTTTCTATCGATAAAACCACAAGTAAAAACCCTTATATTTTATCTTTCTCTACACTTTTGCAAAAAGCCGAAACTCCCACACCATCCTAGGGACATAGCCGAATCTCGAGATCATCAGGGGCTCGACTTTTGTTATCGTTTGAGGGATTGGAACGACATCAGAATCAAGTAGGAACTAAGGGGAAATGTTGACTGGAAGAATCGGTGGTAAGTCTGTCCAACTTAGTCTATCTTGCATATTTTAAGAAAAGCCAGAATCCCTAAAAGGTTAGGGAGGTTGTCATTTTTTTGACTTATAGCCCTTAAGGGTTGTGATGACAGTATTATTTTGGTAATAGTGTGATTAAGAGGCTGTTGATCAAGGGCTTGGACAAGTGGAACAATCGGATCATTGGAGCTAACCATCTCTCGGCATCAAGGTAAGGGCAATAGGGGTTTTAAGCATGTTTGGCCGAATGTG
The DNA here is from genome assembly GCA_025698475.1 of Gossypium anomalum. NCBI lineage: Eukaryota > Viridiplantae > Streptophyta > Magnoliopsida > Malvales > Malvaceae > Gossypium > Gossypium anomalum. The sequence continues at coordinate 71,250,521 of CM046965.1, read as the reverse complement.
GTAAGGGACTAAATACTTGGTGTTACTTTGGTATTTAGAGTAATATTTTAGTGACTCAATTGTAGGCAGTTCGTGTGTAGAGCTCGTCGAGGAAATCGCAAAACAGGTGTGTAATCTATACCCTTCTATAGACTAGATCGGCAAAAGTCAAAAAGCTAAAATACTGAAAAGCCGGTATTTTGGGAACTTACAGTGTGCGAATGCTCGTAAAAGGAAAGGGGTTATTAATTCTGGTATTTCGTGATGGTAAATCCGCAAAGTGCACCGATCCGTGCGTTTTGGAAATTTTGGGCTTAATGGGCCTAAAGTCTCGCTAATGGGTCAACGGGCCCAACTTGGTAAGAATGTGCGGTAAGTAGTTACGAATATATGTAGATAGTGAAAATATGCATGAAAACCACGAGTATTGATAAATGACTAGACTACCCTCATGTATGAAAATTACTTTCATTATACCCTAGGTGTAAAATGACCTAAATACCCCTAGGGTAAATTATGTTTGAAAAGCATGTTGATGATATTCGTATGATGTATGACATGAATGTATATCCATTTGCATGGGGACATGAGTGATATTATGGAGGAAGCGTCTGGTGGCTATGCCACATATATCTGTTCTGGTGGCTTTGCCACATATATCTGTTCTGGTGGCTTTGCCACATATATCTGTATCTGGTGACTCTGTCACATTTTCTGTATCTGGCAGCCATGTTGCATATTTCTGTGGCGTGTACCGGTTGGGTGGGTCAAGTAGTCTCCCCACATGGTGAAAGGATGGTATGGGGGAGTATGTGGTTGGATTTGGGTTGGGCTTTTTCATAAGCATGATATGAATCTGTCTCGATCTGCTTGCGGGCCTATGGGCTTTGATCTCAAATCTGTTCAGGCCGAGGCCAATTTATTCTGTCTCTGTGGTTTGAACTGATTTAGGCTATGGTTGGGATAATTACACACTGAGTTTTCCCCAAACTCACCCCTCCATTATCATCTTTGCAGGTAATCCCCAACCCTAGTGGGCTTGGAGTTGTGAGGGATTCGGAGTGGCCACTTGTTTCCGCATTTCGCTTTCTTCTGATAAACCGGGCGTCTTTTATTTCATTTACGTTTTCTTTGGGTTTTAAGTGTAATAAGGCCGCTTAATTATTTTTTTAAGGTTTTGATTTATATTCTGTTAGGTTAGAAATGATTTATGTTAATTGACAAAATGAACTAGCTCTAGGGCGCGTTTTCAGAAACATAAAATGATTTCAAAATAACACGATCACAAGTAAGACCTCCGCTAAGCAAACGTTTTTAAACTTAATCATTTTCTTAAGATGGACATAACCAAACGGTTTTTCTCAAAATTATACGAGAAGATTAGAGTGTGGCAATGGTGGTGTGCATGTCTAGGATTGGATCCGAAGGGAGCTTGGTACTTAAGCAGTTCGATGGACTCACCTCCTCTTTTTCTGGTTTCCTACCTGGTGCACAGCTCCCATTCACTTTAACCTACTTTTAAGGTATCTTTTACAACACCAACTAAGGTTTCCAAACTAAGTAACACGGAATGTTTTGAGCGCTTCGATGTGGCACGTCAGATCCGGTCATAACATCTAGGCCGGGTTTGGGGTGTTACAGACACGACCGTGTGGCCCAACACGAGTCTCATACGACCGTGTCCCTTTTAACCCCCCAACTCCTAATTTCCTTTCATCTATTTTGTTTTTGTCTTCCCATTCTTCATCCCCTGCCTTACCTAGCCACCGTTCAACCCCACCAGCCACCGGTCAACAACCTAACCCCCTTGCACTAGTCCCAACCTCGCGCCAACTGAACCAAAACCCCACCGTCGCGCACCCCCTACCCACCAGCCACTCGACCGATCCTTCCCCTCCCACTTTCGCACCACACCAGCTACCGAACAGTCCATCCTTTGCACCCACTCCATAGCCCCAACAACCATCACACACACATGCCCTATGGCGCACAGACTAGCCCCGATACAACCCCTCACACCCGCACCTAGGCTCAGATCCATTCGCACAAACCCTTTCCCTCCGATCCACTGTCGTCCGTACCTCCGGTCACCACTGTGACAGTTCTAATCCGACCCTAGTCAAAATGTGGTTTCGGGACCATAAAATCGGTTCATAAAAATTTATTTAAAATCTAGTTGCATATTCTCTATGTGTATTAGTGCATGTGTGAAAAATTTAATGTTTTAATTTAGACCTATGAATGTGAATTTTTGTTAGAAGGACTTAGTTGAGAAACGTAGGAAATATGATAGGTAAATTGTAAAGACCAAATAATTACAAAGTGAGAGAGTTTGGGTTTGCATGTCAAATTGCCCAAATCTCACTAAGTGGCCGGCCAAGTGATGATGGCTCTCCACTGAGTCTAATTAATTATAATATTTGGTTATAAAATGATTATAATAATAATAATAATAATAAAACAAATGACCAAAAAAAATTAAGTTTAATGTGCATACTCTAGTTTAAGTATTGTAGAGAATTCGGCTAAGAGAGTTGAAATATGTGTGTTTGCCGATCTTTAAATTTAGACCATGAGAGTAGTTGTAATGAGCATTAAAAATGTTGAACTTATAGAACTAGAAATAGATGAACTAGATAATATCTAAATGATGGTACGAATAAATGGAAAGCTTTTGCTAATTTAGAAGTACACGGTCAAAATGGTTGTGAAGTGGAACTAGGTGTTAAATGACAAAATGATGAACAATCGTTATTCTAGTTGTAATAATGCATTCGGCCTTGAGACCCTATATAAGCATTAGTTGAAGGTTTAATGTATTGAACAAGGATAGTTATAAGATGATGAGGAAATCATTAAATTTGTATAGGTGAGTATTTTAACAAGGTGTGGTTGCCGTAAAGATATATATATGTATATAGGTGTATTTCATTGAAGTATTGATTGGTTATTGATAGTGATTGAATATTAAGTGGTCAATAGCTGAATGGTTAATTTCGATAAAAGCATAAGTGTTGTGTCATTTTTTTTGTGATGTGAAAGTTTAATAGTGTGGGATATAATTAACTAGCAAGGTAATTAAACTGTTAAATTCATTTATTCTAGCTCAAGAACCCAAAGGAGGGGAGACAAGCAAAGGCAAAAACAAAGAAATTTGAATAGGTGATTGGAAATCATTTCGAACTATAAGGTAAGTCCATAAGTTTTTTTTTTTATGAGATTGATTATATACTCATATATATATGCATTTATACTTGTGGCTGTATATGCAAATTAAGTTAATTAAATTGTCTTATTATAAGGAATCGATACTAGCACTATGTGTGCGAAGTTGAAGGGCACTATGTGTGCTGAATTGAATGCTAGTTCGTGATTGAGTTTTTGAGGCACTAAGTGTGCGGTATATCTTGGCACTATGTGTGCGAAAAATCTTTGTGCATTATGTGTGCGAATGTGATTAATGGTCTAAGTAGTATATGGAAGACACATGGTGTTTGTACTATTATTTGAGATATCAAAATGAGGCATAAAATGAATATGCATGTATGTATAAGAGTTGACATTGTTTTATATATTGAGTGAAGCTTTAAAGTCATTTGGTTGTTTGATAGATGATTGATAGCCATTCTTGGCCTGCGGTTAGGTTAGTAACTTACGTGATTGTAACATAATTCGGCATGACCGAAATGGGTGAATTTTGTATATATATTTTTTTATTCTTATATCAATGGTATGTGTAAAATTGCTTATGACTTACTGGGTTGAATACTCATTATATTTTTTTTTGTGTTTTGTTGCTCTCCACATAGATTTCCCTGACCCATTTTATGTGTTTGGATCATCGTCAAAGTCATCACGCCCGCGTGCAACATTTTGGTATCTTTTCTTAGTTGCATAGGTGAACATTACGGCATGTATAGGCTTGAATATATGTTTTAAGTGTATATTTTGGTTATGTACTAGAAGCCATGCGAAAATGGCTTGATGCATATAAATATATATATATAATTAGACTCGGTTTTATATGTAATCTAATGTGAAGTTTTTATATATATGTAAATTTTGTTTAATGAATATGTCTATGGTATGATAATACAAAATCATAGTAATAGTTTTGGAAGCATAATTAAGTATCTATGTAAGTGATAAAGAAATTGTGGTTCTATTGCTTTGTGTATAATTGATAATATTCATGCAAGAGTTGATAGAAGTTTGTCATATAGAGAAAAATTTCTGTTGGATTCATTATTACAGTAAATGGATGAATATCGAAATTGATGCTAATATATGTGTATACGTGATGTACCACTCTAGTGATTTTAAATGAATTCTTTTTATAGGTCACTTGTGAATAAGGTTCTTATACTTTGGTCGATATGATAATCAAACTTTTGCATGCTACATGGGTGTTACAACCACTGTCGGTTTTTTTTCCCTTTTCACACCATTTCCTTTAATTTCTTTATTTCTTATTATTATTATAGTAATTATTTTCTGTTAACTATTTATCTTTTATTCTATTCTTTTATTATTTTTATTTCATTTGCATTGTTTCATGTCATTAGTATTATCACCTTTTTATTACTCACTGGTTCGATTTCTATTTGACCTTTTGACTTTGCATTGCATTTGCTTCTTTTATCTATATCATGTTGCTTATCACTTTTATTTCTAATGGGATTGTTACATTAATTGTCAGTATAGCCTAATTTGTCTTTTAGTTCTGATTTATTTTTGGTTTAGATTTTTTTATTATTCTTTCATTAGTCACTTTCAGTCGTACTTGGAAGTCAATATATGGTTTTGGCTTGCTTACATTCTTTTCCATACTGTTTTAGGAGTGTTTTCTTTAGGACTACTTCAATTTGGTTATCTCAGACTTTATTTGCATTTTTGATGATTATTGACCCATCCTTTTACTTTTGCAGGTACACCATGACAAACACACGACGCAAGAAGACCGCCATCCCCACTTCGAAAAAGCGGAAGGCTTCTAGCGCAACCTCCTCAAGCGCCTTGACTGAAGCTCGTCACCCTCTACTTCGATTTTCTTCAAGCCCACAGGATGACTTATTCCAGCTCCTCCATTCATGACCATTGGGAGTGGACCACTGTATAGATTGGACTGCTTGAAGCAGGTCCAACTTGCTCACCTTGTTCGATTTCATCTCACCACTGCCCATTGGGATAGGTTTTTTGTGATTATCGAGCCCACCTATTCGGATCTTTCCTTGGAGTTTTGACTTGGTGGACTCGTAAGACACATGAGTGTACTAGAGTTTAGAGCTGCTTTGGGCCTTTACACGGAAGAGTTTATGGTTTCCGAGGATTTTCTACATCTTCACCATCACATACGCTACTCGCCCTCCTGTTGTTAGACCGACCTTATGGTGAGTACTGTTTCCTATGACGCAAGTCGCTCAAAGGTGACTTCTCTTCCTCCAGTACTACGCTACATCCATTCCATCTTGGCTCACACCTTAACTGGGAGGAGAAAGAGTACTGGCGTCGTCAGCACCTCCGATGCTTATTTTTTATGGAGTATGGCGACTGGTCACGTCTTTGATTTGGCATACTTCATAGCGCTTAATTTTTGCCATCAGATGGATCGCCATAGGAGGGGTCCCATCTGTCTTGGTCTCTACGTGACTCATCTCGCTCGTCATTTCGGCCTCTTCGACACTCCAGAGCTGTCATCGACACTCACACTAGTAGGCCAGATGTCCCCTCAGGGAATTTCTAGTATGATCCACATGAGGATTATAGAGCAACGCTGTGGATTCGACCCTCCTTAGTACAGATTCGTTAACTCTGACGACCAGGATGAGCCAAAGGACATTACTGATGATGTACCTCCCCCTCACGAGGACCCGCACCCACCACCACCACCGAGTCACCAACCTCCTACTGCCACTTTGATCGATATATCCGAGCGACTCACTCGCTTCGAGCAATAGTGTTTTGTGAGGTTCGACAGCATCGAGGCAACTCTGCAGCAACTCTGCCAGCACTTCAACATCTCGCCTCCACCACCACCACCTCAAGATCCATCCACCAATGAGGACTTTTGAGTCCATTTATTTTTATTTTTATCTTTTATTTTTCGCTTTATTTTTATTTTTATTTTTATTTTATGTTTATTTTAAAGACTTGTCGTTTATACTTTTAAACTATATTTATCTTTATGACTATTGTCGAGTAACCCTTTAATTCTCTTCACAATTGTGTTTATTTTCTTAATAGTAGCTCAGACTCATGCACATCATTGGCCATATCTATGATTTTTGCTTTCATTATTCCAAGGATTCCATCCAAAAATTCGGGGCAGTTTCGCTTCTCTCCCTCTCTTATGATATTATGCTTATATTGTCATTATCTATCTTTGTACATTGAGGACAATGTACATCTTAAATGTGGGGAGGTTATTTATATGATTATCAGAAAATCCCCAAATTATATCTTGTTCTCAAATAATTTTCTCATATTACTATTAGAATGAATTTTGATTGATTTATGATTTTTATTAATATGTTTTGGATTAAAACATAGGCAATTGTGCATTGATTATTTAAACTTTAGGACAATAGGGAATCAAGCATGATAAGTTGACTTTTGAGAATTAAAATTGCTAAGTTGTTTCCCTGAATTGAGGTATTATCTTGAAGTTTCAAATTTACATGATTGACATCAAATACCCATAATTTTTGTGAGATTTTGAGCCTTTAGAGCATACGTTTTTTTTCTTGCTCACTTTATTATTGGTTATGAGTGTGTTAATATTGAATTGTTATTCTAGAACTTGCTTCGATTATACATGTCGAGACCACACCTTTAATTTGATATACTGAGATGATAAAGGTACCTAGGTTTTAATCCACTTACCCCACAAAAAGCCTACCTTCATAATTAACCCTTAGTGAACCCCTTTGAGCTTAACAAACCATTTCTTAATTAACCCTAAATTTTAACCCCTGTATCATACTTTTTGATTCGTTGAGAATTTTTCCTATTTTATTGATTCCCTTTTTGTCAAGATTTGATTTGGTTAATTGCCTAACTATTTTCTTTCATTTTAGTTGTATAATTCTCTCTCATCATTCATTCACTCAATAAATTTTTTTATATATATATACATATATGTTGATTATTATTAGTTCTTTGTTTGAGCTTAAGTATTTAATTCCATATCTGAGAAGAAGCTCATGTTTATCTTTAATAAATTCGATTAATGTAATTATTTAGTGTTAGTTTATTTTTTCAGTTAGGTAATTTATCAATTTGATCTCGATTCTAACCTTCTTTTTCAGCCTTTATCCACACCTTTAACCCAAGCCCCGTTACAACCCTTTAAAGACCTTTTGATTTGTGTATCATCTCATTTATAGTGGTAGAGATTTGATTTTCGTGCAAGCCTATGGTAATAACTTTTCATGTTTGACTATTGAGTGCTTAATCATTGAACTTTAAACACTTTGAGTGGTTTGAGTGACTCTTTAGTGAGGATGCCAACCCTTTTTGATTTGGAATTAAAGATAATTACTTAGATAAAGGGGATACCTATGATTTTATGATTAAAATGCTCAACTTAGAATGTTTGAAACTTTAATGTTCTTTTAGTTAAGCTCTCAATGTATGATTACTTTTGGATTACTTCGAAACATTATTGATAAGAATTATAAGTTGAGAAGAATTTATTTTAATTATGAGTTGAGGATTTTGCTTGAGGGCAAGCAAATGCTTAAGTGTGGGGATATTTGATAAACCATAATATATACATATTTTTATCCCATGCTTGGCTTATTTTTGGATGATTTATCATAAGATTTAGTGAACTTGATGCTCCTAATCCTTTAATTTCATGTTTTATACTTAGGTGAGCATAGGAAGGTGAAAAGAGCAAGAAACGGGCCAAAAAGGGACAAAATGGGCTTATCTCAGTATTTCACATGGCCTAGGCACTTTCAAATGGGTAAACCACACGTCCGCGTGAGACACGGGCAGGCCACACGCCCGTGTGTCATGGCCGTGTCAGCATTAAATCAAGTCAGAATTGCACATGACCTGAGCACCTTCGTACGGGCGTGGCACACGGCCGTGCCCCTGTCGAGACCAAGTCTAATTCTACTCGAAAAAAGCTAATTTTTAGGGTTTTAAAGCATTCTAAAGTCTATATAAACACCCTAGAAGAGGATCAAAAGGGGGGACGCAGAGTAAAAGGTAGAAAATACTCAAGGATAGCCATCGGAATCAGCTTGGAAGCAGGATCTACTTCAAGACTGAAGATCTCCATTCAATTTCCTTAGAAGTTCTTTGGGTTTCTTTATGTTTTTTTGTTTTCCCAATTTTGAGATGTTTTCCATTATTATGAACTAAACTCCCTAAATACCTAAGGGAGATGAAACCTAAGACGGATCTTATTACTATCTGAATTATATGATAAATACTTGTTCTTATTCTTAATTGTGAGTTTTAATCCTTGCTTTAATATTCCAGGATATTAATTCAGGTTTTGATGTGCTTATTCAGTGGAGCAAAAGTCTCTATTTAAGAGTAAATCTTCCATAACTAATCGGAGTTACATGCAATCCTAGAGATAGGATGACATTAATCTGCTGGATTAGAGTGAAATCTAATAAGGGAATCCATAGATCGAGTTAATGTGACAATAGGGGTTTTAATTAGAAAGAGATTTTAAGTAATCAACCTTGAGTCAGTTGTTTTTAGTCTCGAGAGAGATATTAACATGAATCAGGGATTTCTACGGATTAAGTCAAGTGAATAAATCATTCATTTCAGAAGTAATAAATGAAGTCTAAGTGAATTCTTCCTTGGGTATTGTCTTATTCATCGGTTTTCCAAAAAATTTTCCAACTTTAATCTCTATCATAATCTTAATCAATTAGATAATTAGTCTTAGTTTAAAACATCCCTTAATTCTTAGGTAGATAATAAAAAGATAGTAATTACTAGTACTTTTAGTCCTCGTGCATACGATATTTCCGGTCTCACCATAACTATACTATTGTTCGATAGGTACGCTTGCCTTAGTCAAATTTTTAGTTAGTTTAGCGACCATTAGTTATTTTTTTGGTTAAGGAGATAGGTAGTGTTGTCTTATAAAATTGTATTGACATCAATAAAAATGAGCTCATTGATTCGGTGTGGTGCAACGTATAGTTGGAAGAACTGAAACGACCGGTAATTATCATTACCGGTCTATCGAGGGACACATTGACGTATCCAATTGAGTGAGTAGTTGGATCCATGAAGGAAAACAGCAATCAAATTTAAATGGCCCATGTGATCGAGGTCGTTGGTTCGTGTTGGACCCTTCTAGTTCATAAGCCTATTGAAGAGCTAAATCATGGAAATTTATTTCGTGGTTCTTCGTTCGGTAAGGGTTAGCTATTGGGCATTCTAACAATCAATTTATAGAAGAAAATGTTGGTGGGTTGAAGCGTTCGAGATCACTATAATCGACTTATTAGTTGAAAAAGAAGAGTTATTTTCAAGGATTGATTTGAAGTTGGAACCAAAATCGAGCTGGATGTTTATTCAATTTTAATTCATTTCTGTTTATTTTATTTTATTTTTATTTTCATTAGTTAACACAAAGGAGTTAACTGGTTGGAAGAGTTAGAATCAAAGTTGTACATAAGATGTAAGCAATATTGTGCGCTTAATTTTATTATAAAGATGACAGACATCAAAGTGCGGAGCAACTTGTCCAACCAAGCTTTTACAATGGTATTGGAGTTATTTCATGATGTATTACCGGAAGGAAATAGGTGACCTGCATCGTACTATAAAATAAGACAAATATTTTTCCCTATTAAATATGATAATTATATTAAAAAGCTTAAATAAATGTGATTAAATAAGAAAATACATAAATAGTGTTATAAAATAAAGAGAGATGGAGAGAATAAAGAAAAAAGAAAATATGAAAGCAATAGAGGATGTATTTTATTGATCAAAAGGGGTGATTACAATGCTTCATCAAAGTCTTTATTTATAGGCATAAGAAGTATAAAAGAAGTAGAAATCTAATTCTAATAACTAAATTTAAAGTACATTAAAACTTTATCTTGATCATGATGGACATCCACTTAATAAGATATTCATAACACTCCCCTTTGGATATCCATTAGTAGATAATGTTCCTTGTTAAAACCTTATTAGGAAAAACCCTATGGGATAAAAACCTAATGGAGGAAAAAGAGTACACAATTTATAATACGCATAATATGCTGGCTCATTAAAAACCTTACTAGGAAAACCCAATGGGACAAAACCTCGATTAAGAGAAAAAGATTACAACGCGTATTTACTCCCCCTTATGAAAACATTACATATTTTCTCATATTGTACGTATTCAATCTTGAATACTAGTTTTTGAAATGACTATTTGAATGTATTTGCTAAGCATTTATATTACCATTTTTGAGTGAGGGAAATTTGGGGAAATATATTTTAATCTCTTCAGGAGATTCAACAATAATCATAACAAACTTTAATCATGATTATTTTATAAAAACACAAATAGGTATTTTGGATAATTTTATAATCCTCCTTCAACTACTAATCACTAAGTCAAATTGTAATGCCCTGAATTATTTATTTTTGTTTCTGTAAATTTTGTCACAAATATGTATTTGATTCAGTGGCTAAGTGTATTGATTGTGTGCTTGAGGTCTTGGGTTCAAGTCCCGCTCTCTGGAAATTTCTATTATTTTTTATCCTAGCCTTATCCCTGTTGGGTGGGCTTATGTTATATTTTTGGTTAATTTATATTAGAATGAGCCTGTTGGTTTAAATGATAACGTGTTAGCTTGCCTTGAGGTCCCGTGTTCGAGTCCTTGTGTGAACAAAAATGATAATTTTTGCTTCTGTTGTGTGATAGAGGTTTGGTGGAAGTGGGATTCTGAGTTAGTTGGGTTGTTAGTAGATTAGTGGGGAGTTGGGATTCTGATTATTTAAATTTATTTTATTTTTATTTTTATTTTTATTTCCCAAAATTTCTTCTCCACACTTTCTTTGACTTTTTTTTTCTGTTTCTCAATTCTTTTCTAACACTCTTTTTCCCTCCCTTCCTTTGCAAAAAAAAAAAAATTATTATTACTCCTCTCCTCGATTTTGTTGGTCGTCGTCATGTTTTTGGGGTTTCTTGATTCGTGCTCAATTGGTAAAGATTCTTAGTAGTTCTTTTCAGTGTTGTGTTGTAGGGGATTTCAATTTTATTTTATAGAATCCTTTGATGGTGTTTGTTATTTCTTGTTAAAGGAAAGACAAGAAGCGACTGATGTTCCTCTGTCATTTTGAGTGTTGAGTGTTCTGCTCACTGGTGGTAAGTTTTGCGTATAAGTCGGTTTTTAGAGGCTTCTATTGGAATCAAAATTTTGGTTGAGTTCATAAATTTATTGCTAAAATGGCGTTTAGGTTATTGTTTTTAGGTTTTTGAGGTCTCAGGATTACTGTAGCATAAAAAATTAACCAAGTTTTTAAAGAAAACACAAGAAATCGAGGTTCAGAAAAAGCAGAAAAGTGGTCTGTCAATGCCACACAGGCATGTGTTCGGCCATGTGGCCGGTTGTGTGTGACACACGGTCGTGTAGGCCACACGGGCTAGGCCAATTCGAGCATGTGGGCTACACAGGCGTATGTGCCTAAACGCACATGTGGGCCCTAAATTCTAGAATTTTCCCTAAGGTCGCACGCGTCGTTCCGATTGACTATGGCCCTTCTGTAGGGTCAGTAAAGGCTAACCAAACTCTAAAACATGAGATCTATTAATCTGATAGATTGATTTAGTTTAGGAAACCAATATGTATGTCTGATTGATTTGTATTAGTATGTATGATATATGTATACGCGCATGTTAATTATGTTATACTCGTATATATGTATTCTATGTCTGTATATGGGGTGAGATTTGTATATATGGAGGAAGTGTTCTGCGAGGTGACATCGTCGATATACTGGCAACTTGTCTGCATACTATTCTGATAAGTGTCGTTTAGACACTATGTAGTGTGTAGGGATGGGTGAGTGTTTTATACCCCACATGGTGTGTTAGGATGGACGGAGATGGTGTATAGAGGATGGGGGTAGGACTCTATATATCTGTATGTTCTGAAAATCTGATTCTAATACAATCTGACTCGGTTAAGGACTTTTGTCCGTTTCTGTTCTGAAATACAGGAAATCTGAATTTTATGCATGTATATCTTCGTGAGTTACACACTGAGTTTATAAAACTCACATTTGTTTGTCTGTTCTGTTAAGGTAATCCTCAGACATAGGCAGGTCAGTGCGACGGAGGCTCAATGGTGACCACTAGTATATAAATTATCTTTTAATTATCGGTTATATATTTTAATTTTGGTTTTTCTTGAGAGTCTTGTAAATTTTGGACTTTTCAGACTTTTGGATTTGTATTTGGATGCGGTTATGATTTTTAAACTGCGATGATTGACAAAAACCCGATCTTACACAAACAAATGTTTTCTAAAAACACGAACTGGGTTTTCAAAAATAATAACAGCTTTTAAGATTTCCGCTGCAAATTATGTTTCAGTAATGAATATGTAAGTATATGTTTTGCAAAAATCGATCTTTTTTAAACAAATAACTATCGAAACCATTTTTTTGAGATCGACTTATGTTTTGAAAACGAAGATGGAGTCGCCACCAACCCTTTTTATGAGGTGTTATCGGATCATCTCGTAATTTGATTATTTTAATAAGAGTCTAGATTTACCAAAACAATGATTTCTGGTTAAAAATCTAGGAAAATGGGTTCGAGAGTCGGTTACGCACGAGGAAGGGTTAGCACCCTCGTGACACCCAAAATTGCTACCTAGTTGATTAATTAGCGTCTTAATGTAGAACATTGAAATTTCAAAAATTTAAATAGGATCCCTCTCTGCATGTTTTTAATTTGAATCATTTAGTTAAATCAAAACTTATATAAGAAGCCTTTTTATTTTGAGATAACGAAAAAGGTCATGTCCCGTAAGTTAGGACACGACATCTCAAATTCTCAAATATAAAATTGCTCCTTATTCAATTATTGTTTTAAGTCTCACGTCTTTTTAGTTTTAAAAAGATGTTTGTTATTTAGGTTCAACGAGAAGGTCGAAACCCCATAAGTTAGGGCACAACTTCTCAAATCTCCAAATACGGAACATTGCCTTATTTTCTTTAAAAATTTATTTTTTGTAATATAAATAAATGATGTAAATATGGCAATAATAAGAATATTAATTCATATCAGAATAAATAAAGTAATTTGGAAATAAAAAATATAAAAATAAAATGAAAGGGAAATATAAGTAATATCGAATTTAAATATATAAAAATAATAAATAAATAAATAGGAAAAACAAATAATATTAAATTTAAGTATTAAAGTAAATGAATAAATAAAATAAGTAATATTAGATTTAAGCATACAAAAAATATACTAGAAAAATAAAAAATAATGATGGTAATATACACAAAATGTGAGGAATATAAATAATAATTTTATATATATGAGAAAGAATATAGAAATAACAAATAAATGAGTAAGTAGATAAAGATAAAAGAAAACAATTTAATAAAGATTAAAAAAATAAAGGATTAAATCAAAATTTAAATGAAATTAAGGGTATGAAATAAAAATAATAATAAAACAGAACAAAGGATTTAAATGAAACATGCGAAAAGAAATAGGGACTGAAAAGGGAAATATCTCTTGTCCTTATGCGCACCGTTCCAGAAGGACCAAAATGAAAATTAAGTAAAATTAAGTGATAAAATAAAAAAATAGAACAACACTAAATTGAAGTAGGCCGCAAAAGTAGAAGGACTGAAAGGGTAAATAGACCCCTAGTCCAAAAACACGCAGATCCTATGCGGACGGGTCGGGTCAGTTCGGTTCGGCCTCAAAACGACGTTGATTTGGAACCTTCCAAACTCCTCCAAAACGGCGTCATTTCACCTGCTTATAAAAGCCAAAATTTTCCCCAAAAATTTCATTTCACCCAATTTCAAAAAAAAAAAAAAAAAAAAAAAAAAAAAAGGCTCTTCTCTCTCAAAGGCCCTGTCCTGGTCCGTCGATCAGTCCGAAAGAAGTCGTCATTGCCGGGCCACATCGATCACCGACGACGGCACCGCCATCCACGGTGGTCGAAAAATCACACAAACCCCTTTTTTTTTATTTTTCGTGTAGAACTCCTTTTTGGGGTTGAAATCACAAAAAAAGGCCAAAATGAAAGAGAAACGATGAAAACCTCTAACTCTCACTATCCTCTGCCACGGCTTTTGGCCAAATCTCGAGGGATTCTATATCCTTGCAGACTGACGATAACACCGACAGGAAAAAAAGGTGAAAATGTTTCCTTTTTTATGCTTTTATTATTTTTAATTGTTTATTTCAAAAAGAGAAAGAAAAAAATATAAGTGAAAATATAACACCCTTTTTTTTTAATCGATTTAAAAATATCTATTTTTGTATATATTTTTTGCTGTATATTTCTCCCTTTTCTCTTTAAAAAATAAATAACAGATAAACAATGAAGCAAATTACCTTTGAAATTTTTGTTTTCTCTTTTTTATTACTCTAGTGCGTGCGTAAAAAAAAAAGAAGAGCCAATACATGGTGGCTGTTATGGATTTTATAAACGAACAACAACACTGTCCATTACTACTCTTTTGTTTTTTTCCTTGTTGTTTTCCACTGTTTTGCGTGCTTATTTTTCTTTGCAGGCAACGGTGGCATAAGGCGAGGTCAATAGTGGTGGCAGAGGGGCATCAGAGGTACGCCTACTAACGTGGCATGAAGAGGGGCTAGCGTTTTTGATTCTACTAAAAATGAGTTTAGGTTGTTGGGCCATTGGGCCTTTAGGGTTTTTTTAATTTTGGGCTTTTGGGCCTTGTAAATTTGGGCTTGTAACTGGACTTATTATTATTTCTTGGTTTGTTTTTTTGGTTGGGCCTGGACAAAATTGGGCCCTTACAATAACTATACAAGGTTTTTATCGAAGTGACATTAGTTTCGAAACCCATCTTTGTAACACTCTCTAATTCGGCCATAACGTCTAGGCCGGGTTTGGGGTGTTACATTTAGTGATATTAGAGTCAGGTTACAAAACTTGGGCTATGAATTTTGGGTTCCAATATTATATTTGAAAAAGGACTGGTTTGCAAATAAAATTTGTTTATTTTTTAGTAAGTATGTGGTACACTGAGTCTCCAACGCCGGTCCTATAAGTACTTCTAAACTTAGAAATATTGTAGCTAGAATTATCTGAAACTATACTGATTTAGTTAGAAACTGAGACTTCTGAAATATTTCTAAAACTTCTGATAAATATCTGAAGCAGAAAACATTTGCCAATAGACACTAAAACTGATGCATAAAATTTTGTAATGTAGTGGAGTAAGATGAAGTTACAAATCTTATACCCTTGAAGTTGTACTGGGTCGGAATGAAGCTACCACAGCGAACGTTATCTCCCTGAAGCTGTAGTGGAGCAAGATAAAGTTACAAATCCTATACCCCCTAAATTTGTAGTAGGTCAAAATGAAACTATAATGGCGAATCTTATCTCCTTGAAGTTGCAGTGGAGCAAGATAAAGCTACAAATCTTATACCCCTGAAGTTGCAGTGGGCTGGAATGAAACTACAACAGCAAACCTTATCTCCTTGAATTTTTAAAGGAGCAACAAATCTTATACCCCTGAAGTTGCAGTGGGCTAAAATGAAACTACAACAGGAAATCTTATCTCCTTGAATTTGTAATGGAGCAAGATGAAACTATGACACTAAATCCTGTCTTCCTAAAGTTGTATGAAGTGGATATAGTGGAATAAAGTAACCAAGGAACTAAAAGAGTGAGTTACTTGATAAAGAGAAGCACCAGATAAGTCAAGATTCAACGGGACGAGACAGAATTGGTCCTCTTTTAAGGTCTTTGCTCCCTTCTCGTTACATGACAATAACCAAAGAGAGGCACTTGTAAAGGCCCAATTTCGTCGAGCCCAATAAAAAAACCCAATAAAAAAAACAAAACTAATAAAAAGTCAATTAACTAAAAGTCCATTTACAAAATACAAGCCTAAATCTAAACTGCCCTAACCCAATCTGTTAGCCCAATTACCTAAACTACCCACAAAGCCCAACAACCCGAAGCCCAAAACCTTCTAAACCTAAACTAGCAAAAACCTTAATTTTCCCCCTAAGAATTCAGCGCGGCTCCCTAGCCACGTCAGTAGGCTCGTCGCCTGAGGCTTGCACCACTCCTTCCCACCCACCACTTGCAAAAGCAGAAGAGCAAAGAACAACAAAACAAAAAAACAAAACCAAAAAATAGTAATATGATGTAATATATTTTCGGTTATAAAAGTCAAAAAACCTTTGTAACAAAAGAAAAGGAGAAGAATAAAAAAAAACCAAAGTTCTTAAAAAAGATAGTTCATTGTGCTTTGTTATTTTACTTTTTCTTATAAAAAATATAAAAAAATAATAACAAAGATTTAAAATTTTACTTGTTGTTGCTGCCTCTTTCACCTCTATCGTGGGAGGCTTCTCGCCAACTCGAAAGGTCTTCGAACCCTTTAGGGTTTGTCGATGGCTTTGTCGAAGAAGAGAAACTGAAAGGTTCTCTGGGATTTTTAGGAACTTTGGTGGGGTTTCAGGGGTATTTTGTAATAGCCCGTTTTTAGTCAAATCGGAGCAGTAGTTTTTTGGACCACAAATCCAAAGTTGAAATAATTATTTTATTATTATTTTAATATCCATGGCATGATGGTATAATAGTGTGAAATTTTTGTTGAAAAATTTTAGCGTTTGATTGGTTAATTTGATAAAAAGGACTAATTTGCAATAAGCGCAAAACTTGTGTGCTGTAGTAAAAAGTGTTAAATTGCCATGGATTTTGAATATGATGGCCTTAATGGTAATTAGACCATTTTTTATGTTAGTGGACATTCTTGGACTTGGAGTAGGTGAATTTTTAATGTTATGTATAAGGTTAAAAAGGTAATTTAGTATAATAATAAGAAAATTAATAAACTAAGAAAAGCTGTCATCTTTCTTCTTCAATTTTTCCACTAAAATTTCAAAGAACAAAAGCCATGAGAGAAGCTTGATATTCGCCCAAGTTAGTTTTCATGAGTGTAAGTCCAATTTTGTCCCGTTTTTAATAATTTCTATGATTTTGATATTGTTGCAACTAGGTCTAGCTAACCCAGGGACTATTTTGCAAAATTTTTAAAGATTTAGAATGTTGCCATTGATGAATATGTATGAGTTTTAATGTTTGATGATTTGATGATAGTTATACAAGTTTTGTAAAGTGATTTTTGAGAAAAATGACAAATAGGGATTTAATTGAGAAATGTGAAAAGTTTGTGGGTAAATTGTAAATTAAATGAAAAATATGGGCTGATATGTGTACTAGGAGGATTCGGTTAGCATGAGTTGTGATTGAATTACATGAATTTGTGATTTTATGAAGTAAGGACTAAAGTGTAAAAATGAAAAATATTAGGGTAAATGTGTAAAAGTGCCTTAATGTGAGTTTTGGACAAAATTGAATAGAGAGATAATTAAATAAGTTAGTTTTGATTAAATATAGATCAAGAAAAGCGAAACTCGGATTTAGATCGAGGGAAAAATAAAGTTCTCAACTAATCGACAAGTTTAGCCGTTTTTACATCCGAGGTAAGTTCGTATGTAATAAGTTTCGTTGTAAATATAATTTAAATGCTTTGATATTTCATAAAATGTGAATACGAGATTACGGACAAGTTCGACAATGATTTGATGACGATTCAACATATGGAATCTCGGTTGAACCTTAGGAATAGATAGGATACTAGTGACATGTCATTAGGGGATTATTGTGATTATGTGATCTAGGTGTTGGTCCTGTACGTCCTATCGGTGGCTGAGTATACCGGCATGTGTTACGGTTACTTGACAGCTTGTGTGAGCAGCACCGTGTAGCTACGCCTTGACCCACAACTTGTGTGAGTAGGCCTGTTGATAGCTCTAATTTAGCAGTATATGTGATATGTGATTGAGATAGCTTCGGCTATATATGTGGCACTTTGGGTGTGAGTTTCCCATGTATTCAATAGTATTCAGAGTGGTTTAACGGGTAAATGAAATATGTGATTGTGTATGAGATTGATACGAGGTGGTACACGTATGTACATAAATTGTATAAGCTTAAAATGAAGAAGTTGTGAAGTTCATACATAAGATTATGATTGAAAATGTGAAAGGTTTGTTGGTTAAATGAATTACATATTGATATGTTCAAATTTATGATTTGTATACTTATGTTATGATTGAGTTTATTTCATACGAGCTTACTAAGCTATAGAGCTTACTAAGCTATAAAGCTTACTTTGTGTATTTTACTGTGTTTTATAGTGATTTTAAAGCTAGCTTTGATTCGGGGATCATCGAAGGCTTCGTCACACTATCCAATTATCAATTTGGTACTTTTGAGCTTATGTTTTGAGTATATGGCATGTATAGGGACTTTGGTCTTTTTGGTATATATATATTTTGGCCATTTGAATTGGCTTGTAAATGTTTATACTTTGGTTTGTATATATAATCATGAGTGATGGCTTATTTTTGGTTATTTTGGTATGTTTGAATCATGCATATGTATATGTGTTTATGTTTGTAAAATGTGTTAGATGATAGTTGTGTGATGTTTGATGGTAATAGGTATTATGAGTACCAAATGGTTGATTTCTGTATATTGGTTTGCTTGTGAAATTAGGCTAAATGATGCTTTTTTAGGAGTGTATAATTAGATGAATTGTATATGTGAAATGTGGTATAGATTATGCATGAAATAAGCTTGAATTGGTTGGTTGAGATGTCATATTATGCTATGTTTTGGTGCTAATTGGGTTGATGTAGGTGTGCACATTTTTGGATGGCAAATTGGCTTGGTAAATAGCCTATTTTTGTCCACACGGGCAGAGACACGGGCGTGTGTCTTGGCCGTGTGTCTCGGTCGTGTGTGATACACGGTCATGTACACATCGTGTGTCCCCTGATACTATTCAAAAATCTATTTCGAAGCTTTACACGGCCTAGCACACGGGCGTGTGGCTTGGCCATGTGGTACAAGTCAGTATACCCTTTAGTTTTGGCATGGCCTGGCACACGGCCTGGACACAGGTGTGTGTGGCCATTTCGAAAGGTATAGGGCCTGACACACCAACATGTGGTCTAGCTGTGTGAGCCAAGTCAGAAAGTTATATGGGGTTGGACATGGGCTGAGACACAGCCATGTGATTCCGTTTCGAATGTCCACACGACCTAAGGCACGGGCGTGTCTCTTGGCCATGTGAGACACACGGCCAGGGCACACGGGCGTATGGCCCCTACAGTTTGAAAAATTTTCTAAGTTTAGTAAAAATTTCCTGAGTTATTGGTTTAGTCCCAAACCACTTCTAATGTATGTTTTGGGCCTCATAGGATCTTATTAGGGGCAATGTGAATGTGTTTGAATGGTTTTAAATTGGTTAAAGAATGATGATTCGAATTGTATGATAGTTTGTGTCGTAAGTTCGGTAATGCCTTGTAACCTTATTTTGGTGTTGGATACGGATTAGGGGTGTTACATATTTAGCCTTGGATTCTGGTTAAGAGAGTCAAAAGGGTCAAAAAGGGGGTCTTTTCATGAACTCCAGCCACTAGAGGCAGCGATCTCCCATCGCCGATGACTGGGGACCTCAGCGGAGGCTCACCGGACTTCATGGTCGGCCTATGGATGGCTTGAGAGAAAATAAAAGAAAGAAAGAAAGGTTTTTTTAAAAAAAAACAGGTTGCAAATGAAATCTTTTTTAATTTTTTTACTTATATAGTCTAGTTGAAACGACGTCATTTTGTGTTTAGCTTCAGATGTCCAAAATGACGTCGTTTTAAGGACTGACCCGATGTCCCGATGGGGTGGAGTAAAACCCAGAGGATGATCCTCATTATTCTCTTCAGTGATAGTCATAGGGGCCTTTCCTTTATCTGTTGCCCCTTTCAGCAGCTGAGCCATTTCAGCCATCATATTCCTTTGGGCCTCCAACATTTGATCCTTCATCTCCTGTTGGATTTTTGCCAATTGTTCCTGCAATTGCTCTTGCATTTCTTTCTGGATCTGCTCAAGTCTTTGATCCATATTCTTTGTCTTGGTGCGTGTACCGTAAGGATGTGTTACTTCCAGGTTTTCTCTTTCTCTCACTCTCTTTCTCTCTCTCTGTTAATTTTAACTTAAGTAGGGTCTTTCTATAAATTTGAATGCATATGATGCGATGAGATGCAAATGCATGAATGCAAGAAGATATTGATCCTGATTCAGTTTCTTTTAGAAAACGTTGTTTTAGAAACAAAAATCTTCACACAAAACGGATTACAAATACGCTTTTACCCTTAGGCCCAGAGTTTTAACCCTATCCAATAACAAAGCTAACTCTCGACCTCTATCTGACACTAGCTCACACTTTGCACTTAATACATTAGCTTGCGTTGCCAGGTCTTGCAAATGATCAGCAAATTCTCGAATCTGGACTATGGCTTCTCCCATGAGGTAGTCCCTATCTCTGACTTGATCCTGAAAATGGTGAAGCTCTCCCTTCCAATGTCCTTCTCTTGCCTCAAGTTGTTCAATCCGAAGTTCATAGTTCTGCAATGCTGCTTCCAACCCTCCAATATTGTGCTTCATTTCCTCGATCTTGTTTAGACTTGCCTTTAACTCAACTGCAGAGTTACGACTCCAGTGATGATGAAGAGATCGTCCGAGCTCAGTCACCTTAGCTTTTAATCCTTGATTCTCTTTCTCTAGGGCCTGTTTCTCACCTGCATATCTTGAAACTTCTTCTCCCAATACTCGGCTTTGGCTCTTTCTTCTTGAACCTCTTGTTGCCACTGCTCTGAAGACTTCCCTAATCTAGCTCTCTTTATTGATAGCTGTATCCTCTTATATTGTGTCTTCAAGTCATCTCGGTCTTTCTCAATCTTCTTCTTTTCTTTCTTCACTTTTTCGACCTCAATTTTCTAAACGTCGACGTCTAAGCTTAGGTACATCTTCTCCTCCTCAAGCCTCTCTATCTTTCTCCCGAGCTCTAAATTCTTTCTTTCAAACTCTTGCTTTATGACCTCTAACTCTGATGGAATCACTCGTAAATTCTCCTCCATCGATCGAGCAGCCCCCAAACTCGGCCTAGGGATGTTATCATTGATCCTCTTACTAAACCACCCTTTGTACTCAAGAGTTGTCGTCGGGCCTTCATTCAGAATCTTCACATAGCAAATCTTCTTCCAAGCCTCAGAAATCTCTCGCATCTTCTTCTTATAATGATCCCCCTTATATGAGAAATCACTCTGAGCTAACCCTTGTGTTACCGGTATAAACTACCCCGCTTTGTATTGCCTTAGGACGAGTAATGGTGCATAACCAACAACTCCCCAAATTTCAGGAAGAGGTACCCAATCAAAGCTTCCGCAACGACAAAGGACTTCGTTAGGAGCCATCCAAGGGGCTTTCCACATAACATCTTCTTCTTGGAGATTCTGAAGTATTTCCGTCCACCTTTCCTCTGTAATGTCATCCCTCATTGGCGTAGCTGCTGCTTCCTTTAAGGGAGAATAATCCTTAAAGAACACTCGGCAAGGAACCTTATCAACCTTCCAAAAGTGACTGTGGAACCATACTAACAACAACTGTGCGTATCCAATGAATCTTCCTTCACCAGCTCTCCGACATGCATTCAAGGATCTAAATGTCTCAGCTAGGATTGCGAGCACAGTGTGTATTCTTCACTACCCGATCGATCAAATAAATTCATGAATCGCCTCATCTATGTGTCCCATAGCTTTTGGGAAAATCACCAAACCATAAATGCTTAAGGCCAAGACATCAACCCTCTTCTTCACATCTGGGTGCGCCAATATTAGATCCCTCAAACTTGCCCACGGAATGCATTTACCATCACCCTTTTGTTGGATTCGAGCTGCGGCCCACTGTTCACTCATCCCTATGATCATCATTAATTTCTTCACGAAAGTCGGGAGATTAGCAGCCCTAACATAAGCTTTGTTACCTTGAATTCTCAGACAACGAAGCAAGGTTGTATACTCCTCCAAAGTAGGCACTAAGTCTACCTCTCCAAATGTAAAACAACTATAAGCAGGGTTCCAAAACTGTACCATAGCTTGAAATAGATGCTTATCCACCTTGATGTCTAACAAATAGGGAAGATCTCCATAATTCTGGTAGAACAGCTGCTTAGTCTCGTCATCCCATTGGGCCCAAATGTCCTTCAACTCCTGAAACTCATTCTGTGTTGAACTGATACAAGTGAAGTCCCACAACTCTGATGTATACCCCTCGGTGACACTACCTCCTTTCTCTAACTGGGTTTTCTCTGACCATGCACAGACAGAGGTGTTGTCTTCCACTTTATCAAGATATTCGTTCCTCATTACAATACTTTCTAATCTAGAAATTGAACCGTGAATCGACACCTTTAAATGTTGAGTGACATATAATGATAGCAAAAATAAAATAGGTCAGTGTCATATATAAAAAGTATAATAAACAAGCACTTATAAGGGTAACTTACTAAAGGCTATCACTGTACTCCCTATGGTAAGCACTTAAAGTTTACTATATGTGTTTTAGTTCTAAAGCGAGGGTACATGAACCAGCAGATTCCTCGATGCTCACCCATTATAGGCTCATATAGACCAAGTTCAGTTCAGGGGGACACATTTCCCTATGGCCATGTGGAGATGAAAATCTCATGAAGACATAGGTACGGATGTATCCCGGAAGCAATCCACTAGCCTGTGCGGAGGTGAAAACCTCACAAAAGCGTAGCTTCTCACTCCCACTTAAGGGTGCGACCACAACGGTCATGCAAATGCAATGTGTTTGAAAATAACAAACATATGCAGCAAACACAAGTAAAAAGATCGATATTTTTAAAGTTCTTCCAAACTTTTGATATTAAGACAGAAAATAATCAATTTTCGGCTTGACTCTCTTATTGGTCCCCAGTAGAGTCGCCAAGCTGTCGAAACCTTTCTAAATGGGAGAATTTTAAAAACGGGAGTCGCCACCAACCTTTTTAAGTGTGATTGGATCACCTTATAAAACATTTTGGTCTACGAAATTGTGAGAAAACAGGTTCGGGAGTCAGTTACGTACGAGGAAGGATTAGCACCCTCGCAACGCCCAAAATTGGTACCAAATTAAATAGTTTTCTGTCTTAATGTCAAAAGTTTGAAAGAATTTAAAAATAAAATAAAATCCCTTTTTAAAACTAGAATAATTTGAATTTAAAGATCGAGATTCCTTTGCTCCAAAAGAATACAAACATCACATACAGCATGATTGGACACGATATTCTTAAACTCTCGTAACTGAAATCATCTCGTGATTTTCAAAATCTATTTAGAAGGATACTCTAAATATTTAGACAAACGGGAAATCGCAACCCAGCATGTTAGGGCACTACTTCCCAAATTCCTAAATACAAAAAACATTGCCTTTTTTTTAAGTTCTTTTGAAATAAATGAAATATAAATTTTCATTAAAAACAGTGATGCATTTAACATATTACGATATATCGATACTAGATAACATAAACCACATGGTACATACTTTAACATTTCATGTAAATATAAAATGATAAATAACGACATAAATTATATAATGTACCTTGACATCTCATGCAGATATAATCATAAATAACATAAATTTACATACATTAACATTTCATGCAAGATACAACATAGAAAACAATGAATATAACAATACTGATTACATAATATATATACAACAATATTTCATGCAAATATAACTTAAAATAACAACATGAATAATCAATTTTCATGCAAATATATAAAAACAATAAATAACATAAAAATATAAATAATTTAAAATTTATATAATAAAACAATACTAAATAATAAAAAAAACCAAAATTGAATCAACACATTATGAACATATATAAAAATAAAGATAAAAACTAAATACCGTTAAAAATAAATGAGGTATCAAAATATTTAAAACAATATATAAATAATAGAGGAAAATTTTTAAAATATGGTTAATTAATTAATATATAAAAAACTATATGATATAATAATTTAATATATTTTATAAAAATAACATTATATATAATAGGAACTAAACTTTATAGTAAATTTTAGAGTATTACATACTAAATTTTAATAATGATATAGAAATGCAATATTTAATAATGATTTAAAATTTTTAAAATTATACATAATAATAAATAAATAATTATATAATATAAAATCATATAATGAATAATATATAATAAAATGATATATAATAAAATGTATTAATAAGATATATAATAAAATATGAATAATACATAGATAAAAACAATATATATATAATAATTTTTTACATATAAATATTATTTATAGTAAAAATAAATAATATTTAAAATATTTAAAATAAATTATAAAAAAAAATTTAAAAAGGATTAAAATGAAATAAAAATAAAACTCTGAGGTTAATTTTAAAATAATAAAATGAATTTTGGGCCCAATTGAAACACGCGCTAAAAGCCGAGGGACTCACTGGGAAATTTAACCCTAATCCCAAAACGACGTCGTTCCTAAAATAGGCCTTATTATTGCAGCTAGGACTAAATTAAAACAAGAATAAAAGGTCAGGGCCAAATTATAATAAAAATAAAATGAAATTATAAACATTAAAAATGCGGAAGGGCCAATTGGGCAATTTGCCCATCCACCAAAACAAGCGGATCCTCCCCGAGTCTCGGGTCAGTGCACAGGTTCCTTATTTAAACGGTGCCGTTTTAGTGCTTATTAAACTAAGCAAAACGACACCGTTTTTATAATACTATATAGGTCAGATTTTGGTCCAAAATTCATTTTTACAACTAGTTTAAAAAAAAAAAAAAACTTAAAATCCTCTGAAAGAGGAGAAGAGAAGAGCCCTCCGGGCTCTAGCCTCCGTCAGGCCAAGCTCTAATCATCGGGCACACGCGCCCACGCGCCGTCGTTGGCCTCGCCGGATACGGCGGCTGGAAGCTGAAAAGCTTCGTTTTTTAGCACAAATCCATCGGTAAGCCTCTCTTTGCTTTATTTTTAGTGATATTTATATGTGCTCATAAAGAAAATTAAAGTAAAAAAAACAAATCACCTCTATTTCTTCAATCCACTGTCGGTATTTTATTGTATATGTATATATCAACCGTCCCTTTACATTGTTTCGATTCGGGCTTTTATAGCCACTGAAAATCATCATAAAATAATATTTACAATATTTGATTTTATTTCTTGCTATATTTGTATTGCCTCTGCTGTTCTTCTTTCTTTTTTTTTTGCAGGTATTAGCGAGAAATCCGGCGACGATGGGGTGTTGATGGTGATTCACTGGCGCGTTGATTGAGGCGATGATGGCACGAATCTGTCGGTGGTGGGATTGGCGCGCCGATTGCGGCGTGAGTTTGGGGCCTTGACTACGGCGTGACGATTGGGATCATGCTTGCGGCGCGAATGTTTCTGGAAACCCTAGGGTTTCTTGATTCGATTTTGGCATTGGGCCTTCCTGGGCCTTGCCGATTTGGGTCTAGTTTGGGTATTTGGGCTAAGGGTTTTAGGTGTAATGAGATTCAATATGTGGGCTACCGGTGTGATTTGTAAATGGGCCATAAGTAGTGCTCCAATTGGGCTATGTACATAGGCTATCAATTTGGACTGTAAAAGGACTTTTATTATTTTTTGTTTTGTTTTTTATTTATTTATTTTACGGGCCGGGCAAATTTGGGTTATTACACTTATCTTCTCAAACAGTAATTAAATAAAGTACTGCCTTGTATAAGTAGACACAATTAAACTAACCATACAAACCCTTTTATTGATTCTTCTCTGTTATAGTTGTTTCACTTCACACGTCTGAATAAAAACTAAGAAAAAGTTAAAGATAAATAGTGAAAATTGAGTGATATGAATGGTAAGCGACAAAGAAGAAGACTCATTATGATAATCTGGGTGAAGGTCAAATGCACAATTGAAAATGGCTTAATTGATTAATGAAAATGATGCGAAGCGGAAAATTCAAAGGGGGAAACTTCCCAAACCCTTCCGTAAGGAAGTAACATATTGTAGGGTGATGACAAGTAATTTGTTCCAGACTTAATATCAAGTTCACCATTGACTTCTTCAACTTAATTGCATACACTAACGCATCTTAATTTACTGTTTTTTTCTATCTATACTTACTTTACATGGACACATATTTCAATCCCTTTGAAATGAAATGCACCACTTAATACATTGCTGGCCGCACTTTATTCCATTTTTTTTTTTATCTATATATTTATAGTGTTTTCCTTAATTGAGTTGGTGTCACGAATTAATCGGCCACCAGCTTAATTAGAGAAATAATAAAAATATTATTTTATATTTAAAATACTTTTTATTATTGGAGGGTAAAATAGTTTTTTTTTAATTTTTTTAAAATACAAAAAAATATGCATATGATGATATTTGAGCCCACACTAAATACATGGTTAAAACCTTAAATTTACCACTCAACATGCAATTATAGAGAGATAATTGTTGTAAACCTATCATAAAATTCATATAGTGAATTTCTATCAAATAAAAAAAAGGTAAGAATCAAATCAACAAAAAAAAAATGTATAGCAGGTGCATTCATTATTACTTTTATGCATATTTTATTTTACATTATTTCACATGGTTAATTATGAAGTATATTAAGATGACAAGTTCAATTAATTTGTATAGGTTATCTATCTTTCAAAAAATAGTATGAGTTATCAAATTAATTAATTAATTTATCATAAGTTATTAAATTCACGTAATCGGTCTATAAGTTTATGGTGTTTGTAGAATATTTAACTAGGGAACTTAATAGTTTATTGAATTAATATATTTAATTCTACCAATTGAAGATTATTTTTATTTAATAAAATATGATTAATGGATTTTCCATGTTAAATTTAAACATTTTATTGAAATAATATTTTAAATAAGATCGCTTTTATTTAATAAATTATAATGAATAGGCTTGTTTATATGAAATAGCTACAATTTTACTAAAATTTAAGACAACATGTTGTTATAGAGAATTAATTTAGTAAGGAATGTACTTCATAGCTATCAATGTTGTTGCTATTGTTAGAACAATTGTAGTACAAGAAAGAAACTTATAATGCAAAAAAAGAAAATTAAGAGAAAGAAATAGACTTAAAATGTGATTCACCATCTTAAGGCTCTTTATTTTGCCTTAAAACAACAAAAACCAAATGTATCAGCAAATTCAAACTCCCATCTTTTGACGTATACATAAAGCTTAAAAAGGTATGTGCACTTTTATGATTAGCTAGACATCCAACTCATTTATCCAAGTTATAAACAATTCTCTATTTAAATTCTCTATACTTTATATATGTTATCAATATGGGATTACTAACATTGCAAACTATTGAAAATTATAAGTGAATTTGTTATAATGGATTAAAATAAAATATAAAAAATTGATTCTACTAGAAATTTGGTTGTTATAACGAAATATTGTTATAGTCTATGATTACTATAGAGATTAACTATATACTAATTATTGTATTTTATTTTTTTATTGATTCTTTTGATGTATTATAATTATTTCAATTCACATATTTGAATAAAGACTAAGAAATAATTGAAGATAAATAGTGAAAAATGAGTGATATTATGGAAGTAACAAGGAAGAAGACTTATTATGATAGTTTTGGTGAATCCAAATACCCAAATGAAAATGATATGTGAAATTGACTAAATTAATTAGTGAAATGATGTGAAGCTCAAAATCAATGGAGGAAACTTCTCAAACCCTTCCCTATGGAACTAACATATTGTAGTATGATGATGTGTGAACTTAATAAAATCAACTAATTCACCACTGAATTGGTCCATTTGGATGAATATTCAGTAAATTTCATATAGTTGAGATTAGAGAGCTAGCCTTGTCTCATACGTTTAACATTCTTTTTTGTCATTTGATTTTTCTAAAAGGGAAATTATTTGGTATATTGTACATGGAATTTTTAGCTTTTATAAATAAGGTATGAGGTTGATAAGTGTCTTATAAAAGTATAATAAATATTTTAAATATATATATATATATATATATATGTTTATATATATCAATTCTTTAAGGTTACTTGTGAAATAAAAAAAAAAAAAGAGTACAATACTAATGTACCAAATACTCACCCTTTTTAAATTGTTTCTTTTATTTATTTGAAAATTTATTAATATGTTAAGTCACAATTATTTTTTAACGTATGTATAAGATGATCATAAATAATACCATTTCATAACACATTAATAACATAAATATAAAAATAAAAATAAATAATTTATAATAAAATATAAAAATAATATACATAAAATAATAAACGATATATAACATAAAAATAATATCATTGTAAAAACTAAATTTTATAATTGTAATTGTCACATTTTACATAACTTATTATTAATAAAGTAAACTGATATATTTTTATAAATATCAGAATCTTTTTAATACCCAATTGATAATATATATTTATATTAAAATTATAATTTGATAAATTAAATTAACAATTATATATTTTTAAAATTACTAGACCAATTTAATTAATAATATTTTATTGTAAAATATTATAATATTCATATTTTAAATAACTCACAGGAAAATTAAAATAGGGAGTGGTCAAATATTTATTTTTATGGTATAATTGCTTATTTGGTTCTCTAATTTTTTTTAAAAAAATCATTTTTATTCTCTATTTAATTTTCATTTTTTTAGTCCTTAAATTTGTCTTTTTTTTTGTCAAATCATATCAAAATAGATAAAAAATTAATATTTTTTTAACTTTACTAATGTTGACATAATGTGCATTGCGACATAGATGACACCTCAACATTTAATTAATTTTTTATGATTTTAAAAATTTTTAAAACATTAAATTTATTTAAAAATTATAAAATATAAAAAATATTTTTAAATATTAAAAAGTTTAATTAAATTTTGACATGTCATTAATTTGGCAATTCACGTGTACGCTACATCAACAAAATTAACAAACGTTAATTTTTCCATCCATTTCGGGGTGATTTGACAAAAAATACAAGTTCAAAGACTAAACGAGGCAAAAAATTAGATGGATGGCTAAAATGACTTTTTTTAAAGTTGGAGGGCCAAAAAAGTCACTATGCCTATTTTTATTGATATTACACTTTAAATTCTGATTATATTTATTTATATATTAAAACTAAAATTAAAATTGATGTAAAATAATGGCTAGTATTTTAATTATATTTTGATAAGAAAATATTAAATAAAGTATATTGTGATTTGGTAACAATGATTTAACACTAGACGACTTTAGAAAAAAATATCTAAATAGAAAAATTAAGATATACAATTATTAAATTTGTATTTTCTATTACTATTTTATTATTTATCATGCTACTTTTCATTATTATTTTAGTAGTGTAACGACGTAAAAATTTCTTGCTTTCGGTCGCTAATTGAGGCGATTTATTGGAAATTTGAAAACCGACTGTCGATTTTATTAAAAAGGGAGTCGCCACCGATCTTTTTTCTAGGTGTGATCGGACACCTAATAAAACCTCTTTTTAACAGAAAAAATTTATTTTTGGGTAAAAAGAAAGCCGGGTTTAGGTCTACGTCAAAACTCTAAAGAAAAATAGGGTTCGGGAGTCGATTACGCACGAGGAAGGTATTAGCACCCTCGTGACGCCCAAAAAATAGTATCTCATTAAACATGTGTCGCCTCAATTTTCAAAAATGCGAGTTCAATGTAACATTTAATCGTGATCCGATCAAAACACAAGAATTTTTATAATTTCGGTTTCTTTTGAGAAAGACATTCCGTTTTTAACATAAGCCGATTGACATTCACCCAACATAGCGATGAAATCGATGACTTAATGTTAAATCAGTACGTTGCCTTGCTTATTGAAATTAATTAGAAAGCATGAATGGAAATTTTTAAAGTAATAAAAAGAAAACTGATACAGAATGGGTAAGAAAAAGAAAATAAAAGAGTTAGAAATACATTGAAGCAAATAATAAACCTGACAATAATGTTAGAAACGATAATAATGCATGCGATATTAAATGCGATAATAATATTATTAATCACGAAATAAAAATAGTGAATATATATATATATAAACATATAATAACAGTAAGTAAGATGACGGAAACATAATATTAAAAATACTAATAATGCTACATATAAATATACACGATAATAGTATTAAAAACTATATTAAAATATATCACTACAGGAAAATAGGGCTTTAGCGGCGTTTTATCAAAAAACACCGTACAAATTGTAAAACACAAAGCAATAACGGCGTTTTAACAAAAACGCCGCTAAAAACAGAGCAATAGCGGCGTTTTTTGTTAAAACGCCGCTAAAAACAGAGCAATAGCGGCTTTTTTTGGTAAAACGCCGCTAAAGACCAGAACATTAGCGGCGCTTTTGGTAAAACGCCGCTAAAGACCAGAGCATTAGCGGTGCTTTTAGTAAAACGCCACTAAAAGTTATATAACACCTAAAATCCTAAACCCGAAAGAAAAAAATAAAACATTAATCTATAACCCCTAAAATAGTAAACCCCTAAACCCTAACAAGCCCTAAACACTAAATTATAACCCCTAAAACCCTAAACGCCGCAATTGGTGCATTTTTAGTGGCGCTAGGTTATAAACGCTGCTAATGTTAAATTAAACTTAAATTCAGAAATTTGAAACATAGAGGAATTAAATTCTTAAGAATAGAAATATAATGACTAAATTTTAATTTTACGAAAAGTACAAATACTTATCTCATATTTTAGCTTTTACAGATTAAGTGGTTTAGTATTCAATTTGTTAAAGTATGTTAAGAGAATTACTTTTTCTTTTTTAAGATTTAACACTCCTATGCGAAAAGATATTATTTAACTCGTATATTTGTTAAAAGTTTATATAAAAATTAATTTAAAAGTTTATATAAAAATTAATTGTTATTTTGGTTATAATCATAAAGTTAATTGTGTTTCGAATTTTTATTTTATATATATATATATATATATATATATATATAAATACATTCTTATAACTTAATTTATATGTGAGAGGGTAAATTAATAATTTCACAACTGAATTAATATACTTGATTAACCCATAACACCAACTTAATAAAAAAATAACTATAATTATAAAATTTTCTTTCTATTTATATGATTCAACTAAAAATATTTTTAATATTTAATTTATATAGACAAACAATTATTGCACTCAAATTGATATAAATTATAAAATTACAATTAATTTTATTTAAAAGTCGATTCGAAACAATGGATGTTTTGAATTCGTAAAGTAAAATAATCATACTAGAATATAGCACACTCATTGAATTTTTATGTAACAAAATTAATAAAATTTGATGTAATAACCAGTATGCCATTTATATAAAAATCTAAACAACTAATGCGGACCATACTTAAAAGAATAATGCTTGTGTTAATAAAATCTTCATAATATTTAATTATTTTAGTACATACGCATAATTTCCATGATTAACTTTATATCACATAATGTTATTAATGATAAAAGATCTTTTTTATTTTTTATCAAAATAATATTTTTATATGAAAATAATAAATATGATTTTATAAAATTATATAAACTAATTTTGTTATTATATATGTAATGTGCAACAGTAATTTATTAATAAAATTTTATTTTAATTTGAATGGGTTTAATTGATTTTTACAATAATTTTAAGAAGTTAGCGGCGCTAGCATATAAACGCCGCAATAGATCACCTTTAGCGGCCTTTTTTTTAAAAACGCCACAACTGTCATTTTTTTTAACCAAAATTCCGTCGTTTTAGTTTCGTCCAATTTATTCCTAGTGCTCCCGGTAGCTGTTCTTTTTCCCCTTAACAAAATTTCCCTCATTCCATCTCTTCTCCTTTAATCCCTAAATTTTCATCCCCAAGTTCCCAACCCATTTGCCACCGAAGACGCCGACCGGACCACCTGGTGTATCGCTCTCGACTAACCTCTCTGTTGCGTCGCCGTCGCCTGCTCATCCTGCTCAAAAACGAGATTATATTTTTCACAACGGTAAATTAAATGGGAAGCGCCATGTACGACCTTACTACTTTGAGTTCGTCTCTCATGTTAGTTTTCTTTTTTTTTCCTGATTTCAGTTGTTAGCAAGTTTTTTAAAACCCCTAATTAAACCCTAATTCTGCTTATCTAAAAAAAATTGCGATTTTAATTGTTGATTTGGCACAGGTTAATAAACGATGGGAAGGTAAAACAATAGTGGATTTGTTCGCTCAAGAGTGCAGAGGTCGATCTAGAGATTACTATGTAAGTCATCAGTCTTTTCCCTTTTTTCTTCTCAGGCTAAATTTTTGTTTGACTGAAATATGTAAAATAGAGAGCAAAGGTGGAAGAATGGTTAATAATAATATATTTCCTTCATTGTTTTGGAACAAAGATGGAAAATCGAGAGATCTGAGGTTAGAAGTGAAGTCGTAACTAGTAAATAAAATTGTTAATTTAAGTTACATTTAATGATTCCTTTCATAATTGAAAGGATTGATTTGGGGAAAGGAAATGTCAAAATATATTCATTTTCTTTTATTGTTCTTATTTTTCTCTTACCAAACACAATGGTAGTGATATCATAGACTCTATAGTGTTGGTTAGTTTGTATTAATTAATTGAATTTGTGATTGCAGTGTGTTGCAAGTTTCAAGAAACGAACTTTTTATAAACTTCTAGCAATTTCTTCCTTTACCCATAATTTGCACTTGTTTGAATATGTTTATATATTACGTTTTCTGTTATTGTGGAAATATTGTAGGTTAGTGCTGTCAAATGTTACCCATTGGCTTTGCCTGTGACATTCACTGCTATACCAAATTACTAGTAAGCAGTGCTATATATATATATATATGAATGTTTTTGTTTTGTTGGGTTTTAGGAAATTTTCATTTAATCTCACATTCTTGGTATGGTGTACAATAAGAAATGAGCTTCAATTATATCACATTATAAAGTCTACTTATTAAGTCCCTTTTCTCAGTTCCTTGTGTTTGTTATATTGGATGCAAAACTTTTTTCGGTTGAAGGAACGACAACTCTTTTTATAAATTGGAGCTTTGAAAAATTTGGAGTCTCTTAAGTATTCTTTTTTCTTCTTGATATGGCTTAAATCCTGATTAACATATCAAGTCTGGGTGAAATTATATCTGACAACATTAGGAATTGCACTTTTGTCTACGTTATGTTGCAAGATATGGAAGGAAGCTTAAGACTTGTAACATTCAGATTCTACACCTGTTACATTAATTATTCTATATGTATCTTTTGTGACGATTACTCATCTCAGAAGTGCCTTTTTTTTCTCTAGGAAGGCATCTGAACCTTCAATGAAATCTTAGCATCTACCATTTCTGGAGTGATACTTGATTTAAATGTTTACATTTACAATTTTCATATTATGATTTGCAGGTTAATACAAATCTGACACCTCGCCCAATACTACTTACCAGGCATGGAGAGAGTCGTGATAATGTTAGAGGCAGAATTGGTGGTGACAATGTATTGAGGTAGCCTTTTCTATTATTTTGATGGCATTATATAACAGGTGGTTGCAATTTGTTTTCATCTTTCTTTTCTTCATGATATACTTTTATCAGAAGACTTATGTACTTGAAAAGTGGAGTTATTCCCTGTTGGCTGTTATTTCTTTTGCTTGAGATAGTGTCATTTGGTAGTTTATTAATCTAAATTCAAAAAAGAAAAATAAAGAAAAATAAAATGCATGCAAAGTGTAGATCAGTTGAGTATATGTCAAAGATCTACATTTTGGTATCATCTGTTTTTTTTATCAATTGGCATCCTGGTTTGAGTAAATCAAATTGTATAGATGTTATGGGATACTGTTTCTTTAGATGTTATATATTTTGTAGCCTCCGTACTTGAAATAGGTATACATTACTGAAACTTTATCAAGCTTTATGGTGCAGAATATGTATACGCATTATTTATTTTTTGTGATTTTGTTGTAATCTAGATATGGACCAGCACCCTACAGAGAACAATTCTGACAGCAAGTCCAATTGTTGGATTTCCAAAGGTTAGTGGGAAACCACAAGAAAGTAACTTATACATCCTTTCTTTCACATTCTAGCCCATTCTGGCTGCTGAATGAAGTATATATTGATATGTTAATAGAGGTATAGTTCTTCACACTTTTGATAGATACATCACATGTACATTTGTTAATCATGATTCTAGTAAAACAGCATATGCAAAATCATGAATAGCTCTTTTATGTTTTGACTGGTGGCAAATGGAACAGGAAAAACCAACTACACTAGATTGCGGTCCAAGAACAATTTGCAAGAGGCACATAATGACTAGCTCCAACCTCTACGAATGCTTGTGGGAGGCATTGCGTGAATGAATAAGGATGATAACATGCGATTGACACCGTATGTGCTATGAATCCGAATTCGTGTGTGACTTTTAGATATTTTATGTGCAAAAAGTATTAGAGTGTCTTATATTTGTATGTTAGTTAAGCAGATTATAGATAGAACTGCGATAGGATCAACTAATTAGTTGATCAAAAGCTACACCCTATTTTGTAATCGTCTACTTGCATATTTGCATATACTTAATAATAATCTCGTGTCAACTAATTATTCTAATTTTTTATTTAATTGTTTTGTTTCAACATTTTATTTTTATTTGAGTTGAAAGAAGAAAAACACAAATTGCAATTTTGACTTAGTTAATCAATTTAAATAATCAATGTTGATATTTCACATGGCAATTAAGCCCTTATTTCATTTAAGGAACTTCATTATAATATCTTATTTTATTGATATCTTTATATTTAATCTAATTTTTATTATTTATTTGAGTTTTGATTCTAAATTTTTATTTTTATTTTAATATTTAAGATAACTTGAGTTCTAACTTTTGGATTTTAATTGTGTTATTAATTTATTATTTTAAATTCTAAATTTAAATTCATTAATTTTTGTATTTAGTTTTAAAGTTAAAATTTTAATAGAAAATTTAATTTGATAATGAATTTTAAATTTTTTATATTTTTCATGACCTTTATAATATTTTGTAATATTTTTTTTTTGAATTTCATGACATTTAGCGGCGTTTTTAAGAAAAGCGCCGCTAAAGGTCGTGATCTTTAGCGGCGTTTGTAGGAAAAACGCCGCTAAAGGTCATGATATTTAGCGGCGTTCGTAGGAAAAGCGCAGCTAAAGGTCTTGGTCTTTAGCGGCGTTTGTAGGAAAAGCGCCGCTAAAGGTCATGATTTTTAGCGGCGTTTTTTCAAATAAACGCCGCAAACTTTAGTGGCGCCGTCTATAGCGGCGTTTTTTTCGGCGCTCGTAAAAGCGCCGCTAAAGACCTTAAAATACGCCGCTAAAAGTCAATTTTGCTGCAGTGTATATACAAAAAAAGGGAAAATGAATAATTTGGAAAAACCTTAATATAAATAATAATGAAACATTTTAAATAAATAAAATGGAGTTTAAACATAAGGTATATAAAATAATTTAAAATAATAAAACAATTTTAAATAGATAACACATTAAAACAAATTCAAAATCAAATATATGTAAAACCCTTCAAAATAAATAAAATATACGAAATAGCTTAAAATAAATGATACATAAAAATTTACAAATAAGTAATGTATAACAAATTTTAGAATGACACAAAAAAAAGTTTAGCTCAAATAACATTTAGGAAAAAAATAATATATAAATAACTTGAGAATAATATAACAAGTTTAAAATAAATAATGTATAAAAGAAATCTAAAATAAAGAATAAAAAATAGTTATATATATAAAATAGTCTTAACTAGATAATATATATACGAAACTTAAAGAATATGATAAATGAAATAATGTATTAATATATAATAAGGCAATCTAAAAATAAATAGAATATATATAAAAAATAATGTATGTAAGACAAATTTTAAAATAAACAGTATGTAATAATTTATGATCATCAAACAAAAAAAAAAATACATATGAAAAGGTTTAAGCTAAATAATACAAAACTTGAAACAAATAATACAAAACAATAAAATAATAAGCAATACAACAGTTTCTAAAAAATAAGCATATAAATGAAGTAAATGAATTAAAGACGAGGATGAAAACAAGCTAAAATTTCGGGGTGCTCAATATAAATACTGGAAAGTTAATCAAGGATCCGAACGAAGCGCATTAGAACTAGTAGGGACTAGATGGGAAAACATTCCCTTGGTTCCCTACGCATGTTCAGTAAGACAGCCCAAGGGACCGAATTGAAAAACCACACGAAATTTGAGGGCCAAATCAAAAATAATAAAAAAGAAATAAGCCTGATCAAGTGGTGCTACAAAAGGGAGGGATTAAAAATGTAAATCACCCTTTCAATGTGGGAATGCACGGATTCACACCCCACACAGCTGTTTCATTCAATGTTTTAAAACTCATCTTTATATATATTTTTTAGAAAAAAACAAAAAAGTTTTGAAACCTCTCATCTCTTCCGACGAAGGCTCTTTCTTCGCCCACCCATCATGGCACCGGCGGCCGATGGTGCACAGACAAGGGCCTTTCAGCCTCGTTTCGAAACCTCCTTTCCCTTTTTTTTTTTTAAAAGAACTTTAAATCAGTTTTTATTTTTTAGAAAAAAATGGAGAAAATGATTAACAAACGAACATACAACCACTTCGTCGCCTTTTGGGACCTTCGAACATCGACTACGTCCGTCGACGAGGAAGGAGACCGATTCAGGTATTTTTCGTTTTCTTCTTCTTTTGATTTTCGTATAAAATATATGTAAAAATGAAAAGAATAGAATGAAATAAAGAGCAAAAAAAAAAAGAAAAAAAGAAACTACCTTCAAAACTTTCTCTCTTTTTTATTGATAAGTATTTTTTCTTTGAACAATCGGTCCCCCCTTTACATTGATTTTTCTTTTGGCTTTATAGCCGATTACATATGATTTCTTACTATTCTCTGCTTGTTTCTGCTTCTATTTTGCGCGTTTCTTTGCTCTCTGTCTTGCTTTCTTTTTTTGTTGTCATTTTGCAGGCCTAGACGGAAGCGATGGTGCAGAAGCTTGCCATGTTGGTACAAGCGGTGTCAGGGGAGCCGACCTTCAGGCGTTGGACGTGCCGACGCACGAGGAGGAGGCGCAAGTGGCTAGGCGCTCCTAGGGTTTGGTTGAAAATGTTTTAGGATAGTGGGCTGATGTGTAAATGGACTTTTATTTTGGACTTTTAATAAGCTTTGGGTTTTAATACATTTTTTATTTATCTGTTTTTTTGTTTGAAATTGGTTTGAGATGGGTTTGAAATGGTTTTGAACCGCCCCAGGCATATTTGGGCTCGCACAACTGCCCCTCTTTGCTCATTGTCGTGCAACGGGAATAGGGCCAAGACTTTCAAGGAAGACCAAATTTGGCGGGTCTTGCTGAGTCTTGAATTGCTTTGGTGCTCTTTTTTTCCAAGTAGTCTCGTTGTAAACCCACCGTATCTCGTTGTCATGATTCAATTCACTGGAGCCTCAAAGATATGCCTTGTAGCTTCAATCTCTACTGCAACTTCAAAGATAAGATTTGCAACTTCGACCTGTTCCATTGCAATTTAGGGAGACAAAATCTGCATCTTTGATCAATTCCAGTCTTTATCCTCGGCATGTGACTCGAGGCTCAACTCACCTTTCGCAATATAAGTCAAATTTCTGAAAAACATGAACTAAAAAGACGAGACGTAAGAACAACTCAGCGTGACTTGAGGCTCGCCTCACTTCTCACAATATGAGTCAAATTTTGAGCCATAAGTTGGAAGCCGAAAATTGAAAATACCTTGGCCTGCGACCTGAGGTTCAACTCGCCTCTCGCAATACGAGTTGACTTTTAGAAAACATAAATTTAAAATACCTTAGCATATGATCTGAGGCTCAACTCACTTCTCGTAATATGAGTTGATTTTTGAAAGATATAAATTGAAATACCTCGGTGTGTGACCTAAGGCTCAACTCACCTCTCGCAATATGAGTTGAT
The DNA here is from genome assembly GCA_025698475.1 of Gossypium anomalum. Classification (NCBI taxonomy): domain Eukaryota; kingdom Viridiplantae; phylum Streptophyta; class Magnoliopsida; order Malvales; family Malvaceae; genus Gossypium; species Gossypium anomalum. The sequence goes on along the minus strand of CM046965.1, from coordinate 71,212,340 downwards.
TATTGAAAATACCTCAGCGTGTGACCTGAGGCTCAACTCACCTCTCGCAATGTGAGTTGATTTTTGAAAGATATAAATTAAAAATACCTCAGGGTGTGACCTGAGGCTCAACTCACCTCTCGCAATGTGAGTTGATTTTTGAAGAACATAAATTGAAAGTACCTCAGCGTGTCCAGAGGCTCAACTCGCCTCTCGCAATACTAGTTGATTTTTGAAAATGAAATTTAAACATAATACCGAAACATATCGTCTGATGGAATTTCGGTGCTTTTTCCTTGATTCAAATACAAATAAAATCTTTTGCTCAGCAGGGGTACCTGTATATGTCATGCATGATGTTATCATGATATGCACATGTTTGTAAATGTCCTTATGCCTATATGATTTTGCTATGATTTTTTTACTTATTCGTCTTGATTTTTGCAATGGCCTATATTTTTGCTTCGATTCTTGACTTTCTTTTCATGCTTTGTACCTGTCTTTAAGCTTTGCGAGTGATCTGCGCTTCTTAAGTATCACCTTTTTTTTCCCCATATTAAATTTTGTCCTTGCTTTGGAGACTTTTGTACTTACCAAATTCTTATCCGGGTAATACTCAACATTACTTTTGTTTGGAATATGTCATTTCACTATTTATCATTCAAATAAACCATACAAAGAGATGCATGAAAATGGTCAGAATAGGTACTAAAAGAGATGCCCCACATTTATTCACTTCAAAGGTAACAAAGAAAGTTAACCAAAAAGTCAAAAGAGTCATAAAGCAAGAAAAAGGGAATTATGTTTAGTGGGTACAAAGGTTCTGGATATCCAACGCATGAACTTTTTCACGTTTCTTAATCAAGAATCTTTTCGAGCCTGGCTTCCTACGTAGAAGATTTCAAGCCACTGAAAAGCTTCAACTATTGTAGTCTTGCTATTTGACTCACTGCTTGAATTGTTTTACTCCTTGGGCTCAAATATGCTTTATTAGGACGCCCTTTTGGGTTTTCATCCTAATCTTTTGGTTTGTCAAGACGCCCTTTTCGGGTTTTCATCTTGATCTTTCCTTTTTTTTTAAGCATAATACTTCTTCACAGCATCAGAGTTTATTGGATTTGATAACTCCTTCCCGTCCATCTCAGTGAGAATCAAAGCTCCACCTAAGAAGGCTTTTTTACAACGTATGGCCCTTCCCAATTTGGCGCCCATTTTCCTCGTAAGTCTTTCTGTATTGGAAGAATCTTCCTCAACACGAGTTCTCCTTCGTGGAATTCTCTTGACCGTACCTTCTTGTCATGGGCCGCGATCATTCTTTTCTGGTACATCTGTCCATGACAGATTGCCTTTAAGCGCTTTTCTTCAATGAGATTTAGCTGGTCGAATCGAGCTTGAACCTATTCTGTTTCTTCTAATTTCGACTCCATTAAAACTCGCGGAGAGGGGATCTCAACTTCAATAGGTAACACAGCTTCCATTCCATAGACCAGCGAGAAAGGAGTTGCTCCCGTAGATGTTCGTACAGATGTGCAGTATGCATACAAAGCGAATGGTAGCTTCTCGTGCCAATCCTTGTATGTCTCTGTCATTTTCCCGATAATCTTCTTGATATTTTTGTTGGCTGCCTCCACAGCTCCGTTCATCTTTGGGCGATAGGGCGAGGAGTTATGATGCTTTATTTGAATTTGCTTGCACACAACTTTCATCATCTTGTTGTTTAAATTTAATGCGTTATCTGAAATGATTCTCTCAGGCAAACCATATCGACAAATGATTTCCTTTTTCAAGAATCTGCAAATTGCAATCTTCGTTACATTAGCGAATGAAGCGGCTTCTATCCATTTTGTGAAGTAATCTATAACCACAAAAATGAATCGATGCCCGTTGGAAGCTTTTGGGGAGATTGGCCCTATAACGTCCATGCCCCACATAGAAAAGGGTCACGGAGAAGTCATGACATGAAGGGGCGAAGAGGCTACATGAATCTTGTCGCCGTAAATTTGACATTTGCGGCACTTTCTTGCATAACTAATACAGTATCTTTCCATCGTTGACCAGTAGTAACCGAGTCTCATAATCTTCTTGGCCATAGTGAAACCATTAGCATGCGTCCCACAGATTCCTTCATGGACATCTTCGAGTATTTTCTTGGCTTCAATAGCATCCACGCATCTCAGAAGCACTTGGTCCTTTCCTCTTTTGTACAAGATGTCTCCATTAAGAACAAATCCCACTGACATTCTTCTGATTGTTCTTTTGTCGTTCTCATTTGCTTGTTCGGGATACTTTTGATTCTTGACATATTCTAAGATATCGTAGAACCATGGTCGTCCGTCCGCCTCTTTCTCAATGCTACAACAGTGTGCAGGGACCTCGTATATGCTCATTTTGAGGGGCATTATTTCTGCTTCTCTACTTGCTTTTAACATTGAAGCCAAAGTGCCAGGGTATCAGCCAATTGGTTTTCTTCTCGTGGGAAGTAATGAAAAGTTATTTCTTTGAATTCTTTGATCAATTCAGCCACTAGATCACTGTACTTAATCAATTTCAGATCCTTCACTTCCCAATCTCCACGGATTTGGTAAACCACTAGGGTTGAGTCCCCGTACACCTCTAGGGTTTCGATATTTTGTTCAATGGCCGCTCGAAGTCCCATGATACAGGCCTCATATTTCGCAATGTTATTGGTACAGAAGAAGTTCAGTCTTGCAGTGAACGAATAATGATTCCCGTCTGGTGATATTAGGATTGCTCCAATTCCATGCCCCAAGGCATTCGACGCACCATCAAAACTCATCTTTCATGGCTTCTCTTTTGATGACACGGATTCCTTTTCTGTGATGCACATTAAGTCTTCATCTGGGAAATCGAATCTCAAGGGCTCATATTCCTCTGTCGTTCGAGTCGTTAGGAAATCGGCTATTGCGCTCCCTTTTATTGATTTTTGACTTACATAGGCAATATCGTATTCTGATAGGAGGACCTACCATCGTGCCATTTTTCCTGAGAGTGCCGGTGATTCCATCATGTATTTTATTGGGTCCAGCTTTGAAATTAGCCATGTCGCATGATACAACATATATTGCCTGAGTCTCCGAGCTACCCAAACCAGAGTGCAACAGTATTTTTCAATGGACGAATAATTTGCCTCATATTCAGTAAACTTTTTGCTGAGGTAGTAGATCGCCTTTTCTTTCTTTCCTGACTCGTCTTGTTGCCCCAGTACGCAACCCATTGAATTTTTGAACACAGTCAAATACAATATCAATGGTCTTCCCGGAGTTGGCGGTACTAGCACTGGAGGACTAGACAAATATTGTTGTATCTTATCAAAGGCCACCTGGCGTTCCTCATTCCATTCTTCCGGGTTATGTTTTCGAATAAGCCAAAAGATTGGGTCGCATTGGTTGGTAAGTTGAGCGATGAATCGGGCGATGTAGTTTAACCTCCCTAAAAGTCCTCTGACTTCCTTTTGCGTGCACGGAGGTGGTAACTCTTGAATGGCTTTTATTTTATCTAGATCAACCTCGATACCTCTTTCACTGACAATGAAGCCTAGCAACTTTCCTGAGGTAGCTCCAAATGTACATTTGCTGGATTAAGCTTTAGCTGAAACTTTCTCAGCCTTCCGAACAACTTCTTGAGGTTCACTACATGCTCTTCTTCCCCTCGGGATTTAGCAATCATATCATCGACGTAGACCTCTATTTCTTTATGTATCATGTCATGGAATAACGTCACCATAGCCCTCTAATATGTTGCCCCATCATTCTTTAACCCAAATGGCATTACCTTCTAGCAGAACGTTCCCCACATCATTATGAAGGTAGTTTTCTCCATATCTTCTGGGGCCATTTTGATCTGATTGTACCCCGAGAATCCGTCCATGAAGGAAAATAACGAATGTTTTGCCGTGTTATCCACCAATGTATCAATGTGCGGTAAGAGAAAATTATCTTTAGGACTTGCTCGATTCAGGTCACGATAATCCACACACATTCGTACTTTGCCGTCCTTTTTCGATACCGGGACGATGTTAGCCACCCATTAAGGATATTTGGAAGCTTATAAGAAACCCGCATCGAATTGCTTCTTGACCTCTTCTTTTATCTTCAACAGCATTTCAGGTCTCATCCGTCTTAGCTTTTGCTGAATGGGTTTGCATTCTGGTTTTAATGGGAGTTTATAGACCACTATATCCTCATCCAATCCTGGCATGTCCTGATACGACCATGCGAATACGTCTTTATACTCACAGAGCAAAGCAATCAAGTTATGCCTAGTGTTCTCTGAGATGGAGGTCCCAATCTTCACTTCTTGCCTCTTTTCTTCGGTTACCAAGTTTCTTGTTTCAATGGATTCCTGATAAGGCAAAATCTGTTTGTCCTCTTGTTCCACCATTCTTAACAAGTCAGGTGACGAGACATAGTCTTTAGCACTTTCCTCGGCTTTAAATTCTCCTAAACAAATAGCCCTATCAAAATCGATTTCAAGATTCGTAACGGGTTCATTCATGTCGTTGATATCCGAGTACCTTAAAGTTGAATGGAAAAGGAAACTATAGAGGGGCATCGAAATATTGGAAGCAACAAGCAAAATGTTATGGTGCGGTATGAGGTAAATGTAAGGATAGACTACGAAATGGGAGAATAATTGTGAAATTAATGAGAATGCAAAAGATCATGACAAAATGCATCTTCATTGATATTTATTTGAATGATAAAGAGCGAATGCAAGCTCTTACAAAAGAACCCTATTATATCTAGGGACACAACAGAGAGTTAATACTGAGCATTACTCTGAAGATTTAGAAACTACAAGAAGATCCTTAACAGTCCAATTATTCAGCTTGAAACCCGGAGGACAAGGGCGTATCATTGAAACGTCTTTAATCGCATCAGCCCTTTTGTCAATGACATTTATACTGATATTCTGAAAACCCTTCTCGATTAATACCAGCGTGCTTCATGAATTATCTTGCCCCGGGTATATCACTCCTGTAGATGTAAACGTTCTTGACAAAGAAGGGTACTCTATGGGCTCCCATTCCAGTTCTCGGCCCAAAGTTCTCGCAATCCTTCTCTCCTAATCCTTCTTTCACTGTTTTTTTCTTTGACGCGCATCTGGTTGGAACCTTAAACCGTATCGAGCTTTGACATCTCCCTAAACCTTTTCTCGCTCGAGCTCCCCTTCCTACAGTCAGCTTGATTCCCATCCTGGTATTTCTTGATAGCTTAGGCACGGGAATTCTATTTCTCTCGGGAACAAATGTGGCGTTGACAAATTTGAGAGATCGGAAGGAACATTCCACTGTGTCTTTGCTTACTTTAAGGTACGGCGCATCGGCAGAGATAGATGCGACAATGTCTTCTTCGCCCTCGACTGTGACCAAACAGCCATCCATGATAAATTTCATTTTTTGGTGGAGGGATGACGGGACTGCTCCAGCGGAATGGATCCAAGGTCTTCCCAAGAGGCAATTGTATGATGGTGTAATGTCCATGACTTGAAATTCAACATCGTATATATAAGGGTCCACTTCTAGAGGGATCTCAATCTTTCCTATGACTTCTCGTCTTGTCCCATCGAATGCCCTTACTGTGGAATGACAAGGTCTTAGATAGGACAGATTCATAGGAATCCTGGAAAGCGTGGCCAAAGGTATGACATTGAGTGCCGACCCGTTATCGATGAGCACGTTCGGTATTATGTAACCCTTAAAACGGGTTGTGATATGCAATGCTTTCATGGAGCCTCTACCATTGGGCGATATTTCATCATCACTAAAAGAAATGAAATTATCCGCGTTCAGATTATTCACCCACCTATCAAGCTTCTCAACAGATATGTTGTTTGCCACGTAAGCTTGATTTAATACCTTCAATAAAGCATTCCGGTGGGGTTCTGAATTCAACAGTAGAGATAATACCGAGATTCGTGCTGGCTCCTTACTCAATTGTTCCACCACATTATACTCATTGTGCTTGATAAATTTTAAGAATTCTTGTGCTTCCTCCTTGTCCACAGGCTTTTTAGCTTCTTGTTCAGGCACAGTTTCATGCTCATTTTCGGTCACGTGTATCGGTGCTTTTCCTTTCTGTTTCAAGTCACTATTTTTCTTTGCCGGCTCGACTTTTTTAGAATAACACCTCCCACTGCGGGTGAAATGACCTATTTCTCTAACACTTCCGGTTGCGACTTCGGGCTTTTCGCCTCCAGGTGTGACGATGTTGATATCGTACTTTCATGGTACTGTTTTATCGTCCTTATAAGGGAAAGGAGATGGTACATCGATTATCACCTTTGGTTTCATCTGCTCCTCCTTCGTGTCGTAATAAATTATTAACGGTCGATCGGCGCTATACGAGAAACCTAACGATTGATTGTCAGAGGCGCATATTTCTCCTCTATCGGCTTCTTCGCCTTTATAAAAAATCTCAATCTCCTTATTATCCATCATATTTTGCAGTAATCTCCTAAACTCCTCGCAGGACTGAATGTCGTGCCCTTCAATACCATGGAATTCGCAAAAACTTTGACCTTTTGCATTTCTTCCTTCGAATACTTTGTTAAGATGACAGAGCAACCCCTTTTCAACTAGTACCTCCCAGATTTTCTGCAGAGGTGTTCTTATTTTAGAAACCCATCTTCTACTTTACTGCGTTTGTCCTCCTCTCCCACTGCGCTCACATTTTCTTCGGTGTGGTTTGGGAATGAGTTCCCAGTCGTACCGCTAGTACCATCAAATCGCAGAATGCCTGCATCGATGAGTCCTTGAACTCTCCTTTTGAAGGCAAGGCAGTTTCCCGTAGAGTGTTCCTGGTTCCCAACGTGGTATACGCAACTAGCGTTTGGGTCGTACCATTTCGAGTATGGAGGCTTCAAGGGTGCCATGTAATGCGGGGATATCAATTGTTTCTCTAAAAGTTTTGGGTACAGTTCTTCATACGACACAGGAATAGGGGTAAATTGTGGTCTCTCAGAATTGGGTTTTGCTGGCCTCTGCTCGTTTTTGGGTTGGCCTTGGGCGGGCATTGTATTTTGTGGGAATGTGGCCGTTGGTCTCAGGTTACTTGTGGCGTAAACAGGGTAAGAAGAGTAAGGAGGTGGTGTTTGGTAATAAGGGGTTTGAGGAGGATAATAAAAATTTAGAGGTGGATAATTTCGAGGTCGGGGTTGGTTTGGATACAGATTAGGGGTATAACGGCTTTCCATTCCCACCATATGGGCTTCTGGTTCTTTCTTCTTCATGGGTGCTACCCTTCTTGAACTTTCTTAACCTTCCATTCTACCGCTCTTGACGGCATTCTCTATAAGCTCACCGGATATTACAATATCCGCAAAGTCCTTCGTGGCACTTCCCACTAGTTTGTCATAAAACGGTGCCTTTAAGGTGTTGATAAAGAGGACGGTTATCTCCGTTTTTGTTAGCAGGGGTTCTATTTGGGCCGAGACATCCTTCCATCTCTACACATACTGTCTAAAAGTTTCTGACGGCTTTTTTTCCATCATTTGCAAAGTCATCCGGTCGGGCACCATATCAGACACGTCTTTATACTGTTCGCAAAATGCAGACGTCAGGTCCTTCCATGATCTGATCCTTTCTCTACTAAGCTGATAATACCATCGAAGAGCTGATCCGACCAGGCTGTCCTGAAAGTAGTGTATGAGTAGCTTATCTTCGTTCACATAACCGGTCATCTTTCGGCAAAACATGACAAGATGCGCTTTTGGACATCTCGTCCCATTGTACTTTTCAAAATCAGGTACCTTAAATTTTAGAGGTAGGACCAGATCGGGCACCAAGCTAAGCTCTTTAGCGCTTAATGCAGAGAAGACCTCCGAGCTCCTATACTTATCTTGAGCCTCGTGTTCATCCATTTTTAATTTGGCTATTTCTACTGGATCATCTAAATCCTGAACTATAGGATTGGCAGGAGTAGCTCCGGGGTTTGACACAAATGTTCCCTGCCCTAGATGAGCAGGTGGCATAGGTCGTTGTTCCAAGCCTGTGGCTTCCCATTGAGTATACCCTCTTTATGTTGCGTGGGCGTGCGGTGGAGTGAATCCTGGGGGATAGAGTGGATCCTGATCGTGATTAATTCTTGATTGAGGTTCCATAACGTCGGGATTCTGCATAGGTCCTTTTCCTTTGACCAAAGCTGACATTATTTCCATCATCTTAGCCATTTGATCCTTATGTTCAGGTGATTCCTCTCGAGATCTCACTATTAGATCCCTCGTTTCTTGCTGTGACTTAGCCAGTTGTTCTTGTAATTCCCTTTGGACTCTTTCCATCCTTTCGATTCTTTCATTGAATTCAGCCTCCATTCCTCTAGCTTTTCGACGCGTTCTATATGAATGGCGTGGTTCCAGATTTGAAGTGTTGCAACTATGAATTATATGATTCTAGCCTTAGCGAATGATTATGGGATATGTACATGCAATGAATGAATGAATGTCAAATAAATGCCAGTCATGAAAGAAATGCAAGAAATTGGTGTTGATTTCAAGATAGCCCCTATTTAGGCATTTCATTCATCAAAAGAGTTCATTACAAAACATTTCGTCATTTTTGATTCGGCCATTACACGAACTTCCTAGCTATATCGCTATATTTCTTTACTCGCTCTAAGAATTTCGATATGCTCGATCGCTGGCTCGGCGGGAATTGGCAACTGAGATCCTCTGCTTCATCTGATAGTTGTACCATGTGTATGACCGCTTCACAGATTTTGTTGATCAAAAAGCCAAGTTGCATTTCTCTTTCTTGGATGTCTGTTTTATAAGCGTGAGTGTCTCTATCATATTGATCACTCTTTTCTTCCAAGGCTTTTAAGAGAGTATTCAGTTGTTGCTGACGAGCTCATAACGCATCTTCTAAATCCCGTATTCTTTCTCTTAACCTTTGACGTTCAGATTGACTGGTCGTCAATTTGGTAGACACAGCTTCGTGTTCGGTGCTCTTCTTTCTTAATTCTATCATAACCCGCGCAGCCTTTTCCTCCTCTTTCTCTGCTTTCCTTTTCCAAAATTCCATCCCGCCTTTAGCGTTGTTTAATTCTTCTTTCCACTCTGTTGACGACTTATCCAACCCACTATTCTTGATAGTGACTCTTAACTTCTTATTTTCCAGATGAAGGTCCCTTAAGTCATTTCTTACGACTTTAACTTCTTTTTGCACTTTCTCGGTTTTAGACCTTTCAATCTGAACGTCGATCTTCAACTGGTAATTTCCTTCTTGAAGAGCACTAATGTCCCGCAACATTTTGACCTTTTCGCGCTCAAATTTCTGTCTTGCCATTTCTAGCTCAGATGGCACTTTTTTCGAGAAAGGATTCTGGAATGTGTAATTTATCGACGAGACGTGCTGACTATTCACTCGTTGTTTTCTCCATATGTCGTAATCTTGGGTGAGAGTGTCAGCGTATAGAGCTAATTCCATAAGATGAATTCTCTCCCAAGACTTTGCGGTATCTCGGACCCTCTTCATATATCCCTCACCCGCAAAAGCAAACTCGAACTGTGCCAATCCTCCGGTGGTGGGTATAAATTGTCGTGAAAAAAATTACCTTTGGACCATTAACGGAGCATATCCAACTCCTCCCCATAACCCGAGTAGTGGCACCCAATCTTGATTTCCAACCTTGTATAACAGAACTGACGGGCGTATCCACGGTGCTCTCCAAGTTACATCCTCGGCGCGAAGGTTCTGAAAAACTGAGACCCAATGCTGTTCGGTGACCTCCTTGGGCCATTCTTTTTTAAGATAGGCTTCTAACGGGGCAAATGCTTTTGAAAACATATGGAACAGTGTGCGTTCCACCTTCCAGAAATGGCTCAAAATTCAGACATTGAGTAACTGCGCGCATCTAATAAAACGTCCTTCCCCCTTTTTCCTACAACTGCTTAAGGATCTGAAGGTCTCGGCCAAGATAGTCGGGACAGGGTTGATTCCTTGTTTTAATCTTTCGAAGAAATCCACCACCGCAACTTCTATGTGTCCAAGGACCTTCGGAAAGACGATTAATCCGTAAATGGCCAAAGCGAAAAGATTCACTCTCTTCAACATATCGGGATGGCTTAGAACCAAATCTCGCAGGGAAAATCACGGGATGCAGATGACTTCATTCTTCTTCTTTATTTATTTTTCGGCCCATGTATCGGTCATATCCGTCAATTTCACTATTTTTTTCTTGAAGGTCATCGGCTTAGGTTCTTTCACATATATCTTATAGGGTTGTACATTAACGACACGAAGCACAGCAGTGTACTCTTCTATATCCGGGGTCATGTCTTCCTGATTGAAAGTAAAACATTGGTAGGCCGGATCCCAAAATCTGATCATGGCTTGAATCAAACGCTCGTCTATGTTGATAGTGATCAGGTGGGCTATATCTCCGTACCTCTCATTGAAGATACCCCTAGTGTCTGAGTCCCACTGATTCCAAACCCGAACCAAGTCTTCAAGGTTATTCTGGCAAACATTCACAGTTACGTGCTCGGGTAGATTGGCAATACATCCCTCCACTAGACTATCCCCTTTTTCTTTCTGAGTTTTTAGAGACCAGTCCCGAACCACGGCATTCTTCTCGGTTGTTTGTATAATTGACTCTTCCATGAGAAACCCATTTTTTGGCAACCGATCTCTAATCAACACCTTCCTAATATGATGCCTATAATGCATGATGAAAAAAAATAAGGCAAAGACAAACAACCTTGATTAGTAATTAAATACAGGCAGAAAAACATGGAAATTTTAACAAATCGAACTACCCGATCTAGTTTATTAAATAGACACAATCCCCTTGTATAGAAAGTGAAAATGTGAAAGGTAAGAGGCGCTCCTCCCGTGCACTTATTTTGGTGACTATTAAACGGACGGAGGTTCGGCAGGGTTTTAATTAGGTGCCTCGCATGGTTCACTATATGCGGTTTCGGTTCTAGATAGGTACTCGAATTGTTCGTACTATCTTCTACTAAGATTAGTACAGAGCCTCGGTCATTGCCCATCACAGGCTTGCGAGTCCAATTCGAGGGATTACATTTACTTATGCCTATGCGGAGGGACAAGTTAACTCATGAAAGCATAAGTCATATGTAACCCGAAAGTATTCACTAGCCTGTGCGGAGGGATGAGTTAACTCACGAAGGCATAGCGTTTACTTTCACTTAAACGGACGGAGCCCGGGTATGGAGCTAATGTTATGCAAAAATGCACGTGAACGGTGTGTGGGGAGAAACTTGCAAACCTTTCATTTATTTTAAAACTACAAAACTAAAACCATAAACTTAGGGCTGAGAAACGAAAGATAAAACAAATTAGAAGATATTTACAACATAATGCGAATGCATGATTTTTCGAAAACAAAACTTGAGGATCACGACTAAGTATTAATTTGAACAAGGAATTTCAAAAATTTGGACAACACGCGTCTAATTCGACTCGACTCTCAAAGTTTCTCCCCAGTGGAGTCGCCAGCTGTAGCGACGTAAAAATTTCTTGCTTTCGGTCGCTAATTGAGGCGATTTATTGGAAATTTGAAAACCAACTTTCGATTTTATTAAAAAGGGAGTCGCCACCGATCTTTTTTCTAGGTGTGATCGGACACCTAATAAAACCTCTTTTTAACAGAAAAAATTTATTTTTGGGTAAAAAGAAAGCCGGGTTTAGGTCTACGTCAAAACTCTAAAGAAAAATAGGGTTCGGGAGTCGGTTATGCACGAGGAAGGTATTAGCACCCTCGTGACGCCCAAAAAATAGTATCTCATTAAACATGTGTCGTCTCAATTTTCAAAAATGTGAGTTCAATGTAACATTTAATCGTGATCCGATCAAAACACAAGAATTTTTATAATTTCGGTTTCTTTTGAGAAAGACATTCCGTTTTTAACATAAGCCGATTGACATTCACCCAACATAGCGATGAAATCGACGACTTAATGTTAAATCAGTACGCTGCCTTGCTTATTGAAATTAATTAGAAAGCATGAACGAAAATTTTTAAAGTAATAAAAAGTAAACTGATACAGAATGGGTAAGAAAAAGAAAATAAAAGAGTTAGAAATACATCGAAGCAAATAATAAACCTGACAATAATGTTAGAAACGATAATAATGCATGCGATATTAAATGCGATAATAATATTATTAATCACGAAATAAAACTAGTGAATATATATATATATATAAAACATATAATAACAGTAAGTAAGATGACGGAAACATAATATTAAAAATACTAATAATGCTACATATAAATATACATGATAATAATATTAAAAACTATATTAAAATATATATACAAAAAAAGGGAAAATGAATAATATGGAAAAAACTTAATATAAATAATAATGAAACATTTTAAATAAATAAAATGGAGTTTAAAAATAAGGTATATAAAATAATTTAAAATAATAAAACAATTTTAAATAGATAACACATTAAAACAAATTCAAAATCAAATATATGTAAAACCCTTCAAAATAAATAAAATATATGAAATAGCTTAAAATAAATGATACATAAAAATTTACAAATAAGTAATGTATAACAAATTTTAGAATGACACAAAAAAAAAAAAGTTTAGCTCAAATAACATTTAGGAAAAAAAATAATATATAAATAACTTGAGAATAATATAACAAGTTTAAAATAAATAATGTATAAAAGAAATCTAAAATAAAGAATATAAAATAGTTATATATATAAAATAGTTTTAACTAGATAATATATATACGAAACTTAAAGAATATGATAAATGAAATAATGTATTAATATATAATAAGGCAATCTAAAAATAAATAGAATATATATAAAAATAATGTATGTAAGACAAATTTTAAAATAAATAAAGATGTAATAATTTATGATCATCAAACAAAAAAAAATACATATGAAAAGGTTTAAGCTAAATAATACAAAACTTGAAACAAATAATACAAAACAATAAAATAATAAGCAATACAATAGTTTCTAAAAAATAAGCAAATAAATGAAGTAAATGAATTAAAGACGGGGATGAAAACAAGCTAAAATTTCGGGGTGCTCAATATAAATACTGGAAAGTTAATCAAGGATCCGAACGAAGCGCATTAAAACTAGTAGGGACTAGATGGGAAAACATTCCCTTGGTTCCCTACGCATGTTCAGCAAGACAGCCCAAGGGACCGAATTGAAAAACCACACGAAATTTGAGGGCCAAATAAAAAATAATAAAAAAGAAATAAGCCTGATCAAGTGGTGCTACAAAAGGGAGGGATTAAAAATGTAAATCACCCTTTCAATGTGGGAATGCACGGATTCACCCCCCACACAGCTGTTTCATTCAATGTTTTAAAACCCATCTTTATATATGTTTTTTAGAAAAAAACAAAAAAGTTTTGAAACCTCTCATCTCTTCCGACGAAGGCTCTTTCTTCGCCCACCCATCATGGCACCGGCGGCCGACGGTGCACAGACAAGGGCCTTTCAGCCTCGTTTCAAAACCTCCTTTCCCTTTTTTTTAAAAAAAACTTTAAATCAGTTTTTATTTTTTAGAAAAAAATGGAGAAAATGATTAACAAACGAACATACAACCACTCCGTCGCCTTTTGGGACCCTCGGACACCGACTACGTCCGTCGACGAGGAAGGAGACCGATTCAGGTATTCTTCTTCTTTTGATTTTCGTATAAAATATATGTAAAAATGAAAAGAATAGAATGAAATAAAGAGCAAAAAAAAAAAAAAAAAAAAAAACTACCTTCAAAACTTTCTCTCTTTTTTATTGATAAGTATTTTTTCTTTGAACAATCGTTCCCCCCTTTACATTGATTTTTGTTTTGGCTTTATAGCCGATTACATATGATTTCTTACTATTCTCTACTTGTTTCTGCTTCTATTTTGCGCGTTTCTTTGCTCTCTGTCTTGCTTTCTTTTTTTGTTCTCGTTTTGTAGGCCTAGACGGAAGCGACGTTGCAAAAGCTTGCCATGTTGGTACAAGCGGTGTCAGGGGAGCCGACCTTCAGGCGTTGGACATGCCGACGAATCACGTAGGAGGGGGCAGTGGCTAGGGCGGCTCCTAGGGTTTGGTTGAAAATGTTTTAGGATAGTGGGCTGATGTGTAAATGGACTTTTATTTTGGACTTTTAATAAGCTTTGGGTTTTAATACATTTTTGATTTATCTGTTTTTTTGTTTGAAATTGGTTTGAGATGGGTTTGAAATGGTTTTGAACCGCCCCGGGCATATTTGGGCTCGCACAAGTAGGTTTGGAGTCTTAGTCAATTGTAGACATTAAATTAGTTGTAAGTAATAAAGAAAGACTTTTCTTTAGAAAAAAAAAACAGGAAAAGTTGTGGGAAAACTAGGGGGTCTGCCTATATAATGGAGTTTAGGGATCACTTCCAAAAGCATAAGTGGTCTTAATTAATTAATTAGTGCATTGAGTTGAGATAATGGGGCCGATGTGGTTTAGGGTAATCTTCATAACTGTGTTGGTTTTAGAAGGTGCAGTGTGGAGTGATGGGTGTTGGGATGAAGAGCGTGTCGCGCTCTTGCAATTCCAATATGTGTATTCACGCGAGGTTTCAGATTGTTGTGAATGGGAATGGGTTGAATGCAACATCACCACTAGACGAGTCACTCAACTCTCTCTAAATAATGGTTTGTTGTGGGATCTTGAATTCTTTAATGCCTCTTTGTTTCTTCCATTCGAAGAATTGAGGAGTCTTGATCTGAGTTATAATGGCCTGGTTGGTTGTGTGGAGAATGAAGGTACATATCTCTTTGCATTTTTATTTTCTCTGCTCTCCCAATTGAGGTTATAACTCTATCTTGCAGGGTTTGGAAAGCTATCCAAGTTGAGACATCTAGAGAATCTTGACTTAAGTTACAACGAATTAAATGATAGCACGTTATCATCTTTGAGTAAAGTTTGAGGAAGTTAAAGACCTTGTCCTTAACAGAGAGTTCTTATTTAAACAAAACTGTGGCTATTCAAGGTGAGTTATGGTTATTGTCTGTTATACTTATTGCATTAAAAACAAACATCAATTTTATACAAATTAATACAAATTTCATTTTATTTTAATATTCACAGAGTTGAATGTATTGAGTAATGTGGAGAATCTGTTCTTGGATTCTACTCCTTTGGACATCAACTTTTTGCAAAGCATTGGCGTCTTGACTTCTCTGAAAACCTTGTCCTTGTCTTACTGTGGTCTAACTGATTTAACTACTCATCAAGGTAATACAATTACTACATTGTTTAAAGATACCATAAGTCACACATGGACGCTCTACTCCCTCCTCTTTCACTCTATTTTCTGTTTTTTGAACCAAGCACAATCTTTGAGAAATAGAAAACCTCATTCAATATTTCGACTTCAAATCGCAGGTTTATGTTATCTTAACAATCTTGAAGAATTGAATCTCAATGGAAATGCTCTAAGTGGTGCAATTCCTTCATGTTTGGGTAATTTGACATCTCTTCGCTATTTGGATATCTCAAATAATCGCTTCACTGGAAATATTGCCTCCTCTCCCCTCACAAATCTCACAATGCTTCAATTCATCTCCCTCTCAAAAAATCAATTTCAACTTCCAGTGTCCTTCAATTCCTTTGCAAATCATTCTCACCTTAAAGTCCTTCTAGCCGATGAAAACAAGTTGGTTGCAGAACCAATTGGTTTCCAAATATGGTGGCCAAAATTTCAACTTATGATCTTTAGCTTGTTCAATTGTACGATAGAAGAACATGGGACACTACGACTTCCTAATTTCCTCTATTTCCAACGTGATTTGAGATTCGTTGATCTTTCTCTTTGCAATTTTGGCGAGATAAGGTTCCCACATTGGTTGCTACAGAATAATACAAGATTAGAAGAACTAATCCTGAAAGATAGTTCAGTTGCGGGTTCTCTGACCTTATCACCACATCCTAATTTCAAGCTGTCAGTACTCGATATATCCAATAATAAGATACAGCATGAAATTCCAAGGAATTTTTGCTACTTTTTCCACATTTAGAGTACTTAGTCATGTCTCAAAATGCCTTGACAGCTAATATTCCTCTTTGTTTGGGTGGTTTGAGGAAATTACTAATGCTAGACTTATCCCATAATAATTTGTTTGGAGAAATTCCCGAAGAGTTGGGCATGAGTCTCTCTTTATTTTATCTTAGACTTTCAAACAACAGCTTGAGTGGCAAAATATTCCCCAAATTTTATCATTTATTTAATTCGTTGGGTGCACTGTATTTGGACGGAAACAAGCTTGAGGGAAACATTCTTGATTTTTCACCCATTAGCTTTAAAATTCTCGAGTTAGATGTGAGTGATAATCATTTCTATGGCAAGCTTCCAAGATGGTTATGGAATTACACAGAATTGGAAATATTGGATTTCTCCAAAAACCATTTCGAGGGCCCCATTCCCACTGGATTATGCAACTTGGTCAATCTTGAATTCCTGGATCTTTCTCTAAATCATCTGTCTGGCACTATTCCATCTTGCTCTAATCTACAAAAGGTGATGCATGTACATTTGGCCAAAAACAGACTTAGTGGAGCACTTTCAAATGCCCTTTTTATAAACTCTTCATTGGTAACATTGGATTTAAGTGAAAATAACTTAACAGGAAGAATTCCAGATTGGATTAGCACGCTACCTGCTTTGAGCGTTTTTCTTCTAAAAGCAAATCAATTAGATGGTGAATTTCCTGTACATTTATGCAGACTGCAATCATTAAGCATCTTGGACCTTTCACAGAATAAACTTTCCGGTCATATACCTACCTGTTTAAGTAATTAACTCTCAAGCCAAGGAGTGAAAAGTCTTATGACATATCTAGTGATTTTGGGCTTCCTTTATTGGATGAGTTAATGGTAGACATGGGACTAACAACATATGATCTCATAGGCGATTCAGTGACTGAAAAAAATTATCCTTTCACCTTCCAAGAAGAAGAGGTAGAGTTTTCAACAAAGGGTGCAAGATACACGTACAAGGGTATTATTCTTGAACTGTTATCGGCAGTTGATCTCTCTTGCAACCAACTCACAGGGATCCCACCTGGATTGGGGAATTTGAGTGAAATCCGAGGTTTAAACTTGTCACATAACAACTTAACTGGACCTATCCCCTCAACTTTTTCAAAACTCAAGCAGATTGAGAGTTTGGACCTTTCCTACAACAATTTAAATGGAAGAATCCCCCCTCAGCTGACTGAGGTGACCACTTTGGAGGTATTCAGTGTCGCCCACAACTTGTCAGGGCCTCTCCCTGATAGGAAAAATCAATTTGGGACCTTCGAAGAGAGCAGTTTCAAGGGAAACCCTCTTCTTTGTGGACCTCTTTTGAACAAGAGTTGTCATGAAGGTGATTCACCAGGAACTCCAAGTGCTTCATCCAGTGAAGAAGAACACGGTTTTCTAGACATGGGTGATTTCTATATCAGCTTTGCAGTTTCCTTTGCAATTATATTCTTAGCAACTATCATTCTACTCTACATAAACCCATATTGGAGACGAGCATGCTTTTATTGCATCGAAGACCATAGCATTGCCGGCTATTTCTTCATTGTGGATACTCTTCGTTGATTGCTCTACTTCAAAGGAAACATCTAGCCGTATGCTTCTTCAATGGTTGTAGTTCTCGAGTTCAAGGTTAGGAGATCTTTGTCCTTCTTTTTGTTCAAGATGGAAGTGTGTAACGTTATCTAAACAATAACTTTCACTTTGAAACTTATATTTTGTATAGTGATTGTAATAGGCCGAATTTACCCAGGCCCAAAACCAAATAAAAAAACCAAACTAAAAATAAATAATTAAACAGTCCAAAACTACAAAATAGGTTACGGGGTCAGAATACCCGAATTACAAGCCTGAATTTAAAATTTACAGCCCAATTTTACCAAACAAAAACCCTAACCCAAAAAAATTACAAGCCCAATAGCCCAAAATGTTTAAACATTTTTGGGAAATAGAAAAACCCTAGAGCCCCCGCGTCGTTCCTCCTCTCACGCCGCCTGAGGTCTGCCACAGAGCGCCCACTACCCGAGGTGGCCTTCTTTGCACCAAAATAGCCAAGTCCCCTCCGTTGACTCTCCAAAGACCTGCAAAAGAAGACTAAAAAACGCAAAAACAAGAGCAGAGAAACTGTAGCAAAAAAAAGCAAACAGTAACTAAACAATGAATAAAGCAGTGTAAAATCGGCTATAAAAAAGCCATGAACAATGTAATTTTTGGTTACAGAGAATCGAATACAAAAAACAGAAAGAAAAAATACAAAAAATCAAGAACGAAAAAAGGATACAAAAAATCAAGAACGAAAAAAGGTTACCTTTTTATTATTATTTTCTTTTCGCATTATTTTTGTTATCATTTTAAAGAAATAAACAAAGAGTAAAAAAAGAGCCAAAAGCTCACCTTTTCCTGCGTTTGCGCTGTGACAGGTGGCCGAGGTCGCCATCTCCTAAGAAAGGTGGTACGTTTTTGAGATTGGGAGTCAAAAAGCCAAAAAAATGGCTATTTTTTTAATTTTTCGTCCACCGTGGACTGCGGCGCCATCGCCGGCAACGGCAACCGGTGGCCGCCATGGTGGCTTGATGGTTGGACAATGCCCGGAGATTAGAAAGAGGGGGGAGGAGTTGAGAGAGGTTTTTTTTGTTTTTTGAGAAAGAAGAGTAAAAATGAGTTTTTAAAAAAAAATTGATTTAAATAAAGATACAAAACGACGCCGTTTTGAGCTAGGAAACTGACGCCAAAACGACGCCGTTTAAAGCCAACCTGCGTGCGACCCGACCCGCTCTTGGGGGATCCGCGTGTTTTCATCTTTTGGGCTATTTACGCCACTGGTCCTTCCGCTTTTTCTACCAATTTCAATTGGATCCCTTTTGTTTTTTCTTTTAATTTGGCCCAATAATTTCGCTTTTATTTCATATTAGTCCCTACTGGAATTGTGCATTTTGGAGGACAGGGATATTTCCCCATTTGGTCCCTCCCTGTTATTCGCGCGTTACAACTTGGTCCTTTACCTTATTTTCATTCTCGATTTTCTCCCAAAATTTCGTTTAAACTTCAATTTAGCCCTTTAGGCATTTGTTTTATTATAATTTAGGCCCAAAACGTCCTTTTAATTTCGATTCCACCCTTAATCTATTTATCTTCAAATTTTGTATTATTTCAAACTGTCTAATTTATTTATTTATTTGCATAATTTCAATCTTTAATCAAATCTTTATTAATGACTCATTTTTTTATTTACTTACGTTCCTATCATTTCTTTTATTATTGTTTTTTAGTATTTCAAATTGACTCATTTTTTTCTTTATGGTGTATTCTTTTATATATATATATATTTATATTTATATACATATTTTTATTATTATTCCATTTTATCTATTATTTATTCACTTACTTGTTTATTATTATTATATAATTGTTTATAATCTCTTATTTACGCAATATTTTAGTATTATCATCATTATATTATTTTAATTCTTCTTTGTTACTTATTTATTCCTTTTTTTTGATACTTTAATATCTATTTAATTTTATCATGCATATTTCACTTTCTTTTATTATTATCTTTTATTATTGTTTAATTAAAATTAGATTTAATTGATTATTGCCATTGCTTATTTTTTGCCTCATTATTATAGATATATCATCATTTCGCTTATTCGTGTTATCATTCTATTATTGTTCCAATCATGTCGCAAGTCGTGTTTAAATATTCATTCTTTACACTATAATCCAAATAAAATAAATATGCATAGTTTTAAATATTACATGTGTATTTATTCAAAAACTTTTGGAAATAAAGGCAATATTCCGTGTTTAGAGCTTTGAGAAATTGTACCCTAACTCACGGGGTTTCGATTCTCTCGTTGAACTCAAATAACCAAATATCCTTTTAAAATCAAAATACATAAGATTTAAAATAATAATAAAAAAATAAAGGCCAGCTCATTCTCAAAGGTTCAAGGTGTTGTGTCCTAACTTACGAGACATGATATTTTGCTACTTCAAAAGTTTTAAACGCACATTTTGATTTATCCAAGCGATTTTAACTAAAAATAACATTAACAAAGAGGGATCGTATTTTTAAATTATTTTTAAATTTTCAACTTTCGACACTAAGACACGAATTAATCAATTAGGTACCAATTTTGGGCGTTACAAGGGTGCTAATCCTTCCTCGTGTGTAACCGACTCCTGAACCCATTTCTCTGAACTTCATAGACCAAAAATCATTGTTTTAATAAATCAAAAATTTTATTAAAATGATCAAATTGCGAGGTGATCTGGTCACACCTCATAAAAAGGATTGGTGGCGACCCCATTTTTCTTTTTTTAAAATAAAAGTCGATATAAAATAAATGGTTTCGACAACTTGGCGACTCCACTGGGGACAAAATAAGAGAGTTAAGCCACGAGTTGATAATTTCTTGTCTTTTGTCGAAAATTGATAATTCGGTTTAAACTTACGATCATTTCGTTGCATTTCATTTTTTGGTTTGCATCATTTTGATATATTTGCTTTATTGGTTCAAGTCTTTTAATATGTCTCCGCATATTGCATCGCAAAATCCGTCAATTTTACCCTTTTAAGTGGGAGTGAGAAACTATTCCTTCGTGAGGTTTTCACCTCCGTATAGGATAGCGGATCGCTTTTGGGATACATCTGTACCTATGTCTTTGTGAGATTTTCATCTCTGTATAGCCATAGGGAAATATATTCCCTTGAACTGAACTCGGTCTGTATGAGCCTATAATGGGTGAGGATTGAGAAATCTGTTGGTTTAGGTACCCTTAATTTAGAACTGAACCACATATAACGAGCCCTAAGAGCTTACCCTAGGTAGAACCGCACCAAACCCTAGTGGTTACCCGAATAGGGGCTTTATTTATTATTTCTTGCTTGCTTTGAATTCTAGCTTTGTATACTGACTTGTTTTGTTTTGCTTTGACTCTGATTGCATGGCATTTTCATCATTAAAAAGGTGTTGATTCAAATTCAGTTACTAAATAAAGGGCTTGTCATGGAGAATAAATTTCTTGATAAAGTGGAAGATAATGTGGTTGTTCGAATATGGTCCGAGAAAACACGACTAGAGAAAGGTGGTAGTTTGAGGAGGGGTACGTGTCAGAATTGTGGGACTTCACTTGTATCAGCGTGACCCAGAACAATCTCCAAGAATTGAAAGAGATATGGGTCCAATGGGATGATGAAATCAAGCAGCTATTTTACTGTAATTATAGTGATTTGCCCTATCTACTCGATATCAAAGTTGACAAGCACTTGTTTTGAACTCTGGCTCAATTTTGGAATCTTGCTTACAACTGCTTTACTTTTGGAAAAGTAGATTTAGTACCTACTATGGAAAAATATACAACATTACTTTGTTGCCCGAGAATTCAAGCCGACAATGTTCATTCCAAAGCCGTCAACGTCTTGACCTTCCTAAAAAAACTAATGAACATCATATGGATGAGTGAGAAATGGGTTGCAGCCTAGATCAAGCAAAAGGGAGATAGTAAATGTATCCCTTGGAATAGTCTGTGAGATTTGATCTTAGCACACCCAGATATGAAGAAAAGGGTCGATGTCTTCGCTTTGAGCATTTACGGGCTGATTGTTTTCCCTAAAGCACCAGGGCACGTGGATGAGGCAGCTTCAGATTTGTTTGACAGACTTGATAAAAGGGTCACGCCTATCCCTACAATTTTGGGTGAAATATTCTAATCTTTGAATGCTTGCCAAAGAGCGAGTGAAGGAAGAATCATTGGATGTGCGCAACTCTTGTTGACATGGTTTCATAGGCACTTTTGGATGGTAAAAAAGGTTTCTTATCAAGTATTCTCTGAAAACTACTCCCATTTAGTGACTACACCGAGGTGAGACGAGATTTCGAAAGAAAAATGGATGGCGATACTCTAGAATCTCCAAGATGAGAATGTTGAATGGAGAGCCCCTTGGATCATCCCGAATGAGATCATGTACCAGTGTGGAGATTTCGACTAGGTTCCTCTACTTGGGATTTGGAGAGCTACTGGATATGTCTCTCTACTTGTGTTGAGGCAGTTCATACCAGCAACGCAAGGGCTGACCCAATGTAAGTTTTCGTATAAGGGTGATAACTACAAGAAAAAGGTTCGAGAAATGTCTAACGCTTAGAATCAAACCCACCGAATGAAAAGATTGGCTGTAGGTCCGATGACGACCCTCGAATATAGTTAGTGGTGGGGTCAAAAAGTCAATGACAACATCCCTGTGCCGAATCAAGAAACCACTCGACCATTGGAAGAACACCAGCAAGTGGTTCCATCTGAGCTAGAGATCATCAAACATGATTTTGAAAAGAGGAATTTGGAGCTAAGAAAAAAGATAGAACAATTGAAGGAGGAAAAAATGCAATTAGGACTAGATGTTGACGTTCAGAAGCTAGAGGCTGATAAACTGAGGAAGGGAAAAAATAAGGCCGAGGAAGATCTGGAAGTCTAAAAATAGACTACAAGAAGCTGCACTTATCAATGAGGACTACCTGGCTGGGAAAGACATCAGAACAATGGCGACAGTAGGTCAAAGAAGAAAATAACAGAGCTGACCAATGGGAAAAGAAATGCCAAGATGTCTAGGTTAGAGAAAATGCTTTAGAAAGAGACATATTGGAATGCCAAAATGAAAAGTTCAGATTAAAAGCCAGGGTAGCAGAACTAGAAAAGTCACTTGATCAGTATCGTAATCGCAACTCCACAATTGATCTGAAAGCAAGCTTAAACAAGATTGAAGAGCTGAAAAGGAAAATAGAAGAGCTCGAGTTTGCATTACAAAATTGTAAACTCAAAGTTGAACTCTTTGAAGCGAACAACGAGCAGTGGAAAGAGCAACTTCACTGTTCTCAAGGTCAGGTCAAGGATAGAGACCATAACATGGGTGAAGCTGTGGCTCAAATACGAGAGGTGACCGATCATTTGCAAACCCTAGCATTTCAAGTTGACGTGCTAAGCTCGAAGTATGAATCTGAATCAGATCGGGTTCAAGAGTTAGCTTGGATTCTTAGGAAAGTTAAGGCTTTGAGCATTAGGGCAAAGCCGTATATGTAATCCGTTTTATGTAAAGAAATTTTTTTAGTAAAGTTGTTCTAGTAGAATTGAATCAGAGCCAATGCCTTTTTTTGCATTCATTCCATGCATTGGCATTACATTGCATCATATGCATTAAATTTCACGAAAAGACCCTAATTAATCAAAATTATTTTAGTTAATCTGGATACCAAAAAGAGTCAACCAACCAAACATCGTTACAATACTCATGCCAAAACCAAAGTAATAGTCCAAAGATTGGAAAGGCTAGAACGGATTCAAAGAGAGATGCAAGACCAGTTGTAAGCGCAACTACAAGAAGAGTTAGTGAAAGTACAACAAGAGATGAGGGATTAGATACTAGAATCCCAAAGAAGTATGATAAGCCAATTGGCGCAGTTGCTGGCTAGAGAACGCGAAAAGGGGAAGAGCACTACGATCAACTCAGGGGATGA
Organism: Gossypium anomalum; assembly: GCA_025698475.1. Taxonomy (NCBI): domain Eukaryota; kingdom Viridiplantae; phylum Streptophyta; class Magnoliopsida; order Malvales; family Malvaceae; genus Gossypium; species Gossypium anomalum. The sequence goes on along the minus strand of CM046965.1, from coordinate 71,188,837 downwards.
TAATAAGGATCCTATTTATCCCCCGGGTTTTACCTCGATAAATGTCCAAGCACAACCAGAGGCGTACCCACGAAGGGTACCTGTTACAATCAGACCCCAACAGTATCAACCTGGTACCTTGACACTGATGAACTACCAAACAGGCTTAGGTTCCAATCCGGGGGATAACCCAGCCAATCCCGTTGTTCCTGATCTAGATGATATGGCAAAATAGAAAAAACAAGAGTGGAACTGCCAAAACAACTTGAGGATCGATGTAGATGGCTAGAAGAAAATTTAGAGCAATGGAAAATGCTGATTATCATTGCGGAATTGACGCCAAGGACCTGAGTTTGGTCCCAGATTTAGTGCTCTCTCCCAAGTTCAAAACTCTAGAGTTTGAAAAGTACAACGGGAATAGTTTTCGTGAAGCTTACATCACTATGTTCTATCGAAGGATGATAGGATATGTCAATAATGATCAACTCTTGATCCACTACTTCCAAGACAGTCTGATCAGGTCAGCAGCTAAATGGTACAACCAACGGAGTCGTGTTAAAATCAATTCATGGAAGGACTTAGCACAAGCTTTTATGAAGCAATATAGTCATGTGATGGACATGACACCCGACAGAATCACATTGCAGAACATGGAGAAAAATCAAAATGAGAGCTTTAGGCAATATGCCCAAAGATGGAGAGAGGTGGCAACGCAAGTCCAACCACCTCTTCTAGAGAAAGAAACCACAATGCTTTTCATCAACATTTTAAAAGCCCCGTTCATCAACCATATGTTGGGAAGCGCTACTAAAAGCTTCTCAGATATAGTAATGTCCGGTGAAATGATTAAAAACGCAATAAGAAGTGGTAAGATAGACGCGGGAGAAAACTCTAAAAGATCAGCCCCGAGAAAGAAGGAAAACAAGGTGAATAATGTAAGCACATACAAAAAGGTTATTCAAAACCAATTACTATAGGCCCGCTAAGGACACTAACCACTAGCCATCAAAGCCCCCTAAGGTAAGAATCCAGCCCAAGGCCAAATACAGAAAGGCTACAGTTCACACCTATCCTGATGACATATAGGGAGCTGTATCAGAATCTGTTTGATGCACACATGGTATCCCCCTTCTACCTGAAACCTATGCAACCTCTATTCCCCAAATGGTATGATACGAATACTTAATGTGAATACTACGCAGAAATCACAGAACACTTAATAGAGAATTACACTGCTTTCAAAAAGTTAATTGAAAGATTCATCAAAATGGGCATTATAAAGTTCAATGACCGATCGGAACTTAATGTGGCAGGAAATCCGTTACCCAGCCATTCTAATAAAAGGGTTAATGCAATAATTTAGAATAGAGGGAAAAGAACTAAGATAGATGTAGTGAAAGTAAAAACCCCACTAAAATGAGTTTGGAAGAAAATGGTAGAGGGAAGATTAATCAAACAGGATTCAGAAGAGAGACATGAAGAGGTAAGGAACTACTGTGAGTTCCATGCTAAGGAAGGTCATAAGATCCAGGAGTGCGTTGAATTCAGGGCCTTAGTGCAAAATTTGATGGACTATAAGGAGCTAGAATTCTTTGAATATACTATGGGCTCCGAAAGAGAAGATGTGTGTGTAACAGCTCGATCTAGACCCTAATTAGAATAGTGGTTTCAGAACCACAAATTCGAGTCAGAAAAATATTTTTATATTATTTTTCGTGCCTATTATATGTGAATTAGTATGTGTGAAAATTTCGTATAAAAATTTGATCGTTTGTGTGCCTAATTTGATAAAAGGACCTAATCGTGTAAAATATAAAAGTGGCTTTCTAATTTGTTAAAGTGCCTAATTGTTATGTCTCCTTAATTGTGATGTACTTATGTGGTTATTTGACCATGGATTGTATTAAATGACATTAATGGACATTAATTGGTGGAGTTTTATTGATATTAATAAGGTTATTTAAGTAAAATGTATATTAATATTATTAGATTAATTAAACAAACATGAAAATTAAGCCATTATGTTCATCTATTGTCGAAAATCAAATAAAAATAAAAGAAAATGTATATTAATGTTATTAGATTAATTAAACAAACATGAAAATTAAGCCATTATGTTCATCTATTGATTTTTGATCAATTGTTGATGATTTTGAGTTCAGTCATTGATAAAACTATGAGTATTATGAAGTTTGATGATAATATATGGAAGTTTGATGTTGGGTTAACATGTTTTGTCTTTGAATTTTTGATGAATTTGAGTAATTTGGGCTAAATTGTAAAAATGATATTTTGAGGGATTAAAATATGAAAAAAAAATGAAATGTAGGGGTTTATATGAACATTATGAATATTCGGCTAGGCATATGTGTAAAGAAATTTTGTGTATTTTGTGATTTTGTGGATTAGGGACTAAATTGTCAAAATTTGAAAATGTGAGGGCTAATTTGTAAAATGCCCTAAATATGTATATATGGATTGATTTGAATGAATGTGTGATTGAATAAGTCAAATTTTAATTTATATAGATCAAGAACCAAAGAAAACATAATTACATTGGGGAAAGTTAAAAATAGTCGAGTAGTTGAATCCGTTCGTTTGAATCTATACGAGGTAAGTCAATATACAAATAAATGTGTTTTGAATTGAATTATTATTGTTTATATGCTCTTGAACAATGATGAATGATTATATGAGTTGAGTACGAGATATCCGAGAAAGTATCAACAAAGTTTCGACGTCTGAAAAACCGTACGAACCATAGGAATAGTTAGGATACATATGTCATGACATAGGATCCGATATGTATTTTCATGTAAGACCACGTCTGGGACATTGGCATTGACTTATGATAACGTATAAGACCATGTCTGGAACATCGGCATCGTATTTGATTTCGTGTAAGACCTTGCCTGAGACAGTGGCATCGATATTTGATTACATGTAAGACCACGTCTGGGACATTGGCATTGTACGAGCTTTTCGAGCTATCCAAGTGTCCTTATTGATTTCGAACAGTTCAACAGGCATTCCGAGAAAATGGATGGCTATGTGAATTTGTATTCGATCCAGGTATGTTTGAATTGCATACCATGTTTGAAAATGAAAGGTAAGTATATGTATCTTGGTGAACATATGATATAAGTATGAGTTGTTATGAGAATGAGTTATGATATGTATATGTGAATCATGTTCAAATGAACTATAAGAGATATATGGTTATGTGAATGTATTTTTCCTTGAATTATATGAATGAATTGATCTAGGTGATGTTATTTTTTAAGTTTATTTGTATATGACTTACTAAGCTTTTAAAAGTTTATTTTGTCTGTGTTTGCATTGTTTTTTTTAGATATCGAAGCAACTGGGAGCTCAAGGATCATCACCACACTATTGATCTATATTTTGGTACCTTTTGAAAATGTGTATATTAAAGTATGACATGTATAGGCTATAAATATGTTAATATGTTTTGAGTTGTAAATATTAGCCATGTGATGTGGCTTGGTTTTGTTTGTGTATATGAATGAGTTTTTTGTTTGAATTATGTGATGCAAGATTGCCTAAGTGATGTGTTCATGCATGGACAAGTGAATTGGTCAATTTGGTAAGTTTTGGTGTGTGCTTATTTGAGGATTTGGTAAGATTTTGGTATGAGAATGAATGAAATGAAATGAGGTTATGAAACAAATGCTTAGATATGATTTTGTATTATGATTTAGCATAATTTGGTATGGTTATTAAGCATGAAATTGGTTGATAATGTTATGGTATGATTGATATATGTTTTTTATTGTGAATTGGTTGAGAATTTGGTATAAAATGCTTGGTTTTAGTACTTGTAGGTTTGACCCAAAAAGGGTGGCAAACTTGGCTTTGTAAATGGCCTATTTTTGCCCACACGGGCAGGGACACGGGCGTGTGTCTCAGTTGTGTTGCTCAATGGCCATTTCAAAGTAAGCCTGGGCAGACCACATGGTCACACATACGAGCATGTGCTAGGCCGTGTGGCCAAGTCAATTTCGAGCACGAGGTAGACACACAGGCGTGTGACTAGCCGTGTGACCCAAGTCAGTAGCCTCCTTAATTTTCACACGGCCTGACACATGGGCGTGTCATGTGGCCGTGTGGACAAGTCAGTATGTATGCCCTGTTTTCCCACGGGCGTGTCTAATGCCGTGTGAAGCATACGGCCTGCTCACATGGGCATGTGACCTTTATAACTTTGAAAAATGTTTAAGTTTCGAAAAATTTTGTATGAGCTCGATTTAGTCCCGACTCCTTTCTAAAGCACGTTTAAGGTCTTGTAGACATATATAAGGGACAATTATGCATGATTATTATATGTTTTGATAATGTTATGCTTAAGTATATATGAATGTTCCAATATGTCCAATAACACATTTAACCCTATTCCGACGACAAATACGGGTTAGGGGTATTACAGTGTGCACCTTAGAAAATGGGTCAACAGAGAAGGTCTATAAAGTCAACCACCCTGTAGTTATTATTTCACGACTTAGAAGCAATGAAGCAGAAGTACAAATTGCACCAAGGGTCATAATCCAGAAACCTGTAGCTTTTCCCTACCAGGATAGCAAGAGGGTTCCCTGGAATTATGACTGCAACGTGATGATCCTAGGAGAAGAGAACCCAATTAGTGCTTTAGAAGAAGGCTAAGATGTGGGTTTCTACACACGTAGTGGGAGGTGCTATGATCCATCAAATGTAGGAGCTGAGCCTGTTAAAGGAAAGACCCCAATAATTGAACAAAAGAAGGAAAAGACGGTCAGGCTCAAATGGCCAGTTAATGAGCCAATAACTGAAAACAAGGCTAGGAAATTCCTGAAATTCTTAAAGTATAGCAAGTACAGCATTGTAGAATAGCTACACAAGCAACCGGCTCGTATCTCAGTGCTAGCTTTTCTCTTAAGTTCGGAGACATATCGTAGCGCGTTAATGAAAGTGCTAAACGAAACTTATGTCGCTAACGATAGCTTTGTAAACAAGCTGGACCACCTAGTTAACAATATAAGTGCTGACAAATTCATCTTCTTTAATGATGATGAAATACCGCCAGGGGGCATGGGATCTACAAAGGCTCTGTACATCACCACCCACTGCAAAGGGTATACATTACCAGGGTTGTTAATTGATAATGGATTTGCACTAATTGTCTTGCCCCTATCCAACCTGAATAGGTTGCCTGTGGATAGCTCTCATATGAAGACATGTCAAAACATAATGAGAGCATTCGATGGAACCGAAATGAGGGTGATGGGAAAAATTGAGATACCCCTCTTGATTGGTCCAAACATGTATGAAGTAGATTTCTTGGTGATGGACATTAAGCCTTCTTATAATTGTTTGTTGGGGAGGCCTTAGATTCACTCTACTGGGGCAGTGCCATCATCACTACACCAAAAGCTAAAGTTGGTAACTTAGGGTCGACTGGTAATGATAAACGCAGAAAAAGACATTATTGCATCCGTAACCAGCGACGCGCCATACGTAGGGACAAATGATGAAGTGATAGAATGTTCCTTTCAATCGCTGGAATTTGTGAATGCAACCTTATTTATTCCTTTTATTTGGATACTTTCATATCTATTTAATTTTATCATGCATATTCCACTTTCTTTTATTATTATCTTTTTTATTGTTTAATTAACATTAGATTTAATTGATTATTGCCATTGCTTATTTGTTGTCTCATTATTATAGATATATCGTCATTTCGCTTATTCGCGTTATCATTCTATTATTGTTCCAATCATGTCGCGAGCCGTGTTTAAATATTCATTCTTTGCACTATAATCCAAATAAAATAAATATTCATAGTTTTAAATATTACATGTGTATTTATTCAAAAACTTTTGGAAATAAAGGCAATATTCCGTGTTTAGAGCTTCAAGAAATTGTACCCTAACTCACGGGGTTTCGATTCTCTCTTTGAACTCAGATAACCGAATATCCTTTTTAAAATCAAAATACATAAGATTTAAAAAGAAAATAAAGGCAAGCTCATTCTCAAAGGTTCCAGGTGTTGTGTCCTAACTTATGAGATGTGATATTTTGCTACTTCGGGACGAGAAAGTCTTAAATGCACGTTTTGATTTATCCAAGCGATTTTAACTAAAAATAACATTAATAAAGAGGGATCATATTTTTAAATTATTTTCAAATTTTCAACTTTCGACACTAAGACATGAATTAATCAATTAGGTACCAATTTTGGGTGTTACGAGGGTGGTAACCCTTCCTCGTGCGTAACCGACTCCTGAACCCATTTCTCTGAACTTCATAGACCAAAAATCGTTGTTTTAATAAATCAAACATTTTATTAAAACGATCAAATTACGATGTGATCCGATCACACCTCATAAAAAGGATTGGTGGCGATTCCCATTTTTTGTTTTTCTAAAATAAAAGTTGATATAAAAAAAATGGTTTCGACAGTGATTGTTATTTGATTGTTTATGGGTTGGGCTGAGTTAGGTTCTAATTGGGCCCAATCAAAATTTTAAGCTCATTTGTTAGGTTTGGGTTTGGTTTGGCCCGAAAAATAGTCTTAAAATTTTATCCCAGTCCGACTCGGATAAAAAAATTAAAATTCGGGTCTGGCTCATATTACTTTTTTTATATTATTTTTTATATAAATTAAAAAAATAATACATAAAAAATACTAAAAATATTCAAATAAATGTTTCCTAACAAACTGAAAATAAATTTAAAAATATATATATGTATATTTAAATAGCACTAAAATAGGTACAATTTAATAAGCAAATGGCTCAAACAGTAACAAAATTAACAATAAAATAAGAGTTATACAATAACAACAAAATAGTAACAATATAATAGTGAAATGGTAGTACAATAATGAAAAAAAAAAAATAGCAAAAAAAATTAAAAAAAAACTAAAAAACAACATTTTTTTTTATATATATTCTGGTCGAGTCCAGGCCGAAAAAACCTTACTTGAGGCCCAGGCCGAAAAAACCTTACCCAAGGCCCGATCCATTTTCTAAACGGATCTTATTTTTTTGCTAAAACTATTTTTCGGGGCTATACTTTTACACAAACCTCCACTTTTTAAGTGGACCTTGGTGTTGGGCCGAGTAGCCCAACTCATGACTAGATCTATAAGATACACTAGGAGTAGAATTTAACAAAAATAAATTTCAAATAAAACGATAAAAATTGCATATAGCAAGGAGTTTTGAAATATAAAAATTAAAAAATAAAACTATTGAAAGAAATAAGACAAAATTTAACTAATCAATATAATAAAAATCTAGTCAAATGCAAAAAAATTAGTTTTGATTCATTGATATAAAGATAAATTTCAATACTCTTTCATAAATTAGTTATTGTTAACAACAAAGCACTTTGCAACCGATCTCTTCTCACCGTGTCGATAACCAAGAGAAGCTTGCCGTTAGCATTTTTGGGCCCTACACGGAATAATAAATTGGATTCCCTTTTAAAAAAATTATAAAATGTAATATAATAAAATAAAAACATATACTAGTAATAAAATAAAAAAATTGGGGTCATTTTTATTTTATTTTATTTCCTGCTTGCAATGAATTGTAGATCAAAAAAACTTAAAAGGATGAAGATTTTATTTTCTGTGTTAAAAATTGAGGAAAAAAATTTGGACCCTTTCCAGCCTTAAGTCCTGGACGGCCGCACTCCCAAACTACCCTTAGGGTCGAGCTTGACTTCACCATTGATAACGTGCCCAATTGACATATTTATTGTGCTTAATTTTGAGTTTATTATTTAATTTTTTATTAAGTACAAAAGAAAACTTGAAAAGTTTAAAAAGAGTTGAAGATACGAGTTATGGTAAATGTTTTAGGTCAAAAAACAAAATTAAAGGAAAAAAAATTATTTTGAAAACTTTTATTTTAAAATTTATTTGTAAAAGTAATACTTTTAACTTTTGATGAAGATAATATTATAATTTTCTAATATTTTATATTTTGATTATTTTTAATAACTCTTTAATACTATATTAAATTAGAGATTTTAAATAAGATTAGACTATTATATTATATGTGATAAAAAATATATAAATATATATATATATATATAGGAGGAGAAGAAAATTCACTATGTCGAAAATTTGAATCAATACAAAAGGAATAGACTATGTCTATTTATAGGCTTGTAAAGCCATATTCTAGTAGGATTGAAACACCTTATCTAGTAAATATAAAATAGATGGAGTTTAATAAGGTTTAAAAAACCTTATTCTAAAATAAAATAAAAGAAGTCTAGTTCTATATGGATTTTACTTTTATTTTATTTTCCATCGTATTTTTATTTAAATAAGAATTAGGGTCACTTAATTCTAACAATCTCCACCTTGACACAAATTCTCAATGAACAAGTTCTTAATCGCGAACAAGTTCTCCACCTCTTCCATAAAACCCTTAAGGGTTTAACTTCAACAATGAACACCAACCAAGTCTAAGCAATGCTCAAACTTGGTTATAGGAAGTGACTTGGTCATCATATCTGCATGAGATTTTCATGAGTACTAATTTTGCTCACAACAATATCACCACGAGCAATAATATCACGAACAAAATGATACCGAACATCAATGTGTTTTGTTCTCTCATGAAACATTTGATCTTTTGTAAGAAAGATGGCACTCGACCATCACAAAATACTGTCTTGATTTGAAGGTCTTCATTTAGTTCACTAGAGAGTCCTTTCAACCAAATAGCTTCTTTACAAGCCTCGATGTCGCCATGTACTCGGCCTGGTGGTAGACAAGCGTTCAGAGTTTGCAAAGTGGCTTTCCAACTTATTGCACAACCTCCGATTGTAAAGACATAACTTTGTGAGAGATCTTCTTCTATCAAGGTCTCCAAAGAAAATCAGCATCAACATACCCAATAACTCCATCTTCAGTTCTTCCAAATCGTAAGCAAACATCGATAGTACCTCGTAAGTATCTTAAAATCCACTGAATTGCTTTCCAGTGTTCTTTACCGGGATTCGCCATATATCTGCTAACTGCACTGACTGCATATGATAAATTTGGACGTGAACAAACCATAGCATACATGAGAGATCCCACTGCACTAGAGTATGGAACATGTGACATGTACTCAATCTCATCATCCGATTGTGGAGACAAAGTCGATGAAAGTCTAAAATGAAATTAAAGGAGTACTAATAAAGCTTAGCACTCGCATATTGAACTCGCAAAGAAGTTTCTCAATGTACCCTTCTCCGACTTAGGTACAATTTACTTGTTTTTCTATCTCTAAGAATCTCCATACCAAGTATCTTCTTTGCTTTGGTCCCAAATCTTTCATCTCAAATTCTTCACTTAGTTGGGCTTTGACCTTTCTTATCTCTCCTTTGTCTTTTGCTGCTATCAACATGTCATCAACGTAAAGAAGTAGATACACAAAAGAACCATCATTGTTTTTCTTAAAGTAAACACAACTGTCAAAACTACTTCTTTTGAAATCGTGAGAAGTCATAAAGGAATCAAACCTCTTGTACCACTGCCTTGGTGACTGTTTCAAACCGTAAAGGGACTTTTTCAGCAAGCAAACATAATCCTCTTTTTCTGAGACTGTAAAACCCCTTTGGTTGTTGCATGTAAATATCTTCCTCAAGTTCTCCATGCAAAAATGCGCTTTGACATCTAACTGCTCAAGCTCTAAATCATGCATGGCCACAATACCAAGCAAAGCTCGAATCGAACTATGCTTCACAACTAGGGAGAACACATCTGTGAAGTCCACTCCTGGAACTTGACTGTAACCCTTTGCAACAAGCCTTGCTTTATATTTAGGTTCTTCAACTCCTGGAGTCCCTTCTTTCTTTAAACACCCATTTACAACGAACAGTCTTCTTACCTTTAGGAAGTTTCACAAGATCCCATGTTTTGTTTTTGTGGAGTGATTCCATCTCCTCTTGCATAGCAAACATCCATTTTTCTGAGTCTTCACAGCTAATCGCCTCAGAATAATTTGATGGCTCTTGATTCGCATCTATATCTTCAGCCACATTTAAAGCATAAGCAACTAGATCGACCCTCAAATACTTCTTTGGAGGTTTAATTTCTCTTTTAGTTCTGTTTTTGGCGATAGAGTATTGAGGCGAAGAAGCAACTCTATTCTCAATTTTTGTACTGACTTGAGGAGTCGACTCTGTATTAATCTGATGCTCCACCTGCTTTTGATTTTCTTTATTGGAAGAGTCTTTAAGAGATAAGTTAGGAAGCATAGCAGTTTCATCAAAAACAACATCTCTGCTAATCACAACTTTCCTATTTTCAGGACACCATAACTTATACCCTTTTACACCAGCTTTATAACCAAGAAAAACACATTTAATGGATCTCGGTTCCAATTTTCCATTATTAACATGAGCATACGCAGGACACCCAAAGATCTTTAAATCAGAATAATTAGCAGGATTACCAGACCATACCTCTTGTGGAGTCTTTTTCTCAATGGCAACGGATGGAGATCGGTTGATCAAAAAACATGCAGTAGAGGCTGCTTCTGCCCAAAACGACTTCGGTAAGTTGGCATTTGACAACATACATCGAACCTTCTCCATGATCGTTCTGTTCATTCGTTCTGCAACGCCGTTTTGCTGTGGAGTATGACGAACTGTCAAGTGTCTCACGATCCCTTCTGACTTGCACAATCTATTAAACTCATCAGAACAGAACTCTAAGCCATTGTCTGTGCGGAGGTATTTTATCTGTTTTCCCGTCTGTTTTTCAATCATAATTTTCCAAGACTTAAATGCGGAAAACACATCGCTTTTACTCGCTTCGGAAGAACGCCCCCAACTTTTCTCGGAAAAATCATCAATAAAGGTTAGCATATAATTAGCTCCACCTCTCGGCACTCTGGATGGTCCCCATAGATCGTAATGAATATACTCCAACGTTTCCTTCGTGTTATGGATTCCTCTAGTGAATCGAACTCTCTTTTGCTTCCCAAAACACGAGTGCTCACAGAAATTCAGTTTGCAAATTCCTTGCCCATCAAGAAGTCCTCTTTTGCTCAATTCTACCATGCCATTCTCACTCATATGCCCTAGGCGCATATGCCAAAGTTTAGTAATATCATCATCTGACAAGGAAGAGGAAGCGGCAATTGCATCACGATGCAATGATGAAACCTGCCAAAACATATAACTTGGCGGTTTTCTTTGCCCTTTCATCACAACAAGGGACCCTTTGGAAATCTTTAAAACCCCACTTTCAGCATGTATCTGTACCCTTTTGAATCAAGAGTACTCAACGAAATTAAATTTCTTTTCAATTCTGGAACATACCGTACGTCACTAAGTGTTCTGACAACTCCATCAAACATCTTAACTTTAATTGTTCCAACACCTGCGATCTTACACGAAGCATTATTTCCCATTAAAACAACACCTTCGTATTAATCGTTTCGTAAGTTGTAAACCAATCCCGATTGGGACTCATATGGAAGGTGCAGCCTAAATCAAGTATCCACTCCTCACTTACTTTAGAATCATTGTGAAGCGACTACAAGTTCACCATCGCTTGTAGTCTTCTACAACATCGCCTTCACCAAAATTTTCTCGGTTGTTTTCCTTTTGATTCGCAGACCTCCTTTTAATCTTATTTTGTAGCTTATAGCACTCAGATTTAATGTGCCCTTTCTTCTTACAGAAGTTACAAGTTTTACCTCTATTTGAAGACTTCGATCTACCCTTAGATTTAGCACGATGATTTCTTTCCTGTGTCCTACCACGATCATCATCGTGATTCCGATCTTGTCTCCCACGAACAATGAGACCTCTCTCCTTGAGAGTCGAGTTTAACCACAAGATGTTTCATCTTATCATACGAGGTTAAAGAATCATAAACCTCATCAATCGTGAGAGACTCGCGGCTATATAAAATCGTGTCTCTAAAGGTTGAATAAGACGGAGACAACGAACAAAGTAGAATCAACCCTAGATCTTCCTTATCATACTTGAACCTCCATGGCCTCCAAGTTTGAGAGAATTTCTTTAAACACTGTTAAGTGTTCGTGTCTGACGCACCTTCCTCCAAACGATGAGCATAAAGACGCCGCTTCATATGCAACTTGCTTGTTAGAGTTTTCGACATACATATTTGTTCTAGCCTCTTCCATAATGCAATGTGGTCTTCTCTTTCATCACATCCTCGCAAAATTTCATTGGACAAATGCGGATGCAATTGTGTTAATGCCTTTCGATCCTTACGCTTCTTCTCTTCATCTGTTAATGTCGAAGGCATCTTATCTATCCCTAGCGGGGCATCCTCCGAGATCCATCTGCGCAAGAACGCTTGCATCTTAATCGCCACAACGCAAATCGGTGTTGCGATCCAACAACGGAATTTCATATTTCAAAGACGCCATTAGGAGAAGAAAATTCACTATATCGAAAATTTGAATCAATACAAAAGGAATAGACTATGTCTATTTATAGGCTTATAAAGCCATATTCTAGTAGGATTGAAACACCTACTATAAATATAAAATAGATGGAGTTTAATAAAAAAACCTATTCTAAATTAGACTATTCTATATTTTATATATATATATATATATATATATATATATATATATATGCGTAGGAAGAGGATGCTCAACCCCGTGTTCTTTGAACTAAAATGAATTGCAAATGTCAAGTCTGTTTGTGTCTTTTGAATAACTTTTTAGCTTTTCTTTCATTTATTTTTTTAATTTTTCATGTATCTTTGTTAAAACTTTCATTCTAATATTTGTTATTTCTCAGGACACAGACAATATTGTATTATAAAGTTATATTAACATCAAAAAAAAGAAAAAAGAATTCATTTGATTCGGTGTAGTGCGAAGTATAATTGGAAGAACTGATATGATTGGTAATTGTCATAACTGGTCTACCGATGAATATATAGACATGTCCAATTGCGTAAATGGTTGAATCCATCAAGGAAAATAACAATCAAATTTATTGAAGCCGTTGGTTCAAGTTGGGCCCTTCTAGTTCGCAAGGCTACTGAAGAGTTAAATTGTGAATGTGTATTTTGTTGTTGCTCGTTCGGTAAGGATTAGTTGTTGGGCATTCCCACAATCGATTTACACAAAAAAGATTGGTGGTCTAAGGCATTCTTGACTACTATAATCGACTTATTAATTGAAAAAGAATTTATTTTCAAAAATTAATTTGAAGTCGGGACAAAAATCCAGCTTGAAGTATTCAATCTTAATTCATTTATGTTTATTTTATTGTTGTTTTGATTTTAATTAGTTCAACACAAAGGAGAGAAGTGGTTGGAAGAGTTAGAATCAGAATTGTACATCGGTGTAAGCAATAATGCGCGCTTAATTTTATTGTAAAGATGATGAACAACAAAGTGCTGAGCAACTTGTCCGACCAAGCTTTTACGATGCTAATGGAATTATTTCATGATGCATTGCCGGAAGGAAATAGGTTGCCCTGCATCACACTATAAAACAATTCTAACTAGTAAGCCAAATACTTTTCACCTATAAACAAACTTAAGTTTTCAAATTTACTTCTCTTTCGTAATTTATTTTATCTCAAAAAATTTCTACACTTATTTTTTATTTCAAATTCTAAATCCAACCTTCTTTTACATTTTATATCAAATCTTCACTCAATTTTTCTGGTTCAACTGTCTAACCAACAATAATTAAATAAATATTTAAAATTTCATAAAAATATAAAAGAATTTACTAAACCAATTCAACTGTCGATTTTTGTCTCCATTTTCGATCTTTTACCAATTTCAAGCAATTCTCAAGTCAATCAATTTTAATCCCTTTGTTCAGATTATTATATTGATCAATTCTCAGTTCATCCAATCCGATCCTATTTTAGTAATATTGGTCACATCATCAAATTTTGACTATCCAAATTATGGATTAAAATAGATCTAGTTGTAAACTTCAAAGCAAAATAGACAAAAAAAAAATATAGGTAACAAAGTGGACCTAGTTGTCAAGTTTAAGTACTACAAATTATAGTATCCCTTCTAAAACCATAAGATTTCACATTTACCATTATCTATTACTCTTTTAAAATTTAAAATTTAAAATTTAATCCCTATAATTTAGTTTTGAGATATGAAATCATTATCATTTATTTATTTAAAAGTCTTGGGCCTACCATCCAATTTTATCATTAGAACCATTGATGTAAATAATAATAAAAAAAGGAAAAATAAAATTTTTTAGTCATCAATGCCTACAGTTTTTTTTTTTTTAATTTAGTCCAAAAGCATACATTGTAAAAATATAAGACATTTTATTTTTAGCCATCAAATCTGAATTAATATGGACTAATGAAAAGTTCATGTTTGGGAGAGATGTTATTAGTAAATAATTTATTTTTTATTTTTTTGAAACATTTTATATTTGCATAATTTTTTTATTTTTATAAATTGAATTTTTTAATTTCAAAGAGCTTTTTTTTTAATTTTTGAAATTTTTTATAAAAATGATATTTTTAAAAATTTTATTGAAAATACAAAAAAAATTTAAAAATTTATAATTTTTATGTAATTAAAATTAGAAAAAAAAGCTTACCCTTTGAATGAAATACTTCCTACACCAAGAGCACTGTGACCAACTTCATTGTTTCCCTGGTCATCTTTTGTTAGAAGTTATACAACAGTCGGTAAAAGTATTATGGAGGTTTTCGCTTTAAGAGTCGGATTACATTTTAGCTCTTCTATTAAAAGTTTAACAAATTAGCTTTTGTACACAAAATCAAAGAGTAAATTGGCCCTTCCACTAAAAGTTCCGTCCATTTCTACTGTTAAATGATGACTTAACTAACAAAACAAGTACGTAGTGACACATGATGTGCCATGTGTATCTCTTGCTAATGTGAAAAATCATGTCTAGTATAAAAAAAATTTAGAAAATAAAAACTTAATAAAATAAATTATTTTTTTTAATAATTATTTGAAAAACCATGTTTAGGATGAATCTAGACAAATGGTTGTTCAAATGTACTTGGACAAAATTCATCCTAAATATGGTTTTTTAAATAATTATTAAAAATCATTTGTCTAGGTTTATCCTAGACATGCTTTTTCAAATAATTATTAAAATAATTATTTAGTTTGAAAAAATTATTAAAAAAAGTAATAAAATATTTCAATAATTTTTTAATAATTATTTGAGAAAAATCAAGTTTAGGATTGAACTTGGACAACTATTTGTCCATATTCAAATGCACATAGACAAATGGTTATTTTAACATATTTGTGTAATTTTTTGAAAAACCACATCTAACATTAAACTTCGATTATTTTTGTTTAATTTTATGATGTAATTATTTATCCGTATCATATTTGTGTTTGGTTGTCATATTATAGAAATTTTCTGCTGTAGACTCCAAGAACATTTTTAGACATCTTATTGATGTTGTTAGGTTTCTGAAAGTTGAAATAATCTAATTTAATTCTTTTTCGAGTAATATATTATGAGTCCAAATAAGAGTTTTATAGCTCAAAATATGATTAAAACATTAAAGTAAGGTAGTCTAAATTACAGGAATTTATCAAAAATAATCTTCAAGTTTCTTTTACTCTAATTCTTCCATCTATATATATATATATATATATATATATATATATATCAACTTGATAAGTTGAGCATTGAATTGACTGCTTGGTTTAGATTGTACCATTTGGATGGAATTTCAGTAAATATGAAACAATTGAAGACAAGTAAGGTTGCTACGTAGGTTTCTCATTTGAGATTAATTATTATTGTTGTTGTTTAATGGATAAAAGGAAATAGTCGTAAATGTGGTTGCATTATCGATGGATACTGATCAAACAGATTAATAACCTAAGGCAGCCAAGGCATTTATATGTATTTCTGTTTTTGTTTTAATATTGTACTTTATAAATTTTATAAATGTCTATTTATTTATATTTGTTATGAATATTTTTTTAAGTGGATGTCTATCAAGATTAAGATAAGTTTTAATGTACTTTAAATTTTTATAATCATTAGAAGTATATGTCTACTTCATTTATACTTCTTATGCCTATAAATAGAGATTTTGGAGAAATTTTGTAAATATTCCGATTGATCAATAAAATACGCTCTCTATTTTGCTCTCCCATTTTCTTTGCTCTTTACTCTCTGTCTATTTATTTTATAACACGTTATCAGAACGATTCTCTTTTAAATACAGTCAATCCAAATCGGCTGTTCAAGTTGTTGTCGATTGCCTTCTAGAGCTATTGCAATTTCAATCTTCAATTGAGGTTGTTGAGTCCCATGTGAGCCTGGTCCCCTCCAGAGTTTGTCGCTAACGGATGCCTTTTTGTCTACGTACTATGAGAAATCATTAGAGCCTTTAACCACTCAGATATTCAAGTATATTTTACTATAATTTATTTATTATATCATGTTTATTATAATTGGAGACTAATCATGACAACATGAATAAATAGATTTTGATTTGAAATCCATGTATATTTGCGATGTGATTATGAAATAAAAAAAATCTATTGGGACGTTTATAAGTTTGTCTTAATAAATCTATTGCATTCCCCAAAGTGAATGCAAGCATAAAATAAAATAAAAACCAATATTGTTCCAATGTTTGGTAGTACAAAATTAGTCAAAAGTCTTCAAAAGAGCTAATATATTAATATCTTGTAATGGTTAATCCATTGGTTTTAAAAGATATTCATCATAATGGATATCATATTGAGATTGTGAATGAAGAAAAATATTATATTTCATATGAATCACTATTGCTATAAATATCTATTTTGAAAGGATGAAAAAAATGGAGGATTGAGTTATTGATTACTTTTGTTATTAAATTGAATTGACTATGACTATCTTTGTAATCTTCTTTTGTCATCATCCCCATTAAGGGATTGAAAGCAAAATATTTTACTATAAAAGATTTACTTATGATCAATAGAATATTGTAATTCTATCTAAAACTTGTTATGGTTAGATGCACTTGGAGTTGCAAGTTTTTAAAATTGTGAGTATAACTTTACAATATTCAAAATAAGTTCTCAATTAAAATTTCGTGAAAAAATATATTTGATGAGAACCTTGCAAGGGAGAACTTATTCAACTTTTCATGATTCAAATGTGCTCCTACAGTAGCAATATCATGAAAAAAAAATTACTTATGATTGAACAAAAGTTTTTAATCACAAAACCTAATCATTCCCTGAAGAGAATGTAACAATATGTATTAAATTTAAAAGACATAATTTTTAATGTGGATGTAGTAAGTTGGACTATAATAATAGTTATAGGGAATGGTTGTAATAAATTTTCTCACCACCAGAAGTGGAAAAATGAAGAAAGAAAATACCAAGAATTCTTAAGAACTCTTGAAGAAGAGAGACAATTTTTGTATGAAAAGTCATTGGTTATGTACTTGTTGTACACTTGGAAAATAAGATTCACTTTCAAAGTTTATTATTAATAAATTTTGATTGGATTCAAAGTCTACTACTGGAGTTTAATTTGCTTACTTTTTGATAAAATCGTCAATATTCAACGCAAAAAAAAGATTTTGGCATATTCCCTAAAGTGAATATTGAATATAATTTTTTGGAATTTATATTTATTTTGTTGACTTAGTGACATTAGAAACTTCAAATTGATTTAGACATTTCCAGTAGTAAATGTCATAATAGTACTTATTGTGGATACAAAGTAAAAGGAATGACAGTAAAATTATCAATTTGTCACAATTTATATTGACATTATTAGTACAATTGAAATGCATGTTAAAGTAAACCAGAAGTTTACTAATACAAATGCATTTATTACTTGGTGTGACGAGTTAAACCATCCTAGATCATATATATTGTGAAAATAAATTGAGAATTCATATGAACATTCATTAAAAAACCAAAAGATTCTTTAATTTAAGGAATTCTCATTTGTTGCTTCTTCTCAATGAAAATTGATTCTTACAAGCTCACTAGCTAAAGTTGAGATTTAATATCTTGTATTTCTGAAATGAATATCGGCCCACTCATCCACCATGTAGATGATTTTGATATTACATGATTTTGGCAGATGCATCTACAAAATAATCACATGTGTTATCAACTATCAACCTGTCGTTTGCAAGATTACTTGTTTAAAACACCCACCTATCCCTACACACCATATAATATCGATGAGACACATGACAGATAATATACAGACAAGCTGCTAGAATATAAATGAAAAGTTGTCATACAGATCAATTTCTCCACATATAAAATTCCCACCCCAATCAACGATACAAAATACAGATACAAAAATATCATGCATAAAATGCTCATATACAGATTATATATATATTTAAACAGAACAGTCAGACATACATATCGGTGTCCTACTCAGAGCAAACTATCAGAATATCAAATCACATAATTTAGGGTTGAGTTAGCCCTTACTGACCCTACAGTAAGCCCATAGTCGATCGGAATGACCGGTGCGACCTTCGAGAAAATTTCAGAATTATGGGCCCACATGCCTAAATTAGCCTTGCCTATGTGGCCCACACGGCCTGGTCCAAAACCCACACACCCAATATGGCCTAACCCATGTGGTCCACACGGTCACACTCACACCATCACACGGGCGTGTCCTGCGCACGGCCACGCCTTCATCAAACACACGGTCGTGTCTCACACACGGCCAACCACAAGCCCCTGTAGTATCGACAGAATGCTTTTTCGGCTTTTGTCGAAGCTTAGTTTTTCTCGTTCGGACTATACACATTGTTCGTTTGATACGAAAACAATCTCAAGCCTTCAGAAACCTAAAAACAGAATACCTAACATTGATTTAGAAGATTGATTAACAAATTCGTCAATAAGAACCAACACAAAATTGACTTACCACCGACAAAAAACCACCTCTAACGCGCACTAACCGTTGGAGTGCAATTCTCCTCCTCACAACCTTTACCTAATCATAGAATCCATCAATTAATTGCTACAGTCTAACATCGCTAAACCCAAACCAAAAGTTAAAGGGATGCAAAGTTTTACTTACCAGCCAAATAAAGAACCAGTGTAGCGCCCCAAAAATCCTTAATATTTATTTTCTTATGTTTATATTACACAATTGCATGTCTGCTTCAGTGGTTAACTGTCCTGGGAAGAGTCTGAGAAGTCTTGGGTTCAAACTTTGGCTTGGGAAAATGTTTTGTTTTAAATGGATAAACCCCTGTCTCTAGTTAGTAGGTTTTTCAATAAATATGGGTATAATATGACAGAATAAGCCTACTAGTCTGATGGTTAAGTAGTGTGGCAAAGTGCTGGGGGACTTGAGTTCGAGTCTTGCTATGTGTAATAGAGTGTTTTATTTTGCTGCTAGGGCCGTGAGGGAGTTTTGGTCAATTTGAAATACTGAAGTGTTGTAGTGGGATTTGAATTAGGTGGTTGAGGGAGGAGTGGATTATTTTGAGGGATTTGGGGAGGAAAATGTGAGAATTTGAAGTTAGTGAGAGAGTTGGTGTAACGCCCCAAAATTTTAAGTTTTGGTTTTGTGAAATTGTGACATAAGTGTGTATCTGCTTTAGTGTATGTGTTCTGGAAGTGTCTGAGAAATCTTGGGTTCAAGCCATGTCTTTGGCAAGATTTTGTTTTTCCTCTAAATCAAAGCCTCACTCTTGTTCAATAGGCTCTTAAGTAAAAGTTGGTTAAGTTATATCAGAATGGGTCTACTGGTCTAATGGTTAAAATGTGTGTCAGAGTGTTGGAGGTCTTGTGTTCGAATTCCAGCTTCAGCAAGGGTGATTTATTTTGTTCGGTTGGGGGATAGAATTTTGGTTGCATCAGAATTCTGAGTTGTGGGATTAGATGGAGAGAATTTAGGGATTTAGCATCATATCCTTTATTTTTTCTTTTTCTTTTTTTCTCTTTTTCGAGAATTTCTTAAGTTTTAACGTTATTTTCTTCTTCCCTTACTCTGTCGAATTTTTTTTGGTTTCTCTCTCCTTTCCTATTTCTAGATTGTTCTTTTGGTTCGATGTAATTCGCTCACTTTGTAAGTATTTACTCTGTCGTTTTCTTAAGTTTTGGTTAGCGTTTTTATGGAGAGTTTGTGTTCTTTCTCAAATAGGGAAAGTTTCAGAGGTTCGTGATCATTCGTAGGAATATTAAGGGTGTAGAGGTATCGCTATTCGTTGGAAGGTAAGTTTTGGCTATTGAACCTTTTGAATAACTCGGTTGGGATCGGTTTAGTTTGTCATTCGTAGCGTTTAATTTGAATACTTTTGGATGATTTTAGGTTCTGGAATGCTTGGAGTTCAATTTAGCTTCTAATGAAACCAGGTGTGTACCCAAAAATACAGAAAATGAGAATCGGTGAAAGTCGAAGAATAATTCTATCGATGCCACACGGGCGTGTGGTCGCCCGTGTGGTAGGCCGTGTGGCAGTACACGGGGATGTGATAGATGAGCCAGGTCGTGCGCATGAGACACAGGCTTATGACACGGCCGTGTGATGGCCGGTGAAGCTGTGTGTGAGACACGAGCTCGACCAATTAGGTAGTGTAGACCACATGGGCGTGTGGGCCCACACGGGCAGACCATATGGGCGTGTGAGCCCATTTTCCTGAAAAACTCTGTAAGGTTTCACGGGTCGCCTAAGTCGACTGTAATCTATCGTAGGCTCGGTAAGCATTACTTACACCCTTGATTCTGTGATCTGATTATGTGATGCATGTATCAAGCATGTTACTCCTAATATGTGTATTTGACTGATTATATGATCTGTTAAATTCCGTTATAGCATGCCATATTTGCAGGATGCATTGCATTGGGGTGGGGTTGATATTATGTTGGAGGAAGTATTCTGAAAGGCTCTTAAGCCTGATATCTACCAGCACAACTGTGACTATCTGATAATGTGCCGCATTCGGTACAACATGGTGTGTAGGGATGGGTGGGTCGATTTTATCCCCACATGGTGTGTAGGGTTGGATGGAGATGGTGTGTAGAGGCCAATGGGTAGGACACTGATAACTACTTTGTTCTAATTCTGCATCTGAATGGGCTAAGGCCCTTACTGATTCTGTAAAGGGCTTCGACCCAGACTGTTTACTCATGACATCTAATATGTACTCTATTATGTGATTTCTGTGGGGGTTACACACTGAGTTGTAAACACTCACCCTTTTCTGTTTAATCTGTGTAGGTAATCCCTAGCAGTGGACGGATCGGTGCAGCGGAGGACTCGGCGGTAACCACTGCTTTTGTCTCACGATAAATTTACGGTTTATGACTTATCACAGTTTTAATTTTTATTTGGAAAGGTTTTGATGCATTCATAAACCGCAACGTAACAAAGTACAGTTTTCTAAAACAAACTAAGATTTTCTGTAAATGAAAACGGTTTCAAAAATTATTTGGCTTAAAAAGCTTCCGCGTATAAGAAATGAGTTTAAGTAAATCAATTGGTACATGTTTCTCGAACTGAATAATAGATAATAACTGGAATGATTTTTAAGGTATCAACGTGATTTCAAAAGTGCTATTATGTGACATCACTAAATTCGGTCATAACGTCTAGGCCGGGTTTGGGGTGTTATATTTAGTGGTATCAGAGTTAGGTTGCAAAACTCGACTATGAATTTGGGTTTTAAAGATTGGTTATAAAGAAGTGATTTATAAATGTTTTGAACTATTTTTTAGAATAAAAAAGTGGTACACCAAGTCTCCGGTGCCGATCTTGTAAGTTTTCTGAAACTCTGTTTTGTACTGTCTGAAAATTTGATTGGAATATTCTGAAACTACTTTAGGTAGTATACATACTGAAAACACTCTAGGTAGTGTAAACTGAAAACTGTAGTGTGACTGGGACTTACGAAAACAAACTCTGAACTTCTGATACTGTTTACATAAAATATCTATCAATAAAATATCAGAACTGTTAACTAATGCATAAAACTGTTATTACAAATAATTCCAAAATTTACGGTGAGCGCACATGGTATTCGCGGATGGGGTACTAGAAGCCACAGTAGAGGCTGTAAAGGGGCTCGAGTTAAGTCCTTGGCATCTAATACCATTCAAAATTTGGAGACTAGTGAGATGCTAGTGTTGCCTGTTACAGAGACTGGGTCAGAGTTTCATGATTGTACGGTTGGGGACGACCTACTGTCCCAACACTAGATCTTGGGGCCAAGGTTCGGTTATGGAATGACTCCGGTCCAATAGGGCTGAGTTGTTCAGGGGTGTCATTGGAGTCGCCCCTAACGTGGCTGAGTATTGGATAGAGGCCACGGAGAGGATTATGGACGAGCTAGATTTTTCTGCTGAACAGAAGCTTAAGGGTGCTATATCCCTACTTCGTGATGAGGCGTACCAGTGGTGGTTGACTGTAAAGAAGGGTACTCAGCTCGACCGATTGACATGAGATCTCTTTAAGACGACCTTTCAGGGCAAGTACTTAGGGGTCAATTATATTGATGCTAGGAGACGATCTGAATCTAACGCAGGGAGATCGATCAGAGGCTGTGTATGAGGTCAAATTTTTGAGGTTAAGTCGTTATGTACGAGGCATGGTAATGACCGAGTATGAGCATGTGTCCGTTTTGAGGACGACCTTAGGGATAACTTGAGGGTGCTGATAGCTTCGCAGAGGGAGCATGAATTTGCTGTGTTGGTCGAGAAGGCCAGGATTGCTGAGGATGTTAAGCGTGTTGAGCACCAAAACTGAGAGAAAGGAAATAATAAGAGGGATTCAGAGCCCTCGAGTTATGGGATGAGGCCTAAGAAAAAGGCCAGATCTGATGGGCCAGTGAGAGTTGGGCCTTCTGTTGCACCTACTGAGGTGGCGTTGTGTGGGCACTACGGTAGACGCCATTCGAACGAGTGTTGGAGGACTACTGGAGTATGTATGAGATATGGATCGACTGAACATCGTGTCAGAAATTGTTCACTGAGGACTGATCAGATACAAGCTGCAGGTTCTGGTAATGCACAGCCACCGAGGGTAGTTCAGCAGCCACCTAAAGGCCGTGGCCAGGTTCGAGGTGGTAATGGCATGGGCCGAGGACAGAGAGCACCGGGTAGAGTTGCTGGACCGGTTGAGGCGAGATAGCCTATATTGGTTTATATTGCTCGTCGTCGTAAGGACCTGGATGCTTCAGACATTATTACGGGTATGTTTTTAATATTTAATGTACCTTACTTGGCATGATAGACATAGGCTTTACACATTCTTATGTAGCTAGTACTGTGTCTGAAACCTTGGGATTCTGGTTGAGAGTACTTCTAGCGAGGTAACTATTGTGAGTCCGATGGGATAGTCTATTCGAGTAAGTAAATTATTTAGAGACGTCCCGTTAGAGGTCCAAGGGACAATATTTTTGGGTGATCTAATGGAGCTTCCGTTTAGGGAGTTCGATCTGATTTTGGGAATGGACTGGCTAGTTAAACACCGGGTGAGTCTGGATTGT
The DNA here is from genome assembly GCA_025698475.1 of Gossypium anomalum. Lineage (NCBI taxonomy): Eukaryota > Viridiplantae > Streptophyta > Magnoliopsida > Malvales > Malvaceae > Gossypium > Gossypium anomalum. The sequence goes on along the minus strand of CM046965.1, from coordinate 71,165,389 downwards.
GCGACGAAAAGGGTTGTCTTGAGGATCAAGAGGGACAGTGAGGTAGTGGTGGTTGGGGAACGACGTGGCTACCTGATTAATGTGATTTCGACTTTGGTAGCGAAAAAGTTGGTGAGAAAGGGATGTTAGGCATTCTTAGCCTATATCAAAATTTTCGAAACTGGGGACTCTTCAATTAAGGACATCAGAACTGTGAGGGGTTTTTCAGATGTGTTTCCTGAGGAACTACCGGGGCTGCCTCTGAGCCGTGAGGTAAAGTTTGGGATTGATTTGATTCTTGGCACAGCTCCAGTGTCTATCGCCCCGTACCGAATGGCACCAAAAGAGCTGACGAAACTTAAGGCTTAGATTTAAGAGTTGTTAGACCGTGGGTTTATTCGTCCTAGTTTGTCTCCGTGGGGAGCACCTGTTCTATTTGTAAAGAGGAAAGATGGGACAATGCAGATGTGTATTGACTATCGACAGCTGAACAAGCTAACAATCAAGAATAAGTACCCACTTCCGAAGATTGACGATTTATTTGACCAGTTCAGAGGGGCTTCTGTATTCTCTAAGATCGATCTATATTCGAGTTACCATCAGTTGAGATTCAAGGAGGCCAATGTTCATAAGACGACGTTTAGGACTTGATGTGGACATTATGAGTTCCTAGTTATGCCTTTTGGGTTGACTAATGCACCAGCGGCATTTATGGATTTGATGAACCTTGTGTTTCAGCCTTATTTGGACCAATTTGTGGTGGTATTTGTCGATGACATTTTGGTGTATTATAAGTCTGAGGACGAACACAATGAACATCTTAGAGTGGTTCTACAGATTCTACATGAGAAACAATTGTATGCAAAGTTCGTAAGTATGAGTTTTGGCTTCGAGAAGTGACATTTTTGGGACATGTGGTTTCGGCCGAAGGGATTCGTGTTGATACTCATAAAATTGAAGCTGTGTTGGATTGGAAACAGCCGAAGAGTGTGTTTGAGATCCGTAGCTTTCTGGGGTTGGCAGGATACTATCGACTCTTCGTAAAAGGGTTCTCCTTGATCGCGGCTCTGACGTCTAAGCTTCTGCACAAGGGAGTTCCTTTCGTTTGGACTGATGCAAAGTAAAAGAGCTTTGAGAAGCTCAAGACTGTGTTAACTCAGGCTCCTGTTCTGATACAGCTTGAGCCCGGTAGAGATTTCGTGGTATACATTGATGCATCGCATGTGGGTATGGGTTGTGTTCTGAGGCAAGACGGAAAGGTGGTTGTTTACGCTTCTTGACAGCTCAAAAATCATGAGGCTAATTATCCAACGCACGATTTAGAGTTGGCAGCGGTAGTCTTCGCTCTGAAAATCTAGAGGCACTATCTGTACGGTGAGAAGTGTACTATCTACATTGATCACAAAAGCCTCAAATATCTCCTCACTCAGAAGGAGTTGAACCTTAGGCAGCGTAGATGGGTTGAACTGCTTAAGGATTACAACTGCACTATCGAGTACCATCCTAGAAAGGCTAATGTGGTGGCCGATGCGTTAAGTCGTAGGGCTATGATCGATCTGAGAGTGATGTTCGCTCGACTGAGTCTTTTCGATGATAAGAGTCTGTTGGTAGAACTTCAGGTTAAACCGACATGGATTGATCAGATCAGGATAAGTAGATAGGGGATAAGTCTTTGGAGTTATATTTTCGTCAAGTAGAGAATGGTGTTATGACTGATTTTGGGATTAACAGTGATGGGGTATTATATTTTCGCGGTCAGATTTGTGTACCGAATAATGAAGATTTAAGACTGTCGATTTTGAGGGAGGCAAATAGTAGCCCTTATACTATGCATCCCAATAGGAACAAAATGTACCGAGATCTCCGAGAGTTATATTGGTGGCCAAGGTTGAAGCGTGAGGTTACTGACTTCGTTACTCGATGTTCGACTTGTCAGCAGGTTAAGGCTAAGCATCAATTACCTTCTGGGTTGCTGCAGCCGATTAAGATTCCGATATAGAAATGAGAGCGAGTAACGATGGATTTCGTTAGTGGGTTGCCTTTAACACCCACTAAGAAGGATTCTGTCTGGGTCATCATGGATCGATTGACCAAGTCTACACACTTCATCCTAGTTAGGACAGACTTCTCTCTACAAAAATTGGTGAAACTCTATATTTTTGAGATAGTGAGACTACATGGGGTACCTATCTCGATCATTTCTGATAGGGATCCTCGTTTTACGTCTCAGTTCTAGCAAAAGCTTTATGAGGCTTTGGGTTCAAGACTAGATTTCAATCTTGCTTTTCATCCACAGACAGATGGTCAGGCGGAGAGGGTAATTCAGATACTGGAAGACATGTTGAGGGGTTGCATTATAGATTTCTGACGCAGCTGAGAGGAGTACTTGCCATTGGCAGAGTTCGCTTACAACAGCAGCTATCAGGCTAGTATACAGATGGCACCTTATGAGGCACTGTATGGTCGTAAATGTCGCACTCCCTTATGCTGGATTGAGTTGGGTGAATGACGTATTCTGGATTTGGAATTAGTTTCAAAGACTGAGGACAATATTCGTTTGATTCGAAATCGACTGAAAGCTACTTCTGATAGACAGAAGTCCTATGCTAATTTGAAAAGGAAAGACATCGAGTATTCTGTAGGGGACATGGTTTTCCTTAAGGTCTCGCTATGGAAGAAGGTTCTGAGGTTTAGTCGCAAGGGCAAGTTGAGCCCTCGGTTTATTGGGCCGTACCGAATTCTGAAACAAGTGGGACCAGTCGCATATTAGTTAGAGATACCTCTAGAGTTAAATCGTATCCATGATGTATTCTACGTCTCAATGTTGAGGCGCTACCGCTCTGATCCCACGCATATCGTTCCTATTGAAGAAATTGAGGTTCGACTAGATCTGACCTTCGAAAAGGAGCCGGTTCAGATTTTAGACTGTGACATGAAGGTTCTGCGAAGGAAGTCTATCCCCTTAGTGAAGGTGCTGTGGCGGAATCATAATACTGAAGAGGCTACGTGGGAGCCTGAGGATGCGATACGTCAGTAGTATCCTCACCTTTTCTAATCAGGTAAATTTCGATGTCGAAATTTTCTTTTAGGGGTAGAGTTGTAACGCCCCAAAATTTTAAGTTTTGGTTTTGTGAAATTGTGACACAAGTGTGTATCTGCTTCAGTGATTATGTGTTTCGGGAGTGTCTCAGAAGTCTTAGGTTCAAGCCATGTCTTTGGCAAGATTTTGTTTTTCCTGTAAGTCAAAGCCTCACTCTTGTTCAGTAGGCTCTTATGTAAAACTTGGTTAAGTTATACTAGAATTGGCTTACTGGTCTAGTGGTTAAGATGTGTGTCAGAGTGTTGGAGGTCCTGTGTTCGAATCTCAGCTTCAGCAAGAGTGATTTATTTTGTTCAGTTAGGGGACAGAGTTTTAGTTGCATCAGAACTCTGAGTAGTAGGATTAGATGAAGAGAATTTAGGGATTTAGCATCATATCCCTTATTTTTCTTTTCTTTTTTTTTCTCTCTTTCAGGAATTTTCCAAGTTTTAACGTTATTTTCTTCTTCCCTTACTCTGCCGAATCTTTTCTTAGCTTCCCTCTCCTTTCTTGTTTCTCGATTGTTCTTTTGGTTTGACGTAATTTGCTCACTTGATAAGTATCTATTCTGTCATTTTCTTAAGTTTCGGTTAGCGTTTTGATGGAGAGTTTTTGTTCTTTCTCAAATAGGGGAAGTTTCAGACGTTCGTGACCGTTTGTAGGAATATTAAGGGTGTGGAGGTATCGCTGTTCGTTGGAAGGTAAGTTTTGGCTATCGAACCTTTTGAATAACTCGGTTGGGATCAGTTTAGTTTGTCTTTCGTAGCGTTCAATTCGAAGACTTTTGGATGATTTTAGGTTCTGGAGTGCTTGGAGTTCAGTTTTGCATTTAATGAAACCAGGTGTATACCCGAAAACACAGAAAATGAGAATCGACGAAAGCCAAAGAACAATTCTATCAACGCCACACAGGAGTGTAGTCGCCCGTGTGGTAGGCCATATAACAGTACACGGGCATGTGATTGACGAGCCAGGCCGTGGGCACGAGACACGGGCTCATAACATGATCGTGTGCGAGCCACAGGCTGAACCAATTGGGTTGTGTAGGCCACATGGGCGTGTGGGCCCACATAGGTAACCATACGGGTGTATGGAATTCTGGGCCAGACCATGTGATACACACGGCCAAGGCCAATTTGGGCCATGTGGGTCACACGGGTGTGTGGGCCCACACGGGTAGACCACATGGGCGTGTGAGCCTATTTTCCTGGAAAACTCTGTAAGTTTGCACGGGTCGCCTAAGTCGACTGTGACCTGTCATAAGCTCGGTAAGCATTACTTAGACCCTTGGTTCTATGATCTGATTATGTGATGCATGTATCAAGCATATTACTCCTAGTATGTGTATCTAATTGATTATATGATCTGTTAAATTATGTTATAGCATGCCATATTTGCATGATGCATTGCATTGGGGTGGGGTTGATATTATGTTGGAGGAAGTATTCTAAAAGGCTCTTAAGCCTGATATCTGGCAGCACAACTACGACTATCTGATAATGTGCCGCATTCGTACAGCTTGGTGTGTAGGTATAGGTGGGTCGATTTTATCCTCACATGGTGTGTAGGGTTTGACGGAGATGGTGTGTAGAGGCTAGTGGGTAGGACACTGATAATTGTTTTGTTCTGATTCTGTATCTGAATGAGCTAAGGCCTTAACTGATTCTGTAAAGGGATTCAGCCCGGACTGTTTACTCAAAACATCTGATATGTACTCTGTTATGTGATTTATGTAGGGGTTACACACTGAGTTGCGAACACTTACCCGTTTCTGTTTAATCTATATAGGTAATCCCCAGCAGTAGATGGATCGGTGCAGCGGAGGACTCGACGGTGACCACTGCTTCTGTCTTACGATAAATTTACAGTTTTATGACTTATCACGGTTTTAATTTTTATTTGGGAAGGTTTTGATGTGTTCAAGCCACTACGGATTTTTTATTTTAATTTGGGATTTTTGAACTGTTTTCATGCATTCATAAACCGCAACACAACAAAGTAAAGTTTTCTAAAACAAACTGAAATTTTCTGTAAATGAAAACGGTTTCGAATATTATTTGGTTTAGAAAGCTTCATGTATAAGAAATGGGTTGAAGTAAATCAATTAGTACATGTTTCTCGAACTGAATGATGGATAATAAATGGAACAATTTTTAAGGTATCAATGTGATTTCAAAAGCGGTATAATGTGACATCGCCAGATTCGATCATAACGTTTAGGCCGGGTTTGGGGTGTTACAGTTGGTGCCGATTTTGAACTCTTACCGATTTTGAGCATTTTCTCTCCATTTTCAGTTTCTGTTATCGTTTTTCTCTCTTTTTGGGGCCGATTATTGCTAAGGATCATTCAGGTATTTTCTCATTTTCTTTGTTTATTTCGAGTTTGCTCCTCCCTAAAGTTTTCTTGCTGATTGATTGTCTCTTCTTTCTCTACTCTTCTAATCGACGTTCTCTCTCTATTTTGCTTTGGCCGAATACTCCTTCTTTTTCTCTCTCAATTCTTCAGTTTTTAGCAATCCTCTCTCTCTTTATCTTATTTTGTTGTGGTCGAATACCTTCTTTTCTTATAGCCGAACCCTGCCCTTTTCTCCATCCATCTCTTCCTCTCCTTCATTCCCGAATCTTTTCCTCTTATTCTTATTTGTTGTGTTTTCTCTCAGTTTTTGGAACTATTCGATAAGTGAAATATTTTTCAGTGATATTGAAGTGAACGAAACCTCCCCCTTCACTCGATCGAAGGTAACTTTGTCATTAGTTTATCACGTGTTCAACTCGGGTGCTTTGGCTTTCGTTTTTGGGTGTAGGCCGACTGCTTCTTTCTCCTAAACTTGGTTTTACGCTTTTGATAATCGCCAAGAAGCTTGTAATCAATCTTTTTCAACGGTTTAAATGGGCTAAGCCATATTCATTCAATCAAGGTTGGAGTGCTCAAGAGTGGTGTGTGAACTTTTCGCAGCCAGGTGTGTGAAAACATTACCCTTTATCCATAAATCGACAAAAAGCTGAAAAGTGCGAATAGTCGACACCACACGGGCGTGCAGCTACTCGTGTGGTCACCCGTGTGACTAAACATGGGCAGATGATCGACGAGGCCATCCATATGTAGAATTTATGGGCTGGACCGTATTGGGCCGTGTGGGCCCCACGCCTACATGGGCCCACAATATGGGCCGTGGGCCCATTTTTACTGTTTGACTGCTAAAGGTTGCACGGGTCGCCTGAGACGACTGTGGACCTACTGTTGGGTCGGTTGGCTTACCTAGACCCCTAATTGACTGAAAGACTGTTATACCCTATGTGATTTATGGATCTATAACCATGTATGACTATATTTTAGCGTTCCATTTTTATCTGTATTGAGCACATGTATAATAATATGATATGACATGACATGTTGCATGATGCGTTGTATGGGGATGGGTTTTAATATGATTGGAGGAAGTGTACTGTACTGGCAGCTCTGCTGCAAATACTGCTTAGTGCCACAACCGGTACTACTTGGAATGTAGGGATGTGTAGGTTGATTATATCCCCACATGGAGTGTAGGGTTGGACGGAGATGGAGTGTAGAGGCTGGTTGGGTAGGATTTCCTGTTTGCATATATGTACCGTTATTGTCACTGAGATGGGCTTAGGCCCATACTGCTATTGATATTATAATGGGCTAAGGCCCTAACTGAAACTGAACCATTACTGAAATAGGCTTAGAGCCAGACTGTATTTACTCACTGTCTGGTTGTTTGATATGGGATTGCACATTGAGTTTTCATAAACTCACACATCTGTTTATCTGTACAGGTAATCCCCAGTCTTAGGTAGATCGGTGTTGCGAGGGACTCAAAGGTGGCCTCACAATAACATATACTTTCATATTTGATTTTTTTAAATTATAAGTAATTTTATTTTGGGTATTTTTATTGTAATAAGGCCTTTAAGGATTTTAAATTTAATTTTTGATTTTTATTTGTTTTGGTTTATAACTGCCAGTGTTAGGAAAACTCGAGTTTTCAAAAGAAATAATATTTTTACAAAGTAAACATAAGTACGTAATTGTTTTAAATAGCTTTTGCTATAAAATGATATTTTGAAATTAATAACGCTTTTAAAGTAAATGATTTTGTTTTTATATTAATGCAAGTTTTGAAATGAAAGACACGTCCCAAAATCATCATTAGAATCACATAAAGAAGTTAAATATATTAAGGGTTTTCATCTATATAAAACGTTACGAATAACGCTTCAATGTGACATCGTCAGATTCGGCTATAACGTCTAGGTTGAGTTTGGGGTGTTACATTTAGTGGTATCAGAGCCAGGTTACAAAACTCGACTGTGGATTTGAGTTTCTTTTAAAACTTGGAATTTCTAAAAGAACTGTTTCAAATGATTTGAAATATTTTGAAATGTTTTATCGAATGTGTGGTACACCGAGTCTCCGACGTCGATTCTGTAAGTCTCCTGAAACTGTTGTTTGTTTAAACTAAAATGCTGAGACTACTGTAGGTAGTAGACTGTACTGAAACACTCTATTTAGGGTAAACTAAAAACTATAGTAAGACTGCGATCTACGAAAATAAACTCTGAATTACTAATATTGTTTCCCATAAAATATCTGTTAATAAACACTAAAACTGTAAACTGATGCATAAAACTATTAATACAAATAAAATACAATTCGATAATGAGCACCAGAGGTACTTGCGGAAGGGGTATAAGAGGCCGTGGCGGAGGCTGTAGAGGTGCTCGAGTTGGGTCTTCGTCATTTGGCCACATGCCTAATGTAGAAACTAAGGAGGCGCTGGTTTCACCTAAGACTGATTTTGGGTCTTATGGCGCGCTGTTCCAAACCATGTTACGAATTTTGGAGAAGGTCGGTGGGCTCAATATTGGTGCTGTGAGCCGTTGGTCAGTTACAAAATGACTCCAGTCTAATGAAGCTGAGATTTTTTAGGGGTATTGTTGGAGTTTCCCCTAATGTGGCTGAGTATTGGATTGAGGCCACAGAGAGGATCATGGACGATCTCGACTGCACTCCCGAGCAGAAACTAAAGGGTACAGTGTCACTGCTGAGAGATGAGGTTTACCAGTGGTGGCTTACGGTTAAAGAGGGCACTCAGCCCGATTGACTGTCTTGGAAATTTTTCAAGATTACTTTTCAGGGAAAGTATGTGGGCGCTAGTTATGTGGATGCCTGGAGGAGAGAGTTTCTAAATCTGACTCATGGGGATAAGTTAGTGGCCAAATATGAGGCTGAATTTTTGCGACTAAGCCACTGTGCGCGAGGGATAGTGGCAACTAAGTATGAGCAATGTGTTCACTTCGAGAATGGCCTTAAAGATAGTTTACAGGTTTTGATAGCTCTACAGAGGGAGTGGGATTTTGCTGCATTAGTTGATAAGGTGAAGATCACCGAGGAGATAAAGTGCGCTGAGTGTCTGAACCGTGAGAAGGTGAGAGGTAAGAACAAGAGGGATTCAGAGCCCACAAGTTCCTTTTTAAAGTATAAGAAAAAGGCCAGAGTAGATGGGCCGATCAGAGTGGGGGCCTCTATTGCTGTTGCTGGTCCGCAGCCTTATGTTGATTGTGGGAGACGTCATCAGGGCGAGTGCTGGAAAAAGATTGGGGCATGTTTGAGGTGCAGATCATTGAAGCATCGAATCAGAGAGTGTCCACGGAGGCCGGTCAGATACAAGCTACAAGTATGGGTACTACACAGCCCCTGAGGGGTGTTCAGCAGCCACCGAGAGACCATGGTCAGGCCAGAGGTGGTAATGGTTTAAGTCGTGGTCAGCGGGCACCAAGCAGAGGTGCTGGGCATACTGAGGCGAGGCAGCCAGCACTAGTTTATGCTGCACGTTGTCGAGGGGATGAAAATGCTCCAGATGTTATCACGGGTACATTTTTTATCTATACTGTACCTTATACTGCACTGATAGATATAGGATCTATTCATTTCTATATAGCTTGTACTATGTCTGATACTTTGGGTATATTGGTTGAGAGCACTACTAGTGAGGTTACTGTACTGAGTCCTTTGGGGTAGTCGGTGAGGGTAAATAAATTGTTCAGAAATGTTCCTTTAGAGGTTCAAGGGTTATCTTTTTGGCGAATTTGATGGAACTTCCTTTTGGAGAATTTAATTTAATACTGGGAATAGACTGCTTGGTTAAACATCGGGTGAGCTTGGATTATGCTACTAAATGGATGGTACTGAGAACTGTTAGTTGTAGTTGGGAAAAGTCGGAATTACTTGTCAAATGTGATTTCTGCATTAAGGGACGCGAAGTTGGTTCATAAGGGTTGTGAGGCATACCTGGCCTACATTAGTGTTTCAGATTCTGAGGTTTCTTTTGTTAAATATATCAGAACGGTTAAAGATTTTTCAGATGTCTTTCCTGATAAGCTATTTGGGTTACCTCCAAACTGTGAAGTTGAGTTTGGGATTAAGCTCCTACCAGGTACAGCTCCGGTGTTTATCGCCCCTTATAGAATGGCACTGAAGGAGCTCGTAGAGCTTAAAGCTCAGATTCAAGAGTTGTTAGATCATGGGTTCATCCGCCCTAGTGTGTCTCCGTGGGGAGTACCAGTTTTGTTTGTGAAAAAGAAGGTTGGATCTATGCGTATGTGCATCGATTATCGGCAATTGAATAAATTGACCATTAAGAATAAGTACTTCCTACTGAGTAATAAATGATCTGTTCGACCAATTTCAGGGAGCTTCAAATTTTTCTAAGATTGATCTCCGATTTGGGTACCTTCAACTGAGGGTCAAAGAGACTGATGTATACAAGACAGCGTTTAGGACTCGTTATAGTCATTACGAGTTCCTAGTCATGCCGTTTGGACTGACGAATGTACCAACAGCTTTTATAGATCTGATAAATCGAGTGTTCCAGCCCTATCTGGACCGATTCATAGTGGTTTTTATTGACGACATCCTAGTGTATTCGAGGACTGAGGACGAGTGGTCCTATAGATTCTGAGGGAGAAACAACTGTACGCCAAGTTCAGTAAATGTGAGTTCTGGTTACGAGAGGTGACATTTCTGGGCCATGTGGTATCTATTGAAGGGATTAGGATTGATTCTCGAAAGATTGAGGCCGTTTTGGATTGGAAGCTGCCTAAGACTGTATCTGAGGTCCGTAGTTTTCTAGGACTGGCAAGGTATTATAGATGTTTTGTAGAGGGGTTTTCACTGATTGCAGCACCTTTGACAAAACTGTTATGCAAGGGTGTGTCGTTTAACTGGACTGATGCGCAGCAAGAGAGCTTTGAGAAGCTCAAAAAGGTACTGACTGAGGCCCCTGTTTTGATACAGCCCGAGTCAGAGAAAGAGTTCACTGTCTACAACGATGCATCACATGTTGGTTTGGGATGTGTATTAGTGCAAGAAGGTAAAGTGGTAGCATATGCGTCTTGTCAGCTTAAGACCCATTAGGCGAATTATCCAACGCATGACTTAGAGTTGGCCGCAGTGGTATTCACATTGAAAATTTGAAAGCATTACCTGTACGATGAGAAGTGTATCATTTACATAGATCACAAGAGCCTCAAGTATCTCCTCACTCGGAAGGAGCTAAATCTTAGTCCGCGTAGATAGATTGCGCTGCTTAAAGACTATGACTGTACGATCGAATACCATCCTGGGAAGACCAATGTGGTAGCGGATGTATTGAGTTGTAGAGCTATGACTGATCTGAGGGAGATGTTTGCTCGCATCAGTTTATTTGATGATGGTAGCTTGTTGGCCGAGCTCCAAGTTAAACCGACGTGGATTGAGCAGATTAAGGGTAAACAGTTAGAGGATTAGTCATTGGGCCTTCGTTTTCGACAAGTTAAGAGTGGAGATACTGTAGATTTTGGGCTAAATAGTGAAGGGGTACTCTATTTCCGTGGGAGGATCTGTATACCAAAGGATACTAATTTAAGGCAGTCTATACTGCGTGAGGTGCATAGTAGCCTTTATGCTATGCATCCTGGTGGAAATAAGATGTACCGAGACCTTCTTGAGTTATATTGGTGGCCAGGACTTAAGCATGAAGTTACTGACTTTGTGGGTAAATGTATGACTTGCTAGTAGGTTAACGCTAAACATCGGTTGCCTTCAGGGTTGCTTCAGCCAGTTAAAATTCCACTTTGGAAGTGGGAGAGATTGACTATGGATTTCGTTAGTGGGCTGCCCCTAACGCCTACTAACAGGATTCAGTATGGGCCATCGTGGATCGATTGACCAAATCTGCCCATTTCATACAAGTTCATACTGATTACTCTTTGCAGAAGCTAGCTAAACTGTATGTGTCTGAGATAGTGAGAGTGCATGGGGTACTAGTTTCAATAATATCTGATAAGGATCCTCGCTTCACGTCTCGGTTTTGGAAGAGGTTACATGAAGCTCTGGGTACAAGGTTGGACTTCAGTACTGCGTTCCATCCTCAGACAGATGGTCAGTCAGAGAGGGTGATTCAGATACTGGAGGACATGTTAAGAAGTTGTGTGATTGATTTCTGAGGTAATTGGGAGGATTATTTACTGCTAGTAGAGTTTGCTTATAACAAGAGTTACCAGTCTAGCATACAATGGCACCTTACGAGACATTAAATGATTGTAGGTGTTGCACACCTTCATGCTGGACTGAGTTAGGCGAACAGCGTGTTCTGGGCCCTGAATTAGTTTTTGATACCAAGGATAAAGTTAGACTAATTTGGGATCGACTGAAGGCGACATCAGACAGACAGAAGTCGTATGCGGATCTGAAGTGTAAAGAGATTGAGTATTCTGTGGGGGACTTTTGAGGAGGAGCTGGTCCAGATAGTAGATCGTGATGTAAAGGTTTTAAGGAGGAAGTCTATCCCACTAGTTAAGGTTCTTTGGGATAATCATAGCTCGGAGGAGGCTACGTGGGAACCTAAGAAGGCGATGCGACAACAATACACTCATATGTTCTGATCAAGTAAAATTTCGAGGCCAAAATTTTCTTTTAGGGGGTAGAGTTGTAACTTCCTAAAAATTCATAATATTTATTTTTGTATGTTTGTATTACACAATTGCATATCTGCTTCATTGGTTAAGTGTCCTGGAAAGAGTCTGAGAAGTCTTGGGTTCAAGCCTTGGCTTGGGCAAAAGTTTTGTTTTAAATAGGTAAACCCTTGTCTCTAGTCAGTAGGGTTTAAATATGGGTATAACATGACAGAATGGGTCTACTGGTTTGATGGTTAAGTAGTGTGGCAAAGTGCTGGGAGACTTGAGTTCGAGTCTTGCTATGCGCAATGGAGTGTTTTATTTTGCTACTAAGGTCGTCAAGGAGTTTTGGTCAATTCGAAATGCTGAAGTGTTGTAGTGGGATTTGAATTAGGTGGTTGAGGGAAGAATGGACGGTTTTGAAGGATTTGGGGAGGAAAATGTGGGAATTTGAAGTTAGTGGGAGAGTTGGTGCCTATTTTGAACTCTTGCCTTTGAGGATTTCGGCTTTGGTGGGCATTTTCTCTCTATTTTCGGTTTCTGTAATTGTTTTTCTCTCTTCTTGGGGCGGATTATTGCTAAGGATCATTTAGGTATTTTTTTTTTTTTCCGAGTTTGCTCTTTTCTAGAGTTCTCTTGTTGATCGATTGTCTCTACTTTATCTATTCTTCTAACCGACGTTCTCTCTCTATTTTGCTTTGGCTGAATACTCCTTCTCCTTCTCTCTCAATTCTTCGATTTTTAGCAATTCCCTCTCTCTTTATCTTATTATTTCATGGCCGAATACCTTCTTTTCTTGTAGCCGAACCCTGCCCTTTTCTCCATCCATCTTTTTCTCTCCTTCATTTTCAAATTTTTTCCTCTCATTCTTATTTATTGTGTTTCCTCTCAGTTTCTGGAACTATTCGAGAAGTGAAATATTTTTCATTCATATTGAAGTGAACGAAACCTCCCTCTTCACTCGATCGAAGGTAGCTTTGTCCTTAGTTTATCACGTGTTCAACTCGGGTGCTTTGGCTTTCGCTTTTGGGTGTAGACCGATTACTTCTTTCTCCTAAACTTGATTTTACGCTTTCGATAATCGCCAAGGAGCTTGTAATCAATATTTTTTAACAGTTTAAGTGGGCTAAGCCATATTCGTTCAATCAAGGTTGGAGTACTCAAGAGTGGTTGCGTACTTTTCGCAGCTAGGTGTGTGAAAACACTACCCTTATCCATAAATTGGTAAAAAGCCGAAAAGTGTAAATAGTCGACACCACACGAGTGTGCAGCTACCCGTGTGACTAAACATGGGCGGATGATCGGCGAGGCCATCCATGTGTGAGATTTATGAGCTAGAACGTATTAGGCTGAATTGGGTCGTGTGGGCCCTACGGGCATGTGGGCCCTACGAGCATGTGGGCCCCACTCAGGTGAACCACACGAACGTGGAAATTATTGGGCTAGGTTGTATAATCCACATGGGCCCATAATATGGGTCGTGGGCCCATTTTTACTATTTAACTGCTAAAGGTTGCACGGGTCGCCCGAGACGACTGTGAACCTACTGTTGGGTCGGTAAGCTTACCTAGACCCCTAATTGGCTGAAAGACTGTTATTCCCTATGTGATGTATGGATCTATAATCATGTATGACTATATTTTAGCGTGCCATTTTGATCTGTATTGACCACATGTATAATAATATGATATGACATGACATGTTGCATGATGTGTTGCATGGGGATGGGTTTTAATATGATTGGAGGAAGTGTCTTTCTTGTCGCACTCTTCTTTGCAAATCTTTGCTTAGTCTTTAGAACCTGTACTACTTGGAGTGTAGGGATGGGTGGGTTGATTATATCCCCCACATAGAGTGTAGGGTTGGACGGAGATGGAGTGTAGAGGCTAGTTGGGTAGGATTTCCTGTTTGCATATTTGTACCGTTACTGCCACTGAGATGGGCTTAGGCCCAAACTGATATTGATATTATAATGGGCTAAGGCCCTAGCTGAAACTAAACCATTACTGGAATGGGCTTAGGCCCAGACTGTATTTGCTCACTATCTGGTTGTTTGATACGGGATTGTACACTGAGTTTTCTATACAGGTAATCCCTAGTCTTAGGCGGATCGGTGCTACAAGGAACTCAAAGGTGGCCACACAACCACTTATACTTTCATATTTGATTTTTTAAAATTATAATAATTTTATTTTGGGTATTTTTACTGTAATAAGGCCTTTAAGGATTTTAACTTTAATTTGGGATTTTGACTTTTATTGGTTTATAACTACCAGTGTTAGGAAAACTCGAGTTGTCAAAAGAAACAATATTTTTACAAAGTAAACACAAGTATGTAACTGTTTTAAATAGCTTCCGCTATAAAATGATATTTTGAAATTAATAACGCTTTTAAAGTAAATGATTTTTTTTATAGCAACGCAAGTTTTGAAATGAACGACACGTCTCAGAATCATCATTAGGATCACACAAAGAAGTTAAATATATTAAGGGTTTTCATTGATATAAAACGTCACAAATAACGCTTCAATGTGACATCGTCAGATTCGGCCATAACATCTAGGTTGGGTTTGGGGTGTTACAACCAGGAAATCGCAGTAGCGATGATTGAACGAGTAATTTCAACAGAAATCAGAGGAAAGTAACGAAAATTGAAGGTGGAAGACAAAGAAGAGAAAAAAATGTCAGAGAAAGAGAAAAATTTTGAAAAAACTAAAATAAAATAAAATAAAATAATCAATTTGATTACAATCCCAACTCCCCACTAAACCTCAACTACCTCAGAATTTTAAGACCACTCAAACTCTCTCAGCCAACCGAAACAAAAATTAACATCCTCGCTCCCGCAGGGATTCGAACACAGGACCTTCAGCACAACAACCCCTTACCACTCAAACCAACAGGCTCATTCTGATATGAGTTAACTAAAGATAAAATATAACACAACCCACTAAGGATAAGGCTAGAATAAAAAATAACCAAAATTTCCCATAAGTGGGACTTGAAACCAAGGCCTCAAGCACACCCTCAAATCACTTAACCAGTTATGCAGATACTTATTTATGTCAAAATTTACAGAAACAAGAATAAATTAATCAGGGCATTACAAGAGGAGGCTCAAGATATAACTAATAACTACTCTAGAAGAGATTCAGGTACTTAAAACTGAATATTAAAATAATGAGAATAAGATATCTCAATAAGTTATGTCAATTCGAGAAAATATCGTATCGATAATAAAATTGGTCAACAATGGTTTTGCATGCAATATTGTTGTTGAAATAATGAAATAAAAGGAGAATCTTGAATAAATCTATTGAGAAATATAGATATGGAATAAATTGGTCAAAATAGAAAGATTCAACTCAAGTACAATTAAATTCGTGGAGTTTTTGGACCAGTAGTCCAAATATCTAAAGGTATAAAGCTAGTGAGGGTACAAATGAAGTGGTTCTGCAAAAAGGGAATAAAATATGAAGATTTTTGCTAAGTCCTGGCATTAATTATGAGAAGATATAATATTCTTGTGTGGTGGATGTAATAACCTTTAAATATATTATTAAATTGACAATTCATAAAAGATTTAACTTGTGTTAATGGTTTTTATTACAACCTTTTATAAATCACTATATAGTAAAGTTTATATTAAAATCCTTGAAGGATTTAGAATGCTAGAAGCATATTGAAAGTATTGGGAAATTGTTCATTTATATGAATTAGAATAATTTGAACATTTGTGGTAAATAGTAGTTGAAGGAGGATTATAAAATGATCCAAAATATCTATTTGTGTTTTTATAGAAGAATCATGATTAAAGTTTGCTATGATTATTATTGAAACTCCTGAAGAGATCAAAATATATTTCTCCCAAGTTTTCCCTCACTCATGACTTTCAAAAGAATGGTGATATAAATGCTTAGCAAATACATTCAAATAGTCATTTGAAAAACTAGTATTCAAGATTGAATAAGTAGAATATGAGAAAGTATGTGATGTTTTCATAAAGGGGAGTAAATACGTGCTATACTCTTTTTCCCTTAACCGAGGTTTTGTCCCATTGGGTTTTTCTGGTAAGGTTTTTAATGAGGTAGCATATTATGCGTATTACAGATATGTGTACTCTTTTTCCTTCACTAGGACTTTTTTTCCCACAAGGTTTTTATCTTAGTAAGGTTTTAACGAGGCACATTATCTACCAATGCATATCCAAAGGGGAGTGCTATGAATATCTTATTAAGTGGATGTCCATCGAGATCAAGATAAGTTTTGATATACTTTAAATTCTTATAGTCATTAAAAGTGGACCTACTTCATTTATATCTCTTATGTCTATAAATAAAGACTTTGGAGAAGTTTTGTAAATATTCTGATTGATCAATAAAATACGTTCTCTATTTTACTCTCACATTTTCTTTATTCTTCACTCTCTGTCTATTTATTTTATAACAATATTATATTTGTTTAAGTTCATTGTTTAGTTTTTTTTGGTAAAATATTTGTTGGTGTGTGTATAAAATATGAGATCTAAATTTGACTTATATTTATTCCCTTCTCGTTTTTTTTTTCTTTTAAAAAATTAGTCCCAAAATTTCTAAGTTTAAATAAGTTCAAAGTCTTAAGCCAAGAATTTTATAAAAACACAGACATGTTTGTTGTATTTCTGACAAAATACATTACGTATTCCTTTACATAGATATAGACAAAATTTAGTGAACCATTTAACACGTTACATTGCCCCATTTTCCTTCCGGAAAGCTACCCATGGTTTAGGTAAAATTTAACCATCAGTTATAATAAAATATTTCAAAATCATTTTTAATATTTTCAATATTATAAAATATTAAGAGTTTAAATTATATTAGAATAATTTTAAAAACTCATTTTTTAAATATCTAATGAAAATGTACCGTTTTATATTTTTAAAAGAATTTATAATTGATATTGTACACTTTCCAATACTAGACCAATTCTCTTTAATAATATTTTAATTTTAATTATTTTTGATTAATTAAATAAAATTTATGTAAACAAATTAAAATAATAATAATAATGTAAGGTTTATGATCTTTTTGTTCAACTAAATTTATGATTTATGGTATATATGGTTATTCAGGGTCTAAAGGGGTCTAGGGTTTAAAATTTTAAAATTTTATATAAAATAGATTAATTTTATTAATTTTAGAGTGAATAATAATAATTGTCGAAACTATTTTTTTGAAAAACGGGAATCGACTTTAAAAAACGGAAGTCGCCACCAATCTTTTTTGATGAGGTGTGATCGGATCACCTTAAATTAATCATTTTAATAAAAGATAGTATTTACTAAAACGATAATTTTTTTTGGTCTATGAAAATCAGAAAATGAGTTCGGGAGTCGGTTACCCACGAGAAAGGATTAGCACCCTCGATATGCCCAAAATTGGTACCTAGTTGATTAATTAGTGTCTTAATGTCGAAAATTTGAAAACTTGAAAGAATTTAAAACACGATCCCTCTTTGCATTAATGCTAATTTAAAAATGATCGAATAAGTTAAAATAGATGTTAAAGACTACCTCATCTCGAAGTAATAAAACGTCATGCCCAGTAAGTTAGGACATGACATCTCAAACTTTGAGACTGAGCTTGCCTTTTATTTAAAATTAATGTATTTTAACCTCTTTTAAAAGGACATTCGGTTAGTTAGGGTGAACGAGGAAAATCGAAACCCAGTAAGTTAGGACACGTTTCCTTGAATTTCTAAACACCGAATATTACCTTTATTTGCGAAAAATCTTATTTCAAGGTAACAAAATGTCATACCCGGTAAGTTAGGGCACAACACCTCATATTTTCGAAAATAAGCGCTTTATTCAAAACTCGTATTGTGATCTAAAAGAATATTCTGTGATTTAGGTTAAATGAGAAAAATCGAAACCCAGTAAGTTAGGGCACGATTATCTCGAATTACCTAATACAGAATATTACTTTTATGAAAGAACTATTTTAATATATTAAGTAAAAAAACATAACGTGATTTATAGTAAAACCTAAAAGTAAATTATGGTATTAATACGTATAATAACATAATAGGTGCGACAATGTCAAAAACAATAATATGAGCAATTATAAAAGATGAAAGCGAGGCTAGTAATACGTAAATGTAAACAAATGCACGAGGAAAATGAAATAATCAAATACACAAGTAAACAAATAAAAATAAATAAACATGGCAAAATAAAAATGATAATGATAACGAAAACGATAATAATAATAACAATATAAATGATAATAGTATAAAACGATAATAATACATATGGTATTAAACATGATAATAATGGTAATAATGTAATTGTGAAATAGTAGGGAACATATATATGCGAAACATATGATACTAGATTAAAAATACATACAATATTTATTGAAAATAGTAACAAATAATAACGATATATAAATATGTACATATATGTATTAAAATACATACGTAATAATGGAAGAGAGGAAAAGAAAAAAATATATATAGTATTAAAAATATATATACATAATAATAGAAATACAATATTAAAAGATATATATGCGTAATATATAAAAGGGTATACATAATATAATATTGAAATATTTACATAGCATGTACATATTAGAAATAATAATAATGTTAAGAATCAACTATTAATAATATTATATAAATATATACATATATTCAATAAAGATATATACATGTAACAAAACATATGCTAATATTAATAATGATAATAAGGGTAATAAAAATATGTACATGAATAATGTAAAAAAAACAATTATTACTAATATTACATAAATATATATATATTAAAAATAAATATATGATAATATTACAAGTATATACATAATATATACATAATATATAAAAAAATATATACATAAAAGAAATCACTAACCAAATAATATAGGAAAAAAAACTACAGCAAAAGAAAAAAAGAAAAATATATGCATAAATAAATAACTAATTAAATCCTAAAGAATATAAATCACAAACTAAACTTGATTGAAATAAAACAAAATTGAAAGGATAATTTTTAAATAAAACAAAATATTAAAAACTGAGCCAAGGATCAAAATACAAATGCGCATAAATGATTGAGGATCAAAACCGAAAATATACCAAATCGCACAACGCTGCGTTTAGACGTGGATTAATTTGCAATAACTTGCAAATTTTAGGGACGAATTAAAAAACAAAGAAAAGCATAGATGGTCTAATTGAATGACCACGCAAAAGGGAGGGATCAAATGTGTAAATATCCCTTTTAGGGAAGAAAACACGCGGATCCTGAGGAAAACACGCGGATCCTGAGGGCACCGGGTCGGGTTACACGGGTCTAGCACCAAACGGTGCCGTTTTGTGAGTGTATATAAGGCCCAATTTTTGTTACAAAATTCATTTTAGCCTTCAAACTAAAAAAAAAAAACTGAAACAGACCCTTAAACTCTCTCTCCCTCACGCCAAGAACTGGTCAAGGACGCCGCCGTGGACTACCGGTCACCGATGCCGGAAACCGTCGCGTTCAGTGGCTGAAAATCGCCCAAGTTCCGAAAGGGATCCCTTTTTTGCGTAGAACTTCGATCTGGAGTTGGAATCGTCGAAATCTTGACGGAAGTCTTCGAAAAGGAGGAAAACCCTTCGGCTCCCACCTCTCCGACGGCGGTACAATCGGTAAAAGACTCCTCCCTTTTTTCCTCTTTATATTTTATGTTTAAAATAGATTTGAAAACAACAAAAATGAAAAGGTGAAAATCGAAAAAAAAGGATCTCAAATCTATTTTTTTTTATTGAAAAATCTCTCCTTTCAAAATACAAACCGTTCCCCCCGTACATTTGGTTTCCTTTTCGGCTTTATAGCCAATTAGAAAAGAAATATTTCGTGATATCTGCTATTGCTTGCTGGTTTTTCTCTGTTTCCTCTCTTTTGCGTACTTTCCTTTCGTTTTGCAGGTAATGGGCGATGGGACGGGGCTGAGGCGTCATCAGAGGCGTTAGAGGGCAGGTGTGGCCGGTGGGGTTAGGTGATTTAGGGTTTCAAATTTTGAAACCCTAAATTTAGGCTAGTTGGGCCTATTTGGGCTTGGATTTGTAAAATGGAATTATTTTTGGGTTGTTGGGCCCCGGGCAAATTTGGGCCCGTAGAACTGCCCCTCTTTGCTCATTGTCGTGTAACGGGAATAGAGCAAAGACAATAAAAGGGTCAAATTTGTCGGGACCTGCCGATTCCGTCCTCTCTTAGCGCTTCTTTTCTTCAAGTAGCCTCTTTCTAACCCACTGCAACTTCAGAGGTATAGAATTTGCTTTGATTCACTCCACTGCGACTACTTGTAGCTTTAACCTATTCCACTGCAACTTCAGGGAGATGAGGTTTATGGCTTTAATGTGTTCTTCTACAATTGTAGCTTGATTTGCTCCATTGTAACTTCAAGGAGATAAGATCCGTTATCTTCAGTCTGCTCCACTGCAATTTCAAGTAGATAAGACTAGTGATTTTCAGCCTATTACCCTATTGCTTAGGGGGTTAAGGCTTGGTGGCTTTAATTTGCTTCACCGCAACTTCAGGAAGGCAAGATTCGTAACTTTCAGCCTATTACCCTACTGCTTAGGGGGTTAAGGCTTGGTGGCTTGAATCTGCTTCACCGCAACTTCAGGAAGGCAAGATTTACCGTCTTCGATCTGTTCCACTGTAACTTCAGGGAGATAAGATCTGTTTTGATATGCTCCACTGCAAATTCAGAGAGATAAGATCTGTAATTTAACTTCAATCTGTTCCACTGCAACTTTAGGGAAATAAGCTTTGCTATCTTCAGTCTACTCCGCTACAACTTTAGGGAGATAAGACTTGTAACTTGAATCTACTCCGCTGAAACTTCAAGGAGATCTGCTGTGGCTTCGAGCCGCTCCAACGCCATTTTAGGGAGAAGGGATTTATATCTGTTTCCCTACTACTTAGGGTGATAAGATCTGTAAATTCAGCCTGTTACCCTACTGCTTAGGGGTTTAAGGCCCATCATCTTCGATCTGTTTCCCTACTGCTTAGGGGGTTAAGATCTATCATCTTCGATCTGTTTCCCTACTGTTTATGGGGTTAAGATCTATCATCTTCGATCTGTTTCCCTACTGCTTAGAGGGTTAAAATCTGTAAATCTTCAGCCTGTTACCCTACTACTTAGGGGGTTAAGGCTTGTAAATTCAGCTTGTTATCCTACTGCTTAGGGGGTTAAAGCCCATCGCTTTTGATCTGTTTCCCTACTGCTTAGGGAGTTAAGATCTGTAAATCTTCAGCCTATTACCCTATTGCTTAGGGGGTTAAGGCTTGTAAATTCAGCTTGTTACCTTACTGCTTAGGGGGTTAAAGCCCATCTCTTTTGATCTGTTTCCTTACTGCTTAGGGTGTTAAGATCTGTAAATCTTCAGCCTGTTACCCTACTGCTTAGGGGGTTAAAGCCCATCGCTTTTGATCTGTTTCCCTACTGCTTAGGGGGTTAAGATCTGTAAATTTTCAGCCTGTTACCCTACTGTTTAGGGGTTTAAAGCTTGTCACCTTCGATCTATTTCCCTACTATTTAGGGGGTTTAAGGCTTATGAATTCACTGATTCTAGGGACATGACCTGTAGAATCAGTTCCATGTATCTATGCTTATGTCAAATGATTAGGATGCTATGATCGAAATGAATCAAATGCTCTTAACTAGATGTGTTATGAATGTGTCAAATAATTAGGATGCTATGATTGAAATGAATCAAATGCTCCTAATTAGATGTGTTATGAATGATATATGAATGAAAATGATCCCTTTAAAAAGGCTTAAGGTATCATCGCTCGTTGTTCATCAGGAAATTATCATTGACGTATTACGCTGCCATCTTGTTCGGCTGGTATTCTTGACAGAAAAGTCAAAAAAAACAATCATATTTTGCTTAGCAAGCTTGCTCCACTGTAATTTCAGAGTCCCTTCCACTGTACCTTCTGGGACATAAAGTTTGTGCCTCCTACTGCAATTTCAGAGGAACAACATTTGATTTCTTCCATCCATCTTGCTGCAACTCAAAGGTACAAGATTTGTATCATCTTCAATCAATTTGATCTGTTACACCATTCCCTGGGTGTAATGACTAGATGTATATGCCTGATATTTGTATAAATGTAGAGTATCATTTTTTTTCCCAAAAATGATCCCATTGCTCATTCTTTGCCGGGATTATAACACCAATGTAATTTCTTTTGCTCAACCAATATCTTTGACAGAAAACCCAATGAGATAATTTCAATTTGGGCTTAAATATTTCCAACCCTTGGGCTTGGTGAGTTCTGAATAATAGTCCTGTTTCGGGCTCCTGTACTATTTAGAAGCTTCTAAAGTAATATGCAAAACTTATTTTGTGAAAGTATTATTGGTCCATTAATCGTTATTTCAATGCAAAATGCTAGAAAAAGATCAAAACAATGGACAAGAAGGAAATTGATTAGGAGTATAGCTCGAAATGAATAAATTAATCAAAGATTGCAAATGCAATAAGGAGAAAATTAACTAAAAAATGAATAAGTTAATCAAATATAGCAAATTCAAAATGGGTAGAATAGAAAACTAGGTGCCCCAGATATCGCAGCTTGAGCTTCTCTGTACCAACTTCTTGAGGACCCTTCTGAGCTCAATATGTGTTTAGGGGATTCGGCGTACTTTGTCGATGCCCCAAGATGTAGCATACTTCTTCATTGTTAATTCAGGCATAGCAAGATTGCTGTATGCCCCACTTTGATCTGAATTTGAGCCGCCCTTTTCGGGTTTTCAACTCAAATCCCCTTTGGTCTCAAGGCGTCATTTGCTGGTTTTCGCCTTGGCCTCTCCTTTTTCTTTCTTTTTTTTTTCAAGGCGCCCTTTGCGGGTTTTCACCTTGGCCTCTTTTCTTTTAGGTAGAATGCTCCTTGATTGGATTTGAATTCACCGGATTGGGCAAATCTTTATCATTCATTTCGACTAGAATCAATTCTCCTCCAGAACAGGCCTTCTTTACTATATAAGGTCTTTCCTAGTTTGACATCCACTTTCCTCTGAAGTCCTTTTGTATAGGAGGGATATTCTTCAACATCAAGTTCCCCTCATGGAATTCTCTAGGATAAACTTCTTTATTGTAAGCTCTCATCAGTCATTTCCTGTATATTAGACCACGAAAGATAGCTTTCAACCTTCTCTCTTCAAATTCAATTGATCCTATTGGGATTGGATCCATTCTACCTTATCCAACTTCAGCAATGACAAGACTCAGAGAAAAGGAATCTCTTCTTCAAAATCATTTTTATCCCATAGACTAATGAAATATGTTGCCCCGGTGGAGGTCTTGGCCAACGTTCGATGAGCATAGAGGGTAAATGATGACTTCTTATGCCAATCTTTACAAGTCTCAGTCATCTTTCCATGATCCTTTTTTTTCTCTCTTTTTCTTTTTAAATTTGATGATGGGCATATGAAGCGACTTTCACCCTCTTGGCGAAGTAATTGATGCCTGCTAGAAGCTTTCAACGAGATCAGTCCAATAACCTCCATGCCCCACATAGAGAAAATCTACGAAGAAATGAATGGACACATGGATCTTGTCTCCATAAAAATGGCATACTGATGCAATCCCCTTCTCTGGTGGACCGACAGAATCCAAATCTCATGATTAGCCTGACCATCATAAAACCATTAGCATATATTGTTTAAACACCTTGCGGCATTCTCATGTCTTAACAGCTCCGGCATATCTTGATGCGATCATGCGAAAACATCTTTGAATTGGGAATAACTCAATGATATCTCACTTTATCTTTGTAGTGATGCAGGCTTACAGTCCACTGACTTTTTGTAAGGTAGGATTCATTTTTTTTTATCTTATTCTACCATCCTTAACAAATCAGGAGATGTGTTACAGTCTCTGTCATCTTCCAAGTCTTGAGATCCCTCTAGACACATATCTTGCTCAAAAATAGACTCAGAGTCAGTGACAGCGTCGCTCCCGTCATTGATATCTGGAGACCTATTGTAGGTACGAAGGCAGATTCCAAAGAATAAATGATTCTAAGGATGATTATTTGCATGGTATGATCATGAATGAAGAAATGAATATTTGAAAGAAAGTCCAAAGAACAAAAGAATCTAAGAACAATTATTTGTACCGTATGAAATGAAATCAAAGAATATTTGCTCAAAAAGATGCATTTTATTGAAATAAAGACTTAGGACACAAGCCTATTTCACAAAAGGGGTCTAATTGCTTCTAAGCTTAAAGAAACAAGCGTGTTTTGAATATTACTCTAGATTAGCTCTAAAAATAAAGGGATCTCTTCCACAGTCCCATTGTTCAAAACACTTCTAAGTAATGCAAGGGTTTGGAAACTTTTATTCCCCGATTCTTTCTTTGGATAAGTCATTCAGATTCCCCTAATATTCTTTCCAGGCTTTGTTCAAGGCATCGCAACTCTTTTGCCCTCACTTCCAAATGTCGCATTTACTGCATTGTTAGAGCAATTAGACTTTGAGGAATCGTCTAACTTCACAATTCCCATTTCAATGAACCTTTCGACCAACTTTTTAAATGTAGTGCAGTTTTCGATTGAGTGTCCTGTTATTCCCGCATGGTACTTGCATTGGGCATTCTCATTATACCATTTAGGGAACAGAGGTTGCACAGGTTCTGAGTAGAACGGAGACACCACATGTATATCAAAGAGATTCTGATACAACTCCTTATATGACATTGGGATTGCTGTAAACCGGAGCCTTTCTGTATTCGGCCTCAAGTTAGATTCCTGCCTTGATAACTAGTGGTCACAGTCCTCGGCTGACCTATGTTGACCAATTTGGGGTACCCTTTACTTATATTATTCACTTCATTTTCATTTCTATTTGGGGTTGACCTCTTGGCACTTCCTCCTGCATCTATCTTCTCGCTTCTGATTGAGTTTTCAATCATCTCGCCGGACATTACTATGTCTGAGAAGCTTAGGGTAGCGCTTCCCATCATATGGTAATGAATGGGGCTTTCAGAGTGTTGATGAAAAGCAACGTAGTTTCTTTCTCTAGAAGAGCTGGCTGGACTTGCGTCGCTACCTCTCTCTATCTTTGGGCATATTGCCTGAAGCTTTCATTTTGCTTCTTTTCCATATTCTGTAATGTAATTCTGTCGGGCGCCATGTCTGTCACGTGGCCATATTGCTTCATGAAAGTCAGTGCCAAGTCCCTTCATGAATGAATTTTAGCACGGCTTAATTGGTTGTACCATTTGGCAGCTGACCCAATCAGACTGTCTTGGAAGCAATGAATTAACAGTTGATTGTTATCAACATGACCTGTCATTTTTCGGCAGAACATCGTGATGTGAGCTTCAGGACAACTAGTCCCATTATATTTTTCAAATTCTGGAGTCTTGAATTTCGGCGAGAGTACTAAATCTGGGACCAAGCTGAGATCTTTGGTGTCAACCCCGCGATGGCAATCAGCATTCTCCATCGTTCTAAGTTTTTCTTCCAACCATTTGTATCGATCTTCGAGTTGTCTTGGCAGTTTAACCTTTTCTTTTTCTGCCATTTCATTTAGATCAGGAACTTCATGATTGGTTAGACTATTCCTTGGATTGGAACCTGAACCCGTCGGGTAGTTCATGGGTGCTGAGATACCGGCCTGATGTTGTCATGATCTGATACCAATAGGTACATCTTGCGGACATGTCTGATCGTCTATCAGGGTGAAACCCGGAGGGTACAGAGGCTCATCATTGTCCTCCCCAGCATTGATCATGGAGTTTTTTCCTTTTCCTAGCCCCTTAGTCAGTAATTAGGACAACTGATTCATCATATTCCTTTGGGACTCTAACATTTGGTCCCTCATGTCTTGCTGGATCTTCGCCAATTGCTCTTGCATTTGCAATTGTAACCGGTCTTGCATCTCTTTTTGAAGTTGTTCCAATCTTTCCAATCTTTGATCCATATCTTTTATCCTTTTCCTTGTACCGCAAAGATGCCTAGTCGCTTGACTTTTGTCGGTTCCCAGGTTAACTGAAATAATTTTACCTAATCAGGGTTCTTTTAGAGAAAGTCTAATGCAAATAATGCAATGCAAATGCAAATGCATGGAATGAATACAAAAGAAAGGAATGCGTTGATTCTGAATTCAATTTCATTAGAACAACTTTTCTAAAAAAAAAATTCCTTTACATAAAACGGATTGCATATACGGCCTTTCTCTCATATTCCAAGTGAAGACACCTATCTTCTTCTTCATATCCGGATCTTATGGTCGAGTCTTGCGAATTCTTCAAGAGATATCTATATTAACTCATTTTCGATTGATCCAGGCTGCGACTCATTGATCACTTGTCCCTGCAATACTTGTCAGCTCCATTAAGAAAGTCAAGACGTAACGACTCTCGAGCAATCTTTGTCGGCTTGCATCCTCAGGCACTAAAGCAAAGTCTTGTACTTCTTCAAGGACTGTCAGCCTTCTTCCATTGTGTTTACTTGGACCATATTTAGACAACCGTGTTACAATCCACTTTATCAAGAAATTCGTTTTCTTATGACAAACTGTTCTATTTAGAAATCGAATATGAATCAACACCTCCTTTCTAAAATGATGTAATGCAATGCAGTTATAAACAAAACAAAAACAAACACGTTAGTACAGGAGAAATAAATAACAAATAAAGCACCTATTCGGGTGACCACTAAAGTTTGGAGTAGCTCTACCTAGGGTAAACTCCTAGGTCTTTCTATATGTGGCTTGGTTCTAGAGTAAGGGTACCTGAACTAGCAGATTCCTCGATCCTCACCAATTATAGGCTCATACAGACCGAGTTCAGTTTAGGAGAATACATTTCCCTATGGCTGCACGGAGATGAAAATCTCACGAAGACATAGGTAGGATGTATCCCGGAAGCGATCCACTAGCCCATGCGGAGGTGAAAACTTCACGAAGGCATAGCTTCTCACTCCCACTTAAAAGGTGTAACCACAGCGGTCATGCAATGCAATGTGCGAGGATATATACATAAGAAAAACCCGAAGCAATAAAAAAAATAGGAATAAAAAAACCGTAAGAAAAACGAATGAAATGCAATGAATGGATCATAAGTTTAAAACGAATTTTCAATTTTTGACAAAGGACAAAAATCAATCAATTTATGGCTCGACTCTCAAGGTCCCCAGTGGAGTTGCCAAGCTGTCGAAACCAATTTTTTGAAAAACGGGAATCGACTTTAAAAAACGAGAGTCGCCACCAATCTTTTTTGATGAAATGTGATCAGATCACCTTAAATTAATCATTTTAATAAAAGTTAGTATTTACTAAAACGATAATTTTTTTTGGTCTATGAAAATCAGAAAATGAGTTCGGGAGTCGGTTACCCACGAGGAAGGATTAGCACCCTCGATATGCCCAAAATTGGTACCTAGTTGATTAATTAGTGTCTTAATGTCGAAAATTTGAAAACTTGAAAGAATTTAAAACACGATCCCTCTTTGAATTAATGCTAATTTAAAAATGATCAAATAAGTTAAAACAGATGTTAAAGACTCCCTCATCTCGAAGTAATAAAACGTCATGCCCAGTAAGTTAGGACACGACATCTCGAACTTTGAGACTGAGCTTGCCTTTTATTTAAAATTAATGTATTTTAACCTCTTCTAAAAGGACATTCGGTTAGTTAGGGTGAACGAGGAAAATCGAAATCCAGTAAGTTAGGACACGTTTCCTCAAATTTCTGAACACCGAATATTGCCTTTATTTGCAAAAAATCTTATTTCAAGGTAACAAAATGTCATACCCGGTAAGTTAGGGCACAAGACCTCATATTTTCGAAAATAAGCACTTTATTCAAAACTCGTATTGTGATCTAAAAGAATATTCCGTGATTTAGGTTAAATGAGAAAAATCGAAACCCAGTAAGTTAGGGCACGATTATCTCGAATTACCTAATACGGAATATTACTTTTATGAAAGAACTGTTTTAATATATTGAGTAAAAAAACATAACGTGATTTATAGTAAAACATAAAAGTAAATTATGGTATTAATACGTATAACAACATAATAGGTGCGACAGTGTCAAAAACAATAATATGAGCAATTATAAAAGATGAAAGCGAGGCTAGTAATATGTAAATGTAAAGAAATGCACGAGGAAAATGAAATAATCAAATACACAAATAAACAAATAAAAATAAATAAACTTGGCAAAATAAAAATGACAATGATAACGAAAACGATAATAATAATAACAATATAAATGATAATAGTATAAAACGATAATAATACATATGGTATTAAACATAATAATAATGGTAATAATGTAATTGTGAAATAGTAGGGAACATATATATGCGAAACGTATGATACTAGATTAAAAATACATACAATATTTATTGAAAATAGTAACAAATAATAACGATATATAAATATGTACATATATGTATTAAAATACATACGTAATAATGGAAGAGAGGAAAAAGAAAAAAAAATATGTAGTATTAAAAATATATATACATAATAATAGAAATACAATATTAAAAGATATATATGCGTAATATATAAAAAGGGTATACATAATATAATATTGAAATATTTACATAGCATGTACATATTAGAAATAATAATAATGTTAAGAATCAACTATTAATAATATTATATAAGTATATACATATATTCAATAAAGATATATACATGTAACAAAACATATGCTAATATTAATAATGATAATAAGGGTAATAAAAATATGTACATGAATAATGTAAAAAAAAAATTATTACTAATATTACATAAATATATATATATATTAAAAATAAATATATGATAATATTACAAGTATATACATAATATATACATAATATATAAAAAATATATACATAAAATAAATCACTAACCAAATAATATAGGAAAAAAAACTACAGCAAAAGAAAAAAAGAAAAATATATGCATAAATAAATAACTAATTAAATCCTAAAGAATATAAATCACAAACTAAACTTGATTGAAATAAAACAAAATTGAAAGGATAATTTTTAAATAAAACAAACTATTAAAAACTGAGCCAAGGATCAAAATACAAATGCGCATAAATGATTGAGGATCAAAACCGAAAATATACCAAATCGCACAACGCTGCGTTTAGACGTGGATTAATTTGCAATAACTTGCAAATTTTAGGGATGAATTAAAAAACAAAGAAAATCATAGATGGTCTAATTGAATGACCACGCAAAAGGGAGGGATCAAATGTGTAAATATCCCTTTTAGGGAAGAAAACACGCGGATCCTGAGGGCACTGGGTCGGGTCACACGGGTCTAGCACCAAACTGTGCCGTTTTGGCACTTAGACCGCCCACCCAAAATGCTGCCGTTTTGTGAGTGTATATAAGGCCCAATTTTCGTTACAAAATTTATTTTAGCCTTCAAAATAAAAAAAAAAAAACTAAAACAGACCCTTAAACTCTCTCTCCCTCACGCCAGGAACCGGCCAAGGACGCCGCCATGGACCGCCGGTCACCGGCGCCGGAAACCGTCGAGTTCGGTGGCCAGAAATCACCCAAGTTCTGAAAGGGATCCCTTTTTTGCGTAGAACTCCGATCTGGAGTTGGAATCGTCGAAATCTTGACAGAAGTCTTCGAAAAGGAGGAAAACCTTTCGGCTCCCACCTCTCCGACGGCGGCACAATCGGTAAAAGACTCCTCCCTTTTCTCCTCTTTATATTTTATGTTTAAAATAGATTTGAAAACAACAAAAATGAAAAGGGGAAAATCGAAAAAAAAGGATCTCAAATCTGTTTTTTTTTATTGAAAAATCTCTCCTTTCAAAATACAAACCGTTCCCCCCGGTACATTCGGTTTCCTTTTCGGCTTTATAGCCGATTACAAAAGAAATATTTCGTGATATCTGCTATTGCTTGCTGCTTCTGCTCTGTTTCCTCTCTTTTGCGTACTTTCCTTTCGTTTTGCAGGTAATGGGCGATGGGACGGGGCTGAGGCGTCGTCAGAGGCGTTAGAGGACAGGTGTGGCCGGTGGGGTTAGGTGATTTAGGGTTTCAAATTTTGAAACCCTAAATTTAGGCTAGTTGGGCCTATTTGGGCTTGGATTTGTAAAATGAAATTATTTTTGGGTTGTTGGGCCCCAGGCAAATTTGGGCCTGTACAATAATAATAGTTAGTTTGATGTTTCTTGATGCAATATATTATATATGCATTCTAACAAATTATAAGATGGGATGTTATTATTGGGTGCCTAAAAAGTAATTTTGTAGTATTATCTCAATATAAGTTAAACTCAAATTTTAAACAATATTAAAAATATTAAAAATTTCAAAAAATATTTAAATTTTATGAAAATGAAAATAAAATTAAAGAGTTAATTGTATCAAACATTCCAAGTTATGATTCTCATTTTAAATTGATCCTCAGACTTTCAAACTTTCAAATTACATCCTCAAAATTATAGTTGACTGACTACTAATGTTGTTTACCCAAATAAATTTGGAGTATGCTCGCTAAAGAAGAAAAATGAGAGGAAAGAAAATAAGAGAGACGTGTATGTTAGATTAAAATTATGCATTTCTTAATAGTAATGAATGAAAAAATTAATTACTTTTTCTTTCAATTTTTTCATCCTTCCTACCGAGCACATTTATTGAAAGAAAAAAAAATATATTTATCATTCTTTCTACCTTTTAATTTTCTTTTTTTTTTCATATTTCTTTTCCCTCTACCAATTATACCTTAAATTTATATCTTAAATATATAGTTGGATCTTATTTATTTGAAGTCTCTTTAAAATATGAAGAAGACACGGTGAATATTACAAGGAGTTTGAAGGGGTTGGGATTTTAAGAGAAAAAGGAGAATTATGAAAGAAAAAGTTTGGTTTAATTTTAGAAATATTTTAAATGCTAATGTTTTTTAGTGTTTGTTGGAAAAACCAAAGATTAAATATTGGGGGTTAGGCGAATAATGACGTTGGGAAAAAAGTTGTTCATGCTTTAGTTGTAGAATAATATGTTTAGCAACTTGGAATCAATAAATAAAGTCATTCATTTTTTATTAAATGTTTTGTATGATTTTTATTTCTTTTTAATGTATAATATTCTGAATAGTGAACTTGGCTCTGATACTATGTTAAAATGGTAATTGGAGTCAATAAAATGTGATTAAGAAACAAAGATGAAATAAAAAACAAATACTGAAAATGAAAAATGTTTCATTCCTTCAACTGAATCAAGTTACAAATTGTTCTGTATATAGTATTGCTCAACTAACAAAATTAACTAACTATTTATTCAACTAACAACTTTAGTAATTTTACCTTAACCAAATAACTACTTTCTAGGGAAAAAATAAACCCAAATTCTTTTAGCACCATGCTCATTATCTCCCTTTAAGCAACAACTACATAAAAGGTAAATCAATAAGCTTGCAAAATGGAATTGAATTATCATTAGAGAACTCAAAACTCAAAAATGTAGGATCTTGTCTTCAATTAATAACCAAAATTACCAGCAATTGGTCAAGTCGAGAGAGCACACCAGCATCACTAAGTAATCCAATCAGGTGCAGAGTTCCCTTTTCAAAACTTTCACTTATATACTTAAATCCTTCTCCCTTGTAAATTTCCCAAAAGCAAGAGTAAGATCAACAAGCTTAGCCCTATAGTCACAAATGAATTAACATTTTAGAGCCTCACAACAAAGTTAGTTTTGCAAAAGTCCATACTGAGATGAACGAAGAAAAAGATGGGGTTTGTTAAAAAAAAAGTAAAAGTTAATGCAAAATACCATGAACAGAGGCAAAGCTAGGAGCTGGCATGGGCCCTGACCCCCCCTAAAATGTAAAATTATTATTTTGGCCCTTAAAATTTTTTAAAATTTTAAATTAGTAAAGGTAAAATTGTACTTTGACCCCCTAAAATTATAAAAATTTGATTTAATCCTTTACAAATTATAAAGATATAAACTCTAAAAAATTAAAATTTTATTCGGTCCCCCTAAAAAAATTTTCTGGCTTTACCCCTGGCCGTGAAATAGGAAATGTTTAAGAAAGAAACATAGCATCAATTTTAACTTTCAACATATAAACTACCAAGCATAAATGCATGCAAAAGGCAACTAAAATTAGGAAAGAAAGCTTACCCTTAGTGAAAATACGTCCTACACCAAGAGCACTATGACCAATTTCATTGTTTCCCTTGTCATCTTCTATTGGAAGCCTTACAACAGATGGGAGAAGTATCATAGAGATCTTTATTCTGGGAGTTAAATTGTATTTTTCTCTCTATTAAAAAAATGGGAAATTAGCTCTTGCAGACAAAATCAAAGAGCAAACTAGCCTTTTTACGAAAAGTTCAATCCAATTCAACCATTAAATGATGACATGACTGACAAAACAAGTACATAGCGAAACATGGTGTGCCATGTGTATCTCATGTTAATTGTGACATATTTCACAAAAAATATTAAAAAATAATAAAATAAATAATTTTTTTAATAATTATTTTATAAACCATATCTAGGATGAACCTAGACAAATTGTTGTTTAAATGCACCTAGGCAATAGTTTATTCATATTCATCTTGAATGAATTTTTCAAATAGCTCTTAAAAAATTATTTATTTTTAAGAAATTATTAAGAATTATAAGAAATTATTAAAAAGAAATAAAACATTTCAATAATTTTTTAATAATTATTTGAGAAAAATCATGTCCAGGATTGAACGTGGACAATAATTTGTGCAGGTTGAAATGCACATAGATAAATTGTTGTTCAAGTTTAATCTTGAACATGGGTTTTCAAAAAATTATTAAAAAATTAAGAATTTTTATTTTTAAATAAATATTAATTTTAATATTTTTATAATTTCTTATAAATTTTAATAATTTTTAAACAATTTCTTAAAAATAAATAAATAATTTCACAAAACTCAGAACAAGTCATATATATATATATATATATATATATATATATATATATTCGAACTTAATATAAGTTGAGCATTTTTAATATAGAAAAAATAATTGACTGCTTGGTTTAGATTGTAGCGTTTGGATGAATTTTCAATAAATTTCAAAGAATTGAAGACAGGTAAGGTTGCTACGTAGTGTTCAAAGTCTAAAGGGAAACATTTTATAAATAAATGTACCGTCCCTCACATATACAACTTCAAACTTTTAAAACAATAACTTGGATGTAATGATAGATATATGTAACATATTGCTTTAAGAAATAAATAAAATTATTCAAAAAAGAAAAATGTGAAGACCAAAAGGCTCGAGTTAGAAAAAGAAATTAGAACCAAATTTTACTCATATATAAAAGAGGGATACTTTAATTTAGTATTCAAAGTCTAAGTCAAGAATTTTATAAAAACATAGACATGTTTTCTGTATTTCTTACAAAATCCATTACATAGATAAAGACCAAATTTAGTGAACCATTTAACACGTTACATTGCCCCGTTTTGCTTCCGGAAATGTTTCTTTCTGATTAATATGGTACACTTTTTAAAATTAGATTGCTTTTTTTCAGTAATATTTTAATTTTAATTATTGTTGATTAATTAAATAAAATTAATGTCAAAAAATTAAATAAAATTAACAAATAGTAATAATAATGTAAGCTTTATGATTTTTTTTCAACTAAATTTATGATTTAAGGTATATATGGTTATTTAGGGTCTAAAGGGTATAGGTTTTTAGAATTTTATATAAAATAGATTAATTTTAGAGTTAATAATAATAATAGTTAGTTTTGTTATGAATATCTTATTAAGTGGATGTCCATCATGATCAACATAAAGTTTTAATGTATTTTAAATTCTAATAGTTATTAGAATTAGATTTTTACTTCTTTTATACTTCTTATGCCTATAAATAGAGACTCTGATGAAGCATTATAATCACCATTTTTTATCAATAAAGTACATTCTCTTTTCTTTGTTCTTTATTCTCTCCATCTCTCTTTAATTTATGAAAAGTTTGATGTTTCTTGACGCAATATATTATTCATGCACTCTTAAACATTATAAGATGGGATATTATTGGGTGCTGAAAAAGTAACTTCTTAGTATCATCTTAATAAAAGTTAAACTTAAATTTTAAATAATATAAAAATATCTAAAAATAAAAAATTATTTAGAAATTATTTTTAACAATATTAGAAAACATTTATTTTTAATAAAATATTCAGAAATTAATTATAGGAAATTATTAAAAACCAATAAAATATTTCAATAATTTTTTAATAATTAATTGAGAAAAATTATGTCTAGGATTGAACTTGGACAACCATGTGTCTTGGTTCAAATGCACCTAGACAAATGGTTGTTTGTGTTCAATCTTGGACATGGGTTTTTAAAAGATTATTAAAATTTGAAAGAAATTTTTATTTTTAAATAATTATTAATTTTATAATTTCTTATAATTTCTAGTAATTTTTAAACAAGTTCTTAAAAACAAATAAATTTCTTAATAATTTTTTGAAAACCACATCTAAAATTAAACTTTGATCACCATTCTTTTTACATTCTTAATAATTATTATTTTTGTTTAAATTTATGATGTAATTATTTTTCCTATTTTCTTTGTGTCTTGTTTTTTTATTATAGTAATTTTTTGCCGCAGACTTCATGATCATTTTTGAACATTTTACTGATGTTTTTAGATTTTGAGTGTTGAAATAATCTAATTAGATTTTTCAATTTTGATTCGAAGATTATATTATGGGTCAAAATAAGATTTTTTTTAATTTAAAATGAGATAAAAACATTAAAATAAGATGCATTTGAATTCTCTAATTGGTTTAAATTACCAGAATTTATCAAAAATAATGTTCAAGTTTTTTATACTCCAATTCTTTCATGTATTCCATAAAAAAAAATATAAGTCAAAATCTGATAATTAAACACTTAAATCACAAAACTAAAAAAAAAAGCATAAATTAATTAGAGTTTACGTAATACGTATAGAAAAGCTAGTATCATATTGGAACTTGAATACAAGTTCAGCATTTGGAATTGACTGCTTGGTTTAGATTGTGCCATTTGGATGACTTTTCAGTAAATTTCAAACAATTGAAGACAAGTAAGCTTACTACGTAGGTTTCTTATTCCAGATTATTATTATTATTATTATTATCATCATCATCATCATCATCATTGTGGTAACCATTTTTTAAATCGAGTTTTTGAAAATGGGAATCGACTTTAAGAAAAATGAAAACGGGAGTCGCCACCAATCTTTTTAGGTGTGATTGGATCACCTTTAAAACATTTTATTTTAAAATCATTAGTTTTGGTCTACGTAATAAAAAGAACAGGTTC
This sequence comes from Gossypium anomalum, assembly GCA_025698475.1. NCBI lineage: Eukaryota > Viridiplantae > Streptophyta > Magnoliopsida > Malvales > Malvaceae > Gossypium > Gossypium anomalum. Next base: position 71,130,040 of record CM046965.1, on the reverse strand, counting down.
GGGAGTCGGTTACATACGAGGAATGATTAGCACCCTCGTAACGCCCAAATATTGGTACCTAATTAATTATCAAATGTCTTTAAGGTCGGAAATTAAAAAATTTAAGATGCAATCCTCTTTAAAATATTTGAAAACTTGAGTTTACCTATATTAAGGTATTGACTTTAAGTTAGTCCTTTAGAAATCGCTATCTCGAAACAACAAAAGGCTATATCCAGTAAGTTAGAACATATCACTTTGCAGTTCCAAAACAGTCACTTATATTTTTAAAACCTTTAAAACTTAGAAGGGTACTTGACTATTCGAACTTAACGAGAAAAGTTGCAACCCAATAAGTTAGGGCACTACTTTTTCGAAACTTTCAAACATCAAGTATTGCCTTTATATTTTTTCAAAATTTGGGACCATATCTTTTTAAAAGATGATTACATTATATTATAAATCCTAATGATATATTATTGTACTAAGTAGATAATACATGCATTTAATGAATACTATTGTATAAAGATCATGCATTAGGTACATGTATATAATGAATACATATAAAGCAAATATTAACAATATGCATACAAAGGTATATATAGCATATATCAAGAATAAATAAACAAGATATGTAAACATACAAAATGATAATCAAATGATATATGATACTTAATATATAAAGAAAACAAAATATGCATACAATTAAGCAAGACATATTATATTAATAACAAAAAATAAAGAAAAATAATTATGTGATAACATATTGGTGTAGGAGTATGTAAGAGATTTCATAATATTAGCCTAAGATGAAATGATATATATAGTAAATAAATAAATAATTAATAAAAATGTATATAATGTGAGTTAAAAATATGATTTAATAATAATTCTCATTTTTTTTGAAATAATATATAATATAAATGTAAATAATATAATTGACTATACATGAAATACATAACATATATAAAAAAAAATTATATAATAAAATGTAATATAAATATATAAGAAATATAATAGATATAATATAAAATTAAATATATATATATAATTAATACATATAATATATGTGAAAAATATAATAATACACATAAATAGTGATAATTTGAGGAAAATAATATATATTATACATATAAAAAGAAAATAACACTTTTAATAATTTAAAAGTAAAATTAAAGTTAATCAAATATTAATAAAATATATGTAGTAATAAAATAGGAGCAAATTTAAAGTTTTATAAAGCCGCAGGGTAAATTTAAAAAGCTAAAGCTGAATTAAGGCTCAATTTGAAACACCCGCAAAATAAAAGGGGTTACTGAGCAAATAACCCTTTTTTTTTCAAAGTGTCACCGTTTTCCCCTAACGCGATTGCAAATCGTTGGGGGGTCGAATTGAAACAGAATAAAATGTTAATGCCAAATTTCACAATAAATAAAATAGAATTGAAAGTATAAAAATAGCGAGAGGATCAATTTGGTAATTAATCCATTTTGCAAAAAATGCGCGGATCCTCCCCGGGTAATCGGGTCAACGCGCGGATCCTAGGGTTACAAAACGGTGCCGTTCCACTGGGGTTATATAACCCAAAATTTAGCCCCAAAAAAACATTTTTACACTAGTTTTAAAAAAAAAGTTTGAGAGCCTCCACAGCAGGGAAAGCAGGTTCCCTGGTTTCGGCCTCTGGCCACCAGGTCGTATTTGCCTCACGCGCCTCACGCGCCGTCGCTAGCGGTGGTCTGAAGGTTTAGAACCTTCATCCTTCCACAGGTAACTTATTCCCCTTTTATTTCTCTACTTCGTGTATATTAAAGCAGTTTATATGTGCTTGAAAATAAAATATAAAACATGCGGTTAGATCACCTTTTGCGACTGTTGATAAAAATATCTGTGTATATCTCTTTAAAATAAAACCTCTCCCCCTTTTACAATGAAGGGTTCTGGCTTTTATAGCCACCACTATATTTCATAAACTGGAAAGAAATCAAGGATTTCTTTCTATTTCGTCTACTGTATCCTATCTCTGATTATGATTTGTTTTGATCCCCTTTTTTTTTTGTTTCCTTTTTGTTTGCAGATAACCCACAAGAATCTCTCTCAATCACTGGTGTTCGCACGCGTTACCAACGCCGATCTCGCCCGTCTCGTGCGTTGATGGTGGTGGTGACGAAGGCTGGTGCCAAGGCGCTGATCGCGGAAGTAGGACAGACACGTCTAGAACCTTCTGCTTGCGGCGCGAGAAGATAGTAAGCAGAAACCCTAGGGTTTCTCGCTTGGGGCTGCAACCATTTGGGTCAATTGGGCCTTAAGAAATTTTGGATTTGTAACGGGTATAGGCATTTTGGGCTAAATGATTTAATTGGGTCTGCAGGTTTAATTAGTAGATAAATGGGTGTAATTTGGGCTTTGTAAAAGGATTTTTATGGACTGTTAAAGTTGAATAAACATTTATTTGTTTTTAATTTTTGGGTTCTGGGTTTCAAGGCCCGGTCAAATTTGGGCTGTTACAGCTGCCCCTCTTTGCTTATTGCTATGTAATAGGAATCGAGCAAAGACTTATAAAAAGACCAAATTTGACCGGCCTTACGGTTTTCAATCCCCCTTTTTTACGACTGCTATGTTGATATCTTTGATCTGCTCATTGCCGAATGGAGATGTTGAATCTGTGGCGAATCATCTTGAATCTATTTGAGAACATTTGAGAGTTATATCTGCAATGTCCTTGATTTGTTCCTTGTAAGCATAAGGGTGCCAAATCATCTTGAGTCTGTTTGAGAACATTTGAGAGTCATATCTGCAATGTCCTCGATTTGTTCCTTGTAAGCACAAGGATGCCAAACCATCTGGGATCTGCTTTGCATAAACATCTGAAGTCTAGATCTGCTATCTTTTGAGAACATTTGAGAGTCATATCTGCAATGTCCTCGATTTGTTCCTTGTAAGCACAAGGATGCCAAACCATCTGGGATCTACTTCAGCATAAACATCTGAGGTCTAGATCTGCTATCTTTTGAGAACGTTTGAGAGTCATATCTGCAACGTCCTTGATTTGTTCCTTGTAAGCACAAGGATGCCAAACCATCTGGGATCCACTTCAGCATAAACGTCTGAAGTCTAGATCTGCTATCTTTTGAGAACGTTTGAGAGTCATATCTGCAACGTCCTCGATTTGTTCCTTGTAAGCACAAGGATGCCAAACCATCTGGGATCCACTTCAGCATAAACGTTTGAAGTCTAGATCTGCTATCTTTTGAGAACGTTTGAGAGTCATATCTGCAACGTCCTCGATTTGTTCCTTGTAAGCACAAGGATGCCAAACCATCTGGGATCTACTTCAGCATAAATGTCTGAAGTCTAGATCTGCTATCTTTTGAGAACGTTTGAGAGTCATATCTGCAACGTCCTAGATTTGTTCCTTGTAAGCACAAGGATGCCAAACCATCTGGGATCTACTTCAGCATAAATGTCTGAAGTCTAGATCTGCTATCTTTTGAGAACGTTTGAGAGTCATATCTGCAACGTCCTAGATTTGTTCCTTGTAAGCACAAGGATGCCAAACCATCTGGGATCTACTTCAACATAAATGCCAAGTCTAGATCTGCTATTTTGCGACCTATTACGCTATCTTTGATAACCTGTAGAATGATTATGCCTAGTAATTAGGATGCTATGCTCAAAGTGAGTAGAATGTTCCTAATTAAATATGCTATGATGCAAAGTGATGTGAATATGACCCTTATCCTAGGCGTCACCATTCATTCCTTTATTTGTCTTTTCTTTTCGTTCTTTATTCAACTTGTAGGCTTTTTCAATGCTACAATCTACTGAAAATGTCTGTAAGGATCGAGTCACTGGTTTTGTCCATTTCCTTTTGGACTCGAAAAGAAATCCCTCGAGTTTCTTCATCCTTTACTTACGTGAATTTCTCCAACAATTGTCCTGTTTTAATTTCTTGCATTATCTAGAAATTTCGAAGCAGTGCACAAAACTTCACTTGTGAAAATATTTTAGTTCATCTATCATTATTTCAATGCCACACACTTTAAGAATATCGAAAGATGAATGAATTTCTGAAGATAATTGGATTTGGATTGTTAACAATACAAAGGAAATAATTCTGAAAGCATATCTTTAAGAAGAAATAGAATCTAAAGATAGCAAACAGGATATATATAAAAAATAGATACTCTAAATATCGTTGCTTGAGCGTCTATACATTAATTCCAAGAAGCCTTTCTTGAGTTCGACATGTGTTTAAAGGATCCAAAGTACTTTGCTGATGCCCCAATGTACATCATGTTCTACTTTCTGTCGAGTCAGATACTGCCATATGCCCTTCAAAATTCAAGCTGCCCTTTCGGGTTTTCAACTCAAAAAACCCCTTTGGTCACAAGGCGCCCTTTATGGGTTTTCACCTTGAATTCTCCGCTTTTTTTTTTTGAAAAATTCAAGGCGCCCTTTGCGGGTTTTCACCTTGGATTTTTTTCTTTTAGACAAAGTATTTTTTGACTGAGTCTGAGTTTACTGGATTGGGTAGGCTTTTTCCATCCATTTCTGTCAAAATTAATGCACCACCAGAGAAAGCCTTCTTCACGACATATGGTCCTTCCCAATTCGGCATCCATTTTCCTCTAAAGTCCTTCTGAATGGGAAGAATTTTCTTTAGTACAAGGTCTCCCTCATGGAACTTCCTTGGATGAACCTTTTTATTATAAGCTCGCATCATGCGCTTCTGATACATCTGACCATGTCGAATAGCTTTTAGCCTCTTGTCCTCAATCAAGTTCAGCTGGTCATATCGGGATTGAACCCATTCAGCTTCATCTAACTTTATCTCTGTTAAAATTCAGAGAGAAGGTATTTCTACCTCTATAGGTAATACTGCTTCCATACCGTAAACTAGCGAGAACGGAGTTGCCCCAGTAGAAGTTCTGACAGATGTTCGATAGGCCAAGAGTGCAAATGGTAGTTTTTCATGCCAATCTTTATAAGTCTCCGTCATTTTTCCTACTATCTTCTTAATGTTCTTATTGGCGGCCTCTACTGCCCCATTCATCTTTGGACGATAGGGCGAAGAATTGTGATGCTTGATTTTGAACTGGTCACAAACCTCTGCTATCGTTTTGTTGTTCAAATTCAACGCATTGTCGGATATGATCCTCTCGGGCATTCCATACCGACAAATAATCTCCTTCTTCAAAAATCGACTTACAGCTGATTTAGTAACATTTGCGTAAGAAGCAGCCTCTACCCATTTTGTAAAGTAGTCAATTACCACAAAGATAAATCGATGTCCATTCGAAGCCTTTGGCAATATTGGACCGATGACATCCATACCCCACATGAAAAACGGCCATGGAGATGTCATGACATGTAAAGGTGAGGGTGGCACGCGAATTTTGTCTCCATAGATCTGGCACTTATGGCATTTTTTGGCATAGTTAATGCAGTCCCCTTCCATAGTGACTCAATAATAGCCAAACCTCATGATTTGTCTTGCCATCGTAAACCCATTTGCATGCGTACCACATACACCTTCATGAACCTCTTCTAGAATCAGCTTGGCTTCCACAGCATCGACACATCTCAGAAGTACTTGGTCTTTCCTTCTCTTGTACAGAACATCCCCATCTAAAACATAGTCACAAGCTAATCTTCTCAGAGTTCTTTTGTCATTTTCAGTTGCCTGTTCTGGATATTTACGATCCCTCACATATCGCAAGATATCCTGATACCAAGGATTGTCATCCTTTTCTTCTTCCTCAATATTGCAACAATTAGATGGGGTTTCATAGACGCTCATTTGAATTGGTCTCATCTCTCTCTCCTTGTTTACCCTAATCACTGAAGCCAAGGTTGCTAAAGCATCAGCCATCTGATTCTCATCTCGTGGGAGATAGTTAAAGGTAATGTCATCAAACTCTCTTAACAACCCCAAAACTACCATTTGATAATTGATCAATTTAGGGTCTCTTGTCTCCCATTCTCCTCTTAGCTGATAAATTACCAACGCAGAATCTCCGTATACTTCTAGGGTTTTTACGCCCCTTTTTATGGCTACTTGGAGCCCCATGATGCATGCTTCATATTCAGCCATGTTATTTGTACAGTCAAAATCCAACTTGCATGTGAATGGGTAATGGTCGCCATTCGGGGATACCAAAACTGCCCCAATTCCATTTCCGACGGCATTAGAGGCCCCATCAAAATTTAGTGTCCATGAAGAATCCTCGATTCTTTGCTACACACATAGCTCCTCATTTGGAAAATCAAAATTCAATGGCTCGTAATCCTCCAAAGCTCTACTGGCCAAAAAGTCTGCCACCGCACTTCCTTTAATAGCCTTCTGACTCACATAGACTATATCGAATTCTGAAAGTAAAATTTGCCATCTTGCCATTCTTCCATTTAGAGCCGTTGATTCCATCATGTATTTTAATGGGTCTAGTTTTGAAATGAGCCAAGTAGTATGGTATAGCATATACTGTCTTAACCTCCTTGTGGTCCAAATCAACGTACAGAACAACTTCTCAATTGGCGAATATCTCATTTCATAATCAGTGAACTTCTTACTAAGATAATAAATTGCCCTTTCCTTTTTCCCGGACTCGTCATACTGACCAAGCACACATCCCATGGAATTGCTGAATACTGACAAGTATAATATTAACAGTTTATCTAGACTAGGTGGCGATAACACTGGAGCATTCAACAAATACTGCTTGACTTTCTTAAAAGCATTCTGGCATTCTTCATCCCAAGTACCTTGATTGTGCTTTCTTAGAAGGCGAAAAATAGGATCACATTTCTCAGTCAATTGTGAAATGAACCGAGCAATGTAATTCAATCTTCCGAGAAATCCTCGAACTTCTTTTTGGGTTGGTGGCGGAGGCAATTCTCGTATGGCTCTGACCTTGTCTGAGTCGACTTCAATTCCCTTTTCACTGACTACAAAGCCTAATGACCTGGCTCCGAAGGTGCACTTTGTTGGATTGAGCTTCAACTGAAATTTCCTCAATCTTAAGAACAATCTTCTCAAAACTTCGATGTGTTCTTTTTCTATTCGCGACTTGGCAATCATGTCATCAACGTATACCTCAATATCCTTATGCATCATGTCATGAAACAAGTTTACCATGGCCCGCTGGTATGTTGCCCCTGCGTTCTTCAGCCCAAACGGCATTACTTTATAACAAAAGGTGCCCCATAATGTTATGAAAGTAGTTTTATCCATGTCCTCCGGATGCATCTTTATTTGATTGTACCCTGAGAAGCCGTCCATGAAGGAGGACAGCGAATATCCTGCTGTGTTGTCTACCAAAGTGTCGATGTGTGGCAGAGGAAAATTATCTTTTGGGCTTGCTTTGTTTAGATCTCTATAATCAACGCACATTCGTACCTTCCCATCCTTCTTAGGAACAGGTACAATATTAGCTACCCACTCAGAGTACTTTACTTCCTGCAGAAATCCTGCATCAAACTGCTTCTTAACCTCATCTTTTATCTTTAGGACGATGTCTAGCCGCATCCTACGTAACTTCTGTTGGACTGGTTTACATTCTTGTCTTATCGGCAGACGATGTACTACAATGTCAGTACTCAATCCGGGCATATCCTGATAAGACCATGCAAAGATATCTTTGAATTCTTGCAGTAATTCAATCAAATTATGTCTTGTGTCATTAGCGATCAGTGTTCTAATTTTCACCATCTTCCCCTCCTCTAGGGCTATATTCTCTATTGCTTCCTTTTCGTGTGGCATGATTTGTTTCTCCTCCTGCTTCACCATTCTCAATAGATCGAGATATACATCATAATCTTGGTCATCTTCAAAATCCTGAGGCTCATCTAAACACATGTCTTGCTCACAAGAGAAATCAGGAGCAGCAGTATTAGCGCTCATATCATTGATATTTAGAGACCTGTGAAGGGTATGAAAGAATATACAAAGAATGAATGAATCTTACAAAATGATTGTTTATGTACTATAAATAAAAGAATAAGAACTGTTAGAATTTAAAGGAATATTGGTCGATAAAAGTGAAACAATACTCGTTCAAATTAACAAAAGTTATGTTTTATTCGAAAAATAATAGATGAACATAAGCCTATTTTCACAAATGTAATCTTACTACTCCTAGGCTCTAGAGCAATAGACATGTTTCGAGAATTACTCTGAAAAATTTCTAAAGACTACAGGAAGATCCTCCGCAGTCCAATTGTTCAGAAAACTCCCCGGTTCATAAGGGTGAATACCCCCAAGGTTTTCCTGTCCCAACCACTCATTATGTACAACATTGATTTGATGACTCTCTTCTACCAGCATCCCTCCTAACTTAAAGGTTTTGGATATATGAGGGAATGTCATCAGTTCCCACTCTATTTCTCTTCCGTTCAAACGCGCCTTCCTCCTCGCTTGACGCCTTTCCATTTCCCGTCTATTGTGTTTATGGTCTGGTTTAAAACCTAAACCAAAACGGTCCTTCTTTTCCATCACTTTTGGGATTTGAAACCCACCTTGTAACTGTTTCCCCAGTCCTTTTCCTGGCAATGCTCCCTTCCTCATCAATATTTGTAAGGCCATCCTTGCGGCTCTAGACATCCTGGGAACCGGCACCTCACTTTTCTCCGCAATGAATGTAGCATTGACAATTTCTAAGGAGCGAAAAGAACACTCGATAGCCTCCTCATTCGTCTCTATATAAGGAGCTTTACTAGTAATGGCTGCTATGATGTCCTCCTCTGCATTGATGGTTATCAAGCGTCTATCTGTTACCAACTTCAATTTTTGGTGCAATGAAGAAGGCACTGCTCCTGCCGAGTGTATCCATGGCCTCCCCAACAAACAATTATAGGAGGGCTTGATATCCATTACCAGGAAGTCGACTTCATATGTATTTGGTCCAATCTCCAGAGGGATGTCAATTCGTCCCATTACTTTCCTTTCAGTTCCGTCAAAGGCTTTTACCATATTATAACATGCCTTCATATGCGAACTGTCAATGGGTAATCTGTTCAATGTGGATAGTGGTAGGACATTCAAAGCAGAACCATTATCCACAAGTACACTTGGAAGTGTGTATCCTTTGCACCGAGTAGTGATGTGTAGGGCTTTGGTTGACCCTATGCCCCCTGGTGGAATTTCATCATCATTAAAATAGATGAAATTGTCAGCACTGATGTTGCTTACTAACCGGTCCAATTTGTTAACAGATATGTCATGGGTAACATATGTTTCGTTAAGCACTTTTAATAACGTATCCCGATGTACCTCAAAACTCAGCAGTAAGGCCAACACTGATATACGTGCCGGCTGTTTGCGCAACTGTTCGACCACGCTATACTCACTATGCTTAAGGAACTTCAGAAATTCCTTAGCCTCCTCCTCCCTTACTGGCTCGTTAACAGGTGCTTCGCTCTTTTTCTCTTTTTCCATCTCCACGCTCTTGGCTTTTGTGGGTTCTATTCTGACATTCCCCATATCATAACGTTTCCCACTCCGTGTATGGGAACCCTCAATTTCAGATGAACTGACTGCATTTCCTTCCTCTGGCGCTGTCACGCTACAGTCATAATTCCATGGTACTTTCCTGCTATCCTTGTAAGGGAAAGGAGTAGGTGCATGAATAATGACTTTGGGTGCTTCCGGTGTCCCTACTTCATTATTCCTTGGTAAAGAAATAATAATTTTTGGTCTCTTTGGTTCTTTCTTTCGCTCATTTTCCAAGACACATATCTCAGAACTCTTTATTGTCTATAAAGCCTTGTACCAAGGCCTTAAATTCTTCGCAATCTTCACGAAAACTCACCATAATCCCCTGTTCTTTCTCCCGAATTTTTAGAGGGCAACATACCTCTCTTTATCATCTCTTCATAGATAACCCTCATAGGCATCCTTATCTCATCAATATTTTCACCGGCTTCACTAATAGCATTTACACCCTGATTGTCATGGTTTGGTAAAGGATTCTCCGTATTTGAGGTATTCTCAAATTTTAAAACCCCGTTCTTGATCAATCTCTCTCTGACCTTCTTAAATCGGTACAATTCTCGATCGAGTGCCCGATATTCCAGATGATACTCACATCGGCATTTGCATCATACCATTTTGGATACGGAGGTTGTAATGGTTTCAAATGGAAAGGGGCTATAGCATGTGCGTCATATAGATTCTGATAGAGCTCCCTATATGACACAGGTATAGGTGTAAACTGCATCCTCTCATGCCTAATGTTGGATTCCTGCTTTTGAGAGCCCTGTTGCCCAACCGTGGCTATTTTGGGCTGGCTAACTGTGACTACTTTTGAATTACAACCACTTGTATTGTTTACCTCGTTGTCTTTTCTTCTTGGGGCTGATCTTTTGGCTACTTCCCCCTCAGTTCTTCCTCCTCTTATGGCATTCTCTATCATTTCGCCTGCCATAACTATGTCCGAAAAACTCTTAGTTGTGCTCCTAATCATGTGAGTAATAAATGGGGCTTTCAAAGTATTAATGAATAGCATAGTGGTCTCCTTCTCTAGCAGTGGTGGTTGAACCTGCATTGCTACCTCTCTCCACCTCTGTGCATATTGCCTAAAATTCTCATTAGGCTTTTTCTCCATATTTTGCAAGGTAATCCTGTCAGGGGTCATGTCTGTCACATGATTGTATTGCTTCATAAAGGCTTGTGCAAGATCCCTCCATGAACTTATTCTAGCCCGACTCAACTGATTGTACCATCTAGCTGCTGCACCTATCAAGCTATCTTGAAAACAATGGATCAATAGTTGATCATTGTTTACATATCCTGTCATCCTTCTGCAGAACATTGTGATGTGGGCCACAGGGCAAGTGGTGCCATTATACTTCTCAAATTCTGGCATTTTGAATTTGTGAGGTAACACTAGGTTTGGGACCAGACTTAAGTCCCTGGCATCAACCTCATGACTATTGCCAGTGCTTTCCAAAGCCCTGAACTTTTCCTCTAACCATCTGCAGCGTTCATCCAATTGCCTTGTAGCTTCGGTCTTCAAATCCTCTTTTTCCACCATATCTAGATCGAGAACGAGGGGATTAGCAGGATTGTCACCCATATTGAACCCTGAACCAGCCGGGAAATTCACATGGATACCAGCATCAATTGGCCTATATTGAGGCCCCACAGTAGTAGATGGCCTTCTAGGAGGCACCTCAGTTTGCAGCAACAGTGTAAAACCCGGAGGAGGACCCTCATTTTCCTCCTCGGTGATAGCCATAGGAGCCTTTCCTTTATCAATAGCTCTCAGTAACTGAGCCATTTCAGCCATCATATTCCTCTGGGCTTCCATCATTTGCTCCCTCATTTCATTCTACATTTTAGCCAACTGTTCTTGCAACTGGTCTTGCATATCTTTTTGTAACTGCTTAAACCTTTGATCCATGTTCTTAGTCTTAGTGCGAGTACCGTATGGATGTGTGATTTCCAGATTTTCTTTTCTTCCTTTATAAAGAAACTTTAACTAATTAGGGTCCTTCTATAACCTTAAATGCATATGATATGATGTAATGCAAATGCATGAATGCAACAAAGGCATCAATCTCGATTAAATCTCATTTAGAAAACTTTATTTAGAAAAAGAATATCTTTACATATAAATGGATTACAAGTACGCTTTCGCCCTAATGCCCAAAGTTTTAACTCTATCTAATAAAAGGGCTAATTCTTTTCCTATGTCTGACGACGACCCATACATCATACTCAAAATATCGGCTCGTACTGCCAGGTCCTGTACATACTCAGCAACCTCTCGAATCTGGGCTATGGCTTCTCTCATGACATGATCCCTTTCATTAATCTGCCCTCTAGACTGATGAAGCTCTCCCTTTAGATAATCTTCCTGCATCTCAAGCTGCTTGGTCCGAAGTTTACCTTCCTGTAATGCTGCTTCCAAATCTTCGACTTTTCTTTTCAACTCGACTGCAGAATCATGACTACGGTGCCAACGAAGGGATCTTCCAAGCTCAGTTATTTTGGATTTCAACCCCTTATTTTCTTCTTCTAATACCGAGTTTCGCGATTGCATCTCCTGAAACTTCTTTTCCCAATACTCAGCTCTAGCTTTTCCTTCTTGGACCTCTTTCTGCAGTTGGTCTGAAGACTCTCCTATTTTTGCTCGTCTCAAGAATATCTGTGCCTTTTTGTAGTGTTCCTTCAAATCATCTCTATCCTCTTCAATTTTTCTCTTTTCCTTCCTTTCTTTTTCGAACTCCATCTTCTGGACGTCGATATCTAAATTCAGATACATTTTTTCTTCCTCGAGCTTGGCTATCCTTTTCTCAAGCTCCAAATTTTCCCTCTCAAATTCTTGCTTCATAATTTCTAACTCTGAAGGCACCACTTGCAGGTATTCTTCCATCGTCCGAGCTCCTTCTGCATTCGGCTTAGGAATATTATCATTGATCCTTCTACCTCTCCATTCAACATATTCTGAAGTCGTGACAGGGCTGATAGCTACTCCTTTCAACCGACACGTCTTGTTCCAAGCGCTAGAGATCTCTCTAACCCTTTTCTTATAATCGGCTCCTCTATATGCAAACTCACTTTGAGTCAGCCAATGAGTTGCTGGTACGAACTGCCTTAAGCCGAATTGTCTCAACACGAGCAATGGAGCATATCCAATGGCTCCCCAAATTCCCAATAAGGGGACCCAATCGAAACTTCCGCAGCGGTAAAGAATCTCACCAGGGATCATCCACGGAGCTCTCCACTCAACATCTTTTGACTGAAGATTTTGAAGTAGTGCGATCCAATTTTCTTCTGGAACATCAACTCTCCTTGTTGAAGCGATTATCTCTTTTAGCGGTGAGTAATCCTCGAAGAAAACCTGACAAACGACCCTATCTATTAACCGAAAATGGCTATAGAACCAGGCCAGAAGTAACTGAGCACAACCAACAAACCTGCCTGCACCAGTCCTCCTACATGAGCCTAAGGATCTAAATGTCTCTGCCAAGATTGCAGGGACGGGAGTGACCCTCTTACTAAGTCGATGAAAAAGATCCATGGTTGCCTCATCCACATATCCTAAAGCTCTAGGAAACACCATCAATCCATACAAACTTAGGGCAAAAACATCTACCCTCTTTATTTCATCAGGGTGGGTCAAAATCAAACCCTTCAAAGCTTCCCATGAAATGCACTTGCATTCTCCCTTTTCTTTAATTCTGGCAGTGATCCACTGCTCACTCATTCCCGTAATAGCCATTAATTTCTTCCAAAAGGTAGGGACATTAACGGTTCGAGAATAGATTCTATCAATCTGGAACCTGGGACAACGTAACAAGGCTGTGTACTCTTCTACAGTAGGCACCAAATCTACCTCCCCGAAAGTAAAGCAGCTATATGCTGGATTCCAAAACTAAGTAAGGGCCCGGAACAAGTACTCATTAATTTGAACGTCGAGCAAGTAAGGTAAATCTCCGTAATTACCATAAAATAGCTGTTTAGTCTCATTGCCCCATTGATCCCAAATCTCTTTAAGCTCTTGGAGATTATTCTGTGTGACACTGATGCGAGTGTACCTCGATAGCTCTGACACGTATCCTGCAACTATACTATCTCCCTTTTCTGCTTGAGTTTGCTCAGACCATCTATGGACGTTAACGTTGCCCTCCACTCTATCAAGAAGTCCGTTCTCCATAATAAAACTCTCTAATTTAGAAACTGACCGTGAATTGATACCTTTGTAAATGCAAAATGTCATGCAAACAAAGGAAAAGAAATAGTCAATATCACATGATATCAATAGATCTCAACAATAATTTATAAGGGTAATATCTAAAATTTTAACTCTAACTAAGTTGGGCTCTTACGATTTTTTCTATATGAGGTTGGTTCTAAAGTTTGAGATACCAACCAAGTGATTCCTCGATCCTCACCCATTATAGGCTCATTTGAATCGAGTTCGATTCGGGGGACACATTTCCCTATGGCTACACTGGAGATGAAAATCTCACGAAACCATAGGTATACGGATGTATCCCAAAGTGATCCACTATCCTCCGCACGAGGCGAAAACCTCACGAAGGCGTAGCTTCTCACTCCCACGAAGGGGTGTGACCACAACGGTCATGCAAATGCAATGCGTATTAGAATAGAGCAACACATGCAATAATACAAACACATGTAATGCAAAGAGGATTAAATTTTAAAATTTTTAATTTCCGACATTAAGACAAGAGATAATTAATTACACGGCTTGACTCTCTTATTAGTCCCCAGTGGAGTCGCCAAGGTGTGGTAACCATTTTTTAAATCGAGTTTTTGAAAATGGGAATTGACTTTAAGAAAAACGAAAACGGGAGTCACCACCAATCTTTTTAGGTGTGATTGGATCACCTTTAAAACATTTTGTTTTAAAATCATTAGTTTTGGTCTACGTAATAAAAAGAACAGGTTCGGGAGTCGGTTACGTACGAGGAAGGATTAGCACCCTCGTAACGCCCAAATATTGGTACCTAATTAATTATCAAATGTCTTTAAGGTCGGAAATTAAAAAATTTAAGATGCAATCCTCTTTAAAATATTTGAAAACTTGAGTTTACTTATATTAAGGTATTGACTTTAAGTTAGTCCTTTAGAAATCACTCTCTCGAAACAATAAAAGGCTATATCCAGTAAGTTAGGACATATCACTTTGCAGTTCCAAAACAGTCACTTATATTTTTAAAACCTTTAAAACTTAGAAGGGTACTTGACTATTCGAACTTAACGAGAAAAGTTGCAACCCAATAAGTTAGGGCACTACTTTTTCGAAACTTTCAAACACCAAGTATTGCCTTTATATTTTTTCAAAATTTGGGACCATATATTTTTAAAAGATGATTACATTATATTATAAATCCTAATGATATATTATTGTACTAAGTAGATAATACATGCATTTAATGAATACTATTGTATAAAGATCATGCATTAGGTACATGTATATAACAGAATACATATAAAGCAAATATTAACAATATGCATACAAAGGTATATATAGCATATATCAAGAATAAATAAACAAGATATGTAAACATACAAAATGATAATCAAATGATATATGATACGAATATATAAAGAAAACAAAATATGCATACAATTAAGCAAGACATATTATATTAATAACAAAAAATAAAGAAAAATAATTATGTGATAACATATGGGTGTAGGAGTATGTAAGAGATTTCATAATATTAGCCTAAGATGAAATGATATATATAGTAAATAAGTAATTAATTAATAAAAATGTATATAATGTGAGTTAAAAATATGATTTAATAATAATTCTCATTTTTTTTGAAATAATATATAATATAAATGTAAATAATATAATTGACTATACACGAAATACATAACATATATAAAAAAAAATTATATAATAAAATGTAATATAAATATATAAGAAATATAATAGATATAATATAAAATTAAATATATATATAATTAATACATATAATATATGTGAAAAATATAATAATACACATAAATAGTGATAATTTGAGGAAAATAATATATATTATATATATAAAAGAAAATAACACTTTTAATAATTTAAAAGTAAAATTAAAGTTAATCAAATATTAATAAAATATATGTAGTAATAAAATAGAGCAAATTTAAAGTTTTATAAAGCACATGAGGTAAATTTAAAAAGCTAAAGTGAATTAAGGCTCAATTTGAAACACCCATAAAATAAAGGGGTTAATGAGCAAATAACCCTTTTTTTTCAAAGTGTCACCGCTTTCCCCTAACGCGATTGCAAATCGTTGAAATTCGAATTGAAAGAATAAAATGTTAATGCCAAATTTCACAATAAATAAAATAGAATTGAAAGTATAAAAATAGCGAGAGGATCAATTTGGTAATTAATCCATTTTGCAAAAATGCGCGGATCCTCCCGGGTAATCGGGTCAACGCTACGATCCTAGGGTTACAAAACGGTGTCGTTCCACCGTTATATATAACCCAAAATTTAGCCCCAAAAAAACATTTTTACACTAGTTTTAAAAAAAAGTTTGAGAGCCTCCACAGCAGGGAAAGCAGGTTCCCTGGTTTCGGCCTCTGGCCACCAGGTCGTATTTGCCTCACGCGCCTCACGCCGTCGCTCGCTTCATGATGGTCCAAGGTTTAGAACCTTCGTCCTTCCACAGGTAACTTATTCCCCTTTTATTTCTCTACTTCGTGTATATTAAAGCAGTTTATATGTGCTTGAAAATAAAATATAAAACATGCGGTTAGATCACCTTTTGCGACTGTTGATAAGAATATCTGTGTATATCTCTTTAAAATAAAACCTCTCCCCCTTTTACAATGAAGGGTTCTGGCTTTTATAGCCACCACTATATTTCATAAACTGGAAAGAAATCAAGGATTTCTTTCCATTTCGTCTACTGTATCCTATCTCTGATTATGATTTGTTTTGATCCCCTTTTTTTGTTTCCTTTTTGTTTGCAGATAACCCACAAGAATCTCTCTCAATCACCGGTGTTCTTGACGTTACCAACGCCGCATTCTCGCCTGCCTCGTGCGTTGATGGTGGTGGTGACGGCGGTGGTGCCGTGGCGATCGATCACGGAAGTAGGACGGACACGTCTAGAACCTTCTGCTTGCGGCGCGAGAAGATAGTAAGCAGAAACCCTAGGGTTTCTCGCCTGGGGCTGCAACCATTTGGGTCAATTGGGCCTTAAGAAATTTTGGATTTGTAACGGGTATAGGCATTTTGGGCTAAATGATTTAATTGGGTCTGCAGGTTTAATTAGTAGATAAATGGGTGTAATTTGGGCTTTGTAAAAGGATTTTTATGGACTGCTAAAGTTGAATAAACATTTATTTGTTTTTAATTTTTGGGTTCTGGGTTTCAAGGCCCGGTCAAATTTGGGCTGTTACAATCATCATCATCATCATCATCATCGTTGTTGTTTGAATAACCAAACGCAGCCGCCAAGGCATTTATATGTATTTCTATTTTTTTCAAAAGTGTTTTATAAAATTGTAAATGTCTATTTATTCATATTATATTTGTTTAGTTTCATTTTTAGTTATTTTTGGTACGATTAAAGAGAAGTTCTCATTTGGGTGAGCTATTTTTCTTTGAAACTGAAGAAATCTGATAATCGAAAATTTATCCATGCTCATCGCACCAATTGTTGAGTAATTTTGTATGTGTCTCATTAAAGGGAACATTCGAGTATTTATACATATTATCATTGTTCATGATTTGACTCCATTGTTTACGGATTTGACCCCATTATTCATAGGATTGATATTCTGAGCAGGCCTCAAGCATGCTGGACGCGTGTACCGTTCTAGGTCGCCTACTAGACCTCGCGGCCCCTAATGTGAATTCCTTGGGTATATGCAAACTGAGACCCTGAACTCCCCTTAGCTCATGCGAGTTGATACTGTGGGCTTTCCTAGCTGTTCTGTCACTATACATCTTGCACACATCCATTTGGTGGGGCCTGAACGGGGTCGCGGGTACGCGACCTATATCTTACTTGGGTTTCGGGTTGGTGGTCATTGGCGTCTAACAACCTAGTTCCCTTTAGTGGGCCTAAGGAGGGTTATAAAGTGGTGTGCCTCAAGGCCGTCACTTCTCGTTTATTACAGCTTGCAGAATACGCAATCTTTACTGGAATCCGATGTTAACTTCACTACGTGTATGGGTGGATCGTGTTTGTATGAATTTGACCATTAGTGTCCCTCAATTATTTGAATCATCAAAATGTAAGGGGAAAGAGGGTTCTTTAAAAGGGGATTTTTTGAAGCCTAAAACTCACAAACTTAGCATTTTTATAACTAGAATCAGTCAAAGTTTTTCCTCAAGGTAAATCTTGGTAACTCATCGTCTTAGGTTTTAAATTTCCTCTGTCTTCTTTTTCTTCTTTCTGCGTCAGAGATATGTCGAGAATGAGAGGATCTCATGGCCCATTAGTTCCACATTTCCCACCACGAGAGCGGCCTCTAGGGTTCTTATCGAAGCCAACTTTTTCACCTGCGCTACAAAGGATGAAGAGATGAGTCGAGCTTTGCGTGCGCAGGGAATTCAAGTCCACATTTTTACTTACGAATTCTTGTTCCTAAGGGGTCGCATAGGCTAAGCGATACCAGTGATGGCAACTTCTTGCTCCCTCTCCATGCATTGGAAGTTGGGTTTCACCTTTATTTGCGCTCCTTCTTCTGCCATCTCCTTAAAGAGTACCAAATTACTCATGGTCAACTTTGTGGGTTTTTCTCATGGATCGCGGTGGCCTATTTTATTGATTGTTGTCGCCGTAACAAAGCACCACAACCCACAGTTTTTCAGAGCATGTATCTACTAAAGGCCAAGAATCGAGTAAATTTGGTGGGTTTTTATTATTCTATCATCGTAAAAAAGGTACAAAAATAATTGCGAATCGATGTGTTAACCTTCGGCTAAACTGGGGGGAAGTATCAAGGTGAGGTGTAGGCTCACAGATGGGTTTGACTTTCCAATAGAGTGGTCTGCACTGAGCAAAGATATGTGCTCATTCAAGCGAATTATTAGGACAAATGGTGGTGAAGCCCAGTTGAAGAGGTTCCGTGTTGGTAGTTCCCTGGTTACCGAAGATCTTATAATCATAAGGAACGTGTTCCTATACTACTTAGAGGGTCATAACCCCAATGGATATAGGCGGGATGACAATAGAAAAGTTGCTGAAGTGCTAGGTGCAGTCCCTGAGAGGCGATCATGGCCATACGTACTCTATGGTGACAACGATGACCTAGGCCTAATCTGACGCGATTAAAATCGAAGCTTAGGAATTTCTTTTATTGCTATTGTAGGATAAGGCCTCATCCCTGGGTGGTGGTGGCCTCATCGTAAATAGAAAGTGATGCTGATATTAATTTGATAATTGCTCTTGCTAATACTAGGATTGTTGGTGATGCAGACATAGCTCGCAGTTCAGGAAATGATTCTTAGGAAACCACCAGCACTTCATGGGAAATTAACGACGCCATGGAAATGACCGGGGCTATTGACTTGTGAGTTGCTCCAAGGGCTCAGTGCAAGAACCACAGGACTGATATGAGAGCTGTTAATATGGTAGTTAGCAACGAGGAAGAGACAGATAGTGGCAGGATGGAATATTGTCGTAAAAATAGGGTAGATCACACTAAGCCTGTTGGCACTATGGCCATTAACCCTCCATCTCCCTCAACGAGCTCACAAACTGTGACTCGTAAAGGTTCTCCTATTGTTGCTCGCGGTAGCACTTCTCTACCTCCCATTGTGGTGCTATCTGCTGAAGATAGTGGCGAGCTAGCTTTAAGTTACTAGAATTTAAGCACTAGGGAATTGTAGGGTATTGTCAAGAAGTGGAAAGCTTCAGTGCCTGAGGCTTTAAAAAGGAAGATATATGCTAGTGATTTATCTGGGAGTTAGTAGAAATTTGCATTATTAACACTTAGCTCTACTTTGTAAGCTTTCCTTGCTGCGGTCTCCGTAATCAGTTTTGGTCTTCAAGAGAATATTGTTAGGGTAAAGGCTACTTAGAGGAAGCTTGAAAAAATTCTTGAGAGCACTTGCAAGCTATGGTAGAAAATAAGGAATGAAAATGAAGTGCTTTATAAATAGATAAGGAGCTCGCTAAGAAGTTAAGAGCTAAACAAGTAAAGAATGATGGACTATCTAGCAAGGTCACAGCCTGGGGTGCTAAGCTAAAGAGGATTGCTGAAGAGCATAAGGAAATTGTGAACCAAATCACCGCAGAGCATTAGGCTGCAATGGCAAGCTTAAAGCAGAAACAAGAAGAAGCTTTTGAAAGATTTAAGAAGAATACTCTAAGAATGTTGAATGATGTTACTGCTGAGCTTAAATCCAATATTCACTTGCTTGCTCAAGTTACTGCGGGGCCCTTTGATACTCACAAGGTTGATTTTGATGTTTTCTCTTAGGTAGAGGTAGACCAGCTTGCCTTTGATGTTCGCTTCCCTTCGAGAGCCACTTGGGATGAGTTCGCATCTAAGTGGAAGAACTCAAAGGACTTTTACCTCAATGGGGGTCCTTCTGTACCAACCATTGTGCCTGCTGATGATAACACCACTGTTGATCCTACTATTGACAATGCTAAAGTTGTTGAGGGGGAAGGAGTAGAAGTTAATGATAAGTAATTTTGTAATTCTATATTACCTTTCATTATGAAAGAATTAAGGTTTTGAAAATTTTCGAGTTTATTTATTGGTATCATGATGTTTTACCTCTTTGTGAGCTTAAGAAAATTTCAAACTCAAGTAAACTCTCAAACTTAAGCAAAATTTCAAACTTCCACTGAATTTTGACTTTAGACAAGTTTTAGAGACTTAAGAAATTTTTGAGTCAATTTTAACCTTTATAACATCAGTTGGGAGCGTAGGCTCAGGCTAACTACTTTGGAGGATGCGGTATTAAATCTCCGAGCCTTAGGATTACAACTGGGAGCTTGAGCTCGCGCTAACTAATTTAGAGGCTACGGTATTGAACCTACAAGCCTTAAAATTACAACCAAGAGCTTGAGTTCACGCTAACTATTTTGGGGGCTGCGGTATTGAACTTGTAAGCCTTAAAACTACAATTGGGAGCTTGAGCTCGTGCTAACTATTTTAGAGACTACGATATTGAACCTACAAGCCTTAAAACTACAGCTGAGAGCTTAAGCTTGCGCTAATTGTTTTGGGGGTTGTGATATTGAACCTGTGAGCCTTAAAGTTATAGCTGGGAGCTTGAGCTCGTGCTAATTTTTTAAGGGGTTATGGTATTGAACATGCAAGCCTTAAAGTTAAATTTGGGAGCTGGAGCTTATGCTAACTATTTCGGGGGCTGCGATATTGAACCTACGAGCCTTAAAGTTATACCTGGGAGGTTGAGCTCTCGCTAACTATTTCAGGGGTTATGGTATTGAATATGCGAGCCTTAAAGTTACAGTTAGGAGCTGAAGCTTGTGCTAACTATTTTGAGGTTGCAGTATTGAACCTGCGAGCCTTAAAACTACATCTGAGAGCTTAAGCTCGCGATAACTATTTTAGGGGCTGCAATATTGAACCTGTGAGCCTTAAAGTTACAAGTGGGAGCTTGAGCTCACGCTAACTATTTCAGGGGCTTTAGTATTGAACCTGTGAGCCTTAAAATTACAGTTGGGAGTTTGAGCTCTCATTAACTATTTTGGGGGCTGCAGCATTGAACCTGTGAGCCTTAAAGTTACAACTGGGAGCTCGAGCTCGCGCTAACTATTTTACGGGTTATGGTATTAAACTCGTAAGCCTTAAAATTACAATTAGAAGCTTGAGCTTGCACTAACTATTTTGGGAGATGAACTATTAAACCTACAAGCCTTAAAACTACAGTTGGTAGATTGAGCTTGCACTACTTATTTTAGGAGGCATTATATAAAATAAGCACACCATTGAAAGAACACATTTTCATTAAAGTATCAAAATTTACACAATACTTTTAAGATGATGTGTGTTCCATGTGTGCGGTAGAGTTGTGCCCTCCAATCTTGCCAATTTGTATGCTTCATAGCCTATCTTTTCTACTACTCTGTATGGTCCCTCCCATCTTAGGGCCATCTTTCTTTGTTGCAAAGCTAGGAGGTTAGTTTCAGTACTTCCTAGTACAAAATCGCTAATTTGGAACTGTTTATTTTTTACATTGGAATTGTAGGAGTGAGCTACATACTGAGCATATACCGCGTTCCTGATTTTTGCTGCTTCCCGATCCTCATCAATAAGATCAAGGTTGAGCTTCATAGCTTCTTGGTCGGCATTTTCATTAAAGTGTGTTGTTCTATGTGACCGTATGGCAATCCCAGCGAGAATTATTACCTCTGTATCATAAACCATCGAGAATGTTGTCTCTCATGTTGTAGTGTGAGGGGATCGCAGGGCCCACAAATTCCAGGAAATTCCTTTAACCAAGCACCTTTAGCCTCCCCCACTTTCTTCTTACCTATTTGTTTGGGGTGTTTTAACAAAGCTTTAAGCCAAAACAATATGAAGATTAGCACAAAAGTTCTTGAATTTTTCCTGAAATTGCATACCATTGTTCGTGATTATCAAACGTGGTACACCGAACCTATACACGATTTACTTCTAGAGAAAAAATTCCATTTACTTCTCAATAATGGTTGTCAAGGCCTTAGCTTCAATCCAATTGGTAAAGTAGCCCATCGCAACTACTATGAACTTTTTGTGTTGTTGCTACAAGGAATGGGCTAAGGGTATCGACTCCCTAGGTCCAAAACAACCAAAGGTTTAACATGATTTGAAGAGGTTTTGCTGGCTTTCGTCGTACTTGGGGGTACCTTTGGCAAGAATCACATATGCAAAATAACTCATGTGCGTCCTTCTAAATCGTGGACCAGTAATGTCCCTATTTAAATATTTTTTGGGAGAGCAATTTTCCACCGAGGTGATCATCACAAATGCCTTCTTGAATCTCTCACATCACATACTCAGCCTCCGACGATGTTAGACATCGTAATAATGGCTGTGAGAATCCTTTTTTATACAGTACACTCTCTAAAAGGGTATACCTAGCAATTGTAAAACAAAATGAATAACATTAAGTTGCTATGCAATCAAATAGTTTAATAACTAATCATTTATAATCCAATTGTCTAATCTGTGGACTTAAAGCATTCGGATATGTGTAACACATAACATAGTTATACATACCTCACAGCTTTGCGTTGTAGTTTTGCGAGCTCTTTTTTTATTTAAGTGGTCATTTACTCCTTGCAATAAGTGAGCTGTAGGAGTCATCCATGTGTCTTCTTGATCTACACTACATACTTGGAACGCGTCATAACTTGGGGCTTCCTTGTGCTCCAATAAAATCCTTCCCCTCTGCTCGATGACAATGGAATATACTAGCTTGGACAGAGCGTCTACATGTGTGTTATTACTCTTTGGAACTTGTTTTATTTGTACTTTATCAAACCTTGCTAGCAACTGGGTTGTGATTGTGTGGTATCTCTTCAACCCTGACTCCTTGACCTCAAACTCGCTGTTCAACTGCTTGGCGATTGACTGGGAATTTGTATGAACAACAAGTTCTCTTGCTCCAAGCAGGCGAGCTAACTACAATTCTGATATCAATGTATCATACACTACAACGTTATTAGATGCCTAAAATCCAAAAGAGAGTCTATACTGCCACTCGTTTCCTTCGGGGTCCACCAATAGTATTCTTGATCTAATCCTTATCGTAGATCCATCGACATAAACCAACCAATCCTTTGATTTGTTAGTGGTTATAGCGTCTTCCTATGGCAAACTAACTGATGAGTTGGTAAGTGCCTCAAACGAGCATTCGACTATGAAGTTTGTTAAAACTTGCCCCTTAATCGTTATCCTTGGCGAGTACTCTATACCAATTTTAGTGATCTCTAACTTCATTTGGTTGCTCTTCCGGAGGTGTCGAACTTAGATAAAATTTCTTTGATGGGTTGATTCGTGATGACTACTACGGGATGGGCTTGGAAGTATGGTCGCAGTTTGTGAGATGCAATAATTAAAGTGAAAATAAGCTTTTCAACCTTTGCATACCTGAGTTCACCGACTTGCAACACCTTACGAACATAGTATATCAGGAGTTATTAAACACCCTCTATCCTAAGCAAGATAGCTGCCACAGTTTCCTCAAATGCGGTGAGGTATAAGTAAATGGTCTCTTCCTCGTGAGGTGACATTAGAAATGATGGGGATGTAAGACACTCTTTGAGCTTCTCAAAAGTTGTTTGGCACTCCTATGTCCAAGAAAAAGAGGTGCATAGGGCCTTGAAGAAAGGCAAACACTTGTCAGCCATTTGAGACACGAATCTGTTAGGCACTACCACCCTCTAATTAGTTGTTAGATATCCTTTATTCTCCTCGGAGGAGGCATCTCCAGTATGGTCTAAATCTTTTCAGGGTTTGCTTCAATTCCTCTATTTGAGACCATAAAACCCAAAAATTTGCCAACCCTGACCCTGAAAGCATATTTATCTAGGTTTAGCCTCATCCGGTGAGCTCGCAACATCGTAAACACTTCTAATAGGTTTTCAACATACTCTGCGAGAGTGGAGCCCTTCACAAACATGTCATCAGTATACACCTTAACACTTTACTGAATCTATTCTTTGAAAATTTTGTTCACCAGCCTTTGGTAAGTTGCACCTGTATTTTTCAAACCAAAGGGTATCACTCTGTAGGAAAATAAACCTTTTTCTGTAACAAAAGTTATTTTTTCTTGATCTTTAGGAGCAATAGAGATTTGATTATACCCAAAGAAGGCATCCATAAAACTCATGAATTTGTTGCCGAAGGATGTGTCAACAAGTGTATTGATCGAAGGAAGAGGGAAGCTATCTTTAGGAAAAACCTTGTTGAGATTGGTAAAATCTATATACATTTTCCACTTACTACTCGCCTTCTTCACCATCACCACATTCAAGATCCAATCTGGATACTCAACTTCCCTGATGAACCCTGTGGCTAACAGCTTCGTGACCTCCTACCTTATAGCTTCCACAACTTGCGGTGCAAACCGTCTCTTCTTTTGCTTCACGGGTCTAGCTTCGAACAAAACATTAAATCTGTGCACAATTACTTGAGGGACCACCCTTGGTATATCTACAGTTGACCAAGCAAAAATGTCAGCATTCACTCTCAAGCAATGAATCAAAATTTCCCTTTTTTAACTCGTCAGTGCAGACAAAATTCTAACCACCTTATCTATACTACCATTGAAAAGCTGCAAAGTTTCCATAGCCTCGGCTACTTCTGGCTTTTTAGTCCACTCCTTGCATCTGTTATCCAAGCTATCCAAATTTAGCTATTGTCCATCCAGTTTCAGCTGTAGTGAACCCTACCCTCGTTGCTCCTACTCATGGCCCTGCTGTACCGACAGCATGTGACATTGCTTAACTACTCTCTGATTCGACTGCATGTACCTAACCCCAATTTTAGTGGGAAACTTTATTTTTATGCAGAAAGTAGTCACCATCATACTTGACATCCTCATAATCGAGCGTCTAAATATAGCATTATAAGCCATAGGATGATCCACTAAGAAAAATTAGACATAGTTTATGATGGTGTGTTTGCCATCTTCTAGAGTCACTAGAAAGGTAATAGAGCCCTTTACCTCGATGAGGTGGTTCGCGAAATCGTACAGTGGGCTCACCTTCTTTAATGCCTTCTCCTTCAACGTCATTTTCTGAAAAGCATCCCAGGTTAGAACCTAAATTGCGCTTCCACTGTCCACAAGAATCCTTTTCACCTCAAACCGACAATAATTGTAGTCACCACCTTAAGATTGTTGTTATTCTCATCACATACCAACTCTTCATCTTCATCAGTGAAGTCCACCTTCCACCTTTCCTGCTGGCGCGACTTATTGGGTGAATTAATAGACATAACACCCCTGAGGTGTGCCTATCTCTTAGTGCTAGAGGTTGCCCACTCTTCATCTTTTCCAATTATCACATGTATGGTACCCCTAACCTTCATTTTATCCTTAGGATCGCCACGTGAACTCTAACTCTTCTGGGAAACACCCTGATCAACAAACTCAGCGAGCTTGCCATTTCTCATTGCTTCTTCGATGGCATCTTTCAAAGTGAAACAGTTTCAGTCTTGTGTCTGACATCATTGTGGAAGACATATTTGTCTCTCGAGTTGGACCTTTTTGTGCTGTGCCTCATTGGAGATGGCTTAAGAAGAATTCCAAGATCTTTTACCTGGTTCAAAATATACTTGTGGGTAGCATTCAAAGGAGTATAAACTTTGAACCTGCCATGGGAAATATATTTCCTGGTATACTCTAGTTGAGATCTTTGGGGAGCTCGTGGAGAATCACCTTGCGCCTTATTTCTATGTTTCCTATCACCTCTCGCTCGTAATAACTGATTAGGAGGACCTTACTTGCTGCAAACTCTATCTTGGTTTCTAAATTATCTATCGTCCCTCTGAAAGGTGCCACGTGATGCCCTCTTAATCTCTTCTACCTCTACGAACTGGTGGGCTCGCTCGTATAGACTAGTCAAGCTCTGTGACATGTTATCAGTAAAGGAGTATTGTAAATGGTCATTTTGTACCCCTATTATGAAAGCATCAATAGCCCACTGATCTTCTAAATTTTTTGTGTTCAGAGTCGCTGCATGAAACCACTTCACATAGTTTTGGAGGGACTCACCCTCCCTCTGTTTCACCAACATTAGCCCCACAGGCGTACTCATGGTCGTTTTGAGGGCTTTGAATCTTCCCAAAAACATCTGGCCCAATTGAGAAAAGCTTCGAATTGAGCCCTAAAGAAAGGACAAATACTAGTCTTTCACACTTCCTTTAAGTGTTATGGAAAATGCCTTACATTTTGCCAAATCTGACGCTCCCAATATGTTCATGTAATCATTATATTACGTCAAGTGGGCTCACAGGTCCCTTCTAGCCTCAAACATATCCTTTAGGACTTTAAAATCAAGTAGCAAGTTCACCGTTGCTATATCAGGGGCCAATGGATTGCTAGAACATAACAACCAATCCATTTCCTAAGACTCGGGGTGCAACGCTCTTACATCTCATTGTAACTTGTCTATTTCACTTTTCCACTCTCTTACATGCATGCTTAAAGCTTCATCCTATGCATTCACATTGTCATGAAAATCAGAAGTGTTAAAATTTACCTTCTTTCTCAACTCCTCATTCTGTTTCAATAACTCATACTAAAAAGTCTATTGTCACTCAAACTGTGCCTCTTGTGCAGTAATTTGATCCATCATAAACTTCGCCTGTTCTTGGAGGGCGAGGAACTACTGTGACGATGCTTCTTGGTTGGGAGAGAGTGACAACCCATGGCCAGTGGACATTTTCTAGTCCAATGCACCAGAAACTCCCTGATGAGTTACGTTGTAAAAGTTTTCGAGTCGGTCGACAAACCAATCGGCAAAGAAGTCTACCTCATTAGATTGACTACCAGAGCCTGACACTCTAGCTTGTCCAGATGAAATATTGACGGGATGTTCTCATTTGGGTGAGCCATTTCTCTTTGAAACTGCAGAAATCTGATGATGGAAAATTTGTCCACACTCACTGCACCAATTGTAGAGTAATTTCCTGTGTGTCTCATTAAAGGGAGCATTCGGGTACATATACATATTATCACTGTTCATGGTTTGGCTTCACTATTCGTGGCCTTGACCTTACTATTTATAGGACTGATATTCTAAGTAAGCCTTGAGCATGCTGGACATGTGTACCGTTCTGGGTCGCCTGCTAGACCTCGCAGCCTTTACATACGAACTCCTTGGGCATAAGCGAACTGAAACCGCAAACTCCCCTTGGCTCGTGCGAGCTGATACTGCGAGCTCTCCTACCTGCCCTTTCATTATACGTCTCACACACATCCATCTGATGGGGCCTGATCGGGTCGTGAGTAGGCAACCCGGATCTTACCTAGTTTTCGGGTTGGTGGTCATTGGTGTCTAACAAAACTAAAGCAAAGTAATCACGAAAACTTGAAACTTCATCTTCTTTAATCTTGGTACTTTTGGTCATTCGATGTTGAAAAAGAATGCAAATGAAAGAAAGCTTAAAGGGAGATAAAAGACAAAAAAAATGGAAATTGAAAGTAGGTTAGTTTAAGGTGTGTTTGATTGGGTGTAAAAATGGAAGGATAGAAGAAGAGAATGAAAAAATATAAAAAAAATTGGACAAACAACATTAGTAGTCATTAAACTATGATTTTTTAGTCACTTAATTATAAAAAAAATTACAAAATGGTTATCCAATAATGAGATTTTTTTTCAATTTTGTCTTTTTTGGTCATCAAACTACTTTAGATTTTTTGTCATTTTCATGTTTACGCGAGATAAAAAAACATAGTTGGGTGATCATTTTGTAAGTTTTCATGGTTGATGTGAGCATGGACCTAACCAAAACCCTTGATGTCGAACAAGCAACTCATGAAACCTTGCAAGATCCAATCAAGCTTCCAAGAGGACCAATGACTCCCGCATGAGCCAAGAAGTTTAAAGGAGATGTCACAGGTTTAATTGATCGAGTTTGGGCATGCACTTCATGTGTTCCATGCAAAACATGCATTTCATGATTTCCATGCAACCCATGCATTTCATGCGAACTATGCATCCCATGCAATGTGCTGCATATAAAACTTTAATATTTGTGTGATTAAATTAGGTTGCTGGAAATAAGGATTTTATCCATTTAGTTATTTTAGTTTGAGTTTTAATTATGTCTTAGCTTAGACATCTTAAATGTGTGTCTTAAATAATACACTTTAATTATGTGTCTTTACATGTGTCTTAAATACTGCACTTAATTATGTGTCTTAGTTTTTACATCATTAATACTTGTCTAAGTTCATACAATTTAAATGTGTGTTTTTGTCTTAAATTATTGCATTTAAATCTTGTCTTCATTTTGACCAGATTGTTCACATTGCTGCTGCTAGGAAGTTTCCTTCCCAAACTATTCGTGTTGCGTGAACAACATTTAAAGAATTGAACACAACCTCCCATGAGCCATTTCGTGAAAAGCAAAGCATCAAGTGTTTTCACACTTGACCATTCGGTTGGCTACCAAGTTCACACCTATGGAACCATTCAATTCTTATTGTTCACACCTTAATACTCTTCGCACGACACAATATGCACTAATGATCTACATAACCCAAGTGACCATTCAGTTATCAAGGCATCATCAACTCATGTTCACACTATTGAAACCATTCAATTCCATGCACATTCAACTAACTGTCAAGGAATAATGTAATTGACTGTCTGGGAATATAAATTTCACAATGTGAACAAGGCTTTTGGCATCATCAACGTCTAAAAACTCTCAAGGGATGTTTTGAAAGAATTAATGGAAATCAAGCACATTTGTTCTGATTGTTATCTCATGCCTATTCGGCTGGTTTCTTGTACAACTTATAAATATGAGGCTTGAGACATTTTGTAACAACTTTTGATGAATTTTAATCTTATTGTGAGTGTTCACTCTCCTTGTTCTTATTTGACTCAAATTAACTTATCCAGCATTCTTTTTGGCATCAATCTGTTTCCTTCAACCTTATCACTTCTTAAAAGTGTGGCGTTCATCCTTTATGCCGCTTGGTTCCTATCTTGCTAGATAGAAGGTCCGGTTCTTGTTTTTTTTTTTTTTTTTTTTTTTGCATTCGTTTTAAGTACTAATATAAGGATTGGGTCAATATTGCTCTATAATGTTGGTTCATGCTTGAGTCCTTAAACTGAATTCAAGCTTATCCTTCCACTTCTTTTGTTATCCATCAAACCACCTTTTCAAAGCCTGCCATTCACATTTTCAACCATTACAAAACACATTACCTTTGATACTTCTTAATTTCGATAGGGAACTCCCGCGACTCATAATCATCCTATGAGGACGAGTCGCATCAATAGTTAAATAACCAAAAAAGAAAAAAAATTTAGTTTATCCAAAAAAAAAAAACTTGGAGTGTGCTGCTAATAAGGGAGAGAAAAGAAAATAAAAAATATATATCATTTTCAATCGTAATGCATAAAAATTAATCTTTTCAAATTGGAATAATGAGGAGAGAAAATAAGAGAGAAAAATATGTTAGATTAAAGTTATGTATTTCTCAATTGTTTTATGTTCTTTTTCTTATTATTCAACTTTATCAAGCAATGGATGGAAAGAAAAAATATATTCCATCTTTATATTTTTCTACCTTTTAATTTTAATTTTTTCAATTTTTTTTCCTAGCATACCTTAAATGTATAGTTGGATTTTCTTTATTTGAAGTCCCTTTCAAGTATGAAGAAGACACGGTAAATATTACAAGGGGTTTGAATGGGTTGAGATTTTCAGAGAAAAAGGAGAATTATGAAAGAAAAAGATTGGTTTAATTTTAGGAATGTTGTAAATGCTGATGTTTATCTTAGAAAATAAATGTTATATAAATTTAGATAAATGCTGATGTCTAGCAACTTGGAATAAGGTCAGTTCATTTCTTTTAAATGTTTTGTATGATTCTTATTTTTTTTAATGAATAATATTCTGGATGGCTTACTAAATAAAGAAGAAACCTGGAATTCCAAATTCAGTAAAATTCGCAGAAACTAGTCTATTCAAAGGTAGCTGAGGGAGCATTATTTGTCATTTCAAAAGCCATAAACATTAATTTAGACATTTATATCAAGTGAGTGCGTTGAGTTGAGATGATGGGGCCAACATGGCTAAGGCTACTGTTGATAAGTGTGTTGGCTTTAGAAGGTGCAGTGTGGAGCGATGGATGTTGGGATGAAGAGCGTGTTGCACTCTTGCAACTCCAGCAATTATTGACTGATATAGAGTATTCACGCGAGGGTCCAGATTGTTGTGAATGGAAATGGGTTGAGTGCAACATCACCACTCGACGAGTAACTCAACTCTCTTCTCTATGGGGTCATTTGAAGATTAAGGATTCTAATCTCTGTAATGTCTCGATGTTTCTTCCCTTTGAAGAATTGAGGAGCCTTGATCTCTATGGTAATAACCTAGTTGGATATGTTGAGAATGAAGGTATATAATTCATTGCATTTTAACTGTTTGCTCTCCCACTTGAGTTTACACACACACAGATATATATAACCGACTAATTCCATAAATAAAATCTCTTTCTCCTGCAGGTTTTGGGAAGCTATCCAAGTTGAGACATCTAGAGATTCTTGACTTAAGTAACAATAGACTAAATGATAGCACTTTATCATCATTGAGTAAAATCTCGACTCTCAAGTCTTTAAATTTAGGAGCAAATGACCTTTTTCCAGGATCAAATCACAATAATGGTAAAATTTTAATATATTAGTTAATATCTCTAATTTCTAGTGTAGCTAATCATCTTTGTATATTCATTTTAATACTTGTAGCACCATTGGAGTGGCTATCAAAACTTGGTAGTTTGGAAACTCTTGATTTAACTGCAACCAATATGAAGAACAACTTCATGTTACATTTGGGTGGCCTTTCATCTTTAACAACTTTAATTCTTCAGCAAAATGATTTAGAAAGAACAATTCATCTTCAAGGTAAGATTCCTTGTCTTTGTTTCTCTTTCATTTGTTTTCCTTATAAAATAACTGACTTTTTATTGGATTTGAACAGACTTGTATAACTTGACAAATTTGAAGAAGCTGGATTTAAGTTATAATAGAATTGAGAGCATACATGGTACATATATTTACACCCATTCAATCATGTTTCCAAGTATTAGATGTTGTTATCTCTATGTTCTGAAGCTGAAATTAAACCCATTTTATGCAGGTAATGGAAGACAACTGAGTTTGATCAATTTAGAAGAAATTGATTTGACTAGTAATCTGTTCAACAACAGTCTAATGGAAGAGTTAAGTGGGTTTTCAAATCTAAAGACTCTGAATATGAGATTGAATCGACTGAATGGGTTAGTAGATCTTAAAGGTAAAAGAAATAGCTTTTATCACTTCAAAATAATCTTATATATAGTCTTATCATGCCATATTGCTTACTTTCAGAAATTTGGCTAATTTTATCTGTGATTCTTCCAGAATTTTGTGCTCTGAGCAATTTAGAGACTCTAGACTTAAGCTCCAATCAGGTGAGTCGATTTGTGACTTCTAAAGGTTCGAACTAAAGCAAGTTCTATTTTTCCTATAAAGAGTCTGGATTAATTAAGAAAATGAAGCTAACTAAAATATTTGTGACTTCTACAGGGAATAGATGCTTGAAAAAGTTAAAGATTCTACATATGGATTCTGTGCCAATCAATTCTCTTGTATCACTCCTACACCCATTTTCATCCGTTAATACCCTGTTCTTAAGAGAGAATTCTTTTTTAGACAAAACCATAGTTACTCAAGGTGAGTTATGACTTAAAACCTGTCATAATTCTTACAAAAAAAAAAAAAAAAACTTCATCAATTTTATACAAATTAATATATGTACCAGACATCACATAAAACTAATATCATTTATTTTAATGTACACAGAGTTGCATGTGTTGAGTAATGTGGAGAACCTAATCCTGGATTATACTCCATTGGACATCAACTTTTTGCAAAGCATAAGCATCTTGACTTCTCTCAAAACCTTGTCTTTGTTTGGCTGTGCTCTAGTTGGCATTTTACCTACTCATCAAGGTAATGCAATTACTACATTATTTTAAACATTCATTTTCTTTTCTGATTAGATATACAATATGGGCGATTTGTTGATTTTCTTTACAAAGTTTTCTTTGATCTACGTATTTTTATTGAACCAAATGCATAGAAAACCTCCAAATCAACTTTGCATATCTTATATTTAATTTGTTTTCACAGGTTTATGTTATCTAAACAACCTCGAGGAATTGAGTCTCAATGGAAATGCTCTAGGTGGTGCAGTTGCTCCATGTTTGGGCAACTTGACATCTCTTCGCTATTTGGATATATCTAACAATCACTTCACTGGAAATATTGCCTCCACTCCCCTCGTTAATCTCACCACGCTTCAATTCCTCTCCCTTTCAAATAATCAACTTCAAGTTCCAATGTCATTCAGGTCTTTTGCTAATCACTCCGATCTTAAAGTCCTTTTAGCCGATCAAAACAATATGGTCGCAGAGCCAACTGCTTTCCAAATATGGTGGCCAAAATTTCAACTTAAGATATTCAGCATGTCAAATTGTATGATAGAAGAACATGAGAACCTACAACTTCCTAATTTCCTATATTTCCAACATGATTTGAGAGACGTTGATCTTTCTTATTGCGATTTTGGCGGAATAAGGTTCCCACATTGGTTGCTGGAGAATAATACACGATTGGAACAACTTTACATGATAGATACGTCAATTGTGGGTCCTTTGTTCTTACCATCACATCCTAGTTTCAATCTGAAGGTATTTGATATATCCAATAATAAAGTACATTATGATATTCCAAGGAATTTCTTTTTCCACATTTGGAAGGATTGTTCATGTCGAAAAATGACTTCAAAACTGATATTCCTCCATGTTTGGGTGGTTTGAGGAGATTACAAATGTTAGACTTGTCCCATAATGATTTGTCTGGAGAAATACCTGAAGAGTTGCGCATGAGCAGCTCTTTAGCTAATCTTCTACTTTCAAATAACAGTTTGAGTGGCAAAATAATTCCCACAGTTTATCATTTAATTATTTTTGTTAAAGGTGGCAACAAACAGCAGTATGTATGTTAGCCGGTTAAAATACAGCAATTACAAATGTACGTATTTTATCCGGGTAAAGTAATGCGCTTTTGTAACAGATGACTTTGTATATGATTTGTGAAAACTTTTTGACTGGATAAAGTTGGCCAATTACTTTCCAGATTTTAGACAGTCCTAGGATATCATTAGAAAATTTAATGTTTGTTCACTTCAACAAGTTAAAATGTTTGTTGTAAGCTCTCTATGTATATCATATATATTTGATGAATCAATGTAATCATCTGATCATCTTCTTGTTCTCTCAATTTCCCATTTCTTTTGCTTCTGTTTTGTTGCTTTCTTGGAATCTATTTTTTTCTTTGAATCATAGAAAAACTTTCTACATACTTTATCCGGGTATATTGCCTTGTTGCTTTAATTCACAAAAGAGCTTCATATTTTACCCAGGTAAAATAGATTTGTTTTTCTTCTTGTGTGAAAAACTCAACAAATGGTATCAAGAGCCTAAGTCTTTGAGGACCTCGATTGTGTTTGAGAGAAAAGAAGCAGAAGCTATTTTTTTTGTTGATCTATTTGTTTGCTGCAAAGATGAGCTTTACACCACCACCACCACCTGTGTTTGCTGGAGAGAACTACCACATTTGGGTAGTTAAAATGAAAACATACCTTCAAGCACATGATTTGTGGAATGTTGTAGAGAATGATGCTAAACCACCACCATTCAGGGTCAATCCCACCATTGCACAGATAAGGCAACATAGTGAAGATTGTGCCAAGAAGCATAAGGCAATGGCTTGCTTGCAAAATAGAGTATCCGATGTGATTTTCATTAGGATAATGGCTTGTGATTCACCAAAGTAAGCATGGGAGAAGTTAAAGGAGGAGTTTATGGGGTCAGACAAGACAAGGCAGCAGCAGCTGATCAACCTTAGAAGGGATTTTGAGAATCTGAAGATGAGAGAGTCAGAGACCATTAAGCGAAGACTCGGCGAGAATAATGGCCATAGTCAACAACATTAGGCTCCTTGGTGATGATTTCAGTGAGAGCAGAGTTGTTGAAAAGGTCATTACAACTCTCCCAGAGAAGTTTGAGTCAAAGATTTCTTCATTGGAGGACTCGAGGGATTTATCAGCCATCTCATCGTCTGAGCTGGTAAATTCCCTATATGCACTTGAGCAAAGGAGGGCCAATAGGCAGGAAGAGCATCCTGAAGGAGCTTTCCAAGCAAAGGCCAATGAAGGTTCAAGTTCTAGTCAAAAGGGGAAGAAACCTTGGGTCGATAGAAGGGAGAAATTTAGGAGCGATGTAGGGAAGAATAGATTTCCACCATGCATTCACTGTAAAAAAACTTCACATTTGGAGAAGAACTGTTGGCACAGACCAGATGTTCATTGCAGGAGCTACAAACAACTGGGACATGTTGAGAGGGTGTGCAAAAACAGAGGGAAGGCACAAGCTCAGCAACAAATGCAAGCTAAGGCTGTTAAGGATCTTCAAGCTCAGGAGGAGCATGTTTTTCTGACCTCTCCTGCTTTGCAACCTCGAGTAAGGTCGATTCGATCAAGCTAGTGGATAGTGGCTGCACACATCACATGGCAGCTGATGAAAGGCTGTTTAAGGAGCTCGAAAGAAGTTTTGCATCAAAGATCAGGATTGGCAATGGGAATCTGATTGAAGCCAAAGGCAGGGGCAATGTGGTGATCAATACAAAGTCAGGTAACAAAGTGGTTTCTGATGTACTTTTTGTGCCTGACATAGATTAGAATCTACTTAGTGTTGGTCAGCTTGTAGAAAAAGGTTACTCACTTGCTTTTAAGAATGGATCATGCATTGTTGAAGACTCATATGGTTAGGAGTTGGTCACAGTAGCAATGACAGACAGGTGTTTTATGCTTGATGTCAATCAACTTGAGAAGAAGGCCTACACCAGCCTTGTTGATGATGCTGGTCTATGGCATAGGAGATTTGGACATGTGAATTACAAGTCACTTGATCAGTTGCATAAGTTGAACTTGGTTGAAGACATGTCAAAAATTGAAGCCAAAGACACGGTCTGTGAGGTTTGCCAGCTTGGTAAGCAAACCAGGTTACCTTTTCCAATCAATATGGCATGGAGGGCTCGAGAAAGACTTGAGTTAGTCCATTCTGATGTCTGTGGACCAATGAAGACCTCTTTCTTAAATGATAGTAAGTACTTTGTGCTGTTTATAGATGATCACGTGGTAATGAGAATGTAGGTAAGGTCTCAAAGGCACGAAAGAGAAGGAAATGGTCTCAGAATAGGGTAAGGTAATGAACATATGTAAAGGAATGAGAAATTGAGGAAGTAATTGCAAAAGACAAGATAAAGGATAAGAGTCGTAAGATAGCTATTGAAATATTGGATGCAACGTGCAAACGTGATTCAGTTAACTAGGTTAATCTCATTAAGTTCTCTTGAACTTATCTCCGTGTGTTATGTTTCAGATGAATTGTCTTGGGTCTAAGCCTGGAAGGATGACACCAAGGCTATGCCAAAGGAGTGACGTATTGGACTATTATGCATACAGAGCGAGCTTGATGGCGGGATCGAGTCTGAGCCGATACTTATAGAAATTTCTACAGGGGATAACCATGTAGACCAGGGCATCAATTTAGTCCTAATTGTAATGAAATTATCTATTTATACCATTTGAATTTCCTCATTGTTTACACTGTTGTATTTTATTAGAAAGTTTGAAATCTAGCAGCTGTAAATCGTTTGTAACTTGAATAATTAGGCTCAAGTACATTGTATTTGTGATGTAGCACCCAAGACTCGGGTATGGTTCATCGAACCGAGTTTGGGGTGTTACAAAGGGTGTGTAAAAATAAAGGGCAAAAATAATAGCAAAACAATGTTCAAGCTCAGGCTGCTGATGGAAGTCAAGCTCAAGAGGAGCATGTTTTTACTACTTCTTATTTTGCAACCTATAACGGGGTTAAGAAAGATTGGTTGAATGATAGTGGTTGCACAAACCATATGACCTCTGATGAAAGCATTTTTAGGAAAGTTAACACAAGCTTTGTCTCGAAAGTCAGATTTGGGAATGACAAATTCATTGAAGCCAAAGGAAAAAAGAGAAGTCTTGGTCAACACTCCCTCAGGTACAAAAGCACTCTTGGATGTCTTATTGCTACCCAAAATAGACCAAAATTTGCTTTGTGTTGGTCAATTACTAGAGAAGAATTATTCTATTATTTTCAAAAGCAAAACATGCATGATTATGGATCCATCTAGTCAAGATTAGTGTTAGTAATTTGAATGATAAATGCTTTATTCTGGATTTGAATTTGATGAACTCAAAAGCTTATGCTAGCTTTGTAGATGAATCATGTTTATGGCACAAAAGGTTGGGGCACGTCAACTATCGGTCCCTTAACCAATTTTATAAGTCTGATTTGGATGAAAACATGTCCAAAGTGGTAGACTGAAGTGTTGTTTGTTAAGTCTGTCAGCTTGGAAAGCAAGTTAGCTTCCATTTTAAGCCAACAAAGCTTGGAGAGCCAATGACAAGCTGCACTTGGTCCATATTGATGTTTGTGGACATATAAAGACTCCTTCACTAAGTGGCAGCAGGTACTTCATTTTATTTATTGATGACTACACAAAAAACTGTTGGGTTTATTTCTTGAAATTAAAGTCTAAAATAATTGAAATCTTTTGGAAGTTTAAAACAACTATTGAAAATCAAGCCAACTACAAATTGAAGATGCTTGAATTAGACAATGGAACTGAGTAGACATCAGAAAGGTGTCTAAGAGAGGAAAAATAGGACAGTAATGGATATGGGAAGATGTTTTTTGTTAGAAAGAAAACTGGCAAAAAAATTTTAGGCAGAAGTTGTAAATACCTAAATATATTTACTAAATAGATTACCAACCAAGGCTGTGAAAGGCAATACTCCATTTGAAGCTTGGTTTGGATTTAAACCTTTTGCTTCACACTTATAAGTGTTTGGTTGCATTCCTTATGCTCATGTACCAGTTATGAAGAGAAGCAAACTAGAAAAAAGATCACTACCAAGTACCTTTGTTGGATATAAAAGCATAAAAAAAGGGCTACAAGATCTTTGATCCTTTCACCAACAAAGTCCTTGTAAGCGGAGATGTGAAGTTTAATAAAGACAGTACATGAAAATGTGATGATACTGAAGCTAAATTACTTGAACAACATTTACAAGAAACAAACATGCAGCCTACTAAAGATGAAATTCGAGAAGATGAAAGCTTTAATGACTTACCTATCAGAGGCATCGGGCCTATTGCTGAAGTGTATAAAAAATGTGACTTAGAAGTATTGGAGCCAGCAAATTTTGAAGAAGTTGTACAAGAAATGGGATGGAATGAAGCTATAGAAGTTGAGATATCCATGATTAATAAAAATAAAACTTGGGAACATGTTGATAGACTAGTCCACAAGAAGATCATTGAAGTCAAATGAGTGTTCAGAACCAAGATGAATCTTGATGGATCAATTAATAAGTTTAAGGCCAGGCTAGTTGTAAAGGGCTTTAGTTAGCAGTATGGTGTTGACTATGCTGAAACCTTTGCACTAATGGCAAGGTTGGACACCATTAGGTTGATACTGGCTCTAGCACTTAAAGGGGATGAAAAATACATCAACTGGATACAAAGTTAGCCTTCTTGAATGGTTTTTTAAAGGAGGAAATCTACGTTGATTAGCCACAAGGCTTTGTAGAAGTAAGAAGTGAAACCAATGCAAATAGACTAAAAAAGGCCTAATATGGCCTAAAACAGTGTCACACTAGGTTTTCATTAAAGTCCCGAAGTTAAGGGAAAGCTAGGAGTTGATTGAATAAAATGGTAAGTCTATAGGCTCTACTAGAAAACTTGGGAAATTTTGTGGTTGATTAGAAATTAGTTGAGTTTCAATTCTAGTTTAGTTAAAATGGAACTGACTAGTTCCTTCATGGGAGACAAAATGATTGCCGATGTATGATTACTTGGGGTATGATTACTTGGGGCCTTGAACCATGTGTAAGAAACGTTATATATTCAAGAGGAGGATTATTCTAAAAGCAGAATTCTCCTCATTTCTATTTTACTTTCTTTCCTTCTCTATCATCTTCTTCAGTTGCTCCGAATGATAGAAAATTGAGAAAACATTGCATGAGGCAGTGATCGTGAGGATGGAGGTCAAGAAGTAGAGAATCCGAGGAACTAGTAAGCCTTTCTATATTTTTGTATTTGTGGATTGAGAAAGGGGAGTAAGGACTTTTGAAAATTTTGGGAAACTTTTAAATGATAATGAATTCTGGGTTTTAAGGTTTGAATTCCTTCAGTTTAACTGATATATTTTACTGACATGCCTAGCTATCAGGACGAAGGAGAATCTAATATTTGGGCAAGCTAAGTTGGCCAGGACGAAGGATTTAAAGTAAGTTTCTGTACTCTACTCGGGTGTTTGTTGGAGTTGTTGTGCTAGAATGTTCTGCTCATATGTCTGCTGTGAGTTTTGCTTGATTACCATGGTTGTGTGATCACGGTGAATAAGTTTGTTATGCATGCTTGAAGTTGTGAATATATATATGCTTGCAAGTATGTACTCTCGGTGCTAAATGTGGTTGTGTAACGACGTATTGATAAGTGGTGTACTATATGTTATAGTGATAAGTGTATCATTATGTGTGAAATACATGCTTATAATATGTGGAGTATGGAAGGAGTTACTTTGACAGGATAAATGAAGATAGGAACAAATTGACGTAATGGAGGAATGGGCAGATTGTTATGGGATTTAAAGGAGTTTAGGGATATCGTAGAATGGATATCGAATGATCCTTTGAGGCAACACCATGAAGGAAGTTATTGTAACAGCCCAATTTTGGGACTAGTCAGAATAGTGGTTTCGGGACCACAAATTCGACGTAAGAAAATTTATTTTTATTATATTTTTATGGTCTACGATTTCACGAAATGGTTTCGTGAAAATTTCGTTTGAAAATTTTAACAGTTGGCCACTCAATTTAGCCAAAAGGACTAAATTGTAAAAAATGCAAAAGTTGAGTTCTACATGCTAGAGGTGTCCAATTTTTATGAAATTTTAAATTGGAGGTCCTTAAATGATAATTAGACCATTGGATAATTTTTTGGACAAAAATGGACATGAAATAGGTGAAATAGAATATTTTTAAGTTAGAGGCAGTTTGGTCATTTAGTAATTAAAAGAATTAAAAAGCCAAAATCAAAGCAAAATTGTGTCCGTCTTCAAGCTATGGCCGAATTTCACAAGGGGAAACCATGGCTAGGGTTTTTTAAGCTTCCAAGCTCGATTGTAAGTCCGTTCTAGCCCCTTTTTTAATGTTCTTTACATTTTTAGATCATCGTAGCTTGGTTTAGCTATTTCCACCATTATTTTGAGCTAGGGTTTGTGTTTAAAAATTTACCCATGGATGACATGCATGTGTTTTGATTTTTAATGGTAGAATATGAATTCTCGGTGTGTAA
This sequence comes from Gossypium anomalum, assembly GCA_025698475.1. NCBI lineage: Eukaryota > Viridiplantae > Streptophyta > Magnoliopsida > Malvales > Malvaceae > Gossypium > Gossypium anomalum. Next base: position 71,090,402 of record CM046965.1, on the reverse strand, counting down.
TAAACGACTTTTACTAAGTGATTTTTGGTGAAATTGTCAAAAAGGACTAGTTTGTAAAAAGTTGTAAAATGTGTGTAAGTGTGTGAATAAATGGAAATTGTGGACTTGTATAGTTATGACAATGGTTCGGCTAGGCTTAAAATACAAGGAAATTGAATAAAAATCATTTTATGAGCCTAAGGGCAAAAGTGTAAATATGATAAAATTTAGGGGTAAAAATGTAAATTGTGGAAAATGTGAATTTAGGCTAAATTGAGTAGCAGGATGAACAAACAAGTTAAATGTGTTGTTATAGATAAAGGAAAACGAGATTCGGACTTAGAACTGGAGGAAAACAAAGAATATGACGAATAAGTCCTTTTCACCGATTGTGCTATCGAGGTAAGTTTGTATGTAAATAATTTATCGTTTTTACTTATGTTATAATATTTTGTTATTATATGAGAGGTGGTTGCATATTGAATGATCACGTGATGTAAATTATGAATTGAAATTGATTATAATGAATTGGTAAAATGTTGAAAAGTGAAGAATTTCCCTGTTGGACATTTCGGAATAGAAAAGATACGAATCATTCGTTGTGAGAACACATGTATAGTACTATGTGCAGGTTACTATGTGTTTAAAATGGTTTTAGGTCACGTGTAGTACTAAGTGCAGGCTACTACGTGTACCAGATGGTTAGTTCGCATGTGTAGTACTAAGTGCAACCTACTATGCGTACCCGATAGCTTCGATCACATGTGTGGTACTAAGTGCAGGACACTATGTGTAAAAGATAGCTTTGGTCACAAGTGTGGTACTATTTGAAGGCCACTTTGTGAAGAAGGTAGCTTTCACAACAAAGGTGGTACTATGTGCAGGCCACTGGGCATCCGTTATTATTCTGACGTGTTCAACAGGAAATGACTAGGTGTAATTGAATATGACTATGAGATGAGTAAGTGCAGGTTCATTTGTGTAAACTTATGAGCATCGTGCTTGATATGTGATCGAACTTTGGTAAGATTGATATGGAGTAAGTGTTACAATGAAAGTTACTACAAAGAAAACATGAAAGAGTGAAATTTAGTAATAAAACAGTTTTGGACAGCAGCAGTTGTGTGAATTTGAAAAATCACCAAAAATGGTGGAAATCAAATTAGAGGTTGAATAAGGAAATTAAAGCTTATTGAGTCTATTTTCATATAAAGGAAACAGTGTAAACAAAAGAATTTCATATTATGAGGTATTTTAATCTTTGTGAGACAGAGTCAGAATTATTTTGGAATCCCCTGTTTTGAATTGGGAAAATCATTAAAAATTGTAAAAAAAAATAATTATGGTTTATAATTTATATGCTTAAAATCCTTGATGATTCTATTTTCTAAAGAAATAAACAGGAACATTATATAAATCTTGTACGAAGAGATAATTAATTTTTAGTGCAGAGGGGTCAGAACTGCTGGACAGCAGAATAGGGGTGACTTTAAAGAATAAATTGTACTTATTGCCTCAACCAAAAATTCTGGAAATTTTATGGTAATAATATATTTGAGCCTAGTTTCAGGGAAAATTAGTGGATCTTAATTTAGAGTTCCGTAGCCCAAGATATAAATAATTTAGTGGCTATGACTCGAGTAGGCAGCTTGAGATGAACATGAATAAATAGTGGAACTATGTGCAATTATGATTGTATTATCTTGAGAACATATTGTGAAGATTTATAAAAGCATGTTAATAGATTACTTATCATTTACATACCTACTTACTAAGCGATAATTCTTACCTCTTTCCTTTCCTTTTTCCTATAGTGTCACAGATGCTAGCTCGAGTTAGAGGTCGTCGGAGATTCTATCACACTAACAAGTTATTGATCAGTATAGTATTAACGATCTTCAAGTATTTTTAAGTCTATGGCATGTATAGGGACTTGATTATGTGTATATGTTATTATGAGTTGGCCTAAAATGTTGGCCTATAATATTTGATAGTTCATTTTGTATAAGGCTATTGAGGATGGCTAATTTAGTTAAGTTATATGTTTATGGTGTTGTATTTTGTGGATGTGCAAGCTTGCATGACTTGGTTGAATGAGTGTGTGATGATTAATTATGGAAAGTGAAGTATGTGAATGGTTGTGTGAAGAACACGGCCTTGGACACGAGCGTATACCCCTATTTTCAAGAAGTTTTCTAATGTTTTCCAAAGTTCACGGTTTAGTCCTAGACCATTTCCAAAGTATGTATTGGGCCTCGTAGGCCCATATAAGGGATGATATGAATGTGTATGAATGATTTTAAATTGAATGAAATTTTATGACCTGGTTTAATACGTTTACAAGTGTATGTGTTCTGGTAATACCTCATACTTTGTTTTGGCGTCAAACATGGGTAAGAGGTGTTATAGTTATCCACCAGTCGTTTAGGGTGACATCATCATGATAGTTATCTATAGGTCCTTCGGGGCAGCACCATGTAAAAAATATATGGGTCCTTCAGGGCGACACCGTGTAAGAAGTATACAAGTCCTTCAGGGTGACACCTTGAAAGGGGTTTACTGATTTTTCAGAATCAAAAGTCTATGGTTAGCCATGCCATGATCAAGTGGTGAATAGGTACATTTTATGGTGAAATGGAGTTCGCCAGGGTGGTAAACAGGGAAGCTGTCAGGGCATAAAAAGGGAAATCACTATATGACTCGCACAGCGAGCAATCTAACAGAATGATCATGGTACATCTAAGAACGCGAGCAACCATGATAATAAGAAGATCCACTAAATTACGAACATAAGGAAAACTGGTAGAAGTGCCTTAAGCGTGGGCATGTGTGAAAAGAAGGGGCATTTCCTTCAAGGTATTGGTAAATAAGTATCTGCCACTAAGAGTTTGCTAGTATTCATGCATGAACCACCATTGCCTATGAGGTAATGAAATAGTTATTCAGGGTTTGAATTTTAAGTGATATTGATAAAGAGGTCGCTCAAAAAGTGAAAGTCCATCAAAAACTCTTTTAAGAAGGAATTTTGCTAAGGACTATCTTAGGTGAAAGGTTCGTTGGGAAATAACGAAAGAAACGAAAGTCTGTCAGAACTATATAGCATGGGGAAGTCCATTTAGGATTATCAAATATGGAAGCATGCCAAGAGAAATCTAAAAAAAAGATAGTCCGCTGGGAACTATCTATTGCTGGGAGTATCTTGGTAGAATGGTCTAAAGTGGGAAAGTTTTACAGGACTATTTTACAAGAACAAGTTTGCAAAGAACGGGGTGATTATGTAATAACCAAATGTCAAATTGAAGACAAAAAATAAGATTATCAGTAAATAGGTACTCCTTAGAAGAAGGGTTTAAGTACACACTAAGTCATAAGAAGGAAATTTTCGGGCTAATACAGTAAGTCTATATTAATTTCAGTTAAGAATGAAAGGATTAGGTTAATAATCTGCACTTATGGCGAGATATCTGATAGTTCGCCAAAAGTAGTCATCAAATTGCATATTTGCATATATGGTACCTTTAATGAGTCAAACCAAAAAGGTAAAATCAGAGCCTAACATGGAGCTAGACAGTGGTTGTTTGATGGAGTGTGCCTATGATCAAATCAGTCGATATATCCTGTAACGCCCTCAACTGACCCAATGACTAGATCTGAGTCTCAAGTTTTACGCTCTGAAACAGATTTACTTTCAATTTCCTTTTTATTTTCCTATGTAAAAAAATTCTATCTAAGACTATGACAATTTTTTTTTACAAGTGTACGATGTATGATTACATTTACAATTCATGATAATAAAATATCATCGATTCTATTCTATCTCTCTCCCTACAGTGTACATATCAAAATGCTACTTAATAACTTACGCTCAAACTTAAGCACACAACTTAACTTTTTCTATATGCATAACAGCCTAATGCACCACTTCCTTTGGTATAGCCTTGGCGTCGTCCCTCCTGCTACATACTTCTTTGCAACCTAAAAACATGAAATAACTTTCATATGTTCATAATAACTTAGTGAGTTTAAACATTAAATTCATTATATCAAGCGTGAAAAATGCTTTGCATGTCCTTCTTATTTCCTTTAACTTTTCCTTATTCCCTCTGGCGATTACTTTACTAAAGACTTCCCTTAACAAATTGTAATTACTCATTTCTAACTTAGGCCTTTTTATTTCTCTTAGTGTCTTTAAGTACTTATCTTCCTTTTTATTTATTAAGCCATCATTCAACTTGGTTCCAGATTCAGGGTCCAACTCAAATTATGGTTCTTTCCTTTAAGCGTATTATACTTAACATTTCTTCACTTTCTATATCCTTTCTTAACTCTTTCCTTTACATAGTCCTTAACCACTTTTTTTTTACCTTATTAACAGACTTAAAATCTTATTTCATACTTGTTGATCTTAACACTACCTTTGGGTGAGGTAGACTACGCCCATTATTGAACACAGAGTTCACCCAGATCTTTCATTACTTTGGGGTACTATCTATACATACATATAACATGTTTCCCAGATTCGTCGCCTATTCTGGAGCACTCTAACATCATTGTGCTTTTCTTATGTTTATGCGGGGTATGCCATTTCACATACATATAGTGCCTTTCTTTCAGAGTTTTTCGGATACTTAGTTCCTTTTACTTGTCCATACATTATCTCTTACACTTACAATTAACTTCAAAGTCCTATCTTTGCTTTGCCTTCAAAGAACCATTCATGCCACTCTTTCCTAATTCCTTGCATGCCATTCATTCAAATTTTTTCGTGAAGGCATTCCTTCCTTTAAATGGCCATAAATGCCTTCTTTATATTTGCTACAAGGGCTATCCTTTACAGAGTTGCCACCAAGGTGTCCTATCATTATGTTGTGCCACAAAGGTGTTCTTTTTTAGACATAGCTATGAAGGCTTCCTTTTCAGAGATTGCCACAAAGGTTTTCTTATTCAAAGTTTTCCATAGAGGCTTTCCTTTGACAAGGTTCACCACAAAGGCTTTTCCTTTCAGAGATTTGTCACAAAGCCGTCCTTTAAGAGGTTCGACACAAAGGCTTAACTTTCGAGAGTTCTACCACAAAGACATTCTTTAACTTTCAGTACTCGCCACATAGGCTTTCTTGTTCAGAGTTTTACCACAAAGAAGTCTTTAAACAGAAATTGCCATAAAGTCATCCTTTTTCTAGTGTTTCGGTGATAGGGATTCGCCTAGACTCATATTTCATGAGCTCTACCGCTCATCATCCTGGGACACACAGAGAACCACATTAGGTAATAACCTTAAATTTCTCCATATGATGCCATAACCCACCAGTTACAGTTTTACACGATATGATCCTTCAATGCCATGACTATAGACTTGTACTTTTAGAGATTTGTGTTTTTAATCCTGATAGACCCCTTTAGACGACTCTAGAGACAGATACAGACTCTTCATACTTAGACTCATCATTCCTGAACTCATCATACCTTGACTTACTCCTAACAGACATATCCATAATTTTCAAACTTATTAACACATTTCTATCATTCATACACAAACATACTTTATCTTCAAGATTCATGTTTATAGTTAGACTCAGACTTCATGCAACACATATCCTTCACACATTACTCATCAGAATAGTTACATTACACTTTTTAGCTTCGATTTCATGGTTTTCAAGCATTTTATAGAAGTTTTAAAACATGCTATATACATGCAAGAGTTAGCTTAGGGACTCACCTAATAACCTCAAAGACAATTTAAACCTCAGATCTAGCCTTTCTTTGTGAAATATACAGTTTGAGCTTTGGATTCGTCATTCAGCCAGTGCTACAGCCTCCTCTACTTTGATAAACTGAGACACTTTGTTAGAACCCATTCAGGTAACCTTTATCTTCATCTTAAAACCTAGACATATCATTAAGCCTTATTTCTCCAAGCATACTTACAGATCTATGTTCTCTTAACTAGCAGAGTCATGAAATGTGCCTTGATGGGAGGGAAAATCACTAACTAAATTTGGGGTTCTAGACTCATCTTAGAGAGATGTCTTCATTTGGTCATGGCCCTAATTTTTAAGAAGGAAGATAACTCTCCTTTAACTTAACCCGAGTGTCCTTTAACTTAACTTAAGTCTTCATGTGAACTTGGTAAACATCACATCAAGACTGATTTATCTTATCCAAAATCTGCCACTCTTTAAGAAACTTATATGTTTACTCCTTTAGCCTTTGACCCTTCTAGTTCACATTTGGTTAGTTCCCAACCAGCTTACCTCACAAATTTAAATGGAATTGGACCACATTGGTCACTAGATGTACTATGTCACTGGTATAGACCCTTATCTTATAACCATTCTTTTCATAATTACCAGTTTGATTTCACTTATCATCATAATCTAATAGGAAATCCTTGTCTACTTATTTCCATGTAAGAGTCCGCCCGCTTTTTATGCCAAAAAGTGTGTATATGAAAATACTACTGTGCCAATAATACTTCTATAGAATTTGCGCCATATTCATATATATACATATATACATTCTCATCAGTACTCATTGATTCGTCATACATACCTTTCTTCAGAGTTAGCCCTAAGCTTTGTTCTTTCAAAATATCCTATATGTTGTTCATCATAGGTTCCTTTCCTGTCGTTCAGAATCTGCCAAACCAGGGCTCCACTAGCACACAGAAATTTCTTACACTTAATCAAATCCTAACGTTGGGCATTTGAAACTTACTCCTAAGCCTTGCTTTTACGATAAATTGTAACAACCCATTTTTAATGGTGTCAGAAACAGTGGTTTTGGGACCATAATTTTGATGAGTGATTTATTTTTTAATATTTATTTAATGTCTACGAGATTATTTTAAGGTTGTATTAAAATTTTGTTAAGAAATTGTGAAGTTTAAATGGTTAATTAGGTAAAAAGGACTAAATCATAAAATATGTAAAAGTTGAATTCTATTAGTTAAAGGGATCAAATGGCTATGAAATCTTAAAATAATGGACTAAGATAGTAATTATACCCTTTAAAGAGTTAGTGGACAAATATGGACAATTTTTACTTGAATTTTTTTTATTATTAATAAGGTTAAAATGGTAATTTAGTAATTAAATTTAAAACAAAAGAAACTAAAGCATGTATCATCTTTTATATTTCATATATCACCGATTTTAAGAGGGAAAGAACACCATTATTGAATGCTTGGTTCGGCTAAGCTTGTTTTAGTGCATTGTATGTATTTTTCAACTCGTTTTCCATAATTTTTATGTTTTTAAGCTTGTTTTAGCTTAGTCTAGCTAGCTCGGGGGTTAGTTTGCAGAACTGTTAGAGGTTGAGGGACCTTCCATGGTTATTTTTGAATAGGTTTTGAAGTTATTTGATAGATTATTAATCTTGGTTGTAAAATAAACATGTTTTGTTAAGTGATTTTTTATGAAATTGCATTTAGGGATTTATTCGTGAAAATAGTGATATTTCATGGTAACATTATGAAATAATGGTTTAAGTGGGTTGGTATGAGTCCCTAAGAAATTCATCTATCTTGTATGGAGGATTAAAATGGTTAAATATCAAATTATGAGCTTAATGACTAAATTGTGAACAGTTAAAATGTTAAAGGTAATTTTGTAATTTTACATAAATATGAATTATGGATTAAATTGAAACTAGAAGTACTTAATTGAATGAAATTATCTATTTATATCAAGATAAAAAACAACTAGATTTAGATCGAGGAAAGACTAAAGCTTCGAATTAGTCTTCAACTCTACTTCTACGACCAAAGTTATCAAAGTAAGTTCATATGAATTATGATCATATTAATGTTAGCTAAATTGATTATTACTATGTTATGTTAATATAAACGGACTTGAAATTGTATATGTTTTGATGTATGAATAATTGACATATAACGAGTCTCGTTTGAGCCTTAAGAATTCTTAGGATACGAATGACATGTCATTATGGATTTCATGTTTTGGTTGCTGGTCTTGAATGTCTTACCGATGGTTAAGGTCATGCATTTGTTGTGGATTCTCCACTATTTGTGTGAGCAACATTGTTTAGCTAACATTCCGACCCACAGCTCATGTGAGCAAGCCCATTTCACAACTCAGTGAGCACTATTGAAAATGAAAGGTTACAACTATATGGAAAGGCACATTATGTGTGAGCATTCCCTAGTATCCAATGAAATTCTAGATGGTTCAATGGGTAAGTAAAGGAAATTGCATGGTAAGTAAATGATTCATGATCTTGTGGAAAGGTTGATGAGTAAATGATATATCTTATGAAATCTACTTACGGTATAATTGAACTCATATTGATTATGGATGAATCTACTAACTTGTGAGTTTGATGATGCTTGTTTAGGCTTTTACTAAGCTTGTGGTCTTAGTAATGTCATTATGTTTATCCTATAAATTGTACTAATTAAATGGTAAGTTATGTTTGAGTTTGTACAAGCTTACTAAGCATTAGTTGCTTATGTAGTTACCTTTATCTGTTTTATAGATTATCAAAAGTTTGATAGGTTGGAAGCTTGTCAGGGATCAATCACACTATCCAACAACCATTTCGGTAGTTTTTAAGTATTTTGGCCAAGGTTATAAATGGCATGTATAGGACCTTTTGTAATGATAGTTTATGAATGTGTTAATGGTTGAATTAGTATGTAATATACTTTTGAAGTTTATGTTTGGTTTGATGAACTTGTAATGCTTTGTCAAGTTAGGTCATTTTGGCCACTTTAAGTACTTGAAATACATGATCTTTGTTGGCATGTTTGTGATGATATGCATATGGTTATATATGATGTTATTTGGTAGTTAAGAAATTAGGTTTGTACGATTTGAATATGGTAATATTGACTTATTTTGGTTAATGATGTTTTGGTATAAATGTGGTGCCTTTGAATGGCATATTGATTAGATGAAATAGGATGTTTGGAATGGTATGTTCAAGTGTGTTTGAATGAGGTTTAAATATCTTGAATGTGTGCACAAATGGGATGGTTGGTTAGGTGTGTTTTGGCCTTGAAATGGCTTGAATTTAAGGACAATTTATGAATCACACGGCCTGGGACACGGGCTGTGTCATTTGTAAGTTCTTAATGTCTTAATCCAGTGAGTTACACGGCCTAGCACACTGGCTGCGACATGACTGTGTGTTGCAACTCAGAGAGTTTCACGATCTAGCATGGCCCAACTCAGTGAGTTACATGAGTGAAGACACGGGTTGGGACACAGTCGTATGACCCTTATTTTCAATTTTTTCAAAATTTTCCCAAATTTTCTGTTTTGATTCAAATTAGTCCTAAATTTCTTCTAAGTTATTTTTAGGGCCTCGAAGGCTTGATTTAAGGACTAAATGCAAATGTTTGATAAGTTTTTGATTGAGATTAATTTATTAAATGTTATGATTTAAATTTTGTTCTAATTGTTCGATAATGCTCCGTAACCCTAATCCGGCAACGGAGATGGGTTAGGAGTGTTACATCAACACTTAAATATTCAAGACTTCACTAGGAAAGATGTTACATATCCTCCAATGATTGGTTTATAGAACGCGCGAGCTTCGGCTAAGCCAGTTATACTGCGAAATCTCCTAAGTTTTATCTGGGATTTTTTAATTCTATGCTCTTATTCTTATTTACCCAAAAGTTGAGAGTCTTTGATTTCTGATGCACAAAATCTTGCCCAGCTCATATGAATTTACGATTGTACTACTTTGTATGTAGGGTTAAGGAATTACTTAAGGGTCTCGTGGAGGGACCAAGCCAGACACCACCAAGATACATGCATGGTGCTATAACTATACCATGCATATAGAGGGACACCCTTAGAGGGTACGCCTCGGGTTCAAATAAGAGAACTTTTATTAAATTTTTAATTCCCAAGTTGTTGTATATTTATAAACTTAGACCTAATCAATAAGGAAATTTGATTGTAAGAACTTTAGAAACAGTAGAAGGTTTATATGTAGTTATATTTTGAAACATGTTGATAACTAAAGAGATTGGAGTGAACTTATGCGTAAATAGGAAACCTATCCTGACATTATCAAAGTTAAAAATAAATCTATATAGAATTATTGTTAAGTATCTCAGGTTGTTTGTGACACATGGTACCCGGACCCAGCGATCAGTTCGGGTCTAGTGTAACATCCCAATTTTGGGCCTAGTCGAAACAGGGGTTTTGGGACCACAAATTTGATGAGGAAAATTTTGTTTTTATTATATTTTTATGGTCTACAATTTCACAGAATGATTTCATGAAAATTTCGTTCAAAAATTTTGACGTTTGGGAACTCAATTTAGTGAAAAGGACTAATTCGTAAAAAGTGAAAAAGTTGAGTTCTACATGCTAGAGGTGTCCAATTGTTATGAAATTTTAAATTGGAGGTCCTTATATGGTAATTAGACCATTGGTTAATTTGTTGGATAAAAATGGACATGAAATAGGTGAAATAGAATATTTTTAAGTTAGGGGTATTTTGGTCATTTAGTTATTAACATGAATTAAAAACAAAATTAAAAGCCAATTTTTTTCCATCTTCAACTCTTGGCCAAAAATTGCATGGAGAAACGTCTGAAATCCCTGTAAGTCCGTTCTAGCCCTGTTTTTAGTGATTTTTACGTTTTTGCAATCCCTGTAACAAGATCTATCCATTTCTATTAACCCATGTGTGAATGCATGCATTTTTATTTCTAATGGTAGAAAATGAGTGTTGGGTGTTAAATAAATGACTTTTACTAAGTGATTTTCGATGAAAACGTCTAAAATGACCTTTTTGTAAAAGTTGTAAAAAATGGTATAAAAGGGTGTTTTGATGAGAATTGTAGTTTGCTATAGTTATGAAAATGATTCATCTAGGACTAAAATGCAAGGAAATTGAATAAAAATCATTTTACGAGCCTACAGGCAAAAGTGTAATTTTGACAAAGTTTCGGGGCAAAAATATAATTTTGTCGAAATATGATTTTTAGGTCAATTTGAATAATGTGAGTCCTAAATGGATAGATCAAGAAAATCAAGATTCGGGCTTAATTCGGGAAAATACAAGGTTATGGACTAAATTGAGAAATTTACCGTTTTCGTATTTGAGGTAAGTTCGTGTGACTAAATAAGCATGTTATTTGTGTTATTTTTATTATACTTTAAATCCACTTTGCTATGATTGTATTGAATTATATGATAATGATATTATGTATGGGAAAGTAATGGACCCCATGAAGTAATCGATAGCTCAAATGTCGTTAACATGATACGTGATGATTGGATATATTGGAAGTTGATGGAATATGTTGTTTCTTTGAAATGAGTAAGTTTGTATGAAATTAATTCATCAACTTCATTATCATGTCCTTAATACTTGATATTGTACGAAATGTGGATATATGCCTTTATTGGAATTGACTTGTGTTGATTCAATGAAAATGTGATTATAGCTTTGTATCTCGGAAATCCCAAGTGACTTTGAAGAATGCTTAGGATTTCAGGTATCATGACACCATATTAATGTGTGCCAGTGTAAGACCATGTTTGGGACATGGCATCGGTGATGATATGTGTGGCAGTGTAAGACTATGTCTGGGGAATGGCATCGACGATGATATGTGTGCTAGTATAAGACCATGTCTAGGAAATGGCATCGGCACTGACATGAGACCTTGTATAAGACCATATCCGGGATATGGCAACGATATGTGGATCCATGTAAGACCATGTGTAGGACATGGCTTTGGTATTCTATTTGGTGTATGATAATTTCGAACGTCCTTTAGCATCCCGAGTGCTCAACAGGTAATGTAATAGATGTTGTGATGAAAGCCCTAAGGAGGGCATGTTAAAGAAGGTATAATTATATGCTGTGTTATGAGTTGGTACAGGTATGTACACTAAACTCACGAGTAATACCATGATATATGATGGTTCATGATAAAAAGGTATATGGATGACAAGTAAGTCAAGGGTTTTGAATGATGAATAAACTTATGTTTATTTATGGATGACAAGTAAGTCAAGGGTTTTGAATGATGAATAAACTTATGTTTATGGTTATGTTTATGTTTATTTTGTCATCATATGATAGTTATCATGGTATTGCACTAAAATAGTTTTGGGTAGCTGCAGTAGTCCGACTTTGAAAATCCACCAAAATTTGTAGAAATCGAATTAGAGACTGAATAAGATATGAAATTAAACCTTATTGAGTCTAGTTTTACATAGAGGAAACGATGTAAGCAAAAGAATTCATATTATGAGATATTTGAATTTTTGTTGAGACAGGATTAGAGTGATTTTGGGCTCCCCTGTCTTAATTTTGGAAAATCATTAAAAATTGTATGAAAATAATAATGGGTTATAAATTACATGCTTAAAATTATTAATGATTATATTTTCAAGAGAAATAGATGGGAGCATCATCCGAGTCATGTACTATGAGATAAATAAATTTTAGTGAAGAAAGGTTGAAGCTGTCAAACACCGAAAAAGGGGAGACTTTGAATAATAAATTGTACTTATTGGCTAGACCAAAAATTCGAAAAACTTTGTGGTAAGAATATACGTGAGTTTAGTTTTTGGGAAAATTATCAGTTCTCAATTTGGAGTCTCGTCGCTCTGGATATAAATAATTTATTGACCATGACTCGAGAAAACATCTTAACTGGACTTTGAATAAATAGAGAGGAATTGAAAAATAGCATGCTAATACATTGCTTATTATTTTTCATGCGAGCTTACTAAGAGTAAAGCTTACTCCCTCATTTCTATTTCTTTTAGTGTTGTCAGGTCGGCTCGGGGTTGGAGATTGTCGGGGGCAGCATCACACTATCAAGCCAATACCTTTGGAATATTGTTACATATGTTAGAATTATCAAGTGAGTGGCAAGTATAGGGACCTAGTTTTATGACATGTGTTATTATGATTTAGCCAAATGCATTTACCTATTTTGAGCTATTGTATATGGCCATGAGATGTGGCTCATATTAATTATGGCTTGTAAGTCTAGCTAGTCATGTTATGATTTATTGCTTATGATGTGAATATATGATTATGTTTATTTGTCATGCATGGTTGGCAATATGTCATATGTGTTGAATGCATGTTTTATGACCATGAATTAAATGTGTAATATGGAGATAAAATAATAATGCTTCGAATATGGAAGTTTGATGGTAAGTTGAAATAAATTGGCACAAAGATAACTATGGTATGACTAGTCTTGGTTTAATGTGAGAATGTGTAACACATGCATGTTGATAGGTAAATGATATGTTTGTATCATAATTGAGGATGTTGAATGCCATTGGACCCATGTATATGTGTGTGCATGTAAGAGTGACAAAAAGGCTTGGAAAATAGCATAAGACTTAACTACACGGGATGAGACATGACTGTGTGTCTCAATCGTGTGAGGGGCACGACCTGGGGACACGGGCGTGTGGCCTGGCCATGTGATTATATTTATTTGCTGATGTCATAAACAGAGAGTTACACGGCCTGAGGACACGAGCGTGTTGATGGCACACGGGCGTGCCCCTGTGTCCACATGGGCGTGTGACTTTGTTTCATGAGAAAAATTTCTAAGTTTTTCCCAAAGCTTTCCAAAGTTCTCTGTTTAGTCCCGAACCCTTTCTAAAGTATGTTTTGGGCTTCGTAAACCCAAATAAGGGACTATGTACATGTGATTGAATGTTTTAAAATATGAATGAAATTTTATAGCCTGGTTTGCATGATTGTTTTTGTTTAAGTCCGGTAATGCCTCGTACCCTGTCCCGGCGTCGGACACAGGTAGGGGTTGTTACATATAGGTTGTTACAAACAGGATCCAAGAGCCTTGTATGAGAGAATTGACAATCATTTGTCAAGTTTGGGATTGGAAAGAAACATCAGTGAGCCAACACTGTATATGAAGAAAGCTAAGAAGAAAACTTTTGTCACCCTTGGAAATGTTAAAAGCTAAGTGCCACGACAATTGTGAGTATTCAATTAGAAAAAACTTTTGTTTAATAGGGTTCTAGTGTAAATTAGTGAATCTGATGGGCTTCTTGGCAAATAGTTAGATTTGAATTGTTAGTCTCGTTACATTAGAATTGGGTTTTCTTTAATGGGAAACATTATGATGAGGAACCTTAAATTTGATGTTGATGAATTAGTTTTGGTGAATGAGTGCGAGAAGGTTATATAACAAAAAGGCTTTATTCTCTTATACTCATTCTCTCATTCTCTATATTCATTCATTCTTCCATCTTCTTCTATGGTTGCTCTGTAAGAAAGAAGAGTTAAGAAGTGATCTATATAGAGGGCGAAAATAATGTATCAGGTTAAGTGATTGGGGATTTAGCAAATTGGTACTCCTTCTAAGCTTTCTTGTATCTTTTGATTGAACAAAAGGGAAGGAAAATTGAGGATTTCAGTTTCATTCATTGAGCTTGTATTGAGATGTTTAGGGTTGTAGCTAACCTTTAAATTCTTTCAACATGCATATGCATTATGATTTTCTTATATATGAATGTTTTCGTTTTGGTCTCGATATAGTTATTATGCTTAGCTAACTGAGAAGGAGAAGGCTTGTGTGAGAAGGAAAAGCTAAACAGATATAATCAATACCAACTTTCAGGTATTTTGCTGGTGAGTTCTTGAACTCAATTTCTCATTGGTTATTTTATTTGTTTCAGTATTGTGTTGTTTGGTTATCTTTGACTTTGCACTCTATTGATGATGGGAAATAATTCTATGGTGATATGCTTGCTGTATTATTGATGCATGTTTAGTGTTGAGATGCAAATGCATGTTTGGCTGTAAAAAAAAGTTGAATGTTTTGATGAGTTGTTGCTAGTAAAGCCCTCTGAAATATGATATTTTTGAATGGACAGTTAGGTGATACATATGGTATGATTTGCCTTGTGTTATTAAATAGCTTGGTTAGTTGAATGCTTGTTATATGTCAATCGTGTAAATAAATTATATGCAGAGTATCGAGGGATGTATGGTGGACGAAAGATGAGGAAATGTCATGTTGTGCACTCTGTGCCCCGTATTCTCAAGCTTGGCGGAGATTCAGGTGGGTTGTATGGAGAATATATGCGTATGATATTTAACTTTGCTGAGGTTCAGTTGGATTGTACAGTGATATATGTGCATATGTGTATGAAAACCCTACAAGGGTTATATGTAAGTAAGAGACTTAGTGGAGTCTAAGGCTTTAAGCCTTATGTATGTAAGCAAGTCTCATGGCCATGGACACATGTAAGATAAGACAATTCGCTAGACCTATCTCATGATCCAAGTTATGACAGTCTTTTGGATTTGCTCTTTAAGCTTCATGGCAAAGTTATATGTTGAATTTCTCCATGCGAAAGTCCACAGAACAGTTCGCGTGCGTATATGAATCTGCATTTATATATAAATATTTGTCTATGGATTCGCATGTATGAGTCCGTCATATATGAGTTCGCATCTATGAATCTTCTATAAGAACCTATATGTATTACAGCCTATTGGATCTATCTTTATGATTCATACTATGATAGTCTATTGATTTTATATTCATGTTTCAAGTTTAAGAGTTAAAAAAGACTATCTTTCAAAAGATTCAATATGGACTATTATTCAAGTAAGAGATTGCATAAGCTTATTCTTATGTTTAAGCTACAAGAGTTTGTATAAATTATTTATCTCAAGCCAAAACCACAGCGATCTTTTTTCATGTAAAAGACCGCTAATGACTATTTTTAAATCAAAAGCCCGCAATGACTATCCACCAAACAAGAGTCTAATAATGACTATCATTTAAAAATGAGTTCACAAGTATGAAATCACATATATGAATCTGTGATTATGATTCCATATATAGAGGTTCACAAGTACAATTTGAAAATAAGTATTCACCAAACTCAAGTCTGCATATATAAGACTTCATGTGTACATCCGCATGTAATTTTTTTTATATGTGTGAATATCCATGTCTTAGCTTTCTGAAATAAATCCGTTGTACATTAATCCTTAATGATAGTGATTCCTAATGAAATCCACATATGTTCTGCTGGTAAAGGAGGTTATAATCCATCTTGTATAAACAACGTAAATGGGTGAGTGAAATCATTCCGCATTGTAGCCTATAGCACGAATGATAAAAGTGGAAGGTTGTGATAATGCAGAAAATGTATAAATTTTCAAGTTGAGCCAATGCAAATGAGGACAAGAGCACGCCACAAAGATGTGCAAACTACACTTGTGCAAGTGATGTCAAACAGGAGACCAGACCCATGATGTTCAAATTTTTAAATTTATAAACGGTGTGTTATATTAGTAATTCACTAAGTTTGTTACATCCCTAACCCGTATTCATCGCTGGAATAGGGTTACGGAGCATTACCAAAGTGTTTATAAACATTTACAGGTAATTCTTGTCAAATTTTATTCATTTACCAAGATTATTCATAACGTCCCTTAAATGGACGCTCGAGGCCCAAAACGAGTATTAGAATCGAATCAGGACTAAATCGAGAATTCAGAGAATTTTTTGTGAAATTTCAAAAATTTCCTAAGTTGCAGAGCTCACACGCCCGTGTGGTACAAGGGGCACGCCCGTGCTGCAGGCCGTGTTCAACCCTGTTAACTCTTTGACTTGTGCCACATGGTTGGCCACATGACTATGTGCTAGGTCGTGTAACACACACGATTGAGACATACAAGCCGTGTTTCTACCTGCGTGCTCAATTCTGAGCATTCTATTTCTCAAATTTAAAGTGCAAGGGACACATGGCCAGACCACACGCCCATGTGCTAAGTCGTGTGTCACACACTGTCAAGACATATGCCAGTGTGTCTACCCCTGTGGACAAAATAAAGCCATTTTCTAGCTTCATTTCTCACCCAAACCTTGTCATAAACCTACACCAAAACTTGCATTCATAAACCAACCAATCCAAGCATTTAAATCAAGCTAGTTCTACCATTTAACGTGGTATATCATTACATGCTTTCATGCTTTTATACCTTATTAAGCATACTCGTTTAACCTTTCTCAATCAATCAATAATAAACATTTATGTTATCACCATGAAATAATCTTAATATGTATATATATCAATATATAATTTTCACTAGCCATTCCAATGGCTAGATTACAATAACCATTTACATTTACATGCCAATATGGCCAAATTTAACTTATACATGCCATTATAAATACAATTGTTTTACCATATGTACCGAAATGGGCCGATGGATAGTGTGAGTGATCCTCGCTAAGCTCCCAATCCAACGAGCTTTCGATTTACTATAAAGCAGGAAAATAAAACTAAGCAAGCATATAATGCTTAGTAAGTTCGTATAACATGGTACTGAACCTACCATTTATTTTATTCCAAGATAAACATGTAAGGCATATTCAATCAATTTGATCTCAAGCCCTACACATATCCTCATTGCCCTTATTAGTAATATATTCCATAATAACACTAAGAAACATATATGGACTCAACAACAATCAGGTTTCCAGGCACATATGCTTTCCATATCAAGTATTCATTTAGCATGTATAAATCATATCTTTATATTACAAGTATATTTCCATAGTAATTCATCTCGAGTTTAGATTATTTCATGTCAGAACTTTACTCATATAATTCGAAATATCAATGCCACACGAGTAGTACACTGAAGGTGTATAAATCTATAATCAAGGATGAAAATATTCATCAAATAAATTCCATATACAAATTATCATCATCTCATATTTCCATGTATCAATTATCACATATCATCATTTTTATGTATTTCAGGCAGATACGTGTAATAAGTCATTTTATTATTCATATCTTCTCATGTCTGGATTGTTACTTGTTGAATTTATTCGGAATATCGATGGATACACGGTAGTACACTCGAGGTGTACAAATCAGGATCCGTCAATTCATGTCTAATGGTACCCATAAGGTACTATTTCAGAGAGTACACTCTCAAGCCACACATGTATACAATAAGATTACCAGTCCAAGCTAAATCCTTTTTATGACATATGCTCTATAAAGCTTGATCTGGATTACCCGTCCTGGCTAAATCCAATCACTAACATATGCTCGAGAGGACTTATATCAGGATTACCAGTCTAGGTTAAATCTTTTTTGTAATGAGGTCAATAGGATTACTCGTCTGAGCTAAGTCCCACCAGCAACAAATGCAGGACCTCATTCAATAAGGGAAATCACATTTATCCATTGATTTTCATTCATTCAAATGGGATTTAACATTTTTCAAGCATTATCAGGCATGTGATTATTTCATACATCTATAACATTCATATAATTCAAATAAACACATTCCACATTCATTTCAAGCATAAAAATAATTTTTATCATTTATCATTTATCATTTATCGGTCATTATTATTGATCGAGCTTTGTCAGATATATTTTTAATGTCATATATATATATATATATATATATATAATTTATACAATTCTTAAACACAATATTTAATTCAAGCATATAAATATACACAATTTAGTTACACGAACTTACCTGAACAAATGTTTGTGTACGTAAAATCTACTAATCCGTCATTTTCCTCTTTTCCTCGTTCTAGCTTTGAATTTGGTCTATCTGGATCTATACGAGTAAATTTAACATAAATTTAATGTAATTCATACTCAATTTAGTCCAATTTACCCTTTAGGAAAATTTACCATTTTACCCCTAAACTTTTAATTAATGGCGATTTCATCCCTAGACTCGGAAAATGAAATTTATGCAATTTAATCCCTATTCCAAGACTAACCAAAAATTCAATATAAAATTTACAGCACATGTATTCTATAAAATTCAGAATTTTTGTTCAATTTTCACAACTTTACGATTTAGTCCATAAATCATATTTTCATAAAAAATCACTTTGTAATAGTTGTTTATCTATCAACAACCTTTCGTATTTCACCATAAATTTCAAAATTTCAGCATATTCATCCATGACATAATTTCTATACTTTGATAACTTTTCAAATTGATCCCCCAAATAGATAGATTAAGCTATCCCGGTTTCAAAAATATAAAAATTACTAAAAATGAGACTTGAATACTTACATAATTTGGCCAAGAAAGCTTGCTTTCTCTTTCCCAAGGTTTCCATGGAATATTTTGGGAAGAAGGTTATATAAAATGATTTTTATTTCTATTTAATTATTTATCATCTTTTAATTTTATCACTTTTCAATTTAGTCCTTAGCCTTTTTCAAATTTTCCATGGATGAATCATCCAAAAATATCTACTAACTTTTCATTAATGGTCTAATTACCATATAAGGACCTCAAGTTTTGAATTCCATAGCTATTTGATCCTTTTAGCTACTAGAATCTAACTTTTGCATTTAATGCAATTTGGTCCCTTATCAAATTAAACATGTAATCAATAAAATTTCTTTATGAAATTTTCACACTATTATTATCATACTGTAGATCATAAAATAATATTAAAATAATTTTTCTTTTCGGACTTAGATTTGTGGTCCTGAAACCACTGTTCCGATTTTATCAAAAATAGATTGTTTTAAAGTTCATTTGAACTTACTTAGTCTGTGATGTGTTTTCTAGGTATGGTGGTTCATATAAGGAGATGATGAAGGACCAATCTAGAATTCGTTCAAGCATAGGCCAACTGGTGTTTTTATCTATAACATACATATAGTGGGGCGACCTTGAGGTCGAGCCTTAGGGTCTGAATTTTTTTGTAACTATGTATGAACCTATTATGTTATATTATATGATGAGTAATCGTTTAAATATAGTAAATAAATTATTTTTAATCTTTTCATAAGTTCGCATGATAATAACTTAAACTAGGAATTTGTAACTGAAGCAATTTAGTTTGGAGGATTAGCCAATCAAACATGATAAGATTGTTGCAGATAATATTCGTATTAAGTCAAGTATGATTATAAAAGGCTTAGTTGGCTACCTTAGTCATGTTAATTGTATAATGTAGTTGTAACTTATTCATAGTTTGCTTCAATAATGAATTTAACCCACCGTAGTTGGACCCAATGATCAGGTTGGACACGAGTGTTACAACTTTGTTGGTAGTCTTACTGTATGTGGATGATTGTTAGTGACTGGTACCAGTAATGAATTGGTTATTGAGTTTAAGAAGCAGATGTAAGATATGCTTGGGATGTTAGATTTAGGCAAAATGACTTACATTCTTGGCTTAGAAGTGTCTTAGACTCAACGTGCAATTTTCATAAGCAAAAAAGCCTTTACTTTGAAGATTTTGAGCAAGTTTTGCATGGAAAATTGTAAGCCAACAAGCACTCTTATTGCTGAAGGAGAAAAGCACACCAGCAAGGGTGACTTGGAGAGTGTAAATGTTAGTGTTTCAAGGGTTGCAAAGTTTGTTATTAATAAGACTAAGTCCTAGGGAGATTTGACTAAGTCCTAGGAGTTGTTAGCTTATTAGTAGGAGTAGGGAATTAAAATTTGGTTGAGGTTGTTACTTGAGACATGTATATAAAGATTGTTGGGTTAATGAATTTAATTATCCCTTTCATTCATATATTTCTATGCTTCTGTTAGTTCTCTACTAAACCAATAGTGGTATCAAGAGCTTTTTTTTTTCTTGAAGGACTTGTGACAAAAGTTCTATAAGAGTTCTGAGAGAAAAATCGATAGATACACTTGTGACGTATTGAGGAAAATACGATCGGGATCAAATAACATATTTGTCTTAGCCCCACTTGTGTTTTATAGAGAGAACTATCAATTATGGGTCGTGAGAATGCAAGCATACATAGAAAGTTGTGATTATTGGGAAGCTATCGAGGAATAGTATGAGGTGACTCTACTTCCTAATAATCTAACAATGAACCATATAAAAAATGAACAAGGAGAGAACCACCAGAAAGGCTAAGGTAAAAGCTTACCTTTATGCTTCGGTTTCACCAGCCATATTCAATATAATTATGGCTTTTGGACCAACGAAAGAGATATGGTGTAACAAGCCATTTTTCAGTGAAAACGGAACGGTGGTTTCGGGACCATAAATCTGACCCAAAAATAAAATTTATTTTTATTTTATTACATGGTCCGTAATAAAATTCATTTTATTGACTAAGTGCTTAATTACGAGAAGGACTAAATCGCATAAAATGTGAGTTGAATTCTAGTAGCTATAAGGATTAAATAGCTATGAAATTCAAAACTAGAGGTCCTTATATGGTAATTAGACCATTAAAGAAAAGTGTGTAGATTCTTGGTGACTCATCCATGGAAATATAGAAAAAGGGCAAGGATTAAATTGGAAATTGCAAAATACTTAATTAATTAAAAGATGAAAAGAAAATATCATCTTATTTTCTCATCATCTTCAACCTAAAAACACATGAAAATCCTAGGAGAGACAGAAGAAACTTTCAAGGCCTAATTGGGTAAGTTTCATTGTCCCGTTTTTAGTAATTTTGATATTTTTGAAACCGGGATAGTCTAATTTATCTATTTGAGGCATCAATTTGAAAAGTTATCAAAGTATGGAAAATGAGCCATGGATGTATATGCTGAAAATTAGAAATTTATGGTAGAAAATGAAAACTTGTTGATAGATAAACAACTTTTACAAAGTGATTTTTGATGAAAACATGATTTAGGGACTAAAATGTAAAGTGAAATTTGATGAAAAATTCTGAATTTTTATGAATACATGTGCTATAAATTTTGTAATGGGGCTTTGGTCGGGCTTGGAATAGGGAGTAAATTGCACAAGTTTCATTTTCTGAGCTTATGGACCAAATTGGAATTTATGAAAAAGTTAAGGGCAAAATGGTAATTTTTCTTAGGACGTAAATTGAGTCCAAATGAGTATGAAAAATGAGAAATTTATGATTAAAGTTATTTATATAGATCCGGACAACACAAATTCGAGGTTAGATCGAGGAAAAGAAAAAGTTTCAGATTAGTAGATTACTAACGCGAACAAGTGTCGAGGTAAGTTCATGTAACTTAATCGAGCATGTAATTTTGTTAATTGAATGTTTTGTTGTATGTAATGTGATTTATATTGATGTGCATTACTTGTATGCTATGATGGAAAATTGAATACATGCTTGTAATGGTGAAAAAGGGGTTAAGTCCCGATTGAATATTGAATTATGAAAATATATGCTTTCCTGAAATGAATGAGGTCCTGCATTTGTTGTGAACAGGATTTAGCTCAGATGAGCAATCCTATCGACCTTTTTATAGAAAGGATTTAGCCCAGATGGGTAATCCCGACACGATACCTCTCGAGTATACATTACGATTAGGGTTTAGCCTGGACTAGTAATCCTAATTAAGCTCTTCTGAGCATACGTTATATAAAAGATTTAGCTTGGATTGGTAATCCTATTATACGATATGTGGCTTGAGAGTGTGTCCCACGATAAGTGCCCTAAGGGGTACCATCAAATAAGAATTGACGTATTAATGGATCATACACCTCGAGTGTACTACTTGAGCATCCATCAAAATTTTAATGATTCAACGGACATAAAACTTTGGACATGGTATGAGAATTATGTGATGAAATGGTAATGTCTTGAAAGAATATTGCATGATGAGCTCATCTATGTTTACTTGATTGATATGAAGATTTGGTGACTAACATGTTTGATTGAATGCAAGTGTTTAGGAAATTTTGCTAATGGATGGAAAACATGATGTTGTATGCTTAAATTTAAATAACATGATTGGTAAGTTTAGTTTCCGTCAAACGAACTTACTAAGCATGTAATGCTTACTCCGTTTTATTTTCCCCTACTTTATTGTAACACCCCTTACCTGTATCTAAAGTCAGGACAGGGTTTGAGGCGTTACCGGACTTTAACACAAGCACACATACAAAATTGGGCCATAAAATTTTGTCTAAATTAAAAAATTTTCAGTTACATGCAAATTGTCCCTTATAAGGACCTACGAGGCCCATAACATACATCAGAAATGGTTCGGGACTAGACTGAGAATTTTTAGAACTTCGAGATAACTTAAAAAATTTTCTTGTTTTGGAGAGTCATACGCCCGTGTGGGTAAGCCGTGTGGTCACACACGCCTGTGTGGCTTGGGACACACACGTGTCCTCAGCCTGTGTAACTCTCTAACTATGATGTCATCAACCAAATAAGGTCACACGGCCAAGTCACACGCCCGTGTGCTTAGGCCGTGTGGTAAATTAAATTTCAAAAATTAAGTGCAGACTTCATACGACCTGGGCACATGCCCATGTCCAAGGTTGTGTCCTTTACACGGCTGAGACACACGCCCGTGTGTTTACTACTAGGCATTTTGATTTGCATAATTAGGGTGCAGGAGACACAAGGCCGGATCACACGCCCATAGGACAGACCGTGTGTCACACACGGTCTAGACACATGCCGTGTGTCTAACCATGTGGACAATTTCTAGGCTATTTTCCAAGTCATTTGCCACCCTTAAGCACTCACATGCTCACACTCACTTCATGGCATGCAACATGACACATTTGATTACTCAAGCATGCACATTCATGGCTAAATTATGACTTGGTAATGTCAACATATCACTTATCTAAACTATCATGCTTCCATATGACATTCCACACCAATTTCATATTTTTCTATCATTTTTGCTAACCTATTTTCAAATTATACATTTACACCACATTTATTGCATACACATTAATCATATTCCATACACCAAACATACATGCCATCCATCACTCTCATCAACCATAAGCAACTATAACCACATTAAAGCATAAGCATATTTGCATGCATGCATCAATAATTAGGGTTACATCCCAAATAATCAATATGAGCCACCTCTCATGGCCATATACAAAATAATCATAATAATTTCATGAGCCAACACATTTGGCTAATCAATATGACACATAACAAAAAGACTATGTCCCTATACATGCCACACTCAAAATGATAAGACTAGCTATACCCAAATGTTCAATTGATAGTGTGATCAAGTTTCCGACGTTCTCCAATCCTCAAGCTACTTGGCGACACTATAAGAAAAAGAAAGGAAGGGGGTAAGCTTTAAAGCTTAGTAAGTTCACATGCAAATAAAATGCAACTTAATCAAGCATTAATCATACATGTAACATAATGGACATAATCTTGCATTTTACCAAATCTCATAAACTTATTCTTCATATATATATATATACATATATTCTTACCACGAGTTCATCATATCTCATGTCATTCTCATGAGTTTGATCTACATACCTGTACCTAATTGCACATGATAACTTACATTCTCATCTTTGACGTATTCATCAAGGTTACTCATTGAACCTACTTTAGAACTACCCGTTGAACACTCGGAATACTATCGGATACATCAGAATCTGGCACCTAAGTGCCCCTTATGTAGCCAATGCTACTTCATATCTCAGATCACATGTTGCTCGCTTTCAAGCTACTCACGGGTCTGTCCATACAGGCTTTCAGATATCCGCATCACATGTCGAACTACCTCGCCATCAATAGCATGTACGAGACCAGTGCCTGGACGCCAAAACATGTGTCACATACATCATGAACTCAGACCACAACTCAATGAGCTTAGATGTCACATATATCCTGAACTCAGACTATAACTCAATGAGTTCTGATCACATAGTCCCTAGTGACATGTCACTTGTATCATAAACTATTCCTAAGGTTCAAATGGGATTCTTCGATACCACATCTCCGTTGAGCTTGCTCGTAATGTCAATTTCAATACTCATAGCACCAATCACATACTCATGGAGTAATCAAGTATATTTCACAATAAAATTTAAGCATTAACCCATGGTACAATATCACATTAAATATATATACTCACCATACATGCAATATCAAGCATTTAAAGTATGGTACATGTTGCATAATTTTCAAATGAACTTACCTCGGTACAAAATGATAGAAACGGGCCTAATCCTCGTAAAATTTATTTTTCCCTCGATCAAGACCCGAATCACATTTTTCTTGATCTATAATGCCAAATTTAACTTGTTCAATACATACATTACTCATATTGACCCATAGCACATACTTAGGTAAAATTACCTTTGTACCCTAACTTTTCACTTATTTACACTTTAGTCCCTAGGCTCGTAAAATGAAATGCATGCAATTTCTTGGTTACCCAAGTCTAGCCAGTTCATATTCTATCTCATATCAGCCCATATTTTCCTTTATTTTACATTTCTAGTACTCATTTTTACACCTTTTACAAACAAGTCCTTTTTAGTTGTTTTTACTAAAAATCACTTAGCAAAAGATGTTTATCACACATCAAACATTCATATTCCTCCATTAAACATCAAAATAAAAGCATGTTACACATGGGTCAAATTTCATGCATGAACCCCAGCTCAAAATAATGGTAGAAATAGCTAGATCGGTTGATGACAACTTTAAAAATGTAAAGAACATTAAAAACGGGGCTTAGGAGCACTTACAATCAAGCTTGAAAAGATGAACAAGCCCTAGCTATGGTGACTCTTGGAATTTTGGCTAGCATTTGGAGAAGATGAGCAAATTTTTACTTATTTTTCCCTTTTTATTCTTTTATTTACCAAAAGACAAAAATGCCCTTAAGGCATTTCTTTCAAAATTTTCCTATTCATGCCCATTTTTGTCCAAAATTTTAGAACTTGGTCTAATTGCTATTTAAGAACCTCTAATTAATAATCCAATGCAATTTCATGCTTGAAGCTTCTAGAACACAAGTTTTACAACTTATTCAATTTAGTCCCTAAAGTCAAATTAAACATCTTAGGCATAGAATTTCTTCATGAAATTTTCTCACAAACATAAAATCATGTCCTGGATCATCAAAAAATCATAAAAATAATTATTTCTACTTCATATTTGTAGTCTTGAAACCACTATTCTGATTAGACCCTATTTCAGGATGTTACATTTATAGTGCTCGGAAGCTCGCCAAGGTTAGAGATCATTGGAGCATCATCACACTATCAACTAGCTACTTTGAGTATATATATAGTAGAATCATTTTGGTATAATGGCATGTATAGGACAACTTGACCAATAGTGGCTTGAAAATGCTATTTTGTAACCTAGCCATTAGAATGGCTAGTAATGGTTCATTTGGGTATGACAAAGTAAGTTATTATGATATATATACACATGCTTCATGTTAAGAATATGTGATCAAATGTTGTTAATGCCTAAGTTAAACTAAGCTAAGGTTGTGATCATGTATGCATGTAGTGATATGCCTTGTGAATGATGAAATCGCTTAAGTTGAATGCTTAAAATGGTTGGTATTGGGTGTGTGTCTCAAATACAGGTTATAGGTGTGATTTTGGGTGAGAAATGAAGTTAGAAATGGCTTTATTTTGTTCACACGGGCGTGTGTCTAGACCGTGTGTGACATACGGCTAGGTACACGGGCGTGTAATTAGGTCTGTGTCCCCTACACCTTAATCTTGAGAAATAGAATGCTCGAAATTGATCAATGGGCAGAGACATAGGCATGTGTCTCAGCCTTGCATGCTACACGGCCTAGAACACGGGCGTGTGTCTTGGCCATGTGAAACTTGTACCTAATTTTGAATTGAATTAATTAACTACACGGCCTAGCACACGGACGCATGGCATGGCCGTGTGCAGAATTCAGAGAGTTACACGGGGTAGAACATGGCCTACAGCACGGGCATGTCCTAGGGTCACATGGGTGTGCCCCTTGGACCACACGGGCGTGTGAGCCCTACACCTTAGAAAAATTTTATAATTTCACGAAAATTTTTAGAGGTTTCGATTAAGTTTCGACTCATTTCTAATGCTCGTATCGGGCCTCGAGGGTCTATTTAAGGGACGTTATGAATGATATTAGCTAATGAATAGTGATTGACATGGTTTATCTGTAAATGTTTTTAAAATTTTGGTAATGCTCTGTGACCCTGTTTCGGCGATGGATACGGGTTAGGGGTGTTACATATGAGACTACCTCAAGGCCGAGTATCAAGGAGATGAGAGGATCAAGAGCATGAAGGTGTTGAACTTGATCAGAGAATTCGCAAGGCTACAAATGCATGAGTTTAAGTCAATCAAAGAATACTCGGACAAGTTGATAGATATTGCTAACAAGGCAAGAGTTTTTAAGACTGGTGCAGAAAATACTTGTCTTTGTGCCTAAGAAGTATTAAGAAATAATTTCCTCTTTGGAAAATACTAAGGACTTGACTCAGCTGAGAGTGGTGGAGTTGATCAGTGCTTTCCAAGAACAGGATCAAGGGAGGTTAATGAGGCAAGAAAGAAGCATAGAAGGAGATTTGAAAGTTAAGATGCAACAGGGTGAAAGAAGAAAGGAACATGAGTATAATGGGAAGAAGAGTGGTGGCAGTAGTGGTTCAGAAACTACTGCAAAAACTAATGGTATTGGAAATTCTAACAAGTATTATTCATGTAAGTTTGTGGAAAATAGAGTTATCCCTATTTTAGGTGTTGGAGAAGGCTAAATGTGAAGTGCAAAAGGTGTAACTTGTTGGGACATATTGATGGGTTTTGCAAAGAGCCAAGAAATCAGTAGTAAAG
This sequence comes from Gossypium anomalum, assembly GCA_025698475.1. Classification (NCBI taxonomy): domain Eukaryota; kingdom Viridiplantae; phylum Streptophyta; class Magnoliopsida; order Malvales; family Malvaceae; genus Gossypium; species Gossypium anomalum. The sequence continues at coordinate 71,062,866 of CM046965.1, read as the reverse complement.
TGCAGCACATGCTGTAATTAAAGAAGAAGAGGACCAACTATTTGTTGTTTCTTTCTTCTCATCAAGCACTCCATGTGACAGTTGGTTAGTTGATAGTGGTTGTACAAATCACATGACTTGTGAGAAGGAGTTGTTTAAAGACCTTGACAGGTCATTGAAGCCGAGAGTAAGGATAGGAAATAGAGAGTACCTAGTAGCAATAGAGAGCCGTGTTGGAACTAAGTTGATTTCAAATGTTTTGTTTGCACCTGAGATTGATCAAAACTTTTTAATTATAGGGCAATTTGTAGAGAATGGATTCAAGGTAATGTTTGAAGAAGGAATGTGTCTAATCCTTAACTCTTGTGGCAATGTATTATTTAGGATCAAGATGCAAAAAAAAAAAAAAAAAGAGTTTCTCTTTGAATCCACTCAATGAGGAGCAGGTGTCATTCAAATGTCAAGTTAGTGGATCTGAATTGTGACATAAGAGGTTAGGAAACTTTCATTACAAAGGTCTGTAGTTCATGTAGAAAAACGAGGTGGCAATTAGGCTACCAATTCTAGAGAAGTTAAATTCGAGATGCAAAGCTTGCTTGACTAGCAAACAATCAAGGTTACCTTTCAAAATCTTAACTTGGAAAGCCAAAGTGAAGTTACAATTGATTAACACTGATTTGTGTGGTCCACAAGCAACTCCTTCATTGAATGGTAGTAGGTATTTCATTATCTTTATTAATGATTTTACCAGAATGTGCTAGACTTACTTTATGAAGCAAAAATCCAATGTTGTTGATGTGTTTTTTAAGTATAAAAGATGGGTTGAGAATCAAAGTGGTTGTAAGATTCAGGTTGTCAGATATGATAATGGGACAAAATATACCTCACAAAAGTTTAATTCTTTCTGTTGGGATAAAGCATCAACTCACTACTCCTTACTCTCCACAATAGAATAGAGTTAGTGAGAGGAAAAACAAGACCATTATAGAGATAACTAGGTGCATGCTACATGAGAAGTCCTTACCTAATGAGTTTTAGGCTTAGGTAGCTAACACAACTGTATTTTTTATAAATAGATTGCCTAAAATGGTATCGGAGAAAAAAACACCCTATGATGCTTGGTTTGAAATGAAGCCAACTCTGAAGAATTTGAAGGTATTTGGTTATTTATGTTTCTATCATGTTCCACAGGTTAAGAGGGACAAGTTGGGAGAAAACTCTGAGCATGGAATATTGGTTAGTTATAGTTTGGTGTCAAAAGCCTATAGAATCTATCAACCCCAGACAAGAAAGATAATTGTAAGTAGAGATGTTGAGTTCCTAAAAGATGAGCAGTGGGATTAGATAAGTGATGAAAAAAGAAAACAAGAGTTCTCTCTTAATCCTAATGAACTGGTGGATGATGCACCGATTAGAGGTATAAGATCATTTAGTGAAGTTTATCAAAGGTGTAGTGTAGCCATTCTTGAAGCTGCAGGGTATCAGGAAGCCAAAAATGATCAACAATGGATGGAGATAATTAAGGAAGAATTGGGTATGATAGAGAAAAACCAAACATAGGAACTAGTTGAGAGGCCTGCAAACAGAAAGGTAATTAGAGTAAAGTGAGTTTTCAGGATCAAACTTAATCCTTATGGCTTAGTGAACAAGTAAAAGGCCAGGTTGGTGGTGATGGGATATGCATGGGTTTGTGGAGTTTATTTTTCTGAAACTTTTGCTCATGTGACAATAATGGACATAATTAGAATGCTTTTGTCTATGTCAGCTCAACAAGGTTGGAGGGTGTTGAAGTTAGATGTGAAGTTAGCATTCTTGAACGAAGTATTGAAGGAAGAAATATATGTTGAGTAACCAAAGGGCTTCATCACACTAAGTCAATAAGAGAAGGTTTGTTTGTTAAGGAAAGCTCTCTATGGGTTGAAGCAGGCTCCTAGAGAATGGTACAACAAGATAGATGAACATCTGTTGAACTTGGGATTTATGAAGAGCCTGAGTGAATCCACTCTTGATGTGAAGAAGTTAGGTACAAATCTAATCATTGTGTCTCTCTATGTAGATGACATGTTGGTGATAGGAAGTGATGCAACTCAAATTGAAGCGTTCAAAAAGGATATGATAGAGGCATTTGAGATGACTGATCTTGGTGAGATGCATTACTTTTTGGGAATTGAGATCAAATAAGGTCAAAATGAGATATTTTTTTTGCCAGAAGAAGTATATGAAAGAGATTCTGGAGAGGTTCCATATAGAGGAGTGCAAGAGTGTGAGCACTCCAATGAATCAGAAAGAAAAACTTCAGAAGATGGATGGGGTAGATCTTGTAGATAAGAAGGTGTATAGGAGTCTTGTTGGGTGTTTTATATACCTCACATCCACTAAGCTAGACATCATACACACGGTAAGTGTTTTGTCTAGATTTTTCCATTGTGCAAGTGAAATTCATATGATTGTTGCAAAGAGGATATTAAGATACTTGAAGGGGACACTTGCATATAAAATCAATTTTAGCAAAGTTGAGAAGTTCAAGTTATAGGGTTATTTTGGTAGTGATTGGGCTAGATCACTAGATGATATGAGAAGCACTTCAAGCTATTACTTCACGTTTGGGTCAGGTTGTTTTCTTGGTGTTCAAGAAAGCAAGAGATGGTGGCTCAATCAACTACAAAAGTTGAATTCATTGCAGCTACAACTACTATGAATCAAGCCTTATGGCTGAAGAAGCTAATGAATTATCTGCATTTGAAGCAAGAATGGAGTATAAAAGTGTTTGTGGATAATCAATCTTGATAAACCATAATTTATACATATTTTTACCCCATGCTTAACACATTTTATGGATGATTTCTCCTTAGATTTGGTGAATTCGATGCTCTTAATCCTTTAATTTCATGTTTTATACTTAGGTAAGAATAGGAGAGTAAAAGGACCGAGAAACGGGCAAAAAACGGAGAAAACGATCCAACGTGGGAAATCAGCACGGCCTAGAGTTCACCACACGGGTAGACCACACGCCCGTGTAGGTTTAACAGACTCTAGCATGGCCTGAACCTCTTCACACGTGTTGACTACACGGCTGTGTCCCTTTGGCAAGGTCGAAGCACGATTTACACGGGTAGATTACACGCCCGTGCCTATTTAACAGCCTTGACCACGGCCTTAAGTAATCACACACGGGTGTGTCCCTGCCAAGCCCAAGTTTAGTCCAATTCGAAAAAGGCCAATTTTGAGGGTTATTAGGCATTCCAAAGCCTATTTAAACACCTGAGGAGACACTTAGAAGGGGGACGCAGAGGAGGAAGCAGGGGATTGCTCAAGGAAAGCTGATTGATCCATCTCAGAAGCCAGATTCATCATCAAGACTGAAGATCTCCCTTCAAATTCTTTCAGGAGTTTTAGGTTTTCTTATGTTTTGTTATCTTTATGCTTTTAAGATGTTTTGTTTCATAAGTAAGAAATAAACCCCTAAATACCTAAGGGGAATGAAACCTAAGACAGATCTTGTTATTATTATCTAAGTTGTATGATAAATATTTGACTTGTTCTTAATTATGTGTTCTTAATTCTTGTTTTGATATTCCAGGATATTGATTCAAGTTAAGCTCTTATTCAGAGGAGGAATAGACCCTGTCTAAGAGTAAATTTGTCATAATTAAGCGGAGTTGATGGCGCGCCTAGAGATAGGGTAATAAGATTTTACCGGATTAGGGTGAAACCTAATAAGGGAATCATAGATCGAGTTAATGCAATTCTAGGGTGTTAATTAGAAAGAGATTTCAATTATTCAACTTAGGGTTAGACGTTATTAGTCTCGAGAGAGATAATGATATAACTTAGGGATTTCTACGGATCAAGTCAAATGAATAAATCGTTTGATTTAGAGTCAAATAACAAGTGAAGTCTAGGTGGATTTTTCCTTAGGTATTATCCCAATCAATCGAATTTTCCCAAATGTATTTTTCCAAGTTTTCTGTGCATTCTTCGTTAGTAATTAGTTTAGATAACCAAACCTCTTAATTTTTAGGCTAGATAATAAAAAGATAGTAAATAATAGTACTCGTAGTTCCTTTGGGTTCGACAATCCAGTCTTGCTGAACTATACTACTGTTCGATAGGTACACTTGCCTTAATCGTGATAATAAGTTAGTCTCAAGAACGTTTCATTTATAAATCTTTAAAACCTGTTACGAATATCACGCATCAAATCTACTCTAGCTATTTCACTTAATCATGTATTTTATGGAAGAACAAAGTATTTTAAAGTCAAGTATTATATGATGAGGGAAGTACAGAGGACAGGTCAAGTAAAGCTAGTTTATTGTAGACTAGAGGACCATGTGGCATATATTTTTACTAAGTCTTTCCATGTTAGTCTATTTGAGTTTTTTAAGGATAAATTTGGTGTCTCTAGCACTTGATTCATAAGGAGAATGTTAGTGTTTCAAGGGTTGCAAAGTTTGTTATAAATAAGACTAAGTCCTAGGAGTTGTTAACTTGTTAGTAGGAGTAGGAAATTAAAATTTGGTTGAGGTTGTTACTTGAGACATGTATAAAAGGGTTGCTTGGTTAATGAATTTAATCATCCCTTTCTTTAATATCTTTCTATGCTTCTGTTAGTTCTCTGCTAAACGAACAATAAATGAAACAAGCTATAGAAGCCTTATTAGATGCTTGCTTTACTTCACAACATCTAGACTAGACATTGTGTTTGTTGTTAGTCTTTTATCCAGATTCCTACATTGCTACAATGTGATTCATTTTAAGGTAGAAAAAGGGTCTTGAGATATATTAAAAAAACTCTAGGCCATAGAGTTAGATTTATGAAAACTGACAACTTTATCTAGTTGGATACATAGACATCGACTGGGCTAGATCAACTGATGACATGAAGAGCACATCAGGGTATTTTTTATACTTGGTTCAGCAGTGTTTTGTTGGAGCTCAAAGAAACAAGATATAGTGGCTCAGTCAATAGCTGAAGTAGAGTATGTTGCGACTACAATAGCTGTTAACCAAGCCATTTGGCTAAGGAAGCTTATGTCTGATTTGAACTTGAATCAAAGGGAAGCAACAAACATCTATTGTGTTAATCAATCTACTGTTGCAATTGCAAGTAATCCAGCGTTTCATGAAAAAATAAAATACTTCAAGATTAAATATTATTTTTTGAGAGAAGTGTAGCAATCAAAGGAAGTGAAATTGGTTCTTTGTAGTTTTAAAGACCAACTTGTAGGCATTTTAACTAATCCCCTTAAGACTATTAGGTTTGAGAGGTTAACAAACACATTGGTGTCTGCTTGATAACCTATAAAAGTAACATATTTTAATCTCATTCTTAATGTGTTTTTGGATGATTAATTGTGCAAATTAGTGAATTTGATGTTCCTAATCCTTTAAATTCATGTTTCTATACTTAAGAGAGCATTTGGGAGAGAAAGGAGCAAAAAACAAGCCAAAATCGAGCAAATAGAGATGTTTTTAGGAGCCACATGGCCTGGGCATTTCCACACGGGTTGGACACACGCCCATGTGCCAGCCCGTGTCGATTTCCCACCTTGCTTCCCAAACACGCGGAACAACACAACTTTTAGGCTTTCTGAGCATTCTAAAGTCTATAAATACCAATTAGAAGAAGAGATATGAGAGTCATCAGAGAAGATCGAAGAAAACACTCGAAGAATACCATCGGAGCCAACTCTGAAGCGGATCTCCATCAAGATCGAAGATATTCTTTCAATTTCTTTTGAAGTTTTTATGAGTTTTTTTGTTTCTTGTGACTTTTCTGACTTTGAGATGTTTTCATTTAGGATTATGAATTAATTCTCTAGATACTTAGGGAAGATGAAACCTAAGATGAATTGTATTATTTGATTTCTGATTTACATGATAAATACTTGATTCTTGTTATCAATTATGTGGACTTATTTCTTGTTTTAATATTTCCGGGATATTAATTCATGTTTAATGTGTTTAATTCAGTGGAGGGAATGTCCCTTTTTAAGAGTAGATCTAGCATAATTGAGTGGAGTTGCATGCAATCCTAGAAATAGGACGACATAAATCTATCGAATTAGAGTCAAATCTAATAGGGGAATCCATAGATCGAGTTAATGTGATGATAGGGGTTTTAATTAGAAAGAGATTTAAATTAATCAACCTAGAGTCAGTTGTTCTTACTGTCGAAAAGATATTAACATAATTTAGGAATTTCTACGGATCAAGACACTAAGTGAATAAATCATTTAAGTTAAATTCATAATAATAGAAAAAGTCTAGGTGGATTCTTTTCTAGGTATTGTCTCTCTCATTGGTTATCTTTTGATTATTTTCCTGATTCGTTCTCTATTGCGTTCTTAGTTTAATTAGTTTAGTAATTTTAGATTAAAACTCATCACTCCAAATTATCAGGTAAATAATAAGAAAACGATAATTACTAATACTTTTAGTCCTTGTGGATACGATATCTTTACTCACCATAGTTTTACTATTATTTGATAGGTGAGCTTGCCTTTGTCGTATTTATAGTTAGTTTAGTGATCATCACTGCTACATAGAAGCCAAGGAGGAGTGTTACAAGTTGGCCAACATGCAGCAGTTGAAACTATGATGCATGCTGATTTTGTTTGAAACATGTTGGCTCAGCTTTAGATTCATTCTAGTTTCATTTGATTTGATCTTAACCAATGTATTTGTTATGCACTTATTTGACTAGGTGTTGATTGACTTTTTATATTTAAGTGCAAGCAATGTTTTGTAAGTTACAATATAGTTGGTGAGGGTAGTTGTGTATTTGGTAATATTTAGTGACTTAAATTGTAATGTTTTCCTGTAGAATGAATAAGCAGATCATTTTCATGCTTCTTGCTGCTCGGTTTTTCATATATTCTTTGTTTTTAGTTCTTTGAAAAACACCAACACCATTTTAAGTAGTAATGAAGTAATACTAATATTTGCTACGCCCTCAAACTTCAACAACGATCCTTAATTCTACTCACGGCAACTGCTCACTTTGGTTTTATCTTCTTACACAAATGTGTGTTTGCTTTTTTTGATAATCTATAGCCAAATTTTCTGTCGTTAATGTTTTGTTTTTGTTTCATATTTTCTTGGGTTATGTTATGCTCTCATCGCAAAACATTATTTTTTTTCTTTTGCATTTAATTTTCTCCTCTGGTTTTTTTCAGCGACGTTTCTTCTATATCTTTCTTGCTCCATTTGCTAATTGTCTAGCTTGATTTTATCTTCCTATGTTGTCGCATGTTTGGTTTTGTAAACAATTTTTGTTGTTTGCTTTCTTTCACTACAGGAAAATAGGGCTTTAGCGGCGTTTTTAGCGGCGTTTTATCAACAAACGCCGCAAAAATTTTAAAATACAGAGCAATAGCGGCGTTTCAAGAAAAACCCCGCTAAAAACAGAGCAACAGCGGCATTTTAGTAAAAAACGCTGCTAAAAACAGAGCATTAGCTGCGCTTTCGTTAAAACTCCGCTAAAAACCAGATCATTAGCGGCGCTTTGGGTAAAACGCCACTAAAAACCAGATCATTAGGGGCGCTTTGGGTAAAACGCCGCTAAAAACCAGATCATTAGCGGCGCTTTGGGTAAAACGCCGCTAAAAACCAGAGCATTAGCAGCGTTTTACCCAAAGCGCCGCTAAAAACCAAAGCATTAGCGGCGCTTTTGGTAAAACGTCGCTAAAAGTCATATAACCCCTAAACCCGAACAAAAATCATAAACACTAATCTTATAACCCCTAAAACAATAATTATTGAAATTTATGGTTATACAATATATTAAATATTCTCTTATATAATCGTAAAAGAGATATATAGTATTGAATTTAAAATATTAATTAAATTAATTATCATTATAGTTTAAGATATATGGTTTAGGGTTTAAGCAGGTTTATGAGTTAACTATATATGGTTTAAGATTTACGGTTTAGGAGTTAACTAGTATTTGAAGGTTTATGATGAATTATGGGTTTAGGGATTATGATTTAGGGTTTAAAGGTTAGGGTTGAAGTTTACAATGGGACAATTATTAACTTCTTAAGAGATAATTTTCTTTCCAGATTCTTACATGGGATGATATTAAGAAAAGGTGATTTTGAATGTGAAATTAGCATTTGTTGAACTATGTGGAATTAGCATTTGTTGAACTATTAGCTAGAAATTAACTGAAGAACATTTAAGATTCATGCTATTTTGTATATACTCATATTATTTAATATAAGAATATAAACATATATATATGTGTGTTTTAATTTGTACTACACTAACATTGGCCACACAAATTCCCAATAATATGTATACGATTATGGTTTAAGGTTAGCAGTTTTTAAAGTACTTTATAGTTTGGGCTTTATGGTCTAGGAGTTATGGTTGGTTTAAGGTTACCGAATGGTTTTGGGGTTTAAAGTTTGGGGTTAGGGGTTTTGTGTTTGTGGTCTAAGGTTTAAGGGTTTAGAGTCTCAGGTTTAGGGTTTTAAATTTAGAATATAATTTTGGATTTTAATTTAGAAGATAAATGTATATAAGATAAATATATATATATTATTATTTGAAATATATATATATATATAAATATATATATGAAAAGTGGTTTAGTGTGCAATTGTGTACATGAATTCTGTAATTTGATGTAGATCTTGTAAAATATTTACGCGTTATTGATATAATAAATAGCATCATGTATTTTTTAAATTAATTTATATTCATACATAATATGTATTTTAAAATGTGTATTAAATCAAAATTAAAGTTTCAACTATAGTTAGGGTTTAGAGTGTAAGTTTATTGTTTGAGGTTTAAAGTTTAAGGTATATTATTATTGAATATTTAATATTTAGAATTTTATGAGATTTTTGGGAATTTGTACTAAACCTAATATAAATATATGAAATATAGATATTGTACTACTCTAACATTCATTACAGTAACATTATTTAGATATAATTTAAAAGAAATTCTAAATATATAGTTTTAAATTTTGATCAATTTTTATAAAATATTAAGGTATTAGCGGCGTTTATACATAAAACGCCGCTAAAGATCGGAAATAGCGGCGTTTTTCAAGAAAACGCCATAAAATTTCATTATACATTACAGTAAAATGGCGTCGTTTCCTCTGAATAGTAATGGCTTTAGTGGCATTTCTATAATAAACGCCACAACTCATATTAGAACGGCGTCGTTTTGTAGTGTAGATAAAAGAGGCGTTAGTGGCGCTTTGCTGAAAACGCCGCAAAAGGTCTCATTACCGGCGCGTTGCTGAAAACGCCACAAAATTTCCATATTTGAAACGGCGTCATTTTTTTCTCTCCTGAGGTTTATGCCTTTTACCCGAAATCAGTTTCATTTTTTGCTAAGTAATTCTCCCCCATTTCTTCTCTTCCTTCCCTAAATCCCTAAAACACCTCTTCTCTTTTTTCCCCAAATCATCCCCTAATTCCCTAAACCCGAAATCCCTAACATTTTCCCCAAGTCCCCTTTTTTTCCCTTATTCTGTTCCCCTATCCCCAAAATCCCTAACTATTTTCCCTTTCCTCTCGTTGACGGTCATACGCTTCATGGGTTTGAAATGGTTAGTTTTTGAGTCCCCTTCAGATTAATGTGTAGTTACTGTATTACTTGCCTTTTTTTTTTTGTTTGAAATGGTTTGAAATGGGTTTGATCTTGATGATTCTCATCATCCATAAGAAATGGAAGTACCCATCTTTTTATCTTTTCCAATCTGATTCCTTTCTTAAGGTAAATTATATTCTTCCTATGTCCTACCCAAGGTGTAGTTTTTTTTTTCGAGATTCTAAGATTTGGGTTTTGTTTACTGACTGACTTCTTATTGCTTTCCTATCTGGATTTTTTGTTAAATTATTATTGTTATTATTATTTTTCTGATGTTGGGTTTTGAAACTTGTAACTCTATTGTTGAATTCCTCTTTTCATTTTCTTTCAGTTATGTGAAGAAATTGGCTATGCTTTGACTGCTTTCTTATCCATTTGTTTATTATTTTTTATTGTTTGAATTGAAATTGTCCTGGGGTAGTTCTGCATTTATTTGCCTCGTATTGAATGTTGAAAATCATTTTCTTCGCTCGCATCCCGGAAAGGGACCTTTTGAGTTTTGAGCTTATCAAAAATGTTGTTTGGTTTTTCAATCTCTGCAGTAAAACCAGGTTTAGATGAATTTACAGTTTTATTGACATTATGTTCTATTTCACCATTCTTGAAATTATGTGAAGATTCTTTCTAATTTTTTCCTCGGCTGTCTCTAGAGTCTAGCCTAATATTGATTTTTCCTTTTCATGCATTTTGAATCAAATAAAAGAATTTTAGCATGCAAGAAAAAGACACTTTACTTGCTTGCGAGAGTAATTTTTCATGGTCTTTTGGGAACCTACACATTGGGTTATTAATCTGTTCATGTCTAGTTCTGTGTGAATCATTTTATCCTCACTTGTTTCCTATTGGATTCTTTTTAGTTTCATACCCTCCATACTACCAAAAAGGAAGTGCTCTGTGAGACAAAGTCAAAAGTTCTAAGATATTTTTTTCATTATAAAGTTTTTGTTCACCAAACCTAGAACTTAATAAAAATGATGGTTGTGAAATTTTATAAAAAATGTTACTGAAATGCTGGTAATGAACCAAGAAGAAGAGAATTGCCTGCCATGCTGAAAATTCTTGATGAGAGTCAAGAGAACAAGAGGTGGCTATTGTCCTTAAACGAAATTGTTAGTATTGGAGTTTTTTCTTTTGCTTTCTGTCTTTAGAATATTGATATTATTTCCTATGATGCTCTGATTCATGTGTGAGTGGGAATGAGCATGCTAGTATTTACTTGTACTTATTCTGAAACCTGTTTTCAGATGTAGGATAATGTGTTCGATTTGGGCACTTTAGGAAAGTCAAGGTTTGAAGAAACAGCTGACTGGATTTGCTAATTGTGTTATGTGCCTTGTATTTACAATTTTTTTGCAGAGATGGAAGTCATTTGTATGCTCATAAAAGATTTTGTATTTTTTTTGCAGAAATGGTTTGAAAAGATGTGCGCTTTTGCATGATTTTTTGAGGGTACAGCTTCATTTATCGCTTCCTCTCTCCCCAAGTATTGGTTCAACTGAAGCTGCCATTTAATCTTCGAATTAAAATTTGGTACTGATATAGATCAAGTTTTTATATTTGCTTAAACTGAAATATATTTGGTGCTACTCTTATAATCTTACATCTGTTCTAGGTACTATCGAGCACCTGAAATAATATTTGGTGCAACTAAATACACCACAGCCATTGACATTTGTTTTAGGTACGTACAGGCCGTTTAGTTGCTAAATGTTTTTCCATATTTCTATGCATTTTCACTTTAAATTACTTAACAAATATTACTTTTTGGATTCCAGTTTTTCGGGTGAGAGGAAGTAGACCAGTGCGTTTTATTAAGGTACGTTTTAAATATTTTAAAGATTCAAAGTATATAGGCTGTAAACTTGACCTTATAGTATTAATTATTTGAAGTATGGATAAGTATGAATTAATTTTATTACCATATATGTAGCTTGCTTGTCCATTATAATTGTGAAAAAAAAAAAAATAAAGAACACAAAATTTACGTGGAAACCCTTTCGGGAAAAACCACGCAGAGGAGAAGAAAATTCACTATGTCAAAAATTTGAATCAAATACAAGAGGAATAGACTATGTCTATTTATAGGCTTGCAAAGCCATATTCTAGTAGGATTGAAACACCTTATCTAATCAATATAAAATAGATGGAGTTTAATAAGGTTTAAAAAACCTTATTCTAAAATAAAATAAAAGAAGTCTAGTTCTATATGGATTTTACTTTTATTTTATTTTCCATCGTATTTTATTTAAATAAGAATTTGGGTCACTTAATTCTAACAATCTCCACCTTGACACAAATTCTCAATGAACAAGTTCTTCATCGCGAACAAGTTCTCCACTCTTCCATAAAACCCCTTAAGGGTTTAACTTCAACAATGAACACCAACCAAGTCTAGGCAATGCTTAAACTTGGTTATAGGAAGTGACATTTTAGCATAATGCATGTGCCCACTCCTGGAACTTGATCAGTAACCCTTTGCAACAAGCCTTGCTTTATATTTAGGTTCTTCAACTCCTGAGTCCCTTCTTTCTTTTTAAACACCCATTTACAACGAATGGTCTTCTTACCTTTAGGAAGTTTCACAAGATCCCATGTTTTGTTTTTGTGGAGTGATTCCATCTCCTCTTGCATAGCAAACATCCATTTTTCTCGAGTCTTCTGACACTTAATCGCCTCGAGAATAATTTGATGGCTCTTGCCTCTTTTAGTTACTGTTTTTGCGATAGAGTATTGTTTTCTCAATTTTTATCTTGACTTGAGGAGTCGAGTTGCTAAATGTTTTTCCATATTTCTATGCATTTTCACTTTAAATTACTTAACAAATATTACTTTTTGGATTCATCCACTAAGTGTTCGACAACTCCATCTTTTTGGGACTTGTGGTGAGTGGAGTAGACCAGTGCGTTTTATTAAGGTACGCTTTAAATATTTTAAAGATTCAAAGTATATAGGGTTGAATAAGATAAACTTGACCTTATAGTATTAATTATTTGAAGTATGGATAAGTATGAATTAATTTTATTACCATATATGTAGCTTGCTTGTCCATTATAATTACAACAATAGATGACCTTCTCTCAACCTTATTTTAAATATTTTAAAGATTCAAAGTATATAGGGAGAAGAAAATTCTGTGAAACTTTGAATCAAATACAAGAGGAATAGACTGCCTTATATCGAGTAGGATTGAATATAATGGATCCTCCTTATTCTAGGTGTAACAACGCCATTATGTATGATGAATCTTAAAAATTCAAAAGAATTGAAAAAGTTCTATCGCTATTGAATATTTATATAACCTTAATTTATTTCCAATTTACTTATAAAAATTAAACTACGATTCTTTCTTGATATTATTATATTCAAATTACTATTTTGTTATATTAAACATGTTTGATTTTAATATTTAATATTTTTAAATGTCTTTAAAAGATATAGTTTAATAATAATAATGTTTATAATTACTTAACATTTTATTGACAAATAATAATGTTTTCTCATAACATTTATAATTACTCAATTTACTTTCGATTCAATAGGTTTGGAGTGGGAATGTCGTTAATGACGAAGTTAAATGGCTTTCTCAAGGTCCGAATCGAGTAGTAAAAAGATATAGTGGCTTCATCATGAATGGATTTAGATTTCATACCAAATATCACGAGAGATTGAGGAGAACTCAAAATTGTGGAGTAGTTGTTAATTCTTTAATTACAAGTTACGCTAGTGCTAGGGATAGTAATCCTGTCGAGGGAAATGTGGAGTATTATGGACTTCTAACCGACATTATTGAGTTGGATTATTATGGAAAATGAAAAGTTGTCTTATTTCGATGTGATTGGGCTGATGCTAATACTGCTCTCGGAATTAAAAATGATCAGTTTGGTTTTACAATGGTGAATTTCTCTCTATTAATTCACACTGGAGAACATTTGATAGACGAGCCGTATGTATTTTCTTCTCAAGTTAAACAAGTTTTTTACTCGAAAGATCCAATTGATGAGGGTTGGTACGTTGTACTCCGAAACACCCCTAGAGACTTGTTTGACATGGGGAATGGAAGTAGAGATGACATCGGTGAAAGATCAGAAACTTTGCCTTTTCCAGAACAAGACTTAGATGAAAATATCCCTAGTACTAGTACACAATCTCAATGGGTTCGTCAGGATGTAGACGAAGATATTTACGATTTATGATGTAGTAAGATTTTATGATTTTTTATTTATAAGTAATGTTACAATATTAACATTGGTCATGTTATATAATTTAACTATTTTATATTTACTATTGTTGTTATTTCTTACTAAAATTTTATCTATTTTATGTGTTGCAGGAAAAATGCCTAGAAGAAGATTAAGAGATCTTAGTATTGTACAGAATACTACAAATTCGGAAGAAGTAAGTCACTCGAACAATGAGACAGATGCTTGTTGGATCTTCAAGCGTCTTTAAACACTTGACGAGTCTGTGGAATTTCAAAGTAATGTTAAGTTTATTTTACAAATTGTATTAAATTTTATTACTGATTTATTTTTAAATTTCAATATAGTAATAATTTATTATTTTTCAGCTGAAAATGGTGGGGCGCAGCAGAGGTCGAGGACGCACGCGCTCTAATATGATTTATATAACTTAAATTACATCGGCGTGTCAAAGTAACTAGAACGACCATGGTCAGCTGTTGGACAAAAAGCTCGACTTTTAGCAGGCTATTTGGGCATTATAGCACGAAATGCCAATATGTTTCCCATCAAGTACGAATCATGGCATAAAACATGCCTGATAGCAATAAAAATCAAGCTCTCTCTAATATTAAGGTAACAAAACGTTAATGTAATTATAATACTTTTGTTTAAGTTTCATTTATATTTACTTCCTAAACTTGTGTTTTTTAGGATAGGTTTGCTTTAGAGGTCTCTGATGCCTATATCAAGAAGGCATTGGGTAAAAAATGGAGAGACAATAAAAGCATTTTGAAAAAAGAATATTTTGAAAAACCCATAAGCCTTGAAGAAAAATTGCAAAATGTCCCACCGGGAATGCTGAGGTACCAATGGGAAGATGCGGTTCGATTTTGGAATTCGAAGAAAGGAGAGGTATTATGTACTTGCAAACTCTTATAAATTTTTCGGTTTATAGTATTTACTATATACATAATAATAATTTCATTATGTAGGACCGTGAGCGAGTTGGAACAAGCAGCAGGCAAAAACAAAAATTTACGCACACGGCAGGGTCGAAAAGTTTTGCTTGTGTAGCTCAGGCCCAGGTACTATAGATTTATTAAATCTATCAAGTATTAATAACTTCTTACTATTAAATAATATTTTTACTACTATATTGTAGGAAGCCTCGTCTGGTCAAAAAGTTGGACGCCTTCAACTTTTTGACATTACGCACAGGAAAAAAGATGGAACTCCGATGTCATCTGAGGCTGCAGAAATTATGGTATATTTACTTAATAAAAATTGATTCATTATAAATATTTATAATATTTAATGATAATGTTTTAATTCGTCGTTTTTATTAGTGTAATTTAAATAATGTTATGTTGTATTACTTTTTATTGTATATTTCGTTTCTAACTCTTTAACTGATTTATTAGGAGAAACTAAAAGATAAGAAGGCAGAGTATGAAGCGACTGCTTCGACTGATAGTTCTGTTAATTTTGAGGATATTGATAACAGAATTATTAATGAAGTTTTGGGTCCTGAAAGGTATGGTCGGGTTAGATTTCAAGGATCCGTGTTAACTTGACCCAATATTTTGGATCCACCTCGCACCAATACATGCCTTCCGGGAGTCAAAGTCAAGCTGAAGTTCAGAGGTTAAAAGATCAGATAGTTTAGATACAAGCTAGCACAGATGAGCAAATTTCTCAACTTAGAGAGGAGGCAGCAGCGAGGGAGGCAGAGGCAGCAACGAGGGAGGCGGAGCAGAACAGGAAATACAATGAACTCCAGCAGCAGCTTCAGTCTATGATGACTATGTTCCACCAATTTCAAAATCTGCCATCATAGACATTTGTTTTCTTATAACTTTTAACATTATTTTAAGAATATTTTGAATATTCATTTACAATTTATATAATATATTTTTCGTATAATTTTGTATTATTTAAATTTGCGTGTTTTGGTTGGGTTGGATTTCATGGTATATTTGCTGTTTTTTATTGAATTTCTTGCAGGAGGGTTGGATATAGGTGTAAAAACACATATTGCAAAACTGGGCAAATATAAAAGCGCCGCTAAAGGTCCTGGTCTTTAGCGGCGTTTTTTATAAAAGCGCCGCTAAAAGTACAGGTCTATAGCGGCGTTTTTTATAAAAGCGCCGCTAAAGGTCCTGGTCTCTAGCGGCATTTTTTAGAAAAGCGCCGCTAAAAGTACAGGTATTTAGCGGCGTTTTTATAAAAGCGCCGCTAAAGGTCCTGGTCTTTAGCGACGTTTTTATAAAAGCGCCGCTAAAGGTCCTGGTCTTTGGCGGCATTTTTTATAAAAGCGCCGCTAAAGGTCCTGGTCTTTAGCGGCATTTTTTAGAAAAAAAGGCCACTAATTTTTGTGGCGCTGCACATAGCGACGTTTTTTTGGCAAAACAAAACGCCGCTAAAAGTCTGCTTCCCTGTAGTGTTTGACCTTTTTTTGGGTTTAGCACACTTTTCTTTTGCTTTACTTTAGTTGCATATTGAATCAATTTTAAATTTTTTTTATTCTAAATGATAACTTCTTCTTCTTTGTCTTAATTTGAATGAAGCGATGATTAAAATTCTTACTAAATACCCATTTGATACAAATTCAAATGATGTGACCCCATCCCCTATCTTCAATATTATATAAAAAAATGTCAGCTTCTTTTTCTTATAAGTAGAAATAAAGTTTCAACTACTTTTATTCTATTTTTACAAATCATTAATTAATTAATTTTGGCATCTAACTATATTTTATTTTGTTTATAAATAAAAATCAAAAACACTAAACAAATAGAAAAAATGGTAATTGCATTATATTGTATGTCATGTTAAGCCATATTCTTGGATTATTGAAAAATCTTATTTTTAATGACTTATTTTTTAATACAAAAATGGAAGATAAGAGTTAATCATTTACATATGTGAATGTAGATAAATTTAAGTAAAATTTTATATTTATATTTCGAGTAGAATTAGATTTGAACAAACATAAAATATATAAATATTATATATAGATTCGACCCGAACTTGACTTGACCCTACTCATAGATACTTTTACAACAAATAGAACAACAATAAGTTAACTTGCACAACACAACTAATAAGGCAGTTCAAACTTAACTTACCCATGATAATCACAGTACAAAGAAAAATTATTTAAGCATAACCGCAAGCGCTCTTAAGTTGCAGCCTCACATTGCATATCAAAGTAAATTTTCCCAACCTACTTTCCAATGCATAAGAAAACTTATAGTTGAAGTTGTTTTCTATATAAATATTGGTAGGGATTTATTACACTGATGTAAAATTAAAGTTGTTTTATTTTAAATAAAATAAATTATGTTGCTTGTTGAAGTACTAGCCGAAGTAACCATCACTTTTGTTAGTACTCCTCCAGTCAATTAAAAATACTTACCTCGTCAATAAAACTTCTATCAATGTTGAATAAGTCTTCCACATTTAGAGCACAAATCTAGCTTCACAAAGTAACATTTAATCCATCTTAATTTACACAAGTTTCATCAAATCAATTATCCTTAATAAAATATAAGGATACAAAATATCATAAAATTAGCTCATATAAAATTAATTATAATTAAATTGTTTGATAAATAGAAATTTTAAATTAAGAAAATATTTACTTTACATTTTATCATTAACTTTTAAACATGTAATCCATCTTAATTTTAAACTTAAAATTTTCATATGATAATATGATATTAAAATAAATTTGAAGTATTTGAAAATATTTTCCACTAAGTAATAAACAACTTTTATTTACTTATCATTTTTTATAAAAAAAATTATTGAGTTGTTTTTATTATCAAATTTATTTAAAATATTAAAAATATTAATTTTCATTTGATTTAAGTTTTTCAATTGTTTACCGATCAAGATTTTGGTTAGTAAATTACAAATTGTACTTTTTTTAGAAAAAAATTATACACTAAGCAAATTATAAAATATAAAAAAATTTAAAAATTCAAGATGATAAAAATTGAAGGCAAAGTCTAAAAGCGTTTGCTCTTGTCTATGGTACTGAAATTTTTATTGGAAGTCTTCTGTCAAAGATGAAGAAGACATAATGAGTATTATAAAGGGTTTGAAGGGATTGAGATTTTCAGAGAAAATGGAGAATTATGAAAGGAAACGATTGGATTAATTTGTAGGAATGTTGATAAATGGTGATGTTTTTAGTGTTTGGCTTTTAATATTTGTTTGTTGGAGAAGGCAAAGGTCAAATATGGGGGGTGGGCGAATAAGGACACTGGGAAAACGCTGTTCAGGCGTTGGTTGTGGATTAATAATGTGTTCCACAACTTGGTCGAAACTCACCACCATTCTTTACGCGCTAAATAATGAAGCCAGTGGAAGAAGCCATGAAAGTCGAAGGCAATTGTAAATTACGTAAACTATATTAAAAGTATAATAATAAAACAAACAAAAATTACATGTTTTGTTTCTTTTGAATTGCTTGGTGTTTAAGTAATAGTTGCAGGAGCTGTAGTTTTTTTTTTTTTTTTATGTTTTATGCTACTTTTATTTCTTTTTACTAAAAAAATAAAAACTAATTCGGAGAAACTTGGCTTCCATTGGGGGCATATAGGTAAGCTGAGGGAGCATTGTTAGTCATTTCAAACGGCATAAACATTACTTTATACATTTAAATCAAGTGAGTGCTGTTGGAACTTGGAAGAAAGAAGCAAGCAAAGTTGAAAACTTGTGCAGCAAGCCTCGTGACTTGGTGAAGAAACAAGAGCAGAAGTTTGCTATGAAAACAAGAACAGAATCGAAAACAAGAACCAAAATGGAGCATATGAATGAAAATCAATATATTTCATTGAAAAGAAAACATTGGCATATAGCCATTACATATATACCAGACATAAGCTAGTCATTACAAGCCAAATTCACCTAAACATCTACCTAACTCCACTAAGACGCATTGAAACTTGGTAAATTAACTTGTACAACAAAACAAAGCTGATTTTCAGCTCAATCACCACCTAATTACATCAATCATAAAACAAACATAGTTCCAAAAGAACTAGAATGCATTACATTAACTAAAATGACAAAATAGAACAAAATGAACAGCAGCAGCAGCACTTGGCTCGACAGCTTCTGGTCTTGGCCTGATCTTCTTGGTCTGCTGCATGGAAGGCCACATTCTAACACTCCTCTTTGGTCTCCATGCTGCTAACTCCAAGTTCTTTTCTTAGTTTAATGAACCTTGAAACATTAAGGGCCTTTGTGAAGATATCAGCAATATGTTCCTTTGAATTGCAATGAATTAGCTCTACCTCTTGAGCTTGTTCCATCTCCTTTACCACATGCAACTTAATGCTGAAGTGCTTGGTTCTACCATGGAAAACAGGGTTCTTTGCAATTGCAACGGCAGATTTGTTATCACAATAGATCTCTGTTGCTTCCCTTTGATGTAGGTTCAGATCAGCAAGGGTTTTCCTTAGCCAAATGGCTTGGTTGACTGCTCCAGCAACAGCCACATACTCAGCTTCTGCTGTTGATTGAGCAACCACATTTTGCTTTTTCGAACTCCAGCAAAACATTGCTGAACCAAGTGTAAATGCATAACCTGAAGTGCTTTTCATGTCATCCTTTAAACCAGCTCAGTCACTGTCAGTGTAGCCTATCAGCTTCAGGTCTTCACTTCTGCTAAATTGTAATCCATAGCTCAAGGTACCTTTGATGTACCTGAGCACTCTTTTTGCTGCTCGAAAATGCTCTTTATTACAACAGTGCATAAACCTTGAGAGCAAACTTACAGCAAACATGATATTTGGTCTGGTTGTTGTTAAATACAATAAGCAGCCAACTAGGCTCCTATAGGCAGGCTCACTGACCTGTTCATGGTCTCCTTGACTCGATAGCTTCATTCCAACAGCCATAGGTGTGCTTGTTGGCTTGCAATTCTCCATAGAGAATTTGCTTAGAATTTTTGCAGTAAATGTCTTCTGTCCCAAAAAGATTCCACTGTGAGTTTGTTGCACCTCCATTCCAAGAAAGTAAGTCATCTGCCCTAGATCAGACATTTCAAACATGTCCTTCATTTTGGCCTTGAAATCAGCCAATATGATTTGGTCTCCTCCTGTCACCAAAAGATCATCAACATAGAGGGACACAATAAGCTGTGTTTCAGCTTGTATCTTCTTGACATACAGAGTTGGCTCACTGATGCTTTTTTAGAATCCCAAACTGATCAAGTAGCTGTCAATCCTTGCATACCAGGCTCTAGGAGCTTGTTTTAGGCCATATAAGGCCTTTTTAAGCCTGTACACCATGTGTTCTTTGCCAGACACAATAAAACCTTAGGGCTGGTCAATGTAGATTTCTTCTTCAAGAAAGCCATTGAGAAATGCAGACTTTACATCAAGATGGTAGATCTTACACTGCATCTGTGCTGCTAAGGCAACCAGTAGCCTGATGGTGTCTAGCCTAGCCACTGTGCAAATGTTTCCAAATAGTCCAGGCCATATTTCTGGCTAAATCCTTTGACAACAAGCCTGGCCTTCAGTTTATTCAAGCTCCCATCAGCATTCTGCTTGGCTCGATAGACCCATTTCACCCCAATGACCTTTCTGTTGCCTGGTCTTTCAACCAATTCCCATTTCTGGTTCTTTTCAATCATGGCAATCTCATCAACCATTGCTTGTTTCCAGCCTTCATGTGCTTCAGCATCTTTAAAATAGCTAGGTTCTTCTTGTGCAATATGAGCCCTCTCATAAATCTCAGCTAAAGTCTTTGTACCCCTGACTGGTTCATCATCAATGTCCATATCAAGACCATTTTGGTCAGATTCAAGCTGCTCTGCCATGAGTTCTTCAGAAATAACCTTAGGTTCATTTGTTTCCCAGTTTCAGCATGCCTTTTCATCAAAGAACACATCTCTGCTTACATGAACTTTGCTTGTTGAAGGATCTAGGATCTTATAGCTTTTCTTGACCATGCTGTATTCCACCAGAATGCCAGCTTGAGACTTTTTGGACAGTTTGTCCCTTTTTATAAGGCTGTAACATAGGCAACCAAAGACTCTCAAGTGAGCCAATAAAGGTTTGAACTCGAACCAGGCTTCAAATGGAGTCTTGTGTTCAAGTGCTTTGGTTGGTAGCCTATTCTGAATGTAGATAGTAGTGTTAATTGCTTCAACCCACATGGTCTTGGGTAGATTCTTCTGAAATAGAAGGCACCTAGCCATATCCATCAGACTTCTGTTTTTCCTTTCACTAACACCATTCTGCTGAAGTGTGTAAACATTGGTTAGCTGGTATTTGATGCCAGCATTATTGCACAAAGCTTGGAACTGAGCTGAGTGTACTCAGCTCTATTGTCTGACCTGATGGTCTTGAGTTTGCATCATGTTTCTGTTTCAACTGCAACTTTAAACTTCAAAAATACTTGAGCTACCTCAGACTTGTGCTTCAAAAAGAAAATCTAACAATATCTGGTACTATCATCAATGAAAAAAATAAAGTACATGTTGCCATTGAGTAACTCAGTTTTCATGGGGCCACACACATTGGTGTGCACCAGTTCCAACTTGTTTGATGCTCTTCAGGTTGTGTTTGCAAGAAATGGGAGCCTGGCTTGGTTTCCCATCTGACAGACTTCACAAACATCTTTATTTGGAACTGACTTTGTGAAGTTTTCAACCATATCCTTGTTGACCATTCGAGCCATCGATCTAAAGTTGGCATGACCAAGTCTTTGATGCCAAAGCTTAGAATCTTCTGTTGAGGCAACACAGGCTGAGTGTAAGTCACCTGACCAGTTGACTTCAAAACATTTTTCAGTCATAGTGACTTTCATGAGGCTTGATCCATTTGGATCAGTAATTTGACATTCTTGGTCCTTAAACACAACTAAGTAACCCTTTTCTAACAGTTGAGCAATGCTGAGAAGGTTCCTGTCAATCTCAGGTACCAGCAGCATATTTGTGATGACTTTGTCACCAGTGGAAGTGCATATTAGCACATCTCCCTTTCCTTCAGCCTTAATGAACTGACCATTTCCAATTTTCACCTTGGTTTTATAGGATCTGTCCAAGGATTTGAAAATGGTTGCATCTGGTGACCTATGGTTAGTGCAACCACTTCCAACAACCAACCTTTTGGGCCCTTGCTCTGACGAGGTAAGCATGACACAGCAAAGACCCGCTCTTCATGGTCACTGCTGTCTTCAGCCATTCGAGCTTCAACATCCTTGTGTTGTGCTTAGTTTTGCCCAGGTCTGCCTTTTTCTTTACAGACCCTTTCAACATGGCCCTTCTTCTTGTAATGTTGACACAAGGCATCTGGTCTGAACCAGCATTTGGCCTCTGGATGACCAGGCTTTTTACAAAACCTGCAGAGTTGATCTCCTCTTCTTGCAGCATCAGGCTAAGGCCTGCTTCTCCAGTTCTTCTTACCTTTATAAGCTGAGGTGCTCGAGGCTACTTTGGCCTTGTCTTGGAAAGCATCCTCCTGGTGCTCCTCCATCCTGTTGGCTCTCCTTTGTTCCTGAGCATAGAGGGCATTGATGAGCTCAGTTAAGAAGATGCTTGCAAGGTCTCTCGAATCCTCTAGGGATGAGATTTTTGCCTCTTATCTTTCAGGCAATGTTGAGAGCACTTTCTCCACAATTATTGCCTCACTAAACTGTTCTTCTAGCAACCTTATGCTGTTCACAACAGCCATGATTCTATCTGAGTACTGCTTCACTGTCTCTTCTTCCTTCATCTTTAAATTTTCAAAGTCTCTTCTCAAGTTTAGCAACTGCTGCTGCCTTGTCCTTTCTGTGTCTTGGAACTCCTCCTTGAGCTTGTCTCAGGCTTGTTTTGGAGTCTCACAAGCCATAATTCTGGTGAAGATAACATCAAACACACAGTTCTGAATACAAGACATGGCTTTATGCCTCTTGGTTCTCTCATCTGCGTGCTGTCTGATTTGAGCCATTGTGGGATTGGCTCGAAGTGGAGCTGGCTCAGCATCAGTGTTTACAACTTCCTACAGATCAAAAGCCTGCAGGTAAGTTCTCATCTTAACCACCCATATGTGGAACCCTTCACAATTAAAGACTGGTGGTGCTGTTGGAGAAAATCCTGAAGAGGCCATTTGAGTTTAAGTTGAATATGAAACAGGTCCTCTGAGATAAAAGCTCTTGATACCAATTGTTGGAACTTGGAACAAAGAAGCAAGCAAAGTTGAAAACTTATGCAGCAAGCCTCGTGACTTGGTGAAGAAACAAGAGCAGAAATTTGCTATGAAAACAAGAACAGAACCGAAAACAAGAACAAAAATGGAGCATATGAATGAAAATAAATATATTTCATTGAAAAGAAAACATTGGCATATAGCCATTACATATACCAGACATAAATTAGTCATTACAAGCCAAATTCACCTAAACATCTACTTAACTCCACTAAGACACATTGAAACTTGGTAAATTAACTTGTACAACAAAACAAAGCTGATTTTTAGCTCAATCACCACCTAATTACATCAATCATAAAACAAACATAGTTCCAAAAGAACTAGAATGCATTACATTAACTAAAATGACAAAATAGAACAAAATGAACAGCAACAGCACTTGGCTCGACAGCTTCTGGTCTTGGCTTGATCTTCTTGGTCTGCTGCATGGAAGGCCACATTCTAACAAGTGCATTGACTTGAGTTGAGATGATAGGGCCAGTGTGGCTAAGGCTAATCTTGATAACTGTGTTGGTTTTAGAAGGTGCAGTGTGGAGTGATGGGTGTGTTGCGCTTTTGCAACTCCAATATGTGTTTAAAGATATAGATTATTCATGCGAGGGTTCAGATTGCTGTTAGTGGGAATGGGGAAATCCAAATACCAATTGAAAAATATATGCCAAATTGACTTAATTGATTAATTAATAAAATGATATGAAGCTGAAATTTCAAAGGGGAAACTTCTCAAACCCTTCCCTGAGGAACTAACATTGAATTAACTGCGTAGGAGTTTGGAATGGATTGGGCCGTTTGGATGAATTTTTCATGAACTTCATAAAAATGAGATTAGATAGCTACCCTTGCTTCACACATTTATCGTTCGGGTTCTCATTTGAGATTTTTTTTAAATTTATTTTATTTTTCAAAATGGATTAAAGAAAATCGTGGGAAGAAGGTAGAATTATTGTGTTTGAATTTCATGTTTGTTTGTTTTTTTGGTTTTATATGGTAGTTGTGTTTAAAATGTAATATATTTATGTAAATTTTGTCATATAATTTTTTAGATATTTACGTCATATTTGTGTTTATACTGCTAATCATATCTTAATTGATGGATGGTTGGGAAATATTATATGATATAATTTTATTTTTAACGTTTTCTTTAATAAGATTTTACAGTTCTTGATTAAGTGCTCGATTTATTTGTAAGGGCGCTTATAAATAGCTTTCTTGTCCTATTATTGTTAATTATATTTCCTACCTTCCAAGAAATTTTTTTTAGGGTAAATTACACCAACAGTCACCCAACTTCGGGGTAGCTGACAAAACAGTCACTTGGGTTTCATTTCAGTCACTCAACTTTCAAAAAGTTACAAAACAGTCACTAACGTTATAAAAAAGTGAAAAAATAATCACTGATTAACAGTTTCCGTTAGGTTGTTAACGGGATGCTGACGTGGCAAGTTAACCAGTTGATGTGGCAAGTTAACTTGCCACGTTGGTGATGACGGTTGGTGTAAAGGTTCCTACTTCCATCCTTCCATCTGACCAAACTACAATTTTCACTCATCTCCTCTCACTATCTTTTTCGGCCGGGAACTTCCATAAAACGTCGCCCTCAAAACAGATCTTAATGCCTCTAAACTCCAGCAGTGCCGCTATATACTCTCCTTAAAAAAAACAGCTCCTCCACCTCTCTTCATCTTCAACCTTTTTCATTTCTATGGCTGCTCATTTTCGTCGTCTCACTTAACTATTCTCTTTATGGCTTGCGCCGTCCATTTCTACAATCGTCAAACCCATTTCCCGAACCCAGTATCCGACCCGTCGAACCCATTTGCTACATCAGTTGCATCATCCACTGCAATTCCAATGCTTGCCTTCTTAAGCGCAGGTGCATCATTCACACCATTTCTAGTCATGCCACAAAGTCATTTGCTGTAACTCATTACAATATTATATTTGTGCTCATGGGAACCATCAAGCTTGTGACCAGTTTCTTTGCCAATGGCTAGTTCATAACTAGTGATCACCTTGATATTGACACCAAGATTTAGAGCCAAATGAATTGTCTTCGCACTAAAAGCCTTGAAGGATCGAGCAAAGGGAGTATACCTACAAACTCCCATGCTTCTCCTTGAGCAACCTTGTGTTCTTCCTGCACAATTTGTCTAACCACATCAAGAGAGCCAAGTCCTCAATCTGCTCTGGCTTCTTTGGGATCACCTAGCATTCCAACAACACAGGCAACAATCCATCTTGATTCCCAACCGAACTAAGCATATACAAAAGTTTCCCAACCCAACCCAACTGTTTTGGAGAAAATATTTTCTTAGACTCTATTTTTTTTTAACGCAGGAAGGAAAGAGTGAATGAGGTTGAATATGAGATACAATGAATGGAGGGCCATTCGGTCTACGTACAGGGCATATCAATTTTTCTTATTTTCCTTCTTCTTCTTCTTCTCCTCTTCTTCTTCTTTTTTTTTCTTTTTCTCTAGCCCTAAAATGGTGCTGGGAGGGCTGTTAAAGTGAGAGTAACAGGCCAGCTAGACAGTTTTTTGACAACAATGATGCCGTCACCTGCCACGTCACTTTACCGTGACGTCTATGACGAAAAACGATAAAAATGACTGTTTTGTAACTTTTCAAAAGTTGAGTGACTAAAATGAAACCTAAGTGACTGTTTTGTCAGCCACCCCAAAGTTGAGTGACTATTGGTATAATTTACCTTTTTTTTTATATAGTTTTGGGCTTTAGGTTGGTGTTTATACTCCTAACTCCTAAGTCAATTGCAGACATTAAATTAGTTTAAGTAATAAAGAAAGACTTTACTTTTAGAAAAAAAGAGAAAAAAAAACAGGAAAAGTTGTGGGGAAACTAGAGCGTCTGCCTACATAATGGAGTTAAGGGATCACTTCCAAAAGTATAAGTGGTCTTAATTAATTAATTAGTGTATTGAGTTGAGATCATGGGGCCGATATGGTTTAGGATAATCTTCATAACTTTGTTGGTTTCAAATGATGCAGTGTGGAGCGATGGGAGTTGAGATGAAGATCGTCTTGCGCTCTTGCAACTCCAACCTCTATTAAGTCTTAAAGGATTCAACTGGACGAAAGAGAAGGGTTCAAATTGTTGTAAATGGGAATGGGTTGAATGCAACATCACCACTAGACGACTCACTCAACTCTCTCTAGGCAATGGTTTGTTGAAGTATCTTGAATTCTTTAATGCTTCTTTATTTCTTCCTTTCGAAGAATTGAGGAATCTTGATCTCAGTTATAATGATCTAGTTGGTGTTGTAGAGAATGAAGGTACATAACTCTTTGCAGTTTTATGTTTCTCTGCTCTCCCAATTGAATTTATAAAACTCTCTTTGTCTTGCAGGGTTTGGAAAGCTATCCAAGTTGAGACATCTAGAGAATCTTGACTTAAGTTACAATAGACTAAATGATAGCACGTTATCATCTTTGAGTAGAATTTCAACTCTCAAGTCTCTAAATTTAGGAGGAAATGCCCTTTTTATAGGATCAAATCATGGTAAAATTATAATATCATATATATGCTCATTGTTAATGTAATTAAATTAGTCATATTTATATATTTTGTTTATATTACTACTTGTAGCACACCCTAAGTGGTTATCACAACTTGGTAGTTTGGAAACTCTCGATTTAAGTTACACAGAAATGAAGAACAACTTGTTACATTTGGGTGGCCTTTCATCTTTAACAACTTTAAAGCTTGAAGGAAATAATTTAGAAGGAAGGATTCATCTTCAAGGTAAGATTCCTTCACTGTCTTTGTTGCTCTTTCACTTGTTTTTCCTTTTAAAGCAATCATAGTAATATTTAATTTGGTCTGAACAGAACTGTATAACTTGACAAATTTGAAGATATTAGATTTAAGTGATAATCGAATTGAGAGCATAAAGATTTCCCGTGGTAAATATATTTATAGCTATTCAATTATTTTTCAAAATGTTTCTAAAGTAGTAGATACTGTTATGTCATATTTTGAAGCTGAAATAAGCTAATTTTATGCAGGTAACACAGGACAACAGAATCTAATCAATTTAGAAGTAATTGATTTGAGTGATAATTTGTTCAACAACAGCAGACTAGCAGACATTAGTGGGTTTTCAAATCTAAAGTCATTAGATATAAAATGGAATGAACTGAACGGATCAATAAATGCTAAAGGTAAAAAAAATTTACACTTATATAATTTTAGGGTTAGTATTTGGCAAACTTGCAACATACTTTTTTTTATTCCACAAATAGTCTTAAAAGATTGACATATATATCTTTTTTTTTAAATATTTAATTTTTTAATATTTTACTATACCCATATTCAACACTTGTTATCTCCTTAACACTATTTGTGGAGCCTAAAAATTTTATTGGGAATATACCAAATATTTTCCTAACTTCAAAGGAATTAATTTAGTCTTAAATATAATCTCATGTTATATTATTTGATTGGAAGTGAAAGACTAATTTTATTTGCGATTTTCCTAGAATTTTGTGGTTTGAACAATTTAGAGACTCTATACCTGAGTGGCAATGAGGTGAACCAATTTTTTACTTCTAAAGGTGTGTATTAAAATTAATATGTAGCAACAGTTTGTTTCTCTTTATGAATGAATAAAATTTAATTGTCCAAAAAATAATAATATTATACGTATGTTTTTATCAAAAGACTTCCATATGAAACTAACTACATTTTAGTTGCAGGAAATATATTATGTTTGAGGAAGTTAAAGACCCTGCTCTTAACAGAGAGTTATTATTTAAACAAAACTGTGGCTATTCAAGGTGAGTTATGGTTATTGTCTGTAATCCTTATTGCAAAAAAAACAAACATCAATTTTATAAAAATTAATACTAATTTCATTTTATTTTAATATTCACAGAGTTGCATGTATTGAGTAATGTGGAGAATCTGTTCTTGGATTTTACTCCTTTGGACATCAGCTTTTTGCAAAGCATTGCCATCTTGACTTCTCTGAAAATCTTGTCTTTGTCTTACTGTGATCTAAATGACGCTATACCTGCTCATCAAGGCAATACAATTACTACATTGTCTAAAGTTAAACCTTCAATTTCTTTTCTAATTAATATTTTTCAATATAACAATACATACCATAAGTCACACATGGACGCTCTAGTCTTTCTGTTTATTGAACCAAGCACAATCTTAGAGAAATAAAAAAACCTCATTCAATATTTCGTCTTCAAATTGCAGGTTTATGCTATCTTAACAATCTTGAAGAATTGAATCTCCACGGAAATGCTCTAAGTGGTACGATTCCTTCTGTTTGGGTAACTTGACATCTCTTCGCTATTTGGATATCTCTAATAATCGCTTCACTGGAAATATTGCCTCCACTCCCCTCACAAATCTCACAACGCTTCAATTCCTCTCCCTGTCAAAAATCAATTTCAAGTTCCAGTGTCCTTCAATTCCTTTGCAAATCATTCTCACCTTAAAGTCCTTCTAGCCGATGAAAACAATTTGGTTGCAGAACCAATTGGTTTCCAAATATGGTGGCCAAAATTTCAACTTCAAGATCTTTAGTTTGTTCAATTGTACGATAGAAGAACATGGGAAACTACGACTTCCTAATTTCCTCTATTTCCAATACGATTTGAGACACGTTGATCTTTCTTATTGCAACTTTGGCGAGATAAGGTTCCCACAATGGTTGCTACAGAATAATACAAGATTAGAAAAACTAATCCTGAAAGATAGTTCAATTGTGGGTCCTCTGATCTTATCACCACATCCTAATTCCAAGCTGTCAGTACTCGATATATCCCATAATAAGATACAGCATGAAATTCCAAGGAATTTTTGCTCACTTTTTCCACATTTACAGTACTTATTCATGTCTCAAAATGCCTTGACAGCTAATATTCCTCTTTGTTTGGGTGGTTTGAGGAGATTGCGAATGCTAGACTTATCCCATAATAATCTGTTTGGAGAAATTCCTGAAGAGTTGGGCGTAAGTATCTCTTTATTTTATCTTGGACTTTCAAATAACAGCTTGAGTGGCAAAATATTTCCCAAATTTTATCATTTATTTAATTCGTTGGAAGCATTATATTTGGACGGAAACAAGCTTGAGGGAAAGATTCTTGATTTTTCACCCATTAGCTTTAAAAATCTTGAGGAGTTAGATGTGAGTGATAATCATTTCTATGGCAAGCTTCCAAGATGGTTATGGAATAACACAGCATTGGTAATATTGGATTTCTCCAAAAACCATTTTGAGGGCCCTATTCCCATGGGATTATGCAACTTGGTCAATCTTGAATTCCTGGATCTTTCTCTAAATCATCTATCTGGCACTATTCCATCTTGCTCTAATCAACAAATGATGTAGCATGTACATTTGGCCAAAAATAGACTTAGTGGGACACTGTCAGATGCCCTTTTTATAAACTCTTCATTGGTAACCTTGGATTTAAGTGAAAATAATTTAACAGGAAGAATTCCAGATTGGATTAGCACGCTACCTGCTTTGAGCGTTTTTATTCTAAAAGCAAATCAAATAGATGGTGAATTTCCTGTACATTTATGTAGACTGCAATCATTAAGCATCTTAGACCTTTCACAGAATAAAATTTCTGGTCATATATGTTAGAACAAAGTCAGCAGCAACAACAAGTTATTTGCTTAAGAACTAAATGAAATCAAGAGCAAAAATGAAAAAGAACTTGAGCACAAAATCATGGATAAAAGATCAGCAGCAATCTTCATTGATTGATAATGAAAAATAAATACAAAGTTAACAAGTCAAATGACCATTACCTAATGATTTACCTACTCCCACTAATAATCAACCAATACAAGTTAAATTTCAAACTAAAGCAAGCTGATATATCAGCCATTACATCCATTACATAAAAAATCTTACTAACTTAGATTACAAATTACAAACAAACTAAAGTTGGTTACATTGAAACAAAAAGAACAAAATGATCCTAAGCTAGTTGCTGCATTCGGTTCTGCTCCACTGCTGGTCTGCTTGCTGACTTGCTAGCCATATGTTGCATTGCAGGCCAATGCTCAACACTCCTCCTTTGACTGTATGCAACACATACCAATCTTGTTTCTTAAATTCTCAAACCTTGCTGTACGAAGTGGCTTAGTCAAAATATCAGCCAATTGGTCTTGTGAGCTGCAATGAACAAGGCTAACTTCTCCTGTCTGCTCAGCCTCTCTAACAAAATGAAATTTGATTTTAAAATGCTTAGTCTTGCCATGGAAGACTGGATTTTTAGCAATAGCCACTGCTGATTGATTGTCAACCTTAATTTCAGTAAGCTCAAGTTGCTCTTCATTGATATCATATAGCAACTTCCTAAGCCAAATGGCTTGATTTATCTACTTTCTTGCTATGTATTCTCGCCTTACAGCGGGATTGAGCAACAGTCTGTTGCTTCTTTGAACACCAGCAAAACACACTCGAGCCAAGGGTGAAAAAGTACCCTAATGTGCTTTTCATATCATCAATACAACCAGCCCAATCGCTATCTGAATAACCAACCAGCTTCAGCTCCTTTTCTTTCTTAAACAACATACCAAGCCTCAAAGTTCCTTTAATGTATCTCAGCACCCTCTTGGCAACCCTGAAATGCACTACATTACAACAATGCATAAACCTTGCCAACAAACTTATAGCATGCATCAAGTCAGGTCTGGTTGCTGTCAAATAGAGCAAGCAACCTACTAAACTCCTATACTCCTTCTCATCGACCTTTACATGATCACCAATGCTTGACAGCTTCTCTCCTTGAGCCATTGGTGTGCTTACAGGCTTGCAATTTTGCATGCTAAACTTGTGAAGTATCTTCAAGGAAAATGCATGTTGGCTAATGAAAATCCCTCGATCAGTCTGGTTCACTTCCATACCAAGGAAGTAGGTCATGACCCCCAAATCAGTCATATCAAATACCTCTTGCATCTGTGTTTTAAACTCATTGACCAGAACATCCTTGCTTCCAGTCACTAGCAAGTCATCAACATAAATCGAGACAATTAGCAATGTCTCATCTTTGGATTTCTTCACATAGAGGGTTGGCTCACTTAGGCTTTTCTCAAACCCGAGCTTAGACAGGTAAGCATCTACCCTATCATACCATGCTCTAGGTGCTTGTTTCAGCCCATACAGAGCCTTCTTCAGCCTATAGACCTTGTCTTCTTGTCATTGGACTTGGAAGCCATCGGGTTGCTCTATGTAAATCTCCTCCTTGAGAAAACCATTCAAGAAGGCTGACTTAACATCAAGTTGATGTATCTGCCATTTCTTCTGTGCAGCCAAAGCAAACAATAGCTTGATGGTATCCAATCTTGCAACTGGGGCAAAAGTCTCCTCAAAATCAACTCCATACTGCTGGCAATACCCCTTAACCACCAACCTTGCCTTGTGTTTATTCAATGAGCCATCAGTATTGAATTTTGCTCTAAAGACCCATCTAACTCCAATAACCTTCTTTTCTGGTCTCTCAACCAAGTCCCAAGTCTGATTCTTTTGAATCATGTCCATTTCAGCTTCCATAGCTTTCTTCCAATTCATGTCCATAGCTGCTTCTTCATAGCTCGAAGGCTCTACAATGGCCACATTGCATCTCTAATAAACATCAGCAATGGACCTAGTTCTTCTCACAGGAAGGTCATCAACATTGCCATTACTAGGCTCACTTTCAATTAGCTCCAAGTTGCCTTCAGCCAAAACCTCTTCAAACTGACTTGCATTCGAACCATCCCAGTTCCAAATCTTCTTTTCATCAAATATGATGTCTCTACTCACCAAAATCTTCCTTGTTGAAGGATCATAGACTCTATAGCCTTTCTTGTCATTGCTATAACCCACAAAAATACAAGGAACAGACCTTTTTTTGAGCTTGGTCCTTCTTTCTGCAGGTACAAGGACATAGCACACACATCCAAAGACCTTCAAATGAGAGACAGAGGGTTTGAATCTATACCATGTTTCAAAGGGTGTCTTATCCCTGACAGCACGTGTTAGGAGCCTGTTGAGCAGGTACACTGAGCTATTGACAGCCTCTGCCCAAAATGAGTTTGGAAGCTTGCTTTGGAACAGCAAACACCTAACCATATCCATTACAGTCCTATTCTTCCTTTCACACACTCCATTTTGCTGAGGAGTGCACACTGTGGTTAGCTGATGATGTATCCCAGCCTGTTCACATAGCATCTTGAATCTATCAGATAGATACTTAGCCCCATTGTCTGTTCTTAATGTCTTGATCCTACAACCGGTTTGGTTTTCAACCATGGCTTTGAACTTTCCAAAAGCTTCAAACACATCAGACTTCTGTTTCAAGAAGAAAATCCAACAGAATCTGGTCAGATCATTAATAAAAAGTACAAAATACTTACTCCCATTTAGTGAAGGGGTCTTCATTGGGCCACAAATGTCAGAATGCACCAGCCCAAGCTTCTCTTGAGCTCTCCATGCTTGATCAACTGGAAAAGGAAGTGTAGCTTGCTTGCAAGTTGACAGACATCACAAACACCTTCAAGCGGCTCGACCTTGGTCATATCCTCTGCCAAATCAAGCTTATGCAGCAAATTAAGTGACCTGAAATTGGCATGGCCTAGCCTCTTGTGCCATAGGCTAGTATTGTCACTTTGGCTCAAATATGCCCTCTTTTCAAGCTGACTAGCATCCAACATGAAACACTTGTCTGCCATAGGTACTATGACAACTTCCTGACCAAGTGAATCTTTAATAACACAGGAACCACTTTTAAAGAACAAAGAATAGCCTTTTTCAACCAGCTGACCAACACTTAGCAGGTTTTGGTCTATATCGGGCACATACAGCACATCAGTAATTAGCTTGTTGCCAGAACTTGAGTTGATCAACACATTACCCCTAGCTTTAGCTTCAATTAAGCTCCCATTGCCAATTCTGATCCTTGAGCTAAAACTCCTGTCAAGCTCCTTAAACAGGTTCACATCAGCAGCCATGTGATGTGAACAACCACTATCTACAAGCCAACTACATTTGCCTTTGCTTGTGGTTACAAGGGAAGATGCACTGAAAACATGCTCCTCCTGAGCTTGTTGATCCTCAGCAGGATGTGCCTGATCTTGTTGCTATACTGGTGCTTTGCCTTTGCTCCTACAAAGTTTCTCAACATGACCATATTGCTTGCATTTCCAGCATTGAACATCTGGTCTTCTCCAACAGTTTCTTTCTGAGTGTGTGGTTCTTTTGCAATGAGTGCATGGTGGGTAGCTCCTCTTGCTTGAATCCTTTCTAAATTTTTCCTTCTTGTTTGCACTGGAGCTTTCTTTGGCCCTTGCTTGGAAGGCTCCCTCAGAGTGTTCTTCCTACCTATTTTCCCTTCTCTGCTCCAAAGCATAGAGTGAGTTCACCAATTCTGATAGAGAAATGGTTGTGAGGTCTCTCGAGTCCTCCAATGAGGATATCTTGGACTCGAATCTCTCAGGAAGTGTGGTGATCACCTTCTTAACCACCCTACTTTCAGCAAAGTCTACACCAAGCAACCTTATATTGTTTACTGTGGCCATTATTATATCTGCATACTGCTTAATGGCCTCTATATCTTTCATCTTGAGATTTTTGAAATCTCTCCTCAGATTAATCAGCTGTTTCTGTCTAGTCTTCTTAGACCCTATGAATTCCTCCTTCAACCTGTCCCAAGCTTGCTTAGGTGAGTCACATGCCATAATGCGAGTAAAGATCACATCAGATACTCCATTCTGCAAACAGGCCATGGCTTTAGGCTTCTTAGCAGTCTCCGCAGCATGCTGTCTCATCTGAGCAACAGTGGGATTAGCTCTCAATGGAGGTGGCTCGGCATCATTCTCCACTATACTCCATAAATCATGTGCCTAAAGGTAAGTCTTCATTTTGACCACCCAAATGTGGTAGTTCTCACCAGTGAACACAGGAGGTGGAGGTGGTGTGAAGCTCATCCTACTGCAACAAGTTCAACAGCTTCGGTTTCCTACTTTCTTAAGCTTGGTTTCACAAACAAACAACAACCACCAAGAGAAGGCCCTCAAAGACTTAGGCTCTTAATACCATTTATTAGAACAAAGTCAGCAGCAATAACAACTTATTTGCTTAAGAACTAAATGAAACCGAGAGCAAAAATGAAAAAGAACTTGAGCACAAAATCATGGATAAAAGATCAGCAGCAATCTTCATTGATTGATAATGAAAAATAAATACAAAGTTAACAAGTCAAATGACCATTACCTAATGATTTACCTACTCCCACTAATAATCAACCAATACAAGTTAAATTTCAAACTAAAGCAAGCTGATATATCAGCCATTACATCCATTACATAAAAAATCTTACTAACTTAGATTACAAATTACAAACAAACTAAAGTTGGTTACATTAAAACAAAAAGAACAAAATGATCCTAAGCTAGTTGTTGTATTCGGTTCTGCTCCACTGCTGGTCTGCTTGCTGACTTGCTGGCCATATGTTGCATTGCAGGCCAATGCTCAACAATAGACCTTCATGTTTAAGTAATTTAACTCTCAAGCCAATGAGTGAAAAGTCTTACACCGGATCTACTGATTTTGGGCTTCTTTTATTTGATAAGATAATAGTAGACATGGGACTAACAATATATAATTTCATAGGCAATTCAGAGACTGAAAAAAATTATCCTTTCATCTTCCAAGAAGAAGAGGTGGAGTTTTCAACAAAGGGTGCAAGATACACGTACAAGGGTAATATTCTTGAATTGTTGTCGGCAATTGGTCTCTCTTACAACCAACTCACAGGGATAATCCCACCTGGATTGGGGAATTTGATTGAAATCTGAGGGTTAAACTTGTAACATAACAACTTAACTGGACCTATCCCCTCAACTTTTTCAAAACTCAAGCAGATTGAGAGTTTGGACCTTTCCTACAACAATTTAAATGGAAGAATCCCCCTCAACTGACTGAGGTGACCACTTTAGAGGTATTCAGTGTGGCACACAACAACTTGTCAGGGCCTCTCCCTGATAGAAAACATCAATTTGGGACCTTCGAAGAGAGAAGTTACAAGGGAAACCCTCTTCTTTGTGGACCTCCCTTGAACAAGAGTTGTAATGAAGGTAATTCACTAAGAACTCCAAGTGCTTCATCTAGTGAAGAAGAACACGGTTTTATAGACATGGGTGATTTCTATATCAGCTTTGTAGTTTCCTATGCAATTATATTCTTGGCAACTATTATTGTACTCTACATAAACCCACATTGGACACTAGCATGCTTTTATTGCGTCGAAGACTATAGCATCGCCTGCTATTTCTTCATTGTGGATAGTCTTCGTCAGTTGCTCTACTTCAAAAGAAACATCTAACCCCGTGCTTCTTCAATGGTTGTAGTTCTCGAGTCCAAGGTCAGCAGATCGGTCCTTTTTTATGTTCAAGATGGAAGTGTGTGTAATGTTATCTAAGCAATAATTTATTTTTTGAAACCTATGTTATGTAAAGTGATTGTATCTTTTAGATATAAGATATAATGGTTGTTGAATAGAATTAAAATAAATTTAAAATTTGTATATAGCTAGGTGTTCTGAAATATAAAAAATTAGCGGCGTGCCAACCTCTGGGCTTGCTATCGCCTGCCTTTTTCATCTTACATCAACCCTTTCTTTCTTTCTTCTTCTTATTAGTTACACATGTATTCTCTCTTTTTAGTTTTCAGATCTATTTTGTGGGTATCTTTCTTGTCTGCACAAGTTGTGATGAGCAGATGATGGTGCCTGTCGTTCGCTAAAACTCCACTTGCCACTAGTAGTTTTTCTTGGAAAGTGGGTGACTCTTCGTCAACTTCTTAATATGTTTATGCTTTAAGAGTATTTTAAAATAATAAATGATTTCACGTGTCGATTTGAACCCGTGTTATCTTAAGTTTTATATGTTTTTGTTTGTTTTTCCATTATTTAATAAGTCTTCAATTTTAAAAGTTTTTTCTACTATTGTAGCACGTTTTTAGTCTTACTTATGCATGTAATCTTAGTTTTACAAGTGATTTTAGGGATGATTTTGTTGTTTTCCTCTCTAGTTTCGTGAATGCTCGATTCTTTTGTCAATTTTTTCTCCCTGCTTTGGATCATCTGGGGTTGATTTTCTTATCGTATTAAGTGCTTACAATCACTCCAGATATGTCATGCTTGAGTTGCGACAAAGCTAATTGTCAACGTTTTTGAAAAAAAATAGGTTTTTTGGAAGCTTTAAGGGATATTCTCAATTAGTAAAGGTGGAGATTTGAATCACAAAAAAAATGGATTTTTTTGCAACAAACGTGTCATAATATTCTATTGATGTTGAGGCTAAAACATTTGTTGTGTTGGTGGAGCTTTTCCTTCACCATCTATGACGAGTGTTTGCTATTTTTTTTTTGAATTACATGGTTCCATTCATTAGATGAATTAATGAATTCACCTTTCAAAAAATATATATAATTATAATTATAATTAAAAAATAAAATTATTGAAAGAAATATTGCAAATTTTAACTAATCAATATAATAAAAATATAGTCAATTGTAAAATCTTAGTTTTGATTCATGGACTTAGTCATTGATACAAAAATTAGTTTAATACCCTTTAATAAATTAGTTATTGTTAACGACAAAGCACCTTGCAACTAATATTTTCTTACTTTCTTGATAAACAAGAGGAAGCTTGTTAAAATTATTCCTCATTGGTAATGTGCCCAATTGACATATATATTGTGCTTAGTTTTCATCTATTTCTGAATGAGATATCACTAATTTTGAGTTTATTATTTGATTTTTGATTTGGTGCAAAAACAAACCTGAAGATGTGAGTTGTTGTAAAAGTTTTGGGCTAAAAAACAAAGTTGATGGACAATGATTTATTTTGGGAACTTTTATTTTGAAATTTATTTGTAGAAATGATACTTTTAATTTCTTATTAGGATAATATTTTTACTTTCTAACATTTTGTCTTTTAATTATTTTTGGATAACTCTTTAATCCTAGATTAAATTAGAGAGTTTAAAGAAGATTAGACTATTTATATATATATATATATATATATATAAGCGTATGAAGGGATGCTTAACCCCGTGCACCTTGAATTAAAATCAATTGCAAATTTCAATTTTGTTTCTTTCGTTTGACAACATTGCGCAATTTTCTTTCAACTTTACTATCTTTTATCTTCTTCTTTTTTTTTAATTGATGTTCATTGAATATGTTTATTTTCATGAGTAACTAAATTTCCCATCTAGCTTTAAGCCCACAATCAAATTGAGAGAGAGCCATGAGATCGAAACCATATTTAAAAACTCATTTAGGTATTTCTTACTTTTCTGATTAAGGAGATAGATATTGTTGTCTTATAAAGTTGTATTGACAAAAAGTCAAAAGGAGCTCGTTGATTTGGTGTGGTGCGACATACAGTTGGAAGAACCAATACTATTGATAATTGTCGTAATCAGTCTATCGAGGAACACATTTGCGTATCCAATTGAGTGAATGGTTGGATCCATCAAGAAAAATAGCAATCGAATTTAAACAACCCATGTGGTTGAGACCATTGATTCGACCCAGGCTCTTCTAATTCGCAAAGCTACCGAAGAGCTAAATTATGGATTGTGTTTTGTGGTTGTTTGTTTGGTAATGGTTAGTTGTTGGGTGTTCTTGTAATTAATTTACACACAAAAGGATTGGTGGTCTAAGACGTCCTCAATCACTATAATCGACTTATTGGTAGAAGAAGAAAACTTATTATCAAGGATTTATTTGAAAATTGGAACCAAAATCGAGCTTGAAGCTAGAACATCATCATATCTATTTATTCAATCTTAATTTGTTTCTGTTTATTTTATTTCTATTTCGATTTTAATTATTTCTATCAGATTTAATTTCCCTTTTTTTTTATTTTCACCCACATCATTACAGGTCGTGGGCATGACAGCTACTTAATGCACAACTTCGTTAAATTGAACAACAATTTCAGTCCCTGTGGGATCGACCCTACCCTCTATACTGCTATTTATATCTTGTTTAGGCATAGGAATTTTATTTTTGGTGGATTCAACACCCATCAAATTTTGACATCGTTGTCG
This sequence comes from Gossypium anomalum, assembly GCA_025698475.1. NCBI lineage: Eukaryota > Viridiplantae > Streptophyta > Magnoliopsida > Malvales > Malvaceae > Gossypium > Gossypium anomalum. Next base: position 71,024,775 of record CM046965.1, on the reverse strand, counting down.
GGGACTGGTGCTAACTAATTTTGTGTTTTCTTTTATAGTAGATCTGGACGTACCGACCAATCGAGCATGATTTAGAAGTAGAAAAGACTGCTCACGAAAAAAATGATGAACGATCAAATGTCTTCCACTATGACTATGAATTATCAACTGTTTAAATTTATGTTTGATTACCCAATGAGAGCACATGAGATAAATGTATCTTCCATGGAAACTAAACTTAATGATATTACTAACATTGTTCATTGTATTGGTGCAGCGAAGTACGATGTCGGTCACGGTGTGTGGTATATGTATTGCACACAACCATGCGACAAAAGCATGTCTTCTCTAAGAGGACAACTACCTAGGACAATTTAATGTTGTTGGAAGTTTTCATGGACCACCTCAAGAACAATATGAATCAATCTTTGAGACATACAATTGTGGGTGGAGAGATTACTCTAATTTAAACTATAGAATGATACCCCAATTTGATCCATATTATCAGCCTAGTCTACTATTGTAGCAATAATAGTCTTAGGTATGTCGTAGGCAAGTATGGCGAAATTAGAGAGCATAATGAGTCAGCTCACCATTTCAAAGCGTGAATTGGACACCCAAAAAGAGTTGCCAACCCAAATAGAACTTAACCCAAGCCAAAACATGAGTTTGATGACTCATAGAAGTGGAACGATATCAGAGTCCTATTCGAATAATAATCAAAACTTGCAAGGAAGAACAAGATGATGAGCCACAAGTAAAAGTAGAACTAACACTTTTCAAACAGGTCGTGATTCCATGTCCTTTTTCTAGAAGGCTAGCGAGAGCCAATAGCGAAAAACACAACACATCATTCCTTAAGATTTTTCGCAACGATAAGTTAAACCTTCCACTACTAGACGTTATGAAAAATACATCTTGTTTTGTAAAACTTTTGAAGGAATTTTGTACCAACAAGAAGAATCCCACCTATTTCAAAAAGGTAAGTATGGGGGAGAATGCTTCCATTCATATCCAAAATAAGATAGCCCTAATATGCAAGGACTCATGTATGATTACAACTACATGTAAAACAGGTAATGCAGGCAGTAAAATAGCTATATGTGATTTGAGTTCATCTATTAACATAATGTCGTTATCTATTTATGAATCATTTAATGTCATTCATTTAAAAGATACAAAGATGGTTGGTAGTCAAATGAGAAATGTCATTACCATACGCTTGCTTGAAAATAAAATCTCCACCACTATAAAATGAGATGACATACCAACCAAGAGGTCTTTAAAAGCTTGTAATGGGGTTTAGGTTAAGGGTATGGAAAAGGTCAAAAAAGTGGGTTATAATCGAGATCAAATTGACAAGTTACCAAACTAGAAAAATGATCAATTGTTGAATTAAGAGAAATTACAAACTAACTATTCAAGCTCAATAAAAAAAATTCATTTTCATTTTTAAAATTTTGGGTTATGGGTTAACATTAATGGGTTAGAAAAAAATGTGTTAGGATCAATGCGGTTTACTAAAGGTTAATTCGATAGGAAAACTTTTTACAAGTTAAGTGGGTTAAATCCTAAGTGCCTCTATCATCTTAGTATATCAAATCAATAGTGTGGTCTCGACATGTATAATCGAAGCAAGTTTTAGAATTATAAATCAAGTTGACATACTCACAATCAAAAATAAAATGAGCACGAAAAATATATGCTCTATAGGCTCAAAAGCTCACAAAAAAGTTATGGTTTTGATGTCAAACTTGCAATTTCAAAATTTCAAAATAATAATTTAATTCAGGGAGACAACCTAAAATAATAATTTCTAAAAAATAACTTATCATGCTTGACTCACTCTTGTCTTAAAGTATAAAGTAACTAATACATAAAAATCCACAAATTAATCCAAAACAAAATCAATAAAAATTCCAAATATAAAAAATCACTCTAATGGAAAGTATGAGAAAATTACTTAAATACAACAAATAATTTAGGGATTTTATCACAAATATACAAACAACTTGTCTCATTGGTAGTTTAAATGTTGAAAAAGCTTTGGCTGATTTGGGGGCTAGTATAAATGTCATGCCTTATAAGATGTTCAAACAACTTGGTCTTGGGGAACCCAAACCCGCTAGGGTGAGTATTCAATTAACAAGTAGATCAATTAGATATCCTAGGGTTATTATTGAGGATGTACTTGTGAAAGTCGATAAATTTATATTCCCTATTGATTTTGTTGTATTGGACATGGATGAAGATATTGAGGTACTTATGATCTTAGACCGACCCTTTTTAACCACTGCTAAAACTGTTATTGATGTGGGTACTGGTGAACTTGTGCTTCGTGTAGGTGATGAAAAGATTATTCTTCAATCACATGATTTTGTGAGTCCCTAATAAGCAAGACGATACTAATTGGTCTATTAATGTTAGTAATCACGTTCTTTGCAAGAAATTGCTCATGAAAACGTGTTGGAGCCATATTTTATTCAAGGTGATAGAACTCGAGGGACAAGTGAAGAGCGAATTGTGCAACTCGACGAACTAGATGAATGGCGAACAAAGGTTGATGAGAAACCAAGAAAGCAAAAGTAGATAACAAAGCAACACCATGATGTGCATGTAAAGAGAATGTACCAATTCAAAGTTGGGGAAAAAGTACTATTAGATAAATCGGATCCACAAATTTTTCCTTCAGAGTTTAAGTTAAGAGGGTGCAACCCATTTGTGGTAAAAACCGTTTTTCCAAACGGTACAGTTGAGGTAACACATTTTTATTTCAGCATGTTCAAGGTAAATAGTATTCGTATCAAACCTCATTTTACTGTTAAAAAATGATAACGAGAGAAAGGAGCTTTAGCCCTAAGATCCGCCTTAACCGTGAGTTTAAAATGGGAAGTCGAGCTTAGACTCTAAATAAACACTTCTCGGGAGGCAACCCGATTGGTTTTGTGTTATTTATTTATTTTTACTTTCCTAAAAAAACTTCAAAAAAAAATGAAGGTAAGGGTTAGTTATTTATGTTTTTGTTGGCTAGAATTGGATCTTTCTATTTTTTTACGCTATTAATAAATCAAATCTTAAACGCTTTGGTTTAAGGTTATTTGTTAGGGAGTGATGGATGTTGAATGCACCAAAAATAAAATTCTTATGCCTAAATAGTATATAAATAACAGTATAGGGAGTAGGGTTGATTCCATAGAGACTGGATGTTTAAAATTGTCATTCAATTTAATCAAGTTGTGTGGCAAGCAATTGTTGTGACCATGACGTGTGACAATCTGTGTGAAAATAAAAAAAAGAGAAATTAAATGTGATTAAAATGAAAATAATTAAAATATAAATAGCAATAAAATAAACAGAAACGAAATAAGACTAAATAAACTGATGTGATGATGTTCTAGCTTCAGGCTCAATTTTGGTTCTAGTGTCAAACTGATCCTTGATAATAAATCTTCTTCTTCAACCGGTCAGTCGATTATAGTAATTGACGACGCCTCAGATCACCAACCCTTCTATGTATAACTTAATTGTGTTATGTAGTTATTTGACATTCTTGTAATTAATTTATACATAGAAGGGTTGGTGGTTTGAGGCATCCTCAATTACTATAATCAACTTATCGGTTGAAGGAGAAGACTTATTATCAAGGATCTGTTTGAAACTGGAACCAAAATCGAGCTTGAAGCTAGAACATCATTACATCATTTTATTCAATCTTATTTCATTTCTGTTTATTTTACTACTATTTCAATTTTAATTATTTCTATTGTTTTTATTTTAATTACATTTAATACTCCTTTTTTTTAAATTTTCACACAGATTTTCATACATCATGGGCACTATAACAACCCATTTTCAGTGAAATCGGAACAATAGTTTAGGGAACACAAATCTGAAGTAAGAAAAATTTATTTTATTATTATTTTATGGTCTACAGTATGATAGAAATACCATATAAAAAATTCGTTAAGAAATTTTACGGTTTACATACTTAATTTGATAAAAGGGACTAAATTGCGTAAAGTGCAAAAATTGAGTTCTACTAGCTAAAGGTATTAAATAGTTATAGAATTTTAAATTGGAGGTCCTTATATAGTAATTAGCCATTAAGGCTGTTAGTGGATAAGCATGAGTATTCATCATTGGAATTTGAATGAATTATTAAGGTTAATTTTGGAAATTAGTGATTAAAGTTATGATAAATAAAATAAAATAAACTATTATCATCATCTTCCACCAAAATTTTAAAAAAAAAAAAAACCTAGCCATGGAAGCTTGAAATTTAGGCAAGCTTATTTTACTCAATTAGGTATGTAGTTTTGTTTTGTTTTTAATTATTTATATGTTTCCGTGATCGTTGTAGCTTAATCTAGCTGGTCTAGGGATTAATTTGCAAAACTATTAAAGTATTAGGGTTTTTTTATTGATGAATACTTGAGTTTTGAAGTTTGATGATAGAAAATGAATGGTTGTTGTTAGATAAACAACTTTTGTAAATAGATTTTTGGTGAAATCATCAATTAGTGACTAAATTGAAAGAGATAATAAATTTATGTTCAAATTTGTGAATTTTGTGAAGTATATAGGCTGCTATTAATATGCATAAAAATCGGCTAGGCTTGAGTAAAGATTAAATTGCATGAATTTCATTTTTTGAGCCTAGGGACTAAATTACAAAGGAATTAAAAGTATAGGGCAAAATGGTAATTTTACCAAAATTCCATGTTGGATTAAATTGAATGAAAATTACATTGAAATGATTTAAATTTATTCGTATAAATCCTGTCAGACCTCGTACAGGTTAGATCGAGGTAAAGAAAAAATATCAGATTAGTCGCCTCCATATTTACGTACACTCGTCGAGGTAAGTTTGTGTAATTAAATTGTAAATTTATATGTTTTAAATAGAATTATGTGTGTGTGATTTGTATAATTTCCATGTATAAATACTAATTGCATATTCGACAATTACCGAGTCCCGTTTGAACCTTAGTAATTCGTAGGATACAAATGACATGTCATTAGGATTGCCAATTTGGTTGAGGTCCTGCATGTGTTGCGGACACACCACAACTCATATGAGCTTACCGATTTACAGCTCGTGAGAGCTTACCAATTCTCAGCTCGTATGAGCTTACTGATTCACAACTCGTGAGAGCATACCAATTCATTGCTCTTATGAGCATATATGTACTTGAATTGACAGATTTTAGTTTGGTACACCTCGTGTGTGCTACCCGAGTATCGAACAATATTCTAAATGGTTCAACGGGCAATGTTCTATTATGAGACAATATAAGTCCGATACAAACTATTACAAGTAAATGCATGAAATACATGGAAATGATATTACATGATATATTGAAACATGAAATGGATTATACATGTTTATTGGCTATTACATGTGTTTTACATGGCTAACATGTTGAGGATATGTGTTTAGGCTTTTGGCCAAATTGATTTGGATATGTTTTGTATGCTTACCTTAAATGTGATTAAATGGTAAGTTAGTTTCTTTGTTATACGAACTTACTAAGCTTAAATGCTTACTCTGTGTTATTTTCCGTGTTTTATAGTAATTCGAAAGCTCATTCAGTTTGGAAGCTTGTTGGAGCTATATCACACTATCCATCGACTCTTTTGGTACTTTCGGATATTTAAATTTGGTTATAATGACATGTATAGGTTAATTTGGTCAATGTTGGTATAAGTGTTTTGTTGAGATTAGCCACTTAAATGGCTTGTGTTTGGTATATTTTGATGTACATATATATGTGGTCTTATCATATTGATGTTTTTTAGAATGATATATTTGATATCATTTGGGATTATGCATATATGTATTTGGTTATTTAGGTAAGTTTGGATACTTGGTTGACATGTTTTTAAGTTGTCGTTTGAAATGCCCAAGGGCATATTGGTTGCATGTGGTGATAATAAATGTTTAAGACTTGATTTTAGCTTGTTTTTATACCTTGTTATGGCTTGTTGGTGTACAATATGTTGAGTTTTGGTTGATGTCAAATTAGGTAAGAAATGAGGCTTGGAAAATGACCTATTTTCGTCCACACAGGCGTGTGTCTCAGCCGTGTGTCCCCTGTATCTTCTTAAGAATGCAAGTCAATATGCTCACACAGCCTAGTACACGAGCGTGTGACTTGGCAGTGTGACCCAAGTCAGAGAGTTACACGAGCACAGACATGGGTTGGGACACGGCCATGTGTCCCTATTTCGAATGTCCACACAGCATAAGACATGGGCGTGTCTCTTGGGTATGTGAATCACACGGTCAGCCGTGTGACCCCTGCAGCTTTTAAAAATTTTAATGTTTTCTGTAAAATTCTTTAAGTACCCGATCTAGTCCCAACTTATTTTTAACGCGTATTTTGGGCCCCGAGGGCTCGTATAAGGGACAATATGTTTGATTTCGATTAGTTTCTGACATAAATGTTATATGATATGAAATGTCTATTTATTTGATCTATAAACTCCGGTAATACTTTGTAACCCTATTTTGACGATGGATACGGGTTAGGGTGTTAGATTTACTAGTATCAGAGCTACGGTTTAGTCAATTCTCAGACTGAACATAGCGTATACGAGTCTAGCTATATATATGCCATTATATAACCTATGATAGTGTGAATCTTCTGACCGTTTTAAAACATGTTTTCATATAGCAATGACATCCAAGCAAGTTGATTCTGATGAAGTAGAGAGTAACGCTCAAGCCTCTGTTCAAGGAGTAGCTTCGAGTGGTACGAGGCCCGTATTTGAGGGCTAGAGAAGAGAGGCTAAAGAAGCCTTTTTTTAGATGACGAATGAGTGGTTCACTCAGTTTGTATGAACGAACCCGGTTGCGGAACAACCTCCAATCCCTCCTGTTCCTCAACCAGTTCCCAATATTCCTCAAAGTGCGAAACCTATCAGAGTTGGTAAGCCTTCTGTTGATAAGATCTGTAAGTATGGTGCTGATGAATTCCGAGCTACTGCCGATGATGATCTTGAGAGAGCTGAATTCTAGTTAGAGAATACCATTAGAGTTCTTGATGAATTATGTTGTTCACCAGCTGAATGTCTTAAGTGTGTGTATCTCTATTAAAAGATTCAGCTTATTAGTGGTAGGATACATTGACTTCTGTAGTTCCGAAAGAGAGGATTACTTGGGAATTCTTTCAAACCGAGTTTTGCAAAAAAATACATCAATTAGAGGTTTCTTGACCAGAAACATAAAGAATTTTTTAGGCTTAAACAGGGTTGTATGACAGTGTCCGAATATGAATGGAATTTGTTCAATTGAGCAAATATGCTCGAGAATGTATTCTGACTGAGACTGCAATGTGTAAGCGGTTTAAAGATGGCTTAAACAAAGATATAAAACTATTAGTTGAGATCTTCGAGTTGAAAGAATTTGTTGTACTAGTTGATCGAGCATATAAAGTTAAAGAGCTGAGCAAAGAGAAAAGACACTCTGAGATTGAAACCAAGGATTCAAGCAAGAGATTAACGGGGAATTCATACCAGTCAACATCGAAGAAATCTAAAAACATCACTACCGTTCTACTACTTTTGTGGGATACTCCAGTAGAGATAGAGATACTTGACGCTCTAGTCCTAAATCTCAGGCTACATCTGTAGTGAGTGTGGGTAATGCTAGAAACGCCAGACCCAAGTGCAAGCACTGTAACAACCCACATTATAGTGAGTGTCAAATGAAGAGTGGAACGTGTTTCAGATGTGGTTCCTTTGATCACTACCTTAGAGATTGGAAGCTCATTCAGTTTGGAATCTTGTTGAAGCTATATCACACTATCTATCGGTTCTTTTGGTACTTTTGGATACTTAAATTTGGTTATAATGGCAAGCATAGGTTAATTTGGCCAATGTTGACATATAGTGTCTTGTTGAGATTAACCAGTTAAATGGCTTGTGTTTGGTATATTTTGATGTATATATATATGTGGTCTTATCATATTAATGTTTGTTAGAATGGTATATTTGATACCATTTGGGATTATGCATATATGCATTTGGTTATTTAGGTAAGTTTGGATACTTGGTTGACATGTTTTTAAGTTGTCATTTGAGGTGCCTAAGGGCATATTGGTTGCATATGGTGATAATAAATATTTAAGACTTGATTTTAGCTTGTTTTGAATACATTGTTATGGCTTGTTGATGTGTAATATGTTGAGTTTTGGTTGGCGTCAAATTGGGTGAGAAATAAGGCTTGGAAAATGACCTATTTTCGTCCACACGGGCAGAGACATAGGCTTGTGTCTCAGCCGTGTGTAACACACAGCCATGTGTCCCCTGTATCTTCTTAATAATGCAAGTCAGTATACTCACACGGCCTAGCACACGAGCGCCTGACTTGGCCGTGTGACCCAAGTCAGAGAGTTACACTGGCACAGACACGGGTTGTGACACGGCCATGTGTCCCTATTTCGAATGTCCACACAGCTTTGAAAAATTTCAATCTTTTCTATAAAATTCTTTGGGTACCTGGTCTAGTCCCGACTTATTTTTAACGCGTATTTTGGGCACTGATGGCTCGTATAAGTGACAATATGTTTGATTTCGATTGGTTTCTGACATGAATGTTATATGATATGAAATGTTTGTTTCTTTGATATGTAAACTCTGGTAATGCTTTGTAACTTTGTTCCGGCGATTGATACTGGTTAGGGTGTTACAAGCACAGGAATTGCTTACCGCACAACTTGAGTAACTTGAATGAAAATTTTAAATATCCAGTCTCTGTGGAATCAACCATACTCCCTATACTATTATTTATATATTGTTTAGGCATAAGACTTTTATTTTTAGTGGATTCAACACCCATCACTCCTTAACAAACAACCTTAAACCAAAGCGTTTAAGATTTGATTTATTAATAGCATAAAAAATAAAAAGATCTAGTTCTAGCCAACAAAAACATACAAGTAGGACTTTTATTTTTGATGCTTTTTGCATATCTTTGATGCTTTTTAAAGGACACCAATTTAGATTTTTTTTTTTTTTGATCTTTTCATGACATATTTAAACCTAAAAATTTCAAATATATATAAATTATAAACTTTTAACAACATATAAAAGTTATTAGAAAGCTTAAATTAAAATTATAAAAATACAGAAATTTTAAAAATTTTAAATAAAGTATAACTTAAAATTTTCAATTTATCAAAAATAGTGAAAAAAACTAATGATACATTACAAAAAATTTTAGTTTTACCCGATAATGATTTGAACCATGATCATTTGAAAATAAGCCAAATTCTTAAACACCATTACAGTACTACACACTTGAATGTGGCATACAAATTCAAGGGTAAATTACACCAACAGTTACTCAACTTTAAGGTGGCTGACAAAATAATCACTACGATTTCAATTCAGTCACTCAACTTTCAAAAAAGAATAAAACAGTCCTTTTAACCATTTTCTGTTACAAACATAATGAAAAAGTGACATGGTAGTTGACGGATTACTTATTGTCATTAACCGACCAACTGGACGGTTAGCACCAATTTAAATAGCCCCTTTTAGCACCAGTTTAAGGTTTAGGTAGTAGAAAAAGAAGAGAAAAAGAAGATGAAGAAAAGGAGAAGAAAAAGAGAAAAAATTGGAAATTTCAACCATGTTTTATACTTAGGAGAGCATAGGGGAACAAAAGGAGCAAAAAATGGGCCAAAAAGGGACACAACGGGCTGATTTAAAGATCCACATGGCCAAGACCATTTACACACAGGCTGAGCACACGGCCATGTCAGCCACACGAGCTAGCCACATACCCATGTGATAGCCCGTGTTGATATCACTCCTTATTTCCAAAACACGCAGAAAAGCCAATTTTTAGGGTTTCTGAGCATTCTAAAGTCTATATAAACACACTAGAAGAAGACCTAAAGGGGGCACGCAAAGTAGAATGCAAAAAAGACTCAAAGAATGCCAACGACTCAACTCAAAAGCAGGATCTCCTTCAAGACTGAAGATCTCCATTCAATTTCTTTAGAAGTTTTTGGGTTTCTTTATGTTTTGTTGTTTTCCTATTTTTGAAATGTTTTCCCCCAAAAGTATAACTAAATTCCCTAGATACCTAGGGAGGATGAAACCTAAGATGGATCTTATTATTTGATTTTTCTAAATTACATGATAAATATTTTTTCTTGATCTCAATTATGTGTTCTTACTTCATCTTTTAATGTTTTCAGGATATTAATTCATGATTGATGTGCTTATTCAGTGGAGCAAAAGTCCCTGTTTAAGAGTAGATCTGGCATAATTGAGTGGAGTTGCATGCAATCCTAGAAATAGGACAACATAAATTTATCAGATTAGAGTCAAATCTAATAGCGAAATCCATAGATCGAGTTAATGCGACAATAGGGGTTTTAATTAGAAAGAGATTTCAATTAATCAACCTAGAGTCAGTTATTTTTACTCTCGAAAGAGATATTAATAAAATTTAGGGATTTCTACGGATCAAATCAAATGAATAAATCGTTTAATTCAGATTCAGAATAATAAGTGAAGTCTAGGTGGATTCTTTCTTGAGTATTGTCTCTCTCATTAGTTTTCTTAAGTATTTTCCCAATTCGATCTCTATCGCGTTCATAGTTAATTAGTTTAATTTTAGATTAAAACACCTCCTTTAATTTTTAGGCTAAATAATAGAAAGATAGTTATTACTAGTACTTTTAGTCCTTGTGGATACGATATTCCGGACTCACCATAGCTATACTACTATTCGATAGGTGCGCTTGCCTTCGTCGAAATATTAGTTAGTTTCGTGACCCATCAAGTTTTTGGCGCCGTTGGCGGGGACTAAAATATTAGGAACACTTAATTTTTATTACTTTAGCCATTTTTTATTGCATTTTATTTTTTTTTAAAATTTTTGCTTACTAATTTTTCTTTTATTTTCTTTTGGCAAGTTTCTTTAGTTTATGACTAGAAGAAACCCGTCAAGACCTCTATTATTTGATAGTGAAATTGAAAGCACAGCTGGAAAAAATCGTAGAGAAATAAGGCAGAGTCTACAGTATATAGAGGAAGAGCAAGAGGACGATACCAATATTACCGAGGAGATGGCTGAAAATCAGAATAACCCACAACCTCCTGTCGTTGTCGCGAATCCTGAAAATCAGAATCCTGCTCCTCGTACTATGTACGGCTATGCGAAGCCTAATTTAGCATGGACTGAATCGAGTATTGTAAGACCTGCTATTGCTACAAATAACTTCGAACTGAAGCCGAACACCATTCAGATGATCCAACAGTTTATTTAGTTCGATAGTTTGCAAGATGAGGATCCAAATACTCAGTTGGCTAACTTTCTGGAGTACTGTGATACTTTCAAAATAAATGACATTTCTGATGATGCCATTCACCTTCGGTTGTTTGCCTTTTCATTGAGGAATAAGGCTAAACAGTGGTTGAACTTTTTACCACGAGGTTCTATCACTACATGGGAGCAAATGACCGAAAAGTTTTTACTAAAATATTTTCCATCGGCCAAGATGGCCAAATTGAGGAATGATATCTCTTCTTTTGTACAGATGGATCTTGAAACTTTATATGATGCATGGGAGAGTTATAAGGACTTATTGAGAAGGTGCCCTCACCATGGGTTACCTTTATAGCTACAGGTTCAAACTTTTTACAACGGTTTGAACCCCTCAACTAGGTAGTTAATAGATGCATCTGCCGGTGCGACTCTAAATAATAAAACACCCGAGGAGGCTTATGAGTTCATAAAGGAGATATCACTAAATAATTATCAGTGGCAAGTTATGAGGACAAATCTGATGAAAGCAGCCGGTGTTTTTAACGTTGATGCAGTCACCATGTTATCAAACCAGGTAGAACTCTTAAATAAAAAGATTGATGGTTTACATGGTTCTATGCAGGTACATCCGGTGATGCAGTGTGATACAAGTGGAGGAAGGATGAATAGTCCAGAATGCCTAGCCTACAACCCTAGCACAATGAACGAACAAGTCAACTATATGGGTAATAATTCTAAACCTCAAAATAAGCCCTATAGTAACACTTACAATGCAGGTTGGAGGAACCATCCCAACTTCTCTTGAGATGGTCAAGGAAACCGAAGATAACAACCCCCTCCAGGCTTTCAACAACAACCTTACCAGCAAGAGAAAAAGCTGAACCTTGAGGAAATGTTGATGAAGTTTGTTTCAGTGTCAGAAACTCGCTTCTAAAATATCGAAACAGCACTTAAAAATTAGCAAGCGTGGATTCAAGCGCTTGAGAATCAAATAGGCCAGCTGGCTAAGATGATTTCAAAAAGACCACAAGGTAGCTTGCCAAGTTATACCAAAACTAACCTAAGAGAACAATTGCATGCAATTACTATAAGAGGTGAAGAAGGGTTAGTTGAACCTGAACCAGAACCGAGGCAAGAAATTGTGGTAAGTAAAGGTAAGGCTGAGTTGGGTCGTAGTGAACAGAAACAGGTAAGTAAAGAATTTAAACCTCGTGTGTCATACCCTAACGCGACGAATAAAGACCATACCAATGAACAATGTGGTAAATTTCTTAAACTTCTTAAAAAGTTTCATATCAACTTACCATTTATTGAGCTCTTTCGTAGATGCCCAATTTGGCAAAATTTTTAATGGAGCTTTTAGCAAACAAACGAAAGTTAGATGATGCGTCGCACGTAGAGCTAAATGTAGTCTGCTCAGCCATTCTACAGAATAAACTACCTAACAAATTGAAAGATCCAGGTAGTTTTACTATTCTTTGTTTAATTTGTAGTTTAAATGTGAACAATGCTTTGGCTGATTTAGGGGCAAATATTAATGTCATGCCCTATAAAATGTTTAAACAATTAGGTCTTAAGAAACCCAAACAAACTAGGATGAGTATCCAATTGGCAGATAAAACTATTAGATTTCCTAGGGGTATTGTTGAGGATGTGCTTGTAAAGATTGATAAATTTATATTCCCAATTGACTTTGTTGTTTTAAACATGGATGAGGATAGTGACCTACCCTTAATTCTAGGTCGACCCTTTTTAGCAACTGCTAGAACGATTATTGATGTTGGTACAGGTAAACTCATACTTCGTGTAGGAGATGACATAATCACTCTTCAGGCTTGTGATTCTGCTAAAATATCTAGCGATCGAGATGATATTACAAGTTCTGTTGATGTTAATAACCTTGTGGCTCAACATTCTTTGCAGGAAACACCTCGGAAAACCATTATAGAGCCACGGTCCAGCTCAAGCATCAAAGACGGAACAATTCATGAAGAACAAAGGCTTCAAATCGATGAAATAGACGAATGGCAGTCACATGTCAAGGAGAAACTGAGAATATACGATGTAAAACCGAAGCAACTCCTTGACGAGCTTAAGGATGGAATGAACCACTTTAAGGTTGGGGACCAGGTGTTATTAGATGGAACTGACCCTCGAATAATCACTTCAGAGCTTAACGTAAACAGAGCGAATCCTTTTACAGTACTCAATGTCTTCCCATACGGTACAGTCGAGGTAACCTATTCCCATTTCGGCATTCTGAAGGTAAACAGTACTCGACTTAAACCTTATTTAAATAAAAGAAATAAAAGCGAGAAAGAGGAGTCTCGACTCCGCGATCCACCATGACCATGCAAATACGAGGTAAGTCGAGCTTAGACGTTAAATAAGCGCTTCTCGGGAGGCAACCCGAGTACTAACATTGTTAATTTCCTTATTATTTATTTATTTATTTCATATTATTTCTTTAAAATTAACTAAACATTAAAATGCAGGTTTTTAACCCACACGGCCTGTAACATGGGGGCGATAATGAGTTACATGGCAGTGCGATATGGCCATGTGACCCACACGACCTAGACATAAGGGCGTGTCCCTGGTCGGGTGGACTTTGAGACTTAGTTTTTAAAATTTTAAAGAAATCAACAGAGAGGTACACGGCCTGGCGACATGGCCGTGTAACCCACACGGCCTGGACACATGGTTGTGCTATTGGCCGTGTGGATCCTGGGACTTAATTTTTCCAAAAATCGACATAGACACGGCCTAACAGAGTCCACACGGGCGTATGACACGTCCGTGTGAACCAGATGACCTAGACACATGGGAGTGTCCTAGGCCGTGTGAAAACTAGAGCTAAATTTTCAATTTTTAAACAAATCAGAGAGCTACACGGGTGAGGCACACGGCCATGTGTTCGGACACACGGGTGTGTGAGAGGCCACACGGGCGTGGGAGAAGTGAACAACTTTGCACACAGCCGTGCGACACGGCCGTGTGACGACTGAGGTACAAATTTTTAAATGCATATGGGCTAGAACGATACCACACGGGCGTGTGACATGGCCATGTGGCCCAACATGGGGCTCACACGACCATGTCCCTTTGTAACACCCCTAACCTTAACCATCGCCGGAATAGGTTAAGAGGCATTACCGGACTCGCAACTCAAATCAGAACAATCACGTATCGATTAACATCTCAATTCAATAAAATACCATTCATTCATATTTAAAACGAACTTAAACCAAACATTCATGGTCTAACTTATACATCTAGGATTAATTCGATAACATATAAAAGTTTTAAAACTTATAAAAAATTTCAACTTTTAAAAGGTCACACGCCCGTGTGCCTCACACGGCCTTAGACACGCCCGTGTGTCTAAGCCGTGGTAAAACAGGGCATAGCTACTGAATTGTTCACACGGCCACAAGACACGCCCGTGTGTCTTAGCTGTGGTCGACATTAACTTGGGTCACACGGCTAGCCACATGCCCGTGTGCCTTGGCCGTGCTCGGGCCTGACTTACAATTGTAAGGTACCCCAGGGGACACACGGCCGTGCGACACACGGCTGAGACACACGCCTGTGTCTCTGCCCGTATGGAAAAAAAATAGGCAATTTGAATAGCCAACTTGCCACACCAATTTAGGTCAACCTACAAGAAAAGAAAGAAGCATATATGCACAACCAATTCAACAAATTTTTTTTGTGCCAAAGTACACATCATTCAAACCATAACAATATCAATCGTTTACATACTCATAAACCTTACCAATTCATGCCAAACATAAGGTAAGATCATACCAAAACATTTTCTTTCATACATCATTTAATCTCATACTAAAACTAACTAAAACTTATCATCATTTACCATTTCTTTTGTCCAACTAAAACATACAATAAGCCCTTATCAACTATGAGTTTAAACACCAACTAGCTAAATCACATGGCTAAGTATATACATCACAATACATAATCCCACAACTACTAGCCTATACATGCCATACTTCAAAAATATAAATTTTCGAGAGTACCAAAAATGAGGTTCGATAGTGTAGTGACGGTCCTTGACGATCCCTGAGCTTGCAGTAGCTTTGATAACTATAAAACAATGCAAAATACATACAAAATAAGCTTTCAAAAGCTTAGTAAGCTCGTAATAAAATCATCAATAGTATACAAAACCTAAAATATCAACACATAAGTATTTACTAATTCTCAAATCATCTATCAAGTCTATACCAACATAATCTATATGTTCATACCAATTCAATGAACTTCACATACATAATATCATCTACCACATAGGTATCGTACATACCTGAATCTTCTCGTACTTATTCACTTTCATTCTCACCTTTCGTTTGAATATTTTAAAACTTTCCATAAATTATTCGTACTTTAATCATCTACACACTTAGTGCTGTAAAAGTTTCGAAGCTAGAACGATTTCGCACACTTAATGCCATCTCAATTAACCGAAGCTAAGTCAGTATCGCACACTTAGTGCCCCATTTAGCCGAAGCTAATTTAAATCCACATTTAGTGTCGAATACCATTGATATATCATTGTATTCATCCAAACCAAACCTATATACAATCTATATATAATCAAAGTATCAAAACATACTTATAACATCATATTTTTCGTATGAACTTACCTCGTACTCATTGTCAACTCAGACTATTTACTCCACAATCTTCGGCTTCCCTCGGTCAAAGTCTGAATTCCTCTTTTCTTGATCTATATGTATTCAAAATTAACTCTTTTATTCACTAAAAATTCAAACTAATCCATATACACACAATTAGGGCATTTTGCAAAAAAGACCTCACTTTTTCACATTTCGACACTTTAGTCCCTAAATCACAAAATCACAAAATACACAAAATTTGCTTGTACGCAAGCTTAGCCCAATTCTCCTAGCTCTCATATAAGTCCATATATTTCATTTATTTCAAATTTTAGTCCCTCAAAACAATAATTTTATAAATTAGCCCAAATTACTCAATTTCATCAAAAATCCAAAGACAAAACATGTAAACCCAACACCAATCTTTCATAATTCATCAACTAACATCACAAAGCTCATATTTTTATCAATGGAACATTTCCAAATCATCAACAAAATCAAAAATTGAGGCATGGGTTTTATAAAACACAAATCAACGATCTCAAAAACGTAAAAATATCAAAAATCGAGCAAAACTCATACCTTAATCAAAATGAACAAGGGTCAAATATCAAAACCTAGCTTTGGCTTCTTCCTCTTTTAATTTTAGGCATGGATGGACACAAAATAAGAAGTTTCATGCTTTCATTTTATTAAAAACATAATAATTCATCATTTACAATCTGCCCTTTATTAATTACGATACCATTCATGTTACTTAAGGCTATTAATGTCCATTAACTATGTAAATGGTATATTAACCACATAAGGACCTCTCCTTTAATAAGACAAAGCAATTTAGTACTTTAACAAATAGAATACATCTTTTACATTTTTTGCGATTAGGTCTTTTTTGCAAATCAAGCAGACAAACAGTTAAATTTTCACACGATACTTTTACACATGTCAGTTCACTTATAATAGACATAGAAAATACTATTAAAATATTTTTCTAACTCAGATTTGTGGTCCCAAAACCACTTTTCTGACTAAGGTCAAAATCAAACTGTTACACCCCTTTTAACCCCCAAACCCTAAATTTTTTTCATCTTTTACCTTCTTCCTCACCTAACCTCTAACCTAGCCGCCGTGACCACTTGCCCCTACCCCTCTTTCTGACCACCGTTCACCTCCCCAGCCCCGCGCCGTAGTCCTTTTTCAACCCACTCCCTTCCCTTCCCTTCTTCCCCCAAATCACCACCCCACTCCTTCCCCTCTCCCTTGCACGCGCACACCGACCTCATCTCTCCCCCTTGTCCACCAACCTCGGCCCCCTACGCACAATGTCAACCTGAGCAGACCCAACCCTCCTCTGTTTGTCCATCACTCCCCATCGACCATCTATACCTCCGACTACCGCCCCGTCGGTTTCTTTTTATTTCCTAACTTTTTCTTTATTATATTTTCATTTTCATTCTTTATTTCTTTATTTTCTTTCTTTATTTCTTATTTGTTATTTATTACTTTATTTTCAGCTTACTCATTATGTGATTTTCAGTTGTTGATAATTAGTTTTCCATTATTTATTCCTGTTCTTGATAATGTCATTTTCTTCTATTTGTTACAGTACGAATACATTTGCCTTCATTCTCATGCTTAGTTTTTGATTAAAACCATATTGTTTATCTCACTATTTTGGTTTACTTTAGATTACTTTTTTCAATTCCTTGCTTATTGGTTATGTGTCCTTTGTTTTATTTTCTACTATTCTTTATTCTTAGCTTAGAATTATTTATTTGTCCTTTTGTCATTCTATTTTCAGATTTTCATGCTTATTTATTGTTTAGAGTGCATTGTTTTAGGCCTACTTGAATTTTTAATTGGTGCTACTGTATTTATTGATATATTCATTTACTTTTGCAGGTACATAATGACAAACACTCGTGGCAGGTCCAAGGTCACTGTCCTCGCTTCAAAAAAGAGAAAGGATCATGGATCGACCTTCTCCTCGAGTGCATCTACCGAGGCTCGCCAGCCTTACCTTTGATTTTCGATGGGCCCCTAGGAGGACTTATACCAGCACCATCGAGTGCGACCACTCAGTCTGAGCCACTGCATTGATTGGGCAGCACTAAAGCAGGTTTGTTTGGCTGATAATGTGCGTGCGATTATTGCCACAGCCTCGTGGGATATGTTCTTCACCATTATTGAGCCCACTTACACGGAGCTCACCTTAGATTTTGGTGCCACATTTTTAGTCCAGTAGGTCATGTCGGTCCATGACGAGCCAGGCACCATCACTTTCAGCCTTAATGGTTTGATGCGACATAAAGTGTCCTAGAGTTCGGTGCTACTTTAGGACTCTACACAGAGGAGTTCATGAGCGCCGAGGACTTTCTTTAGCTTCATCGGCATATTCATTACTCTCCTTCGCACTGTTGGACTGATCTCAGGGGCGGCCTGACAAACTATGACGCGAGTCACTCAAAGGTGACGTCTTTCCCACTGGCCCTACGATACCTTCATGCCCTTCTAGCTCATACGTTGACAGGTCGGAGAGAGAGCACAGGAGTGGTTAGTACTTATGATGCCTATTTTCTATGAAGCATGGCTACCGGACATGTTTTTGATTTGGCATACTTCATTGCGCTTGCCTTTCACCATCAAACTGAGCGCCACAAGAAGGGCCCCATCTTTTTAGGCCCTTACGTGACTCACCTCGCTCCACACTTTGGTCTTCTTGACACACCGGAGTAGTCCTCGACACTTACCCTAGCCAGTTAGATGTCCCCTCAGGGCATCTCGAGCATGATCCACATAAGAATGATCGAGCGGCAACGTGGAGTGGACCCCCCTCAGTATAGACTAGCCCAGTCTGACGTTCAGCGTGACCCAGGAAACTTCACTGATGATGTTCCTCCTTATCACGAGGACCCACCATAGCCTCCACCATCAAGTCACCGATATGCTCCCTCTACTGCTAGCTCCGAGGATTTTGCTAGCTTCCGTCAGTACTGTGCTTAGAGGTTCGACAATATTGATGTAACTTTGCAGCAGATCTGTCAGCATATTCATATTGCTCCTCTAACGCCACCAGCTCGAGACATTGATGAGTCTGATGATGAGGACCATTGAGTCCATTTGTTTTTATTTTTATTTTTATTTTTACTTTTATCTTTATTTTTATGTTGATTTTGTTTTTATATTTTGAACTATATTTTGCTTTCTAATAATTATTCTTATTCGATTTTTAATCCTTTAACCTTCTTCAATATTTGCGTTCATGTTCTTCTTAGTTTGCTCAGAATCATGCACTACATTTATCTACAATTTCACTTTTCACTATTCTGGAAATTTCATACACTATTCAGGGCAGTTTCAATTTTCTCCCTCTCTTATGATATTCTGTCTATACTGTGATAAGACCTTCTTGTACATTGAGGACAATGTACATCTTAAGTGTGGGAAGGTTATTTATATGATTATTTAAAAATCTCTGAATTATACCTCGTGTTTAAGTAATTTTCTTATATTACTATTAGAATGAATCATTATTGATTTGTGGTTATCCTTAATGTGTTTTAGATTAAATTCATAGGTAATTATGCATTGTTGGTTTAAACTTTAAGACATTAGAGAATCAAGCATGATAAGTCTATTTTCAGAATTAAAATTTTTTAAGTTGTTTCCTTAAATTAAGGTATTACCTTGAAGTTTAAAATTTGCAAGATTGACATCAAAAGCCATAATTTTTGTGAGATTTTGAGCCTTTAGAGCATATACTTTTCTTGCTCACTTTATTATTAGTTATGAGTGTGTCAATACTAATTGGTTATTCTAGAACTTGCTTCGATTATACATGTCGAGACCACACCTTTAATTTAATATACTGAGATGATAAAGGCACCTAGGTTTTAACCCATTTATCCCATAAGCCTACCTTCATAATTAACCCTTAGTAAACCCCTTTAAGCCTAAAAAATCATTTCTTGATTTACCTATTAATATTAACCCATAACTCATTTTTGATTCATTAAGAATTGTTTCCCATTTTATTAACTCCCTTTTTATCGAGATTCGATTTGGTTAGTTGCTTAACTATGTTCTTTTGTTTCAATTGTTAAATTTTCTCTTATTATCCATTGTTCTAAAAAAAAGTGAAAAAAATAAATTTATGTTGATTATTACTAGTTCTATGTTTTTGAGCTTAGGTAGTTAATTTTATATTCTCAGAAAAAACTCGTTTTATTCTTTAATAATTTTGATTGATGTAATTATTCAGTATTAGTTTATTTTTCTAGTTAGGTAATTTATCAATTCGATCTCGATTCTAACTTTCTTTTTCAGGCTTTATCCATACCTTTAACCCAATCCATGTTACAACCCTTTAAAGACATTTTGATTTGTGTATCATATCATTTTATAGTGGTGGAGATTCGATTTTCATGCAAGCTTATGGTAATGACATTTCATAATTGACTTTTGAGTGCTTAATTTTTTGAACCTTAAACAGTTTGAGTAATTTGAATGAATCCTTAGTGAGGATGTAAAATCTTGTTGATTTTGAATTAAAGGTAATTACTTAGATAATCGGAGATACTTATGTTTTCATGTCTTAAAAAAATGTGTGACTTGGATTGTTTGAATCTTTAGGGTTTTTTCAGTTGAATTGTCAATGTGTGATTATTTGGGAATTATGATAAAACATTATTGATGAGAATTATGAATCGAGAAAGTTAATTTTAATTGTGAGTTGAGGTTTTACTTGAGGACAAGCAAACGCTTAAGTGTGGGGATATTTGATAAACCATAAAAGTAACACATTCTAATCCCATGCTTAGCATGTTTTTGGATGCTTTATTATTTAATTTAATGAATTTGATGCTCTTAATCCTTTAATTTCTTGTTTTATACTTAAGAGAGCATAGGGGAACAAAAGGAGTAGAAAACGGGCCAAAAACAGAAAAACGGGTTGATTTAAAGATCCACACGGCCAAGACCACTTAGACACAGGCTGAGTACAAGCTCGTGTGAGCGACATGGGCTAGCCACATGGGCATGTGGCTAGCCCGTGTCGATATTGCTCCCTATTTCCCAAACACGTAGAAAAATCCAATTTTTAGGGTTTTTAAGCATTCTAAAGTCTATATAAACACACTAGATGTAACGCCCCAAAAATCTCTTATATTTATTTTTGTATGTTTGTGATATAAACCTGTATTTACTTCAGTAGTTATGTGTGCTGGGGGTGTCTGAGAAGTCTTAGGTTCAAGCCTTGTCCTGAACTAAATTTTTGTTTTAATTGAATAAAGCCTTACTTTTTTTCAGTTGGCTTATAGTTAAAAGTTAGTAAAAACATGTCAGAATGGGCCTACTGATCTAGTGGATAAGTGGTGTGTTAAAATGCTAGAGGTCTTGGGTTCGAGCTGTACTTAGGAATTATTTTTGTTGCTTGTTGCATATAGGAGTTTGAAGTGTGGTAAAATGTTGAGTGTTTGAGGTGTGTGGGGAAGTAGTGGATGGTTATAGAGTGTTTGAGGGGTGTGGGGAAGTGTGGGAGTGAATTTAGGGATAAGTGGGAGGAAATTAGGGGATTATGGGGGAAAATATCCAAAATCTGATCATTTTCTTTTCTTTTTGAAAAAAAAGAGTCAGTTTTCTCTTCATCCTCCTGACGATTTCTTTCCCTATCTCTACCATTTTCTTTCCTCAATTCCTCCACTTGTCGTCGAATTCTACTTTTCTTCCCACGCCCTTGGCATTTCTTTTTGTTTTCCTGGCTTCAATCGTTCGTTTGTGGCAACATTCGCTTCTTTCTATTCTGTAAGTGAAATAAGAAGGACTTGGTTTTCCTCTCAACTTTTGGTTTCTCCTCTTTTTATTGAAAGTCTCTTGACGTTTTCCCTTTTTTTCCCTAGCTGAACCTTTGTCGGGCTTCTTCCCCTTTTTGGTTCTTTTTATTTCTACTTTCTTTCTGTGCATTGTCCTCTTCACCCTCTCGGTAAGTTTAGTCTTGAGTAAACTTTAAACTAGAATATGGAAAAGTGTTGATATGGATTCTTTTGGTGATTAGGGGTTTATCGAAGGGCTGTTTATTGCTCGTCAACGTTCTGAAGGCAGGGAATTCCTACTACTCGATTTAAGGTAATGGCTTATCACTCGAGAGTGAATACATTGTTTCGAGATTTGGATGTATTCAATAATTTAATCATTTAATTAAGTGTATGTTGCTGATTTTAGGTCTCAAGAGTGCTCGGGAGTTTTAGATGTAAAAATCCAAGCAGTTGTGTAACCACAACACTGAAAATAGTAATTGGCGAAAAGCCAAAAAATAGGGCTGTCGACGTCACACGGGCGTGTGGCCGCCCGTGTGGTAGGCCGTGTGATGGACCACGGCCGTGTGATTGACGAGACAGGCTGCGTGCGATACTCGGGCTGACAATATGGGCGTGTGAGCCCATTTTCACTGTTTTGTTGCTAAGCTTGCACGGGTCACCCGAGATGACTATGAACCTACTGTAGGGTTAGTAAGCTTATCTAGACCCCTAATTGACTGAAATGACTGTGTGACTGATATATATATATTTACATGTTATCGAGCATGATGATATTTAATGAACTGATATTGTATGCATTGTTGCCATGATATAACATGTCATTACTGTATATTGCATTGCATTGGGTTGGGGGGTTGGTATTGTTCAGAGGAAGTGTACTGAAAGGCCTCAGGCCTAATTTACTGGCAACTCAGCTGCAAACCACTTGTGAGTGCCACATTCGATACTTTTTGGAGTGTAGGGATGGGTGGGTTGATTATATCCCCACATGGAGTGTAGGGTTGGACAGATATGGTGTGTAGAGGCTGGCTGGATAGGATTTTGTGGATCAGATATCGTTCTTTGTCGACATCGATTCTCAGTAATGGGACAACGCCCTAATGCATGACTCCTTCTATACTGAAATGGGCTAAGGCCCTAATCGAATCGAATCAGCATCTGAAAGGGCTTAAGCCCAAATCGTGATCGCATTTTTTGTCCTTTGTTCTATATAGGGATTACACACTGAGTTTTCATAAACTCAACCTTCTGATTTATCTGTACAGGTAATCCCTAAGCTTGGGCAGACCAGTGCAACGGAGGACTAAGCGGTGGCCACACAACCTTATTTGACTCTGTTTCGTACTTAATTATGTTTTTAAACTTTATTTGGGAATTTTATTGTAAATATGGACTCTATGGATTTTTCTTAAATTTGGGATTTTTATTAGTTATGGATTATAACTACTAGTTTTAGGAAAACTCGAGTTTTCAAAAGAACCAAACGTTTTAACAAAATTCTCACGAACACGTAACTATTTTAAAAGCTGTCGCATAGCTTTCAGATGATTAATTAACACGATATTAGAATTAATAAGTGACAATGAAAAGATTCTAAACGAAAAATATTTTAGGCAAAGTTACAGTTTTCCAACACAAGTTACAATTTTCAAACACACTAGCATGTGACACCATCAGATTCGGCCATAATGACCAAGCCGAGTTTGGGGTGTTACATTTAGTGGTATCAGAGCCAGGTTACAAAACTCAGTTGTAGATGTGGGTTTTTAAGACGTGATTTTCTGAAAACTTATTTTTAAATGTTTTTACTGAATGTGTGGTACACCGAGCCTCCGGCGCTGATACAGTAAGTATTCTAAAACTGTGAATTGTTTCAACTGAAACTGAAACTGTTTTTGATAGTATATACTAAGGCTACTATAGATATATTGTATTGATAACACCCAAAATAGGGTATACCGAGACTGTAGTAAAACTGATAGACATTGGTTGACATTGCGATGTACGAAACAAACTCTACACTTCTGATATTGTTTTCATAAAATATCTGTTAATAAACACTGGAACTATAAACTAATGCATAAAACTATTAATACAGATAAAACACAATTAGATAATGAGCACCAGAGATACTCGTGGACGGGGTACAAGAGGCCGTGGTAGAGGCCGTAGAGGTGCTCGAGCTGGGTCTTCGTCATCTAGTAATCTGCCTAATTTGGATACTAGTGAGACACCAGCTTCACCTATGACTAAAACTGGGTCTCATGATCGAGCTGCTGGGGACGACGCACTGTCCCAAACCATGTTGAGTATTTTAGAAAGGGTCACTGGGCCCAATACTAGAGCTGGAGGCTGCAGGTTGGTTACGGAGCGACTCGGTCTAATGAAGCTAAACTTTTTAGGGGTATTGCTGGAGTTGCCCCTAATGTGGCTGAGTACTAGATAGAGGCCACAAGAGGATTATGGACGATCTGGACTACACTCTCGCGTAAATTAAAGGGTGCCGACGCCACTACGTGATGAGGCATATCGCAGGTGGCTTCTTCACACGTGAGGGCATTCAGCCCGAACGACTGACCTAGGAGTTCTTCAAGTCTGTCTTCTAGGGGAAATATATGGGGGCCAGTTATGTGGATGCCCGCAGGAGAGATTTCCTAAATCTAGCTCAGGGAGATAGATCAGTGGCCGAGTATGAGGCCGAATATTTTAGAGTAAGCCACTATACGCAAGGTATGGTAGCGACTGAGTATGAGCGAGGTCTTCTCTTCAAGAATGGCCTCAGGGATAATCTGAGGGTTCTGATAGCTCTGCAGAGGGAGCAAGACTTTCCTGCACTAGTTGATAAGGTAAAGATCGCCAAGGAGTGAAGCGTACTGAGCGTCAGAACCGAGAGAGAGGTAGGAGCAAAAGGGATTCAAAGCCCTCGAGTTTCATTTAGAGGCCTAAGAAAAAGGCCAGAGTTGATGGGCCAATCAGAGTTGGGGCTCCTATTGCTACTACTGGACAGCTACCATATACTAATTGTGGTAGACGCCATCAGGGCAAATGTTGGAAAAGAACTGGGGCTTGTTTGAGGTGCGGTTCATTAGAGCACCATATTAGAGAGTGTTCGCGTAGGTCCGATCAGATGCAAGCTTCGGGTACTGGTACTGTATCACCACCAAGAGTAGTTCAGCAACCACTGAGAGGCCGTGGTTGGGCCAAAGGTGTTAATGGGTTGGGTCGTAGTTAGAGAGCACCGAGCAGAGGTACTGGTCATACTGAAGTGAGGCAGCCGGCTCTAGTTTATGTTGCACATCGCCAAGAGGATGGAGATGCTCTGGACTTTATCATGGCTACATTCTTTATTTATAATGTACCTTATACTGCATTGATAGATATAGGATCCACTCACTCCTATATAGCTTGTACTATGTCCGAGAACTTGGGTATCTTGGTTGAGAGCACTGCAAGTGAGGTGACTGTACTGAGTCCGCTGGGACAATCAAGAAGGGTAAATAAGTTGTTTAGAGACGTTCCTTTAGAGGTTCAAGAGACTATTTTTCTGGCTGATCTGATGGAACTGCCTTTTGGAGAGTTTGATCTGATACTGGGAATGGACTGGTTGTTAAACATCGAGTGAGCTTAGATTGTTCCACAAAAAGTGTTGTACTGAGAACCGAGGAGGATAGCGAGGTAGTCGTAATTGGGGAACGTTGGAACTACTTATCAAATGTGATTTCTACATTGAGGGCAGAAAAGTTGGTTCGTAAGAGATGTGAGGCGTATCTGGCCTACATCAGTGTTTCGGATTCTAGGGATTCTTCGGTTAAGGATATCAGGATGGTTAAGGACTTTCTGGACGTTTTCTCTAAAGAGCTACCTGGGTTACCTCTGAATCGTGAAGTAGAGTTCAAGAGTAAGCTCCTTCCTGGTACAGCTCCGGTGTCCATCGCTCCCTATAGAATGGCATCAAAAGAGCTTGTGGAGCTTAAGGCTCAGATTCAAAAGTTACTGGATCATGGGTTCATCCGCCCTACTGTGTTTCTGTAGGGAGCACCAGTTCTATTCGTAAAAAAGAAAGATAGATCCATGTGTATGTGTATTGACTATCGACAATTGAACAAGTTAACAATCAAGAATAAATATTCCTTACCGAGGATAGATGATCTATTTGACCATTTTCGATGGGCTTTAATTTTCTCCAAGATTGACCTTCGATCGGGATATCATCAGTTGAGGGTTAAGGAGACTGATGTACACAAGATATCATTTAGGACCCGATACAGTCATTACGAGTTCCTAGTGATGCCATTTGGACTAAAGAATGCACCAGCAGCTTTTATGGATCTGATGAACTGAGTGTTCTAGCCCTATCTGGATCGATTCATGGTGGTATTTATTGACGATATACTGGTGTATTCGAGGAATGAGGATGAGCACAATGAACACCTCAGAGTGGTTCTACAGGTTCCGTGAGAGAAACAACTATACGCCAAGTTCAGTAAATGTGAGTTCTGGTTATGTGAAGTAACGTTTTTAGAACATATAGTTTCTGCTGAAGGGATTGAGTCAATCCTCGAAAGATTGAGGCTATCTTGAATTGGAAGCAGCTTAAGACTGTATCTGAGATCCACAGTTTTCTGGGACTGGCAGGATATTATCGACGTTTTGTAGAAGGGTTTTCACTGATTGCGGCACCTTTGACTAATCTGCTACGCAAGGGTATGTCGTTTAACTGGACTGATATGCAGCAAGAGAGCTTTGAGAAGCTCAAAACTGTACTGATTGAGGCCCCTATTTTGATACAGCCAGAGTCTGGAAAAGAGTTTACTGTCTACAGCAATGCATCATATTTCGATTTGGGATGTATGTTGATGCAAGAGGGTAAGGTGGTAGCATATGCATCTCGTTAGCTTAAGACTCATGAGGCGAATTATCCGATGCATGACCTAGAGTTGGCCACAGTGGTGTTCGCATTGAAAATCTAGAGGCATTACCTATATGGTGAAAAGTGTATCATCTACACGGATCACAAGAGCCTCAAGTATCTCCTCACTCCGAAGGAGCTAAATCTTAGGTAGCGTAGATGGATTGAGCTGCTTAAGGACTATGATTGTACGATTGAATACCACCCTGGTAAGGCCAATGTGGTGGCCAAAGCACTAAGTCGTAAGGTTATGACTAATTTAAGGGTGATGTTTGCTCGCCTTAGTTTATTTGATGATGGAAGTCTGCTAGCTGAGCTTCAGGTTAAGCCTATGTAGATTGAGCAGATTAAGGGTAAGCAATTAGAGGATAAATCTTTGGGTCTTTGTTTCCGACAGGTTGAGAGCGGGTATACTGAGGACTTTGGACTGAATAGCGGAGGGGTACTCTGTTTCCGTGGGAGAATCTATGTACTGAAAGACACTGAATTGAGGCAGTCAATACTAAGAGAGGCACATAGTAGCCTATATGCTATGCATCTTGGCAAAAATAAGATGTACCGAGACCTTCGTGAGTTATACTGGTGGCCAGGACTTAAATGAGATGTTACCGGTTTTGTGGGTAAATATCTAACTTGCCAGCAGGTTAAAGCTGAGCATCAGTTACCTTCGGGTTTGTTGCAACCAGTTAAGATTCCACTTTGGAAATGGGAGCGGGTAACTATGGACTTCGTTAGTGGGTTACCCCTTACACCCACTAAGAAGGATTATGTATGGGTCATCTTGGATCGATTGACCAAGTCTGCCCATTTCATATTTGTTTGTACTGACTACTTGCTGTAGAAGCTGGCTAAACTATATGTGTTTGAGATAGTGAGACTGCATGAGTATCAGTTTCGATCATCTCTGATAGGAATCCTTGCTTCACGTTTCGGTTTTGGAAAAAGCTACACAAGGCTCTGGGTTCAAGGTTAGACTTCAGTACTACTTTCCATCATCAGACAGATAGTCAATCTGAGAGGGTGATTCAGATATTGGAGGATATGTTGAGAAGCTATGTGATTGACTTTCGAGGCAGTTGGGAGGAGTATTTACTGTTGGCAGAGTTCACTTACAATAATATTTACCAGTCTAGTATACATATGGCACCTTACGAGGCACTTTATGGTCGTAAGTGTCGCACTCCTTTATGCTGGACTGAGTTGGGCGAATAACGAGTTCTGGGTCCTGAACTAGTTTCTGATACTGAGGATAAGGTTAGATTGATACGGGATCGACTGAAAGCGACATCCGATAGATAAAAGTCTTATGCGGACTTGAAGCGACGCGAGATTGAGTATTCTGTGGGAGACTCTGTTTTTCTTAAGGTCTCGCCATGGAAGAAAGTATTGAGATTTGGTCGTAAAGGCAAGTTGAACCCTAGGTTTATTGGACCCTATCCCATGCTGAAACGAGTGGGACCAGTTACCTACCAGTAAGAGCTACCTCCAGAGTTGGATCAGATTCATGATGTTTTCCATGTCTCGATATTGAGGCGCTACCATTCTAATCCAACACATATTGTTCTAGTGGAGGAGATCGAGGTTAGGCCAGATTTGACTTTGGAGGAGGAGCCGGTTCAGATATTAGATCGTGACGTAAAGATTTTGAAAAAAAAATCCATCCCACTGGTTAAGGTTCTATGGCGTAATCATAGCTCTAAGGAGGCCACGTGGGAGCCTGAGGATGCGATGTGTCAAAAGTATCCTTATCTATTCTGATCAAATAAAATTTCGAGGCCAAAATTTTCTTTTAGGGGGTAGAGTTGTAACACCCCAAAATCTCTTATATTTATTTTTGTGTGTTTATGATATATACCTGTATCTACTTCAGCGGTTATGTGTGCTGGGGGTGTCTGAGAAGTCTTAGGTTCAAGCCTTGTCTTGAACTAAATTTTTGTTTTAATTGAATAAAGCCTTGCTTTTGTTCAGTAGGCTTATAGTTAAAAGTTTGTAAAAATATGTCAGAATGGGCCTACAGGTCTGTGGATAAGTGGTATGTTAAAATGTTAGAGGTCTTGGGTTCGAGTTGTACTTGGTATTATTTTTTGCTGCTTGTGGTGTGTAGGAGTTTGAGGTGTGGTAAAATGCTGAGTGTTTGAGGTGTGTGGGAAAGTAGTAGACGATTATGGAGTGTTTGAGGGGTGTGGGGAAGTGTAGGAGCAAATTTAGGGATAAATTTTCTTTTTGAGGGGGAAAATTAGTTTTCTCTCCATCTTTCTAGAGATTTCTTTCCCCATCTCTACCGTTTTCTTCCCTCAATTCCTTCCCTTGCTGCCGAATTCTGCTTCTCTTCCCCCACCCTTGGCATTTCTTTTTGTTTTCCTGGCTTCAATTGTTCATTTGTGGCAACCTTTGTTTCTGTTTGTTTGGTAAGTGAAATATGGTGGAATTAGTTTTCCTCTCAACTTTCGAGTTCTCCTCCTTTTACTTAAAGTCTTTTGACGTTTTCCCTTTTCTTTCCCTAGCCGAACCTTTGTCGGGCTTCTTCCCCTTTTCGGTTCTTTTCATTTCTACTTTCTTTCTGCGCATTGTCCTCTTTGCCCTCTCGATAAGTTTAGTCTTGAGTGAACTTTAAAATGGAAAGTGGACAAGTGTTTATATGGATTCTTTTGGTGATTAGGGGTTTATCGAAGGGCTATTTATTGCTCGTCAACGTTCTGAAGGCAGGGAATCCCTACTACTCGATTTAAGGTAATGGCTTACCGCTCGAAAGTGAATACCTTGTTTCGAGATTTGGATGTATTCAATAGTTTAATCGTTTAATCAAGTGTATTTTGTTGATTTTAGTTTTCGAGAGTGTTCGGGAGTTTTAGGCATAAAAATTCAAGCGTGTAACCACAACACTGAAAATGGTAATCGGCGAAAAGCCAAAAAATAGGGCTGTCAATGCCACACGGGCATGTGGCCACTCTTGTGGTAGGCCGTGTGATGGAACACGGGTGTGTGATCAACGAGACAGGCCATGTGCGATACACGGGCTGACAACATGAGCGTGTGAGCCTATTTTCCACTATTTTGTTACTATGGTTGCACGAGTCGCCCGAAATGACTGTGAACCTACTGTAAGGTCGGTAAGCTTACCTAGACCCCTAATTAACTGAAATGACTGTGTGACTAATATATATATATATTTACATGTTATCGAGCATGATGATATTTAATGAATTGATATTGTATGCACTGTTGCCATGATATAACATGTCATTACTGTATATTACATTGCATTGGGTTGGGGGGTTGGTATTGTTCAGAGGAAGTGTACTAAAAGGCCTCGGGCCTAATTTACTGGCAGCTCAGCTGCAAACCACTGTTTAGTGCCACATTCGATACTTTTTGGAGTGTAGGGATGGGTGGGTTGATTATATCCCCATATGGAGTGTAGGGTTGGACAGATATGGTGTGTAAAGGCTGGCTGGATAGGATTTTGTGACTGTATATCGGTTACTGTACTGATTACTGATTCTGTAATGGGCCAAGGCCCTAATGCATGACTCCTTCTATACTGAAATGGGCTAAGGCCCTAACTGGAACTGAATCTGGTACTAAAAGGGCTTAAGCCCAGACTGTGGCTGTATTTTGTCTGCTTGTTCTATATGGGGATTACACACTGAGTTTTCGTAAACTAAACTTTTTGATTTATATGTACAGGTAATCCCTAGGCTTGGGCGGATTGGTACGACGGAGGACTCAGCGATGGCCACACAACCTTACTTGACTCTGTTTCGTACTTAATTATGTTTTTAAATTTTATTTGGGTATTTTATTATAAATATGGTCTCTATGGATTTTTCTTAAATTTGGGATTTTTATTAGTTTTGGATTATAACTACTAGTTTTAGGAAAACTCGAGTTTTCAAAAGAACCAAACGTTTTAACAAAATACTCACAAACACGTAAACTGTTTTAAAAGCTGCCGCATAGAATAAACGTTTTGAAAGCTTTCGAATGATTAATTAACATGATATTAGAATTAATAAGTAATAATGAAAAGATTCTAAACGGAAAATGTTTTAAGCAAAGTTACAGTTTTCCAACACAAGTTACGGTTTTCAAACACACTAACATGTGACAACGTCAGATTCGGCCATAACGACCAGGCTGGGTTTGGGGTGTTACACTAGAAGAAGACCTAAAAGGGGCACGCAGAGTAGAATGCAGAAAAAACTCAAAGAACGCCAATGGACTCAACTCAGAAGCAGGATCTCCTTCAAGACTGAAGATCTCCATTCAATTTCTTTAGAAGTTCTTGGGCTTCTTTATGTTTTGTTGTTTTCCTATTTTTGAGGTGTTTTCCCCCAAAAGTATGAACTGAATTCCCTAGATACCTAGGGAGGATGAAACCTAAAACGGATCTTATTATTTGATTTTTTTGAATTACATGATAAATATTTGTTCTTGATCTTAATTATGTGTTCTTACTTCAAGTTTTAATGTTTTCAGGATATTAATTCATGATTGATGTGCTTATTCAGTGGAGCAAAAGTCTCTATTTAAGAGTAAATCTGGCATAATTGAGTGGAGTTGCATGCAATCCTAGAAATAGGATGACATAAATCTACCAGATTAGAGTCAAATCTAACAGGGAAATCAATAAATCGAGTTAAGGCGACAATAGGAGTTTTAATTAGAAAGAGATTTCAATTAATCAACCTAAAGTCAGTTATTTTTACTCTCGAAAGAGATATTAATATAATTTAGGGATTTCTACAGATCAAGTAAAATGAATAAATCGTTTAATTCAGATTCAGAATAATAAGTGAAGTCTAGGTGGATTTTTTCCTGGGTATTGTCTCTCTTATTAGTTTTCTTAAGTATTTTCCCAATTTGATATCTGTCGCATTCATAGTTAATTAGTTTAATTTTAGATTAAAACACCTCTTTTAATTATTAGGCTAAATAATAGAAAGATAGTTATTACTAGTACTTTTAGTCCTTGTGGATACGATATTCCGGACTCACCATAGCTATACTACTATTCAATAGGTGCACTTGCCTTCGTCAAAATATTAGTTAGTTTCGTGACCCATCATACCTCCAGATATTTCTTCTCACTAGGATATAGGGTACTTTCTTGGAGTTCGAAGAAGCAATTAATAGTTGCTCAATCCACAACTGAGGCCAAGTATGTAGCTGCAATAATAGTTAGTCAAGCAATTTGGTTGAGAAAAATTTTGTTTGATTTGAATCATATGCAGGTTACAGAAACTTGATGATCGTTTTATGATTCACTAAACTAGACTACGATCACGAAAAAGGCAAGCGCACCTATTGAATGGTAGTATAGCTATTGTGAGTCCAGAATATCGTATCCACAAGGACTAAAAGTACTAGTATTAACTATCTTTCTATTATTTATCCTAAAATAAAAGGGATTTGTTTTAATCTAAATTTAACTAAACTAATTAACTAATGAAAGCGACAGAGAGTGAAGAAAATAACCGAATAAACCAATGATAAAGATAACACCAAAGGAAGAATCCACCTAGACTTCACTTATTATTCTGACTCTGAATCAAACAATTTATTCACTTGTCTTGATCCGTAGAAATCCATAAATTATGTTAATATCTCTTTTGAGACTAAGAACAACTGACTCTAGGTTGATTAATTGAAATCTCTTTCTAATTAAAACCCCTATTGTCGCATTAACTCGATTTATGGATTCCCCTATTAGATTTGACTCTAATCCGGCAGATTTATGTCGTCCCATCTCTAGGATTGCATGCAACTCCGCTTAATTATGCTAGATCTACTCTTAAACAGGGACTTTTGCTCCACCGATAAGCACATCAAACTTGGATTAATATCCTGAAAATATTAAGGCAAGAATTAAGAACACATAATTAATAATAAGAACAAGTAGTTATAGTGTAATTTAGATAATTAAATAACAAGATCCATCATAGGTTTCATCCTCCCTAGGTATTTAGTGAGTTTAGTTCATAATGTAATAGGAAAACATCTCAAAAATAGGAAAACAACAAAACATAAAGAAACCCAAAAACATTGAGAGAAATTGGAGGGAGATCTTCAGTTTTGAAAGAGATCCTGCTTCTGAGCTGAATCCGTTGGCGTTCTTCGAGTAATTCCTGTGTTCTACCTGCGTATCCCCCTTTAGGTCTTCTTCTAGTGTGTTTATATAGACTTTAGAATCCTCAGAAACCTTAAAAATTGGCTTTTTTCGTGTGTTTGAGAGACAGGAAGCCATATCGACACGGGCTGGCATATGGGCATGTGGCCTGCCCGTGTGGATCTTGAATTTTGGCCCCTTTTTCACTCATTTTGTTCCCAAATGCTCTCCTAAGTATAGAAGTATGAATTTAAGGGATTAAGAGCATCAAATTCACTAATTATCATCATAAATCATCAAAAAATATGCCAAGCATGGAATTAAAATATGTTACATTTATGGTTTATCAAATATCCCCACACTTAAACATTTGCTTGTCCTCAAGCAAAATCCTCAACTCACAATTATAATTAAACTTTCTCAATTCATAATTCTCATCAATAATGTTTTATCATAATTCAAAAATAATTACACATTGATAATTCAACTAAAAGACCACAAAAGATTCAAACAATCCAAGTCAAACATTTTTTTAAAGCATGAAAACATAGGTATTTCCCCTTATCTAAGTAATTACCTTTAATTCAAAACCGACAAGAATTGACATCCTCACTAAAGATTCACTCAAATCACTCAAAGTGTTTAAGGGTTAAAAATTAAGCACTCAAAAGTCAAACATGAAAAGTTATTATCATAGGCTTGCACGAAAATCAAATCTTCACCACTACAAAATGAGATGATACACAAATCAAAAGGTCTTTACAGGGTTGTAATTGGGCTTGGTTTAAAGGTGTGGATAAAAGCTAAAAAAGAAGGTTAGAATCGAGATCGAATTGATCAACTGAATAATTACATCAACCGAAATTATTAAAAAAAAACACGAGCTTCTTCACAGAATATAAAATTAACTACTTAAGCTCAGAACAAAGAAATAATAATAATCAACAAATATGTATTTTTTTTTTTACTTTTTTTTTGAATGAATAATAAGATAAAATTAAACAACTGAAATAGCAGAACATAGTTAGGCAACTAACCAAATCAAATATCGACAAAAAGGGAGTCAATAAAAAGGGAGCAACAAATCAAAAAAATGAGTCACGGGTTAATATTGATGGGTGAATCAAGAAACAGTTTGTTAGGCTTAAAGGAGTTCACTAAGGGTTAATTATGAAGGTAGGCTTTTTTATGGGATAAGTGGGTTAAAACCTAGGTGACATTATCATCTTAGTATATCAAATCAAATGTGTGGTCTTGACTGTATAATCGAAGCAATCTAGAATAACAAATCAATATTGACACACTCATAACCAATAATAAAGTGAGCAAGAAAAGTGTATGCTCTAAAGGCTCAAAGTCTCACAAAAATTATGGTTTTTGATGTCAATCTTACAAATTTCAAACTTTAAGGTAATACCTCAATTTAGGGAAACAACCTAGAAAATTTTAATTCTGAAAATAGACTTATCATGCTTGATTCTCTAATATCTTAAAGTTTAAACAATCAATGCACAATTACCTATGAATTTAATCTAGAACATATCAGTAAGAATTATAAATCGAAGAAAAATTCATTCTAACAGTAATATGAGAAAATTACTTAAATACAAGACATAATTTAAGGATTTTCTAATAATCATATAAATAACCTCCCCACACTTAAGATGTACATTGTCCTCAATGTACAAACATATATAATCACAGTACAAACAGAATATCATAAGAGAGGGAGAAAACTGAAACTGCCCTGAATATTGAATGAAATACTCAGAATAGTGAAAAGCGGAATTGAAGTCAAATTTAAACGTAACTCATGATTCCGAGCAAACTAACAAGAAAATAAACAC
This sequence comes from Gossypium anomalum, assembly GCA_025698475.1. Taxonomy (NCBI): domain Eukaryota; kingdom Viridiplantae; phylum Streptophyta; class Magnoliopsida; order Malvales; family Malvaceae; genus Gossypium; species Gossypium anomalum. The sequence continues at coordinate 70,990,188 of CM046965.1, read as the reverse complement.
AAATAATAAAGAAAATTAAGGGGTTATAACTCGATTAGAAACAACCATAAATCTTTCAAAAGATAATAATGAAAATAAGTTGAAGAAAAAAAACAACTAAAACAAAATTAAAAAGAAAGATAAAAAAATAATAATAAACTCAATAATATCAATAAACTTAAAAGGTAATTGTAATGATAATAGTAAAAAAATACTAAAGAAAAAAGAAATAGAAAAATAATAATAAAAATAATAAAAGTACATAAAAAATTAAAATATAAAAAAATTAAAAATATAAGTATAAACACTTAAAAATATTTTAATAAATCTAATCATACCCATATTTCATATTCTTCAAACATATATTTATTTATTTCCTTTTTAATATAATTATTTTATTTCATAATAAATTATATTTCATGAAATAATTTCAATAATTTAATTGTTTCTTAAACATATTTATCTAAACAAAGTTACTAATGATGCAATTTAAAATACTTCATTTCAAATTTCTTCAAAATTTTAAAATTCTCCTAGTTAGTATGGTATCTTTGGACATATCAATTTTATAGCGGCATGAGTATGCACCTATTTGTATCTAAATGTTTCAGTGTACTATTTTAGATTTAGTTATATTTTTAAAAAATATTTAATACGTATATGAAAAATATTTATAATTATCAAATTAATGAAATTAAATCTAGTTTAAATATAAAATGTTTATAAGTTATATACAAGACTCATATATAAACTTTACAAATACAATCTATTATTCAAAAAATTCAAAAATAAATAATAATAAATTTATCACATACTTTAAACAATAAAATTGTCTCCTTTTCTTTTTCTAAACAAAGAACTTTCAGAAGACCGTCTCATGCTAAGCATATACATTTGTGACATTTTGGTTTTCTTTTGTAAGATAGTTCTTTACATTTATTATTATTTTACTTTTCCTATGTAAATTTTAGAGTCAGAATTTTACCTTTTAAATTATTTAGTCTTATTCAAATTTCTTTAGATATGTATCGACCAGTATAGGTAGAATGGGATGAAATACACCGGTACGATTGATGCAAGAAGAAATTTTCACCAAATAAAAAATAAAAATTTGGGGTTTCAGTATGAAATTTACTACATTGATCCAAATTCTCTGTAAGGATACGTTTGAATAAGAGATTTTATATCAAGTAAAATTCTAAAAGTAAATTTTTTTTGTTTGTGTAAGTCCTACGGAATTTCAAAAAGAAATTTGATCAACTCAAATTCTTCATTTACATTTCCACCTAAAGTATAATTTCTCAAAATCTTATTTATTTAACGTGCATGGTCTCACTACAACATAGAAACTTTAACAACAAATATCATTTTATTTAACTTTAATATGTATTTTTATATATTTTATATTTGTTATACCACCATTCGGACCAGACACATGGCGTGCTTAGAGAGCTCCAAGTGGATACCTGAAGACAATCCCTCACCTCCATCCATTGTGTCATCCTCAACTGATCCAGATCGACTAGTCATTGTAAGCTACCCGTTTATAGAAAAGACATCTCCAATTACCTTGCCAGGTCACCAGGGGCGAAACCAAAAAAAAATTTAGGGGGTAAAATTAAATTATAATTTTTACGATAGTAAAAATGTAATTTCACTATTTTAATAAACTATATATATTTATAACTTTTAAAGAATAAAATTAAAATTTTATATTTTTAGGGGGCCAAAGTGTAATTTTACTTTTATTAATTTAAAATTTTAAAAATTTTAAAGGGCCTAAATGAAAAAAAAATTTATTTTAGGGGGGAGACGAGGCCCTTGCCAGGCCCCTAGTTTTGCCCCTGTTGGTTACCCACTTTTCAATGTAGACACTTCTTCAAGTGTAAACTCTCTTTTCAAGGACCACTAAGACCCACTTGAGCGTAACAACCTTATAATTCCTAAAGAAATAATAAAATGGGTCTCACTGTGCATGCCCTTCATGTACTCCATGATGATAAATCTCTTGCCACATCATGCAAATAGATAAGAGGATCTCTCCTTTAAATGCCCTCCCAAACGATGAGAATGGGATCCTTTTTTCTCTTGAGCAATCCTTAAGTCTTTACTTTCTGCAAACCCGCCTCCTTAGCTCTCATAGCCTTTTCCCTGTTCTCTTGTCTTACTCCGACTCTCCATCAATTTAGGTGAACCGGCTTTCTTTAGACCATCGAACCCTCTTCCTTATATTCTCCTTGTTGTACTATGCATCAACAATATTATTAATAATGTTGATATATTTACAAATCTAATGATATAAATATTGTATACTTTTCATATATATATACATGGATTTTTTTTCTTTCTTTTTTGTTTTTACTTTTGTCAACGCTTAATTTTGTCTGGCTCTTTTTTAATTCGGGATAATGCAATATTTAGTCCTTAACTTGATATCTTTTCTTAACTTGATCTCTGAATTGTTTTCTTGTCTATATTAGTTTTGAAAGTTGATAACTTTTCTCAATTTTAGCCCATATAATAATGTGGCATTCTTAGATTTAGCCACATCATCACCTTTTTTTTTTTATAAATTATAATATTTATGTGATTACATGACATAATATTAGAGTGTCAAATCAATTAGATGGATCAAAACTAGAGAAGTTACCAAGTTTCGGGATTAGTGTGAACAAAAAATAATTCAAAGACTTAGTTGGAAAAAGTTATTAAGTTCAAGGACTAAATATTGTTTTATCCTTTTTAGTTATGATTTTATAGTTATTGGGCTTGGATTCACTAAAAATGGATTTTGATACAAGATATTTGACCAAATTGATTTTTCAATTACATTATAGAGTTGGATAGAATTTTTGTTGAGTTTTAAGGAGTAAATTGAATTTCATTTTAATTGAGCGACCAAATAGAATTGTTGAAATTTGAACTAAGTTAATTTCCATTTAATTGTTTGTTTTTACAAAAATCTAGTATGAAGGGTGAGTATTTGAACACCACGACTTTTTTACTCATATAATATCAAATAAATAAATAAAAATATCTAGAATGGTATCCCACCACCATTAATTATCGGGTTGGGTGATAGGCGGCACTAAAATATACATCACATACAGGTTAAAATACGGGTGTAGGTCAAAAATACAAAACAGCAAGGTGGTGTCTTCCTAACAAGCAGCACTAGTGGAAGGCACGTTAGAGGCAACACTAGTGGCGGGTACGTCCTAGGCGGCACCCAGTGTATTTAACCAGTGTTTTAAGTGGTTTAGAAGATAAAGAAAAGAAGAACAAAAAAAAAATAATTGTAGAAGAAGAGAGAAAACAGAGAAGAAATCACGAGGTTAGTATATATGAATTTTATTTTTTTACAGTATTTTTTTTGACATTGTATTGAGAATTTTAATTTTGTTTTAAGAAATTTTTAGTATTGAAGATGGAAAATGCGTTTATTTCGATGGACTAAATTTTGACAACAATAGTTTGATGTATATTTGGATGTTGCCAACAAATAGCAATGATATTTAATAGAAATGTCTCGATTGATGATATGAAGGAAATGATTAGTGCAAAAATTGTTAGATGTTGTGGGAGAAGGATCTCGAAAATATTCTACAAATTTCCAATTTCAATAGATCTCATCAAATTCACCGAGATAGAACTTGTAGACAATAAAGATATAGAGACAATGGTCGCTCTTTAGTGAGAATTAGAGTGACCAAATTACACTGATTCAGTTGTTTGCTTTCCACTCCATTAGGTGAAGAATATAGAGTTCAAGATCCATGTACGGTGGTTCCGATAGCTTACATTGATAGTTGATCAACTGTACGCAGGATCAACATCGATCTTAATGTTGCAGTTGCCTCTGAGAACCTTAACCCCTGGCCCTCGTTTACAACTACATCAAGTGGTGTTTGAGACTGATGCAGATGATGATGATGGATATAGTAATAATGATCCTTTTGATCACGAGGTCGAAGATTATAGTTATTTCGATCTAGATAAAGTCTTGTATGATATCGATGACAAAGACACGAATAATGATGGAAATGTTAACGTGTCCTTAGTCGTGGACCCGATTCGAGGCATTGTGATACGTAATGATTCTGGTGCACACATGTCACTTATAGATCCAGATGCGACACATGCAATCGAGTTTCTAGAGTACCCTGATATGCTACCTGCTCACCGGCTGGCCACAAATTCTGAACTTGAGGAGTTGTTCGTGGGCCAAAAATTCGCAACCAATGAAGAGTGCATATTTGCCAATAAATGGTATAGCATGAATGTGTCAGTGGACTAGAAAGTCATCGTGTCTAACCTGACATTATATATTAGAGAGTATTGGAGGTCTACAAAAGGCTACAATTGGCGGCTACAAGCTGTATTTATCCAGAAGTCACAAACATGACAAATCCAAAAATTTGTTGAGCCTCACACATGTACTTCAACACGTATGATGCAAGATCATCAGAAACTTGATTTCAAAACTATTTGCACCTGCACCATGCCAATGGTGAAGGACATGTCAACCATTCTTATTCTGGTACTAATTATCAAAATGCAAGCACGATTCTAGTATCAAGTATCATATTAGAAAGTATAGATAGCTAAACAAATGGCAATGGAACAGTTGTTCAGAGATTGAGATACATCGTACAATGAGTTACAGGAGTAGATAGCCGTTATGCAGGAGTATGTGTCAGGGACTGTCATTGAGTTGGAGACACGACCGTATTACGGTCGAACGACCAATTACAATTGGGAAGAAGAACTTCCACCAGATATTTTGGACGTTTGATCCATGCATGTAGGCATTTCCCCACTACAAGCTGCTTATACAGGTTGATAAGACCTGGTTATATGGAAAATATATGCAGATCCTACTTATTGTAGTTGCTCAAGATGAGAACCAGAACTTGCTCTCGATAGCATTTGCCATTGTGGACGAGGAGAACATGGAATTATGAGAATTCTTCCTTATGAACCTGTGGACGTATGTTGTTAGGGATAATAATATATTCATCATATCCGATAGTGGGAAGGGAATAATTCCAGTCATTAGGCGTTCTGATGTTTTGTAGAGATCTTTTTATTGCATCTGGCACATCACTAACTTACACTGAGATTACAAGAATGCAGACTAATGGATATAACTTGTGGAAATTGGTAAAATTTAGTTCCAACATATATTTTAATGTTCTTAATACTAGAACAAATTAATTTGAGACTGTAACTTGACTTTTCTTAATACATATACAGCATACGAGCTAAAGCTTTACCTTTTCCGACAAAGGATGATCAGACTTGAGGTTGACATGCAAGGTGAAATAAATACTCCTTTCTGAGAGTGGTTGGGTACCATGGAGCCTTGGCAATGGGCTTAAAGTTTCAATAACGGGTATCGATATGTCATATGACCACCAACCTCGCAAAGGTGGTTAACTCTATGTTGAAGAGAATACATCCGATTTCATCTATTTACTCAACTACATTGTACAGGTTGGCTACCTTGATACTAAGAATGGGGCTAAAACAAGTCAACCACATGGAGGCGAGACACGTATTTTTCGAACATTTTAGGAAGGCAATGGTTGTGAACCATCGGATAGCGAGGTCGATGAATGTAGAAATATATTCTTGACAGTTAGAAACTTTTCGAGTTACGGAGTTCATTGGTTGTCAACCTAATATCCCACATAGGTCCTACGAAGTTGATCTTCGAAATAGACAGTGCGATTGCAGGAGGTTCTAATCACTTCATTATCCCTGTGGCACGTCGTTGCAGCTTGTGCTCGCGCCTCGACCAATGCTAAAAAATTTATTGCTAAGGTGTACACTCTCGAGCGCACATTGCATGTCTGGGGAAATGAGTTCCCTATCCTACGTGATCTGTCTACATGGGAGGTGCCTTCGTCGAATTTCAAGCTTTTCCTGGACAAGGGGTTATGTAAGAATCCGAAAGGTTTCTCGCAAGTCACCAAGATCCATAATGAAATGGACATACGGGAGAAAACGAACGGCAAAATTTATGGCATGTGCAGAGTAGCTGGTCATAACCAGAGTAAATGCTCGCATGGAACCTACCATATTGAACAATGATTGCAATTGAGTGGGAATTAAGCTAATGTACTCCATGTTGAAGCTTCCAATAAAAAAATTATTATGGAAATTTCATTATCGAACCTACCATGATGGAATTTTCATAGTTATATTTTGACATGTATATGGTTCTCAATAAAAGCAAAAGTTCACTAAAAAATTAACACAATTTTAAACTAATTCCTTTGGAGGGTCCGAAACTACAAATCAATAATAATAAAATTTGGGAGAAACTAATGTAAGTTGATAATGTAACGCTCCCTTACCCGAGACCATTGCCGGAGTCGAGTAAAAGGCAATACTAAACTTATTTGAGCACTTAACCGAATTCAGACAATTTATATCATACTTTTCAGACAAGCTGTCCAACTGCGTCACAGTCGCTAAAAAAATCATATCTCAAGTTACAAAACTAGAAATCAAAATTTGTAAATTTTCCCCAAATTTAGACTCATATATCTACTTACTAATTTTTTTCTAGAATTTTTGGTTGGGCCAATTAGTACAGTTTATTAGTTAAAGTCTCCCCTATTTCAGGGTTCGGCTACTCTGACCCCTGTGCACTACAAACAAAATTTCTCCCTCTACAGAATTCAAATAACAATGATGTTTGTTTCTCTTAAAAATAGACTCAATAAGGAATCCATAAATATACAGTATGACTCCTAATTATTTTTTTACAATTTTTAATGATTTTTACAAATCAGAACAGGGGAGCTCGAAATCACTCTGACCTTGTCTCACAAAAGTTATTATATCTCATGATTTACAATTCCATTTCTTACATAATTTCTTTTATAAGAAACTAGACTCAATAAGCTTTAATTTAATATTTCATTCAACCTCTAATTAGATTTTCATAATTTATGGTGAATTTTCAAAGTCAAACTATTGCTACTAACCAAAAACTGTTTTAGTACAAAATATTGTTAACTAGTTTATAACATCTTTACTTCAATTCCTTTAAACTCTATACATGCCATATAAATCTTTAAACATAAAACAAAAGCTACCGGAATTGATCTGGATAGTGTGTCTTGTTGTGTTGATCCGATCTACTAGCTTCACTTTAATTCAATCTAAATAAAAATATCAAACACACACAAGTAAGCTTATTGAAGCTTAGTAAGCTCATAGGTATAAAAACACAAATCTTACCGAACATTGTACACAATCATATATCTTTTAATTTAACTACTTTACCCTGTAAATCACAAATCCATTATTAAGCTCCTTTGAATAATTTTCATATTCCTATTCACAAATTTAACTTCTTTGGGCCCCTTTTTTTTTTTCTCATTTATTTCCATTGACAAATTATGGAAAACTAATGGAATTGAGTGCTTCATTAACACATTGCCATAGGAAACTATGGACTTGCACATTGTCACATATCACACACCGAAGCTATAGTCCTGCTATGGTCTTACACGGATCACATCACATGCCGATGCCATATCCAGATATGGTCTTATACTGGAATCACATTATCACATCTCACTCGATGCCATAGCCCAAATTATGGTCTTATCTGGAACACATATCACATTGCACCGATGCCATAGCCCACTATATGGTCTTAAACGGGCGCACTTATCACATCTTTTCCGTCAATTCATCATGGTCACAAAATAAAAGCACTCAAATCCATTGTTCCAACTAATGTATACTTTTATTTAACTATTATTTCATACTTATTACAAATTGATAGTATTCATCTACAATAATATACTTAAAAATCATAATATCTTCATAATAAAACATTAAATTTGCCATATGAACTTACCTGGGCTAATTTGCAAAAGTCGTAGAAATTCAGGGACTATTCTTGAATTTTCTTCTTTCCACGATTCACTTCGTTTTCTTGATCTATAATTATAAAATCATTCCTTCATTAGCATCCATTACAATTCTATTCTATTTCACAAATTATGCCCTTAAATTTTTTAAATTACACTATTACCCCAAACTTTTCAATTTTTTTACAATGTAGTCCCTACTAAATTTATTCATCAATTGAACTAATTCTTCTCAAATAACACTTTATTTAAACATTATAAACTATTTCACAGCCTTTGACATTCAAAGTTTCATCACGAAACCCTAATTTCACAACTTTCACAATTAGGTCCTAAATAATGATTTCTATAAAAATCTCTTCACAAAATCATCATATAATAAAATTAAAACCTCAATTTTGCACTTAGTTCAATTTAGTCCTTTTCACCTAATTAACTACCGAAACCTTAAAATTTCTTGACAAAACTTTAATACTAACTTATTTACACTCCATAAATATTTTTAAAAATATTTATGGCTCGGTTTATGAATTCGAGGTCTCGATACCTCGTTTTTATTCCGTTTTATCTACAACTTCCTACACTACATATTTTCACTAATTCAAAATTATTTCTAAAACCACACTTAACATTTACTTACTAATATCTAAGCTCACATGTCGGATTTAGTGATTTCAAATCATTGTTCCGGTATCACTGAAATTTGGGCCGTTACAGATAATTTATATTTTAGAAACCATCTCATTTAAATTTATAAGCAAAATATCCAAACTTAACGTGAAAAGAATTAAGTAAGATATAAACCTGGAAGTTAAGTAAATAAAAATCGAGTTAAAATGCGTAAATTTTACTGTAATTAAATAAATACAAACTTGACCATTCAAATTACAAAAACCCGTAAAATTGATGGTTCGATGGTTTGGTCCTAGGGGTATATTGTTGTGGTGTTCGACATTGATGTTGTGGGTGCTTACAATGGTCATCTTTATCTTCATCCAGAACATCATTCACTGCATCCATCGCAGGACTTGGGGGTGTGCTAAACATAGTAAAAAATCGTATGCCCCAAACGTTTGCTTGGGAGGAATGGAATACTGTGGTGGTAATCGGCTAAAGATATCAAACATCATCGATGATCTTTGATTCGGTTGATCAGAATTGTATCCGGTTCTCTGACTAATATCCATGGCCTAGTGAGCCAAGGAAATAATTATCAACCCCAAGTTTAGATGATAAGAAATACCCCTAGACTATGTATAAGACCACTCAGGGTCGAGTGTTGGTTCAGATTTAAGCGAGGGCTCTAACTCGGGTGCAAGAGGCGAATGTGGGAGGGATGAGAATGATGCCCAAGTCATGGCATGTGCGAAGGGACTAACATCGATTGCCTACCAAATAAATAATATTTCCCCTTCTTGAAGCATCATCGTAGGTACTCTAATGAGGGCTACAAATCGAAAGAACAATCCATATGAGGTCTCTGCCTCATCTGGTTGTTCCACAGTACAACATATTATTAATGCTCTATTGTCTAGTTCTTTCCTTGTTTCCCCCTTTTGTTAATTCCGTGGACCTCCTTCAATTCTACTGGCGGTGTCGAAATATATTGTATACACCCGAACTGTCACAGTACTCAATCCTTTTTATACCACTCCATTGTCTAGAAATTTAGTGAGGATGCGTTAATGCACCACAGGTGTAAGTGGTTGTGAGCAGACGGGGGAATAACAATGGCAATGTCCGAGAAGGAATAGGACATCTAGATGAACTGCAAAATTAGTAACATGGTTATACTAACATGAGTCAAATAAGATAAATAAAGTAATTACATGTCACGAATATTAGAATAACTTACCCCCTTCCAAGCGTGTGTCTCAATCATCTGACAGTATATCCAAACCGTGTATGACCTCCCTATACTCAGAGAAATACTGTATCTACGATAAAAGAAAACTTGTTAGAATAAATTTACACAAAAAAATGTCAAATAATTGCTATAATGCATAAATTGTATCACCTAGTCACAGGTGGGAATACATATGCTTAGTGACTAACTGATGCTAAGAATGGGATCCAGTAAAGGGCCCAGGACTACAGCAATATGAGACACTCGCCTGTGTCCACGGCATGACGCTTTGTCGTTCGACAAAGCTCGCGATACAACATAGCTAGTACTATTGAACCCCAACTATATGAACTGATAGTATGCAAATCAAATAATAGGGGCAGGTACATCAAGTGCACCTTGTTGATGTTTGCATTCGGCATGAGTACACCCCCTATAATGTGCATAATGTATGCTCGAATGGCATACATAACCTCCCGCTCAGGGGCAATACTCGATATAGCCTTCAGCCATGAAAATCTCAAACTCGTAAAATTCTCCTCAACATCACCTGGCGAGTGTCCCAATAAGGCATTGTAAAGTGCTGCCGGCTCAAAGATCGTATTTACGCTTTTGACCGAACTCCCGTCGATTGGGAGCTCGAGTTGCAGTGCAATATCCTCTAGAGTGATTGTGCACTCCCCACATGACAAATGAAAAGTGTGAGTCCCTGGGCGCCACCACTCAACCAAAGCAGATATTAAGTCGTACCACAGATGAATCAGATAGATCAATGTCGTTGATCCGAACCGACTGCCTCCAAGCATAGCATAAGGCGTGGATCTAGGTGATAGCCTACATCATTCACACAACCCTTCAATATGCGGTACGGGTCCTTACAATATTAAATTACCAAAATAGTTAATAGAACTCAATTTAATTTTGTAAATGACGTGAAATTCTTTATAAGAGGACCCATGAGTAACAAATAATTATTTTATTACCATCAAATTAACCGTTTTTTATATGTGATTATCATTGTTAATCAATGAAGCCATTTAGATATCTGCAATTTAAAAAAAAAATTAAGTTCAATTAGTTTGTTGCAAAAAACACATTTCGGTAATTAATTTGTATTTGGGCCTTTTTATCCCAATAATAGGATAAGCATTTTTAAAATACAGAAATGGAACACCCTAACAATGTGTTGCGAATAACATATTTCGGTAATTAATTTTTAAGGTGGTCCATTTCAAATAATTATCAAAACACATAAATATAATACAATAAATATAGTACAATAATATCATTACAAAAATATTAAATAGTTTTGTCCACATCATATTTTTTGTCATATTATTTCAATATATAATAAACTTATTTATACTGGTTCAGTAAAAAATAAAAAAATTTCTCATAAATTCCAACTCAATGGTTTCATCTTTTACCTTCTCTTCTCTATTTTGCTTTCTTTTTTTTCACAATAGGGGACCATGATTATAAGGTCCTCTAAACCCCAAATTCACAAGACCTTTAAGGGTCAAGTCCCATCACCCAACAACGTCCCATCATCCAACAGCATCAGGAGTCGACACTGGTACCGCCTATTAGGCAGGCACCATCCCTTTTCGTGTTTTTGTATTCAGGTCTGTATTTAAACCCATATTTAAGATCAGTGTCGCCTATCACCCAACCTTCACCATTAAAAGTTCATTTTTTTTAATAGCTTATTGACATGTATTGAAAAAGAAAGGTGATGTTGTCTCTCCATCACCTTAAACATACCATTTCAGTAATTAATGGTGGTGGGATACCATTCTGGATATTTTTTATTTATTTTATATTATATGAGTAAAAAAGCTTCCAAAATATAAGCCCAATTGCAAGTGTCCAATTTCAAAGTCCAAGTTTTGGTTTAATGGCTCAAGTCAAAAGTCAAACATGTCAACAAAGCCCAACAGTTCAAATCCAAATGTGGTTGAAACAAGTCGAAGCTCGAGAATATAAGCCTATGTTCGGAGCCCAAAACAGTGCAATGTTACGGGTAAGATTTGTGAAACCCTTTTCTTTTTCATACAATATGGAGAAGTGAGGAGAAAAGGTCTAAGTACCAAAAATAACTGCAATTACTGTTCTAATTAAATCTAGAGCGCTACCACATTCGCAAATTAAGAAAAGTAATTTAGTATTGTTTTTAAAAAATGTGATATAAAAATATTTTTTTTAAAATTTGGTTTAAGATTTAAACATTAGATAATACTTTTAAAAAGTTACTTTTTGAATGTTTCTATTTTTAAAATTTAAAAAGTTTATTAATAATTAAATGGCTTTAAATATAATGTAGTGATATTTTGTAATTTTTAAAAATAAATCTATAAAAAAATGAAGCCAAAACAAAGCAACGCCACGAAAAAGCATACGCGTGTAATCGCGGCATGACAGATTTTGTAAAAGGAAAAAGACGTCGCGAGTCCAACATGAAAAAAGAGGTACATTCTAGACAGTACGTTCAACTCTCTAGATGCTACTGCATGCGACATATTAGGCGAAGTAAAAATAATCAGGTGCCGCTGCACCACACCCTACGTCTTCCCCATGCTTTCTCTCTACTCTACGCCATCGCCTCATTTGTATCAATGTTAGTATAAAATCTAAACGCTTCACGCTCTCCCGCTTCTCGCCTGTTATTTCCATTTTCCCCTTCTCTTTTATAATCCAACGCTTCCTCAGTTGCATCCAGAAACTAGAAAACAAAGTAAAACTATCATTATCAATGGCCAGTTCAGGACAGGTATCGTGGAAGTTGGAGGACCACCCAAAGCTTCCAAAGGGTAAGACCATTGCCGTTGTCGTTCTGGATGGGTGGGGCGAAAACAAGCCCGATGACTACAACTGCATCCATGTTGCTCAAACTCCCACCATGGATTCTCTCAAACAGGTTCACTTTTGGATATCTATATTTACCTTTTAAGAATTCAGTGTAAAAGATTGTGCTTTGATCTGGGATTTTCTCAAAATTTTTTTGATTCGGGTAATCGTTGCTGACACTATTAGTTGGTATCGATCCCATTTCTTCCATGAAATAAAGCTTTCATCTTGTTTTCGAAGTATGTTTCTTTAGTTTTGTGATTGAGCTTCCTGCCTCTTTCTATGTTGTATATATGGCCTTATTGAACCTTAGGTTGTCACTTGTATAATTTTATTTTATTTTTTGTTTAGAACTCAACTTTTATGAATTTATAATTTTAAGGATGTCTGAACTTCCTAGGTTATACTTTGATAAGTGCATTTGTGTTGACTGATTGTACACGCAATATAACTTATATATTATTCTTTCTGGCTGGAGATGGTATGTCTAGACGTGATTATGGTGTGGCCAACTGAAGATACACTCAAAGGTTTAAGTAAAAATATAGATTTTAGAATTAGGATAAAAAGTAAAATTCATTTTTCAAATGGGTTAGATTTCAGGTAAGATTTGTTGTCCGGTTTGAATTAAGTCGAACTTGTTTAAAATAATTTTCCCCGCTGTTCTTTGGTGTTCTTTTGCTGCTATTTTGTTATTATATTACTATCATTTTATTATTATTTGGATATTATATAACTTTTTATTATTATTAATTTTGCTATTATTTTAGAGGTATTTGGTGTATTATATTTTTTAAGTTTGTTTTTATATAAAAAATATTAATATTAGTATGTTGAGTTAGGTTGAGCTTAGCTTTAACATTTTTTATCTGGGGCGGGCTTGGGTAAAATTTTAGGCCCATTTTTTGAGTCGGGGCTAAGCTCGGGTCTTAAAAACTTGCTTAAATTTTTGTATCAATCTGACCCAATCCATGATCAAGTCTAGTCATATCCCAACTAAGCATAATATTAACATATTTTATATCTTTATAAGTTTTGCTTAACTTCAAATATAAAGTTAAAATTTTGTCTAAACTCATTCATATTTTTAAATGGCTAATCCAAATTTACTCATATTATATCATTTTTAAATTTAAAAAATAAATTTATATTATTTTAATTTAATATTTAATAATATTTATATTTTTTTATATATTAAAATTTATATATGGTTATCTTTAACATTTTTAATGTTTACACTATAATAGTAATATATATTATTATGAATTTAATTTTTATGGTTACAAATTACATAATATATAAAAATAATGTAACATAAAATATTGCAAACTTTGAAAAATGGGTTGAGCCGAGCTTAGGTTTGAATATTCAAGGCCTGAGTTCGGTTCATATTTTAAAGAGACCTAATTTTCTACTCTAACTCATTTTTTGATCTTAATATTTCTATCTAAATCCTCTCAAATTTCAGGTAGAAATGCTGGATAATCCAATTAATAAACAAATTTATTTATTGCGGCTACTTCTACATAGTTTTTATCCATTTGACTTTAGAATTTACACTTTCTAATTATCTGTGATTGATTCTATCAATATATATGTGGGAAAGATGAATATATGTTAATTTAAAGTTTAAACTATAGGGATTACATATGATTTGAACGTTATTACATTATTTTTAGTTCATAAAGGAATCCCATATAATATAATGCAACGAGACCCAACTTAAGTGGAATTCATGTTGTTGATAGGGTGCCCCTGAAAAATGGAGATTAATCAGAGCCCATGGAACTGCTGTAGGACTTCCAACAGAGGAAGACATGGGAAATAGTGAAGTTGGTCACAATGCTCTTGGTGCAGGACGCATTTTTGCTCAAGGGTAGGCTTCCTTTCCTGATTTTAGTTGCCTTTTTGTGTGCATGTATGCCTGATAGTGGATATGTTGAAAATTAAATTTGATGCCGTGTTGTCTTTTTTAAACCTTTCCTATTTCATGGTATTCTGCATTATCTTCCGCTTTTCGAACAAACCACCTCTTTCCCTTCTTTCCTCTTGGCATGGACTTTTGCAAAGCTAACTTTGTTGTGAGGTTCTAAAATATTAATTCATTTGTGACTGTAGGGCTAAGCTTGTTGATCTTGCTCTTGCTTCTGGGAAAATTTACGAGGGAGAAGGATTTAAGTATATAAGTGAATCTTTTGAAAAGGGAACTCTGCACCTCATTGGATTACTTAGTGATGGTGGTGTGCACTCCCGGCTTGATCAATTGCAGGTAATTTTGGTGATTGAGTACAGGCTCCTACCTTTTTGAGTTTTGAGTTCTCTAATGATAATTCATCTTTTAATTCAGTTGTTGCTTAAGGGAGCTAGTGAGCATGGTGCTAAAAGAATTCGTGTTCACTTTCTCACTGATGGTCGTGATGTTTCGGATGGTTCAAGTGTAGGCTTTGTGGAGACAATTGAGAATGACCTTGCAAATTTACGTGAGAAAGGTGTTGATGCTCGGATTGCATCTGGTGGAGGTCGCATGTATGTTACAATGGACCGTTATGAGGTGAGAAATAATTTTTACAAGTTCCAAAACCATGCAGACCCATTAGGCGATTGTATCATTTTGTACGAACAATTTGCAGTCTGTTATTTTCTGCTGCTGTGAAAAGTGTATAAGACTGAAGACTTTGATTTTTGGTTAAATTTCGCTAAAACTCAATGAATCAATTTAACGAAGAGACCCTACCTTACCCTACCTTGTCAAAACAGTTCGATCGGGATGTTTCTCCTTTATTGAATGGATTAATAATCTGAATTTTGTAAGTGGATTTGCAGAATGACTGGGATGTTGTAAAAAGAGGATGGGATGCTCAGGTTCTGGGTGAAGCCCCACACAAGTTTACAAATGCCGTCGAAGCTGTAAAGAAATTGAGGGAAAATGCAAACGACCAGTACTTACCTCCCTTTGTCATTGTTGATGAGCACAATAAGGCTGTGGGTCCGATAGTGGATGGTGATGCTGTTGTTACTTTCAACTTCCGTGCTGATCGAATGGTTATGCTTGCCAAGGCACTTGAATATCAAGATTTTGACAAATTTGATCGTGTGCGGTTCCCTAAAATTCGTTATGCTGGAATGCTTCAGTACGATGGAGAGTTGAAGCTTCCGAGCCACTACCTTGTTTCTCCACCTGAGATTGATAGAACATCTGGTGAATATTTGGTGTATAATGATATCCGTAATTTTGCCTGCAGGTATGTTTAGAATTAGCAAGAGTCACTATAATCCGTACTTTTGCCTATACATGTTCTAGTGTTTGTTATCAAGCATCATTCAAGTTACATGTTCCCTTAGATTTAGTTTTTATCTTGAAATTCCTAGTTTATATACATGCCCCTCAATGTTAAAGTTAATCCATTCTCCTAGTTGTGATCAGAAGGAGAAGGGAAGGTTCATAAGACTTGTTTCGCACCATAGTCATCTATATTGTGTGAAAAGAGTTAAAGGACTATATTTATCTTGGAATTATCGATTCAGTGAAATGTAGATTTTTAACTATTTTATGTCTGTCTATTCACTTTGTTGTTTGTTAATTATCCCCTTCCTGTATCAACAGTGAGACTGTCAAATTTGGACATGTCACTTTCTTTTGGAATGGAAATCGTTCTGGCTATTTCAACCCTGAATTGGAAAAATACGTGGAAATTCCAAGTGATATTGGAATTTCTTTCAATCTTCAACCTAAGATGAAGGCATTGGAGATTGGTGAGAGGGCTAGAGATGCAATTTTGAGCCACAAATTTGACCAGGTGAAATGACTAATGGACTAGTACTGAACAGGCATTCAAAAATTGAAGAAAGACTGAACATCTCTTTTTATTATTTGTTTAGGTACGAGTGAACATAGCAAATGGTGATATGGTAGGTCATACAGGAGATATCCAGGCTACAATTGTGGCTTGCAAGGCTGCTGATGAAGCTGTCAAGATGATCCTTGATGCTATAGAACAAGTTGGTGGAATATATGTTGTGACCGCAGATCATGGCAATGCTGAAGACATGGTGAAGAGGGATAAGTGGGGGCAACCTCTATATGACAAGAGCGGACAGCTCCAAATACTCACCTCCCATACTTGTCATCCTGTAAGTTTCCAAAGTCTCTCCTCGAAAGAAAATTCGACCCTAGGTTTGAGTCTAGTTTTATTTGACATATTTTGGGGCGGCTATGTTGGATTGTCAAAATTCGTTTTTCTTCATTTAGTCTCGTTTTTTTATCTTGTTGTTGAGTGATTGGAAAGATTATTTCAATTTCCTGATATATATTTGGGAATTTTGAATTAGGTGCCTATCGCGATTGGAGGTCCAGGATTAGCACCTGGTGTTAGATTTCGCAATGATGTTCCGGATGGTGGACTTGCCAATGTAGCTGCAACCATCATGAACCTCCATGGTTTTGTAGCTCCTAACGATTATGAACCAACACTCATACAAGTAGTTGACAACTAGACTAAGCGAGAAGATGGCATAAATTATATTTTGACTATATTCACAAGGCCGATGCCCAAAACAATTTAGAATAAGATTATTTTGGTTGAAAAAACAGATGTTTTAGATTTTGTAATTTGCTATATATTTGTCGTTTGAGTTTATTGCCCGAATGAGTACGGAAAATTTTAGGCCATTGCCTTCAATTTTACCCAAACTAGATTTTTTTTTTTTAATTTAGATTCTTTTAATTTTGTAATTTCGGTGACAGCTTTTTTTAATTTATATAATAGTGGATTTAATTTTAAATACTTATATATTTTTATCAAATTAATTTTAATTTTATATAATTTAATAAATATAACTATTCAAATTATGTGGTATTCTTTTCGTTTTTCTTTCCTTCAATAAAATTTTACAAACGAAATCAGCAACCAATCATTTATTTGCATTGGCTTAAGATTAAAATTTTAGCACTTCACATAAAAACTGGTACGAATTAGTTTCTAATATTTTTATATGAACGTAAATTTATTGATTTTGGTTTTAAAGATAATCTATTTCATTTTGAAAATTCAATTCAATTGATTTACAAATTTGACGTCAATTTAGAGATATAAATATAATAAAAAAATTTAATTTTTATTATAAATATTTTATTAAGTGGATGTCTATCAAAATAAAAATAAGTTTTTGAAGTATCTTAAATTTTAATAGTAATTAAAAGTAGATCTCTATTTCATTTATGCTTTTTATTTCATTTATGCTTTTTATGCCTATAAATAGAAACTTTGAAAAAGTTTTGTAAATATCTCGATTGATCAATAAAAATACGCTCTCTCTTTGCTTTCACATTCTTTTTGTTCTTTATTCTTTGTCTTTTATTTTATAACATGTTATCAGCATGATTCTCTTTTAATTATCTTAGTTATGGATTAAATTCGTGGCAACTTTGCGAACCATTAAGCCTATCCATAATACCAAAATTTAGTCTTCGACCATTAAAATTACTCTTATTTTTCTATTTAGTTGGCTCCTTTGCTTCTTCAAATGACTATTTATTGCTGCTAGTTGCTATTCAAATTGAGCACATACTTCTTGATTCTCCATTACTTGTTGCCTTTCGCCTACTGCTGTGTGCAACTCTTTGTAGGAAGTTTTTATTTATTTAGTGTTTTATATCTATATTAGTTTTCAATTAAGTTAAATTAATTTGAGATTATTTTAATTTATTTATTTTACTTCTTATTAAAGTTAGTAAAAGAGTATTACTCCGAATGGAAGGTTTGAGTATACACTAAGAGGCTCACCACTAAGATGGAAACTGCAATCCGTTGCTTTGGATGGTGAAAAACTTTTTTGATCCCAGCATGAATTTTTGATTTATAGAGCATAATGTAAATTGGTAAGGAGCTTCAGTTTTTTTTTAGGTATGATTATTATTATTTATTTGTTTTAGGTCTAATCAAATTATTAAGTTATATTATTGAATATCATTGGGTTCATAAGTTTTACTAATAAAACTTTATAATATATTATTTTTAAATGATTGTTTAAATATATATTAATTGTCAACACAAAATATAAGTTTTTGTGATATTGGTCCCTTTAAAGGAATTTTTTTTTTTGTTATTGATGAATGATTGTATTATACCTTTTAGATTAAATTATAAAGTAAAAATAATTTATTAGAGCATCATAAGATCCTATAAGTTATATGTACTATGTTTTTATGAAAGTAAAGTTATTTTAGTACTTGTAATAGTGCTCGTAATAATAGCCAAGGCTACGACGATGCTGTTAACGATCTTCAGGTATATTTTACTATGATTTATTTATTATATCATGTTTATTATAATTGGAGACTAATCATGACAAGCATGAATATATAGCTTCTGATTTGAAATCCACAGATGTTTGCGATGGTGATTATGAAATAAAGAATCAATGGAGGTGATAAGTGATTAAAGTAACATATTTTAATCTCGTCCTTAATGGTTTTTAGACAATTATTTATGTAAATTGGTGAATTTTATGCTCCTAATCGTTTGAATTCATGTCCCTATACTTAGGTGAGCATTTGGGAGTAAAAGGAGCAAAAAATGAGCAAAAATAGACAAAAAGAGCAGATTTCAGAGGCCACACGAGCTGCGCCTTCCCACACGGGCTGGGCACACAGTCGTGTGAGCCGCACGGGGTAGACACATGGCCATGTGCCAGATCATGTGATTATGTAACTTGCTTCCCCAACACGCGGAAAAACTGTAATGACCCAAAATTCACGGGCATCGGAAAAGTACATTATTGGGCCTCCGTCTTAGCGAAATGGGTTCGTAAATATTTATTAAGAATTTTTTTAGTCTAGTTGTGTGTTTAGATATGCTTTAATTAAGTGAATTTAGCTTAATTAAGAGAAATTAAGAAAAATGACTAAATTGAATAAGGTGTAAAAGTCTAATTATAGATTAATAGGAAATAATAAGGACCAAATAGGCAATAAGCCTATTTGGGAAGATGAGGCGGCAAAATGGAGTAAAAATCTAAGATTTTTACTTAAACAATGATTTTATAAATATTTAATTTAGTTAAAATTTTATTAAATCAATTTAAAATAATTATATTTTTATATGATAAATAAAGTATGATTTTGACAAGTGGATGGTGATAAAAAAAATACAAATGTAATAAATATTTAAGCATACACTTGTAACTCATGGATTTAAATTACTTATTATTTAAGTAAATAAATATTTATTATTTATTATTAAGTAAAAGATATTTATTAATTAAATAATTATATTATAAGATTTTTATGTCATAAATAAATTAAAATATGACAAATGATGATGATATAGTACATGTGTAAATATAAGTAATATTACATTTGTAATAAATATATTGATTATTAAATAGATATTTATTAAGTTATTATATTATTATTATATCAAAAAGTAAATAAACTAAAAAAAGTAAAAGCAAAAGAAAAACAAAGAAGAAAGAAACAGAACCATTCGAAACAGAGTAGGAAAAAGGAAAGAAAGAAAAGAAAAGGAAAAACTAAAGGTTTAAGGTTTAAAGCTTTGATTGGTAAGTCAATTAAGCCCTTTTTATTTAATTTTGATGTTTTAGAAGCTTTAAAACTAAGTTTTGCTGAAAAAAAATTGAGGTTTTTGGAAGTTTATAGATTTTTAAGCATGGTTCATGTTGGACAAATTGTTGAATTAGAGATTTAATTGAATGAATTTCAAGTTAGAATTGATAAAAGGATTAAATTATAAAAGAAGTTATAAGTTTTGTGTTGTAGGGATTATATTGAAAGAAGTTTTAAATTAGGGTTTTATTATAAGCATTAGATAGTTAAGTAGAATATGGAAGGAAATTGAATAGAAATAAAGTATGAATTGAGTTAGAAAAGTCAATGAGTTAATTAGGATTAAATTGGAATAAGGTATAAATTGGATAAAAATGCAATTATTATTATTAATTAGTGTTGTAATTAATAGTGTAAATTATTATTTTCGTAGCTAATAAAGAATTCAAAGCATCAGCACAAAAAGGAAAGGAGAAAGTTATCGAGGAGTAATCGCAAAATTCAGGTTTGTATTACTATAATTCAAATTACTTTTTATTAAATATTTTATATAAATTTTATATTTAATAAATAAGTATAAGGTAAGTATTAATATTTGAGTTGAATGGGAATTGGATTGGATGGTGAATGTTTATGTATAATTGAATTATATATTGATTTCATTGTGAAATTGAAATTGAATAGTGATATTAAATTTGGTATGAAAGTGAAAATTTAATTGAGAATTGGATTACCCTATTAACTAGTCGGGCTAAGTCGAATATAGTTAGCATGCCATAGGATTTGGAAGAGTATGGGATTTATCGGCTTTGCCAATTAGGCACTTTATGTGTCGTACATTAGGCACTTTATGTGTCGTATTTTAGGCATCTCGTGTGTCGTTACAGGCACTTACATGTCGTATGCTGATCAGGTATTATGTACCGTTTTAGGCATAATGTGCCGTATTGGTGTGTTTGGGTTGGAATCCGTGTATCCGTCAAAGTCCGGGTTTGTTAATAGGGTGAACAACTGAAATGAGAAGTTTAAAATAAATTGATTGATTATATTATTGAAAATATTGAAAGAAATGAGAAAGTTGAATTATGGATTGAAATTGAGATTGAAAATGAAAGACATGAACTTAATGTTCATGTAGTGATTGAAATTTTTACATGTGATATGTGATTGAAATTGAAGAATAGCTAAAAATTGTATTGTTATTGTTAATTAATGAAAGTTTACGAATGAATTGATATTTAAGGAATTGGATAGTTACATGCTTGCTAATTATAATTCTTTATTGATATTATGATTTGAATTATGGTAATACCACTGAGTATGGAATATTCAGCGTATGGTTGTTTCCGTGCGCAGGTTGATAGGAGTCTAGTGTCCTGGTCCAGCATTCGAACGATCCCGATTCCAACATAAAGATTTTGGTGATGTTTTCTTCCTTTAAGTGAGAGTGGCATATACATAGGGATTATAATGGTTATTTTGGTATGTTATATAATTTTGTTGTAAAGAAAGGTATTTGGTGTTTTGATGATTAAATTAGTAAAATGGTAGAAATTGTTTATGGCATTGGTATTGAATTAAAATGGTTTGAATAGTTTTATAAGTTAATTAGAAATGATAATAGGGTTTTCATTAATTAAGTTGTTAAGTGAATATGTCAAGCACGATTTAAGGATATTTGAGTATATAAATGCATTGGTTGAAATATTGGAATTGGTTTGGTTGCGATTTGGAATTTGCAGGGAAGATTCAATATTTATAAAGGGGTTATATTGAATTTTTTTTTTAAAAAAAATGGATGAAGTCAATTAGATAATAAATTTATATGAATTTGTTAATAATTATAATATGATTGTTATTTATTTAAGAATTATTTGTAAATTGTCCGATATGTCCAGTAATGCCTCGTAACCCTGTTTCGACGACGGTTTAGGGTTAAGGGGTATTACAAAAAGGCAAATTTTAAGCTTTCTGAGCATTTTAAAGTCTATAAATATTAAATAGAAGAAGAGATACCGGGGGTCATCAGAGAACATTGAAGAAAACAACTCAAATAACACAATTGGAGCCAACTCTGAAGCAGATTTCCATTAAGATCAAAGACCTCCTTTTAATTTCTTTTGAATTTTTTTATTAGTTTCTTTATTTCTTATGGTTATTCTAACTTTGAGGTGTTTTTATTCACAATTATGAACTAGTTCCCTAGATACCAAAGGAAGATGAACACTACGATAAATTCTATTATTTGATTTCTGCTTGACATGATAAATACTTGATTCTTATTCTCAGTTATGTGTGCTTATTTCTTGTTTTAATATTTTTGGGATATTAATTCATGTTTAATGTGCTTAAATCAGAGAAGGTAAAGTCCCTATTTAAGAGTAGATCTAGCATAATTGAGTGGAGTTGCATGCAATCCTAGAAATATGACGACATAAATCTACGGGATTAGAGTCAAATCTAATAAGGGAATCCACAGATCGAGTTATGCGATATTAGTGGTTTTAATTAGAAAAAAATTTCAATTAATCAACCTACAGTTAGTTGCTCTTACTCTTGAAAGAGGTATTAGCATAATTTAGAGATTTCTACGGATCAAGATACCAAGTGAATAAACCGTTTAATTCAGATTCATAATAATAGATGAAGTCTAGGTGGATTCTTTCATGGGTATTGCTTTTCTCATTGGTTATTATTCTATTATTTTCCTGATTTATTTTCTGTTGAGTTTTTAGTTAAATTAATTTAGTAATTTTAGTTTAAAACTTATCACTTTGTATTGTCAGCTAAATAATAGGAAAACGATAATTACTAATACTTTTAATCCTTGTGGATATGATATCTCTACTCACCATAGCTATACTATTTATCAATAGGTGCACTTGCCTTTGTTGTATTTTTAGTTAGTTTTGTGAACATACATCAAGTTTTTGGCGCCGTTGTCGAGGACTAAGATATTTAGAACACTTAATTTTTATTAATTTAGCCATTGCTTATTTTATATTTTTGTTTTAATTTAATTCTTACATTCTAATTTAGCTTTTTGGGTGCTTTTTCCAGGTTCTTTTAGTTTATGACTAAAGGAAACCCGTCGGTACCATTGTTTTTTGATAATGAGATTGAAAGTACTGCTCATAGAAATCGTAGACAGATTAGAGAAGTAAGAAAGAGTCGACAGAATATAGTAGACGAACAAGAGGACAACATTATTACTGAGGAGATGGGTGATAATTAGAATATTCAGCTACCTCCTGCAGCTCCTGTTCCTCGTATTATGTACGATTATGCCAAGGCTACTCTGATTGGGGCTAAATTAAGTATTGTGAGACCCACCATTGCTGCAAATGCTTTTGAACTGAAGCCAAACACAATTTAGATAGTACAAGAGTATGTTCAGTTTGATGGTTTGCAAGATGAAGACCCTAATACACATTTGGCCAATTTCCTACAGATTTGCAACACTTTCAAGATTAATGGCACCACTGATGATACCATATGTTTACGGTTGTTCCCTTTCTTGTTAAGGAACAAAGAAAAATAATGGTTAAACTCTTTACCTCGAGATTCCATCACTACATGGGCTCAAATGACTGAGAAGTTTCTTCTGAAGTACTTCCACCGACTAAGACAGCTAAGTTGAGGAATGACATCTCTTCTTTTGTTTAGATTGACTTAGAGACATTATACAGTTATTGAACAACTTCGGCCGAATGCTGAATTATTCAGGGGCGTCTTAGGAGTCGCTCCCACTGCTGCTGAGTATTGGCTCAAGGCTACCGAGCGTATTATGACAGATCTTAATTGTACTCCTACTCAAAAATTGACGGCGCTGTGTCCCTACTCTGGGATAAAGCTTATTCATGGTGGTTAACCGTTGAACAAGGTGCTCAACCTGAGCAAGTGAATTGGGACTATTTCAAGAACACCTTCCAGGGTAAATATGTGGGGGCGAGTTATGTCGAGGCTCACCGACGCGAGTTTATAAGCCTAGTTTAGGGTGATTGGTCTGTGGCTGAATATGAGGCTAATTTTTTTACGACTGAGTAGGTATGCACGGACTCTGGTAGCGTCTGATTATGACAAGTGCGTAAGATTTGAGGAAGGACTGAGATACGATCTGCGGGTCCTGATAGCTCCTTAGAGAGAGCGGGTTTTTGTTGTTTTAGTCAACAAGGCTAAGATAGTGGAAGACGTGAAACACATTGTGCGCGAGCAACGGGACCATGAGAAGGATCAGAATAAGGTTAAGAGGGATTTGGGTCCCTCTGGTTTTTTTCAGCGCCTTAAGAAGCGGGCAAGGTTTGATAGGTCCCTAAGGGCCGAGGCATCAGCTGTAGTAACTGAGATTCAATAGTGTAGTGATTGTGGGAAGTGCCACCCGGGCGAGTGCTGGAGGAAATTATGAGCGTGCCTCTGTTGTGGTTCGATGTAGCATCGAGTTAGGGATTGCCCCCGTCAACTGATTCAGTGGCAGCTGCGGCATAGAATCCAGCTCCGAATTATGTTCGGCCTCCGAGAGAGGTTCAGCAACCATCCTGAGGTCGTGGTACTAGTAGGGGTGGTAATAGATCTGGGAGAGGACAGAGAGCATCGACTAGAGGTGCGGGTTAGGCTGAGGCTCGTCAGTCGACACTGGTTTATGTGGCAAGACGCCTTGAGGAGAGAAATAATGCTGATGTTATTGCAGGTACCTTCTTTATTCATTCTATTCTATATTATGCTCTCATTGATATTGGCTCTACTCATTCGTATATAGCTAGTGTTGTTTCTATAAATCTGGGTTTAACTGCTGAAAATATTGCTAGAGAGTTTTCTGTGATTAGTTCGTTGGGACAGTCAATCCGAGTTGATAGAGTATACAGGTGGGTACCCCTGGAACTTCAGGGCATAGAACTTCCAGCTGATTTAATGGAATTTCCCTTTAATGAGTTTGACTTGATTTTGGGAATTGGTTGGCTTGTTGATTATCGGGTCAGTCTAGACTGTGCAACCAAGACGGTTACTCTAAGATTGACTGAGAATGACGAGGTGGTTATGGTTGGTGAGCGTCGAGATTACCTCTCTAATGTAATCTCCACTCTTGTGGCAGATAAGTTAGTCTGAAAGGGGTGCGAGGCATACCTTGCTTACATATCCAATTCCACCTTGCTTACCTCTCTAATGCCTTTCAAATTAACGAATGCCCCGGTGGCGTTTATGGATTTAATGAATCGGGTGTTTCAACCGTAGTTAGATCAATTTGTAGTGGTTTTCATCGATGATATCTTGATCTACTCTAAAACAGAAACTGAGCATGATGATCATCTTCATATTGTACTTCAGATACTCCGAGAAAAATAGTTGTACGCCAACTTTAGTAAGTGTGAGTTCTGATTTCAAGAAGTCGCCTTTCTGGGTCATGTGGTAATGGGGGAGGGGATCCGAGTTGATCCCAAGAAAATTGAAGCTGTTGTTGAATGGAAACAGCCAAAAAATGTATCTGAGCTTCGTAGCTTCCTGGGTTTAGCTGGGTACTACCAAAGGTTCGTCAAAGGGTTTTCCCTGATTGCGTCACCTTTGACGAAGCTGTTACGTTAGAATGCTCCATTCGTGTGGTTTGAGGCCCAATAGTCTAGTTTCGATGAACTCAAGTCCGTTCTGACACAAGCTCCTGTCTTAGTCCAACCAGAATCGAGTCAGGAGTTTGTAGTTTACAGTGATGCTTCACATGTCGGGTTAGGATGTGGCTATATGGTTTATTTGGGGTCCTCTATTTGTAGAGTACATTGAATGTACAGAAATGGGTATAGCAGAGTTTCTATTATTCATATTAACAGCTACTCTAGGAGGAATGTTTTTATGCGGTGCTAACGATTTAATAACTATCTTTGTAGCTCCAGAATGTTTCAGTTTATGCTCCTACCTATTATCTGGATTAGGGATCAATTTGAGGAGTTAGATCTTTGCAGAATAAATCAAGAAAAAAAAAGGAAACTCTTTTGGTTTAATTTATTTATATATTTAATATTATATTCAATTTATTTATATATCTATTTTATTTTATATATATATTCTAAATATTTTATATATTATATTATTTTTATATATTATATATTTATTTCTATTTTATCTCGTGTCCTAAAATTAGCAGTTCGCCCGGTCAATCCTCCGGGGCCCAAATAACTCAATTTTCTCCCATGCACTATTTGTGTCAATGGTTTTGTTCGATCCAAAACTTGAGACAATGGGTGCAATCTGAAAAAGGATTCATAAGTGGTTGTTAATGGAGTCAAAGTTACCAAATTCTGAGGAGTCGGTATCAATTTATGCCTAATTGCTCCGCATATCGTTCCTCTAACTACATTTTCTAAACGAACCAGAGCCAATCCGAATTGATCTTGTAAGAGATCCACTACAGAACGAATACGCTTATTCTGGTCCAAGTGTATCTTGTCTTTACCACGAATTATTTTCCTTGGTTAATAATAATTGTATTTTTACCAATATTTGCAGGTTTTTTACTTTTCTTTCTTCCTCATAAAGGAAATAAGCTAATTAAGTGGTATATAATATGTATATGCATTTTCGAACTCCTTCTAACAACCTATGCATTTTGTTATCATTTCTAATTGGACGGTCCATTAATCCAACTGGTGGAAGATTATAAATGGATATTTTTTTTTGATTTTTACTAGAGATTGGGAATAGATGGACTTTCTATAGGGCCCATTTTACTAACAGGATTTATCACCACTTTAGCGACTTTAGCGGCTTGGCCAGTTACTCGGGATTCGCGATTATTTCATTTTCTGATGCTAGTAATGTATGACTCGAATACACATCAATTCTCTGGCACCGCTATTATCTGCTACATTCAAATGGGTCTGAGGTTGAATCATTTTTAAAATCTCTTTTTTCAATGTAAAAAAGGACAAAGAAAAAAAGAAATATTGTTTTTAGTATCTTGTATCAGAATTTAGAAATTCTATGGCTTGAATCTTTAGTATTCTATTATTTATTACCTGTGTTTACTACTTAGGCAGAATATCGTCACCCATTCTAACTAAAAAACTGAAAGGAATTTCCAAAACAGAAGAAATGGGGGAAAGTGAGGAAGAAAGAAACATAGAAAATAGAAACTATTTCTGAAGGGGGAGGGGCTAACCAGAAATAGGGGACCGAAGAAAATACTTCTTCCTCCATGGTGAAAGGAGGGCTCCAATTGGTAGAAAAAAACCCGCAACCCCTTGGGGTTATCCTACACTTGGAAGAAGAAGTAGAAAAAGGAATAAATATAGTGATAATTTGATTCTTCGTCGACGGAGTAAATAGGAGAGATTATTTCTTTCTTCGTCTTTACAAAAATGAAAAAATATATTTTTAAAAGTAAAAAAAATGACATGTATAGTGAAAGGTGTGTTTTTTACACCGATCACAGGAGTCTCAAATATTTGTTAACCCAGAAAGAGTTAAATCTTCGTCAGCACCGATGGGTTGAGTTACTTAAACTATGATTGCACCATAGAGTACCATTCGGGTAAAGCTAATGTGGTGGCTGACGCCCTTAGCCGTAAAGCGATGACTAATCTGAGAGCGATGTTTGCTCGTTTGAGTTTGATTGAGGATGGAGGATTGTTGGCAAAATTAGAGGTTAGACCGAGTTGGATAGATACAAACATGGAATTTTTCTCTATTTTTCCTACAATAATTTCAAGAACCATTTCCTGCATATTTCGAACCTGTTTCCAGTGATAAAAGAAAGCTAGGCTAAAGTTTTTTGACCACTATAGCCATGCCATTGTCGTGCTCATCTTGTTGTTGTATCCTTAGAGACAGTCAACCAACATTTCTCCAACATCAAAGGAGCGGCCGAATCTATCTTAAGGAAACTATGAAAACAAGCCTCAACTACTAGTCGGAATTTTTGCCTACCTACAAGTATAAAATTTTGATCCAATTTTTTTATTTCTAATTTCTATTTTCCAGATTTATATATATCTATATTGTTCTGGTTTGGTCTTGTGATTTAAATAAATATTTTACATTATTGTTTATTTCACTAACGTGTGTGCAACACATTCATCCACCATGTGGATGATTTTGATATTATATGATTTTGGTAGATGCATATACAAAATAATCACGTATGTGTTATCGAATGGAAACCTGTCATTTACAAGATTGCTTGTTTAAATAATTAATTTCAGATCATGCAATTAAGACAATTCATATTGCTATAGCTGATGAGTTTATATCTCAGTCTTGTATTGATTGAGTTTGAAAAACTTTTGTAAAAGTTTGTTATTTATACGCATAATGGTTTAGAGAAATTATTGTTTGAACGCATTTGATTAATATCTAAACCATTACTTATAAGGACTAAACTTCCTATTTCAACATGAGATTATATTGATTTACGTGTTGTACGCATCAAGCCAATAAGTTATAAATACTCACCATTACAATTGATTTTTGGTCAAGAGCTAAATATTTCTCATCTTTGAATTTTTGTATGTGTGTATATGTTCTAATTGCTACACCACAACAAAGATGAGTGAATACTCAAAGAAATTTGGGAATATATATTAATTACGAGTCTCATTGTATTATTATATGTTTTAAATGTATTGGATATTCAATTATGACATGATTTGTGATTACTATTTTAATTTGATAATTTTCCTGACAGTAGGGGGAGAGAAATAATAACTTGTAATGAGTTAGGGGGGGAGAGTAATTTGAACCAGAAGTTCAACAAGGATAACTCATTACAAGTTCCAAATATGAAAATTCTCATAAAAGAAAATAACAGAAGAGACCCAAGACATAATTAATAAGTAAAACTCCAAAAGATATTCAAGTACCTGAAACTGAAGATTAAAATAGTGGAAATAAGATATCTCGATAAGTTATGTCAATTTGAGAAAATGTCGAACCAATAATAAAATTGGTCGACAATGGTTTTGCATTCAATTTTATTGTTGAAATAATGAAATAAAAGGAGGATCTTGAATAAATCTATTGAGAAATATAGATATGGAATAAATTAGTCAAAATAAAAAGACGCAAGTCAAGTACAATTAAATTTGTGGAGTTTTTGGACTAATAGTCCAAATATCTAAAGGTATAAAGCCAGTGAGGGTGTAAACGAATTAGTTTTGCAAAAGAATAAAATATGAAGTTTTTTCTAAGTCCTGACATTGATTATGAAAAGATATAATAATCTTTTGTGGTGGATGTAATAACTTTTAGATATATTATTAGTAACAATTCATAAAAGATTTAACTTGCGTCTAATGGTTGTCGTTACAAACTTTTACGAATCACTATATAATAAAGTTTATATTAAAATCCTTGAAGGATTTAGAATGCCGGAAGCATATTGAAATTATCGGGAAATTGTTCATTTATATGAATTGAAATAATTAAACACATGTGGTAAATTTGACTTAGTCAATAGTAGTAGAAAGAGGATTATAAAATGATCCAAAATACCTATTTGTATTTTTATAGAGGGATCATGATTAAAGTTTGTTATGATTATTATTGAAACTCCTAAAGAGATCAAAATATATTTCCCCCAGAATTTTCCCTCAATCATGACTTTCAAAAGAATACTGATATAAATGCTTAGCAAATATGTTCAAATGGTCATTTGAAAAGCTAGTATTCAAGATTGAATACATAGAATATGAGATATTATCTGATGTTTTCATGAGGGGAAGTAAATACGCACTCTAGTCTTTTTCCCTTAACCGAGATTTTGTCCCATTGGGTTTTCCTGGTAAGGTTTTTAATGAGGTAACATATTATGCGTATTATAGATATGTGTACTCTTTTTCGTTCTTTAGGAATTTTTTTCCCCACAGGGTTTTTATCTTAGTAAGGTTTTAATAAGACGCATTATCTAGTAATGGACATCCAAGGGGGAGTGTTATGAATATCTTATTAAGTGGATGTCCATCAAGATCAAGATAAGTTTTGATGTACTTTAAATTCTAATAGTAATTAGAAGTAGATCTCTACTTCATTTATACTTTTTATGCCTATAAATATAGACTTTGGAGAAGCTTTGTAAATATTTCGATTGATTCAATAAAAATACGCTCTCTATTTGTTCTCTCATTCTCTTTGTTCTTTATTCTCTATCTTTTATTTTATAACAATTTTGATGTTTTTATTATAATAAAGTTTCTAGTTGAGTTGGTGTCTTTCATTAACTAGATCCTAATTTAGTTGGAAATTATAAAAAAAAAATCATTTTTTATAAGGTAAATCATATTATTACAAGAATGTTTTCATCATTTTATATTTTTATAAATTAATAAAAATTTACACATAAGAGTTAAATGAAGGAACTATTCCTCAATTAAGGATTTTCCAACATCATAAATATTACATTTTAAGAAAAAGTTATAACATTTATAATTCCTATATTTTTTTTACAAAAGTTAAAATAGAACATTCCCCCTAATTGATAATACTCTAAAATGACATACTTTAATGTGTTAATCACATATGTATTTTGAGTGCGATCCTACTAATTTGGTTTGTTTATGATTTTTTTATCTTTTAGGGATTAAATTGAAGATAAAAGGAAATTTGGGGGAAAAAGTGTAAATTTAAAGAAAAAATGAGTCAGCATGCGAAATAGGGAAGAAATGGTGCTGAAAATACAAAATTTAGAAGACTTGGGGCAACATTTCAAAGAAGAGATTTATGAACATAAGACTTTGTTTAAATTTGAAATTTATTTTTAGGATTATTGTTAGGATTATTATATTGTTTAGATTTAATTTCAAATTATATCTCTTAAATGTTATCATCTAGAGTTTAAATAAGAACCAACTAGGGTTGTTCATGAACTATAAATAGGGGATGGAGTGACATGAATACGAACTCATCATTTCTGTAAAACACTCCTTCCCTCTAAGGCTCTTAGCCTTTTTGTTTCTTTTCTTTTCCAATAAAATTCCATTCCATTAAACTTGTGTTTTTTCCCTGAAAAGCATGAGTAACTAAACTTATCTAGCCAAAGGTTATCAAGACTCCTCCAAAAGAGTTCATGAGGCTTAGAACCCGCACTTAACCCATCTCAACGAGTATTCATCACTTCTCTGCATTACGAGACTAACGCTTCCGTCCATGTCCTTCCAAAAGTAATCTTTTCATCTTTCGCAAAGGTATATGCTTTGTATGTTTTGGAAAGGTTGCACAGTTGGTTTGCTAACTTACTATATCAGAGGTTGTCGAGCCTAAGAGATGAAATGGTGTGGCATTCACCATTGAGAAATGATGATCTAGTGTAAGACGGTCCCATAAAAGTGACGGTTGGCTAGAGTTAGGTTCCTCTAGATCGCAAAGCTATAATCTAAAGTGGAGATGGTGGTCGTTGGTGTCCTCTTCCATTATAACTGGCTTATTCAGTCATGAGAAGAATCACCTAAAATTGTATG
Organism: Gossypium anomalum; assembly: GCA_025698475.1. Lineage (NCBI taxonomy): Eukaryota > Viridiplantae > Streptophyta > Magnoliopsida > Malvales > Malvaceae > Gossypium > Gossypium anomalum. The sequence goes on along the minus strand of CM046965.1, from coordinate 70,958,622 downwards.
ATTGAGCCAAAGGAGGATCGAGATAACCGGAGGTTGGAATCCCTCAAATCGAAAACCCATTTTTTTCTCAACTATGCTTCTTATCACAATTTCAATTTTGATCTATTTAATTTCAACTCATCCATATTATTAATTCTGTTTTTTTTTTATTTTTTTCCTAGGTCAGCTGTTTTTCTTAGGCATGATTGCCCTTAAGATTTTGAGGAACAAGAAGTTGTAGCAATCAAGTCCCTGAGGATTTGAACCTACTCCCTTTATACTATTTCTTTTCATTATTTAGGGATAGGATATATTTGGTTCTTTCAACAACACACCACTAATTTTCCAAGACTAGACTAAAAGCTCTCTATCTTTTCAAGGGTCAACTAGAAACCTTTTTAATTTAGTTACATCGATAACAAGTCTACCATTGCCCTAGCCAAGAACGCGATCCATCATGAAAATTTGAAACATACTGACACTCGTTTTCACTTCATAAGGGAGTACATGAAGGCAAAAGAAGCGGAGTTGCAACATGTGAATTCGAGTGATCAGTTACTGATGTGTGATCGTGATTTTTCGTGATAAGTTTTATAAATTTATAATTAATCGTTCTTGAAACTAACTATTATCACGACGTAGGCAAGTGTACCTATCGAACAGTAATATAGCTTTAGCAAGACCGGATTGTCGAACCCAAAGGAACTAAAAGTACTAGATTAACTGTCTTTTTATTATCTAGCCTAAAAATAAAAAGGTTTGTTTTAATTAACTAATTAACTAAACTAAAAAATCACAAAAAATAGAAGTGGGGAATTACTTTTGGAAAAACGATTGATTTAAGACAATACCTAAGGAAAAATCCACTTAGACTTCACTTGTTATTTTGACTCTGAATCGGATGATTTATTCATTCAACTTGTTCCGTAGAAATCCCTAAGCTATGTTATTATCCCTATTCAAGACTAATAATGTCTAACCCTAGATTGAATAATTGAAATATCTTTCTAATTAACACCCTAGGGTTGCATTAACTCGATCTATAGATCCCCTTATTAGGTTTCACCCTAATCCGGCAAAATCTTGTCACCCTATCTCTAGGCGCGCAATCAACTCTGCTTAATTATGACAAAGTTACTCTTAGACAGGGACTATTCATCGTCCAAATAAAAGCATTAACTTGAATCAATATCCTGAAATACCAAAACAAGAATTAAGAACACATAATTAAGAACAAGTTAAATATTTATCATACAATTCAGATAATAATAACACGATTCGTCTTAGGTTTCATTCCCCTTAGGTATTTAGGGGGTTTAGTTCATAACTAAATAGGAAAGCATCTCAGAAGAATAATGAATACAAAACATAAAGAAAACCCAAAACTTCTGAAGGGAAATTAAGGAGAGGTCTTCAGTCTTGATGATGAATCCAGCTTCTGAGATGGATCAATCAGCTTTCTTGGAGTAATTCCTTACTCCCCACTCTGTGTGTCTTCTTTTTTCCTCCTCTAGGGTGTTTAAATAGGCTTTAGAATGCTTAAAAGCCCTCAAACTCTCCCTTTTTCGAATAGAACTTAACTAGGGCTCGGTAGGGACACGCTTGTGTGCCACACCCGTGTGCGATTACTTCAGGCCGTGGTCAAGGCTGAGTGGTCAACATGCCCGTGATGAGGTTGTTTTAGGCCGTGGTCGAGCCTGTTAGAATGGCACGGGCTTGTGTTCTGCCTGTGTAAGGAAGTCCAGGCTGTGTTGTTTTCTCATGTCGACCTATTTTCTCTATTTTTGGCTCGTTTCTTGTTATTTTCGCTCTCCTATGCTCATTTAAGTATAAAACATGAAATTAAAGGATTAGGAGCATCAAATTCACCAAATATAAGGAGAAATCATTCATAAATGTGTTAAGCATTGGATAAAAATATGTATAAATTATGGTTTATCAAATACCCCCATACTTGAGCGTTTGCTTGTCCTCAAGCAAAATCCTCAATTCATAATTAAGAATTCCTTTCTCTCAACTTAGAATTCTTATCAATAATATCTCAAGCTAATCCATAAGTAATCATACATTGAGAATTCAACTAGAAGAACATTAAAGTTTCAAACATTCCAAGTTGAGTATTTAATCATGAAAAACATAGGCATCTCCCCTTATCTAAGTAGTCACCATTGATTCGAAATCTTACAGAGTTTAACATCCTCACTAAAGATTCACTCAAATCACTCGAAGTGTTTAAGGACAATGAAATTAGCACTCATCAGTCAATATGAAAGGTTATTACCATAGGCTTGCATGAAAATAAAATCTCCACAACTATAAATTAAGATGATACATCAATCAAAAGGTCTTTAGAGGGTTGTAATGAGGCTCGGTTAAGGGGTGTGGTCACAAGCTAAAAGAAAAGGTTAGAATCGAGATTGAATTGAGAAATTACTTAACTAGAAAAATATTTAGTCATCACTTGCATACAACAGAGCTTCTTCTTACAATAAGGGATTTAAATACAAAAGATCACTACTAATATGTAAATATGTATTTTTTTTTAAGAACAAGTTAAATAACATATACTAACTATTAAGAACAAGACATAGCTAAGCAATTTATTCAAATCAAATCTCGACAAAAATAGGGATCAAAATAATTGAGGGGATTTCAACAATAATTAGTTGAGGGTTAATATTAAGGGTAATACAAGGAATGGCTTGTTATGCTCAAAGGGGTTTACTAAGGGTTAATCGTGGAGGTAGGCTTTTCATGGCATGAGTGGGTTAATCCTAAGTGCCTCTATCATCTTGGCATATCAAATCAAATGGTGTGGTCTTGACATGCATAATCAAGCAAGTTCTAGAATAACAATTCGATATTGACACACTCAAAGCAATAATAAAAGTGAGCATGAAAGAAATAATAGATGCTCTTAAAGGCTCAAAATCTCACAAAAATTATGGCTTTTTGATGTTTAAACTTGTGGGTTTATATTCAAGGTAATACCTAAACTTGGGAAAACAACCTAAATTTTTAAATTCTTAAAAATCAACTTATCATGCTCAATTCTCTAATGTCTTAAAGTTTAAATAATCAATGCATGGATGCCTATGTTTTAATTCAAGATATATCAAGAAAAATTATAAATTAATCAAAATTCATCCTAAAAATGATATGAAAGATTTATAAGAGAACAAGACAAAATTCAGGGATTTCTGATAGTGATATAATTTACCCCCACACACTTAAGATGCACGTTGCCCTCAATGTACAGAGATAAAGTTAGTGGCAATTGTAGATAAAATATCATAAGATAGGGAGAGAAGTGAAACTTCCTGAATGGTAAATGAATGAACTCCTTAGTTTTGAGTTATGAAGAATGGAGGAGGATACTCCGGTGGTGGTAGAGGTTGGGTTCCACAAGTGCTGCGCCAAAAAAATATTATATCTCGTGGTCGAGTAGGGCATGGCAGTCGTGGAGAACCTTTTCCAGTGGAGTTTGAAGTTCCTAAGTAATTGTGAGCTTTGTAGCTCTTTATAACTATGATAAAATCATGAACTTTTTAGGAATATAGAGATAAATAATTACTCATAATAAAATAGCCGAGAATAAAATTTGTTTATAAATCCTAAAAATAAAATAGTATCAAAAGGAAGTAAAATGAAAAGTGAAAAGTGAATATAATAAAAAAATTGATAAATAAAAATAAAGATAAAATAAAATTAAACATCATCATCGCCGGATGGTTGCGAGGTGGTGGTGGTGGTAAGATGTGGAGGTGCTGACAGATCTACTGTAGAGTAGCATCAATGTTATCAAATCGCTGAAAACACTGTTGCTCAAATCGAGTGAGGCGCTCAGAGATGTCAGAATATGAAGCCTCCGCATGAACTGGACAATGGGAGGGTGGTGGCTGAGACGGTTAGTCCTCGTGTCGTGGAGGGACATCATCAGTAATGTCCTCAGAGGCCTCCTCCTCGGTTGATTGAGCAAGACGATATTGAGAAGGGTAGGTTCCTCGGCACTTTTTGATCATCCTCATACTTAGCATGCTTGAGATGCCTTGTGGAGACATCTGGCCAATGAGGGTAAGAGAGGATGCTTGTGTCGCAGTGTTGAGGAGCCCAAAGTGTCGAGCCAACCTAGTCACATAGGGGCCAATGGAGATGACTCCCTTCCGATGTCGCTCCGTCTAATGGCGAGTGGCAAGGGCAATAAAATAGGCGAGGTCGAAGACGTGCCCGAGTGACATACACCATAAGAAGTAGACTTTGTGAGTGTTGACGACGCCAGTGCTCTCTCTCCGCCCTGTCAAAGTGTGAGATAAAATAAAATGTAAGTGCCTCAAGGACGGAGGGAGAGCCGATGCCTTTGAGCGACTAGGGTCGTAGGCGGCCGAGCGTGGTACTAACGCGTTCCAGCACCATGAAATAGAATGATGGATGTGGCGATTGAGAGTGTCGAAGTCATTCTCCTCTATGAACTCCTCCGTATATAAGCCTAGTGCGATGCTGAACTCGGGGACGTTTAACTGGCAGACTAAACCACCGAGCCTAAATTGGACCGTTCTCGAATTATCATAGTTGGTCATCACGGTCTGAAGATGGAATGTTGATCAGAGTTCCATCGTCGGCTCAAGATACATCGGTTCAGCGATCTCAAAGAAAAGCCCCCAGGGGTCGGTGGTAAGGAGGGTCCGAATTGCATCTGCCAGTTGGACCTGCTCAAGTACAGCCCAGTCAATACATCGGGCAACTTCCAAGGGTCGGGCCCGTAGGATTTGAAATAATTCCTCTTGATTGCCTAGTGGAAATTGGAGGAAGGGGTGTTAGATTTTTGAAGTGGAACCCGAAGAAGATGATACCCCTTTCTATTTTTTCGAAGTAGGGGCGACGGTATCTTCCCACGTGAGCTTGACATGGTATATCTGCAAGCAACACCATTATTCCGTCTTGATGAATGGATAAGGTAAAATGCAAACAAATTCAAAAAGGAAAAAAATCATGAATTAAAACTAATAATTTCATCCATAACTACTAACATTAACAAACCTAATCAAAACAATCAATTTGATGGCATAATTTCGTGGTATTAGCATGGTAATAGTATGAATATAGGCATGATAATAGTATGGGTATGACAATAGAATGGAGCTTTCCTAACAATTAGTTTCAATATGAAATGTGTGATAAATAACCTAAGAATGCAAACTAGATGATAGAACAATGAGCAAAAATTAGTACGAAAATAAGGATTATTAGGATAAACAGCATAAGAAATAAGTAAAATAAAAGAGAAAAGAGTAAACAAACACTAAAAAGAGGAGTTTAGGCATCAAATGTGGGGTTGAAGGCGATGCACGGGCGTGGCAGAGGGGCTTTATGAACTTGCAGCGGCTAGGGTTAGAGATTTTGGATGAAGAAGATGATGAATAGTGAAGGGTATTTATAGATTTTGGGGCACACGGCCAGGGGACACGCTCGTGTGCCCTAATTTCAGCCCATGTGTTTCGCGTTTTTTTATTTTCAGCTCCTCTGACATACAGCCCACGCCTTTGTTCCTTGGGCGTGTTGGTGAACACGATCGTGTCGCGCGGCCGTGCCTGGCTTTGTTCGCTTCTCCTACGCCCGTGTATGTAGGCCCACGCCCATGTTAATTTGACAGGTTCGACCACGAGTGCTAGACACAGGTGTGTCACACGCCCGTGATATTTTCTCAGGTTCAACCATGATTCTAAGACACGAGCATGTCGCACGCCCGTGTTGTTTTGGCAGGCTCACCCACGGCCATATCGCACGGCCGTGGATATTTATCGTAGCCCGTGTTGGGGAAAGATCTTTGCCCTGTTTTCACACGGTCTACAGCACGCCTGTGTGCTTGGCCGTGTGGGTGTGGAAAACCTGTATTCAAGAGCTCAGTTAGTAGGTTAAGTGTTAAATACTCAAATTTAAAGAAGTTAATCTTGTTAGTGCTTGGGTTACCTCCCGAGAAGCGATTATTATAGTCTAAGCTTGACTTAACTCTCCATTGAATGGTCATGGTGGTTCCAGGAGTTTATACTCCTTATTCTTGCTATCAATCTCATCAAAATAAAGTTTTAGGCGGGTATTGTGTACCTTAAAAGTGCCGAATTTGGGATGACTTACCTCGACTGTACCGAATGGGAAAATGCTAAGTACCGTAAGAGGAATTTCTTCATTCGGATTGGCAGTGGCAATGTGAGGATCTGTAGCATCTAATAGAACTATATCTCCAATCTTAAGTTGATTTGGTGAGGTATTGAGCTCGTTCTGGAGTAGTTTTGGTTTATCGTATGTTCTCGGTTTATGTGTTCACCATTCATTTAGCTCCTCGATTTGTAGTCTTCGTTCTTCATTAATAGCTCCTCTATTGTTGCTTGAACATTGCTCATGTATATCCTTCGAACTCATTTCCTGCAAAGTAGGTTGCACCATATTGTCAGTTTTAGTAGAATGGTTTATACAATCACCTTCAATTTTTGATGTGTTGCCAGAATTGAGAGCTTGAAGGGTGATTGTTTCGTTTCCCACACAAAGTGTAAGTTCACCTGTGCCAACATCAATAATGGTTCTAGCAGTTGCTAAAAAAGGCCTTCCTAGAATTAAAGGAACGTCACTGTCCTCTTCTATATCTATAACAACAAAATCAATTGGGAATATAAACTTATCAATTTTTACTCGTATATCTTCAATGATACCCCTAGGAAATCTAATGGTTTTATCTGCCAATTGAATGCTTATCCTAGTTTGTTTGGGTTTCCCAAGACCTAGTTGTTTAAATATTTTATAGGGCATGACATTAATGCTAGCTCCTAAATCAGCCAAAGCATTTTTAACGTTTAAGCTACCAATTAAACAAGGAATCATAAAACTCCTTGGGTCTTTTAGCTTTTTGGGTAGCTTATTCTGTAGAATGACTGAACAAACTGTGTTCAATTCCACATGCAATGCCTCGTCTAACTTTCGCTTATTTACTAAGAGCTCCTTTAAAAACTTCATTACGTTTGGCATTTGCGAGAGAGCTTCAATAAACCGTAAGTTGACATGTAATTTTTTTAAGAGTTTGAGGAATTTACCAAATTGTTCATCTGAGAGGTCTTTCCTTGTTGCATTGGGATATGTCATACGAGCTTTATATTCTACACTTATTAGTTTCTGCTCACTGTGACCTTCCTCACCTTTACCTTTGCTTGCTACAGTTTCTTGCTGTGGTTCTGGTTCAGATGCAACTAACCCTTCCTCATTTCTAACGTTGATTGCATTTAGCTGTTCCCTTGGGTTAGGTTCAGTATTACTTGGCAAGCTACCTTGTGGTCATTTGGAAATTAGTTTAGACAATTGGCCTATATGAGTTTTGAGCTCTTGGATCGACGCTTGTTGATTTTTAAGTGCTGTCTCAGTATTCTGGAAATGAGTTTCTAACACCGAGATGAATTTGGACAACATCTCCTCAAGGTTTGGCTTTTTCTCTTATTGGTAAAGTGGTTGTTGGAAGCCTGAGGGTGGTGGTGGTCTTTGATTTCCTTGACCTTCCCATAAGAAGTTTGGGTGATTCCTCTAACCTGCATTATAAGTATTGCTATAAAGATTATTTTGAGATCGAGGATTATCACCCATGTAAATTAATTGCTCGTTCTCCATGCTGTAGCCATAGGGTGGATATTCTGAATTGCTCGATCCACATCCACTTGTTTCACATTGTATTACTGGATGAACCTGTGAAGAACCAATAAAACCATCAATTTTTCTATTCAAAAGTTCTACCTGGTTTGAGAGCATGGTGACTGAATCGACGTTAAAAAATCTGGCTGCTTTCGTTGGCTTTGTCCTCATGACTTGCCACTGATAGTTATTCAGTGACATCTCCTCGATAAATTCGTAAGCCGCTTTAGGTGTTTTGTTGTTGATGGTTCCCCTAGTTGCTACATCAATCATCTGCCTTGTCGAGGGGTTCACACCATTGTAAAATGTTTGAACTTGCAGCCATAGAGGTAACCCATGGTGAGGGCACCTTCACAGTAGCTTCTTGTATCTCTCCCATGCATTGTAAAGTGTTTCTAAATCCATTGCACAAAAGAAGAGATATCATTACGTAATTTAGCCATTTTAGCAGGTGGAAAATACTTTAATAAAAACTTTTCGGTCATTTGTTCCCAAGTAGCCACTGTTTAGCTTTAGTTCTCAATGAAAAAGGGAATAAACGAAGACGAATGGCGTAGTCAGAAACACCATTAATTTTAAATGTGTCACAGAATTCCAGAAAATTTGCCAAGTGAGTGTTGGGGTCCTCATCCTGCAAACCACCAAACTGAACAAATTGTTGTATCATTTGAATCGTGTTAGGTTTCAGTTCAAAATTATTTGCAGCAATAGCAAGCCTAACTATACTTGACTCAATTCCTGTTAATGTAGGTTTAGCATAATCATACATAGTGCGTGGAGCTTGATTCTAATTTACTTGATCGGCGGCAATCGTAGGAGGTAGCAGATTTTCCTGATTTTCAGCCATCTCCTCGGTTGTAATTGAGGTATCATCCTCTTGCTTTTCCTCTGTGTATCTTAGGCTTCGCCTTATTTCTCGTCGATTTTTGCGAGCTGTGCGATCGATTTCTTCGTCAAAAAGTAATGGTCCCGACGGGTTTCTTCTAGTCATAAACTATAAAAACCTGCCAGAAGAAAGAAAAATAAAATTTAGTAAATAAAAATTAATTTGCAATAAAAGTAAATGGCTAAAGTAATAAAAATTGAGTGTTCCTAATATCTTAGTTCCCCGACAACGGCGCCAAAAACTTGATCGCGATTTTTCGTGATAAGTTTTATAAATTTATAATTAATCGTTCTTGAAACTAACTATTATCACAACGTAGGTAAGTGTACCTATCGAACAGTAGTATAGCATTAGCAAGACCGGATTGTCGAACCCAAAAGAACTAAAAGTACTAGTATTAACTGTCTTTTTATTATCTAGCCTAAAAATAAAAGGATTTGTCTTAATTAACTAATTAACTAAACTAAGAAATCACAGAAAATAGAAGTGGGGAATTACTTTTGGAAAAACGATTGATTTAAGACAATACCCAGGGAAAAATCTACCTAGACTTCACTTGTTATTTTGACTCTGAATCGGATGATTTATTCATTCAACTTGTTCCGTAGAAATCCCTAAGTTATGTTATTATCCCTATTCAAGACTAATAACGTCTAACCCTAGATTGAATAATTGAAATCTCTTTCTAATTAACACCCTAGGGTTGCATTAACTCGAGCTATGGATCCCCTTATTAGGTTTAACCCTAATTTGACAAAATCTTGTCACCCTATCTCTAGGCGCACAATCAACTCCGCTTACTTATGACAAAGTTACTCTTAGACAGGGACTATTCATCCTCCAAATAAGAGCATTAACTTGAATCAATATCCTGAAATACCGAAACAAGAATTAAGAACACATAATTAAGAACAAGTTAAATATTTATCATACAATTCAGATAATAATAACAAGATTTGTCTTAGGTTTCATTCCCCTTAGGCATTTAGGGGGTTTAGTTCATAACTAAATAAGAAAACATCTCAGAAGAATAATGAATACAAAACATAAAGAAAACCCAAAACTCCTGAAGGGAAATTGATGATGATTAATTCGGCTTCTGAGATGGATCAATCGGCTTTCTTGGAGTAATTCCTTACTCCCCACTCTGTGTGTCTTCTTTTGTCCTCCTCTAGGGTGTTCAAATGGGCTTTAGAATGCCTAAAAGCCCTCAAACTCGCCCTTTTCCGAATAAAACTTAACTAGGGCTCAGTAGGGACATGCCCGTGTGCGATTACTTCAGGCCGTGGTTAAGGCTGAGAGATCAACACGCCTGTGCTGAGGTTGTTTTAGGCCGTGGTCGAGCCTATTAGAATGGCACGGGCATGTGTTCTATCCGTGTGAGGAAGTCCAGGCCGTGTTGTTTTTCCACGTCGGTCCATTTTCTCCTTTTTGGCCCATTTCTTGTTCTTTTCACTCTCCTATGCTCACCTAAGTATAAAACATGAAATTAAAGGATTAGGAGCATCAAATTTACCAAATCTAAGGAGAAATCATTCATAAATGTGTTAAGCATGGGATAAAAATATGTATAAATTACGGTTTATCAATGTGTTTACGAAGGCCTTGAAGATTGAAACTTTTCAACACCTGAGGAAGTTGCTCGAAATTAAAATTCATTGTGGAACAAGTTTAAGGGGGCAAATGTTGACAACTAAATTTGCTCTAGAATTCACAGAGTCTACTATAATCAAAATAGGAGAAGTAATTAATGAATTCTCTAGATGCTTCCATTGAGTTAATATATGTAATCAAATGAGTTATCAAATTGAAAATATGATTGAATAAAATATACAAGAAAAGAAATATCCCTCTTTTTGTTACTTTTTCCTTTTCCCTGTTCTGATTTATACGTTCCATTTTTTGTGTGTTTGAACAATTGAGGCCAACAACTACAAATTGATAGGCTATCCTATTGATTTTAAGTTTATAAAAATGAGGTCTGACTAGTCCAATATGATCAACAATGCTACAACAAATGGTGGTGATAACCGGGCCTCATCAGCTAATGCACCTACTGCAATTATTAGTTCACCTTTGTTTGCACCTATGTTCACTCCGGAACTGAAAAACTTCACATGATATATTTGCACTAGAAAACATGTCCCGCACTATCTGTTATGTCTCTCACATGATATTCATTTTTATGATCTATATATAATTATAGGATCTAAACTTAAATGAACTATATAATTTAGATTTTAAAAATTTTAAATTACCTATGTTTGTGTATTAAATAAGTTTTGGGATTATTATGAGTACGGTGACATCTACTTTGATAGCTGCTAGTGTTGAATCTAATAGCTTTTGCCTTCTCCTACATGATTCATCTTTTTCTTTCTCTATCATTTAACATGTAATAAAAGCATATACGTAGATATCTCAAGAAAGCAAAAATCTTGTTGGAATTTCGATACTAAGAAAGAAATAATTGTATAGAAGAAACGAGAAATTTAGTAACAAAATTGCCTGCTAAGGTTTTTATTATTTTTCACTCAACTATTTTGAACAATATAACATGGGTATTTATCACAAGAAAAGGCTCCTAAATATGGAAAGAAATAAAAAATATTTTTATACTAATAAATGTCAAATATATTATGCTAATAAATCTAAATATATTATACAAATAAATACTAAATCTTCTAGAAAGAAATTATATTTTGTAAACATAACTTCCAGCAAGCTCTTCATGCTGCGAACACCAATTTTATCCCTCAACTCTTCAAACCTCGACTTTTCATGGGGTTTGGTCAGGATGTCTACAAGTTGATCTTTAGTACTGCAATTGACCAGAGTCACATTTTTGTTCTGTTCCACTTCTCTCACAAAGTAATACTTGAGTTTAAAATGTTTTGTCTTTCTATGAAAAACTAGGTTCTTCGCAATTGCTATGGTAGATTGGTTGCCACAAAAAAATTGAGTTGTGATAAACCATAAATGTAACATATTTTAATTCCATGCTTGGCATATTTTTGGATGATTTATGATGAGAATTAGTGAATTTGATGCTCCTAATCCCTTAAATTCATGTTTCTATACTTAGGAGAGTATTTGGGAGCAAAAGGAGCGAAAAAGGGGCCAAAATTAGAGTTTTCAGGATCCTCACGGGCTGGGCACATGCCCATGTGATCCACACGGGCAGGACACATGCCTATGTGCCAGCCTGTGTCGATATCGCTTCCTGTCTCCCAAACACACAGAAAAAGCCAATTTTTAGGGTTTCTGAGCATTCTAAAGTCTATATAAACACACTAGAAGAAGACCTAAAGGGGGACATGTAGAATAGAGCACAGAAATTACTCAAAGAACGCCAATGGATTCAGGTCGGAAGCAGGATCTCCTCCAAGACTGAAGATCTCCCTCCAATTTCTCTCGAAGTTTTTGGGTTTCTTTATGTTTTGTTGTTTTCCTATTTTTGAGATGTTTTCCTATTACATTATGAACTAAACTTCTTAAATACCTAGAGACGATGGATCTTGTTATTTAATTATCTAAATTACACGAGAAATACTTGTTCTTGTTCTAAATTATGTGTTCTTAATTCTTGCCTTAATATTTTCAGGATATTAATCCAAGTTAGATGTGCTTATTTGGTGAAGCAAAAGTCCCTGTTTAAGAGTAGATCTAGCATAATTAAGCGGAGTTACATGCAATCCTAGAGATAGGATAGCATAAATCTACCAGATTAGAGTCAAATCTAATAGGGGAATCCATAAATCGAGTTAGTGCGACAATAGGGGTTTTAATTAGAAAGAGATTGCAATTAATCCACCTAGAGTTAGTTGTTCTTAGTCTCGAAAGAGATATTAACATAACTTAGGGATTTCTACAAATCAAGCCAAGTGAATAAATTGTTTGATTCAGAGTCAGAATAATAAGTGAAGTCTAGGTGGATTCTTCCTTGGGTATTATCTTTATCATTGGTTTATTCGATCATTTTCTTCACTCTCTGTCGCGTTCATTAGTTAATTAGTTTAGTTAAATTTAGATTAAAACAAATCCCTTTTATTTTAGGCTAAATAATAGAAAGATAGTTAATACTAGTACTTTTAGTCCTTGTGGATACGATATTCTGGACTCACAATAGCTATACTACCATTCGATGGTGCGCTTACATTTGTCGTGCTCGTAGTCTAGTTTAGTGAATCATAAAACGATCATCAAGTTTTTGTAGCCATTGCCGGGGACTAAGATATTAGGAACACTTGATTTTTTATTAATTTAGCCATTTTTTATTTTTATCACATTTTATTTTTATTTTTATTTTTGTTTACTAACTTTTCTTTTGTTTCCTCCAGGCAGGTTCTTATAGTTTATGACTAGAAGAAATCCGTTAGGACCTCTACTTTTTGATAGTGAAATTGAAAGCATAGCTCACAGAAATCGTAGAGAAATAAGGTGGAGTTTACAGTATATAGAGGAAGGGTAAGAGGACGATATGAATATTACCGAGAAGATGGCTGAAAATCAGAATAATCCGCTACCTCCTGTGGTTGCCGCATTTCCTATAAATCAGAATCCTGCTCCTCGTACTATGTATGATTATCCTAAGCCCACTCTCACTGCAGCTGAATCGAGTATTGTTAGACCTGCCATTGCTGTAAATAATTTTGAACTAAAACCTAACACTATACAAATGATTCAACAGTTTGTTCAGTTTGATGGTTTGTAGGATGAAGACCCAAATACTCATTTGGCCAATTTCTTAAAGTTCTGTGATACTTTGAAGATAAATGGCGTTTTTGACGATGCCATTCGCCTACAATTATTCCCCTCCTCGTTGAGAAATAAGGCTAAGCAGTGGTTGAACTCCTTGCCATGAGAGTCCATCACTACTTGGGATCAAATGACTGATAAGTTTTTATTGAAATATTTCCCACCAGCTAAGACAGCTAAGTTGAGGAACGATATCTCCTCCTTCGGGAAAATGGATTTAGAGACTTTATATGATGCATGGGAGAGGTATAAGGGCTTATTGAGAAGGTGCCCTCACCATGGGTTACCTCTATGGTTACAAGTTCAGACTTTTCATAATGGTTTGAACCCCTCAACTAGGCAGATGATTGATGCAACCGCCAGTGGTACCATAAATAATAAAACACCTGAGGAGGCTTACAAGTTCATAGAGGAGATGTCACTGAATAACTATCAGTGACAAGTCATGAGGACAAAGCCTAATAAAGCAGCCGGTGTTTTCAACCTTGACGCGATCACCATGTTATCAAACCAGGTAGAGCTCTTAAATTAAAAGATTGATGGTTTATAAGTTTCTACGCAGGTACATCCGGTAATGCAGTGCGATGCGAATGGAGGAGGAATGAACAACATAGAATATCCATCCTACAATTCTAGCACAGAGAAGGAATAGATCCACTATATGGGTAATAATTCTAGACCTCAGAATAATTGATATAGTAACATGTATAATGCAGGTTGGAGGAACCATCCCAATTTCTCGTGGGGTGGTCAAGGACATCAAATACCACAACCCCCTCCAAGTTTTCAACAACCACCTTACCAGCAGGAAAAGAAGCCGAACCTTAAGGAGATGCTAACGAAATTCATCTTGGTATCAGAAACTTGCTTCTAAAACACTGAAACCGCACTAAAAAATCAGCAAGTGTCGATTCACGGGCTCAAAAATCAAATTGGTAAACTTGCCAAGATGATTTCAGAACGACCACAAGGTAGTTTACCGAGTAATACTGAAACTAACCCAATGGAGCAACTTCATGTGATTATTGTTCAAGATGAAGAAGGGTTAGTTGAAGAGGAACCAAAACTAAGACAAGAAGATGTGGTAGGTAAAGGTAAGGTTGAGGTGAGTCACAACGAGCAAAAATAGGTCATTAAGAATATAAACCTCATGTTCCATATCCAAATATGACAAGGAAAGACCACACAAATGAACAATTCAGTAAATTCCTTAAACTGTTGAAAAAATTACATATTAACTTACTGTTTATTGAAGCTCTTTCGCAGATGCCAAATTTCGTTAAATTTTTAAAGGTGCTTTTAGCAAATAAGCGAAAGTTAGATGTTTTGTCGCACGAGGAGCTAAATGCAGTGAGCTCAGTCATTTTGTAGAATAAACTACCCAACAAATTGAAAGATCCAGGGAGTTTTACTATTCCATATTTAATTGGTAGTTTAAGTGTTAATAATGCTTTAGCTGATTTAGAGGCTAGTATTAATGTCATGCCCTACAAAATGTTTAAGCAACTAGGTCTTGGGAAACCCAAACAAACTAGGATGAGCATTCAATTTGCAGATAGTACAATTAGATTTCCTAGGGGTATTGTTACAGACGTACTCGTCAAAATTGATAAATTCATTTTCCTAGTTGATTTTGTTGTTCTAGACATGGATGAGGATAGTGACGTACCATTGATTTTAGGACGGCCCTTTTTAGCAACTGTTAGAACTATCATAGATGTTGGTACAGGTGAGTTAATATTTCGTGTAGGTGATGACATGATTAAACTCCAAGCTCGTGATTCTGTGAGGATATCTAGTGATTGAGATGATATTACGAGCTTTGTTAATGTTAATAACCTTGTGGCTCAACATTCTTTGCAGGAAACACCTTGAAAAAACGTGACAGAGCCGCAGTCCAGTTTACATAACAAAAACAGAAGAAATCACGAAGAAAGAATATTACAAATCGATAAACTAGATGAATGGCGAACACATGTCAAGGAGAAACCTAGAATACAAGATGAACCAAAGCGACTCCATCACGAGCCTAAGGATGAGACAAACCAATTTAAGATTGGCGATCAGGTATTGTTGGATAAAACGGACCCTCGAATTTCCACTTCAGAGCATAATGCAAACGGAGCAACTCCTTTTACGGTACTGAATATTTTCCCATACGGTACAGTCGAGGTAAATCATTCTTGTAACACCCCAAACCCGACATAGAAGTTTAGACCGAATTCGAAATGCTACATTGATCACCGAAGTGATCGCAGGAAAAATATTCAAAACAGTTTATCTTATCAAACCAAATCATTCAAAATGTTTATTAACAAATCAGTTCAAATCCTTAAGTAAAGTTCAGTTTAAAATCAGTTCAGATTATACGATTTGAAACACAAATCAAAATTGTACCACAGCACTATAAATCCTCACAGTTTAAACTTTAACCGAATAATAAACAAAACTAAAAATGTAAACAGAATCCATAGTTTATCCACTAAGACTGTCCAAGACCTTTGCGTACTAAGTCCAGTGTCCAGAATCCAGAACTGTACCTGAAAGGAAAAAACAGAAGAGGGGGTAAGCTGTACGAGCTTAGTGTGAGATCAAACGAACTAACTACCGAAACAGAAACAAATACAGTAAAACTAAAAATAGTTTAGTAGTGGAACATACTTACATAGCGACTTAGCAAAATAGACCATATGTAACTTTACAGTCATATGGCTCTGTTAAACACAATACTTATAATTCTTAGAAGTCACAAACTGGGCCTAAGCCCTTTTTCAAAATCCGAGTCGATTGGGCCTTAGCCCATCGCACAAAATACCTTTAGGCACGAGTGCCTTCCAGTCAGATATTGCAGTCAGATTTCCCAAACAATCAAACAGAAATGTTTAAGTGAAACAGATATAGTAGTCACAGAATCAAACAGATGCATATGAGTGCAAATGAGTTATAAAATAACCCACCCATCCAACCAACACACCATCTCCGTCCCCCATCAAACCTCAATTGAGCTGTAAGCTCATCTAACCAATCACTCCAAATAGGACCTCGAAAAGCCCATCCAACCTTATATCCCCTATACATTGTCCACGACCCTCAGGAAATTGGGACTACCAGAAAGCTGTACAATGCCATTCGGAAGACCGCGGTACAGATATGCAGTATAAACTGCCAGATCAGATATATATATCACAGAGCAAGGCTAGCGTATAAGTTGTACTGTGTAATGCGGTAAACCGCGGTACAGACGTGTAGTATGACTGCCAGATTAGATATTGGTACGTAGCATAGCTAACGTACATGCAGTACAGTGCAAGGCGGTAAACCGCTATGCTGTTAACAGATATGTCCACGACCCTCAGGGTAATGGGACCGCCTATGACCCTCCAAGTATTACTTGGGCTTTTAGAATGCAGATAAACTGCCAGATCGTAAATCTCCCTTATCTTCAATATCCCACTCAAAAGCTTTGTATGCAGATGTATATATGCAGATGTGTGTATGCAGATGCACTAACTCAGAACACAAATCCAGACAGTCATTCAAAGCAATCACATATAACTAGTCAATCAGTTATAGAAATGCGCATGCTCATAACTCAAATTTGGTTTCAACCATATCTCACATTCAATCACAATTATCACATGAACCAAGTCAGAACAGAGTCATAATCACCCTCAGTAATCTTAGTCGAGAGGTTGGAACAAACAAAGGTCACGATTACACTTAAATTGACCTAAAATCAAACTTGACGAAATAGGGCCACACGCCCGTGTGCTCCAGTTGTGTAGAGCAATTCAGGCCGTGTGGGGGTCCCAATGCCCGTGTGAAGGGTAGCACACGACTGTGTGTCAGAGGCACACGCCCGTGTGGTGCAAAGGCATGGCCGTGGGAGTAGACCGTGTAAGACACTATCCAAAACCACTAAGTTCAAAAGCAGGGTAGACACAGCCATGTGAAGGTGTCACATACCCGTGTGGCAATCAGACACTGTTGTGTGTCCCATAACACACGCCCTTGTGAAATCCCTAGGCCCCAAATTAGCTACACGGCCGTGTGTCCCGAAACACATGCCTGTGTGAGAACCCTAAAATTCCCAAATTAGCCACATGGCCGTGTGGCCAGGACCTGTGACCCCAAATCTCAAATCCCTAATTCCCAAACTGACACGCCCCTGTGCCCTAAGGGACACGCCCGTGTGGTTCCGACAAAAATACCTAAATCGGCCACACACCTGTGTGCCACCCATAATTGGCCTGAAACCCTAATCTCTAAATCCACACGGCCGTGTTTCACGATACACGCCTGTGTGGTCATCGAGGTAGTCACGAAATCACCCCAGAACAGACCCGAAACCACCACTTTGGCCACCAAACTGCTCCCCAACCTTGGTACTATTGAAACTACATCAGAAATGGAGTATCACACTCCCTTTCAACCATCCAAACTCTGAAACTAGAGAATCCAAGCACTCTCACGAAAAGCCAAAACAACATTTGCAAAACTTAAGAACGGTAGGTTAGTCAGAGTTGAGTCCCACACCTATTTCCGACAACGAAGGAATGACAGAGGAGCGAAATCCCACAATCAGTCAGCCATCGATTTCGCCAAAAAGGAAAAAGAGAAAAAGAGAAACCCACCAAAAAGAAGAACGGAAAAAGAACGTGCCAAAAGAATAATAAACAAAATAAAAATAAAATAATAGTAATAATCTAATTTCTTAACACAAAATTTAATAATTATAATTACTTATAATTTTTAACTAAAAAGGAATGAATAAAAAAAATAAAAAGGTTCTCTAAAACGCGTACCCCAAGACTTGAACCCAGAACCTCAAGGTACACTAACACTCCACTTTTCCACCAGACCAACAGGCCTATTCTCTCACTAAAGCGCACAACTAATCACATAAGTGCAAACCTCTCACTGTCCCTAAGCTCAAAACTTAAAACTTCTAGGCCCAAAATTCAGGGGATACAATTCTAAATTTGGCACTTTTAAGGTTAATATTACTCGGCTAAAACCTTATGTTGATAATAAAATTGACAGTGAGAAAGAGGAGTCTCGGCTCCGTGAACCACCGTAACCGTGCGAATACGAGGTAAGTCAAGCTTAGACTTTAAATAAACACTTCTCGAGAGGCAACCCGAGTGTTAACACTGCTAATTTTCTTAACATTATTTCATGATTTTTTTTAAAATTAATTAATTTTCAAAATCTAAAAAAAAAGTGTGTTTTTAACCCACATGGCTTGGCTACACAGGTGTGTGGAGCATACAGCCTGGCCACACAGGCATGTGGGATCTCACATAGGAGTGGGAGAAGCGAAGGAAAACACACATGGCCTGGCGACATGGCTATGTGACCCACACGGCCTAGACACAAAGGCGTGTCCTCGGCCGTGTGAAACCCGGAGCTATTTTTTTTTAAAGTCTGAGAGTTACAGAGCCTGGCCACACAGGTGTGTGGAGCACACGGCCTGGCCACACGGGCATGTCCATGGCCATGTGAAAACTAGGTTAATAACCCCAATTTTATTTATTTTATTTATTAATATAATATTAATTTACATATAATGTACATTAAAGTTAAATAAAATGATAATAAATGGTTTATGTTTGTAGGGGATAAACTCGATTAAACAAAAAATAAATTGAAGAAAATAAAAATAAAAAAGATCGAAACGTAAATTTTACGTGGAAAAACTCCCCAAAAGAGGATAAAAAACCACGGCTAGAAGGAGATTTCACTATAATAAAGGAAAGTACAAAAGATGGAGATAATTAAAAGAAAAACCCGAAGCCCCACAAGAAAAATTCCTTCGAAACAAAGAATAAAATTCTCTCAATCTAAATATTTTTTTGTTGTGTAAAACCTAGAGTAATTAAGGCCTATTTAAAGGCTGAAATTCGTAGCATATACGACTACAAAAACTTTAGGTTAATTAGAGTTTAAGTGGGAAACTAAAACTAGAGTTTAATTAGGAGAAGAAAAACCAAAATAAATTTTGGTCAAAATAAGAGGCATTCTCCTAAAAATCTCCACCTTGACTCATATTTGTACCAACTCCCTTGCGGAGCCCTGTTACGAGCTTAACTGATTCTTTGTTAGATACTAACCAAGTCCAAGCAATGCTCAAACTTTGAAACTAGAAGTCTCTTTGTCAACATGTCGGTCAGATTATGTTTTGTGCCAATTTTAAAAATCTGAATATCCCCTTGAATGATCACCTTTCAAACAAAATGATAATGAATGTCTATGTGTTTCGTTCTCTTATAATGCATTTGATCTTTGGTGAGATGTATAACACTTTGACTATTGCAATATACGACATTTGCCCCCTTTTCACTTACTAGTTCACTGAATAGGCCCCTTAACCAAATTGCTTCTTTTACTGCTTTTTTAGTTGCCATGTATTTCGCTTCAGTAGTCGACAAAGCCACTGTAGCTTGAAGCGTCCCTTTCCAACTAATGGCATAATTCCCGAAGGTAAATAAGTAACCTGTGAGAGACCTTCTTCTATCCAAGTCTCATGTATAATCAGAACCAACATATCCAACTAGACCTTATTGAGTTCTTCCAAACTCTAAGCACACGTTAGAAGTACCCCGTGAATATATGAAAATCCACTTAATTGCATGCTAGTGTAACTTACCAGGATTTGCTATGTATCAGCTAACAACACTAACAACATGTGAAATATCAGGACGAATGCATACCATTGTATACATCAACCTTCCAACTATGCTTGAATAAGGTACTTTTGACATATACCTTTCATCTTCTTCATTCTGTGATGAATCTAAAATTGACAGTTTAAAGTGTGCAGCTAAAGGAGTACTTACCGGTTTTGTATCTTGTAGCTCAAATAGCTCAAGAATCTTATTGGCGTACTTTTGTTGCGATAAAAACAATTTCCCAGAATGTCTATCTGTCAAATTTTTCATCCTCAAAATTTTTTTTGCTGCACCTAAATCTTTCATCTCAAACTTAGAGTTAAGCACGGCTTTAAGGTGATCAACTTTAGATGGATTCTTAGCCACAATTAACATATCATCAACATAAGGAAACAAATATATAAAAGAACCATCATTAAGATATTGTAGATAAACACAACTATCATACTTACTTCGAGAAAAACCAATACTCAACATGAATAAGTCAAAATTTCTATACTACTACCGAGGAGACTACTTCAAACCGTACAAGGACTTTTGTAAGAGATAAACATGATCTTCTTTACCTTCGAATTAGAGGCCTTCTAGTTGTTGCATGTAGATGTCCTCATCAAGGTCACCATGAAAAAAATCAGTCTTTACATTTAACTGCTCTAACTCAAGATTATTTGATATAATAGGGGCAAAAAGTGCCCAAATGGTCACATGTTTCACAAAGGGAGAGAAACATCATGAAAATCAACTCCTTCCACTTGACTATAGCCCTCTGCAACCAGTCTTGTCTTGTACTTAGTGTCATTAGGACCCAAACTTTCCTTCTTTTTAGACACCCACTTTGCAACCAACGATTCTTTTATCGATGGAGGGTTTAACTAGCCTCCAAGTCTCATTCTTTTGAAGTGATTCCATCTATTCTTCCATTGCAACATTGCCATTTTCTAGAATCAGAAACTTGAACTACCTCATAATAACACGAAGGATCAGTTGAATCAATGCTCTTGGCAAGACTTAGAGTATAAGCCACTAGGTTTCCTTCACAATATTTATGTGGTGTTCGAATTTCACACATTTTCCTATCACGAGCCAACTTATAATTAGTTAACTGAGATGGTGAGGGTACCTGAGGGTCGGATGGATCCCCAAATAGATCGAAAATAGCTTCAAACTTTCAAGAATTAGAATTTTTTTTCTTGTTGTAGTGATGTCGTGTGACTCTTCATCGGGACGAGACCTCTGTTTGTCGCATCGTTGCAATATTGGGTATTTTCTTGTCAATATGTCGCCCCTTGTTTTGGCTTTTGACTCTAGCTTGCTCGAGACACTTTGATTTGTTGTGTCTTTAAAAGTAAAAGTCCAATTTTCTGATCGAAACGTGGTTGCTTCATTAAACGTAACATCTATGCTAACAATTATTTTGCCAGATTTCAAACACCACAACTTAAAAACTTTTGTACCGGTAGAGTATCCCAGAAACATGCATTCAATGGCCCTTGGTTCAAGCTTTCCCTGGCTAACTTTAGCATAAGTAGGACAACCGAAAATTCTAGTATTAGAATAATTGAAAGGATTACCTGACCATATCTCCTCTAGAAATTTATCGTTCAATGCTTGATGAGGAGATCGAATTACCAAATAACTTTTTAGGTTTATGGCTTCAGCCCAAAATTCCTTCCCAAATCCTATATCAGAAAGTATGCATCGAGCCTTTTCTAGCAAGGTTCTATTCATTCTTTCTGTAACTCCATTCTGTTGCAGAGTTCCAACAACAGTTTGATGTCTTTTAATTTGTTCTTGTTTGCAAAAATTGTCGAAACCATTTTTAAAGTGTTTTAAAAAATGGCTTTTGACTTTTTGAAAAAAAAAAGAGTCGCCACCAACCTTTTAAGGTGTGATTGGATTACCTTATAAAACATTTTGGTCTACGAAAATGTGAGAAAACGAATTCGGGAGTCGATTACGTACGAGGAAGGATTAGCACCCTCGCAACGCCTAAAATTGGTACCAAATTGATTAGTTTTCTATCTTAATGTTAAAAGTTTGAAAGAAATTAAAAAAGATCCCTTTTTTAAAACCAAAATAATTTGAGTTGGAAATTGAGATTCCTTTGCCCTGAAAGAATACGAACATCACGTCCAGCACGATTGAACACGATATTCTTAAACTCTCATAACTAAAATCATCTCGTAATTTACAAAATTCATTTAGAAGGATATTTTAGGTATTTAGACAAACAGGGAATCGCAACCCAGCACGTTAG
This sequence comes from Gossypium anomalum, assembly GCA_025698475.1. Taxonomy (NCBI): domain Eukaryota; kingdom Viridiplantae; phylum Streptophyta; class Magnoliopsida; order Malvales; family Malvaceae; genus Gossypium; species Gossypium anomalum. The sequence goes on along the minus strand of CM046965.1, from coordinate 70,936,403 downwards.
GGCACTGTAGTAGCCTATTTCTGCCCGGGCCCATAAAATAAATAAACAAAGTTTGCCGAAAGTAAAACAAAAAATAGTTCATTAAATAAGGCCCTTTAAACAGTCCATTTGCAGCCAAAACTCGGTTAGCCCAAAAGCCCTATGCCCGGTTACACCCAAGACCCGATTAGCCTAAACTCTTGGCCCAAAATCTATTAACCCAATATACACTTAACCCAAAACATACAGGGCCCAAATGGCCCAAATTATTAACAGAACACGGAAAAGGCCTAGGGTTTCTGAAACCCTAGGCGCCGCAGGAACACCAAAAGTCACGACCTTTCATTTAGGTGCCGTTCTAGTGACTTTTCATCATCCTCCATCGACGACGTGACTCCAGCCTTGTACCACGCCGCAATCAGTACATGAATCAGCGATAGTGCAATCACCGCCGTGATATTCTCGCTGGTATCTGCAAAATGGAAAGAACGACAGCAGAAAATAGGAGCAAAATATGGAAAGAAATCAAAGATTTCTTTCCCAAAATGTAATGATTTACAAAGGGCTATAAAACCATTTCTTTTTTAATCTGTAAGGATGGTTTTTTTTTTCACGGAGATTCAATAAAAAACAGAACGTGTTTTACATTAAAAGAAATCAATAGTCGACCGGAGAATACATAGGTGATTACTATATTTCTTTTTCTCTCTAAATACATATTAAAAGCACAAAACCGTTTCGATTTGCGGTGAAACAGGAAGCTTTCCAGCTTCCGGCAGCCGTACATAGCGCCGTTGACGGTGGCGCGTGGGCGCGTGCAAACCTCTGGCCAGAGGTTCAAGAGAACTCCGGGAACCCTCCCTCAGCCCTCTTTCAGAGGGTTTTCTTTGTTTTTTTTTTAAATCAGATTTTAAAATGATTTCAAAAATGAAATTTGGCTTATATAGCCCTAACAAAACGGTGTCGTTTTGCTTAAAACAATAAGCTTCAAAACGGCGTTGTATTAATGCTGAGGATCCGCGTGTTGACCCATGACCCGGGGAGGATCCGCGTGTTTTTGGAAAATGGGCTAATTGCCCAATGGGTCCTTTCGCATTTTGAACCTTTGTAATTTCATTTTATTTTTGTTTTAATTCGGCCTTAATATTTTATAGTTGTTTCAATTTAATCCTAACGGCCATTAAAATTCATTCTGAAGAACGATGCCGTTTTGGGATTAGGGTAAACTGCCCAATGAGTCCCTTGTAGTTTTGAATGCATTCCAATTAAGCGTAATTTTTTGTTGTTATTTTAAAATTAGCCCTAGAACTTTAGTTTTATTTAATTTTAACCTTTTAAATATTTTTGCATAATTTATTTGTTAAATACCTTATATATTATTTACTTTTATAAATATTAGTTATATAAAATAGTATATATATTTTTTATTTATATATTATCCATTATATTATTTTTATTATTATACATTTTATTTATAAATTTTATTATACATTATATTTTACTATATATTATTCCTTGCATTTTTTTTATAAATTATATATTATTTTATTATTCATTAACTATGTAAAATTTTAAATTTTTAAAAAAATTCATTAAATAATAGTACATATATATTTTATCCTTATTTTTATAATATTTATCATATTATTTATATTTCATTATATTTTATTTATATATTACATATCATATATTATTATATATTATTCCTATATTATCTCCCTTTTATTATATATGTTATTTATTATTTATTAGTATATAAAAATTAAATTTGTAAATTATTATAAACTAATACATATATTGTTATTATATATATATATATATTTAATGTCTATATTTAAAATTCACTACAAAATTTTGTTCTAATTTAACATCCCTTTTATATATATATGTCAAGCTACTATATTAAATGATATATATATATATATTTTTTATTTACTTATATTGATTAAAATTTTTTGTTTTCATTTTGTTTTTTATTAGATATTGTCTTAACACGCTAATTTCATCTTTTAAATTATTTGTTATTTATCATATTATTTATTTATTGTTATGTATTCATGTGCAAATTGATCATGTTATGTTATTATCTTAAAAATATATTCGCATGAAGTATTATTATATGTTTAATATTCATTATACTTGCTGCTTGGCACTTTTGTACGAAATGATAATGTGTATATTCATGTTATTTGTGATTATGTATGTATGAAATGCTAAAGTATATTGTGTGATTTATGTCATATTTACCATTTTCAACATTATATTTGTATGAAATGTTAAAATAGGTAGCTTAATTAATCCAACGTTGATCTTTTGTAATAGGTTAAATGCATCATCGTTTTCTTATTTCATTTAATCAAAAAGAATTTTAAAAAACAAGGCAATGTCTTTTGTATTTAGGAATTCGAGAAATAGTACCCTATCATACTGGTTGCGATTTCCCGTTTGTCTAAATATCTAAAGTATCCTTTTAATAGATTCTACAAATCACGAGATTTTTTTTTGTTACGAAAGTTTATGAACATCGTGTCCAATCACGCTGGATGTGATGTTCGCATTCTTTTAGAACGAAAGAATTTTGACTTTCAACTCAAATTATTTTGGTTTTAAAAGAGATCTTATTGCTAAAATTTTTTCAAGCTTTTGACATTAAGATGAAAATATTCAATTTGGTACCAATTTTGGGCGTTACGAGGGTGCTAATCCTTTCTCGTGCGTAACTGACTCTCGAACTTGTTTTCTTGTAATTTCGTAGACCAAAATGTTTTATAAAGTGATCCAATCACACTTTAAAAGGTTGGTGGCGACTCCCGTTTCAAAATACCCTCTCCATTTTTAAAGAGGTTTCGACAGCTTGGCGACTCCACTGGGGAATTAAGAGAGTCGAGCAAAGAAATTGATTATTTTCTGTCTTAATGTTGGAAGTTTGGAAAATTTAAAATTTGATCCTTTTTACATGTGTTTGCTGCATATGTTTGTTATCCTATTGTCGTACATTGCATTTGCATGACTGTTGTGGTCGCACCCTTAAGTGGGAGTGAGAAGTTATGCTTTCATGAGGTATTCACCTTCGTATGAGCTAGTGGATTGCTTCCGGGATATTATACCTATGTCTTCATGAGATTTTCATCTCCGTATGGTCATAGGGAAATGTGTCCCCCTGAACTGAACTTGGTCTATATGAGCCTATAATGGGTGAGGACTGAGGAATCTGCTGGTTCAGGTACCCTAACTTTAGAACTGAAACTCATATAGTGAACTTTAAGCACTTACCCTAGGGATTATGGTGATAACTCTTAGTAAACTACCCTTATAAGTGTTTGTTATACTTTTATACGATACTAATTTATTTTGTTTTGCTATCATTGCGTGACATTCAACATTCAAAGGTATCGATTCACGGTTCGATTTCTGGGTTATAAAGTTTTGTAATGGGGAATGAATATCTTAATAAAGTGGAGGACAATGCCTCTGCCTATACCTGGTCAGAGAAAACCCAGTTAGAGAAAGGAGATAGTGTCACTAAGGGGCATACATCAGAGTTATGGGACTTCACCCATATTAATTCGACGCAGAATGAGTTTCAGGAGTTGAGAGATATTTAGGCCCAATAGGATGACGAGGCTAAGCAGCTTTTCTATCAGAATTATGGAGATCTGCCCTATTTGCTAGACATCAAGGTGGATAAGCATCTATTTCGAGCTATGGTACAGTTTTGGAACCCTGCTTATAGTTGTTTTACATTTGGAGAGGTAGGCTTAGTGTCTAATTTGGAGGAGTATACATCTTTGCTTCGTTGTCCAAAGATTCAAGGTAACAAGGCTTATGTTAGGCCTGCTAGCCTTTCAACTATTACGAAGAAGTTGGTAATGATTACTGGGATGAGTGAGCAGTGGGCTGTAGCTCGTGTACAGCAAAAGGGTGATAGTAAGTGCGTTCTATGGGCCGTTTTGAGGGATTTGATATCGACACATCCAGATGTAAAGAAAAGGGTTGATGTCCTAGCTTTAAGTATTTATGGTTTAGTGATCTTCCCAAAGGCTTTAGGACACATAGATGAGGAAATTGCGAATTTATTCGATCGACTTGGTAAACAGAACACACCTGTGCCTGCAATCCTAGCTAAGGCGTTTAGATCCTTGAGCGCATGTCGAAGAGCTGGTGAAGGAAGGTTCATTGGATGTGCACAATTACTGTTAGTTTGGTTTCACAGTCATTTTTGGAAGGTTGATAAGGTTCCATGCCGAGTATTCTTCAAAGACTACTCTCCGCTAAAGGAAGTAGTAGACATGCCTAGGAGAAATGACATTTCAGAGGAGAGGTGGATAGACATTCTTCAGAATCTTCGAGAGGAAGATGTTATGTGGAAGGCTCCTTGGTTGGTTCCTAGTGAAGTCCTTTACCGCTATGGTAGTTTTGATTGAGTCCCTCTGCCAGGAATTTGGGAAGTTGTTGGATATGCACCATTGCTTGTTCTAAGGCAATATCGAGTGAGGCAGTTCATACCGGCTACACAGGGTTTAGGTCAGAGTGATTTCTCTTATAGGGGAGATCACTATAAGAAGAGGATGCGATAATGTCCCTTGAGTATAATGTCCCTTTCTGTATGAAGATCTTGACTGAAGGCTCGACGTCAACCCTTGAGTATAAAGGGTGGTTTAGTAGGAGAGTCAACGATAATGTCCCTAGTCCAATTTTGGGGATGGCTCGATCATTAGAGGAGAGCTTACGAGTGATTCCATCAGAGTTGGAGGTTATGAAGTAAGAGTTCAAGAGAAAGAATTCGGAGCTTGAAAAGAGGATTGAGAAGCTCGAAGAGGGAAAAATGTACTTGAGTCTTGAGGTCGATGTTCAAAAGATGAAAGTCGAGAAGGTGAAAAAGGAAATGAAAAAGATCGAGAAAGATCGAGATGATTTAAAGATACATTACAAGAAGGCCCAGGTAACGTTAAAAAAGGTTGGATTAGGAAGATCTTCAGAGCAATGGCAGCAAGAGATCCAAGAGGAAATGATCAAAACTGAGTATTGGGAGAAAAAGTTCCAAGAGATGCAGTCGCGTAATCAGGCCCTAGAAAAGGAAAATCAAGGATTAAAAACTAAGGTGGCTGAGCTTGGACGATCTCTTCATCATCACCAAAGTCGTAACACTGCGATCAAGTTAAAGGCAAGCTTGGATAAGATAGAGGAAATGAAGCACAATATTGGAGGGTTGGAAGCAGCACTACAGGACTGTGAGCTAAGGATTGAGCAGCTTGAGGCAAGAGAAGAACAATAGAAGGGAGAACTTCACCATCTTCAGGATCAAGTGGGAGATAGAGATTATCTCATGGGAGAAGCATAGTCCAGATTAAAGAGGTTGCTGATCATCTGCAAGATATGGCAATGCAAGCCAATGTATTAAGCACAAAGTATGAGTCAGTGTCAGATAGGGGTCAAGAGTTAGCTTTGTTATTAGATAGGGTTAAAACTCTAGGCCTGAGGGCAAAGGCATATTTGTAATCCATTTTGTATAAAGATTTTTGTTTCTTAAATAACGTTTTCTAAAAGAAATTGAATCAGAATCGATATCTTTTGCATTCATGCATTTACATCTCATTGTATCATATGCATTCAAATTTATAGAAAGACTCTAATTAGTTAAAATTATTAGGGAGAAAGAGAAAGTAAGAGAAAGAAAACCTGGAAGCAACACATCCTTACGGTACACGCGCTAAGTCAAAGAATATGAATCAAAGACTTGAGCAGATTCAGAAAGAAATGCAAGAGCAGTTGCAGGAGCAACTGGCAAAATCCCAACAAGAGATGAAGGATCAAATGTTGGAGGCTCAGAAGAATATCATGGCTGAGATGGCTCAGTTGCTGAAGGGGGCAACGGATAAAAGAAAGGCCTTTATGACCATTACTGAAGGAGATAATAAGGATCGTCCTCCGGGTTTTACCCCGCCTCATGTGTAGACCCAACCTGAGGCATATCCCTAAGGGCCGTCTGTCACAATAAGGCCTCAACAGGGTCAAGTCAGTACTGGAATACTTGGTTTGGGATTCAATCTTGGAGACAATTTTGCCAACCCGGTTATCCCCGATCTAAATGTAGCTGAGAGGGAACAAATGAGACTCGAATCATCAAGGCAATTAGAGGAACGTTACAGATGGTTAGAGGAGAAATTTAGGGCACTAGAAAATGCTGATAATCGTCAGGGAATGGATGCTAAGGACTTAAGTTTAGTCCCAGATTTGGTGCTTCCCCATAAGTTTAAAATGCTGAAATTCGAGAAGTACAATGGGACTACTTGCCGGAAACCCATATTACCATGTTCTGCAGACGGATGACTAGTTATGTAAACAATGATCAATTATTGATCCATTATTTTCAGGATAGTTTGGTTGGGGCAGCGACCAAGTGGTATAATCAACTGAGCTAGGCCAAAATAAGTTCATGGAGGGATCTTGCACAAGCCTTCATGCAGCAATACAATCATGTGACTGACATGACTCCGAATAGGATCACGCTACAAAATATCGAGAAAAAGCCTAATGAAAATTTTAGGCAATATGCACAGAGATAGAGAGAGGTGGCAATGCAAGTTCAACCATCGTTGTTAGAGAAGGAGACTACCATGTTGTTCATCAACACTCTAAAGGCTCCATTCAACACTCACATGATTGGGAGCACCACTAAAAGCTTTGCGGATATAGTCATAGCGGGAGAGATGATAAGAACGCCATAAGGGGTGGCAAAATCGAGGGGGAAGTGACCAAAAGATTGGCCCCAAAGAGAAAGGATAGTGAAGTGAATAACACAAGCACCTTCAACACGAGGGCAATCACAGTTGGTCAACCTAAAACAGCTGCGGTTAAGCAATAGAGTTCTCAAAGGCAGGAGTCGGGTACAAGGCAGAATTCTGAAAGGATGCAATTCACACCTATCCCCGTGACGTATCGTAAGCTTTATCAAAGCTTATACGATGCACATGCTATTTCTCCTTTTCACTTGAAACCACTGCAACCCCCATATCCCAAATGGTATGACGCAAACGCCAGATGCGAATACCATGCTGGAATACCGGGGCATTCGATCGAAAATTGTATCAGTTTTAAGAAGGCCATAGAGAGGCTTATTAAGATGGGGGTAGTAAAGTTCGACAATACCCCTAATACTGAAAACCCATTGCCAAATCATAGCGATCAAGGAGTGAATGCCATTGGCGAAGCTAGTGAGAGGAGAATGAAGGAAGATGTTGCTGAGGTGAGGATGCCTATGAAGGTGATTTGGGAGGAGATGATGAAGAGAGGTATGTTAACCTCTAAAAATGAGATAAGAGAAACAAGGAACTATAGTGAGTTCCATGAGAAATAAGGACATGAAGTTCAAGATTGTGAAGAATTCAAGGCCTTGGTGCAAGGCTTTATAGACAACAAAGAGCTACAAATTTTTGAAGGTAGCTCTTGTGAAAAACAAGTATGTATACTAGAGGATGAACAGAAAGGAACTAGCCGGCCAAGGATTATTATTTCCCTGCTAGGGAATAATAAAGTGGGGCCACAAACGGTGCCTAAGGTCATTATCCATAAGCCTACCCCTTTCCCTTATAAGGATAGCAAGAGGGTACTATGGCGTTATGACTGTAGTGTGACAATGCCAGAGGAGGAGAGTATAACCAATACATCTAAGGATGTACAAGTTGAGGGTTCCCATACATGAAATAGGAAGTGGTATGATACGGTGGGCGTCAGAGAGGAGCCCATAAAAGCAAAGAATGCTAGTGCGGAGAAGGAGAAAGAAGCTGAAGTGCTTGTCAAGGAGCCAGTAAAGGAGGAGGAGGCTAAGGAATTTCTAAAGTTCCTTAAGCATAGCGAGTATAGCGTGGTCGAGCAGTTGCGTAGGTAGTCGGCTCGCATATCAATATTGGCTCTACTTCTAAGTTCTGAGGTGCATTAGGATGCATTGATGAAGGTGCTCAACGAAACATATGTCACTCATGACATATCCGTTAACAAGCTGGACTGGTTGGTGAATAACATAAGTGTGGATAATTTCATTTACTTTAATGATGATGAAATCCCACCGGGGGGAAGAGGGTCAACTAAGGCCTTGCACATCACCACTCGATACAAGGGATACACACTCCCAAGCGTGTTTGTCGATAATGGATCGGCCTTGAATTTTCTACCGTTGTCTACATTGAACAGATTACCCATTGATGATTCTCACATGAAGACATGTCAAAATTTGGTAAGAGCCTTCAACGGTACAGAAAGGAAGGTGATGGGAAGGATTGATATCCCCTTGGAAATTGGGTCGAGTATATACGAAATAGACTTCTTGGTGATGGATATCAAGCCCTCCTACAATTGCTTATTAGGGAGGCCATGGATACACTCAGCGGGAGCGGTGCCCTCATCGTTGCACCAGAAATTAAAGTTAGTGACGGATGGACGGTTAGTAACCATCAATACAGAGGAGGACATTATAGCCGCAGTCACTAGCAAGACCCCTTATGTCGAGATGAACGAAGATTCTATTGAGTGTTCTTTTCACTCTTTAGAATTTGTGAATGCAACCTTCATTTCAGAAGGGAGTGAGCTACCGGTGCCAAAGATAGCAAGAGCTACGAGGATGGCTCTACAAATGATGGTGGGAAAGGGAGTCTTACCAGGAAGAGGGTTAGGAAAATACCTGCAAGGAAGGACTCAAATCCTAGAACTAAAAGAGAAGAGAGATCGCTTTGGTCTGGGTTCAAGCCAGACTATAAGCAAAGGAGGAAGGAAGTTGAGAAGCGCCAAGAGGGAAGAAGGGCGGGGCTTAATGGAAGAGAAGTGGAGTGGGAGCCGATGACATTCCCTCCAATATTCCAAACCTTCATATCGGGAGGGTTACTTATAGAAGAAATTCATCAGATTAATGCTATACACGGTGAAGGATCGGAGCAAGAAAACCTTAAGGGCATTCGCCCTTACGAACCGGGAAGCTCTCTGAACAATTGGACTGTGGAGGAACTTCCTGTAGTCTTTAGGAATTTTTCAGAGTAATTCTCGAAACATTCTTGTTACTCTAGAGCCTAGGAGTAATAGGATTACATTTGTGAAATGGGCTTACGATGATCTATTATTTTTTAATAAAATATAACTTTTATCAATTTGAACGAGTATTGTTTTTATCAACCAATATTCCATTAAACTTTTACAATTCTTATTCTTTCATTCATAGCACATAAATAATCATTCTTAAATTCATTCATTCTTTGTATATTCTTTATACTTCACAGGTCCCTAGATATCAATGACATGAGCACTGATATTACAAATCCTGATTTTTCTCGCGAGCAAGACATGTGTTTAGAGGAATCTCAGGATTTTGGAGATGTCTAGGATTGTGATGTGTCTCTGGATCTATTGAGGATGGTAAAACAGGAGGAGAAACAAATCATGCCCCATGAGAAAGAGGCAATAGAGAATGTAGCCCTAGAGGAAGGGAAAGAGGTGAAAATTGGCACGCATATTACCGAGAATACAAGGCAAGGACTGATTGAGTTGCTACGTGAGTTCAAGGATATCTTTGCATGGTCCTATCAAGATATGCCAGGGTTAAATACCGATATTGTGGTGCATCGTCTTCCAATAAGACAGGATTGCAAGCCAGTCTAACAGAAGTTGCGAAGAATGAGGCCAGATATCGTATTGAAAATAAAGGACTAAGTCAAGAAGCAGTTCGATGCAGGATTATTACAAGAGGTGAAGTACTCTGAGTGGGTAGCTAACATTGTACCAGTCCCTAAGAAGGATGGGAAGGTACGAATGTGCATTGATTACAGAGATCTGAACAAAGCTAGCCCAAAAGATAATTTCCCTCTGCCACACATAGACACTTCGGTAGACAACACAGCGGGATATTCGTTGCTCTCCTTCATGGATGGTTTCTCAGGGTACAATCAGATAAAGATGTATCCTGAGGACATGGATAAAACCACGTTTATAACATTGTGGGGCACCTTTTGTTTCGGGCTAAAGAATGCAGGGGCAACATACCAAAGGGCTATGGTGACTTTATTCCACGATATGATGCACAAAGAAATTGAGGTGTATGTTGATGACATGATTGCTAAATCTCGAACAGAGAAGGAACATATTGAAGTTTTGAAGAAGTTGTTCCTGAGATTAAGGAAATTTTAGTCGAAGCTTAATCCGGCAAAGTGCATCTTCAGAGCTAGGTCGGGGAAGTTATTAGGCTTTATGGTCAGCGAAAAGGGAATAGAAGTTGACTCAGACAAAGTTAGAGCCATACGAGAATTGCCTCCACCACGTACTCAGAAGGAAGTTCGGGGTTTTCTTGGAAGATTGAATTATATTACTCGGTTTATTTCACAATTAACCGAAAAATGTGATCCTATATTTCACCTCCTTAGAAAACACAACCAAGGTACTTGGGATGAGGAATGTCAGAATGCTTTTGATAAGGTTAAGCAATACTTGTTAAATGCTCCAGTGTTATCTCCACCTAGTCCAGATAGACCATTAATTCTGTACTTATCAGTGTTTAGTAATTCTATGGGATGTGTGCTTGGCCAACATTACGAGTCGGGAAGAAAGGAAAAGGCAATATACTACCTCAGTAAGAAATTCACGGGGTGTGAGATGAGATATTCGCCAATTTAGAAATTGTGTTGTGCTTTAATCTGGACAACTCGAAGGTTAAGATAGTACATGCTATATCATACTACTTGGCTTATTTCAAAACTTGATCCTTTGAAGTATATGATAGAGTCAACAGCCTTGAATGGGAGAATGGCGAGGTGGCAAATTCTGCTTTCAGAGTTTGACATAATCTATGTAAGCCAGAATGCTATAAAAGGAAGCGCGATAGCTGAATTTCTGGCTAGTAGAGCTCTAGAGGACTATGAGTCGTTAAATTTTGATTTCCCAAATGAGGAGTTGATGTGTGTAGCAACTACAGAGGATTATCCTTGGAAGTTGAGCTTTGATGGGGCATCCAATGCGGTGGGAAATGGAATTGGGGCAGTCCTAGTGTCCCCAAATGGCAATTATTATCCATTCACGTGCAAGTTAGATTTTGATTGCACAATTAATATGGCCGAGTATGATGCGTACATCATGGGACTCCGAGCGGCTATAGAGGGAGGAATAAGAACCTTGGAAGTATATGGAGACTCTGCGTTGGTAATTTACCAACTTAAAGGTGAATAGGAGACAAGGGATCCTAAATTGATCAATTATCAAAAGGTATTTTTGGGGTTACTTGAGGAGTTCGATGACATCACTTTTAATTATATCCCACGAGATGAAAACCAGATGGCAGATGCTCTAGCAACCTTGGCTTCAATGATTAAAGCGAATAAAGAGGAGGAGATGGGACCCATTCAGATGAGTCTCTTTGAGGCTCCAGCTCGCTGTTGTAACATTGAGGAAGAAGAAAAGGATGATAACCCTTGGTATCAGGATATATTGCAATATGTGAGAGATCGTAAATACCCAGAACAGGCAACTGAAAATGATAAGCGAACTTTAAGGAGATTAGCCTGCGATTACATTTTGGATTGGGACATCTTGTACAAAAGAAGAAAGGACCAAGTACTGTTGAGATGTGTTGACGCTGTGGAAGCTAAATTAATCTTGGAAGAAGTTCACGAGGGTGTTTGTAGGACACATACTAATGGTTTCAAGATGGCTAAACAAATCATGAGGTTTGGATATTATTGGTCTACTATGGAAGGGGATTGTATCAACTATGCCAAGAAATGCCATAAATGTCAGATTTATGGAGACAAGAGTCATGTACCACCTTCACCTCTACATGTTATGACTTCTCCATAGCCTTTTTCCATGTGGGGCATGGATGTGATTGGGCCAATATCACCAAAAGCTTCAAATGGGCATCGTTTTATTTTTGTGGTCATTGATTACTTCACGAAGTGGGTAGAGGCTTCTTCTTATGCAAATGTTACTAAGTCGGCTGTAAGTCGATTCTTGAAGAAAAAGATCATTTGTCGGTATGGGATGCCTGAAAGGATCATGCTTGAAAGGATCATATCAAACAATGCATTGAACTGGGGCAACTCTTTTCTCGTTGGTTTATAGGATGGAAGCAGTGTTACCCATTGAAGTGGAAGTACCATCTCTCCGAGTCTTGTCAGAAATAAAGTTGGATGAAACTGAATGGATACAATCGCGATATGATCAGTTGAACTTGATTGAGGAAAAGAGGTTAAGGGCCATTCGTCATGGTCAGATGTATCAAAAGCGAATGATTCGAGCTTATGACAAGAAAGTGCGACCAAAAGAATTCTACAAAGGGGATCTTGTGCTGAAAAAGATCCTTCCTATTCAGAAGAACTTTAGAGGAAAATGGATGCCAAATTGGGAAGGGGCGTATGTCGTGAAGAAGGCTTTCTCTGGGGGTGCATTGATCTTAACGGAAATGGATGGGAAGAGTTTACCCAATCCAATGAATTCAGACTCAATCAAAAAGTACTTTGTCTAAAGGAGAGGAGAATCCAGGGTGAAAACCCGCAAAGGGCGCCTTGAGTTTTTGAAAAAAAATGGAGAGGCCATGGTGAAAACCCGCAAAGGGCGCCTTGTGACCAAAGGGGTTTTGAGTTGAAAACCCAAAAGGGCAGCTCAAATTTTGAAGAGCACACGGTAATCTTGCTATATTGGATTCAACAAAGAGCGAAGCGCGTTGCATATTGGTGCATCAACAAAGTACTTTGGATCTTTTAAACACATGTTGAACTCAAGAAAGTCTTCATGGAGTTGGTGTATAGACGCTCAAGCGACGATATCTAGGGCATCTAACTTTTGTCATGTTTGCTATCTTTAGATTCTCTTTCTTTTCAAAGATAGGCTATCAGATTAATTTCCTTTGTATTTTTGACAAGTTCATTCAAATCTAATTATTCTCAAGATTAAATTCATCTTCCATTATTCTTAAAGTATGTTGCATTAAAATAATGATAAATAAACTAAATAATTTTCACAAATGAAATTTTGCTCATTACTCTGTAAATTTCTAGATAATACAAGAAACTAAAACAGAACAATTGTTCGAGGAATTCACGTAAGTAAGGTTTCGAGGAAATTCTTTCTTTAGTCCAAATGATGATTGGACAAATCAAAGGATTCGATCCTAGGAGAAGATCATCTTACAAACATTTTCAGTGGGTCATAGCATTTGAAGAATGATACAAACCCACAGGCTGAGTAGGAATGATACTTCGAGATAAACTTTGACGTAGGAATGAGTGGTGACATCTGGAATAGGGGTTATATTCATAAACGTTTTGCATTATAACAGGTTTAATTAGGAGTATTTGACTCACTTCGATCATAGCATCCTAATCATTAGGCATGAACTCATACACATTATAGAGGTTATGTCCTTCAAGGGACAATGAAGATTGATGCACCTTAACCCCCTAAGCAGTAGGGTAACAGGCTAAAGCATAGCAGATCTAACCTCCGGATGTTTTCACATCGAAGTAGATCCAAGATGATTTGGCATCCTTGCGTTTACAAGGAGCAAATCGAAGACATAGTAGATTTGGCTTTCACGTGTTTACGCTAAAGCAGATCTAAGATGATTTGGCATCTCTGTATTGTCAGAGAACAAATCGAAGAAACAGATTTGGCATCTCCATATTCGACGGATAGCAGATCAAAGACATAGCAAGATCTAACCTTCGGATGTTTTTGCATCGAAGCAGATCCAAGATGTTTTGGCATCCTTGCGTTTACAAGGAGCAGACCGAAGACATAGCAGATTTGGCTTTCACGTGTTTACGCTGAAGCGAATCTAAGATGATTTGACATCTCTGTATTGTCAGGGAACAGATCGAAAATAGTAGATTTGGCTTCTCTGTATTGTCAGAGAGTAGATCGAAGATAGCAGATTTGGAGTCTCTGTATTGTCAGAGAGCAAATTGAAGTTAGCAGATTTGGCGTCTCTATATTGTCAGAGAGCAGATCGAAGATAGCAGATTTGGCGTCTCTGTATCGTCAGAGAGCAGATCGAAGATAGCAGATTTGGCGTCTCTGTATTATCAAAGAGCAGATTGAAGATAGCAGATTTGGCGTCTCTGTATTGTCAGAGAGCAGATCGAAGATATCAACATGGAGTCCTTGAGGTTGCAGGGAGCAGGTTGAAGATAGCAGATATTGCCTTCCTGAAGTTACGAGTAAAGCAAATTGAAGCTATCATATTTATGGTCCAATACCTCTGAAGTTGTAGATAGGTTGAAGACCATTTGAAGAAAAGATCTCAAGACTGGGCCAGGCCGGGCAAAATAGGTCCTTTTATAGTCTTTGCTCTATTATCGTTACACGACAATGAGCAAAGAGGGGCAACTGTAGTAGCCCATTGCTGTCCGGGCCCGTAAAATAAATAAACAAAGTTTACCGAAACTAAAACAAAAAACAGTCCATTAAATAAGGCCCTTTAAATAGTCCATTTACAGCCAAAACTCGATTAGCCCAAAAGCTCTATGCCCGATTACACCCAAGACCCGATTAGCATAAATTCTTAGCCCAAAATCTATTAACCCAATACACCCTTAATGTAAAATATACAGGGCCCAAATGGCCTAAATTGTTAACAGAACACGGAAAGGCCTAGGGTTTCTGAAACCCTAAGCGCTGCAGGAACACCAAAAGTCACAACCTTTCGTTTAGGCGCCGTTCCAGTGACTTTTCATCATCCTCCATCGACGACGTGACTCCAGCCTTGTACCATGCCGCAATCAGTACATGAATCAGCGATAGTGCAATCACCGCCGTGATATTCTCGCTGGTATCTGCAAAATGGAAAGAACAACAGCAGAAAATAGGAGCAAAATATGGAAAGAAATCAAAGATTTCTTTCCCAAAATGTAATGATTTACAAAGGGCTATAAAAGCCTTTCTTTTTTAATCTGTAAGGACGATTTTTTTTCATGGAGATTCAATAAAAAATAGAACGTGTTTTACACTAAAAGAAATCAACAGTCGACCGGAGAATACATAGGTGATTACTATATTTCTTTTTCTCTCTAAATACATATTAAAAGCACAAAAATAGAACAAAGGGACGTACCGTTTCGATTTGCGGTGAAACAGGAAGCTTTCCAGCTTCTGGCCACTGTACATAGCGCCGTTGACGGTGGCGCGTGGGCGCGTGCAAACCTCTGGCCAGAGGTTCAAGAGAACTCCAGGAACCCTCCCTCAGCCCTCCTTCAGAGGGTTTTCTTTGTTTTTTTTTTTAAAATCAGATTTTAAAATGATTTCAAAACTGAAATTTGGCTTATATAGCCCTAACAAAACGGTGCCGTTTTGCTTAAAACAATAAGCTTCAAAACGGCGTCGTATTAATACTGAGGATCCGCATGTTGACCCATGACACGGGGAGGATCCGCGTGTTTTTGGAAAATGGGCTAATTGCCCAATGGGTCCTTTCGCATTTTTAATCTTTGTAATTTCATTTTATTTTTATTTTAATTCGGCCCTAATCTTTTATAGTTGTTTCAATTTAATCCTAACGGCGATTAAAATTCATTCTGAAGAACGATGTCGTTTTGGGATTAGGGCAAATTGCCCAATGAGTCCCTTGTAGTTTTGAATGCATTCCAATTAAGCCTAATTTTTTGTTGTTATTTTAAAATTAGCCCTAGAACTTTAGTTTTATTTAATTTTAACCTTTTAAATACTTTTGCATAATTTATTTGTTAAATACCTTATATATTATTTATTTTTATAAATATTAGTTATATAAAATAGTATATATATTTTTTATTTATATATTATCCATTATATTATTTTTATTATTATACATTTTATTTATAAATTTTATTATACATTATATTTTACTATATATTATTCCTTGAATTTTTATTTTTTTATAAATTATATATTATTTTATTATTCATTAATTATGTAAAATTTTAAATTTTTTTAAAAATTTCATTAAATAATAGTACATTTATATTTTATCCTTATTTTTATAATATTTATCATATTATTTATATTTCATTATATTTTATTTATATATTACATATCATATATTATTATATATTATTCCTATATTATCTCCCTTTTATTATAAATGTTATTTATTATTTATTAGTATATAAAAATTAAATTTGTAAATTATTATAAACTAATACATATATTGTTATTATATATATATATATATATATATATATATATATATATATTTAATGTCTATATTTAAATTCACTACAAAATTTTGTTCTAATTTAACATCCCTTTTATATATATATATCAAGCTACTATATTAAATGATATATATATTTTTTATTTACTTATAATGATTAAAATTTTTTGTTTTCATTTTGTTTTTTATTAGATATTGTCTTAACACGCTAATTTCATCTTTTAAATTATTTGTTATTTATCATGTTATTTATTTATTGTTATGTATTCGTGTGCAACTTGATCATTTTATGTTATTATCTTAAAAATATATTCGCATGAAGTATTATTATATGTTTAATATTCATTATTCTTGTTGCTTGGCACTTGTGTACGAAATGATAATGTGTATATTCATGTTATTTGTGATTATGTATGTATGAAATGCTAAAGTATATTGTGTGATTTATGTCATATTTACCATTTTCAACATTATATTTGTATGAAACGTTAAAATAGGTAGCTTAATTAATCCAATGTTGATCTTTTGTAATAGATTAAATGCATCATCGTTTTCTTATTTCATTTAATCAAAAGGAATTTTAAAAAACAAGGCAATGTCTTTTGTATTTAGAAATTCGAGAAATAGTACCCTAACATGCTGGGTTGCGATTTCCCGTTTGTCTAAATATCTAAAGTATCCTTTTAATAGATTTTACAAATCACGAGATTTTTTTTGTTACGAAAGTTTATGAATATCGTGTCCAATCACGCTGGATGTGATGTTCGCATTCTTTTGGAACGAAAGAATTTTGACTTTCAACTCAAATTATTATGATTTTAAATTAAGATGAAAATATTCAATTTGGTACCAATTTTGGGCGTTACGAGGGTGCTAATCCTTCCTCGTGCGTAACTGACTCCCGAACCTGTTTTCTCCTAATTTCGTAGACCAAAATACTTTATAAAGTGATCCAATCACACTTTAAAAGGTTGGTGGCGACTCCTGTTTTCAAAATACCCTCTCCATTTTTAAAGTGGTTTCGACAGGCACTATTTCCCGAATCCCTAAACACAAAAACATTGCTTCGTCCTTAAAACATTCTTGGGTATATATATTTTTAAAACAATGATGCAATCAGGATATAATATTAACATATTACAAGATATCAAAACTAAACTATATAATTCATACATTAATACTTTATGCAAATATAACATAGCAAATAACAATATACACTACATAATATATACATTTACATGTCATGCAAATAAACATTGAAAATAATAAACATAAAATATAAAATTAAATGGTACACACAATAATATTTTATACAAGTATAACCTAAAATAGTAACATAAATGATCAATTTCCATGCAAATATATAAAAACAATAAATAACATAAAAATACAAATAATTAATGAGATAAAATTAACATACTAAAGTAATATTAAATAAATAAATAATACGAAAATAAATCAACAAATTATGAACATAAGTAAAATAAGTCAAAAAAATAAAGATGAAAACTAAATACCGTTAAAAATAAATGAGGTATTAAAAACATTTAAAACAATATATAAGTAATAAAGGAGAATTTTTTTTAAAAAAATGGTTAATTAATTAATAAAAAACTATATGATATAATAATTTAATATATATTTTTATAAAAATAATATTATATTAAATAGGAACAAAACTTTATAGTAAATTTTAGAATATTACATAATATACTAAATATTTAATAATGATATATGTATTATTTAATAATAATTTACAAATTTTTAAAATTATACATAATAATAAATAATGAAATAATATAATATATAATAAAAATATAATATAATCAATAATATATATAATAAAATGATATAATATATAATAATATATAAATAAAATATATAATAAAATATAAATAATATAATAAATAATACATAAATAAAAATAATATATATAATAATTTTTTACATATATAAATAATGTTTATAGTAAAAATAAATAATATTTAAAATATTTAAAATAAATAAATTATAAATAAAAAATTTAAAAAGGATTAAAATTAAATAAAAATAAAACTCTAGGGTTAATTTTAAAATAATAAAAAATTGGACCTAACTGAAACACGCGCTAAAATTTGAGGGACTCACTGAGAAATTAGCCCTAATCCCAAAAACAATGTTGCTCCCAAAATAAGTTTTAAAATGGCCATTAGGAATAAATTGAAACAAAAATAAAAGGTTAGGGCCAAACTAAAATAAAAATAAAATGAAATTATAATATTAAAAATGCGGAAGGATTAATTGGGCAATTAGCCCTTCTACCAAAAACGCGCGGATCCTCCCCGGGTCACGGGTCAACGCGCGAATCTTTCATTCAAACGGCGTCGTTTTGGTGCTTATTAAACTAAGCAAAAACGACACCGTTTTTATAATACTATATAAATCAGATTTTGGCCCAAAAATTCATTTTTTAAAGCTGGTTTTAAAAAAAAACTTGAAATCCTCTGAAAGAGGAGAAGAGAAGAGCCCTCCGAGCTTCGGCCTCCGGCCTCTGTCAGGCCAAGCTCCGGTCATCGGGCTGCACACGCCCACGCGCCACACGCGCCGCCGTACACAGCGGTTGGAAGGTTAAAAGCCTTCATTTTTCCAGGCGAATCACAGGTAATCTCTTCTCTTTTCTCAATACTAATATTTTTTTTTTTGTAAAAAACAATTCATATGTGTTGAACAAAAGAAATAAAATATAAGGAACGAAATATGTAACTAAAATCACCTTTTTCCAAAAAGAAACTGCTCGTATTTCTTTTTTGTATATATGTGTGTATCTGTTTGTATCTATGTAAAAAAAAATCCCCCTATTACAGTGAAGATATTCAGCTTTTATAGCCCCTATTTTCTAAGTACAAATTTGGTGTGTTCTTCTGTTCGATTCCTTGCCATATTTGCTGTGTATTTCTTTCCCTTTTTTGCAGGTGACGACGAGAAAACCAGCAACGATCGGGCGCTAATGATGGCGCACTGGCTCGCCGATTGCGGCGCGAGATGAGGGGTCACTGACTACGGCGTGATGATTGGGATCGTGCTTGCAGTGCGAAGGTTTCTGGAAACCCTAGGGTTTCCTGATTTAGTTTAGGCATTAGGCCTTCCTGGGCCTCGCTGATTTGGGTCTAGTTTGGGTATTTGGGCTAAAACGTTTTGGGTGTAATGAGGTTCAAATGTGGGCTACCGGTGTGATTTGTAAATGGGCCATAAGTAGTGCTTCAATTGGGCTATGTAAATAGGCTAGCAATTTGGGTTTTGTAAATGGACTGTAAAAGAACTTTTATTATTTTTTTTATTGTACGGGCCGGGCAAATTTGGGCTATTACAAAAATCATTAAACTTTGACGAACAGAACTCAAGACCATTATCCATTCTCAACAGCTTCACGAATTTTCTAGTTTATTTTTCTAACAGTGTCTTCCACTGTTTAAAGATTCCTAAGACTTCACTTTTCTATTTCAAGAAATAAACCCAAACTTTTCTAGGGTGACCATCAATAAAAGTTAGGAAATATTTATTAGCTCCTTTTGAGATGTCAGAATATGGACTCCATAAATCAGAATGAATGTAATCTAGAGTCCCTTGTGGCACCCCAAACTCAGCCGGGGCAGTTCGGCACAGAATACACCAACCGACCAATCATACCACACAATTAATCATAGAATATTTAATAAAAACTTAGTATCATGCTTTCGTTGCACTACTCTGATAAACAATCAACAACAAGACTAATTCACAATTTAATATTTAACAGATAATTACCTTGAAAACTTTAGTTAAACATACATGCTTGCAGTAGGGTATTTTTTAAAGGCTATATTTGTAAGGACTTGGAAAACCGTTTAGTCTAAAAACATATAATTAGATTTAAAATGTAATATATAGTAATATATTGGGAAAAAATCCATTTCATTAATTTTAACAATAGTATTGTAGGATTTAACGTATAAGTCTAATTTTGGAAAATTTATTAAAGTATCCCACACAACCTCATAACATTATTAATTAATTAGTTACCAAATATTTAACAGTTTACATGACTTGACCAAATTCTGTGTTATGTTTGTATCCAAATCACACATAAAACATTTAAGGCTTACCTCGATGACCAGTGACTCTTCAACCTACAGTTATAAGTTAGTCAAACAATTATTCAAACCAATTGTCAAACAATCATAATGAATCATTCACTCATCTATCTAAGGCAATAATAAAAGTTTTAAACCAAACAATTAAATAGTCCATAGTGTCCAATTACAACCCGAAAATTATAAGTCTAATACTAAATCCCATAATTTGGTCCCATATTGCCTTCCTCACTGAGTTTGGGAACACAACAACATACCCAGGTATAGCCTCGATTTGGATCACTTGGATGACTCACTCTCACACCTCTTCACAAGTTAACTCACTATAATATTATAAAAGAGTGTGTGAGCTTAGGAAAGCTCAGTGAGTGCTCAAATATACTACAAATAAACAAATTAGTTAGGTTAAAAGGTGACAAATAATAACGATTCACATATTATTGCAATCTATACAAAATAGTAACTCAAACGACATAACAGTTCTCATAAAATAAGCAGTGCACATATAATAAGTAATTTGCATAAAATAAGCGGATCACATAAATTATTAATTTGCATAAAACAGATGTGCATATGAAATAACAATACATACCAAATGACAGTTCATTCCAATTCACAGTTCATAACATATAACAGTTCATACAAAATAATAGTTTGTACTCCATCATAACTCATATATTTCAAATAATGATAAATTGACATTTTTGTGATTATGAAACATATAGGGAACTCTATCACCACACATTGGATAAATGGGTCTCCAAAACACACCTCATGACTCATAAAGTCGTACGCTATCTCTATATAAGTGTAGCACGTATGCCCACACTCTCCAAACACACCACACTATCTACAGTGAATAGAGCTATGCTCAACATTCCCTTATCTTTCCAACGCATCTCTGGGCCACAATACCCATTGCAATAAAAATGGTGAGCACTCACAATCTTATAGCACACCAACTATATCCAATGGTTCCATAAGGCCACAATTCCAAAATATCTCTTTAACACATTCACAATATTCAGTATAATAGGGCTCGCAATTATAACATAGTTCGCAATTCTCAATTTGCAATAGAGTGTGGTTCGCAAATAATATCACTTCTATGCAATATATATTGCACTCATAATCACAGTTCACATATCATTAATGACATAGCTCACATAAATCATTGTTCGTATATTTTATTTAGCATACGACACGCAATAACTTAGCTTACAAACAATACAACTGAAAATCTCACTATATACAATTTGGCAAATTAATACAGTTCGCCATATTAATACAAATCACCAAATTAACACAGTTCGCCATAATAATATAATTCACCAAGTTAACATGGTTCATAATATAACACAATACACACATATAATTGGCTCGCACTACAGTTGAGCTCGCATTTAGCATTTCACAATAACATAATTTTGCACTAATCAAAGCTTGCAATATCGTAAAACTCATAATTCACTTACGGTTTCGTGCATGAATAAATGTGCATTATCAATAAAATTCATATGTTATAAAAATCCATATTATAACATTTATTTTTATTTTCATTTGCTATCATTATATAACCATATACGAATATATATTACATATATATACATACCTATTTAGTGACCATTGTCGCGTCAAATTTTAGCATACATTAAAAGTCTCATATACATTTATATATACTAGATAAAACAAAATCTATAACCCTATATATATTATATAATAAAACCCATGCATATAATATATATACAACCCCAAACGCTTATATATATGTATATTACCAAAACCCATTAATATATATACTATATATAAAATAAAAACTCATTTTTATATATCATAAGTTCATGCATTTTTTTCACCATTAAAATCCCATAATGTATATACTTAACGATTAAACTAAAACTATAAGGATTTGCACAATGAAGAAGTCAAGGTTCGCATACCATAAGTGGGGGTTTGCATATGTTACCTAAGCCTATGTACTAGAGTTTAAACGTAGTATATCAAACCACTTACCTTAGCAACCATCACTTCAACTACCATGTTCAAGTAAACTTCTATTTGCCTTTGTCCATGGTTGTAGAGACTCCCAAATAAATTGAAATTTTTCATACACATCAAACACATAGCAAAGGCATTACTAACATCAACAAACACCCTTAAATCATTCCAAAATCATAAATCAAAGCCTATTAACCTCTATACTGAAAACTTAACTAGTTTTGTTGAAATAGGTGTTTAACCACTCAAATCTCACTTCTAAGCTTAGATTTCAACTTCATACATCCTAAATATCATATAAATACAAATCTAAACCATCAATTTTACCCAATTTCACTGATTTAATTTGTCTAGAAAAATCAAGCTTATGCAATCTTTTAAAAAGGGGACAACATTCAATTTGCTTAAATTCATTAAAGATTTGTTAAATTAAGATCAAATACCTTTTAATTAAATCAAAATGAGTTAGAAACCACTTTAAAACCAAAGCTTAGCCAAGAAATTCGAGATCTACCATTTTCAAGCCAAAAATCAACTTAAAATCAAGTGATATATTGAGATCTTGAATTAATCATTTAAATCTCGAATTGAAATAACAACTCACTTAATTTAATCATAAAAATTTAGAATCTCACCTCAATTTTGCAAAATCGATGAGATATGGAGCTAATTCGAGCTAAAATGTGTGAAGATCTCTTGATGATTTTAAGGATGAAAACATGAGTGTTCTTCAAAATTGAAAAGAGATTTTGTAAAAAGGATGAACTAATTTCGGGAGAAAATCTTTGATTTGGTGTTTGGCAAAATTTTGAAGAAGATGAAGAATGGGAGGGAAGTAGATGTAAGGGTTGTTAAATAGGCAACCTATTTTTAAAAATTTGGCCATTGCCCATTTAACCACCTCCAATTTCTTCCCTTTTTCAAAAAGGTCCTTACTTTTCAATTAAAACCAATTTTAAAATTATTTTCAAATCAAACCTCGTTTTTATAAATCTTTTTTCATCAAATTAATTCTCGGACACCTAATTTTAATTTCCTAACCTAAAATTATTAATTCTAATCATTATAATATTTTATTTAATTAATTCCTAATTATCTAATTATATAATCTAATTACAATTTTAAATTCACTAAACCCCGATTTACTTACCAGATTCTCCTAACCCAGTTTTCGGGATGTGACATTCCTTTTGTTTTGTGTACTGCTGAATCGAAACTGACTTGAATTTGTTTCTTGAAAACGTAATACTCGCAGAAACCTAACTTACCAACTTCAGTGCCTTTGAGAAGATCTTTATTGCACAAGACTATCATACCTTTCTCACTCATATAACCTAGTTGCATGTACCAAAGTTTGGTTGAATCAGAATTGGTGGAGAAAGAGTCACGTCATGTTGCCGCGATGTCAGGTTCTCGTCGCAACGTGGTGGTGATTTCAGCTTTTCTTTGGTAATCCCAGTCACACTAGTAACCATTGAACCTTGTAGAACGTATAGGTTTCCCTTTTTTTGTCCTCTCATCATAACAAGAGCCCCGCAAGAAACTTTTAAGCCATTTGACTTAATGGCTATCCTGCATACCTGACATAAGATTTTTCTTTAAATCAGGAACATACTTGACATCTGGCAGTGTCTGAATAATTTCGTCGTGCATCATATTTTGTATTGTTATGATTTCGAATATTTTACATGGAGAGTTATTCCCTATCAACACAACTCCACCTTCAACTGAACTGTCCGTGAAGAACTAGTCCCTATTAGGACACCTGTGATAAGAGCACATTGAATCTAAGATCCATTTGGAAGTAAGATGAGAGCTTTCGCTCGTTGACACCAACAAGAAATCATCACTTCTGTCCTCGACTACACTAGCATAAGCAACTTCGACTTTTTGCTTATCTTTCTCGTTGTTTTCGGTATCCCTTTTGATTTTATTTTGAAGTTTCCAACATTCTACCTTAACATGACCAACCTTTTTACAATAGCCACAATATTTTTCACGATTTCTGGATTTGGACCTTGCTTTAGACCTGTTTTGATTTGTTGTCATCCTCTTGCAACTAGAACTGAGACTTGCCCATCTGATGTTTTGTTTGGGCCTAACTCATTGTGAAGTTTATCCTTGCTCAAAAGATTCCCCTTCGCAACCTCAAACGAGAGATGATCTCACCCATAAATTAGAGTTTCCTTGAAATTTTTACAAGGTGAGGGTAAATATCTTAACAACAACATAGCTTGATCCTCGTTACTAATCTCTACTTCGAGGTTCTTTAAGTCATTAAGTAGGGTAACAAACTCGCTAATAAGAGTTCTCATAAACTCACGTTCAGACATTTTTAATGTGTAGAGACGTTGTTTTAATGCTAAACTGTTGGCCAGAGATTTTGTCATATATGAGGCTTCTAGTTTCTTCCATAATGCATATGATGTTTTCTCTTTGAAAACCTTCTATAACACATTATTCGTGAGGCATAATGTAATAGTGGATAGGGTCTTTTCATCGAGCTCTTCCTATTCTAATTGATCTATATTTGCGGGCTTCTTTCCTGTAACGAAAATTTTCAAACCGTTTTGAACCAGTAATGTCGTCATCCGAACTTACAACAAACTAAAATTTACAATTTCATCGAACTTTTCAATATCAAACCTTGATGCAGTCATATCTAAACAGGTTGACTGCAAAAATTAAATTACGCTTGATACTAGTTTGTAGGGGATAAACCCGATTAAACAACGAACAAAGAAAAGAAAATAAGAATCTAAAAGATTGAACATGCAAATGTTACGTGAAAAAACTCCTTAAAAGAGGATAAAAAAACTATGGGCAAAAGAGGATTTCACTATAATAAAGGAGAGTACAAAAGATGGAGAGAATTAAAAGAAGACCTCAAAGCCCCACAAGAAAAAACCCTTTGAAAAAAAGAATAAAATTCGCTCAAACTAAATTTTTTTTGTTGTGTAAAACCTAGAGTAACTAAGGCCATTTATAGGCTAAAACTCGTAGCATATATGACTACAACAACTCTAGGTTAATTAAATTTTTAGTGGGAAACTAAAAATAGAGTTTAACTAGGAGAGAAAAAGCCAAAATAAATTTTGGTCAAAATAAGAGACATTCTCCCACAAAGTTTTTCTTACAGGTAGAACATGAAAACTAAATAAAGAAGATTTTGATAAATTTTTAAAAAGTTACTTCTTTAATTGGAATTTTAAGGAAGAATTTGAATTTTTTTTTAAGTTCTACTTTGAAATTCCATATAAATTTTAGGATAAAGTATAGAAAAGGTCACTAAAGTATTACTTGTGTTCTATTTTGGTCATTGAACATTTAGTTTTTCTATTTTTTTCACTAAACTATAGAAAATCAAATATTTTTGTCATCAAACGTTATGAGTTGTCTGAATATTCATGGAAGTGTTTATGAGAGATTTTTTATTGGTTCAATAACAAATTTAGCCTTCAATGTTTACAAAAATTGTCATTTAGTTAAAACTCTAAAAAAAATTTAACGCTCAACATTTGCAAAATGACAAATTTTCTTCTCTTTTAGCTCTTAAACTAACGTCATTTGTCAAAGCATCCCAAAATGGATGGAAAAGTTAACAAATTTTTACTGAAATGGACATCTGTAAACTTGAAATTATATAGGATTTATATATATATTTACCACCTTTTTACTTAATAAATATGTTAATCTTGAGTAATTGTTATTGAATTAAGTAAATTTTACTTAAATATTAATATTGGAGATGAATTTATAAAGTATGTGAAATTATACTTTATTACATGATTTTTATGCATAAGTTATATTATTTTCATGTTAATTATTAATATGTTAATTTTCACTATGTAGTGGGACCATGGAAGATGAGATTAATATAAATGTTGCATGGACATGCCCACATCCGATCTATTTGGATGGCAAGACCATACAAAACCGGGTCATAAGGATATGAATTTGACCAAGTTAAAATGTCACTACATGATGGACATGTCTAATTAATTATTGGACTAAGAAACTATCCAACAAGGAGGAGTCAAGCACAATTTCGGCACAAGTAAATGGCTGCCCAAAAATCAGCTTTGGGATATTTTCTTGGAAGTCCGTACAGCTGGAAAAATATCAGAAATCAACACACAAGTCTTACCTTTGGAACCGTCCAACCCTGGCTAAATATAGCATGATCTTGTGCTGAAATCAAGCAACTAAATCACCCATCTTTCCACACATCATGGTTGGCCATAGAAGGGAGAGAATCAAGGGAGATGTGATGATATTTTTAGCAAAATCAGCCACCAACTTCACCTCTAAATACCACACACCTTTCACATTTCAAATCATCCCTTAATTCATTCATTCACTAGCATTCTCTCATTTCCTCTCTTGTTTTCTTTTTCCTTGCAAATTCGTCCATCTCTCTTTCCATTTTAGCCAACAAAACCCTTGTCAAGATCATCTCTTGGCCGGCCACCTTGAGGAACCCTTAGCAGAGGAGCAACAAACAGAACGGAGGAACACATCAGTTACAAAGATCCGAAAGGCTATTAAATTGAATTAGAGTTTACACTTTCCTTCTTGTTATTTAATTTAATTACGTTTTCTATCTATTTATTGTTCTTGACATCAACAATTTTAGTTTTACTCCATTTGCTGGGATGATTACGCTAATTCAATAATATTCATTGATTCATGTTTAACATGTTTGTGCCTCATTCGATTATGTTTTCAATTAAAATCAAGATGTATTTCATTCATACATGATTGAGTACATTCAGATTAGTTGAGCGCTCCTAATCAGACGATGGCTAGTAGACACATAATTGAAAAGTGCAATGCTCAGTTTAGATCATTAAAACTGACTAAATTAGAGGTTCATAATATCTTTAGTTAGCTCTATTATATTGCATAGTTTTTAGTTTTATGTGATGTTGCAAAATTATATGTCCCTGTGACCTCGCATAAATACTAAGAAACCCTTAGTTTGATATGATCAGTAAAATGAATATTTCACTAAGTAAAAGATTCATGAGGACTTAACTTGGTTTCCAAACTCATGAAAGATCGAGTTGCCATAGAATGTTTTCCGAACACTGTTAAACATGATGAAAATGAAATAAGTTGATTAATATAATTATCCTAGCCTATCTTATGTTAATTGTTTTTATTGCATTAGGGATCAATTTTGCATCTAAATAATTTAATCATCATCATTCAATTTATTGTGTTTTTTACAATTGTTAACTATAATTTTGCAAATAACTGATTAACATACACAGTCCCTATGGAGACGATAACTCATTTTACTTACTTATTACTTGAACGACTGTGTACACTTGCACAAAAACACCGTTACACCATCATCAATTTTTTAAAATTTTATAAAGTAATAAAAATATATAGAAACCTATATAAAATTATTTATGTAACGACCCGATTTTTAGTGGTACTAAAAAATATAGTTTGGGGACCTCTTTTCTATAGATCGAGCCCATAAATATTAAATAAGGATATTTACGGAGTTAGTATATTGTTGAATTGAAATATTGTTAAGTGATTTAGCTGAAAATGTGACTAATTAAGGCCTAGGGACTAAATTGTAAAATTTTAATCACTATACATTTTTAATTAGAATAAGGCTTGGAGTGTAACACCCCTTACCCATATTCAACACCGGAACAGGGTATGAGGCATTACCAGACTTACAACACAAGCACTCATACAATTCCGAGTCATAAATTTGCGTCAAATTAAAACCATTTGCATTTAATCATAAAGTCCCTAATATGAGCCTTCAAGGCCCAAAACATGCTTTGGAAATGGTTCGGGACTAAACCGAAAACTCAAGGAATTTTTATAAAACTTAGAAAAAATTTTCCAAAAGCAAGGCTCACACGCCCATGTGGCCCAAGGGACACGCCCGTGTGGCCTTGAGACACACCCGTGATACAGGCCGTGTTCAATTTAGGGTGCTCTCTGACTTGTGCCACGCAGCCGTGCCACATGCTCGTGTGCTAGGCCGTGTGGTTAATTAATTTAATTCGAATTAGGTGAAGGTTTTACATGGCCAAGACATACGATCGTGTTCTAGGCCATGTAGCACACACGATTGAGACACACGCCCGTGTCTCTGCCCGTGTGCTATATTGTGGACATTCTGCTTCTCAAAATTAAGATGCAGGGGACACACGGCCATCACACATGCCAATGAGGCAAGCCGTGTGTCTCACACGGCCTAAACACACGCGTGTAGACAAAAATAAGGCTCTTTACCAAGCCACTTGTCACCCTTCCATGCACATACCTACACAACATCATATAATACCAATTCAAGCATATACAAGCAACCAAAACAATCACAA
Source organism: Gossypium anomalum (assembly GCA_025698475.1). Lineage (NCBI taxonomy): Eukaryota > Viridiplantae > Streptophyta > Magnoliopsida > Malvales > Malvaceae > Gossypium > Gossypium anomalum. Next base: position 70,907,799 of record CM046965.1, on the reverse strand, counting down.
CCAAGGTATTAACGTCACATCCACATGCTAACCTAACATGCTTTAACATCATAATTTACCAAACACAAACATACCACAAGCACATCCAATTTAACCAAGATAGGCCATATTTCAAGGCCTCGTACAAAATAAAACACTTATCAATTACAAACCAATACTTTTGGCCAAATCATAATGACACATATAACAAAATTACCAAGTCCCTATACATGCCATAAATCAAAATATTAACTTTCAATGGTACCCAAAATAATGGTTGATAGTGTGAATGGATCTCCAATGATCCCGAGCTAGCTTGGTGACACTATAAGACAAGGGAAAGAAAGGGGAGTAAGCTATATACTTAGCAAGTTCATATGCAAATAATAAACAACATTAATTATACATTTGTCATATGAATAACATAACATATATCAACATAAATGTCATTAAAACTTCATGAGCATAACTTACTCAATCACATCCTTACCAATAGTTCATCATATACCGAACCATTTCCTTTGAGTTTTTCGTACATACCTATACCAACTCGTAACATATTCACATACTTTCTCATCTTTGACATACCTGTTAAACCACTTGGAATACTATCGGATACACGAAAAATTTGCAAATAAGTGCCACATATGTAGCCAATGCTACCACAAATCTCATAACATATATAGGTTCGCTCTCGAGCTATATACGGGCCTGCTCACACAAGCTTTCAGTCAAGACGTAGCTACATAGTGCTGCTCACACAAGCTGTCAGGTATCCGCAACACATGCCGGTATACCCAGCCACCGGTAGGATGTACAAGACCAGCACCCAAGACACATAAATCACATAATTACATATTCACATAGGTTCTTAGTGACATGTCACTTGTATCCTAATCTATTCCTAAGGTTCAACTGGGATTTTCTCGCTTATTGGAACTTCGTCGACTACATCCATAGAGTCAATCATAAAATTCAAGCAATAACAAAATATTATAAATACAATTGTAATGTGGCATTATTAACATACGAACTTACCTCGGTACAAAAATAGTAGAAATAGACCTAATCGTCAAACACCTTGTTTTTCCTCCGATCTAGGTTCGGACCTCATTTTTCTTGATCTATAATAGCAAATTTAACTCATTTAATACTCACATTATTCAATTTAGCCCAAAAATCACATTATAGAAAAATTACCTTTTTGCCCCTAACTTTTCAAATTTTTACATCTTAGTCCCTAGGCTCTCAAAATGAAATATATTCAATTTCTTCAAAACCCAAGCCTAGCCGAACTATTTTCATACCCATAACAGCCCACATTTTTCATTTAATCACACTTTTACTACATATTTTATAACTTTTTGCAAATAAGTCCTTTTTAAGCATTTTCATCAAAAATCACTTAGTAAAAGTTGTTTATCCAACATCAAATTTGCATAATCTACCATTAAACATCAAAATACACCCATGTCTAATATGGTTCAAATCCTAAACCTTGATCATTTCTTAAATTAGTGGTAGAAATAGATAGATCAGGTTACAATGACTTCAAAAATGTAAAGAGCATTAAACATGGGGCAAAAACGGACTTACAATCGAGCTTGGAAGATAAACAAACCCTAACTATGTCTTCCTTAGTGATATTCGGCCATGGGAGAAGAAGATGGACAAGATTTTGGCTTTATTTTGCTTATTAATTCATTTAATTACCAAATGACCAAAATGCCATTTTTTTTAAAACACCCAAATTTCACCTAATTCATGTCCATTTTTGTCCACCAACTTAACCAACCATCTAAGGACCTATAATTTAAGATCTCATAGCAATTGGACACCTCTAACATATAGAACTCAAATTTTATACTTTTTGCAATTTAGTCCATTTAACTAAATTGAGTGCCCAAACATCAAAATTTTTTAACGAAATTTTCAAGAAATCATTCCATAAAACTATAGACCATAAAAATATAGTGAAACTACATTTTTTTATTGTGTCAGATTTGTCGTCCTGGAACCATTGTTTCGACTGAACTCAAAATCGAGCTGTTACATGGAGACTTAGGTAAAAATTATCCAAAGGACTCAAATGGATAATAAACCTAATTTGAACATTTTTTAGTGGATGATGATGGAAGATGTCATCAAACTAAGTTAATTTGTGATTAAAGTTTAATTAATTAAGATTAAGTTAATTAAACTAGTCTAATTACAATTAAACCATAGTATATAAACCAAAATTAAGTGGAGATAAGTGTTCATCTTCTCCACTTCAACCCTGTGTTGTTGCCACAAAACCTTCACTACAGCTATACTTTTATTTCTTAACTGTTTAGCTTCCTAGCCAAAATCTTGATCGGTTCTTCACCATAAGTCATATCAGGTCGAATCTCAACCTCTATCGGTGAAATTATGTGTGAAGGATCTGATCGATAACGGCGGAACATCGATATATGAAACACATTATGGATCCTTTCTAAATCGGTTGGTAAAGCTAGCCGATATGTCACCGGTCCTATTCTTTTGATAACCTCATACGGATCAATAAAATGTGGACTCAACTTGCCTTTCGATAACCTCATACGGAGATACTTTCAAAAATACTTTATCACCAACTTGAAACTCAATTTCTTTTCTTTTTAAACTTGCATACGACTTCTGTCGATCTGAGGCTACTTTCAAACAGTCACTTACTTTCACTATCTCTTCGGTCTCTCTAACCAAATCGACCCCATGAATCTGTTTCTCACTAAGTTTTGTCCAGTACAATGGTGTCTGACATTTGCGACCATACAATACTTCATGCGGTGCCATCTTAATACTTGATTAAAAAATGTTGTTATCAGCAAATTTAACTAAAGATAGATGTTTCTCCCAACTACCTTCGAATTCTAAAACACAACATCGGAGCATACCTTCGAGAATCTGTATTACTCTTTCGGATTGACCGTCAATTTGCAGATGAAAAGCAGTACTAAAGTTTAACTTCGTACCCAAAGCTTCTTGCAACTTTTTCCAAAATCTTGACGAAAACCTTAGATCTCTATCCTAAATAATAGAAATAGGCACCCTGTGCAATCTAACAATTTCAGCAACATACAACTCAGCTAGTTTATCAAGTGAATAATTCGTTCGTACCGGTATAAAATAAGCCAATTTCATCAATCTATCAACAACAACCCATACAGCATCTTTCTTTTTCGGAGTCAAAGGCTAACTCGTTACGAAATCCATCGTAATTTTGTCCCATTTCCATTCGGGTACCATCACTAGCTGAAGTAAACCCGAAGGTACTTGGTGTTCGGCTTTTACTTGTTGACAAATCAAACATCTCAAAAAAATTTTTGAAATATCTCGTTTCATACCCGACCACCAATACAATTTCTTCAAATCATTATACATTTTCGTACTACCTGGATGAATGGATAAACAACCATTATATGCCTCGTAAATAATTTTCTAAATAATCTCATCATTTTTTGGTACACATACTCTATCTCGAAATATCAAGCAATCATTAGAACCGATCCGAAAGTCTGAATCACTACCCGATTCACATTGAACTCTTTTGGCTTACAATTCACTATCACTTTTCTGAGCTTCACAAATTTGTTGAAGAAATGGCGGTCTAGCACTCAACTCAGCTAGAATCGAACCATCCTCATATAAAGTCAACCTCGTATTCATAGCTCTCAAAGCAAATAAGAACTTTCTCCTCGAAGTATCTGCGACTATGTTTGCCTTTCCGGGATGGTAGTCAATCACTAGCTCATAATCTTTCAGTAGCTCAAGCCATCTCCGTTGCCACAAATTCAAATCTTTCTGAGTCATCAAATACTTTAAACTTTTATGATCCGAAAAGACATGACATTTCTCACCATACAAGTGATATCTCCAAATCTTCGAAGCAAACACTATGGCAGCCAATTTTAGATCGTGCGTCGGATAATTCTTCTCATGCAGTTTCAACTGTCTCGAGGCATAGGCTATCACTTTGCCCTCTTGCATCAATACACATCCTAATCCATTCAATAACGCATCACTATAAATCACAAACTCTTTTCCCAGTTCAGGTTGCACTAAAATCGGTGCCTCAGTCAATAATGCTTTCAACTTCTCAAAACTTTGCTGACATTTTTCGGACCATTCAAACTTAACATCTTTTTGCAATAGCTTATTCATAGGAGTAGCGATCATCGAAAAACCCTTAACAAAATGATGGTAGTAACCACTAAACCCTTAACAAAGTTTCTAACCTCTAAAACATTTCTCGTTGGCTTCCAATCAACAATTGCCGAAATCTTACTCGGATCAACCCGAATACCATCTCCTGAAATAATATGTCCCAAAAATCTGAATTTCCGGAGCCAAAACTCACTTTTACTAAATTTAAAAAATAATTTCTTATCTCTCAAAGTCTACAATACAGTTCTTAAGTGCTCAGCATGCTCAGTCTCATCTTGAGAATAAATCAAAATGTCATCAATAAACACAACCATGAATTTATCTAAATAGGGTCGGAAGATTCGATTCATCAAGTCCATAAAAATAGCAGGAGCATTAGTTAGTCCAAAAGGCATGACAAGAAATTCATAGTGCCCGTACCTTGTTCTAAAAGTGATTTTTGGTACATCTGACTCTTTAACTCTCAACCGGTAGTAGCCAGACCTCAAATCAATCTTCGAGAACATTATTTCCCCTTTCAACTGATCAAACAAGTCATCAATTCTTGGCAAAGGATACTTGTTCTTTATCGTTACTTTGTTGAGCTGTCGATAATCGATACAAAGTCTCATAGATCCGTCTTTTTTTTTTTACAAATAATACTGATGCACCTCGAGAGAAAAACTAGGTCTGCCAAAACCCTTATCTGTCATCTCTTGCAACTGAGCTTTTAATTCTTTCAATTCAATCGGAGCCATTCTATACAGAGCAATCGGTATCGGTGAAGTCCCTGGTACTAAATCAATACCAAACTCAACTTCTCTAATCGGTGGCAACCCAAGAAACTCTTTTGGAAAAACATTCGGATATTCACAAACTACCGACACTAACTCAATTTTCAATTCAAACACTTTTGTATTCAACACATAAGCTAGATAAGCTTCACAACCTTTTCACAACCTTCACAACTTCTAATTTTTCAAACAAATTGGTTAATAAAACTATTCATGAATTACATTAATACTTTGTATATTATCCTCACATGGTAGTCTAATGTTTAACTAATACTAAGCGATATTAAGTGGTCAGATCGTAATACAAAATGAAAACTTGTATTAGTAGGCAAACCTAAACATGTCCTTAATCTAATTAGAAATAAGAAAGCCAATACTAATATGTCGCCTATCAAGTCCAATTGGGGAGATGCCTTATATTGGGCATCGAAGTAGATGACTCCTAGAAGATAGAGACATAGATGTGATTGACTAGAATGATAGTACATCGGACTAGCATACTTCAATCCTGAGTGGATGGCAGACTAAGTATGTTTGACTCGCGCACTTAGATGTAAGTAATAGCCTGAGTTTGAATAGATAAGGAACCGAAAACTAGTGTGTTGGGTGTACGACTTCTGCAGTATGTAACGTCATTCACAACAGTGGAATTCATAGCCCAAGACATGGGAAAATGATATCCTTTCATTGGCATTACATGGTTGATGAAAAGTAAACGTGACCATGGGTTATTCATCTTTGTGATGAATGACTTGACTACTGTTTAATAGTAATTAAATTTTCATAAAGGAAGATGTAATGGTTACCATGAGATAAAATACGATCATATTAGGAGAGGAGATATTATCCCAAAGAGATCAAGGATATCCTATGAGGGTAACACACTTATGATAAGGTCATTGGACGACCATTAAGTAGTTGCTTTAAAAAATAGAAATGAAAATAATAAATGATCTATTTGCAAATATATATGGATTATTAAAAAATGATCAGAAGAGTAGGTTTATGTTTTTGAGCAATTTTAAAGCCCAAAAATGAAAATAATTTATTTGGTCATGGTGAACAAGTTGAGTTGTGAAATATTTTAGAAAGTTGAAAATATGTATTGGGTTGAATTAAATTATAAAGTGTTGGGTTAAAAGTTTAAAAAACACATATAATTAGGCCCAATACAATGAGGGCCCGAATCCCCATCATAATATGTATGAGGGGAAGCACACCCTATTAGCCCCTCTCCCCCACTTAGCTGGACTAGGAAGTTTGTTTTTATATTAGAAATAAACCTCTACAATTAAATACGAGTTTACCTTCTCTCCCTGCAAATAGATGACATTGGTAGAGCTATTTACATAACTTGAAGATATTGTTACTCTGTTGAAAAATAAAAAAAATTTATTCTCAACTATTATATATATTGTCAGAATAACAATTCTGTTGGTTTCTATTTTGAAGAGGGAAATTTTGTTTTCACCCCAAAAGTAAAGAAAACTTTTTCTAGTTCTGTGTTTTGAATCAATTGGTTCGATCCCACACTTGAAGCAGTTCATGGTACGAAAATAGCGGAGAAGATCATTTGATTGAAAGCTAAAAAACGTCAAGGTTTCGCTTATCCGGCAAAGTAAAAATATCTTCAAGTTGTGTTTCATAGCCCTACTGGTGCCATCTATTTATAGGGAGAGAAGGTAGAATCCTTGTTGAATTAGAGAGGTTTATTTCAAATAGAAAAAATAACTTCATACTTAGAATAGGAGTAGGGTGGACAACATCCCCTAGTATTCCTACTAGGGTTGTTGCCCCCTCCATATTCCATGAGGGGATTTTGGGCCTCTCTCACATCGGGTCCAATTATGAGTACTTCCAAGACTTTTTGACCCAATACTTTGTAATTTGATCCAACCCTATTCTTTTTTCTATTCCCCAAAATAAACTTCAATATTTTATATTAAATGATTTTCTCATCCTAATTTTACCCAAGTAAAATTATGATAATTTTACCCCTAGTAAAATTTCTGAAAATATATATTTAATATTTCAAAATTCAACTTGTCCACTATGATCGAATGATTTATTTTCATTTTTAAGCTTTTAGATAACTCAAAAATATAAACTCATTCTCCCGATCATTTTTAAGTAATTCATCTACATTTGCAAATGAATCATTTCTCATTTCAATTTCCATTTCCATTTTGAGAAAACCATATTTATTACCAAATTATTTTATTTCTCTATTTGGGAGAAAACCATAATCATTTCTAAATGTTTTCCATTTCTCTATTTCTATTCATTTTATTCATTTCGATTCAAATGGTTTCAACGAGATAGCGGAGGGACCGATTGGACATATGTAAGTAGGGCTCAAAGGATTTATAATTAAATTTTGGCTTTTTACCTATTAATTATAAACTTATTTAGTCACAAAATCATTCCGCTATAATATCATAACTAAGCTCTCCCTAACGACATACCATTAGGAAAGCAATTACTCAGTGCTCCTTTAATGACCTTGACATAAGTGTGTTACCCTCATAAGATATCCTTGATCTTTTTGGGAAAATATCTGCTCTCCCAATATGATTATATTTTATCTCATGGTAACCATTACATCTTCCTTCATTAAAAGTCAATTACTATTAAATAGTAATCAAGTAATTCATCACAAAGGAAATGACCCGTGACCATATTTACTATTCATCAATCATGTAATGCCAATGAGGAGGATATCATTTACCCATGTCTCAAGCTATGAATTCCACTATTGTGGATGACGCTACATATTGCAAAAGTTGTACACCTAACACACCATTTTTCGGTTCCTTATCTATTATAACTCAAGCTTTTACTTATATCAAAGTGTACGAGTCACACATACATAATCCATCATCCATTCAGGATTTAGGTATGCCACACTATGAACATCATAAGTGAATAAATCCATAAACAGATTCAAGATCTATTCTTTTTTAGTCCAGTCCGATGTAATGTCAATGCAATCAGTCACATCTATATCTCTATCTTCTGGGAGTCATCTATTCCAATGCCCAAGACAAAGCATCTCCCCAATTGGACTTGATAGACAATATATTAGTCTTTGAATCGGTTTGCTCATTTTCGATTAGACTAAGGACATGTTACTAATATAAGCTGTCTTTCTTTATTACAATCCGACCACGTAACACTACTTAATATTAGTTAAGCATTAGACAACCAATGAGCAACATTTGATTACACAACCAGTGCGCAACATTTGCTTTCATTTTGCTTTGCATGCAAAAACCATTTCAGGACAATCATACGAAGAATGTTAATTTAATCAATGAATTTGTTTTATTAATCAATATGTTTGAAAAAAATTACAAGTTTACAAATGAATATACTACAATCAGGGCACCAGATCCAACATTGACTAAATCATAAGGGTGTGAAAAGTGTAGAGGAAAAGGTGTGAATATTAAAAATATAGAAGGATTAAATTGAATTAGAGTGGAAAAGAAGAAATTCTAGAAGTGTAATTTTACCTAAGTTGTATAGTGACTCAAGGTAGGAATTGCAGATATTTTCAATGGGTAAAATAATCTTTCCTTAATTAGATAATTATGAGAAAAATCTTATGTATGTAGACAAAATCTCCACCCTTGGATTAAATTGAAAATTGAGAATGAATCTCCACCATTAAATTAAGATGACGATAAATAATTTTTTATATTATATTTTAATAGTTTATTAATTAAATTAATAAGATATTTTGATGGAAACGTGTAGAAAACTCTTTGATCTTCCTTACCATCTCAAGATGCCATCATTTCATGAAAGAAAAATTTTCTTTCTTTTACAATTTGGTCATTTCTACCTTTTTTTTTTAACCAAACAAAGCTTGAAAACTTAAAATTTTCCCTTATATTTTTAGTAAAATCAATAGAACAACCTCATAGTAAGCTTAATTTCATGTGTACAGGCCCAAATCTGTTCGGGCCTATACGGATAAAAATTAAACCAAATAAACAGTCTAGGGCCAAAATTACAACCCAAGTTACAATAGTCCATAGCCCAACAACAAAATATGACCCAATAATATTAAAATAAGACCCAACTAAACCCTAAGCCCAAAAGGGCCCAAAACCTAAACAACATTTTCAGTAAACCCTAGCCCCAACAGCTTGGTGCCGCCGTTGCTCCCATGTACGGCCTCCATACCTGCAAGAAAACAAAAGGACAACAGACACAGAGAAAGAAAAATAGTAGCAAAAAAGAAAAATGTTGTATTTTTCGGCTATAAAAGCCACAAACATATCAATGTAATTTTTTACGCACATATAGCAATCAAAACAGAATAGAAAGAAAAATTTTAAAAGGTTGTCTTTTATTTCATTCTATCTTTTTTACTTGCTTTCATTTCCAAAGAAAAACAAAAGAATACAAAAAGAAAAGTTGAAACTTACCCCTTTGTTGCGTTTGCACCGTCATGGAGGGGCCGAGGTTGTCGTTTCCAATGAAAGATGGCATTTTTGGCCTTTTTTGATTTTTCAATTTGGCCCAAAAAAATAGCCTTTTTTTTATTTTTTCGGCCACCATGGACGACGATGCCATCACCGGCAACCGACGACCGCCATGGTAGTCCCGTGACCAGAGCATGGCCGGCTCTAGGGGGTTTGAAAGAGAGAGGAGAGAGAAAAGATAGCTCTCTAAATTGTTTTTTCGAAACTCAAGCAGAAAGGAAAATTTGGTTTACATAAGAGTTACAAAACAGCGCCGTTTAGGGCCGGATTTAGATGTCTAAACGACGTCGTTTTAGCCCCTTTAACCCGCGTGTTGACCCGACCCAGTTAAAGGATCCGCGTGTTTTCTTTGAAAATAGGATATTTATGCTGCAGGTCCTTCCACTTTTCCACCCTTTTTTAATTTAATCCTATTCGTTCGTTTTGGCTTTTAATTTTGCCCCATGACTTTTGTCTTTGATTCATTTCGGTCCGCATCGAAACGAAGCGTTTTGAGGGCTTGGGATAATTGCCTAGTCAGTTCCTCTCTTTTGCGCGTGCATTCCATCTAGATCCTTATGCTGGTTTAATATTTAGTTTTTATACTTTAAATTCTGTTTTAATTTCAATTCGATCCTCGGCACGTTTAACTTCAATTTTTTTTTTTTACAAATTGTTTTGTTTGTTATTTTATTATATTTTGTTTGTTTAGTCCTTTTTTAATCAAATGTCTTATTTATTTATTTTACTTACTTAATATTTCCCTTATTTCGTTTTCACATATTTTATTATTTTTTTATTAATTATCTTCTTTTATTATGCCTTTTATTTTTTTTATTTTGCTTATTTACTATTTTCAATATATATTTCAAAATTTAGATTTCAATATTGTTATTATTATTGTGGTTGTTACTTATATTATTATCATTATTATTATTCCCTATATTATCATTTACATTATTATTCTTGTTATCGTTAACATCATGATTCGTTAATGTCAATGTCATGTGTTATTTTTTTTATGCAATATTATGTCATTGTTACTTCATATGTATATTGCACTATCATTATTAGCCACGCATAACCTTTTTACGGTTTAAACAATTTTTTTAAATATACTAGATTTGTCATATATTTTTTAAATATTTCATAGATTTTTTTTCTTATTTCCAAATTCGTAAAAAGGAAAATCTTGAAATAAGGCAATGTTTCGCATTTTGGAAATTCGAGAAATCGTATCCTAACTTACGGGGTTTCAATTTTTAAATAGCCAAATATCCTTTTAAATTTTAAAATATATGAATTTTAAATAAAATAAAGGCAATATTCGGTGTTTAGAAACTCGAGAAAGTCGTGCCCTAACTTACGGGGTTTCAATTTTTTCTCGTTAGATCTAAATAATTGAATATCCTTCTAAATTAAAACGCATAAGATTTCAAATAAAAAAATAAATGCAAGCTTATTTTTGAGGGTTCAAATGTTGTGTCCTAACTTACAGGATGTGACATTTTGTTATCTTGAGACGAGAAGGCCTTTAATGCTCGTTTTAATTTATTCAAGCTCGTATTTTAAATTCTTTTCGAGTTTTCAACTTTCGACGTTAAGACATTAGTTAATCAATTAGGTACCAATTTTGGGCGTTACGAGGGTGCTAATCCTTACTCGTACGTAACCGACTTCCGAACTCATTTTCTCGAATTTTCTAGACCAAAATTGTTGTTTTAGTAACTCAAAACGCTTTATTAAAATGATCAATCACAAGGTGATCCGATCACACCTCATAAAAAAGGATTGGTGGCGACGCCCATTTTCATTTTCAAACTAAAAGTCGACCGTTGTTTTCAAAACAAAAAATGGTTCGACAGCTTGGCGACTCCGCTGGGGACAATAAGAGAGTCAAGCCACAAATTGATTATTTTCTGTCTTTTTGTTGAAAATTAAAAAATCGATTTAAAATTACGATCCTTTCATTTCATTTCATCCGTTATTTTTGTAATCTTGGTCGAAATACAATTGCTTTATTGGTTCGAGTATTTAGACATTTTCACATATTGCATTGCATTACCGTTCGATCTTTACCCTTTTAGGTGGGAGTGAGAATGTAACACCCCATACCCGAGACCGTCACCGGAATCGAGCACGAGGCGTTACCTGACTTAGCTTACTAATTCGAGGCATAAAAATTTACTTTTAAAATTAATTTAGTTTCATTCATTTAATATGTCCTTAAAAAGGGTCCTCGAGACCCTAAAACATGAAATTGAAATGATTCGGGAACAAACCGGAATCAATAAAAATTTTCTGATCACTTAAACAAATCAAAACAATTTATTTCATCTTTCATAAATAAACTGTCCATCTGCGTCATAGTCACTAAATAAATCATAACTTGAGTTACGAAACTCGAAATCCAAATCCATAAATTTTCTCTAAAACTAGACTCATATATTTTCTTACAAAATGTTTTTCAGAATTTTTGGTCTAGCCAATTAGTACAGTTTATTAGTTAAAGTTTCCCCTGTTTCAGTGTTCAGCTGCTCTAACCTCTGTTCACTACAAAGTAATTTTCTCCCTTCTGTACAGAATTCAAATAACCATGTCGTTTATTTCCTTTAAAATTAGACTCAATAAGAAATCTATACATATAAATTATAACTCCTAATTATTTTTGTACAATTTTTAGTGAATTTCTAAATTCAGAACAGGGGATTTAGAAATCACTCTGACCCTATCTCACCAAAATTTAAATATCTCGTAAAATACAATTCCTTTATTTACTCTGTTTCTTTCATATGAAAATAGACTCAATAAGATTTAATTTTATATCTCATTCACTATCTAAATCCATTTCTATTATTTTTAGTGATTTTTCAAATTCACATTATTACTACTGTCTGATACTGTTTTAAAGCTAATTTCACCTTTTTCATGATTTCCATGGAATGACTAGCATTTAGGCATACATAACACCAAACATGTCCTTGATTAGCCATTCCAATAACTAATCATTATCAAGTATTTACATACCATTCATTAATCATATCATAAGATCATACACATAAAATGGCTACGATGCTATACATGCCATACTCAAAATGAAACGTCTAGTTATACCAAAATAATCCTTGTGATAGTGTGCGTAGACCTCCGACGTACTTTACGATCCCCAAGTTAGCTTGATAAAACTATAAAAAGAAGGAAAGTAAAGGGGTTAAGCATTAAGCTTAGTAAGTTTGCATGCAAATAAATAACAACATTCTTAAGAATTATCTTACTACTTGGCATGATACTACTTAATGCAACTTCATTAATTGTCATAGACATATTTTAAATTTCTTCACTTACTCACTTACTTAAATGCTTACTTAATCAATCAAATTTATTAATACATTTTACTTACCTTTTTCCTTATCAAGCATACATGAACATTATATACTTACCTTTGCTCTTCTAGCATGAACTTGTCTTACCTTTTTAGTATAACTCGTCTTACCTTACCTTACCTTGTTATTCTCTTTAAATTTTTCCGTTGAACCACTTGGAATACTAAGGATGCACGGGTACATTACCATTTTCATGACTTGTCATGGTCTTACGTGGTATCCTTTTGAAACTTACCATTGCCATGTCTTGACATGGTCTTACATGGTATCCTTGCCTTATGAACTCACCAATGTCATGCCTTGGCATGGTCTTTCATGGGACCTTTGCCTTATAGTAACTTATCAATGCCATGTCTTGACATGGTCTTACATGATTTCCTTACCTTAGAAACCTTACCAATTTCCATGCCTTGGCATGGTCTTACATGGTATCCTTAAACCCTAATGTCATGACATTTGTATCCTACACATTCCCAAGGTTCAACCGAGACTTTCTGAAATTACTTCTCCATCAATTCATGCTTGAGTATTCTTTGAATAATATCATAAAATAAATATACACATTATGGAAATTAACAACATTAACATAAAATAATAGAATATTGCATTTATTTACTGCAAACTTACCTCGAAACAAAATACGATCAACTATATCAATTTAGTCCACTATCTTTTTCTTTCCCCGGTCTAATTCCAGATTTCGTTCTTCTTGATCTATAATAAAAAAACTTTAGCTTATTTAATACTCACATTTATTAAAACAGTCCTTGACTAAAACTTTGGCAAAATTACATTTTTGCCCCTAAACTTTTACATATTTACACTTTTACCCCAAGGCTCAGAAATTAAACTTCATCATATTTTCTTATGTTTTATGACATGCTGATCATTTTTCCCTTCTATGGAAACATCAAATTCTCACTCTAACATGTACTTATAAACATTAGGTATTTTTATCGATTATGTCGTTTTACTCATTTTCACGTAAAATCGCTTAGCAAAAGTTGTTTAACACAATTTCAAGCTTCATATTCTACCATAAAACATCAAAATAAACACATTTCACCTATGGGTATTTTTCTAAATATAAACCCTAGGTTAAATTATTGCTAGAATAAGCTTAATCAAGTTACCAGGACTTAAAAAATGTAAATAACATTAAAAACGGGGCTAAAACGGACTTACAATCGAGCTTGGAAGCTTGAAAAACCATAGCTATGTCTTCCTCATGTGAAATTCGGCCAAGGGGTTTAAGATGGACAAAAATTGGCTTTTAATTTTGTTTTTAATTCATTTTAATAACTAAATGACCAAAATGCCCTTAATTAAAAACTATGGTGTTTTATCTTCCTTTAGGTATTTTTGTCCAAACTAGTATAATGGTCTAATTACTATCCAAGAACCTCCACTTTAAAAACCAATTACTCAAAAGTACTTAGTACCTTTGTGAACTAGAACACACATTTTACAACTTTTGCAATTTAGTCCTAAATATCAAATTGGACCCTCTATCGATAAAATTTCTAAACGAAATTTTCACACAATCATGCAATCATGCCATAGACCTTAAAATGCTAATAAAATAAAAAATTTTATCCCAAATTTGTGGTTTCGCAACCACTATTCCATTTAGGCCCTATTTCAGGATGTTATAGAGAAACTATTCCTTCGTGAGGTTTTCACCTCCGTATAGGATAGTCGATCGCTTCCGGGATACATCTGTGCCTATGTCTTTGTGAGATTTTCATCTCCGTATGGCCATAGAGAAATGTATTCCCCTGAACTGAACTTGGTCTGTATGAGCCTATAATGGGTGAGGATCGAGGAATCTGCCGGTTCAGGTACCCGTTCTTTAGAACCGAACCACATATAGTGATCCATAAGAGCCCGCCCTAGGTAGAGCCGCACTGAACCATTGTGGTTACCCGAATAGGCGCGTTATTATTTCTTGCTTACTTTGAATTTTTAGTTTCGTATAAAATGCACTGACATGTGTTGTTTTGCTTTGATTGCATGACATTTTCATCATAAAAAAGGGGTGTCGATTCACGTTCGATTACTAAATAGAGAGCTTGCCATGGAGAACAAATTTCTTGATAAAGTTGAAGATAATGCAGCTGTCCGTATATGGTCAGAGAAAACGCAATTAGAGAAAGGTGGCAGTTTGGCAAAAGGGTACACATCGGAATTATGGGACTTCACCGGTATCAGTGTAAGACAAAATGATCTTCAGGAATTGAAAGAGTTATGGGCCCATTGGGACGACGAGATCAAACAGCTATTTTACAGAAATTATGGCGATCTGCCTTATCTACTTGACATCAAGGTGGACAAACACCTGCTTCGAGCTCTGGCTCAATTTTGGAATCCCGCCTACAATTGTTTTACCTTTGGGAATGTGGTTTTGGTGCCTACAATAGAGGAGTATACAACCCTGCTTCGTTGTCCTAAGATTCAAGCTGACAAGGCCTATTCTAGAGCTATCAATGTCTCGGCTTTCGTGAAGAAGTTAATGAATATCACGGGAATAAGTAAATAGTGGGTCGCGACTCAGATCAAGCTAAAAGGAGAAAGCAAATGTATTCCCTAGAAAAGTTTACGAGATCTGATTTTGGCACACCTAGATGTGAAGAAAAGGGTTGTTGTTTTTGCTTTGAGTATTTACAGGCTGATGGTTTTCCCTAAAGCACTGGGGCACATAGATGAGGTAGTTTCTGATTTATTTGATGGACTTGATAAGAGGGTCATGCTTATTCCCACGATTCTAGCCGAAACATTCAAGTCCTTGAATGCATGTCGTAGATCGGGTGAGGGAAGATTCATCGAATGTGCGCAATTACTGTTAGCTTGGTTCCACAGCCATTTCTAGAAAGTAGACAAGGTTTCTTATCTGGCTTTTTTCTGAGAACTACTCTCCATTAAAAGAGATAGCGGCTACACTGAGACGGGATAACATTTCAGAAGAAAAATGGATAGTGATCTTCCAAAATCTCTAAGAGGAAGATGTCGAGTGGAGAGCCCCTTGGATGGTTCCCGATGAGATCTTATATCGATGTGGTGACTTTGATTGGTCCCCCCGCTTGGGATTTAGAGAGTTGTCGGATATGCTTCTTTGCTTGTATTGAGACAGTACAGATTAAGACAGTTTATACTAGTAACACAGGGGCCAGCTTAGTGCGAGTTCTCATATAAGGGTGACAACTACAAAAAGAAAGTTCGAGAAATGTCTAACACTTAGAATCAGATTCACCGGATGAAAAGAGTGGTTGTAGGCCCGATGATGACCCCCGAATATAATGGTTGGTGGAGTAGAAGGATCAATGATAACATCCTCGGGCCAAGTCAAGAAGGTCCTCGATCGATGGAAGAATACTTGTAAGTAGTCTCTTTCGAGCTAGAAATCGTAAAGCAGGATTTTGAAAAGAAGAACTCGGAACTAGGAAAGAAATAGAACAACTAGAGGAGGAAAAAATGCATTTGAGATTGGATGTTGATGTTCAAAAACTAGAAGCCGAGAAATTAAGAAAAGAAAAGAATAAGGCCAAAGAAGATTTGGATAGCCTGAAAATGGACTATAAAAATTTGTGTTTATCGATGAGAATCACTAGATTGGGGAAAACGTCAGAGCAATGGCGACAAGTGATTCAAGAAGAAAAAACCAGAGCCGATCGATGGGAGAGAAAATTTCAGGATGCCAAGTTCTGAAAGAGGCCCTAGAAAAGAGTTTATCAAAAAGCCGAAGTGAAAAAATCGAGTTAAAGGCTAGAATAGTAGAGCTAGAAAGGTTGCTTTATCAGTATCGTAGTCACAACTCTGCAATAGAGTTGAAGGCGAGCTTGAACAAGATTGAAGAGCTGAAAAGGAAGGTAGAAGAACTCGAGACTGCGTTACAAAACTGTAAACTCCAGGCTAAACTTCTCGAAGCAAATGAAGAGCATTGGAAAGAGCAATTTCACTATTCTCAAGATCAAGTTAGAGACGGAGACTATATTATGGGTGAAGCGGTGGCTCAGATACGAGAGGTGGCCGATCACCTATAGACTTTAGCAATTCAGGCCAATATACTAAGTGTGAAATATGAATTGGAATCAGACTGGGGCCGAGAGCTAGTTTGGTTGCTTAGGAAAGTTAAAACTTTGAGCCTCAGGGCTAAGCCATATATGTAATCCATTTTATGTAAAGAATTTTTTTCTAATTAAGTTATTCTAAATGGAATTGAACCAGAGTCGACTCCTTTTTTTCTGTATTCATCCCATGCATTTGCATTTCATCGCATCATATGCATTAAATATCACAAAAAGACCCTAATTAATTAAAAATTATTAAAGTTAATTTGGAAACTGATAAAAGTTTACCAATTGAGCATTGTTACAGTACAAGAAAGAAAACTAAAGCAATGGACAAAAGATTGGAAAAATTAGAGCAAATGCAAAAAGAAATGCAAGATTAGATGCAAACACAGATGCAAGAACAACTGGCCAAGATTCAGCAAGATATGAGGGATCAGATGCTAGAATCCCAGAAGAACATAATAAACCAGTTAACCCAGTTGTTAACTGGAGGGTGGAAAAATGAAATAGCCTTGTAGCAGCCCAAATCTGCCCCGGCCTTAAAACGAAAAACAAAAAATAAATGAATAAATGAATATTTATTTATTTTAAAAGTCCGTTAAAAAGTCCAAACCCAATAACCCTTACAAACAGACCCATTATCCAAACTAATCTACTACAGAACCAAGTCACTCGGGCCCAAAAGGCCTAATGACTTAAAACAACAGCAGGAAACCCTAGGGTTTCCTTGGAACCTCAGTGCCGCAGGAGTAGTTCCAAAAGCTCCGCCACGTCAGAGCCGTTCCAGCTCCCAAAGCAAGGGCCATCAATAGCCCTGTCCCCTCACGTCACCCCAGCTGGCCCTCATCAATGCTGGTCAGGTTGATGGTCACCTCGCACGAGGTCCCATCAAAGCACTGACCAGAGGCTTTGGGCACTCCGAACGTCACCGTCGTTTGCCTTACAACGATCCAATGGCTTAAACATCACCACCATCAGTGCACTGTGATCTCAGGCCTCACCACTGACCTTTGCGCCTCCATTGGTGCCGAGATCTTTGCAGCAGAGGCCGTCCTATGGTGACCAGGCAAGATTCACATCCACAACACGATCTCCGCTGGATTTTTGGTACCTGCAAGACAGAAAAAGGAAACCAACAGACACGGAAAAGAAAAACGGAGCAGAAAAGGAAACCAAACAGACAAAAATGGCAAGAAATAGCAGCAGATAAACTGAAACAAACAAGGAAAGAAATCAAAGATTTCTTTCCTAAACATGCATAGTCTAAAGGTTATAAAGCCGTTCTTCAGATTTGAAAAAGAGGAGGTTTTTTTCATACAGATTCAATAAAAAAGGAACACGTTTTATACAAAAAGAAAACCAACAGGTGACTGGAGTATAGAGGTGATTATTTATTCTTTTTTTTCCCTCAAAATACATACTGATAGTATAAAAAAATAGAAAGAAAAGGACGTACCTTTGGATCTGCACTGGAAAGTGAAACTTTCAAGCGTCCAGCCACCGTACGTGGTGGGGACGACGGAGGCGCGTAGGCGCGTGTAGGCCCCTAGACGGGAGCTCGGTAGAACTCTGAAAGTCGGCCCCAGATCCTCTTCAGAGGATTTCTTTATTTTTTTTTTTAAAACTGGGTTTCAAAATGAATTTAAGCTTAATGTTTGGATTTTATAGCCTTATAAGAACGACGTCGTTTAGCTTAAAACGATAGGCTTCAAAACGGCGTCCTCTCAGGGCCAGGATCTGCGTGTTGACCCGTGACCCGGGAAAGATCCGCGTGTTTTCGTTTAAAGGGCTAATTGCCCAATTGGTCCTGGCATATTTTTAATATTTATGAATTCATTTTATTTTTATTATGATTTGACTCGGGCCTTTTATATTAGTTTCAATTTAGTCCTAGTTGCTATAGTAAGACTTAATTTTTTTTAATGGTGTCGTTTTGGGGATTAGGGCCAATTGCCCAGTGAGTCCCTCAGTTTTAATGCGTATTTCGATTGAGTCCAAATTTTTATTTGTAATTAGCCCTAGTTTTAAATTAAATTCGATTCTAGTTTTTTTATATATATTTAATTTATTTTAAATAATATATGTATTATTTAAACATTAGTTATATGAAAAATAATATATATTATTCATAATATTATATACATTTTTATAAACTTTATTATATGTTATATTTTTTATTATATATATTATTTATTATATTATATTCATATTTTATTATATGTTATATATTTTTACTATATATTATTTATTTTATTATATTTTACTTATTATATTATTTTTATTATTTTTATATATTATTTATCATATAGTTTATATCATTATATATTTTGTTTATAAATTTTATTATATGTTATATATTTGACCCTATATTATTTCCTTACATTATTATCATTTTATTATGAAATATACATTATTTTATTACTCATTAATTATATATTTTTGAATTTAATTATTAAATAAATATGTGTAATATCAATATTTAGCATATTATTTTTTTAATATATTTAAGTTATTATATCCTATAATATAATATATATATTAATTATTTTTTTTAAAAAGATTCTACTTATCATTCTTATATTATTCTAAATATTTTTAAATATCTTTATTTTTTATTTTAGTTGATTTATATTTTTATATGGTTAGAATTTACATATCTATTTTTGTTTTTTAGTATTGTTTTAGTAAGTTAAATTTTTTATAGATTTATTTATTACTTTATGTTATTGTTTTTACATATTTGCATGAAAATTAATTATTTAAGTTACATTTGCATGAAATATTATCATATATATGTATTATGCAATTTATATTGTTGAACTCACTATGCTCAACGTTGTATTTTGCATGTAATGATAATGCATGTATATGACCATGTATAAAATGATAACGTATATTGTAATTTATACCATTATTCATCATCCTTTATATTATATATGCATAGAATGTTAAAGTAAGTATTATGTAGGTTAATTTATATTGATTCTTGGTAATATGTTAAATGCATCATCACTTTAAAGAACTTTTATATTTAATTCAATCCAAAAGAACTTTAAAAATAAGGCAATGTTTTTGGTAGTTAGGAATTCGGGAAATAGTGCCCTAACATGCTGGGTTGCGATTTCCTGTTTGTCTAAATATCTAAAATATCCTTCTAAATAAGTTTTGAAAATTACAAGATGATTTTAGTTACAAAAATTAAAAAATATCGTGTCCAATCATGCTAGATATGATGTTTATATTCTTTTGAAGCAATAGAATCTTGATTCTTTTTATCTCAAATTATTACGGTTTTAAAAGAGAACTTATTTCTAAATTCTTTAAGCTTTTGACATTAAGACAAAACTATTCAATTTGGTACCCATTTTGGGAGTTACAAGGGTGCTAATCCTTCCTCGTACGTAACCGATTCCCGAACCTATTTTCTCGTAATTTCGTAGACCAAAATGTTTTATAAAGTGATCCAATCACACTTTAAAAGGTTAGTGGCGACTCCCGTCTTTCAAAAATCTCATTTTTTAAAAAAAGAGGTTTCGACAGCTTGGCGACTCCACTGGGGACATAAAGAGAGTCGAGCCAAGAAATTGATTATTTTCTGTCTTAATGTCGGAAGTTTGGAAAAAAAAAATTTAAATGTGTTTGCTGCATATGTTTGTTATCCTGTTGACGTACATTGCATTTGCATGATCGTTGTGGTCGCACCCTTAGGTGGGAGTGAAAAGTTACGCTTTCGTGAGGTTTTCACCTCCGTATGAGCTAGTGGATTGCTTTCGGGATACTGTACCTATGTCTTCGTGAGATTTCATCTCCGCATGGCCATAGGGAAATGTGTTCACCTGAACTGAACTTGGTCTATATGAGCCTATAATGGGTGAGGACCGAGGAATTTGCTGGTTCAGGTACCTTCGCTTTAGAACTGAAACTCATATAGTGAACTTTAAGCACTTACCCTAGGGATTATGGTGATAACTCTTAGTAAACTACCCTTATAAGTGTTTGTTTGTTATACTTTTATACGATACTAATTTATTTTGTTTTGCTATCATTGCATGACATTCAACATTCAAAGGCATCGATTCACGATTCGATTTCTGGGTTAGAAAGTTTTGTAATGGGGAACGAATATCTTGATAAAGTGGAGGATAATGCCTCTGTCTGTACCTGGTCAGAGAAAACCCAGTTAGAGAAAGGAGATAGTGTCACTGAGGGGCATACATCAGAGTTATGGGACTTCACCCGTATTAATTCGACGCAGAATGAGTTTCAGGAGTTGAGAGACATTAGGGCCCAATGGGATGACGAGGCTAAGCAACTTTTCTATAAGAATTATGGATACCTTCCCTATTTGCTAAACGTCAAAGTAGATAGGCACTTGTTTCGACATTTGGTGATGTTGCTTATAGTTGCTTTACATTTGGTGATGTTGATCTTGTACCTACTTTGGAGGAGTATACGACTTTACTGTGTTGCCAGAGGATTCAGGGTCACAAGGCTTATGGCCTGCTAGCCTTCCAACTTTTACGAAGAAGTTGGTAATGATTACTGGGATGAGTGAGCAGTGGGCTGTAGCTCGTGTACAGTAAGGGTGATAGTAAGTGTGTTCTATGGGCCGTTTTGAGGGATTTGATATCAACACATCCAAACGTAAAGAAAAGGGTTGATGTCCTGGCTTTAAGTATTTATGGTTTAGTGATATTCCCAAAGGCTTTGGGACACATAGATGAGGCAGTTGCGGATTTATTTGATCGACTTGTTAAACAGAACACACCTGTGCCTGCAATCCTAGCTGAGACATTTAGATCCTTGAGCGCATGTCGAAGAGCTGGTGAAGGAAGGTTCATTGGATGTGCACAGTTACTGTTGGCTTGGTTTCATAGTCATTTTTGGAAGGTTAATAAGGTTCCTTGCCGAGTGTTCTTCAAAGACTACTCTCTACTAAAGGAAGCAGTAGACATGCCTAGGAGAGATGACATTTCAGAGGAGAGGTGGATAGACATTCTTCGGAATCTTCAAGAGGAAGATGTTATGTGGAAGGCTCCTTGGTTGGTTCCTAGTGAAGTCATTTACCGCTATGGCAGTTTTGATTGGGTCGCTCTGCCAGGAATTTGGGGAGTTGTTAGATATGCACCATTACTTGTTCTAAGGCAATATCGAGCGAGGCAGTTTATACCGGCTACACAGGGTTTAGCTTAGAGTGATTTCTCTTATAGGGGAGATCACTATAAGAAGAGGATGCGAGAGATTTCTGAGGCTTGGAAGAAGCCTTTCTATATAAAGATCTTGACCGAAGGCTCGACGTCAACCCTTGAGTATAAAGGGTGGTTTAGTAGGAGAGTCAACGATAATGTCCCTAGGCCAATTTTAGGGGTGGCTCGATCATTAGAGGAGAGCTTACGAGTGATTCCATCAGAGTTGGAGATTATGAAGCAAGAGTTCGACAGAAAAAATTCGGAGCTTGAAAAGAGGATTGAGAAGCTCGAAGAGGAAAAAATGTACTTGAGTCTTGACGTCAATGTTCAAAAGATGGAAGTCGAGAAGGTGAAAAAGGAAAAGAGAAAGATCGAGGAAGATCGATATGATATAAAGATGCATTACAAGAAGGCCCGGGTAATGTTGAAAAGGGTTGGATTAGGGAGATCTTTAGAGCAGTGGCAGCAAGAGATCCAAGAGGAAATGATCAAAACCGAGTATTGGGAGAAAAAGTTCCAAGAGATGCAGTCGCGTAATCAGGCCCTAGAAAAGGAAAATTAAGGATTAAAAACTAAGGTGGCTGAGCTTGGATGATCTCTTCATCATCACCGAAGTCGTAACTCTGTGATCGAGTTAAAGGCAAGCTTGGATAAGATCGAGGAAATGAAGGACAATATTGGAGAGTTGGAAGCAGCACTACAGGACTGTGAGCTACAGATTGAGCAGCTCGAGGCAAGAGAAGAACAGTGGAAGGGAGAACTTCACCATCTTCGGGATCAAGTGGGAGATAGAGATTATCTCATGGGAGAAGCCATAGTCCAGATTAGAGAGGTTGCTGACCATCTGCAAGATATGGCAATGCAAGCCAATGTATTAAGGACAAAGTATGAGTCAGTGTCAGATAAAGGTCAAAAGTTAGCTTTATTATTAGATAGGGTTAAAACTCTAGGCCTGAGGGAAAAGGCGTATTTGTAATTCATTTTGTATCAAGATTTTTGTTTCTTAAATAACTTTTTCTAAAAGAAATTGAATCAGAATCGATATCTTTTGTACTCATGCAATTACAACTCATTGCATCATATGCTTTCAAATTTATAAAAAGACCCTAATTAGTTAAAATTATTAGGGAGAAAGAGAGAGTAAGAGAAAGAAAACCTGGAAGCAACGTATCCTTACGGTACACGCGCTAAGTCAAAGAATATGGATCAAAGACTTGAGCAGATTCAGAAAGAAATGCAAGAGCAGTTGTAGGAGCAACTGGCAAAAATCCAACAAGAGATGAAGGATCAAATGTTGGAGGCTCAGAGGAATATGATAGCTGAGATGGCTCAGTTGCTGAAGGGGGCAACGGATAAAGGAAAGGCCCCTATGACCATTACTGAAGGACATAATAAGTATCATCCTCCGGGTTTTACCCCACCTCATGTGCACTCCAACTTTGAGGAATATCCCCGAGGTCGCCCTGCATCAAGATAAGGCCTCAACAGGGTCAAGTCGATACTGGAATACCCATGAACATTCAAACTGGTTTGGGATTCAATCCTGGAGACAATCCTTCCAACCTAGTTATCCCTGATCTAGATATAGCTGAGTCGGAAGAAATGAGACTCGAATCATCAAAACAATTAGAGGAACGTTGCAGATGGTTAGAGGAGAAATTTAAGGCACTAGAAAACGCTGATAATCGTCAGGGAATGGATGCTAAGGACTTAAGTTTAGTCCCAGATTTGGTGCTTCCCCATAAGTTTAAAATGCCGAAATTCGAGAAGTACAATGGGACTACTTGCCCGGAAGCCCATATTACCATGTTCTGCAGACGGATAACTGTTTATGTAAACAATGATCAATTATTGATCCATTGTTTTCAGGATAGTTTGGTTGGGGCAGCAGCCAAGTGGTATAATCAACTAAGCCAGGCCAAAATAAGTTCATGGAGGGATCTTGCACAAGCCTTCATGCAGCAGTACAATCATTTGACTGACATGACTTCGGATAAGATCATGCTGCAAAACATGGAGAAAAAGCCTAATGAAAATTTTATGCAATATGCACAGAGATGGAAAGAGGTGGCAATGCAAGTTCAACCACCATTGTTGGAGGAGACTACCATGTTGTTCATCAATACTCTAAAGGCTCCATTCATCACTCACATGATTGGAAGCACTACTAAAAACTTTGAGAATATAGTCATGGCGGGAGAGATGATCGAGAATGCCATAAGGGGTGGCAAAATCGAGGGAGAAGTGACCAAAAGATTGGCCCCAAAGAGAAAGGATAGTGAAGTGAATAACACAAGCACCTTCAACACGAGGGCAATCACAATTGGTCAACCTAAAACAGCTGCGCTTGAGCAACAGAGTTCTCAAAGGCAGAATTCGGGTACAAGGCAGAATTCTAAAAGGATGCAATTTATACCTATCCCCCTGACGTATCGTGAGCTTTATCAAAGCTTATACGATGCACATGCTATTTCTCCTTTTCACTTGAAACCACTGCAGCCCCCATATCCCAAATGGTATGACACAAACGCTAGATGCAAATACCATGCTGGAATACCGGGGCATTCGATAGAAAACTGTACCGATTTTAAGAAGGCCGTAGAGAGGCTTATTAAGATAGGGGTATTGAAGTTCGACAATACCCCTAATACTGAAAACCCGTTGCCAAATCATAGCAATCAAGGAGTGAATGTCATTTGCGAAGCCAGTGAAAGGAGAATGAAGGAAGATGTTGCTGAGGTGAGGATGCCTATGAAGGTGATTTGGTAGGAGATGATGAAGAGAGGTATGTTAACCTCTAAAAACGAGAGAAGAGAAACAAGGAACTATGGTGAGTTCCATGAGAAAGAAGGACATGAAGTTCAAGATTGTGAAGAATTCAAGGCCTTGGTGCAGGGATTTATAGACAACAAAGAGCTACAAATTTTTGAAGGTAGCTCTTGTAAAAAACAAGTATGTATGTTCGAGGATGAACAGAAAAGAACTAGGCGGCCAAGGATTATTATTTCCCTGCTGGGGAATAATGAAGTGGGGGCACAAACGGTGCCTAAGGTCATTATCCATAAGCCTACCATTTTCCCTTATAAGGGTAGCAAGAGGGTACCATGGCGTTATGACTGTAGTGTGACAATGCCGGAGGAGGAGAGTATAGCCAATACGTCTAAGGCTGTACAAGTTGAGGGTTCCTATACACGGAGTGGGAAGCGGTATGATATGGTGAGCGTCAGAAAGGAGCCCACAAAAGCAAAGAATGTTAGTACGGAGAAGGAGAAAGAGGCCGAAGTGCCTGTCAAAGAGCCAGTAAAGGAAGAGGAGGCTAAGGAATTTCTAAAGCTCCTTAAGCATAGCGAGTATAGCATGGTCGAGTACATTGCGTGAGGCAAAATGCTCGCATATCGCATGATTGGCTCTACACGAGAAGTTCGAGGTGCATCGGGATGCATTGATGAAGGTGTTCAATGAAACATATGTCACTCATGACATATCCGTTAACAAGCTGGACCGGTTGGTGAATAACATAAGTGCGGATAATTTCATTTACTTTAATGATGATGAAATCCCACCGGGGGGCAGGGGGTCAACTAAGGCCTTGCACATCACCACTCGATGCAAGGGGTACACACTCCCAAGTGTGCTCGTCGATAATGGATCGGCCTTGAATGTTCTACCGTTATCTATATTGAACAAATTACCCATTGACGATTCTCACATGAAGACATGTCAAAATGTGGTAAGAGCCTTCGACAGTACAGAAAGGAAGGTGATGGGAAGGATTGACATCCCCTTAGAAATTGGGCCGAGTATATACGAAATATACTTCTTGGTGATGGATATCAAGCCCTCCTACAATTGCTTATTAGGGAGGCCATGGATACACTCAGCGGGAGCGGTGCCCTCAATAGACGAGGATATTATAGCCGCAGTCACTAGCAAGGCCCCTTATGTTGAGACGAACAAAGAGTCTATTGAGTGTTCCTTTCGCTCTTTAGAATTTGTGAATGCAACCTTCATTTCAGAAGGGAGTGAGCTACCGGTGCTAAAGATAGCAAGAGCTACGAGGATGGCTCTACAAATGATGGTGGGAAAGGGAGTCTTACCAGGAAGAGGGTTAGGAAAATACCTGCAAGGAGGGACTCAAATCCCAGAACTAAAAGAGAAGAGAGATTGCTTTGGTCTGGGCTTCAAGCCAGACTATAAGCAAAGGAGGAAGGAAGTTGAGAAGCGCCAAGAAGGAAGAAAGGTGCACCTTAATGGAAGAGAAGTGGAGTGGGAGCCGATGACATTCCCTCTAACATCCCAAACCTTCATATCGAGAGGGTTACTTATAGAAGAAAGTCATCAGATTAATGCTATACACGACGAAGGATCAGAGCAAGGAAACCTTGAGGGCATTCACCCTTACGAACCAGGAAGCTCTCTGAACAATTGGACTGTGGAGGAACTTCCTGTAGTCTTTAGGAATTTTTCAGAGTAATTCTCGAAACGTTCTTATTACTCTAGAGCCTAGGAGTAATAGGATTACATTTGTGAAATGGGCTTACGATCATCTATTATTTTTTAATAAAACATAACTTTTATCAATTTGAATGAGTATTGTTTCATTTTTATCAACCAATATTCCGTTAAACTTTTACAATTCTTATTCTTTCATTCATAGCACATAAATAATCGTTCTTAAATTCATTCACTCTTTGTATATTCTTTATACTTCACAGGTCCCTAGATATCAATGACATGAGCACTGATATTACAAATCCTGATTTTTCTCGCTAGCAAGACATGTGTTTAGAGGAATCTCAGGATTTTAGAGATGTCCAGGATTGTGATGTGTCTCTGGATCTGTTGAGGATGGTAAAATAGGAGGAGAAACAAATCATGCCCCATGAGAAAGAGGCAATAGAGAATGTAGCCCTAGAGGAAGGGAAAGAGGTGAAAATTGGCACGCATATTGCTGAGAATACAAGGCAAGGACTGATTGAGTTACTACGTGAGTTCAAGGATATCTTCGCATGGTCCTATCAAGATATGCCAGGGTTAAATACCGATATTATGGTGCATCGTCTTCCAATAAGACAGGATTGTAAGCCAGTCCAATAGAAGTTGTGAAGAATGAGGCCAAATATCGTATTGAAAATAAAGGACGAAGTCAAGAAGCAGTTCGATACAAGATTCTTACAAGAGGTGAAGTACTCTGAATGGGTAGCTAACATTGTACCAGTCCCTAAGAAGGATAGGAAGGTACAAATGTGTGTTAATTATAGAGATCTGAACAAAGCTAGCCCAAAAGATAATTTCCCTCTGCCACACATAGACACTTTGGTAGACAATACAGCGGGATATTCGTTGTTCTCCTTCATGGATGGTTTCTCAGGGTACAATCAGATAAAGATGCATCCTGAGGACATGGATAAAACCACCTTTATAACATTGTGGGGCATCTTTTGTTACAAGGTAATGCCCTTCGGGCTAAAGAATACAGGGGCAACATACCAAAAGGCTATGGTGACTTTATTCCACGATATGATGCACAAAGAAATTGAGGTGCATGTTGATGACATGATTGCTAAATCTCGAACAGAGAAGGAACATATTGAAGTTTTGAGGAAGTTGTTCCTGAGATTAAGGAAATTTTAGTTGAAGCTTAATCAGGCAAAGTGCATCTTCGGAGCTAGGTAGGGGAAGTTATTAGGCTTTGTGGTCAGCGAAAAAGGAATAGAAGTTGACTCAGACAAAGTTAGAGCCATACAAGAATTGCCTCCACCACATACTCAGAAGAAAGTTCGGGGTTTTCTTGGAAGATTTAATTATATTGCTCGGTTTATTTCACAATTAACCGAGAAATGTGATCCTATATTTCGCCTCCTTCACAACCAAGGTACTTGGGATGAGGAATGCCAGAATGCTTTTGATAAGGTTAAGCAATACTTGTTAAATGCTCCAGTGTTATCTCCGCCTAGTCCAGATAGACCATTAATTCTATACTTATTAGTGTTTAGTAATTTTATGGGATGTGTGCTTGGCCAACATGACAAGTCAGGAAAAAAGGAGAAGGCGATATACTACCTTAGTAAGAAATTCACAGAGTGTGAGATGAGATGTTCGCTAATTGAGAAATTGTTTGTGCTTTAATCTGGACGATTCGAAGGTTAAGACAGTACATGCTATATCATACTACTTGGCTTATTTCAAAACTTGATCCTTTAAAGTATATGATGGAGTCAACAGCTTTGAATGGGAGAATGATGAGGTGGCAAATTTTGCTGTCAGAGTTTGACATAATCTATGTGAGCCAGAAGGCTATAAAAGGAGGCGTAATAGCAGAATTTTTGGCTAGTAGAGCTCTAGAGGACTATGAGCCGTTAAATTTTGATTTCCCAAATGAGGAGTTGATGTGCGTAGCAACTACAGAGGATTATCCTTGGAAGTTGAACTTTGATGGGGCATCCAATGCAGTGGGAAAAGGAATTGGGGCAGTCTTGGTATCCCCAAATGGCGATTATTATCCATTCACGTGCAAGTTGGATTTCAATTGCACAAACAATATGGCCGAGTATAAAGCGTACATCATGGGACTCCGAGCGGCTATAGAGCGAGGAATAAGAACCTTGGAAGTATATGGAGACTCTGCGTTGGTAATTTACCAGCTTAAAGGTGAATGGGAGACAAGGGATCCTAAATTGATCAATTATCGAAAGATAATTTTGAGGTTACTTGAGGAGTTCGATGACATCACTTTCAATTATATCCCACGAGACGAAAACCAGATGGCAGATGCTCTAGCAACCTTGGCTTCAATGATTAAAGTGAATAAAGAGGAGGAGATGAGACCTATTCAGATGAGTATCTTTGAGGCTCCAGCTCGCTGTTGTAACATTGAGGAAGAAGAAAAGGATGTTGGTATTAGGATATATTGCTATATGTGAGAGATCGTAAATACCCAGAACAGGCAACTGAAAATGATAAGCGAACTTTAAGGAGATTAGCCTGCGATTACGTTTTGGATGGGGACATCTTGTATAAAAGAAGAAAGGAACAAGTACTATTGAGATATGTTGACGCCGTCGAAGCTAAGTTAATCTTGGAAGAAGTTCACGAGGGTGTTTGTGGGACACACGGTAATGGTTTCACGATGGCTAGACAAATCATGAGGTCTGGATATTATCGGTCTACTATGGAAGGGGATTGTATCAACTACACCAAGAAATGCCATAAATGTCAGATTTATGGAGACAAGATTCGTGTACCACCTTCACCTCTACATGTTATGACTTCTCTATGGCCTTTTTCCATGTGGGGCATGGATGTGATTGGGTCAATATCACCAAAAGCTTCAAATGGGTCGCTTTATTTTTGTGGTCATTGATTACTTCACGAAGTGGGTAGAGGTTGCTTCTTATGCAAATGTTACTAAGTCAGCTATAAGTCGATTCTTGAAGAAAGAGATCATTTGTCAGTTTGGGATGCCTGAAAGGATCATATCAGACAACACATTGAACTTGAACAACAGAACGATAGCAGAAGTTTGTAGTCAGTTCAAGATTAAGCATCATAACTCTTCTCCGTATTGCCCAAAAATGAATGGGGCAGTAGAAGCAGCCAACAAGAACATCAAGAGGATAGTGGGGAAGATGACTGAGACTTATAGAGATTGGCATGAAAAACTACCGTTTGCACTCTTTGCCTATCGAATATCTGTCAGAACCTCTACTGGGGTAACTCCTTTCTCGTTGGTTTATGGGATGGAAGCAGTGTTACCTATTGAAGTGGAAATACTGTCTCTCCGAGTCTTGTCAGAAATAAAGTTGGATGAAGCTGAATGGATACAGTCGTGAGATGATCAGTTGAACTTGATTGAGGAAAAGAGGCTAAGGGCTATTCGTCATGGTCAGATGTATCAGAAGCAAATAATGCGAGCTTATGACAAGAAAGTGCGACCAAGAGAATTCCACGAGGGGGATCGTGTGCTGAAAAAGATCCTTCCCATTCAGAAGGACTTTAGAGAAAAATGGATGCCAAATTGGGAAGGACCGTATGTCGTGAAGAAGGCCTTCTCTGGGGGTGCATTGATCTTAACGGAAATGGATGGGAAGAGTTTACCCAATCCAGTGAATTCAGACTCAGTCAAAAAGTACTTTGTCTAAAGGAGAGGAGAATCTAGGGTGAAAACCCGCGAAGGGCACCCTGAGTTTTTGAAAAAAAAATGGGGAGGCCAAGGTGAAAACCTGCAAAGGGCGCCTTATGACCAAAGGGGTTTTAAGTTGAAAACCCGAAAAGGCAGCTCAAATTTTGAAGAGCACACAGTAATCTTGCTATATCTGATTCAACAAAGAGCGAAGCGCGTTGCATATCTGTGCATCAACAAAGTACTTTGGATCTTTTAAACACATGTTGAACTCAAGAAAGTCTTCATGGAGCTGGTGTATAGACGCTCAAGCGGCGATATCTAGGGCATCTAACTTTTGTCCTGTTTGCTATCTTTAGATTCTCTTTCTACTCAAAGATAGGCTATCAGATTAATTTCCTTTGTATTTTTGACAAATTCATTCAAATCTAATTATTCTCAAGATTAAATTCATCTTCTATTATTCTTATAGTATGTTACATTAAAATAATGATAGATGAACTAAATAATTTTCACAAATGAAGTTTTGCTCATTACTCTGGAAATTTCTAGATAATACAAGAAACTAAAACAGAACAATTGTTCGAGGAATTCACATAAGTGAGGTTTCGAGGAAATTCTTTCTTTAGTCCAAAATGATTATTGGACAAATCAAACGATTCGATCCTAGGAGAGGATCATCTTACAGACATTTTCCGTGGTTCATAGCATTTGAAGAATGGTACAAACCCACAGGCTTAGTAGGAATGATACTTCGAGATAAACTTCGACGAAGGAATGAGTGGTGACGTCTGGAATAGGGGTCATATTCATAAACATTTTTGCATTATAACATATTTAATTAGGATCATTTGACTCATTTCTATCATAGCATCCTAATCATTAGGCATGAACTCACACACATTATACAGGTTATGACCTTCAAGGGACAATGAAGATTGATGCACCTTAACCCCCTAAGCAATAGGGTAACAGGCTAAAGCATAGCAGATCTAACCTTCGGATGGTTTCACATCGAAGTAGATCCAAGATGATTTGGCATCCTTGTGTACAAGGAGCAGATCAAAGACATAGTAGATTTGGCTTTCATGTGTTTACGCTGAAGCAGATCCAAAATGATTTGGCATCTCTGTATTGTCAGAGAATAAATCGAAGAAACAGATTTGGCATCTCCATATTCGACGGAGAACAGATCAGAGGCATAGCAGATCTAGCCTTTAGATGTTTTCACATTGAAGCAGATCCAAGATAACAGATTTGGCATCTCCATATTTGACGGAGAGCAGATCAAAGACATAGCAGATCTAACCTTCGGATGTTTTCACATCGAAGTAGATCCAAGATGATTTGGTATCCTTGCGTTTACAAGGAGCAGATCGAAGAAATAGTAGATTTGGCTTTCACGTGTTTACGCTGAAGCAGATCTAAGATGATTTAGCATCTCTGTATTGTCAGAGAACAAATCGAAGAAATAGATTTGGCATCTCCATATTCGACGGAGAGCAGATCGAAGACATAACAGATCTAACCTTCGGATGTTTTTGCATCAAAGTAGATCCAAGATGATTTGGCATCCTTGCGTTTACAAGGAGCAGATCAAAGACATAGTAGATTTGGCTTTCACGTGTTTACGCTGAAGCGAATCTAAGATGATTTGACATCTCTGTATTGTCAGGGAACAAATCGAAGAAGCAAATTTGGCGTCTTTGTGTTCGACGGAGAGCAGATCAAAATATCAACATGACAGTCTTAAGTTTGCAAGGAGCAGATTGAAGACAAGGACCTGATAAGACCGGGCAAATTTGGTCTGTCTATAAGTCTTTGCTCGATTCCTATTACACAGCAATGAACAAAGAGGGACAGCTGTAGCAGTCCAAATCTGCTCGGGCCTTAAAACCAAAAACAAAAAATAAATGAATATTAATTTATTTTAAAAGTCTGTTAAAAATTCCAAACCCAATAACCTTTACAAACAGACCCATTACGCAAACTAATCTACTACAAACCCAAGTCACTCGGGTCCAAAAGGCCCAAAGACTTAAAACAACAGCAGGAAACCCTAGGGTTTCCTTGGAACCTCAGCGCTGCAGGAGTAGTTCTAGAAGCTTCACCACGTCAGAGCCGTTCCAGCTCTCAAAGCAAGGGCCATCAATAGCCCTGTCCCCTCACGTCACCCTAGCTGGCCCTCATCAATGCTGGTCAGATCGATGGTCAGCTCGCACGAGGTCCCATCAAAGCACTGACTAGAGGTTTTGGGCACTCCGAACGTCACCGCCGTTTGCCTTACAACGATCCAGTGGCTTAAACATCACCACCATCAGTGCACCATGATCTCAGGCCTGACCACTGACCTTTGCGCCTCCATTAGTGCTGAGATCTTCGCAGCAGAGGCCGTCCTGTGGTCACCAGGCAAGATTCGCATCCACAACGCGATATTCGATAGATTTTTGGTACTTGCAAGACAGAAAAAGGAAACCAACAGACACGGAAAAGAAAAATGGAGCAGAAAAGGAAACCAAACAGAGAAAAATGGCAAGAAATAGCAGCAGATAAACTGAAACAAACAAGGAAAGAAATCAAAGATTTCTCTCCTAAACATGCATAGTCTAAAGGTTATAAAGCCTTTCTTCAGATTTGTAAAAGAGGAGGTTTTTTTACATACAGATTCAATAAAAAAGGAACACGTTTTATACAAAAAGAAAACCAACAGTCGACTGGAGTATAGAGGTGATTATTTATTCTTTTTTTTCCCTCAAAATACATACTGATAGTATAAAAAAAATAGAAAGAAGAGGACGTACCTTTGGATCTGCACTGGAAAGTGAAACTTTCAAGCCTCCGGCCACCATACGTGGTGGGGACGATGAAGGCGCGTAGGCGCGTGTAGGCCCCTAGACGGGAGCTCAGTAGAACTCCGAAGGCCTGCCCCAAATCCTCTTCAGAGGATTTCTTTATTTATTTTTTTAAAAACCAGGTTTCAAAATGAATTTAAGCTTAATGTTTGGCTTTTATAGCCTTATAAGAACGACGTCGTTTAGCTTAAAATGATAGGCTTCAAAACGGCGTCGTCTCAGGGCCAGGATTCGCGTGTTGACCCGTGACCCGGGAAGGATCCGCGTGTTTTTGTTTAAAGGGCTAATTGCCCGATTGGTCCTGCCATATTTTTAATATTTATGAATTCATTTTATTTTTATTATGATTTGACCCGGGCCTTTTATATTAGTTTCAATTTAGTCCTAGTTGCTATAATAAGACTTAATTTTTTTAAATGGTGTCGTTTTGGGGATTAGGGCCAATTGCCCAGTGAGTCCCTCAGTTTTAATGCGCATTTCGATTGAGTCCAAATTTTTATTTGTAATTAGCCCTAGTTTTAAATTAAATTCGATCCTAGTTTTTTTATATATATTTAATTTATTTTAAATAATATATGTATTATTTAAACATTAGTTATATGAAAAATAATATATATTATTCATAATATTATATACATTTTTATAAACTTTATTATATGTTATATTTTTTATTATATATATTATTTATTCTATTTTATTCATATTTTATTATATGTTATATATTTTTACTATATATTATTTATTTTATTATATTTTACTTATTATATTATTTTTATTATTTTTATATATTATTTATCATATAGTTTATATCATTATATATTTTGTTTATAAATTTTATTATATGTTATATATTTGACCCTATATTATTTCCTTACATTATTATCATTTTATTATGAAATATACTTTATTTTATTACTCATTAATTATATATTTTTGAATTTCATTATTAAATAAATATTTGTAATATCAATATTTAGCATATTATTTTTTTAATATATCTAAGTTATTATATCCTATAATATAATATATATATTAATTATTTAAAAAAAAAGATTCTACTTATCATTCTTATATTATTCTAAATATTTTTAAATATCTTTATTTTTTATTTTAGTTGATTTATATTTTTATATGGTTAGAATTTGCATATCTATTTTTGTTTTTTAGTATTGTTTTAGTAAGTTAAATTTTTTATAGATTTATTTATTATTTTATGTTATTTTTTTTACATATTTGCATGAAAATTAATTATTTAAGTTACATTTGCATGAAATATTATCATATATATGTATTATGCAATTTATATTGTTGAACTCATTATGCTCAACGTTGTATTTTGCATGTAATGATAATGCATGTATATGACCATGTATAAAATAATAACGGATATTGTAATTTATACCATTATTCATCATCCTTTATATTATATATGCATAGAATGTTAAAGTAAGTATTATGTAGGTTAATTTATATTGATTCTTGGTAATATGTTAAGTGCATCATCACTTTAAAGAACTTTTATATTTCATTCAATCCAAAAGAACTTTAAAAATAAGGCAATATTTTTGGTAGTTAGGAATTTGGGAAATAGTGCCCTAACATGCTGGGTTGCGATTTCTCGTTTGTCTAAATATCTAAAATATCCTTCTAAATAAGTTTTGAAAATTACAAGATGATTTTAGTTACAAAAGTTAAAAAATATCGTGTCCAATCATACTGGATATGATGTTTATATTCTTTTGAAGCAATAGAATCTTGATTCTTTTTAACTCAAATTATTACGGTTTTAAAAGAGAACTTATTTCTAAATTCTTTCAAGCTTTTGACATTAAGAAAAAACTATTCAATTTGGTACCAATTTTGGGCGTTACAAGGGTGTTAATCCTTCCTCGTACGTAACCGATTCCTGAACCTATTTTCTCGTAATTTCGTAGACCAAAATGTTTTATAAAGTGATCCAATCACACTTTAAAAGGTTGGTGACGACTCTCGTCTTTC
This sequence comes from Gossypium anomalum, assembly GCA_025698475.1. NCBI lineage: Eukaryota > Viridiplantae > Streptophyta > Magnoliopsida > Malvales > Malvaceae > Gossypium > Gossypium anomalum. Next base: position 70,872,776 of record CM046965.1, on the reverse strand, counting down.
AAAAATCTCATTTTTTTAAAAAAAGAGGTTTCGACAAGCCTCATGGTCAATTCCGGGGAAGATAACGAGGACACTGCTTATCCTCCAGGTTTTACCCCAACAAATGTCCAGACACAACCCGAGGTGTACTCATGAAGGCCATCTGTTACAATCAGGCCACAATAGTTTCAGGCCGGTATTTCAGCACCGATGAACTACCAAACAGGCTCAGGTTCTAATCTGGGGGATAACCCAACTAATCCCGTTGTCTCGAATCTTGATGATACAGCAGAAATAGAAAGGGTGAGGGTGGAGATCCTGAAACAACTTGAAGACCAATACAGATGGTTAGAAGAAAAATTCAAAGTAATAGAAAGCGCTGATTATCACTGTGGAATCGATACTAAGGATTTGAGCTTGGTTCCGGACCTAGTGCTTCCCCCCAAGTTTAAGACTCCAGAGTTCAAGAAATATAATGGGACCAGATGTCCCGAAGCTCACATCACCATGTTCTGCAAACGAATGAAAGCGTATGTCAATAATGATCAACTATTGATTCACTATTTCCAAGACAGTCTGGTTGGGGCAGCATCCAAATGGTACAACCAATTGAGCTGTACCAAGATTAATTCATGGAAGGATCTAGCTCAAGCTTTTATGAAGCAATATAGTTACGTGAAGGATATGACCCCTGATAGAATCACATTGCAAAACATGGAGAAGAAAAAAAATAAGAGCTTCAGACAATATGCTCAAAGGTGGAGGGAAGTTTCCATACAAGTCCAGCCACCTCTCCTAGAAAAAGAAACTACAATGTTTTTCATCAACACTTTAAAAGCTCCAATCATCAATCATATGCTGGGAAGCGCCACTAAAAGCTTCTCAAATATAGTGATGACCAGCAAAATAATTGAAAACGCAATGAGGAGTGGAAAGATAGATGCGGGGGAAAACACCAAAAGGTCGACCCCAAGGAAAAGGGAGAATGATATGAATAACACAAGCACATATAACAAGGGTTATTCAAAACAAGTCACTATGAGTCAACTGAAGACAGTAACCACTAGCCATCAGGGCCCCCCAAACAAGAATACAATACAAGGACAAATACAGAAAGGCTTCAGTTTACACCCATACCAATGACGTATAGGGAATTGTATCAAAGTCTATCTGATGCACACGTGGTATCCCCTTTCTACCTAAAACCGGTGCAGCCTCTATTTCCCAAATGGTACATCGTAAATGCTCAATGTAAATACCATGCAGGAATCATGGGGCATTCAATTGAAAATTGCACCGCATTTAAAAAGTTGGTCGAAAGGTTCATAAAAATAGGAATTGTAAAGTTCGACGACCTATCAAGGCCAGATGTGGCAGTAAACCCTTTACCCAATCATCCTAACCAAAGGGTAAACGGGATTAATGAAGGTGGGAGTAAGAAAATCAAACATGATGTTACAGAAGTCAAAACCCCTCTAAGACGAGTTTGGAAAGAGATGGTAGATAGGGGATTAATCGTACCGGATTCAGATGAGAGATTCAAAGGGATGAGGAACTATTGCGAGTTCCATAATGGAGAGGGGCATGAGATCCAAGAATGCACCGAGTTCAAGGCCCTAGTACAAGACATGATGGACAATAAAGAAATGGAATTTAATAAAGATTTCTAAGGCCCAGAAGAGGGAAATGTATGCACATCAGAGGGAGAATTGATAGCGAAGATCCAGAAAGTCACCTACCAAGTGGTCATCGTCTCGCGACCACGAAGCAATGAAGTCAGAGTACAAATGGTACCAAAGGTCATAATCCAGAAACCTGCGGTCTTTCCCTACAAAGACAACAAGAGAGTTCCTTGGAATTATGATTCCAATGTGACGATCCCGGGAGAGGAGAACTCGGCTGGCGTTTCAAGAAAAGACTAGGATGTGGGTTTCTATACACATAGTAGGAAACACTACGATTCAGCAAATGCAAGAGTGAAGCTCGTAAAAGGAAAACCCTTGTCGGCCAAACAAAAGAAAGAAAAAATGGCTAGACCTAAATCGCCTGTTAACGAGCCGGTCAATGAAGAGAAGGCTAAGGAATTCTTGAAATTTTTAAAGCACAGCGAGTACAGTGTTGTAGAGCAGCTGCATAAATAACCAGCTTGCATATCAGTGTTAGCTGTACTCTTGAGCTTGGAGGTATACCGAAGCGCATTGATGAAAGTATTAAATGAAACTTATGTCGCTAACAATATCTTCGTCAACAAGCTAAACCATCTGGTTAGTAACATAAGTGTCGATAATTTCATTTTCTTTAATGATGATGAAATACCGCCCGGGGGTATGGGATCAACTAAGGCTCTGCACATCACCACCCGCTGCAAGGGATATATACTGCCAGGGGTGTTAATCGATAATGGATCAGCCCTGAATGCCTTACCCTTATCCACACTGAACAGATTTCCTGTGGATAGCTCTCACATGAAAACATGCCAGAACATAGTGAGGGCATTCGACGGCACTGACAGGAGAGTATTAGGGAGAATTGAAATACCCCTGTTGATTGGCCCAAACACGTATGAGGTAGACTTCCTAGTGATAGACGCCAAGTCTTCTTACAATTGCTTGTTGGCGAGGCCTTGGATACATTCAACAGGGGTAGTGCCTTCATCACTGCACCAAAAGTTGAAGTTAGTAATAGAAGGTTGACTGGTGACAATAAATGCAGAAGAAGACATCATTGTAGCTGTAACCAGTGACATGCCATATTTAGAGGTAAACAATGAAGCGATTGAATGTTCCTTTCGATCTTTGGAATTTGTGAACGCAATGTTCATTACCGAAAGGAAAAGGATCCTAATACCTAAGATATCCGAGACTACAAGAATGGGCTTATGACTAACAGTCGGGAAAGGAGCCTTACCGGGAAGAAGACTTGGGAGACACCTCCAAAGAAGGGTTGAGGCACCAATGCTGAAAGAAAAATGAGACTACCTCGGTTTAGGATTCAAGTCAAATGCGAGACAGATAAAGAAAGAGTTGGAAAAGAAGCAAGAGAGGAGGATAGCACGCTTGAGCAGGGAGGAGATCAAATGGGAACTAATGATATTCCCTCACATATCCAGAACTTTTGTGTCAGAAATGATTATTCACCCTGAACGGAGAGTGCCGAGAAAGGAAACCACGAAATAAATGTTGAAAAATTTGGACATCAAAGCCATATTCAAAGAAAGAACCGGAGAAGAGAATTTCTCAGGCATTTGCCCTTATGTACCTAGAAGTGTTCTTGATAATTGGACTACGGAAGAGATTCCTATAGTTTTTAGAGCTAATTCAGAGTAACGTCCAAAACACACTTATTACTCTAGGCTTAGGAGTAATAAGAATCTTTTGTGAAATAGGCTTATGTCCAAAAATGTTATTTCAATAAAATGCACCTTTGCTATCATTTTGAGCAAATATTCTTTCAATTTCATTCATAATCATATTATACAAATAATTGTTCTTAGATTCTTTTATCTTTTAGACCTTCTTCCAAATATTCTTTTGTTCTTCATTCATGATCATACCATACAAACAATTATTCTTAGATTCTTTTAGTTCTTTATATCTTCCTTCATCCCTATAATAGGTCTTCAGATATCAATGTTATGAACGATGTTGCTAATGAATCAGAGTCTCCTTTTGAGCAAGATATGTGTATGGAGGATTCTCAAGATTTTGAAGATGGCCGAGGCTGTAACCTATCTCCTGATTTGTTGAGGATGGTAGAGCAAGATGAGAAAAAAATCCTACTTCACAAAGAGTTAATGGAAATTGTGAGCTTAGAAGAGGAAAAAGAGGTGAAGATCGGAACTTGTATCACTATAGAGACAAAGCGAGACCTCATTGAGTTACTCCAAGAATTCAAGGATGTCTGCACATGGTCCTATCAAGACATGCCCGGGTTAAGTACTGATATCGTGGTACACCGACTCCCCATAAAGGAAGAGTATAAGCCAGTTCAATAGAAGCTTCGAAAGATGAAACTCGATGTTTTGCTTAAAATAAAAGAAAAGGTCAAGAAGTAATTCAACACTAGATTCTTAAAAGTGGTTAAATACTCAGAATGGGTAGCCAACATCATCCCCGTCCCTAGAAAAGATGGAAAGGTGCGAATGTACGTAGACTACAGAGATTTGAACAAAGCCAGCCCAAAAGATAATTTCCCGCTGCCTCATACTGATACCCTAGTGGACAACACGATAGTTTACTCACTGTTCTCCTTCATGGATGGTCTCTCCAGATACAACCAGATTAAAATGCATTCTGAAGACATGGAGAAGACCGCATTCGTAACCGTGTGGGGAACATTTTACTATAAAGTGATGCCATTTAGACTGAAAAATATCGGAGCAACATATCAAAGAGCCATAGTAACCTTGTTTCATGATATGATGCACAAATAAATCGAAGTTTATGTTGATAACATGATCGTAAAGTCCCAAACAAAGAAGGAGTACGTTCAAGTCTTGAGGAAATTGTTCTTAAGGTTAAGAAAATTCCAGCTAAAGCTCAATCTAGCAGAGTGTACTTTCGGAGCCAGGTTCAGAAAGCTACTAGGATTTGTAGTCAGTGAAAAAGGGATTGAGATCGATCCAGACAAGGTCAAGACCATACAAGAGCTGCCTCCGCCGTGTACTCAAAAAGAAGTTTGAGGTTTTCTAGGAAGACTAAATTACATCGCCCGGTTCATTTCACAGCTAACTGAGAAATGTGACCCCATATTCGGTCTCCTTAAGAAACACAATCCAGGTGTATGGGATGAAGAATGCCATAAAACTTTCAACGAGGTCAAATATTACTTGTCCAATGCCCCAGTGCTAATGCCACCCAACCCAGATAAGCCACTGATATTGTATTTGGCGGTATTTGAAAATTCCATGGAATGCGTGCTGGGCCAACATGATGAGTCAGGAAGGAGAGAAAGAGCAATATACTACCTCAGTAAAAAGTTCACTGAATGTGAGATAAGATACTCACCGATTGAGAAATTGTGTTGTACCTTAATTTGGACAACCCGAAGACTATGACAGTACATGCTGTATCATACCACTTGGCTCATTTTGAAACTGGACCTTCTGAAGTATATGATGAAGTTAACAACTTTGAATGGAAGGATGACCCTACGGCAAATTCTGCTCTCTGAATTTGATATACTCTATGTGAACCAGAAAGCTGTAAAAGAGAGTGCAATAATAGATTTTCTGGCCAGTAGGGCTCTTGAAGATTACGAGCTCTTGAACTTCGATTTCCTGAATGAAGATCTAATGTATGTTGCAACCACCAAAGAAAATTCTCAAGAAAACCATCCTTGGAAACTAAATTTTGGCGGAGCCTCAAATGCTGTAGGTAATGGAATCGGGGCAGTCTTGGTATCCCCAAACAGAGATCATTATCCCTTTATTAGTAAACTAGATTTTGATTGTATAAATAATATGGCAGAATACGAAGCATGCATCATGGGTATCCGTGCAGCCATAGAATGCAAAATCAAAGTGCTAGAGGTTTATGGAGATTCTGCACTTGTAATCTACCAGCTTAAAGGCAAATGGGAGACAAGAAACCCCAAATTGATCAATTATCGAAAGATAGTGCTGGACTTAATTGAGGAGTTTGATGACATCACCTTCTGCTACCTCTCACGAGATGAAAACTAGATGGCTGGTGCCCTGGCCACTTTAGCTTCCATGATCAAAATGAACAAATAAAAAGATGTAAAACCTATCCAGATGAGTATTTATGAGGCTCTGGCTCATTGTTACAACATTGAAGAAGAAGAAAAAGATGATCACCCTTGGCACCACGATATACTGCGATATGTGAAGAATCGTCAATACCCTAACCAAGCAATTGAGAATGATAAAAGGACGTTGAGAAGACTAGCCTAGTGACTATGTCTTAGATGGGGAGATCCTATATAAAAGAAGAAAGGATCAGGTACTATTAAGGTGTGTGGACGCTGTTGAGGCTAAGAAAATCTTGGAAGAAGTCCATGAGGGCATCTGTGGAACACATGCTAATGGCCTCACAATGGCCAGGCAAATTATGAAATTCGGGTATTATTGGTCCACCATGGAAGGAAATTGTATTAATTACGCTAAAAGATGTCATAAGTACCAAATTTATGGAGACAAAATTCATGTACCTCCTTCACCTCTTCATGTTATGACTTCTCCATGGCCTTTCTCTATGTGGGGCATGGATGTGATTGGGCCAATATCCCCAAAAGCTTTAAATGGGCATCGATTCATCTTTGTGGTCATCGACTACTTCACCAAGTGGGTAGAAGTCGCTTCATATGCCAATGTCACAAAGTCGGCAGTCAGTAAATTCTTGAAGAAGAAAATCATATGTCAGTATGGAATGCCAGAAAGGATCATATCTGACAATATGTTGAATTTGAACAACAGCACGATAGCGGAGGTCTGCAGTCAGTTCAAGATCAGACACCACAACTTGTTACCATATTGCCCAAAAATGAATGGTGCAGTGGAGGCAACCAATAAGAACATTAAGAAGATCATAGGGAAAATGACTGAGACTTATAAATATTGGCATGAGAAGTTACCATTTGCCCTCTATGCTTATTGGACATCTGTCAAGACCTTCACCAGGGCAACGCCTTTCTCTTTGGTCTACTGAATGAAGGCGGTTTTGCCTATTGAAGTCGAGATTCCTTCCCTTCGAGTTTTCTCAGAGCTAAAGTTAGATGAAGCATAATGGATCCAGTCTCGATATGATCAGTTGAACTTGATTGAAGAAAAGAGGTTAAGGGCTATCCGTCTAGTCAAATGTACCAAAAATGAATGATGAGTTTATGACAAAAAGGTTCGCCCAAGAGAATTTCATGAGGGGGACCTAGTATTGAAAAATATCATTCCCATACAAAATGATTTCAAAGGAAAATGGATGCCAAACTAGGAAGGACCTTATGTGGTAAAGAAGGTCTTTTCTGGATGAGCACTGATTTAACCGAGATGGATGAGAAAAACTTGCCTAATCTTGTAAATTTGGATGCAGTCAAGAAGTATTTCACCTAAAATTGGGATATGCCAAGGCGAAAACCCACAAAGGGTGTTTTGATACATCAAAAAAAATGAGAGGCCAAGGTGAAAATCCACAAAGGGCGCCTTGAGACTAAAGGGGTTTTGAATTGAAAACCCGAAAAAGGGCGGCTCAAATTTTGACCGAAGATAGGGCATGTGGTAGTCTTGTCCTCTCAAAGTTAACAAGAAGGAGGAACGTTACATCTTGGGGCATCAACAAAATACTTGAGATCTCTTAAACACATATCTAGCTCGAAATGGTCTTCGAGAAGTTTGAATAGAGAAGCTCACGCTACAATATATGGGGCACTTATTTTTCATCTTATACTTTAGCAAAATTTGCTATCTTGATTAATCCATCCATTTCGAGCGTTGCTCTTAATAAAATTCTATCTTGTCCATTGTGATAATCTTTTTCAAGCATTTTTCATTAAAACAACGATTATTGGACTTATAATATTCACATACAAGAAGTTCTACATATTAATCTAAAAAGTTTCTAAATGGTATAAGGACCTGAAACAGGACCACTAGTCAGAACTAACCAAACTTAAGGGTTGGGAATATCTGAGAAAGAGTAGTCTAAATTGTGACTATTTCTTCAGATCTTCTGTCAAAGATACTGGCTAAACAAGAAGGCATAGTAACACATCAGTGATAGAACCTTGATGAATGACGAACAATGACAACCTAAGCATTGAAGGGATCGTTCTCGAAAAATGACATTCTACATTCATGCAAATATCATTTGTACACATCCAAATAGAAGCATTTGATTCATTCCAATCATGACATCTTAATAGCTTAGCATAAGTATATCCATGAAATGGATTCGACAGGTCGTGTTCCTCAGAGAATGATGTAACAGATCAGTGAAACCATAAAATCCTATACCTCTGAAGTTACAGGGGGATGAATTGAAGTTACCATGGTGAATCTTATCCCCCTGAAGTTGCGGTGGAGCATATTGAAGCCATTAACCTTATCTCCCAGAAGTTATAGTAGAGCAGGTTAAAAATAGCGAATCTTATTTCCTTGAAGATGTAGTGGAATAGATTTAACCTACAAGCTATAAATCTTATACCTCTAAAGTTGTAGTGGAGCAGGTCAAAAGATACAAATCTCAACTCCTTGAAGTTGCAGTGGAGCAGGTCAAAAGTTACAAATCACAACTCCCTAAAGCTGCAGTGGAGCAGATTGAAGTTAGATCTTATTTCCCTAAAGTTGTAGTGGAACAGATTAACGATATCATGGCGAACCTTATCTCCCTAAATTTTCAGTGAAGCAGTTCAAAAGTTACAAATCTCAACTCCCTGAAGTTGCAGTGGAGCAGATTGAAGTTAGATCTTATCTCCCTGAAGTTACAGTGGAGCAGGTCAAAAGTTACAAATCTCAACTCCCTGAAGTTACAGTGGAGCAGATTGAAGTTAGATCTTATCTCCCTGAAGTTGCAGTGAAGCAAACTGAAGATAGTGAATCTTATTTCGTTGAAGTTGTAGTGTAACAAATTAAAGCTACAAGTCTAGCCTCTCTGAAGTCACAACGGGGTAGATTGAAACACCAATTCCTATACCCCTAAAGATGCAGTGGGTCGGAATAAGGCTACCTAGAAGAAGAGGAACACCCAAAGAAGTCGAGATTTGGAGACCGAGCAAGATTGGTCCTTCTTAAAGGTCTTTGCTTCATTCTCGTTACATGACAATAAGCAAAGAGGGGCAGCTGTACAGGCCTAAATCGACTCGGGCCCTTATAGATAAAAATTAAACCAAATAAACAGTCCAGGGCCAAAATTAAAACCCAAATTACAATAGTCCATAGCCTAACAACAAAATATAACCTAATAATATTAAAACAAGACCCAAGTAAACCCTAAGCCCAAAAGGGCCCAAAACCTAAACAACATTTTCAACAAACCCTAGCCCTAATAGCTTGGTGCCACCATTGCTCCCATGTACGGCCTCCATGCACCACCACGTGCTAGCTGGCCTCTGTACCTGCAAGAAAACAAAAGGACAACAGACATAGAGAAAGAAAAACAGTAGTAAAAAAGAAAAATGTTGTATTTTTCAGCTATAAAAGCCACAAACATATCAATGTAATTTTTTATGCACATATAGCAATCAAAATAGAATAGAAAGAAAAATTTTAAAAGGTAGCCTTTAATTTAATTCTATCTTTTGTACTTGCTTTCATTTCCAAAGAAAAACAAAAGAATACAAAAAGAAAAGTCAAAACTTACCCTTCTGTTACGTTTGCACCGTCGTGGGTCAAAACTTACCCTTTTGTTACGTTTGCACCGTCGTGGAGGGGTCGAGGTCGTCGTCTCCAATGAAAGACGACATTTTTAGGCTCAGGGAGTCGAAAAGCCCAAAAAAATTACCTTTTTCGATTTTTTTGGCCACCATGGACGGCGGTTCCGTCGTTGGTGACCGGAGCATGGCTGGCCTTAGAGGGTTTGAAAGAGAGAGGAGAGAGCAAAGAGAGCTCTCTAAATTTTTTTTTGAAACTCAAGCAGAAATGAAAATTTGGTTTATATAAGAGTTACAAAACGGCGTCGTTTAGGGCCAGATTTTAGACGTCTAAACGATGTCATTTTAGCCCCCTTAACCAACGTGTTGACCCGACCTAGTTAAAGGATATGCGTGTTTTCTTTGAAAATGGGCTATTTATGCGGCGGGTCCCTCTGCTTTTCCACTTTTTTTAATTTAATCCTATTCGTTCGTTTTGGCTTTTAATTTTGCCCCATAACTTTTGTCTTTGATTCATTTCGGTCCGTATCGAAACGATATGCTTTGATGGCTTGGGGTAATTGCCCAGTCAGTCCCTCTCCTTTGCGCGCACATTCCATCTGGATCCTTATGTTGGTTTAATATTTAGTTTTTATACTTTAAATTCTGTTTTAATTTCAATTCGATCCTGGGCCCATTTAACTTCAATTTTTTTTTTGACAAATTGTTTTGTTTGTTATTTTATTATATTTTATTTGTTTAGTGCTTTTTTAATCAAATGTCTTATTTATTTATTTTACTTACTTAATATTTCCCTTATTTCGTTTTCACATATTTTATTAATTTTTTATTTATTATTTTATTTTATTATGCCGTTTATTTTCTTCTTTATTTTGCTTATTTACTACTTTCAATATATATTTCAAAATTTAGATTTCAATATTATTATTATTATTATTATTATTATTATTATTATTATTATTATTATTGTCGAAACTATTTTTTTATTTTGAAGAAAACGGGGATCGACTTTTAAAATTAAATGTGGAGTCGCCACCAATCTTTTTGTTTAGGTGTGATTGGATCACCTAATAAAACATTTAAATCAATTTTGGCCTACGCAAGTTCAAAAATAGGTTCGGGAGCCGGTTACGTATGAGGAAGGGTTAGCACCCTCACTATGCCCAAAAATTGGTACCAGATTGATTAAGTGTTGTCCTTATGTCTAGAGGAAAAAAAACAAAATTTTGAAATATGACTTTTTTTTAAAACATTGGAGTAATTCAAACTGGTCGTCAAAAATCTCTCATTTCAAAGGTATGCAGCATCATATCCAGCACAATTGGACACGATCCTTTATACCCTCAAAAAAACACGATTGATTTTTGACTTTTTAGAGCTCATATGCCAAAAATTATAAAAGGATATCCAAATATCTAGTCCGACGAAAAATCATACCCAGCACGGTAGGGCACGACTTCCCGAATTTCCAAATATCGGATATTGGCTTATTTTAAAATCTTTGAGTAACAAGGAAAATTGGAAATTAGCTCAAAACACATCTATTTATTTTAAAATAAGATGGAATATTTAATGTATTACAAAGAAACATTTGTATAAAAAGAAGGGTTAATAAATGAAAAGTTCATAAATGAATAATGGGTTTGAAATGATTTGCATATATAAAAATAAAACTAAGAATATGTAAATGAATATTAAAATAAATATTGTGAAAGAAGAAATTTGGAACAAATAACATTTAAAAACAAAAACATATCTATTTAAAAGTGATAATATACATGCAATAATAAAAAAAAACAACATAAACAATATATAATGAAGATATAATAAAATAAAGAATAAACATTATACAAGAAAGAATAACAAACCAATATATAATAAAATAATATATATACAAACCAATATATAATAAAATAATATATACATGAAAAAATCTTAAATCAAATAAATAATAAAATATGTTTTTTAAAGAATAAATTATATATATAATAAATTTGAAAGGAAATACAAATAAATAGATTTAAAATAAATTATATAAAATAACATGAAATTAACAATGTATATAGAATAAAACCAATTTTAATACAAATTATATATATTAATAATATATAAGGATAGTTAAATTAAATATTATACAAAATGTTAAAACAATATGATATATAAAAGGGTGATTTTAAAATAATAGTTTTATAATAAAAACAAAATAATTTATCAAAGTAATTTAAAATGTGTAAAAAATAAGAGATGAAAAAAATGAATTATACAAATTGAAATGAAAAAAAAAACTTAATTGAAATGAAAGTCAAACTAGAGGGATAGTTAATAAAATAAAAAAACTATTGAAATTGAAATAATGACTAAGCGCAATACGCGCAAATGTCCAGGGATCAAAGCTGAAAATATTCCAGATCCCAAAACATGGCGTACTAAATTGCAAGAACACGCAAATTCTATGACAAATTTCAAATGAAATAAAATGTAACTAAGGATCAATTTAAATGTCTATGTGAAGGCGAAAGACTAGTCGCGAAATTTGACCATTCGAAGTAACAAAGTGCTGATCCACACGGCACCGTTTCAAATTTAACACAAAATCAAGTTAAAAAACCCTAAAGCAATACATTCAGCCACTTAAAAACAAATCAAAAGGAAAAAAAAAACTAAAGTCTTCCTCTTGATTCATTCGGCTGAACCAAAGGCACCTCTCAACCGCCATTTCGCCTCCATATTCGGCAACGACGTCAGGCGAAGGCCTGGTTTGGTCTTATTCGACCGCAAGTTCTGCTAGGCTTAACCTCAATCCTCATCTAAGCTTCGATTACCACGAAGCAAACAAGGATTTCGAAGCCTCCAAAAAGATGAGTATCTATATTCCTATTTATTTTTTTATTTTCACACACACAATAACAAAAATCAAAGGAAAATGAAAGCGAAAACGAAAGAAACACTGAGATTTCCAATCACCTCTTGAAAACTTTCTTTTTAATTCAAACTTTTGGTACCGATTTGTATGCGTTTGATTTCATATATCTCTCGAAAAGATGGATCCTCCTTTACATTGTTTACAAATGGCTTTTATAGCCAAAAACCCCTAAAAATGAAAAGAAATCAAACTACAATCCTTTTCTTTTCATTTATTTCTTTGCTGTCAATTTATTGTTTGTTATTTGTTGTTTTCTCGTGCATTCTGTTGTAGGTACGAATGGGGCCACCGAGGTGGTGACACACGTGGGATGAGGCGTGAAGGCGCATGTGGGGCTAAGACGCAGTGGCGGCAGCGAGTCGATGGAAGTCTGCTGGAAACCCCTTGCGGTGCAAGGGAAAAAGAACTTAGGGTTTCAGAAATTTCAATTTGCTTGGGCCATTTGGGCCAATTTCGAAATTGGCCCATTGGGTCTATAAATTAAGTTTAGCTTGGGTAATAATTTGGGCTAAAACTTGTATTTGGGTCTGGTGAAAATTGTAATGAATTATTTTGGATTTTGGGCTTGGGGTATCATTATAGACATTGGACTTTAATTAAATTTGGGACTTTTATTTTTTTGTTTTTTAATTTCTGGTTTTTTTTTTATTTTAACGGGTCTGGGCGAAATGGGCCTATTACAGCTGCCCCTCTTTTCTTATTGTCGTGTAACGAGAATAGAGCAAAGACTTCAAATAGGGCCAATTTTGCACGATTTTGCTGAATCTTGACTGTAACTTTTGGTGGCTTAAATCTGCTCCATTGCTGATACATGGAGATAAGATTGACCATCCTCGATCTGCTCCGTAACTGCTTTAGGGAAATAGATCTTCAATCTTCAGTCTGCTTCCTTGCTACCTTAGGAAGATAAGACTAAAATCGTCAACCTGCTCTCTTGCTACCTCAGAGAAATAAGGCTGGTGGCTAAAATCTGCTCCATTGCCGATACATAGAGATAAGATTCGCCATATTTGATCTACTCCACTACTGCTTAGGGAGATAAGATCTTCAATTTTCAGTCTGCTTCCTTGCTACCTCAGGAAGATAAGACTACCATCGTCAACCTACTCTCTTGCTACCTCAGAGAGATAAGGCCAGTGGCTAAAATCTACTCTATTGCCTATACATGGAGATAAAATTCACCATATTCGATCTGCTCCGCTACTGCTTAGGGAGATAAGATCTTCAATCTTCAGTCTGCTTCCTTGCTACCTCAGAAAGATAAGACTTCCATCTTCAACCTGCTCTCTTGCTACCTCAGGGAGATAAGACCTGGTGGCTTAAATCCGTTCCATTGCCGGTACATGGAGATAAGATTTGTCGTCTTCGATCTGCTCCGCTGTAACTTCAGAGAGATAAGATCTTCAATATTCAGTCTGCTTCCTTGCTACCTCAGGAAGATAAGACTATCATCTTCAACCTGCTCTCTTGCTACCTCAGAGAGATAAGGTCACTGGCTAAAATCTGCTCCATTGTCAATACACGGAGATAAGATTCACCATCTTTGGTCTGCTTCACTGCAACCTCATGGAGATAAGGCCTGTCACTTCAACCTGCTCCACTACAACTTCAGGGAGATAAGGTTTGTTATGATCTGCTTTACTGCAACTGATACTTCAACCTGCTCTACTGCAACTTCAGGGAGATAAGGTTTGTAATCTTCGATCTATTCCGCTGCAACTTCAGGAATATAAGATCTGACTTCACCGATGTTACTACACCGCCCTCTTGGACATGTCTTGTAGACTCAGCTTCATGTATCTATGCTTATGCCAAATAATTAGGATGCTATGATCAAAATGAATCAAATGCTCCTAACTAGATGAGATGTTCATGTCAAAAAATTAGGATGTCGTGATCGAAATGAGTCAAATGCTCCTAACTAAATGTGATGCTTTTGTCAAATAATTAGGATACTATGATCAAAATGAATCAAATGCTCCTAACTAGATGTGACTAGATGTGATGCTTATGTCAAATAATTAGGATGCTATGATCGAAATGAATCAAATACACCTAACTAGATGTGATGCTTATGTCAAAAACTTAGGATGCTATGATCGAAATGAATCAAATGCTCCTAACTAGATATGTTATGAATGATATATGAATGCAAAAATGAGAATGATTCTTTTTCTTTTTTTTTTTAAACTAAAGGTATCATCACTCCTTATTCATCAAGGCATTATCACTGATTTATTATACTGTCATCTTGTTTGGCTGGTATTCTTGACAGAAAACCCAAAGAAACAATCAAATTCTGCTCAGCAAGCTTACCCCGCTGTAATTTTAGAATCCTCTTCACTGTAACTTCTGAGACATAAAGTTTGAACCTCCCACTGCCACTTCAGGGGAATAATCATTTAATTTCTTTTATCCATCCTGCTGCAACTCAGAGGTATAGGATTTGCATCATCTTCAATCAATTTGATCTGTTACACCATTCCCTGGGCGTAATGAACAGATGTATATGCCTGATATCTGCATGAATACAGAACACCATTTTCTCTTTTCGAGAATAACCCCATTACTTATTCTTTGCCAAGATTATAACACCAATTAATATCTTTGACAGAAAATCCAAGGAGATAATCTCAATTTGGGCTTAAATATTTCCAACCCTTAAGCTTGGTGAGTTTTAAACAATAGTCCTATTTCAGGCTCCTGTATTATTTAGAAACTCCCCAAAGTAATATGCGAAACTCCCTTTATGAAAGTATTATTAGTCCAAAAATCGTTATTTTAATGCAAAATGCCTGAAAAAGACCATAACATGGACAAGGAAGGAATTAATTGAGATCTTAGCTCGAAACAAGTAAGTTGATCAAAGAATAGCAAATGCAATTAAGAAGGAAATTTATTGGGATGTATCTTGGAAAGAATAAAGTATTCAAAGATAACAAATCCAAAACAGGTAAATAGAAAACTAGGTGCCCCAGATATTGCAGCTTGAGCTTCTTTGTACTAACTTCTTGAGGACCATTCTGAGCTCAATCTGTGTTTAGGAGATCCGGCGTACTTTGTCAAAGCCCCAAGACGTAACTTCCTTCCTTCATTGTTAATTTAGGCATAGCAAGACTACAGTATGCCCTATTTTAATCCAAATTTGAACCGCCCTTTTCGGGTTTTCAACTCAAATCCCCTTTGGTCTCAAAGCGCCCTTTGCGAGTTTTTGCCTTGGCCTCTCCTTTTCTTTCTTCTTTTTTTTTATTTTTATTTTTATTATTTGATTTGATTTTTTTAATTTTTCTTCTTCTTCTTTTTTTTATTTCGATTTTTATTTCGAGGTTCTTCTTTTTTTAATGTCTCAAGGCACCCTTTGCAGGTTTTCACCTTGGCCTCTCCCATTTTAGGTAGAATACTCTTTGACTGCATTTTGAATTCCCCGAACTGGGCAAATCCTTTCGGTCAATATCAATGCTCCTCCAAAATAGGCCTTCTTTACATAAGGTCTCTTTTAGTTTGACATATTTCTTCCTTTGAAGTCCTTTTGTATAGGAAAAATCTTCTTCAATATCAAGCTCCCCTCATGGAATTCTCAAGGATAAACTTTTCTGTCATAAGCCTGCATCATCTGACTGTGACAGACATCCTTTAAATTTGACTGATCATATCAGGGTTGAACCTATTCTGATTCATCCAACTTTAGTTCTGCCAAGACTCGAAGAAAAGGAATCACGTTTTCAAAAACTGTTTTAGTCCTATAAATCAATATGTTGCCTCGGTGAAGGTCCCGGCCCACGTTCGATAAACATAGAGGGTAAATGATAACTTCTTTATGCCAATCCTTACAAGACTCAGTCATTTTTCACTATGACCTTTGTTCTATTGTTTGCTTTTCCTTTTCTTTTTTCTATTTTTGTACTTTTGTTTTTCTTTTTCGATGCCTTTGCTGCACTGTGATATAGTGTCTAATCTTTAAATAGACTGCAAACTTTTGACATTGTGCAATTGTATTTGAAAGTGATTCTTTTTGACATTACTTGTCAGCAGCCCCCCTTTTTTTTGAAATTTGATGACTATCGATCTTGTAGTATTGACATATAAAGCGACCTTTACCCTCTTCGTGAAGTAATCAGTGACTGCCAAGATGAATCAATATATATTAGACGAGAATGGCCTGATAACATCCTTGCCCCACATAGAGAAAGTCTGTGAAGAAATGAATGAGCCATATGAATCTTGTCTCTCTAAATACAGCCTAACTAATACAATCCCCTTTCATGGTGAATCAACAATACCCAAACCTCATAATTAGCGTGGCTACCATAAAACCATCAACATGTGTCCTTCTGACACCGTATAGACATCTTGTATTGTCTACAAATCTTAGTATCTCAGGTATATCTTAACATGATCATGCGAAAACATCTTTGAATTCTTAGGGTAACTTAATGACGATTCATTTTGTCTTTGTGATGACTCAGGTTTCGATCTTTGTCTCTTGCTCACAATGTCCACTGACCCTTTGTAAAGTAGGATCTGTTTTTCATCTTGTTCTACCATCCTTAACAAATCAAGAAACAATTCACAATCTTTGTTATCTTCAAAGTCTTGAGATCCACTTAAACACATATCTCACCCAAAAAGGGAGTCAGTTACAGCGCTGCTCATGTCATTAATATCTGGGGACCTATTGTAGGTACAAAGGAAAATTCCAAAGAATAAATGATTCTAAGGATAATTATTTGTATGGTATGATCATGAATGAAGAATGAAAGCATATTTAAAAAAAACAATAGTCCAAAGAATAAAAGAATGTATAAATAATGAAAGAATATTTATTAAAAAAGAATACATTTTATTGAAATAAAAAAATTTAGACACAAGCCTATTTCACAAAAGGATTCTTATTGCCTCTAGGCTTAAAAACAACAACCGTGTTTTGAATATTACTTTAAATCCGCTCTAAAAATACAGGGATCTCTTCCATAGTCCCATTGTTTAAAACACCCCCAAGTACATAAGGGTTTGGAAGCTTTTATTCCCTGGACCTCTCTTTGGATATGTCATTCAAATTCTCCTTGATAATTAGTGGTTACAACCCTCGGCTGGCCTATGTTGACCAATTTAGAACGCATGCTCACGATGTTCACTTCATTTTCCTTATTCATCGAGGTTGACCTTTTAGCACTCCCTCTTACATCTATATGTCCATTTCTTACCTCGCTTTCAATCATCTCACCGGACATTACTATATCTGAAAAGCTCAGAGTAGCGCTTCCCAACATATAGTCAATGAATGGGGCTTTCAAAGAATTGATGAAAAGCATTGTAGTATCTTTTTTCCAGAAGAGGTAGTTGGACTTGTGTTGCTACCTCTCTTCATCTTTGGGCATATTGCCAGAAACTCTCACTTTGTTTCTTTTCCATATCCTGCAAGGTAATTCTGTCGGGTGCCATGTCTGTTACATGGCTATACTGCTTCATAAAAGCTTGTGCTAAGTCCTTCCATGAATTGATTTTAGCACGATTTAATTGATTGTACCATTTACCTGTTGACCAGCTCAGACTGTCTTGGAAGCAATGAATTAATAGTTGGTCATTGTTAACATACCCTGTCATCCTTTGATAGAACATTGTGATGTGAGCTTCAGGACAACTGGTCCCATTGTACTTTTCAAACTCTGGAATCTTAAATTTTGGCAGAAGTACTAGATCGGGGACCAAACTTAGATTCTTGGCGTCAATCCTACAGTAGAAGTCAACATTCTCCATTGCTTTCAATTTTTCCTCCAACCACCTATATCGAACCTCAAGCTGTCTTGGCAATTCCCTCTTTGCTTTTTCCACTTCATCCAGATCAGGAACTTCAAGATTGGTTGGGTTGCCCCCCGGATTGGAGCCTGAGCCTATTGGGTAATCCACTGGTGCAACAGTATCGGCCTGATATTGCTGAGTTTTGATAATAGGTACTTGTGGACATGTTTGAACATTTGTGGAGGTGAAACCCGGAGGGTAGAGAGGCTCATCATTATCTTCCCCAGCATTGAACGTGGAACTTTTCCTTTTTCCTAACTCCTTAGTCGGCAATCGGGACAACTAATTCATCATATTCCTTTGAGACTCTAGCACTTGGTCTCTCATATCCTGTCGGATCTTTGCCAGTTGCTCCTGCATTTGCATTTGTAACTGGTCTTGCATCTCTTGTTGAAGTTGTTCAAGTCTTTCCAACCTTTAGTCTATATCTTTTGTCTTAGCACGGGTACCGTAACGACGCTTGGGTGGTAAGTTTTTATTGGTTCCCAGATTAACTGAATGATTTCAACTAATTAGGGACCCTTTTAGGAAAATCTAATGCAAATGATGTAATGATGCAATGCAATGCAAATGCATGAAATGAATGCAAAAGAAAGAAAGGTGTTGATTTTGAATTCAATTCCATTAGAACAACTTTTATAGAAAACAAATTCCTTTTCATAAAATGGATTACATATACGGCCTTACTTTCATATTCCAGGCGAAGACACCAATCCCTTTTCTTCATGAAAGTCAAATCTCGCAAGCTTCTAATAAATGCTTTCACTAGCTCCTTTTTGCTTGATCCAAGCCGTAACTTATTATCCTCGCGATGTTGATTAGCTCCTTTAAGAAAGTCAGGATGCGACGGCTCTCGAATAATCTTTATCGGTTTAAATCCTCAAATAAAGTCTTGTTTTCCTCCGCGAACCATCAGCTTTTTCCGTTGTGTTTACTTGGACCATATTCAGACAACCGTATTATAATCCACTTTATCAAGAAATTTGTTTTCTTATGACAAACTGTTCTATTTAGCAATCAAATATGAATCAACACCTCCTTTCTATAATGATGTAATGCAATGCAGTCATAAACAAAACAAGAACAAAACACGTTAGTACAGAAGAAATAAATGGCAAATAAAGTACCTATTCGGGTGACCACTAAATTTAGGCAAGGCTCTACTTAAGGTGGACTTTCAAGGTTCACTATATGTGGCTCGGTTCTAGAGAAAGGGTACTTGAACCAACAGATTCCTTAATCCTCACCCATTATAGGCTCATATGGATCGAGCTCAATTCAGGGGAATACATTTCCCTATGACTATGCGGAGATGAAAATCTCACGAAATCATAGGTACGGATGTATCCCGAAAGTAATCCACTAGCCCATATTTAGGTGAAGACCTCACGAAGGCGTAGTTTCTCACTCCCACTTAAAGGGTGTGACCACAACAGTCATGCAATGCAATGCCGTATTATTCTACAATACTCGAACCACAACAATCATACAAACAAATACAATTAAAAGAATCATGATTTTCAAAACAAATTTTCAATTTAGACAAAAGAACAATAAATAATCAATTTTATGGCTTGACTCTCTTGTTCAATCCCCAGTGGAGTGGCCAAGCTGTCGAAACTATTTTTTTTATTTTGAAGAAAACGGGGATCGACTTTTAAAATTAAATGTGGAGTCGCCACCAATCTTTTTGTTTAGGTGTGATTGGATCACCTAATAAAACATTTTAATCAATTTTGGTCTACGCAAGTTCAAAAATGGGTTCGGGAGCCGGTTACGTATGAGGAAGGGTTAGCACCCTCACTACGCCCAAAAATTGGTACCAGATTGATTAAGTGTTGTCCTTATGTCTAGGGGAAAAAAAAAAATTTTGAAATATGACTTTTTTTTTAAACATTGGAGTAATTCAAACTGGTCGTCAAAATTCTCTCGTTTCAAAGGTATACAGCATCATATCCAGCACAATTGGACACGATCCTTTATACCCTCAAAAAAACACGATTGATTTTTGACTTTTTAGAGCTCATATGCCAAAAATTATAAAAGGATATCCAAATATCTAGTCCGACGAAAAATCATACCCAGCATGGGAGGGCACGACTTCCCGAATTTCCAAATATCGGATATTGCCTTATTTTAAAATCTTTGAGTAACAAGGAAAATTGGAAATTAGCTCAAAACACATTTATTTATTTAAAATAAGATAGAATATTTAATGTATTACAAAGAAACATTTGTATAAAAAGAAGGGTTAATAAATGAAAAGTTCATAAATGAATAATGGGGGGTTAATAAATGAAAAGTTCATAAATGAATAATGGGTTTGAAATGATTTGCATATATAAAAATAAAACTAAGAATATGTAAATGAATATTAAAATAAATATTGTGAAAGAAGAAATTTGGAACAAATAACATTTAAAAACAAAAACATATCTATTTAAAAGTGATAATATACATGCAATAATAAAAAAAACAACGTAAACAATATATAATGAAGATATAATAAAATAAAGAATAAACATTATACATGAAAGAATAACAAACCAATGTATAATAAAATAATATATACATGAAAGAATCTTAAATCAAATAAATAATAAAATATGTTTTTTAAAGAATAAATTATATATATAACAAATTTGAAAGGAAATACAAATAAATAGATTTAAAAGAAATTATATAAAATAATATGGAATTAACAATGTATATAGAATAAAACCAATTTTAATACAAATTATATATATTAATAATATATATAAGGATAGGTAAATTAAATATTATACAAAATGTTAAAACAATATGATATATAAAAGGGTGATTTTAAAATAATAGTTTTATAATAAAAACAAAATAATTTATCAAAGTAATTTAAAATGTATAAAAAATAAGAGATGAAAAAAATGAATTATACAAATTGAAACGAAAAAAAAACTTAATTGAAATGAAAATCAAACTAGAGGGATAATTAATAAAATAAAAAAAAACTATTGAAATTGAAATAATGACTAAGCGCAATACGCGCAAATGTCCAGGGATCAAAGCTGAAAATATTCCAAATCCCAAAACATCGCGTTCAGGCGCGGACTAAATTGCAAGGACACGCAAATTCTATGACAAATTTGAAATGAAATAAAATGTAACTAAGGATCAATTTAAAGGTCTGCGCGAAGCCGAAGGACTAGTCGCGAAATTTGACCATTCGAAGTGCCAAAGTGTTGATCCACACGGCACCGTTTCAAATTTAACACAAAATCAAGTTAAAAAACCCTAAAGCAATACATTCAGCTACTTAAAAACAAATCAAAAGGAAAAAAAAAAAAACCTAAAGTCTTCCTCCTGATTCATTCGGCTGAACCAAAGGCACCTCTCAACCGCCATTTCGCCGCCATATTCGGCAACGACGTCAGGCGAAGGCCTAGTCCGGTCTTATTCGACCGCAAATCCGCAAGTTCTGCTAGGCTTAACCCCAATCCTCATTTAAGCTTCGATTACCACGAAGCAAACAAGGATTTCGAAGCCTCCAAAAAGATGTTTATCTATATTCCTATTTATTTTTTTATTTTTACACACACAATAACAAAAATCAAAGGGAAATGAAAGCGAAAACGAAAGAAACACTGAGATTTCCAATCACCTCTTGAAAACTTTCTTTTTTATTCAAACTTTTGGCACCGATTTGTATGCGTTTGATTTCTTATATCTCTGAAAAGATGGATCCTCCTTTACATTGTTTACAAATGGCTTTTTATAGCCAAAAACCCCTAAAAAATGAAAAGAAATCGAAACTACAGTCCTTTTCTTTTCTGTTATTTCTTTGCTGTCAATTTATTGCTGTTATTTGTTGTTTTCTCGTGTATTCTGCTGTAGGTACGAACGGGGCTAGCTGGAGGTGGTGACACACGTGGGATGAGGCGTGAAGACGCATGTGGGGCTGGCACGGTGGCAGCAGCAGTTCGGTGGAAGCTGCTGGAAATCCGTTGCGGTGCAAGGCAGAAATTTCAATTTACTTGGGCCATTTGGGCTAGTTTCGAAATTGGGCCATTGGGTCTATAAATTAAGTTTAGCTTGGGTAATAATTTGGGCTAAAACTTGTATTTGGGTCTGGTGAAAATTGTAATGAATAATTTTGGATTTTGGGCTTGGGGTATCATTATAGACATTGGACTTTAATTAAATTTGGGACTTTTATTTTTTTGTTTTTTAGTTTATGGTTTTTTTATTTTAACGGGTCCGGGCGGAATGGGCCTATTATAATTATTATTATTATTATTGTTGTTGTTGTTGTGGTTGCTACTTATATTATTATCATTATTATTATTCCCTATATTATCATTTAGGTTATTATTGTTGTTATTGTTAACATCTTGATTCGATAATGTCAATGCCATGTGTTATTTTTTTTATGCAATATTATGTCATTGTTACTTCAAATATATGTTGCACTATCATTATTAGCCACGCATGGCCCTTTTACTGTTTAAACAAATTTTTTAAATATACTCGATTTATAAAATGTCTTTTTAAATATTTTATAGATTTTTTTTCTTATTTCCAAATTCGTAAAAAGGAAAATCTTGAAATAAGGCAATGTTTTTCATTTTGGAAATTCGAGAAAAAATATTCTAACTTACGGGATTTTGATTTTTCTCGTTGAACCTAAATAGTAAAATATCTTTTTAAATTTTAAAATATATGAATTTTAAATAAAATAAATGCAATATTCAGTGTTTAAAAACTCGAGAAAGTCGTGCCCTAACTTGCGAGGTTTCAACTTATTCTCGTTAGATCTAAATAATCGAATATCCTTCTAAATTAAAACGCATAAGATTTCAAATAAAAAAATAAAGGCAAGCTTATTTTTGAGGGTTCAAATGTTGTGTCCTAACTTACGGGATGTGACATTTTGTTATCTCCAGATGAGAAGGCTTTTAATGCTCGTTTTAATTTATTCAAGCTTTTTTTTTTAGAGAGGATCGTATTTTAAATTTTTTTCGAGTTTTCAACTTTCGACGTTAAGATATTAGTTAATCAATTAGGTACCAATTTTGGGCGTTTCGAGGATGCTAATCTTTCCTCGTACGTAACTGACTTCCTAACCCATTTTCTCTAATTTCGTAGACCAAAATTGTTGTTTTAGTAACTCAAAACGTTTTATTAAAACGATCAATCACAAGGTGATCCGATCACACCTCATAAAAAAGGATTGGTGGCAACTCCCATTTTCGTTTTCAAATTAAAAGTCGACCATTGTTTTCAAAACAAAAAAATGGTTTCGACATCATGTAGAGAAAAACTATGTTCATCTTAGAAGAGAGACAAAATATAAGACAGGGTTTGGTGTAAGTAAGGTCAAAATGATAAAATTTTATTATGAATTTCATATTTGTTTCATCAAAAGTGCATGGAAATTATATGTGTCCATTGTTTTTGTATCAAATCTTGTGTATGTGTGATATGTTTATGAAGAGAAAGAGAAGAGAGGTGATTAACATGGTCTTGATATGGGGAAATAAGTAGCATAAGAGTGAAGGAGGAAGAAAGCTCATCCAAGCTTTTGTTGTGTATGTACTTCAAGATTTTTACTTTACCTAATTAAACCTAAACTTAAACTATAAGAAAATTGTTATGTTAATGTTCATGTGGTTAATTTATATATGAATATGTTAATATTTATTATGAAATTGACCAAAGAGTAGTGATGATATGAAGTGAATTTCAATTACAAAGGAAATAGGTCAAGTGTATGGAAAATTGTGGTAAAAAGGGAATCAATTGTGAAGTGTTCAAAAGTCACCATGTGAATTAAAATATAGTGTTAAGATGTTTAAGTGAAATGTTACATGAACATGAATTAAATTCTAAAGTGATATTGTAGTGTTTACTAATGTAATTATTGACTTTCTTGATAAAAGGACCAAATTGAAAAGAGTGTAAAGTTTAATATATTATTATTTGATAAGTGTATGTGATGAAAATGACATTATAAATTCTCGTGTATACAAGATGTGAACTATTTGGATATAGATGGCATGCCATTAGGAAACTTTAAGCGCACTAGTGAAAGTGGCACTTCGGTGCATTTTAGTGTAAGTACATTCGTGCTAGTGATCTCAGGGTTATTTTCAAATATCTTGCTTGTTCAGTTGAGTCTACGATGGGCTAAACAGAAAGTGAATAATGAAATCAATAGTGAATTGGTAAGTGAGATGTGGTAAGAATGTATGTGAAAATTTATACATGTAATGTTCTTTTATAATGTATTTATATGTTAAATTCTATTAAGTCAATAGTAAGTCTAACTCTTGATGTACTTACTAAGTTACAATGTAACTTAACACATTATTTTCTAATACGTAGGTAAAGGTTCGATATGAAGCTCTTGATCGAAGATTTTGTCCACAACTCATCTCTTCTCATCACATCACAAGGTTTGAAAGAGAGTTTGAAACTAATATTTTTGTATTAGTTTATGACATGTACATAAGTTTAATTAAGTTATATGTGTATGAAAACTAGTGAAAGTATTTGGTGAAGTTTTAATATTTTGATGGCCTAGTGGATTCAGTTGAATTCTGCTTTGGTTACATGATGAATTACATGATATTTTGAATTGTTTTTATGGTATTAAATTATTGGAAAATTTATGGAAATGTTTGTTATTAATTTTGGTATGAAATGAAGTGATTTAGGCTTTGTATGGGCATCCTTACACCCCGAGTGCGATACCTTGAGTTTTGGTATCGATACCTCTACTTTAGACTACTATATTCTCATTGTTATGCCTACAAAAGGTTCCCGAACAACCTCCAATCACAAACCAAATTGTAAGGAATGCTTGGAAATAGTTTAAAATGAGTTTAATATGATTGAAATGAAGAGTAAAAAGTGAAATCAAATAAAAAGTAACACAATGTCCAAATGTGACATCCATTGCTCGAGTTATTGTTTTAATTAGGGTAAGGGGTGTTACACATGCCATCAATGACATTTCAATTCTAAAATCCTAAAAGACCAACATCGACACCAATGGCTTCTTCCAACCAAGGTGGAGACAAATTTTTCAAATCCAAATACAGAACTACCAATCGACAATGCTTCGAACCAACATGCCACTGGGTTTTTTTATCTCTTCTTCCTTCGGCGCTCAATACTTGATTGAAAATAGATTAAATGAATTTTGTTGGAATGGTTGGTTATAGGTTTCTTTTTATTTTGGTTGTATCAAGTGATTTGAAAATTTTGAAGCATCTGCTTTTTATTTTCAGTGTTTTTGATTTAGGGTTGAGTTTTTAAGATTTATGGGCAAAAACTGAAACTGAGGCTTGATTGTGTTCATCAAATTTTGGATAGAGATTTTTTTGTTTTTGTTCATTTTTTTTATTACTTTTAATTGAGATTGAAACTTAAATAAATTTTCAATTTTCATTCATCAATTTCTTGAATAAGAATATTAAGTGTTTAAAATTTCCAATGTTTGAGTGAATTAAGTGGTTTAAATAAAATTTTCTAACAAATTTTTTGCTCAGTTTCAGTTTCAAATTTCATTCATCAATTTAAGACTTAATTCTTTTTCTTTTTCTTTTTAATTTTTATTGTCCTTCGATGAAACTTTTTGGAGGTAATGAGTATGTTTAAAAAAAAAGAAAAGAAAATGGTATTAGTAATTGAGAAATTAAAAATTTAAAAAAAATGAGAAATGAAATAAAACAATACATTCCAAAAGAAAATTTAGTGAAATACTTTATAATTTTTTTGCAGTAATATTTTATTTTTTAAGAATTTTTGTTTATTTTTATATAAACTTTTAACATAGAATATATAAACATTAGAAGGTTGAATTTGTTATTAGACCAATAAAAAACTTGATTTCAAATAATTTAGTGATCAAAATAAAAAATAAAAATTCAGTAACCAAAATAGAACACAAGCAATACATTAGTGACCATTTCTACAATTTACGCAAAATTTTTTAAAAAAAATCATTATTTTTATCGAAGCAAATCAATTCATTTAAAAAATTTTAAAAACTTATCTTTCTTCTCCACGAAACACATCCAAATCTAATTTATCATTATTACTGTAAAAGGGCGGGAAAATGTTACAAATGGGGTTCGATAGCAACTATTTTAACAATACCAAAATTTAACTATTGTAGTGTAAACCAACCGGGCTCAATACCGGAGTTCATAAATTATTGTAGCTGTTGTAAGCCTCGATGAAAAACATCATTGAAGCTATGCAATTCTTCTTGAGAAAGTGCTAACCCAAATTCAACCCCACCTTCCTCTTCTCTGCTCTCAGCCATGGAAATGGATCCTAATGAACCAATGTGAGCCACCTCTGTTTTTCTGGGTCTTCCCCACCCAAAATCTATCTCATAAACACCAAATTTGGGAGATGCAGCTATGCTTATAAAATGGGTTCCAGGTTTTAATATTTCTTTATGCTTTGACAACCATTTCTCTGCCTCTCTTAATGCTCCCACCTCCTCCAATTCCATTACTTGTCTCCCAATGGCCTTTGCAGCCACAATAACTCCTTTCTCTTTCACCAGTTCAGTCTTTTTAGCGGTTGCAAAACGTGGCTCAATGCAGTTCCCGAAGTATGTTGCAGGCAGTTTCAGGTGGTGTCTGCAGTCTGCTGAGAAAACTATAAGAGAATCGCCTGATAGTGAAGGATGTTTGGTTTCATTTTCTTGTAATTTGTTCAAACAAACCCACATGTAAGCACATGTTACAACAAAAGTTGAAATCCTTAATTTCTCCGATTCGTTTTCCTCCATCAACTTTGTTGTAACCCAGTTTTTCAGTAACTCAACTTGGGATCGTTTGATGACAAAAGTGACCCGAAGCTTGTTAGTGGGAAGGGTATCCAACTCCTCCGTACCCCATTTATCCTTCATGAATGTAGATGCAAGCAGGCCCTGAGGATCTTTGATCAAATCACGGTTGAAATCAGGTGGTGGAAAATTGTTGAGAAAACTGGAATCCCCTTGGGATCTATTAAGAAATGCCCATGATTTCATAAAGTGAATAAACGCTCTACCGTCAGCTACAACATGGTTAAACGTAACACCTAACGCAATCCCTGCGTTGGGAAACACAGTAACCTGAATAGCCATGAGAGACTTCAACTTCTTCATTCCATTTCCATTTGTGCTCGTATTTGCAGGCTGCAATTTTGGGAGAAGAACCTGGAACTCCTCAACACGTCGTCCATGATCGCCGATAAGATGGCCGAAATCTACCGTCGACTCTTTAGCAATAAAGCAAACGGAATTGCTGTCTTTGAAGTGAATGTAAGGCAATTGAGGCGGTGGAGGCAACACAAGATTGCCCGCAAAGGGAAAGAAATGTTGAAGAGCAAGGGAGAGAGATGATTTGAGATTGGGAACAACAGTTTGCATGAAATAGGAAGTAGGGTAAGGGAAATCATAGAAGAAAAGGCGTTGCATGGGAGGAAAACCAAACCAGTATATATCCAAGAACGTAAGAGGAAGAGTCGAAGCATTAAGAACCGATCCATGCGGGAGGAACACCAAGCTATCTTCAAGAATTTTCATGGTGCAATGACCTGCAGATAAGAGGACCTTAAATAAAAGTTGTGCTTTGCCTTTGCTAAAATCAGGTTGATTCTTTTCAATGTTATGTTTAGAGGGTTTAGACTTTTAAAGTTAATAAATCCTATGTATGGATTTTGTAACCGGGAGGGTTAATTTCTGGGCTTCTAGAATCATCCAAATAAAAGCTTAAACAATTAGTTGGGTAAGACAAATTTAGAAAAGTCGAGGCGAATATTATGGCATCTAATAATATTTACATTGACTGCCATTTTTCCAAAAATTAAAGCAATCAGATGTGTCGCTTGTTAATGATAATTGGTTTGAATTTAGGTGGATTTACCAAGATATTTGTTACATTTACTTCTCACACTTACTTAATTTATTCTTATTATTATGACTTTTAACACATAAAAATTCAAACTAAGAGATAAGTCGGCAAAAATGAAAATGGAAAGGCTGCCAATTACACATAAAAGATGCTTTTAAAAAGTTTTAGTTTAAGTGCAAAAAAAATTAATATAATATTTATTGATTTTTTAAATAAGGGAATGATAAAAGTATTATCATAATAATATAATTTATGTAAAATATATAAAATTATTTTAATAATTTTTTAATTAAATTGATGTCGAATTGACTCATAATATTAATTTAATCATACACTTAAATAATAGTATATATATAAATATATAAATCTCCTAATTAGATAAAGGGTACCGTTACACGACTTGAAACCCACCATTTCAAAAACGTTATTGTCGAAACCATTTTTTTAAAGGTTGACTTTTATTTTGAAAACGAAAATAGGAGCCGCCACCAATCCTTTTTTAAGAGGTGTGATCGGGTCACCTCTTAATTTGATCGTTTTAATAAACGGTTTGATTTACTAAAACAAAAGTTCTTGGTCTACGAAATTCAGGAAACGGATTCGGGAGTCGGTTACGCACGAGGAAGGATTAGCACCCTCGTAACGCCCAAGATTGGTACCTAGTTGATTAATTAATGTCTTAGTGTCGAAAATTAAAAACCCGAAAAGAATTTAAAAATACGACCCCTCTTTGTATTATTATTTTTAATTACTCGAATAAATCAAAATGTGTATAAAATGCTTTCTTATCCCGAAATATCAAAATATCACATCCCGTAAGTTAAGGTACGACACCTCGAATCCTTGAGAATAAACTTGCATTTTATTATTATTTTTTACTTAAATCTCATGTATTTTAATTTTAAAAGGATGTTGATTATTTAAGTTCAAGAAGAAAACCGAAACCCCTTAAGTTAGGGTGCGATCTCTCAAATTCCCCAAATATGAAACATTACCTTACTTTGAAAATTTTCTTCTCGCGTATTTGGGCAAGAATCAACGTAATATATAATATTAAAAATGATATATGAATCAAACGTTACATTAATGAACGGCAACAATATAAATGTACTAATAAGCAATTCGTAATACGTATCGTTTTAAAACCAATATTAACAAGAAAAATAAAATAAATAATAAAAATAAATAATGACAATGATAACAATAATAATACTAATGATAAAATATGCACATGAAATGACAACGTCAATTTTCAAATATAATAAAGACAAAGGAATAAATAAAATAAAGACATAAATAAATATAAGGAAAATAGTTTGTAAAAGTATTGAAAGTAAAGAATCAAAGTAAAATATAAATGAAATTAAAGGTACAATTTGTAATAAAACATATATAAATAAATAATAGTACATAAAATAATAATAATAATATATGTACAAGTAAAAAACATGAATAATCTAATTTTTAAAAGTATAAAAAACGATAATAAACAAATAAATGAATAGATAAGAATAGAACAATAGTAGATAATAAAATAGTAATAAAAATGAAGGCATGAATAATAAATAATCAATGAAAGAAAATTAAAAATTAAAAAATGAAAGAATAATAGTTAAGTGAATACGAGGATTAAAATAAAAATAAATAAATAAATGAAAAATATATAAATAGATAAGTAAATGAATAAACGAATGAATAAAATAAAAGGATTGATAAATAAATAAGCAAGTAAATGAATAAATGAATAAATATAAGAATTAAAATAAAAGGGGTTAATTGCAACTTAAATGAAATTAAAGGGACAAATTAAATTAAAAAAAAGAACAAATGGGCTAAAATGTAACGCGCGAAAACAAGCAAGGGCCAAAGGAGGAAATAACTCAATCCTCTGGACACGTGTCCCTTCTCCAGTAGATCAGCGAGCCAGGGACTAAATTAAAACACGCGACAAATTCGATGGCCAAATCTATAAAAAGAAAAAAGTAGAAAAAAAAGGACTAAATTGAAGCGCGACTCAAAAGCGGAGGGACCACGCGCATAAATAAACTAAAAAATGGAAACACGCTGATCCCCCTAGAGCGGGTTGGATCACGGGTCGACCCCCCAAATGACGCCCTTTTTGGGCGTCTGGGGGGCTCATCAAAACGACGCCGTTTTCATACTGCTATATAAGCCAAAATTTTTTTTAAAAACCTTCATTTTAGCCCTCCTAAAAAAAAATCAAAAATTTGCTCTCCCCTTTCTCTCTCAACCCCAAGTCCGGCCTTGGCCTCCGGTCATTGGACTGCCGCGACGGCCGTCAGCCACTGGCGACGATGCCGCAGTCCATGGTGGCCAGAAAATCGCCCAAGAACCCCTTTTTTTTTCTCTCGACCCTTAGTCTCCGGATCTAGGGTTAGTTTTTCCAAAAAATGGCCAAAGAATGCCAAAATGGGTGAGGACTCTTCGGTGGGCGACGATGGAAAGACTCAAGTGAGCCCCTCTTCCTTTTTTATTTTTCTTTTATTTCGTATGTAAAAAAAAAAGGAAGGATTTAAGAAGAAAAATATAAAGAAATAACCTTTAAACTTTTTTTTTGTATTTGATTTTTTTTTCTGTGAAATATTTTCGATTTCAATATCTCGTCCCCCCTTTTACAATCGTTTTTTGGGTCTTATATAGTTGATTTACAGGTCATTATTTTGCTATTTTTTAATCACTGTTCATGCTGCTCTATTTTGCTGTTTCTCTGCTATTGTTTCCTTTTTTGCTTTTATTTCTTTGCTGCCTTTTTTGTTCTGTTTTTGTTTCTTCTTTTCTTGCAGGCAAAGTCAACGAGGCATGAGCTGCTATTTTGGTGCAAGCAGTGCCAAGGGTGGTGGTCTTCGGGCGACGAACACGCTGACCCAACATGTGGAGGCAGCGGTGCACAAGGAAACCCTAAGGTTAGGGTGTCCTCCGAAAATGTTTAACATTTTGGGCTATTGAGCCATGTTTAGTTTAGGTCTGATTTTTTGTAAAATGGATTTGAGTTTATTGGGCTTGGACTTGAATTGTAAAATGAACTGTTTAATTATTGTTTATTTTGGTTGTCTAATTTGGGCCTAGGCCGGGCAAACTAGGCCTATTATAGTTATAACAATAGAAATATCAAGGGATTTACGTACTTAAACCACCATCTCAAATAATTTCATGTTATCTATAATTAATTAACTATAAAAGTTGCCAACACCTTGGTTGAAATAGCAAGGTCAAGATTATTACATCTTAACTTTATTATTATCAGATTAATTTAACAATGATTTTTAATTATTGTAATTAAATTTTATTCGGTTAAGTTTGAATTTTATATTTTATTATTATTTCATAATTATTATTTATAATAATGATAGCCATTATTTATTATTTATTAATAAAAAATAAGAAGAAAAGAGATTGCCAGTAGCCTACTTTTTTTTTTCTTCAATCTTCCCAGAGCGTAAGTTGCGTGTGAGACTTGCTCAAGGTTACCATTTCAGACTTTGATTTCCAAGTTTAGGTGTACTTTTCTTTGAGCCCACACACTTTATATTTTGTGGTTTTTGTGTGTGGTCTTTATACGACGTTATCATATTTTCGTCATTTCATTGTTGATCTATTGTTTCGTCATTGTTAGATCATGTGTCTTTTATTGTTATACCCATGTACGTTAGAACATGTAAGTATAGAAAATGCTTGAATAGCAAATTCACCTTGCCAAAAGATCACTTGTGAACTCACCCCCCGGGTTGACTACTCAGATAATAAATAGCCTAATTTTCATTAGGAACATGAAGTCGTTTGGTCACTAAATATCAAATGGGTATGTCGAAACCATCTTTAAATTAGATTTTGAAAAATAGGAATCGACTTTAAGAATAAGAAAAATAAAAACGGGAGTCGCCACCAATCTTTTTAGATGTGATTGGATCACCTTTAAAACATTTTGTTTTAAAATTATTAGTTTTGGTCTACGAAATAAAAAATAACGGGTTCGGGAGTCGGTTACGTACGAGGAAGGATTAGCACCCTCGTAACGCTCAAAAATTGGTACCTAATTAATTATCAAATATCTTTAAGGTCGGAAATTTAAAAAAATTAAGATGCAATCCTCTTATAATATTTTGATTTTTAAAAATTAAGGTTCACTTATATCAAATAAATCAAAATATTATATTCGATAAGTTAGGACACAGTATTTTTAAGATATTTGACAATAAGTTAGCCTTTTTGGAAATCCCTATCTCAAAACAACAAAACGTCATATCCAGTAAGTTAGGACATATTGCTTTGAAATTCCAAGATAGTTGGTCACGTTTTGAAAACCTTTAAAAACTTAGAAGGGTACTTAATTATTCGAACTCAACGAGAAAAGTCACAACCCAATAAGTTAGGGCATTACTTCTATCGAAATTTCTAAACATCAAGCATTGCCTTTATATTTTTTTTGAAAACTTTAGAATTTTGTTTTTTAATTAATGCATGAGGAAGCACATTATCATTATAGAATAGAATATTGCAATAATAAGTGAATAAAATATGCATTTAAACGACACAATGGCAATAATACTAAAATCATATACTAGATACATATATGTTTAAAATTACATAACATTATATATATATACAAGGATACACATGGCTTAATATTAAAGATAGATAAGCAAAACATACAAACATACGTAGTAATAATTAAGAAATGATGTATGATACACAATTAAAAAGAAATATAATATCAATGTACATATTCATAAGATATGACATTAAATAATTATTATAAAATAACATCTAATACATAAATGATTTATAAAATATATAAAAGAATTAGTATATATAAAATATAAAATAAAGTGAGTAATTATTAACGAAATATACTTATAATACAAATATGATATTTAATAAATTAAAAAAATAGTATCTTATATACAATATATAATCTATAATAATAAAAATTACAAAAGAATAATTATTATATATAAAATAAAATATATATTTTAAGAAAAATAATATATAAAATTGAAAGTATACAAAATAATTTACAAAAATGTTATATAATAAATAAAAATTAATAGATAATTAATAATGAAATTTATATGTAATATGAGTTAAAATATAATTTAATAATAATAATTTACAAATTTTAAAATTATAAATAATATAATGAATAATATAAAATATATATAATATAATATGATAGATAATATATAATATAAATAACATAAAAAATAGTAACATATAATAAATATTATATAATAAAATATAATATATATAGGAAAATAATATATGATAAAGGACTTTAAATATATAAATGATATTTTTTAATAAAAGTATATGTATAGTTTTGTTTTGTTTTTTTTTTAAATTTACATATATAATAAAATAACAAAATTTAAAAGTAATAAAGAAAAGGGTTAAAATTGAATTTAAACAAAATTATAAGGCTAATTTGCAAAATAGTATAAATTTTGGGCCTAATTTGCAAGAGTTTAAAACGACAAAAGACTCACTGGGCAATTTTGCCCTAATCCTAAACGATGCCGTTTCCCATAATATAATTTAATAACCGTTGGGACTAAATTGAAACAGATATAAAATATTAGGGTCAAAATAAAATAAAATTAAATTGAAAATTCAGAAAACACAGGAGGATCAATTGGGCAATTTACCCATATTCAAAAAACACGCGGGTCCTCCCCGGGTTACGGGTCAACACGCGGATCCTATGCTTTAGAACGACAGCGTTTTGAGCTTATTAGGTTAAGCAGAAACGATGCCGTTTCACTAAGGCTATATAAGCCAAACTTTTGATTTTAAATGCATTTTTGCATTCTGTTCTAAAAAAAAAAGAGTGAAATCCTCTGAATGAGGATTTGGGACCGGCACTGGAGCTTCGTTGAGCCTCCGTCGAAGGGTTTGCACACGCCCCCATTTACGCCACCATATACGGTGGTCGAAAATCGATAAATCTCCCCTTTTTCACGTGAATCAAGACGGTACGTTTTCCTTTTTTTGGTTATTTGCAGTTTGTATATATATATATTAAAAATATTCACCTTTCGTGTATTCTAATCAACTGTAGTACTCTTCTTTGTATATATTTGTAAGAATATTTTATTGAATCTGTGTATCTCCTCCAGAAAACGTAAGTACTCTTTACAAATATGTAGAAAGGCTTTATAGCCTCTAAAACTATGCATGTTTAGGAAAGAAATCTTTGATTTCTTTCCTTTGTTTGTTTCTAATTTATCTACTGCTGTTTTTCCATTTTTGCCTATTCGATTTCCTTTTCTGCTCCCTTTTCTTTCCGTGTCTGTTGGTTTCTTTTTTTTCTTTTGAAGGTACTCACGAGAAATTCGGCGAAGACGAAGGCCTGATAATGCTCCAACGGTGGCGTTGATCTTGGCGCAACTCGGAGGTACCAAAATCAGAGATGAAGTCTGAGATCACGGTGTTGGACGGTCGTGAGAGGAACAAGCTACTGGACAACGCATTGATGGTGTGTCAGTGTGCATTGATGGCCTCATTTTTGGGAAGCTGAACAGATGTTCCCCGAGTCTTCCAGAAGCTACTGCGGCGTTGGAGTCTTCAGGTAACCCTAGGGTTTCTTGTTTGCTAAAGTCACTTGGGCTTTTTGGGCCATTTTTGATTTGGGTTTGGGTTTGCTGGGTAGTTTTAGGTACTGATTTGGCTATTGGGTTGTAACTGGGTATGGTTTGGGTTTGGGTAGCAACAGTGGGCCTAAACTTTTAATGGACTGTTTAATAAATGTTTATTTATTTATCTATTTTCTTTTGCTTTATTTAAGCCCGGTCAAATTTAGGCTATTACAGTTGTCCCTCTTTGCTTATTACTGTGTAACAGGAATCAAGCAAAGACTCATAGAAAGACCAAATTTGACTAGCCTTATCAAATCATGGTATTCAATTTTCTTTATGACTGCCATGTTGATATCTTTGATCTGCTCTCTGCCGAACATAGAGACGCCGAATCTGCTTCTTCGATTTGTAGAGATGTCAAATCATCTTGGATCTAGCTTCAGTGAAATTATCTGAAGGTGTGACCTGCTATGTATCTACTCCCCGTTGAAGTGGAGATGCCTGACTTTGATTTGTTTTTTGAAAATACAGAGACGACAAATCATCTTAGATTTGCTTTATCGTAAACACGTGAAAGCCAAATCAGCTATGCCTTCGATTTGTTCCTTGTAAGCATAAGGATGCCAAACTATCTTGAATCTGTTTGAGAACATCTGAGAGTCAAATCTGCTATGTCCTCGATTTGTTTCTTGTAAACATAAGAATGCCAAATCATCTTGGATCTTGCTTCACTATAAACATCTGAAGGTTAGATCTGCTATGTGTCTGCTCTCCGTCGAAATGGAGATGCCAAACTTTGATTTGTTTTTTGACAATACAGAACGACAAATCATCTTAGATTTGCTTCATCGTAAACACGTGAAAGCCAAATCAGCTATGTCTTCGATTTGTTCCTTGTAAGCACAAGGATGCCAAACCATCTTGAGTCTGTTTGAGAACAACTGAGAGTCAAATCTGCTATGTCCTCAATTTGTTTCTTATAAACACAAGAATGCCAAATCATCTTGGATCTTGCTTCAGTATAAACATCTGAAGGTTAGATCTGCTATGTGTCTGCTCTCCGTCGAAATGGAGATGCCAAACTTCGATTTGTTCTCTGACAATACAGAGAC
Source organism: Gossypium anomalum (assembly GCA_025698475.1). Taxonomy (NCBI): domain Eukaryota; kingdom Viridiplantae; phylum Streptophyta; class Magnoliopsida; order Malvales; family Malvaceae; genus Gossypium; species Gossypium anomalum. Next base: position 70,837,156 of record CM046965.1, on the reverse strand, counting down.
GACAAATCATCTTAGATTTGCTTCATCGTAAACACGTGAAAGCCAAATCAGCTATGTCTTATATTTGTTCCTTGTAAGCATAAGGACGCCAAACTATCTTGAGTCTGTTTGAGAACATCTGAGAGTCAAATCTGCTATGTCCTCGATTTGTTTCTTGTAAACACAAGAATGCCAAATCATCTTGGATCTTGCTTCAGTCTAATCGTCTGAAGGTCAGATCTGCTATGCTGCGGTCTATTACCCTACTGTTTAGGGGATTAAAGCACGCCATCTTTGATAACCTGTAGAATGATTATGCCTGATAATTAGGATGCTATGCTCGAAATGAGTCGAATGTTCCTAATTAAACATGTTATGATGCAAAATGCTGTGAATATGACCCCTATCCTAGGCGCCATCATTCATTCCTTCATTTGTCTTTTCTTTTCTCAAAGTTTCATTCTTGCTCAGCCTGTAGGCCTTCCTCCAATGCTACGATCTATTGAAGATGTCTGTAAGAATTGAATCATTGGTTTTGTCCATTTTTCTTTTGGACTGGAAGAAAGAAATTCCTCGAGTTTCTTCATCCCTTACTTACGTGAATTTCTCGAACAATTGTCCTGTTTTAGTTTCTTGCGTTATCTAGAAATTCCAAAGTAATGCGCAAAACTTCGTTTGTGAAAATATTTTAGTTCATCTATCATTATTTCAATGCAACATACTTAAAGAATAACGGAAGATGAATAAATCTTTAAGAATAATTAGATTTGAATGAATTGTCAACAATACAAAGAAAATAAATCTGATAGCATATCTTTGAGAAGAAATAGAATCTAAAGATAGCAAACAGGATAAAAGTTAGATGCTCTAGATATCGCCGCTTGAGTGTCTAACACCAGCTCCATGAAATCTTTCTTGAGTTTGACATGTGTTTAAAAGATCTAAAGTACTTTGTTAATGCCCCAATATACAACTTACTTCACTCTTTGCTAATTCAGATATGGCAAGATTGCTTTATGCCCTTCAAAATTTGAGCTGCCCTTTCGGGTTTTCAACTCAAAATCCCTATGGCTACACGGAGATGAAAATCACACGAAACCATAGGTACGGATGTATCCCGAAAGTGATCCACTATCCTGCACGGAGGCGAAAACCTCACGAAGGCGTAGCTTCTCACTCCCACTTAAGGGTGTGACCACAACGGTCATGCAAATGCAATGCGTATCAGAATATAGCAACACATGCAATAATACAAACACATGTAATGCAAAGAGGATTAAATTTTAAAATTTTTAATTTCCGACATTAAGACAAGAGATAATCAATTACACGGCTTGACTCTCTTATTGGTCCCCAGTGGAGTCGCCAAGCTGTCGAGACCATCTTTAAATCGGGTTTTGGAAAATGGGAATCGACTTTAAGAAAAACAAAAACGGGAGTCGCCACCAATCTTTTCAGGTGTGATTGGATCACCTTTAAAACATTTTGTTCTAAAATCATTAGTTTTGGTCTACGAAATCAAAAATAACGGGTTCGGGAGTCGGTTACGTACGAGGAAGGATTAGCACCCTCGTAACGCCTAAAAATTGGTACCTAATTAATTATCAAATGTCTTTAAGGTCGGAAATTTAAAAAAATTAAGATGCAATCCTTTTATAATATTTTGATTTTTAAAAATTAGGGTTCACTTATATCAAATAAATCAAAATATTATATCCGATAAGTTAGGACACAGTATTTTTAAGATATTTGACGATAAGTTAGCCTTTTTGGAAATCCCCATCTCAAAACAACAAAACGCCATATCCAGTAAGTTAGGACATATTGCTTTGAAATTCCAAGATAGTTGCTCGCATTTTGAAAACCTTTAAAAACTTAGAAGGGTACTTAATTATTCGAACTCAACGAGAAAAGTCACAACCCAATAAGTTAGGGCATTACTTCTATCGAAATTTCCAAACACCAAGCATTGCCTTTATATTTTTTTTGAAAACTTTAAAATTTTGTTTTTTAATTAATGCATGAGGAAGCACATTATCATTATAGAATAGAATATTGCAATAATAAGTGAATAAAACATGCATTTAACCGACACAATGGCAATAATACTAAAATCATATACTAGATACACATATGTTTAAAATTACATAACATTATATATATATACAAGGATACACATGGCTTAATATTAAAGATGGATAAGCAAAACATACAAACATATGTAGTAATAATTAAGAAATGATGTATGATACACAATTAAAAAGAAATATAATATCAATGTACATATTCATAAGATATGACATTAAATAATAATTATAAAATAACATCTAATACATAAATGATTTATAAAATATATAAAAGAATTAGTATATATAAAATATAAAATAAAGTGAGTAATTGTTAACGAAATATACTTATAATACAAATATGATATTTAATAAATTAAAAAAAATAGTATCTTATATACAATATATAATCTATAATAATAAAAAATTACAAAAGAATAATTATTATATATAAAATAAAATATATATTTTAAGAAAAATAATATATAAAATTGAAAGTATACAAAATAATTTACAAAAATATTATATAATAAATAAAAATTAATAGATAATTAATAATGAAATTTATATGTAATATGAGTTAAAATATAATTTAATAATCATAATTTACAAATTTTAAAATTATAAATAATATAATGAATAATATAAAATATATATAATATGATAGATAATATATAATATAAATAACATAAAAAATAGTAACATATAATAAATATTATATAATAAAATATAATATATATAGGAAAATAATATATGATAAAGGACTTTAAATATATAAATGATATTTTTTAATAAAAGCATATGTATAGTTTTATTTTTTTTTAAAATTACATATATAATAAAATAACAAAATTTAAAAGTAATAAAGAAAAGGGTTAAAATTGAATTTAAACAAAATTATAAGGCTAATTTGCAAAATAGTATAAATTCTGGGCCTAATTTGCAAGAGTTTAAAACGACAAAGGACTCACTGGGCAATTTTGCCCTAATCCTAAACGATGCCGTTTCCCAGAATATAATTTAATAACCGCTGGGACTAAATTGAAACATATATAAAATATTAGGGTCAAAATAAAATAAAATTAAATTGAAAATTCAGAAAACACAGGAGGATCAATTGGGCAATTTACCTATATTCAAAAAACAAGCGGATCCTCCCCGGGTTACGGGTCAACACGCGGATCCTGTGCTTTAGAACGACACCGTTTTGAGCTTATTAGGTTAAGCAGAAACGATGCAGTTTCACTAAGGCTATATAAGCCAAACTTTTGATTTTAAATTCATTTTTGCATTCGGTTCTAAAAAAAAAAAAGAGTGAAATCCTCTGAATGAGGATTTGGGACCGGCACCGGAGCTCCGTCGAGCCTCCATCGAAGGGTTCACACGCTCTCACGTGCCCCATCTACGCCACCACATACGGTGGTCAGAAATCGATAAATCTCCCCTTTTTCACGTGAATCAAGACGGTACGTTTTCCTTTTTTCGGTTATTTGCAGTTTGTATATATATATTAAAAATATTCACCTTTCGTGTATTCTGATTAACTGTAGTACTCTTCTTTGTATATATTTGTAAGAATATTTTATTGAATCTGTGTATCTTCTCCAGAAAACGTAAGTACTCTTTACAAATATGAAGAAAGGCTTTATAGCCTCTAAAACTATGCATGTTTAGGAAAGAAATCTTTGATTTCTTTCCTTTGTTTGTTTCTAATTTATCTACTGCTATTTTTCCATTTTTGCCTATTCGATTTCCTTTTCTGCTCCCTTTTCTTTCCATGTCTATTGGTTTCTTCTTTTTCTTTTGCAGGTACTCGCGAGAAATCCTGAGAAGACAAAGGCCTGATAATGGTCCAACGGTGGCGTTGATCTTGGCGCAACTCGGAGGTACCAAAATCAGAGATGAAGTCTGAGATCACGGTGTTGGGTGGTCATGAAAGGAACAAGCTACTGGACAACGCATTGATGGTGTATCATTGTGCATTGATGGCCTCGTTTTTGGGAAGCTGAACAGATGTTCCCCAAGGCTTCCAGAAGCTGCTGCGGCATTGAAGTCTTCAGGAAACCCTAGGGTTTCCTGTTTGCTAAAGTCACTTGGGATTTTTGGGCCGTTTTTTTTTGGGTTTGGGTTTGCTGGGTAGTTTTAGGTACTGATTTGGCTATTGGGTTGTAACCGGGTATGGTTTGGGGTTTTGGGTAGCAACAGTGGGCCTGGACTTTTAATGGATTGTTTAATAAATGTTTATTTATTTATCTATTTTCTTTTGCTTTATTTAAGCCCGGTCAAGTTTGGGCTATTACAGGGTTCAACTGTCTTATCCTATTAGAGTTAGAAAGAATGAAAGGATCTATCTTATCACAAACATCCTCGTCCCATCGAAAACATCCCTCCCACGCGCTCCATAATGAGGAATAGATGGCAAATCCAACGCGTTAACACTATATTACACGGGACCTCTACCTATAAACATCCCAAAAAATGATGAAGAGATAATTGACCTTAAAAAAATACTAAACTTACACTCTATCAATACTCTTAACTAGCCTTCATATTTTATTCACCACCATTCTCCATAACCTTTGACACCCCACCTTAATTGAATGAACCGAACGACCACTCTATTTTCTTTTTATGTGTACTATGCTAACAATTATTATTTATCATCATTGTCGAAACCTTTTTTAAAATCGAGTTTTAGAAAATGGGAATCAACTTTAAAAAACGAAAACGGGAGTCGTCACCAATCTTTTTAGGTGTGATTGGATCACCTTTAAAACATTTTGTTTTAAAATCATTAGTTTTGGTCTACGAAATAAAAAGAACGGGTTCGGGAGTCGGTTACGACGAGGAAGGATTAGCACCCTCGTATTGCCCGATAATTGGTACCAAATTAATTATCAAATGTCTTTAAGGTCGGAAATTAGAAATTTTAAGATGCAATCCTCTTTTAAACATTTTTGATTTTTTGAAAACTGGAGTTCACTAGTATCAAAATATTGATACTGAGTTAGCCTTTTGGAAATCCCTATCTCGAAACAACACAACACCACATCCAGTAAGTTAGGACATATTGCTTTGAAATTCCAAGACAGTCGCTTACATTTTGAAAACCTTTAAAAACTTAGAAAGGTACTTGATTATTCGAACTCGACGAGAAGAGTCGTAACCCAATAAGTTAGGGCACTACTTTCTTGAAGTTTCCAAACATCAAGCATTGCCTTTTTGTATTTTTGAAGACTTTGATGCCCCCTCTTTTTAAAGTGATGTGTGGGGAATTATATTGCTTTAAAAATCATACATAATAACATGTTATTGTAATGCATACATTTAAACAAAGTAATGGTAACAATATAAAGATTGTGCATTAGATATATACATATAACATAATACATATAAAGCAAATAGTAACAATATACATATAAAGATATATATAGCATGTATCGAGAATGAATAAACTAATATACAAACATAAAAAATGATAATTAAATGATGCATGAAAAAAAGCAATAACCAAATAATGTATGATGTACAAATAGATGAAATGCATGTTCACAAAATATAACATATAATAATAATAATAAAAATAACATTTAACACATACTTGATACATATAATATAAAAATATCTTAAAGAACTAAAAAAGAATGATTGATTACTAACAAAATAGATACATAATTAAAGATAAGATATTTCATAACAATTTTATAATAGTATTTAATATATAATATATAATATAATAACAAGAATATTTACAAAAGAATAATAATTTTATGGTAATATATTGGTTTAAGAGTATATAAGAGAATTCATAATATAACAATATTAATTTAAAATGAAATAATATATAATAAATAAATAAATAAATAATAATGAAATGTGTATATAATATGAGTTTAAAATATGTTTTAATAATGACAATTTACAAATTCTAAATAATATATATATGATATAACATAAATAGTATAATTGGTAATATGTGATATATAATATATATAAAAAATAATAAGTAATAAAACATAATAAATGTTATATAATAAAATAAAATATAAATATACGTATAGGTAAACAATATGTAATAAATAAAAGTTTTTATAAATATATAAATAGTATTTTAGTAATAATATAAGTATATTTTTTATAATAAATAAATTATATAAAGAAAATAAAATGAAAAGAAAGGGTTAAAATTGAATTTAAATAAAATTACAAGGCTAATTTGCAAAATAGTAAAAAAAATTGGATTTAATCAAAACACAAATTGAAAGTCAAGGGACTCATTGGGTAATTTAAACCCTAATCCCAAAACGACTGCGTTCTGTAGAACCGAATTTAAAGGTCGTTTAGGACTAAATCAAAACAAATATAAAAGTCCAGGGCCCAAATTAAAATTAAAATAAATAAAATTAAAAAGATTGAAAATGTAGGGGGACCGATTAGAAGATTATCCCAATAATAGAAAACACGCGGATCCTGAGGTCTTAAAACGTCGTCATTTTAAGCTTATCAGACTAAGCTAAAACGGTGTCGTTTTGTTATGGCTATATAACCAAAACTAAGGCTTAAAAATTATTTTGGATATCGTTTGAAAAAAAAAAAAGTAGAATCCTTTGAAGAGGACTAGGGGCTGGCCATCGGAGTTCCGTGGAACCTCCGTCCACTGGTTCCCATGCGCCTACGCGCCGCCATGCACGGTGGTCGGAGGGACCTTCCCTTTTCCAGTGTAATACAGGTAACTTTCCTTCTTTTTTTTTAAAACCCAACAATCTCTGCTTAGAATGATTTATATATGCATGCTAAAATAAGAACAAGGTACAATTAAATCACCTTTTAGGGACTGCTTGTATTTCTCTGAATGAATGTCAGTATATTTTCTGTTCTCTTAAAAAAAATCCGCCCCCTTGTACAATGTTTTGATTCGGGCTTTATAGCCACTGTTTACATTTGGTAAAGGAAAATCTTTTAGTTTCTTCCTATTTTGTGCTACTATTTTGTTTTCCTTTCCATTTGTGTGCAGGTGATCACGGAAATTACGGTTGTGATGAATGCTTCACGATGACCTTTCGAGGCGTTAATTAAGGCGTGATTCAGAACCTAGAATCGTGGCCTTGAAGGAGGCACGATCTGTGGCTGCTGGCGAGGCACCGATGGGGCATTGAAGTCGGAGGCAGAGCATTGATGGCTGTCTCGATTTTGAGAACCGAACAGACGCTCCGAAATCTTCTAGAAGCAACAGCGGCTCGAGGAGAATGAAAAATAGAAACCCTAGGGTTTTCTGCCCTGGATTAACCGTTTGGGCCAATTGGGCCATTTCAATTTTGGGTCTGGGTTATTTTAGGGGTATTAGGTACTGTTTTGGCTATTGGGTTATAACTGGGTATGGGCTTTTGTATTTGGGCTATGGGTAGCAACAATAAGCCTGGACTTTCAATGGACTATTTAATAAATAAATGCTAATTTCTTTTAAGCCCGGTCAAATTTGGGTTATTACAGCTGCCCCTCTTTGCTTATTGCTGTGTAACAGGAGTCAAGCAAAGACTTATGGAAAGACCCAATTTGACCGGCCTTATCAAATAATGGAATTCAATTTTATGACTGCTATGTTGATATCTTTGATCTGTTCCCCGTCGATCGTAGAGATGTCGAATCTACTTCTTCAATTTGTGGGGATGCCAAATCCACTTGAGTCTGTTTTGAGAACGTTCGAGAGTCATATCTGCTACGTCCTTGATTTGTTCCTTGTAAGCACAAGGATGCCAAACCATCTTGCGTCTATTTGAGAACATTTGAGAGTCATATCTGCAATGTCCTCGATTTGTTCCTTGTAAGCACAAGGATGCCAAACCATCTTGAGTCTGTTTGAGAACATTTGAGAGTCATATCTACTATGTCCTTGATTTTTTTCTTGTAAACACAAGAATATCAAACCATCTTGAGTCTGTTTGAGAACATTTGAGAGTCATATCTGCAATGTCATCGATTTGTTCCTTGTAAGCACAAAGATGCCAAACCATCTTAGATCTACTTCAGTATAAACATCTGAAGCCTAGATCTGCTATACTGAGAACATCTGAGAGTCAAATCTACTATGTCCTCGATTTGTTTCTTGTAAACACAAGAATACCAAACCATCTTGAGTCTGTTTGAGAACATTTGAGAGTCATATCTGCAATGTCCCCGATTTGTCCCTTGTAAGCACAAGGATGCCAAATCATCTTGGATCTGCTTCAGTATAAACATCTGAAGGTTAGATCTGCTATATTTGAGAATGTCTGAGAGTCAAATCTGCTATGTCCTCGATTTGGTTCTTGTAAACACAAGAATACCAAATCATCTTGAGTCTGTTTGAGAACATTTGAAAGTCATATCTGCAATGTCCCCGATTTGTCCCTTGTAAGCACAAGGATGCCAAATCATCTTGGATCTGCTTCAGTATAAACATCTGAAGGTTAGATCTGCTATATTTGAGAACGTCTGAGAGTCAAATCTGCTATGTCCTCAATTTGTTTCTTGTAAACACAAGAATACCAAATCATCTTGGATCTGCTTCAGCATAAATGTCTGAAGTCTAGATCTGCTATCTTCAATTTGTTTCCCATAAGCACAGGGATGCCATGTTGAAATCTTTGATATTCATTGTCCCCTAGAGGACATGACCTGTAGAATGAGTATGTGCCTATGCCTAAGTATGCCATGAGTCAAATGTCCTTAACATGTTATGATGCAAAGTGCTGTGAATATGACCCCTATCTCAAGTGTCATCATTCATTCCTTCATTTGTCTTTCTTTTCTCAAAATTTTATTCTTACTCAGCTTGTAGGCTTTCCTCCAATGCTATGATCTACTGCGGATGTCTGTAAGAATTGAATCATCCATTTCTTTTTGGACTAGAAGAAAGAAATCCCTCGAGTTCCTTCATCCCTTACTTACGTGAATTTCTCGAACAATTGTCCTGTTTTAGTTTCTTGCATTATCTAGAAATTCCAAATTAATGTGCAAAACTTCGTTTGTGAAAATATTTTAGTTCATCTATCATTATTTCAATGCAACATACTTTAAAAATATCAGAAGATGAGTAAATCTTTGAGAATAATTGGATTCGAATTGTTAACAGTACAAAGGAAATAAGTCTGATAGCATATCTTTAAGAAGAAATAGAATCTAAAGATAGCAAACAGGATAAAAATTAGATGCTCTAAGTATCGCCGCTTGAGCATCTATACATTAGTTCCCCGAAGCCTTTCTTGAGTTCGACATGTGTTTAAAAGATCCAAAGTACTTTGTTGATGCCCCAATATACACTGTGCCTCACTCTTTGCCAAGTCAGATATAACAAGGTTGCTGTGTGCCCTTCAAAATTTGAGCTGCCCTTTTGGGTTTTCAACTCAAAATCCCTTTGGTCACAAGGTGCCCTTTGTGGGTTTTCACCTTGGCCTCTCCATTTTTTTTTCAAAATTCAAGGCGCCCTTTGCGGGTTTTCACCTTGGATTCTTTTCTCCTTTAGACAAAGTACTTTTTGACTGAGTCTGAGTTCACCGGATTGGGTAGGCTCTTTCCATCCATTTCTGTCAAAATCAATGCACCACCAGAAAAAGCCTTCTTCACGACGTATGGCCCCTCCCAATTTGGCATCCATTTTCCTCTAAAGTCCTTCTGAATGGGAAGGATTTTCTTTAGCACAAGGTCCCCCTCATGGAATTCCCTTGGACGAAACTTTTTATCATAAGCTCGCATCATACGCTTTTGGTACATCTAACCATGTTGGATAGCTTTCAGCCTCTTTTCCTCAATCAAGTTTAGCTGGTCATATCGAGACTGAACTCATTCAGCTTCATCTAACCTTATCTCTGTTAAAATTCGGAGAGAAGGTATTTCCACTTCAATAGGTAAAACTGCTTCCATCCCATAAACTAATGAGAACGGAGTTGCCCTAGTAGAAGTTCTAACAGATATTCGATGGGCCAAGAGTGCAAACGGTAGCTTTTCATGCCAATCCCTATAAGTCTCAGTCATCTTTCCCACTATTTTCTTAATGTTCTTATTGGCAGCCTCCACTGCCCCATTCATCTTCGGACGATAGGGTGAAGAGTTCTGATGCTTGATTTTGAACTGGTCGCAAACCTCTGCTATCGTTTTGTTGTTCAAATTCAATGCATTGTTGGATATGATCCTTTCAGGCATTCCATAATGATTTCCTTCTTCAAAAATCTACTTACAGCTGACTTAGTAACATTTGCGTAAGAAGCAGCCTCTACCCATTTTGTAAAGTGGTCAATCACTACGAAGATAAACCGATGTCCATTCGAAGCTTTCGGTAATATTGGTCCGATAACATCCATGCCCCACATGGAAAATGGCCATGGAGACGTCATGACATGTAAAGGTGAGGGTGGTACATGAATTTTGTCCCCATAAATCTGACACTTATGGCATTTTTTGGCATAGTTGATACAGTCTTCTTCCATAGTGGCCCAGTAATAGCCAAACCTCATGATTTGTCTTGCCATCATGAACCCATTTGCATGCGTACCGCATACACCTTCATGAACCTCTTTTAGAATTAGCTTGGCTTCCACAGTATCGACACATCTCAAAAGTACTTGGTCTTTCCTTCTCTTGTACAGAACCCCCCATCCAAAACATAGTCACAAGCTAACCTTCTCAAAGTTCGTTTGTCATTTTCGGTTTCCTCTCTGGATATTTGATCCCTTACATATCGTAATATATCTTGATACCAAGGGTAATCATCTTTTTACTCCTTCTTAATGTTGCAACAATGAGCTGGGGCCTCAAAGACGCTCATTTGAATTGGTCTCATCTCTTCCTCTTTGTTTGCCTTAATCATTGAAGCCAAGGTTGCTAAAGCATCTGCCATCTGATTCTCATCTCGTGGGAGATAGTTGAAGGTGATGTCATTGAACTCTCTTAGTAACCCTAAAACTACCATTCGATAATTGATCAATTTAGGATCTCTTGTTTGCCATTCACCTCTTAGCTGATAGATTACCAATGCAGAATCTCCATATACTTCTAGGGTTTTTGTGCCTCTTTCTATGGCTACTTGGAGCCCCATGATGCACGCTTCGTATTCAACCATATTATTTGTACAATCAAAATCCAACTTGCACGCGAACGGGTAATGGTCGCCATTCGGGGATACCAAGACTGCCCCAATTCCATTTCCGACTGCATTAGAAGCCCCATCAAAATTTAGCTTCCATGGAGAATCTTCAGTTGCTGCTATACACATTAGCTCCTCATTTGGAAAATCAAAATTCAATGGCTCGTAATCCTCCAAAGCTCTACTGGCCAAGAAGTCTACCACCGCACTTCCTTTGATAGCCTTCTGACTTACATAGACTATATCGAACTCTGAAAGCAAAATTTGCCATCTCGTCATTCTTCCATTTAGAGCCGTTGATTCCATCATGTATTTTAATGGATCTAGTTTTGAGATGAGCCAAGTAGTATGGTATAGCATGTACTGTCTTAATCTCTGTGTGGTCCAAATCAACACACAGCACAACTTTTCGATTGGCGAATATTTCATTTCACAGTTAGTGAATTTCTTACTGAGATAATAAACTGCCTTTTCCCTTTTCCCTGACTCGTCATGCTGACCAAGCACACATTCTATAGAATTGCTGAACACTAACAAGTATAAGATTAACGGTTTATCTAGACTAGGTGGAGATAACACTGGAGCATTCAACAAATACTGCTTGACTTTCTCAAAAGCATTCTGGCATTCTTCATCCTAAGTAACTTTATTGTGCTTTCTGAGGAGATGAAAGATAGGATCACATTTCTCAGTCAATTGTGAAATGAACCGAGCAATGTAATTCAACCTTCCTAGGAATCCTAAAACTTCTTTTTGAGTACGTGGTGGAGGCAACTCTTGTATGTCTCTGACCTTGTCTGAGTCAACTTCAATTCCCTTTTCACTGACTAAAGCCTAATAACTTCCCCGATCTGGCTCCAAAAGTGCACTTTGCTGGATTGAGCTTTAACTGAAATTTCCTCAACCTTAAGAACAATCTTCTCAAGACCTCAATGTGTTCTTTTTCTGTTTGTGACTTGACAATCATATCATCAATGTATACCTCAATATCCTTATGCATCATGTCGTGAAAAAAGTTCACCATGGCTCGTTGGTATGTTGCCCCTGCGTTCTTCAGCCCAAACGGCATTACTTTATAACAAAAGGTGCTCCACAATGTTAAGAAAGTAGTTTTATCCATATCCTCTGGATGCATCTTTATCTGATTGTATCCTGAGAAGCCGTCCATGAAGGAGAACAACGAATATCCCGCTGTGTTGTCTACTAAAGTGCCAATGTGTGGCAGAGGAAAATTATCCTTTTGGCTTGCTTTGTTTAGATCTCTGTAATCAACGCACATTCGTACCTTCCCGTCCTTCTTAGGGACAGGTACAATATTAGCTACCCATTCAGAGTACTTCACTTCCTGCAAGAATCCTGCATCAAACTGCTTTTTGACCTTATTTTTTATTTTTAGGACAATGTCTGGCCACATTCTTCGCAACTTCTATTGGACCAATTTACATTCTTGTCTTATCGGAAGACGATGTACTACAATGTCAGTACTTAATCCGGGCATATCCTGATAAGACCATGCAAAGATATCCTTAAATTCCTGAAGCAACTCAATCAAGCTACGCCTTGTGTCATTAGTGATCAGTGTTCCAATTTTCACCTCCTTCCCTTCATCTAGGGCTATATTCTCTATTGCCTCTTTTTCATGTGGCATGATTTGTTTCTCCTCCTGTTTTACCATTCTTAATAGATCGAGAGATACGTCACAATCTTGAACATCTTCAAAATCCTGAGGCTCTTCTAAACACATGTCTTGCTCACAAGAGAAATCAGGAGCGACAGTATTAGTGCTCATATCATTGATATCTAGAGACCTGTGAGGGGTATGAAAGAATATATAAAGAATGAATGAATTTAAGAATGATCATTTATGTGCTATGAATAAAAGAATAAGAGTTGTTAGAATTTAAAGGAATATTGGTTGATAAAAATAAGGCAATACTCTTTTAAATTGGTAAAAGTTATGTTTTATTTGAATAATAATAGATGAACATAAGCCTATTTTCACAATGTAATCTTACTACTCCTAGGCCCTAGAGTAATAAACATGTTTCGAGAATTACTCTGAAAAATTTCTAAAGACTACAGGAAGATCCTCCGCAGTCCAATTGTTCAGAGAGCTCCCCGGTTCATAAGGGCGAATACCCTCAAGGTTTTCCTGTCCTAACCACTCACTATGTACAACATTGATTTGATGACTCTCTTCTACTAGCAACCCTCCTGACTTAAAGGTTTTGGATATAGGTGGGAATGTCATCGGTTCCCACTCTACTTCTCCTCTGTTCAAACGCACCTTCCTTCTTGCTTGACACTTTTCCATTTCCTGTCTCTTGTGTTTATGGTCTGGCTTGAAACCCAAACCAAAGCGATCCTTCTTCTCCGTCAGTTTTGGGATTTGAATCCCTCTTTGCAACTGTTTTCCTAGTCCTTTTCTCGGTGATGCCCCCTTTCCCATCATCATTTGCAGGGCCATCCTTGTAGCTCCAGACATTTTGGGAACCAGCACCTCGCTTCCCTCCGAAATGAAGGTAGTATTAACAATTTCCAAGGAACGAAAAGAACACTCGATAGCCTCCTCATTTGTCTCCACATAAGGAGGTTTACTAGTGACGGCTGCTATGATGTCCTCCTTTGCATTGATGGTTATTAAGCGTCCATCTGTTACCAACTTCAATTTTTGGTACAGTGAAGAAGGCACCGCTCCTGCCGAGTGTATCCATGGCCTCCCCAACAAACAATTATAGGAGGGCTTGATATCCATTACCAGGAAGTCAACTTCATACGTATTTGGTCCAATCTCCAGAGGGATGTTAATTCGTCTCATTACTTTCCTTTCAGTTCTGTCAAAGGCTCTTACTACATTATGACATGTCTTCATGTGCGAACTGTCGATGGGTAATCTATTCAATGTAGATAATGGAAGGACGTTTAAAGCGGACCCATTATCAACGAGTACACTTGGAAGCGTGTACCCTTTGCAACGAGTGGTGATGTGCAAAGCCTTAGTTGACCCTATGCCCCCAGGTGGAATTTCATCATCATTGAAGTAGATGAAATTATCAGCACTGATGTTATTTATCAACCGGTCCAACTTATTGACAGATATATCATGAGTGACATATGTCTCGTTGAGTATCTTCAACAACGCTTCTCGATGCACTTCAGAGATTAACAGTAAGGCTAAAACCGATATGCGTGCTGGTTGCTTATGCAACTGCTCGACCACACTGTACTCACTATGCTTAAGGAACTTTAGAAATTCTTTAGCTTCCTCCTCCCTCACTGGCTCATTAACAGGTACTTCACTCTTTTTCTCAATTTCAACATTCTTGGGTTTTGTGGGCTCCACTCTGACGTCCCCCATATCATAACGCTTCCCACTTCGCGTATGGGAACCTTCATCTAGTACATCTTTAGATGCGCTGGCTATATTTCCTTCTTCCGGCACCGTCACGCTATAGTCATAACTCCATGGTACTTTCTTGCTATCCTTGTAAGGGAAAGGAGTAGGTGTATGGATAATAACCTTGGCGCCATTGGTGGTGCCCCATTTCATTATTCCCTGGAAGGGAGATAATGATCCTTGGTCTGCTGGTTCTTTGCTGTTCATTTTCCAGCACACATACTTGCTTTTCACTAGAGCTACCTTCATAAACCTGTAACTCTTTGTTGTTTATAAAGCCTTGCACCAAGGCCTTGAATTCCTCGTAATCTTCACGGAACTCACCGTAGTCCCACGTTCTTTCTTTCGTATTTTTAGAGGTCAACATACCTCTCTTCATCATCTCCTCCCAGATCACCCTCATAGGCATCCTTATCTCATCAACATTTTTCTTTCCCCTTTTTCCACCAGCTTCACCAATGGCATTTACTCTCTGATTGTCATGGTTTGGCAAAGGATTCTCAGTATTTGAGGTACTCTCAAATTTCAAAACCTCATTCTTGATCAACCTCTCTACGGCTTTCTTGAATCCAGTACAATTCTCGATTGAGTGCCCCGATATTCCGGCATGATACTCACATCTGACATTTGCATCTTACCATTTAGGATACAGAGGTTGTAATGGTTTTAAATAGAAAGGGGCTATAGCATGCGTATCATATAGATTTTGATAGAGCTCCCTATACGTCACAGGTATAGGCGTAAATTGCATCCTCTCATGCCTAGTGTTGGATTCCTGCTTTTGAGAGCCTTGTTGCCCAACTGTGGCTAATTTGGGCTGGCTAACTGTGACTGCTTTTGAATTAAAACCACTTGTATTGTTTACCTCATTGTCTTTCCTTCTTGGGGCTGATCTTTTTGCTCCCTCCCTCGCAATTCTTCCCCCTCTTATGGCATTCTCTGTCATCTCTCCTGCCATAACTATGTCTGCAAAACTTTTAGTAGTGCTTCCAATCATATGAGTAATAAATGGGGCTTTCAGAGTATTAATGAATAACATAGTGGTCTCCTTCTCCAACAGTAGTGGTTGAACCTGCATCGCTACCTCTCTCCACCTCTGTGCATATTGCCTAAAATTCTCATTAGGCTTCTTCTCCATATTTTGCGGGCTTCTTCTTCTCCATGGTCTTCTTTAATCACTTTCTTTCACGCTTACTTGAGCTATCCAGGCCATCGGGGCTTGCATTTCCATTGTTTCTGATAAGTACAACAGTAAACTCAAGCTTGTTGTTTGGTAGCGGTCCTATAGTAAATGAGCTTTTTACCATCATAGGAAAAATTCTTTCCATCCAACTCATTTTTGTAGGTCTCATGCATCCTATCAATCACTTTCTTTCCTATACCCTTACCATCCATATGGCAACCGTCTTCATATGAAAGAGAAATGCTATAATGGTAGAAGTGTCCATCAATACTCCCACACTCACTTTGAATTGCTCATCTATCTTCCTGTCAAGCAAATACTACAAGTGCCCTTAGTTATTGTAGAACAACTGCTTGGCTTTATTACTCCATTGATCCCATATTTCCTTTAACTCCTGGAGATTATTTTGCGCCACACTGATGCGAGTGTAACACCATAATTCTGATGTGTATCCTTTAGCGTTTCCTTTGACCATTTATGGACGTTAACGTTGCCCTCCATTCTATCAAGAAGTCCGTTCTCCATAATAAAACTTTCTAACTTAGAAACTGACCGTGAATCAAAACCTTTTAAATGCAAAATGACATGCACAAAAGAAAGAAAACAGTCAATATCATATGATATAAACACAAAGATAACCTAAGTATAATTCTATCTATATTGAGCTCTTACGGTTTTTTTATATGTGGTTTATTTATAAAGTTTGAGGTACCCGAACAATGATTCTCGATCCTCACCCATTATAGGCTCATTTGAATCGAGTTCGATTCGAGGAATACATTTCCCTATGGCTACACAGAGATGAAAATCTCACGAAACCATAGGTATGGATGTATCCCGAAAGTGATCCACTATCCTGGATGGAGGCGAAAACCTCACGAAGGCGTAGCTTCTCACTCCCACTTAAGGGTGTGACCACAACGGTCATGCAAATGCAATGCGTATCAGAATATAGCAACACATGCAATAATACAAACACATGTAATGCAAAGAGGATTAAATTTTAAAATTTTTAATTTCTGACATTAAGACAAGAGATAATCAATTACACGGCTTGACTCTCTTATTGGTCCCCAGTGGAGTCGCCAAGCTGTCGAGACCATCTTTAAATCGGGTTTTGGAAAATGGGAATCGACTTTAAGAAAAACAAAAACGGGAGTCGCCACTAATCTTTTCAGGTGTGATTGGATCACCTTTAAAACATTTTGTTCTAAAATCATTAGTTTTGGTCTACGAAATCAAAAATAACGGGTTGGAGTCGATTCACGTGCGAGGAAGGATTAGCACCCTCATAACGCCCAAAAATTGGTACCTAATTAATTATCAAATGTCTTTAAGGTCGGAAATTTAAAAAAATTAAGATGCAATCCTTTTATAATATTTTGATTTTTAAAAATTAGGGTTCACTTATATCAAATAAATCAAAATATTATATCCGATAAGTTAGGACATAGTATTTTTAAGATATTTGACAATAAGTTAGCCTTTTTGGAAATCCCTATCTCAAAACAACAAAACGCCATATCCAGTAAGTTAGGACATATTGCTTTGAAATTCCAAGATAGTTGCTCGCGTTTTGAAAACCTTTAAAAACTTAGAAGGGTACTTAATTATTCGAACTCAACGAGAAAAGTCACAACCCAATAAGTTAGGGCATTACTTCTATCGAAATTTCCAAACACCAAGCATTGCCTTTATATTTTTTTTGAAAACTTTAGAATTTTATTTTTTAATTAATGCATGAGGAAGCACATTATCATTATAGAATAGAATATTGCAATAATAAGTGAATAAAACATGCATTTAAACGACACAATGGCAATAATGCTAAAGTCATATACTAGATACATATATGTTTAAAATTACATAACATTATATATATACAAGGAAACACATGGCTTAATATTAAAGATGGATAAGCAAAACATACAAACATACGTAGTAATAATTAAGAAATGATGTATGATACACAATTAAAAAGAAATATAATATCAATGTACATATTCATAAGATATGACATTAAATAATAATTATAAAATAACATCTAATACATAAATGATTTATAAAATATATAAAAGAATTAGTATATATAAAATATAAAATAAAGTGAGTAATTGTTAACGAAATATACTTATAATACAAATATGATATTTAATAAATTAAAAAAAATAGTATCTTATATACAATATATAATCTATAATAATAAAAAATTACAAAAGAATAATTATTATATATAAAATAAAATATATTTTTTAAGAAAAATAATATATAAAATTGAAAGTATACAAAATAATTTACAAAAATATTATATAATAAATAAAAATTAATAGATAATTAATAATGAAATTTATATGTAATATGAGTTAAAATATAATTTAATAATCATAATTTACAAATTTACAAATTATAAATAATATAATGAATAATATAAAAATATATAATATGATAGATAATATATAATATAAATAACATAAAAAATAGTAACATATAATAACTATTATATAATAAAATATAATATATATAGGAAAATAATATATGATAAAGGACTTTAAATATATAAATGATATTTTTTAATAAAAGCATATGTATAGTTTTATTTTTTTTTTTAAATTACATATATAATAAAATAACAAAATTTAAAAGTAATAAAGAAAAGGGTTAAAATTGAATTTAAACAAAATTATAAGGCTAATTTGCAAAATAGTATAAATTCTGGGCCTAATTTGCAAGAGTTTAAAACGACAAAGGACTCACTGGGCAATTTTGCCCTAATCCTAAACGATGCCGTTTCCCAGAATATAATTTAATAACCGCTGGGACTAAATTGAAACAGATATAAAATATTAGGGTCAAAATAAATTAAAATTAAATTGAAAATTCAGAAAACACAGGAGGATCAATTGGGCAATTTACCCATATTCAAAAAAAAGCGGATCCTCCCCAGGTTGCGGGTCAACACGCGGATCCTGTGCTTTAGAACGACACCGTTTTGAGCTTATTAGGATAAGCAGAAACGATGCCGTTTCACTAAGGCTATATAAGCCAAACTTTTGATTTTAAATTCATTTTTGCATTCGGTTCTAAAAAAAAAAAAGAGTGAAATCCTCTAAATGAGGATTTGGGACCGGCACCGGAGCTCCGTCGAGCCTTCGTCGAAGGGCTCGCACGCTCTTATGCGCCCCCATCTACGCCACCATATACGATGGTCAGAAATCAATAAATCTCCTTTTTTCACGTGAATCAAGACGGTACGTTTTCCTTTTTTTGGTTATTTGCAATTTGTATATATATGTATTAAAAATATTCACCTTTCGTGTATTCTGATCAACTGTAGTACTCTTCTTTGTATATATTTGTAAGAATATTTTATTGAATTTGTGTATCTCCTCCAGAAAACGTAAGTACTCTTTACAAATATGAAGAAAGGCTTTATAGCCTCTAAAACTATGCATGTTTAGGAAAGAAATCTTTGATTTCTTTCCTTTGTTTGTTTCTAATTTATCTACTGCTATTTTTCCATTTGCCTATTCGATTTCCTTTTCTGCTCCCTTTTCTTTCCGTGTCTGTTGGTTTATTCTTTTCCTTTTGCAGTACTATTGCGAAGACAAAGGCGATAATGGTCTTTCTTGGCGCCTTCTCAAGGTACTCGAGAGGATGTAACATCCTTTTGGGCCTAGAAGTTTTGGGCCTTGAGCATGGGAGCGGTTGAAGGCGCTTTATAATATTTCATTGTGTCGTAAATTTCATTAATGAAGGCTTGTTTTAGTGGTTAAGTGTGCTAAAAAGTGTTGGAGAAGTCTTGGGTTTAAACTTCTAGCAAAAAATTTTGGTTTAAAGTGAGTCAAACCTTGGGTGTAGTAGGTAGGCTTTAAGAATATTGTTGGAGAAGTTGTGACATAAAAAGCCTCTAACGAGGGCGCAAAGAGTTGGTGTTGAATTTAAACTCGATGATGAAGGGATCCCACATCGAAGCTAACATAGAGTGGATGTGAAGGCGGCTTTAAATAGAGAGAACCATGAGGAGCGTAAATGTACCTTTCTTGGTGATCCTTTCGCTTTATGATAAATGGTCCAACGGTGGCGTTGATCTTGGCGCTAAAAGGGCTGAGCATGTGGGCCCATTTGGGGTGAGAGAGGGCTTTAGTCCCACTCAGATTGTTATCGAATACTTTAGTTCACCAAATTCTTGAAATACCCTCGACTTGTAAAATTACCAAAGTACCCCGATTTATAGAATTACCGGTTTACAAAATTACCAAAATACCTGGTTTGCAAAATTACCAAAATACCAAAAAATTACCAAAATACCTTTATAGGTTAGAATTAGAGAATTACCGAAGGCAAGTGGACCGACTGCGATTGTGAATGTATGTTGGTGATATAGACAACGGTTTGTTGGAGTGATTAGATCTAGTCATCAATTTCAAAAGGTCGTGTAAGTGTTGATAATAGATGGTTCTCGTTTTGGTTTAGAGGAAGGAATATCGCCAAGCAGTGTGTTACTTAACCTTCTTTGTAGCTTAACTCAATAAATGCCGAAAAGCCGGAAATGCCGTAAATTCGGCATTTTAAGGACTTGTGAGCAAGCAAACGCTTATCGGATAATTAGATCCTCTAAGACGATGATCGTGAATGTTGGAAAAGGTAAGAGCATGATGTTTGGCATTTACGGTAAGTTGGGCCTCGAGGGGTTAAATCGGCCCAATGGGCTTTCAGCCCATTTGGGTAAATTTAGTAGGAAATGAAAACACGTTAAATTGCACGCTGAGACTAGTAATACCATTATGGAATATAGGCTAAATGGGCAGATGACAAAATCGATGGTGTGTGACTATTTTGCCTCTAGGTAAAAATGACCATTATACCCTTAGGGTTTAGTTACTGAATTTGATATATGCATTGATGGCCATGATATGTACGATATGCACATGACATGTATGATATGCACATGATTTTAAGTATGATATGCACATGATGTATTCATAAATGCATTGGGTTGGGTTTTTATATGGATGGAGGAAGTGCAAAAAGGAGCCCAGCCATCGAAAGGGCTTATGCCCTGGGCATGTTTAAAAGAGGCTAGGCCTCCAAGGCAGAGCTTGGTTGAGTGCGGGTGGAGAGTAAGTGTTGGTGGGTCGAAGTAGTCTCCCAAATGGGGCTTGCATTCATGCATTAATCTTACATGTGATATTGAAATGGCCTATGGGCCATACTGCTCATCAATAAGGCTTGCCCAATGATATGATATGTGAGATATGAAAAGGCTTCTGCCCGATATGATATGTGTGATATGAAAAGGCTGTGCATTGATATGAATTATAAAAGCCTCGCCCAATAAAGGTGGTAATTTTGGGCTTAGGCCCGCGAGGGTCGATATTGACTTGGGCTCAAGGGGGCTTGTTGCACACCGAGTTTTCCAAACTCACCCCTTTTCTTCCTTATCCTTACAGTGAGCCTTGATGTGGAGACTTGGGCCGGAGGGATTTGGGGTGGCCATGATGATCACGTTTGGACTTACCACAAGCAAATAAGCGGTTTTCTTTTAGTTTATCTTCACTTATTATTTATACTTGGCGTTGGCCAGTCTTTTATTTGGGATTATTTTTGAAAACTCAAAATGGGCTAGACTTAGGACACATTTTCAAAATGATACACATTTTCAAAGTAACACAACGACGCACATAATGGGTTTCCACTGTTTCAACCGTTTACTAAATGTCACTTGGGCTTTTTTGCCATTTTTATTTGGGTTTGGGTTTGCTTGTGGGTAGTTTTAGGTGTTGGACGGTCGTGAGAGGAACAAGCTTGATTTGGCTATTAGGTTGTCTTGAGCAACCCTAGGGTTTCGGTATGGTTTGGGGTTTTGGGTAGGTGCCGAACATTAGGTTGTAACAGTGGGCTGGACTTTTAATGGATTGTTTAATAAATGTTTATTTATTTATCTATTTTCTTTTGCTTTATTTAAGCCCGGTCAAATTTGGGCTATTACAGGGTTCAACTGTCTTATCCTATTAGAGTTAGAAAGAATGAAAGGATCTATCTTATCACAAACATCCTTGTCCCATCGAAAACATCCCTCCCACGCGCTCCATAATGAGGAATAGATGGCAAATCCAGCGCGTTAACACCATATTACACGGGACCTCTACCTATAAACACCCCCAAAAATGATGAAGAGATAATTGACCTTAAAAAAATACTAAACTTACACGCTATCAATACTCTTAACTACTAGCCTTCATATTTTATTCACCACCATTCTCCATAACCTTTGACACCCCACCTTAATTGAATGAACCGAACGACCACTCTATTTTCTTTTGATGTGTACTATATTAAAGATTATTATTTATCATCATTGTCGAAACCTTTTTTAAAATCGAGTTTTGAAAAATGGGAATCAACTTTAAAAACGAAAACGGGAGTCGCCACCAATCTTTTTAGGTGTGATTGGATCACCTTTAAAACATTTTGTTTTAAATCATTAATTTTGGTCTACAAAATAAAAAGAACGGGTTCTGGATTCGGTTACGTACGAGGAAGGATTAGCACCCTCGTATCGCCCAATAATTGGTACCTAATTAATTATCAAATGTCTTTAAGGTCGGAAATTAGAAATTTTAAGATGCAATCCTCTTTTAAACATTTTTGATTTTTTGAAAATTGAAGTTCACTAGTATCAAAATATTGATACTGAGTTAGCCTTTTGGAAATCCCTATCTCGAAACAACAAAACGCCACATCCAGTAAGGTAGGACATATTGCTTTGAAATTCCAAGACAGTCGCTTACATTTTGAAAACCTTTAAAAACTTAGAAAGGTACTTGATTATTCGAACTCGACGAGAAGAGTCGCAACCCAATAAGTTAGGGCACTACTTTCTTGAAGTTTCCAAACATCAAGCATTGCCTTTTTGTATTTTTGAAGACTTTGATGCCCCCTCTTTTTAAAGTGATGTGTGGGGAAATATATTGCATTATAAATCATAGATAATAACATATTATTGTAATGCATACATTTAAACAAATTAATGGTAACAATATAAAGATCGTGCATATATCGAGAATGAATAAACTAATATACAAACATACAAAATGATAATTAAATGATGCATGAAAAAAACCAATAACCAAATAATGTATGATGTACAAATAGATGAAATGCATGTTCACAAAATATAACATATAATAATAATAATAAAAATAACATTTAACACATACTTGATACATATAATATAAAAATATCTTAAAGAACTAAAAAAGAATGATTGATTACTAACAAAATAGATACATAATTAAAGATAAGATATTTCATAACAATTTTATAATAGTATTTAGTATATAATATATAATATAATAACAAGAATATTTATAAAAGAATAATAATTATATGGTAATATATTGGTTTAAGAGTATATAAGAGAATTCATAATATAACAATATTAATTTAAAATGAAATAATATATAATAAATAAATAAATAATAATGAAATGTGTATATAATATGAGTTTAAAATATGTTTTAATAATTATAATTTACAAATTCTAAATAATATATGTATGATATAACATAAATAGTATAATTGGTAATATGTGATATATAATATATATAAAAAATAATAAGTAATAAAACATAATAAATGTTATATAATAAAATAAAATATAAATATACGTATAGGTAAACAATATGTAATAAATAAAAGTTTTTATAAATATATAAATAGTATTTTAGTAATAATATAAGTATATTTTTTATAATAAATAAATTATATAAAGAAAATAAAATGAAAAGAAAGGGTTAAAATTGAATTTAAATAAAATTACAAGGCTAATTTGCAAAATAGTAAAAAAAATTGGATTTAATCAAAACACAAATTGAAAGTCGAGGGACTCATTGGGTAATTTAAACCCTAATCCCAAAACGACTGCGTTCTGTAGAACCGAATTTAAAGGTCCTTTAGGACTAAATCAAAACAAATATAAAAGTCCAGGGCCCAAATTAAAATAAAAATAAATAAAATTAAAAAGATTGAAAATGTAGGGGGACCGATTAGAAGACACGCGGATCCTTTTCGGGTAATCGGGTCAACACGCGGATCTTGAGGTCTTAAAACGTCGTAGTTTTAAGCTTATCAGACTATGCTAAAACGGTGTCGTTTTGTTATGGCTATATAAGCCAAAACTAAGGCTTAAAAACTATTTTGGATATCGTTTGAAAAAAAAAATAGAATCCTCTGAAGAGGACTAGGGGCTGGCCATCGGAGTTCCGTGGAACCTCCGTCCACTGGTTCCCACGCGCCTACGCGTCGCCATGCACGGTGGTCGAAGGGATAAAAACCCTTCCCTTTTCCAGTGTAATACAGGTAACTTTCCTTCTTTTTTTTTTTAAAACCCAACAATCTCTGCTTAGAATGATTTATATATGCATGCTAAAATAAAAATAAGGTACAATTAAATCACCTTTTAGGGACTGTTTGTATTTCTCTGAATGAATGTTAGTATATTTTTTGTTCTCTTAAAAAAAATCCACCCCCTTGTACAATGTTTTGATTCGGGCTTTATAGCCACTGTTTACATTTGGTAAAGGAAAATCTTTTAGTTTCTTCCTATTTTGTGCTACTATTTTATTTTCCTTTCCATTTGTGTGCAGCTGATCACAGAAATTACGGTTGTGATGAAGGCTTCACGATGACCTTTCGGAGGCGTTAATTAAGGCGTGATTCAGAACCTGGAATCGTGGCCTTGAAGGAGGCACGATCTGTGGCTCACAAGGCGAGGCACCGATGGGGCATTGAAACCGGAGGCAGAGCATTGATGGCTGTCTCGATTTTGAGAACCGAACAGATGCTCCCGAATCTTCTAGAAGCAACGGCGGCTCGAGGAGAATGAAAAACAAAAACCCTAGGGTTTTCTGCCCTGGATTAACCGTTTGGGCCAATTGGGCCATTTCAGTTTTGGGTCTGGGTTATTTCAGGGGTATTAGGTACTGTTTTGGCTATTGGGTTATAACCGGGTATGGGCTTTTGTATTTGGGCTATGGGTAGCAACAATAGGCCTGGACTTTCAGTGGACTGTTTAATAAATAAATGCTAATTTCTTTTAAGCCCGGTCAAATTTGGGTTATTACAATCATTAATGTGGGGTTGTAATATCTTTATTGGTATGTGGTGGTAATATTCACGGGTGAAGTTGAAGATTTTATTTGGAGTGTAAAACTAAAAAGTAAAGTTAATAACAATTGTAAAATTGGAATATATACTTATTCATTGTATATCTTTATTGGTTTGTAGTTCATATCTATATTATTTTCGAGCTATATGAATTATCAATTTATAAAAATTATAATATAATTAAAATATGAATGAATTTATTTAATATTATAATATAAAACATAAATTATATTAATTTAGAAGTAAAATAAGTAATATCCAGTTTGTACTGAAAATACTCTGATGGGCGTCGAAACAAAAAACAAATTCCTACAATAAAATAACTCTAAATAGTAGTAAATAGTTGTAGGGTCGAGTCTACAGGGATTGCATATTATGATCAACTTTCGTGTTTTTCTCATGAACATAATTTCAGTCGAGCTGATAATCGTGCCCACGACTCCAAACGGACCTGCTGAAAAATAAATTAAATAAATTAAGAGAGTTAGCAATGTCTAGAAATTAAATAATTAAGATAGTAGAAATAAGCAATTAAAGAGATCGAAAGTAAAATTAAATTAGGAAATGAATTTGAGCTTTGATAATAGAAAAAGTAAGCCTTAGCTCTTGACTCGGTGAATTTCGATCTCTGAACCGATCTTCGAAAGTTAGTCTTCTCCCCCAAATAATAAGTTGGTTATAGCGGCTAAGAACGTCTTAACTGCCAATTCTTCCTCTCGTAGTTGGTCTCGGTACGACCTGCAACCTAACCCTTACTGATTGTCTAACTAAGATACACGCGTTCCCGATTAAGATTTCGGTAGCCTTACGCTCTAAAAAACCCAACTTGGATTAATAGCCTCAACCATGAGGGACATTTAAGTTGTTCTCAGAGATCCGAATACAGCACGACCGACTCATTTACCCAACTGTTGGCAAACATGACTCCAACCCAATGCGCTTTTTTATTTGAAATCGAGTTAACTTTAATGGATGAATTTGTCAATCCTGATACTTAAGAAAAATAGTGAATACCGATTGGAAGAATTTTTAATACGAATACGTATCTCAGGATTCTTGACCGAAAAGAATACCGGCCTAAAGCTAAGTTAGAATTTAGTGAAACATGAAATTAATCATGCTTTGTAGGTTATGAAAAGTGATTTGATGATAATGGAGAACGATGGAAGGGGAAAGGCTTGGGAAACAATTATGCCAAAAATTGAATTGGAAACAAAAATTAGCAAAATGCCTGCACACTTTCACGCAAAATAAGAAAGAAGAATAAATTGATTTTCTAATCAATTGATAGGCAAATTCAAGTGTATTTTCAAGCTACCACAAATGTTCTATTTATATACAAATGATTTACTAAATTTGGCCTAACTACCTACTACACAAAATTAGAATTAAATAAAAATCAAATCAAATTTTCTTCTAATTTTAGCTTTTACAAGGTCAAAAGAAATCTGATAAGTCCTTAACTATTTCCAAGTTTCTGATTCGGCCATTAATCCTTTTCTGCTCGTTTTTTACTCATATCATCCCAATTGCATTCCTGACAGGGTTAAAATATAAAATCACTAATTTAGCAGGGATCAATTCAAGAATTAACCAATTTAAACACAAAAAATCATGCAAATTTAACATGCTATCTAATCCCCCTTACTTAGCTCATGCTTTCCCTCAAACATATTGTACTTTCGTACATTAGAAATTATTCAATAACTTATCAGAAATCAAGCCTCTGTTTCGCATCCATGATCAACGTAAACAATATAGGCAAAAATTAAATAAGTGCTTAAAATACCTAGTTTGACCAACAAGTGCCCATAAAATTGACACATGTAAATTAAATCATTTCACTAAATTGAGTTTGAACCAAAATTTGTAAGGTATTATTCTCAATTAATCATGCAGTAATTTTTTTTTTCTTTTGGACGTAGTCAAACCTTTTTACGCGAACTAGGATGACCACCTAAGCACCCAACCCCAGTTACTCAGTTCAAACGGTCTCTTTTTTTTTAGTAGCTCAGTTAGAGGAATGTTTACAAGTTTTCAGTTCGTCACTCGAACCTTTTTACGCAAGATGAGATGATAACCCAAGTACCTCATCCCAGTTACTAAATTCGGTCACTTTCCTGAAATCTTCACTCATAACTTGAGCTTTAATTTATTTATTTACATATTTATTTATTTATTTATTTACAAGAAAATATAATATTTTTTTTCAAACAATCAACTTTCATGAAAAATCTAGTTACATAAATCACCTTTAAAACACACATGTCGATTAATCTAGATATTTGAACACTTTAATTCAAAAATTACCCAACTGTCCAATTTGACTAAGTAATGAGATTAGAGGCTCAATGTCAAATAAATTATCGAATAAATCCAGCATAAGGTTGAACATATGCAAAAGAGAAACATGCAGCAAAAGACAATCAACCATTCATACGTACCATTTCAATCCCCCTCCCACTTAATCTATGTTTGTCCTTGAGCGTGTTTTATATGCAATAAAGTATAGTAACTCAAACAACAAGCAAAGAGAAAGGTTAAAAATACTCCCCATGTGTTTCAAACGATGTTGTCGGTGTTGGGGTTTTTATTTGGATTAGGGATGTTGAGTTTCGTTTGTAGGGAAATAAATGCTAGCATTTAACACGACGTGCCCACGCCACCATCAGTACCCGATTTTTAGAAAATTGACAACCTTCATTATGTTCCTGAAAATATCACATTAACTGGATTAAATAAAAATTTATTTACTTTATTTCCAACCTAAATCCTAATAAAGCTCAAAATTAAATAAATGAAAATAAATTTGGGTTGTCTCCTAAAAAACATTTTTTTTAACGTCGTTAGCTCCACGACCTTAAATGTTATTCGTTTGACTCATTGAGGATTAATTTTTCTATCTCATATACTTGAGTGATCTTGTAGAAAGGTTTCAACCTTTGCCCACTGTCCTTGAAGCCCTTCCCAGATTCCCCTATCATTAGTGGATTGAGGCGTCTTTGAGCTTATTTGTTCAAGTTTGCATTTTCCTCTGTCGAAATCCTTGTACATTCTTGAGCTCTAATTTGAGGTTTTCATGCGAATGACAGCTTCACGTATTGGTTTTTTTATCATCGATAATTCCTCTTGCTTAACATCAAGATCCATATTCCTGTAAGGCATAGTTTGTAACTTTTCATTGGGATGTCACATATCCTCAAAACATTAAACCTAACCACTTCTCCGTCAAATTCCATGGTGAGTGTTCCACTCCAAACATCAATTTTTGTTCATGCGGTACTCAAGAATGGTCTCCCAAGAAGTATGTTAGATGAATTGGCTGAATTGTCATCCCCCATGTTGATAATGTACAAGCCTGTAGGAAATATCATTTTGTTTACTTTAACAAGAACGTCTTTCAACACTCCTTCTAGATGTACTACAGATCTACCTGCAAGCTGAATAATTACACCTATTTCCTTCAAAGGACCCGCATTAAGTAGTCTATAAATTGACAAAGGCATAACGTTAATTGATGCGCCAAAGTCACACAAAGCTTTTTTAATACTGACACTACCTATCTTGCAAGATATGGAAAACATACATTGGTCTTTACATTTAGGTGGTATTTTCCTTTGTAAAACAATAGAGACATTTTCTGCGACACTTACCTTTTCATTGCCCAAAAGCTTCCTCTTACTCGTGCATAATTCTTTTAAGAATTTTGCATATCGTGGAATCTGCTTAATCGCATCAAAAAGAGGTATGTTGATTTCTACCTTTTGAAAGGACTCGAAGATCTCTTTCTCTTCTCGCTCCTTCTTGTATTGGACAAGTCTTCCAGGAAACGGAGATGGTATTGCAAATGATTTTTGTGGTGCTAACTCCACCGAAGCCTCTGTGTTAGTTTTCTTTTCATCTCGATCAGCGTCATGGGCACGACTCGTGCCAGGTACGGGTTCCAAAACCTTTCCACTCCTCAACGCCATAGCACTCGCATTGTGTCGAGGATTAGGCTCAGTTTAGGATGATAACTTACCTTGGGACTCTAAACGACTAACCGTGAGCATAAGCTTGCTCACTTGCTTATCTAACTAATACAAATGCATACCAATTTTTTACTGGAACTTCTCAGTACTATTGGCTAACCTTTCCACTATGGCTTCCAAAGATGACTTTGGGGGCAGTAATTGTTAATTTGGAGGCGGCCTTTGTTGGTAAGGTTAATTGAACTAAGGATTTGACTCATAACTTAGATTTGGGTGATCTTCCCACCCTACATTATATGAGTTTGAGTAGGGGTCATATTGCCTTTGGGCGGTCCTAGAAAGGTCCCCACAACATTTGCTTGTTCTGTCAAATCCTAATGTAATATTAGACATGAGTTCGTCGGGTGGTCTAGCTTAGCGCAAATGCCGCACAACCGTGCTGGGCCCGTTTTATTTGTAAGCAATTTTTGAACAACGTTTGTCAACTTATTAATTTTATCTTCTAGAGATAGAGAGCTTAACCCATGGACTTATTTCGTGGGTTCTATAGCCAATCAGAATTGCTAAGAGTTAGCAGCCACTCTTGCGCTCTTTGAGGCATCATATTAACAAGTGCCTCTTACTAGCAACATCTATCATTTTCATTTTCATTTGGATTAATCCCTTATAGAAATACTGTAAGAGTGACTATTCAGTCTGCCCATGTTGTGGGCAACTTGCGTACAGTAATCGTAGAGTAATTCAATATCTTTTTGACAGATTCCTACAATGTCCCTCATTAGTCCGGGTACTCGAGCTGCTGGAAAGAACCTATCAAGAAATAAACAAGACATGTCAAACCATGTATTGACTGATCTCGGAGGTAAATAAAATAGCCATTCTGTAACACCCTTTACCCGTACCCATGCCCGGGGACAAGTACGAGGCACTACCAGACAGATATACAGGCAGAACCAGAAAATACGGGCCGTAAAATTTCGTTTCAACCTTAAATCGATTTACTTGCATGGGCCTACGAGGCCTTTATTTGATACCAAGAATAATTCAAAACAATATCAGACATTCGGCATGAATTCTTTGAATAATACCCCACACGCCCGTGTAAGGTTTTACACACGCCTGTGGGTAGAGGAAACACGCCCATGCCCCTAAACCGTGGGCAACACTGACTTATAGACACAGCCATGGCACACGCCCATGGTTTCACCCCGTGCCCATGACTTGAGCAATCTGTTAAAATAACACGGCTAAGACACACGCCTGTGTCTCAAGCCCGTGCTTGATGCTAACATAAAATTTTAGGTGCAGGGGACGCACGGCCATACCACACACCCATGTGAGTGGCCCATGTGTCACACACGGCCAAGACACACACCCGTGTGTCCCACCATATGGACCCTATTAGGCTATTTCCCAAACCCTTGGTCACCCTTTTTACACCCTCATACCTATTAGATATGAATTAACAAGCAATATTCACTTAATACTTATGAATTGACTTCATAAAACCTTATTTCATGGATACCTCATATCATTGGTTTGCACATGCCATAATGTTCCTTAGTAGTTTTAGAAATGATAGCAAAATTTGCCTCGACATTGGATTTGGCTCGATGTTTACTCATTTCCAATTATGATTCTCCCAATTCCGATGAATTGATCACATTTCACAAATATGTCTATATTATGACATATACATAAGCATTCAACAATTCGTTTAGCATGATTGGTGGGATAACATACCACACCCCAAAAGACCATATATCAAGGCCATTACAAAATGTATAAACAAGATATCCAAGCCTTTACATTGGTTAGCCAACTGGCATTTAACAAAATAACTCAAAAACACCTATACATGCCAATTAACAAAATGAGAGTATTCATATACCAAAGCGGACCTAGTTGATAGTGTGTTGAAATATCCAACCGTCATTCAAGCCTTATGAGTCCTTGAGCTATGAGAAAGTAGGGAAAGGAGAGGAGTAAGCATTTACATGCTTAGTGAGCTCGAATAACCAGAAAGTAAACTTACCAGGTAATTAAGCATTCAACCATATTTGGTTAGTAAACTCAATTAGCATAAAATGCTTTTCCTAGTCATACACTCAATCGATGAGTTAGATATATATATGTCAATAATACCATGGAATTTAACTTAGATAAGCTCATCATTTCACATTTCATCTTATACATGTATATCATATTAGTCTCGTTGAGTATATAGGAAATCTCGATGGAGTGCCCATTAACCGTTAATTCGCATGAATGACAATATCAGGTATGCACTCCCGCGAACCTCACATTTTTATGGCAGGATTACCAGTCTAGGCTAAATCCCCCATTCAGGAACTCATAAGGTAATGCCGGGATTACCAGTCCAGGCTAAATCTCATTCATGGCAAACATCCTTAGTGAGCTAGGATCTAAATTACCAGTCCAGGCTAAATTCAGACCCTATTTGGATTACCCGTCCGGGCTAAATCCACTATGCACACTTATTCTTCGGGAGGCTCAATCATTCAGAAGGAACACCCGTCTGAGCTAGATCCTTTTTATAAATGAGATCAACGGATTACCCGTCCGGGCTAAATCCTTACTACAACACATGCAGGATTTCATGTGAATCATGGTTCATCCATCGGATTCCCCACTCAACTTCAACCGAGACATTTATCAACATATCATTATCCAATAGCATTTCATACATTTACATATTTTAATCAAATACAATTTATCATGCATTTACTAAAATATATAATTGATCATATTATGTGTTTACTTTAAGTTATCCGAACTTACCTGTTATTTGTTTTGTTTAATGTTTCGATCACTCCGAAACCTTCTGTTTCCCTCAATCAACCTCCGAAATTTGTTCCTCGGGGTTTATAACAATAAGAATAGATTATTAACCACTCATTTTATCCATTTCAGATCTAAATTCCACCCGGTCAAAATGACCATTTTGCCCTTAGCCTTTCACGTTTTTACGATTTAGTCCCTAGACTCGTATAATGAAACTCATGCAATTTCTACCTTACCCAAGCCTAGCCAAACATTTTTCTCTCCTATGGTAACTCACATATCCCATTGGTTTCACATTTCTACCACACATTTTAAACTTTCACAAAATGGTCCCTATAAGGGTTTCTCATGAAAATCACCTAGAAAAAGATGTTTAACACACATCATCCTTTAATATTCCTCCATGAACCATCAAAATACAAGCATGTCATGCATGGGTAAATTTTTAAGCATGAACCCTAGCATGAAATATGGGTAGAAATGGAAAGAATAAGCTACCGGGATCTTAAAAATACAAAGAACATTAAAAACGGGGCTTGAGAGCACTTACTATTGAGCTTGAAAATTGAAAAAACCCTAACTATGGTGGGCTCAAAATTTCGTCAGCTATGGGGGAAGAAGATGGCTGATTTTTGCTTCTTTTTCCCCTTTTTAATTCATTAAAATGGCAAATGACCAAAATGCCCTTAAACCCCTTTCTTTAAAAATTCATCCATACAAGCCCATTTTTGTCCAAATTTCTAGAACTTGGTCAAATTACTATTTAAGGACCTCTAATTCATAATCCAAAGCAATTTCATATAAATTGCTTCTAAAACCCATGTATTGAAATTTATTCAATTTGGTCCCTAATTCCTAATTGAACATCTTACACTTAAAATTTCTTCATGAAACTCTAATGTAAACATATCCTCATATTCTAAACCTCATAACATTCATAAAATAAATATTTTAACGTCAGATTTGTGGTCCCGAAACCACTATTCTGACTAGGCCCTATTTTGGGATGTTACACATTCTTAGCATAATTAGTTAATGAGAAAGGAAAAGCACGAAGTTTAATTTTGTATTCGGTTACTCCCTAAGGCTTCATGCTTGTGCACACCATATGGAATTCGTTGAGATGAGTGATAAACCGTAATATACACATATTTTTACCCCATGCTTGGCATATTTATGAATAATTTTTCCTTGGTTTTATTGAATTCGATGCTCCTAATCCTTTAAATTCATGTTTTATACTTAGGTGAGCATAGGAAGGTAAAAAGAGCAAGAAATGGGCCAAAAATGGACAAAATGGGCCTAATTTAGTGTTTCACATCGCCCAAACACTTTCACACAGGTAAACCACGCAATCGTGTGCCTCACACGGGCAGGCCACACGCCCGTGTGTCATGGATGTGTCTCAGTTAAACCTAAGTCTGGCTAATTTTGGGCTATTTTGGGCATTCCAAAGTCTATATAAACACCCTAGAAGAGGATTAAAAGGGACACGTAGAGTAGAAAGGAAAAAAATACCTAATGATAGCCATCGGAGTCCCCTCAGAGGCAGGATCTACATCAAGACTGAAGACTTCCACTCAATCTCCCAGGAGTTCTTTGGGTTTCTTTATGTTTTGTTGTTTTCCAAAATTTGGAGATGTTTTCCATTATTATTATGAACTAAACTCCCTAAATACCTAAGGGAGATGAAACCTAAGACGAATCTTATTATTTGAGCTATATGATAAATACTTGTTATTATTCTTAATTGTGGATTTAACCCTTGCTTTAATATTCTAGGATATTAATTTAGGTTTTTGATGTGCTTATTCAGTGGAGCAAAAGTCCCTGTTTAAAAGTAGATCATTTATAATTAAGCGGAGTTGCATGCAATCCTAGAGATAGGACAACATAAATCTGCTGGATTAGAGTCAAATCTAATAAGGGAATCCATAGATCGATTTAATGCGATAATAGGGGCTTTAATTAGAAAGAGATTTCAATTAATCAACCTAGAGTCAGTTGTTTTTAGTCTCGAGAGGGATATTAACATAAATCAGGGATTTCTACGGATTAAGTCAAGTGAATAAATCGTCTAATTCAAAGGTAATAAGTGAAGTCCATGTAGATTCTTCCTTAGGTATTGTCTTCTCCATCGGTTTTCCAAACGTAATTTCCAATTCTAATCTCTGTCGCAATCTTAGTTAATTAGATAATTAGTTTTAGTTTAAAACCTCTCTTAATTCTTAGGTTAAATAATAAAAAGATAATAATTACTAGTACTTTTAGTCCTCGTGGATACGATATTTCCGGTCTTACCACAACTACACTACTATTCGATAGGTACGCTTGCCTTAGTCAAATTTTTAGTCAGTTTTACAACCATCAATGAGTGTGCAGATTTTCATTCTATAATCCAGTAAATGAATCAAACCCAACTTTAACTTGAACGGTGTTCATCCCGCCGGATAGGCTATTCATAAAGGCTGTTGATCATCCGATATTGTTACGAGTTAGCGTATAGTTTGCTCGGCCATCTTGTCTGGTTCTTCGAAAGAGAAATTATCCTCGATGTAAGATATGGTTTCAAACCGGGATTTGGTCGTTTACCGCATCGAATGGCTTCTCTTCGTAGTTTTCGAGCCAACTTCTCTATTTCTAGTTCAAACTCTAAAGACCTCAGTTCTGATCTGGTCATAAAGAAAACAAACAAAAATTAGAAAAATATCTTCAATCCCTGACAACAGCGCCAAAATTTGATGGGCGTCGAAACCATAAAAAATAATTCCTACAATAAAATAACTCTAAAAAGTATTAAAAAGTAGTAGGGTCGAGTCCATAGGGATTGGATATTATGATCAAATTTCGTGTTTTTCTTATTAATAGAATTTTAGTCAAGTCGACAATCGTGACAATAATCGTGGCCACGACTCCAAATGGACCTGTTGAAAAATAAATTAAATAAATTAGAAGAGTTAGCAATGTTTAGAAACTAAATAATAAAGATAGTAAAAATAAGCAATTAAAGATATTGATGAAAATTAAATTATAAAACTAATTTAAGTTTTGATAACAGAAAAAGTAAGCCCTAGACTTGGTGAATTCCGATCTTTGAATCGATCCTTGAAAACTAGTCTTCTCCCCCAAATAATAAGCTGGTTATAGTGGCTAAGAACGTCTTAACCGCCAATTCTTCCTCTCATAGTTGGTCCCAGTATGACCTGTAAACCAACCCTTACGGATTATCTAACTGAGATACACGCGTTCCCGATTCAAGATTCCGGCAGCCTTGCGCTCTAAAAAACCCAACTCCGATTAACAACCTCAACTGCGCGGGATGTTTAAACCTGTCACTCTCTCCCTTGATTTGTTCTCTGAGATCCACTAATTTAGCAGGGATCAATTCAGGAATTAACCGATTTAAGCACACACAAAAATCATGCAAATTTAACATGTTATCATAATCATAGTTTAAGTTTTCTTTATGAGCATGGATAAAAAATATTGTTAACAAAATAACTAAAGTGAATTTGTCTATTTGATTAATAAAAATTAAGCTTAAAGTAATAAATGATGAATATTAAAAATGTTACCAACTTTATTGGATTAAATTAAATTTTTACTAAGATTAAATTGAAAACTTCTAAAAGGGTCAAATAATTTATACTACTTTTAAATAATGATACAACAATGATTTTAAATTATTAAAAAAGTTGAAATCTATTTTTACATTATTTTTAAGTAATGTTACAAGAATAATTTAACGATGTTAAAAACTTGGGAGGGGAAAAAGCAATTTTACTAACATTAACTTACATAATTTAAAACTTAAGAATGATCTTAAAATTTTAAGGGGGATTGGGGTCCTTACTTACCCCCTGCCCCTAATAGTACGTATATATATGTGTGTGTATGTATGTATCAAGTTTGGAGTTCTAAAGTTATCTATGCTTGAGTTGATGATATATATGTAAATATATGTACATATATACATATATGTACATATTTATAAATATATATTTACCATGCATTTATGCAGTTATTTGTTCTAATATTGTCATCAATATCGTAAAAAATCAAAAAACCTTGCCAAAAGTAACTCGATTTTCATGATTTTCTTCAAAATCTGACAAGAAAGATTTGTTACCAAACAGGTGATGAGAACGTCTACTATCAAGATACCATACACAATAAAATAGTGAACTCTAGGGATTGATAAGATACAAGCATACGTCTCTAATCATTTTTCCTCCAAATAAATTTCTACTATCATTGAGTAGTGCTTGAGGCAGTAGGCACTGATGTTATTGTTTGCTTCCATCTTAGATCATGCAACATCTTGAAGTATCATGGTCTAATATTCCTAGGTAAACCACAATAATGACAAATAATTCTATGATTAACATTGTCCTTTTTCTTTGCATGGATCACGATAATTTTCCTAGAACATTTACCATGATATTCCTAATTTGTGGCTTTAACAAAAAAACAATTGAACTCTAAGCCATAAGTTTTCCCTTTATCTTAATGTATCCCAAACCATTCTTTCCAGGATACTTTCTAGCAGCAGTAGGAAAATCATCCAACTTTTCACTATTAATGTTAAACTTCTTAAGATCGATTGAGTAGCAAAAAGAACCTTTTGCAAAGTATCAATACGAGCATACTTATCATTGAAAAGAGTTTTTTTTTTTTTTTACCTTCATCTGCTTAATAAACTCTTAATTTTCTTCCTTAAGATGATTGTTCTCTTCCATCAGTTCAACATTCACATCACACATTTGTTTTCATTTCTCTAGCATTGTTTTGTATGTCTGTAGGCATTCAACATTAGATTCTCCTTCAAAGTCATCATCAGTGGTTGAGTCAATTGAAATACGAGTACTGGATTTTGTCGTAAAGGTCATATAATTGCTTAAGTGTTTTGCATCATAATCTAAACTACTTGAGGAATCATTATCCCTCCTACTTGAGGAATCATTATCCCTCCTACACC
Organism: Gossypium anomalum; assembly: GCA_025698475.1. Classification (NCBI taxonomy): domain Eukaryota; kingdom Viridiplantae; phylum Streptophyta; class Magnoliopsida; order Malvales; family Malvaceae; genus Gossypium; species Gossypium anomalum. Next base: position 70,800,491 of record CM046965.1, on the reverse strand, counting down.
TGACCTATTTGTCAAGCCGAGTGCATGACACTACATTACGTTGCCAGAGCAACAAACTAATTTGATACCATTCATTAGCTAACAAGGTAATCAATCAAAGAAATTGAAAGTTATTTAATCAACCACATAAGTAAGCTTAATTAATGATGGTCAATCTTTTTTAATGCATGTAGGGGTTGTACAAGGCCCCAAATGGAGTTAAGATTCGAATCCAAACTCTAAGTATCAAAATTCAAAAATGTTTATTGAGACTTTGAAGACAGCGAACTCTATGTCATGAGACAGGCCTTCCTTAATTCACTACCTTTGCTTCAATGTGGACGTGTCTCAAGACATTAGGATCAATGTCTCGAAACAAAATCCTTCATGTGTTTAGACTAGTTTCGAGATAAAACTTCCCATTTTCTTAATTTAGATTCAATGTTTGATTGTCTCGAGATAAGGAGGTTCTTGTCCTGAGACTTGAAACATGACAAATCTCTTTAGCTTAGATGTACACTTGTTTTGAGACACAAACCATTCTATCTCGAGACCTAAATTGTATTGTCTCAGGACATACATGGTTAGTCTTGAAACCTAAGCTAATGAAATGCACCAATTGGTAAAATTTTCTCTTGAGATCTCAAGACATGTTTTTGTTGCCTCGAGACACTAACATAAAAATTCTTAAAAATGAACATTTTAAATCATATGACTTACTACCAATTCCACACATAGCATATACCAACATATAACCATATTAACATGCATAAGTTTGACAATATAAATATGATTATATACCTTTCAATATAACTATCAAAGAATAACTATCCGACCAAGTTAACTATATAAAGTAACATTCATAAGCATGCATTTTAACTTACCAAATCAAGCATTGAAATTTCTCATAAAACACCATAGGACCCAACCTAGGTACATGCCATAAACTAAATACATACAAATTAAGAACAAATTTGGTCCGAGATAAGCCTGTAACACCCTTTACTCGACCTGATCACTAGGTCCAAGCTACAGTGCGTCACATTTGTTGTTGGAGCAACAATGATCCAAATAAATACAATTCAATCCATTTAACAACAAATAAAAACATTATAAGCATATAATATGATAAATAAACATTTTTGGGTCTTATACCAACTTACAAAAGTTTTAATGTTAACCCAAGGTTAAAACATGACTAAATTGAAAATTTACAAAGCATGTCAAGTGGGTATGTGATATCTTAGGCTTCGTATCAAGATTCCAAGATAGTAGCCAAACTTCTAATGAAATCAGATAGGTGTCGTGATATCCAAGGTATGGTTTCGCAATTTCAAAGATAGTAGCCAAGCTTCCTAACTTAAGGATCATATTGCAAAGTTTTCCAAAATGGAACAGAGTTGATATCGCAATATCGAAGGTATAGAATTGCGATATCGAGGATAAAAAATGACATACCACAAATTGTAGTGGCAATTTAGGTACTTTTCGGCATTTAGCGAGCTTGTTTTTAAGCCATTTTGCCCCTAATTATTGCATTTTCACATTTCTTATCTTAAGTTCAAATTCTTGCAAAATAAGCATTTTTATGCAATATTTCAAGTTAGTTTACCTATTGGTCCAATACCGGCCTTAAGGTGGTTTTAACGCTTTAATTGAGTGAGTAGGATACCTATTTTCAAGCCTAAAAGAATCAAGAATGATAGTCGAGTAGCAACACAAGCTTCTGGTGTCGCAACACAACTGAACCAACTCAAGAATTTATATTTGAAGTTGTGTGTCACGACACGCACTAGGCTGTGTCACGGCACGCACTAGGCTGTGTCAAGAAACATGTCTGAAAGAAGGCAGAAATTAAGCAAGGGTGATTTTGTACGTACAATCAATATTTAGTGCAATTTAGTCTTGTAATTGTCCTAATTAGGGCTGCTAACTTTGCTTATAAATAGGAGGTTTATGCTAAGTAGAGGGAGCTTTGAAAAAAAAGTCATTTTAGGGTTTTAGTTTAGTAGTTTAGGATTTTAACTTAGTTTTATTTTATTTCAAAAACAATTTTATTTCTTGTTTTTCAACTTGGATTCGATTTGAGTCCAAGTCTTCACTATTAAGTATTTTCATAATTTTCTTTTATGTTTCTTTTACAAACAACAAGATCTCAATCATTGTTAAAGGATTTCACGGATCTGAGCACATCCAGCTCATCAAACGGACAATTTCTATTTCTTTCCCTTCTACTTTAGTTTGTGTTTTTGCATAATTAGTTTGATTGTGAAAAAAATGATTGTTGTGTCGATGAGTGGCTAAGTCTTTTAAGGAGATTAATGAGTAGATGTGTGAGTGATTAACGAAAGAACGAGGGTTTCTCCTACGAATTAGTTTGTATAAATTCATGTTTTCTTAAACCCTGGGATTGATGACCCTAGGAAGTAATCTAGGTTAAACAGATTTGATGATGAGTTCGTAGAGTAAATCATGCTTTATCCCGGTCAAGAAAGTGAGGTCGGAAGATAACTGAGTATTGGTCGATTAGCTAGGTAGTAAAAGCTGGGAGGTGATACTGTCTAGTTAATAACTAATTCCCTAATAAAAACAAAGTTCTGAAGTTAATTACAACTACTAAATCGAATTAATATTCTATTTGTTATTTGAGTTTTTTTCGTTTTTCAACTTTATTTGCGTAGTTTAGTTTTTATTTGTGTAGTTTTTAGTGACTACTATTTATATCTGCTGCTATAGACAATATTTTTAGATTTAATCCAACCTCCCTTAGGTATGATCCACAGAGTACTTTCAGTACCTAGTTAAACATTTACTACATTAAAATATGACTCATATACTTGTGGACACCGTTACTATATTTTCATATCTTTTTGTTGTAGTATTTCTAGTCAAACATTCGCATGCTTGGTGGCGATCAATCCACTAAGTCCTACATTTAGCAAAATGTATATTTTTTATACCAATTTCATAATTCTAATTCAACCATTTAATTATGCATTCAATACACCAAACACACCAACATAAGTCATTTAATTATACCTAATGAAACCATTTCAATATGAATCCATTCTATACATCTCATGTAAATGATCAATACCATGACATATTCAACCTTCCAACCATTCACTTACCATTTTACCTACTTACCATCTTTACAATACATAATAACCTATTCAAGTTTAAGGTCATTGCTAAACACATTAAGGATGGCATTTCACATAAGGTCATTACTAAACACATTAAGGATGGCATTTCACACACCATCAAGTTTCATACTAACCTCATTATATATACAAAGTATCCAAATAGTCATTTTCACTCATAATTCACATAAGCAAAAAATGTATCAAAATGACTCAATTAGGTACATGCCACTTTAAATTACATCAAAAAGCATACAAACTTTGTTGAGTCATGGATTAGTATTTGGATGTTGAAACTCTACTCGAACTACCGAGAATCAATTGCACCTGCACACGAAGAAAATAAAACCATACATTGAGTGAATCGCTCAGTGATAATTCTACAATTCAAATCAATATAGCAAATTCTTGTAAATGCATATTCTCAAATCATAATCTAAATTATGCCAATTCATGAAAATATTATCACTTTCATATATCTATGCTTATATTTGTAGCACCTTCGAGTTCGACAAATCGCCTGACGGTCGATGATGTTACAGGCGAATTAAAATATTTCAGGGATTTTAAAAGAAATAGAATGATTCATTAATTTTTTTTATAAAACAACAAACATGCTATGCTCACCAATTTGGCAGATTGTAACTTTTGGTGAATGGATATCAAACCAAAACAATTCAAGAAAATGCAACGTACGAGATAGTTGTAACATAAATTTAGATGTTGGCATATGCCAAATTGAAATGGTTCATACAAACAGCATTTGTGGATACAATAAATTTCAATGAATACATCATTTTTCAATGTTAAGGTAATACAACAAAACTCTGCCCCGAAAAATATTTACATGTTACACAAAAAGAAAACAAATGGCTCACAAATAAGCCACTTTTGGTTGAGTCTTCCAGGTACACTTGTACTTAATTTCCTGAAAATAGGAGAAAAGAAACGAAGTAAGTTCAAAGAGAACCTAATGAGTTCTAAGAAGTAATAACCTTTAAAATCAAGGTTAGATAGTATAAATATACCACAAAAATAAGATTAAACACTTGATTAAACCAACAGTGTGATCATTTAAATCACACTCCAAACTCTGGCAGATTCACAACTTAATATTATTACTTTGTAATGGCGGACACTATCTGCCTCTAAACACATTACTCTAATAGAAACTAAACACATTATCCACAGTTCACGTGCGGACTCTTCTACAACTTTTCATGCAAGGTCTCACGTAAAACACACTTATTTATAAACAGTTCATAGACCCTTCCTTGTGCTAGATTTTGATCCAACCACACTCTTTAGAGTCATTTCATGATATTTTCTCGTAAGGCCAATATGCATTTATCCACCCGAACCTCCTCAAATCTTACCTATTAATTCGAACACTTACATGTTCCCACACAAGGCTAGGTTCATTCGCCAATCTTGATTTGCATTTCTCATGTCGTACCGAAGGTAAATCACATATCATTTTTGTAACACTCCTAACTCGTATCTGTCGCCTGACTAGGGTTAACAGGCATTACCAGAAATTTCAAAACATTTTACAATCAATTCACAAAAAACAATACTATAACATCATTTCATAGAAATTCATACACATATAGTCTTTTTAGAAGGTCTATGAGACCTTAAACATGCTTTAGAGAGGGTTCGGGACAAACCGATCTCATACTGAAGTTTTTCGAAACTTAAAATTTTTGCAAAGGTCACACGCCCATGCGAGCGAGCTATGTGACTCACACGGTTACCAGGCATGCACGTGTCATAGATCGTGTGAAAACAAAGCATACATACTGACTTGTACCACATGGCCAAAGACACGCCCATGTGTCTAAGTCGTGCTCGAAACTGACTTGGGCCACGTAGCCGGCCACACGCCTTTATGTCTAGCCCGTGTACCCTTAGAAATGGCCACACACATCCATGTGCCAAGGTTGTGTGCCTTACATGGCCACCAGACACGTCTGTGTGTCTAGGCCATGCTCGAGTCTGACTTGCTTCGAAAAGAAACATTGAAGGACCCGATCAAGACACACGCCCATGTGCTCAATCGTGTGGACAAATATAGGCCATTTGCAATGCCAGTTTGCCACCTATTTTGGGTCATACCTACAAGCCAAATTCAAGCATCAAATATACCACATTTTCAACCAATTTCAACTCCAAAATATGCATCATTTAAATCATAATATTCTCAACCAAATCATATTCATCACCCATACCAAAACATACCACAATCACATGCCAAATTCATACCAAAGACATGTTCATATCTCATTTCATGTAATATCCTAGTTTTGGGCCTAATCGGAATAGTACTTTCGAGACCACAAATTTGAGATAGAAATAATTTTTTTATAATTATTTTGAGGTGTATGCTATGATTTCATGATTGTGTGAAAATTTCGTGAAGAAATTCTACGCATAAAGTGTTTAATTTGAAATTAGGGACTAAATTGAATAAATTGCAAAACTTGTGTTCTAGAAGCATTTTGCATAAAATTGAATTAGATTATTAATTAGAGGTCCTTAAAGAGTAATTTTACCAATTTCTAAAAAAATTTGGACAAAAATGGGCTCGGAAGGGTAAAAATTTAAAGAATAGTAAAAAGGGCATTTTGGTCATTTAGGGGTAAAATGAATTAAAAGACAAATTTTAAAACCCAAATGTGTCCATCTTCAACCCCATGGACGAATATAGCAAGGAGAAACCATGGCTAGGGTTTTTCAAGCTTCCAAGCTCGATTGTAAGTCCATTCTAGCCCCGTTTTTCAAGTTCTTTACGTTTTTGGAATCCCGGTAGCTCGATTTAGCTTATGCTAGCAATAATTTAACCTAGGGTTTATATTTGGAAAAATACCCATAGGTGAAATTTGTGTATTTTGGTGTTTTATGATAGAATATGAGGTTTTAAATTATGTTAGACAACTTGTGCTACTCGGTTTTAAGTGAAAACGAGTAAAATGGCTTAATCGGTAAAAATACCTAATAGTCATAAGTACATGTTAGAGTGAGAATTTGATGCTACCATAGAAGGGAAAAATGATCAGAATGTCATAAAACATAAGAAAATAGGCTGAATTTTAATTTACGAGCTTCGGGGAAAAAGTGTAAATATGTGAAAGTTTAGGGGCAAAACTGTAATTTTGCCAAAATATGATTGTCGAAACCATTTTTAGATTTGAAAATTTTATGTTTAATAAAAATGGGGGATCGACTTTTGAAAAACATAAATATGGAGTCGCCACCGATCTTTGTATTTTGGTGTGATCGGACCACCTAAAAATTTGGTTATTTTAATAAAACATTTTTGGTTTACTAAAACAACAATTCTGGTCTACGAAAATATGAGAAAATAGGTTCGGGAGTCGGTTACGTATGAGGAAGGATTAGCACCCTCACTACGCCCAAAATTGGTACCAAATCGATCAAATTCTGTCCTCATGCCTAAAATTAAAAATGCTTTTGAAATATTGTTCTTTTTTAATAACGTTTAAATAACCCGAGCTGATTGTCAAAAATCTTCTTGTTTCGACGTCCAAAATTTTATAAATCAAAAATTACAAAAGGAGGCCCGATTACTTGGTCTCACAGAAAAATCGAGACCCAGCACAATAAGGAACGATTCTTCGAATTTCCAACCATTAAACATTGCCTCGCCTTAGAAAATACAAGTGAAATTCCGAAGAGATCTTTGATTGTTTTGAACAAATGAAAAAGCGCGACCCAACACGATAGGGCACGGTTCTCAAATTGTCAAACATCGAACATCACCTTCGTTTTGAAAGGGTTTTTTTTATAAAACATGAGTGAAAACCTAGAGGAATATTCGATTGTTTTGGACAAGCGAGAGATCACAACCCAGCACGATAGGGCATGATTCCCAAATTGTCAATCACCAAGTATTGCCTTCGTTTTAAAGGGTTTTTGAAAGATATGAGTGAAATTTTGAAGGGACCTTCGATTACTTCGAGCAAACGAGGAATTGCAACCCAACACGTTAGGGCACGATTCCATGAATTGTCAAATATCGAATATCGCCTCCGATTTACATAATTGTGAAACTAGCATAAAATGTATTAATTTAATTTGAAATAAGACGAAATTAATCATAAATTTAGATTTGATAAAATCATACTAAAAAACGTAGAAACGATGAATGGGGTAATTGACATATACAAGATGCGATCAACTGACAAACTAATAATTAAAAGTAGCTAACCTAGAAATGTAACCCGATTACAATAATGCATAGAGAATAATTGACGTGACAATATAAGACGATGAACATATAATACGCTACAACAACATGCACATAAAATGGTTATTACTAGATGCACGAAACAAAATGCAAGTCGAAGAAGTAATACGATAAAATCATTTCAAAATGGTGATAAGTACATGACACATACTATATGATTTAGTGGATTGATAAGTGAAAAGAACATTTGTAAAGACAAGCTTAATATACACATGCGATCACTAAAATATATGTTGTAGAAATGAATATTTTTAAAACATATAATATATGAGGCGTTAAAAATATTAAAAAAAATTTTAGCGTGAGACTTAATATGTACATAGAGTTAAATTAATTTTATTATAAATTATATATGATAGGTTTAAGAACGATTACTTGTAGGAATAGTATGAAAATAATAACGCATATAAAATCAACTAGTCTATCTCATATACATACCATTATATTCAAAAAAACATTTTAAAGAGATATTAAATGCTAGAATAACCTAATATAAAGGGGAAGTAATTTTAAATATAAAAATTGAAGTTCCTAAATGATTTTACATATATATATAAACATTAGATGAATCTTAAAACAAGAAGTATTTTTACGGACTCCATTAAAATAGTATAAGTACATATATATATACGAAAACATTTGAATGTGACGATATCAAAATATGTGGATAATATAATGAAAAGGATCTCACAATAATCACACAATTAAACAAGGCAAAATTATTAAGACAGGTTAACACTTACAAGGATATTAAATAAATTTTAAAATGGCAAGTTGCTCAAATAATATAAAAACTCAACTAAAGTATTATATATGTACAAATATGTACGAATGTCCAATTAAAGTACCATACATAATATTAACATATCATAATATGAAGATTTTAAAATAGCAAATTTTAAAACAAAGTAAAATTATTAATGTTATTTGGACAGAATAAAATGTTAAAGAAACGAATTATCAAGAAGAACAATGCATGGTGTTGATGGAAAACTAAATTAAAATGAATTAAAAGTAGTAGGGATAATTTATAAACTAAATAAACGAAGGAGGACTAAAGTGCGAAGCGCACGGATGCGTAGGGGCCCAGAATGGAATTAATCCATGCCCTGAAACGCTGCGCACAAGCGCGGACTAAAATGAATCAACGAGCGACTCTCAAAGAGAAATTAAAAATAAACAAGAAATCTGAACGGGCCTTAATCGAACAGATCAACAAGTAAAGGGGACTAAGCGCGCAAATAAACCCTCACCGCGAAAACATGTGGGTCATCGGGGCAGCTAAACGAGTCGGGTTGGGGCTCCACCAGACGACGTCGTTTTCTAGCCATTGGGACGGGCATGAAACGGTGTCGCATTTGACCCTTTAAAAAGGGCTGAAAACTGAGTTTCGGCCAAACCCTAGCCCCATTTTCCCTCTTTGCTGCCCTATCAAGATGAAACCCCCCCTTTTGGGTTCGAACACCGATTTTGCCACTGTCACCGGTGACCGGTGTAGTCGACCTTCGGAAGGACGACTTTCTCAGCCTTATAGCCCCCTTTTTGGCTTCGATTTCAACGAAGCGAAAGGGAACTCCGTGGCCGATTCAAAAGGTAAGGCTTCTCTTTTACTTTTTCTTTATTCTCTAATGTAATGATGAATGGTTTGGAAGCAAATGAACCCAGAAAATGTGAAAAAAACTCCAAGGGAATTAAACAAAAATCACCTTTTTGATTTCTTTCGATTGTTTTTTGTTTCAATATCTGTTTTTTCTCTTTTGTATTTCGAGTTGTCTGCGTTTTTTTATCTTTTTTCATTGTCTTGCCTCAATTTTGTTTCTATTCGGGCTTTTGTAGCCGAAAATTCAAAATGATTTGATCCATGCTATTCTATGCTCTGTCTATCTCTGCTTTTTTGTTCTGCCTTGTCTTTTTCTCTGTTGTCCTACTTTGCTTGCCTATTTGCTCTCTTTTGCAGGTACACGAAGATCAACGGGGCCGTGGGTGTCTGTTTTAGTGCTAGAGGACAATGGAGAGCCGAACCTCGGGGGTTGGTTGCGTCGACGACGCACGTGGGAGGGGTACGGCTCGAGGAGGAGGTTAGGGTTGGGCTAGCTGAGGGTTGATGTGGGCACTGGGCCTATTGGGCCGTCCGAAATTGGGTTAAGTTTGGGTTTAGGTTGGATCTGTTTGTAACAAATGGGTAGGATCTGGGTTGGGTCTAGTATTGGTTCATTGGGCCTGGTGTATTGGACCTGTAAATGGGACATTTAAAATTTTTTGTTTGTTTATTTGGGTGCTGATGTAGACTCGGGCAAATTGGCCCGTTTACAGCTGCCCCTCTTTGCTCATTATCGTGCAACGAGAATAGAGCAAGGAATATAAAAGGGCCAAATTTGCCGAGACCTGCCAAGTCTCGACTTCTCTTGGTGCTTCTTTTCTTCAAGTAGCTTCGACATGCCCCGTTCTAGTCCGCTCCACTACCATTTCATGAAAATGAGGTTCGTTATTTTCAGTCTGTTCCACTGCAACTTCAGGGAGATAAGACTTGTGACTTCAATCAACTCCACTGAAACTTCAAGGAGTTCTACTGTGGCTTTTAGCCGCTCCAATGCCATTTCAGGGAGAAGATATTTGATTTCCAATCTGTTACCCTACTGCCTAGGGGTTTTAAGGCCCATCGTCTTTGATCCGTTTCCCTACTGCTTAGGGTGATAAGATCTTGCAAATCTTCAGCCTGTTACCCTACTGCTTAGGGGGTTAAGACTTGTAAATTCGGCTTGTTACCCTACTACTTAGGGGGTTAAAGACCATTATCTTTGATCTGTTTCCCTACTGCTTAGGGGGTTAAGATCTGGAAATCTTCAGCCTGTTACCCTACCGCTTAAGGGGTTAATCTTGTAAATTCGGCTTGTTACCCTACTGCTTAGGGGGTTAAAGCTTGTAAATTCGGCTTGTTACCCTACTGCTTAGGGGGTTAAAGCCCGTTATCTTCGATCTGTTTCCCTACTTCTTAGGGGGTTAAGATCTGTAAATTCAGCCTGTTACCCTACTGCTTAGGGGGTTAAGGCTTGTGGCTTAAATCTGCTTCACTGCAACTTCAGGAAGACAAGATTTGCCGTCTTCGATCTGCTCCACTGCAACTTCAGGGAGGCAACACCTATAGAATTGGTCTTATGTATCTATGATTAGGATGCTATGATCAAGACGAATCAAATGCTCCCGACTAGATGTGATACTTAGGTCAAATAATTAGGATGTTATGATTGAAATGAATCAGATGCTCCTAACTAGGTGTGTTATCAATGATATATGAATGCAAGAATGAGAATGATCTGTTTTGGAAGGCTTAAGGTATCATTGCTCATTATTCATTGGGACATTATCAATGACGCACCGATCAGCCTTTCTCTCCAGTTGGTATCTCTTGAAGGACTCAGGTTATTCTTGCCTAACGTTCCTTTGCATTTGGGTAATTCAAACTAATTAGTCCCGTTTCAGGTCCTTGTATCATTTAAAATTAATTTGGAGTGATATGCAGAACTCCTTTCGAATGTCATTAGCCCATTAATCGTTATTTCAATGAAGAAGGCTTGAAGAAGATTATAGCAATGGACAAGACGGAATTTTATTGAGAAAAACCTTGAAACGAATAAGGTAATCAAGATGACAAGTTGCTAAGATACAGAATGAACAAAAAGTGAAAACAACTGCCCCAGATATCACCGCATGGGTTTCTCTGCTTAAAACTTCTTGAGGACCCTTTAAAACTTGATATGTGTTTAGAAGACCAAGAGTACTTTGTCGATGCCCCAAGGTGTAACATCCCTCTTTTTTTTGAATCAGAGAAGAAAAAATTACTATATGCCCCATTTTTGTCAAAATTTGAATTGCCCATTCCTGGGTTTTCAATTCAAAACCCTTTGGTCTCAAAGCGCCCTTTTGCGGGTTTTTGCCTTGGCCTCTCCCCCCCCTTTTTTTTTTTTTTTTTTTTTTTTAGGTAAAGTACTTCTTGACCGAATCTGAATTCATGGGGTTAGGCAAGTTTTTGCCATCTATCTCAGTCAAGATCAGAGCTCCTCCAGAAAAAGCTTTCTTCACCATATAAGGCCCTTCCCAATTTGGCATCCATTTTCCTCTGAAGTCCTTTTGCATGGGGAGAATCTTTTTCAGAACAAGGTCTCCTTCACAGAATTCTCTAGGGCGAACCTTCTTGTTATAAGCCCGCATCATTCGCTTTTGGTATATGTGACCATGGCGGATAGCCTTCAGCCTCTTTTCTTCAATTAAATTCAGCTGATCGTACTTTGACTGGATCCATTCTGCTTCGTCTAATTTTAATTCTGACAGCACTCGTAAAGAGGGAATCTCGACCTCAATAGGTAGCACAGCCTCCATTCCATAAACCAAAGAGAAAGGTGTTGCCCCAGTGGAAGTTCTGACTGACGTTCGGTAGGCATAAAGGGGGAATGGTAATTTTTCGTGCCAATCTCTATAAGTCTCTATCATTTTTCTCACAATCTTCTTGATATTCTTATTTGCTGCTTCTACCGCACCATTCATCTTTGGATGATACGGTGACGAGTTATGGTGTTTGATCTTGAATTGGCGACAGACCTCCACTATTGTGCTATTGTTCAAATTCAGCACATTGTCCGATATGATCCTCTCAGGCATCCCATATCGACATATGATTTCTTTTTTTAAGAACTTGCTGACTGCTGATTTCGTGACGTTGGCATAAGAAGTGGCTTCTACCCACTTGGTGAAGTAGTCGATGACCACAAAGATGAACCGATGCCCGTTGGATGCTTTCGGCGAGATTGGCCCGATGGCATCCATCCCCTACATCGAGAAAGGCCATGAAGACATCATAACATGGAGTAGTGAAGGAGGTACGTGAATTCTGTCCCCGTAGATTTGGCACTTATGGCACTTTTTTGCGTAGTTGATGCAATCCCCCTCCATAGTAGACCAATAATACCCGAATCTCATGATTTGTCTGGCCATTGTGAAACCATTAGCGTGTGTTTCGCAGACACCCTCATGGACCTCTTCTAAGATTTGCTTAGCTTCGACAGCGCCCACGCATCTTAAGAGTACCTGATATTTTCTTCTTTTATACAAGATTCTAAGACATAGTTGCTAGCCAACCTTCTCAACGTCCTTTTATCATTCTCAGTCGCTTGGTCTGGATATTCATGATTCCGCACATATCGTAGTATATCTTGATACCAAGGGTGATCATCTTTTTCCTCTTCTTTATCAATGTTACAGCAATGTGCTGGGGCCTCGTAGATACTCATTTGGATAGGCTTCACATCCTCTTACTTGTTTACTTTGACCATAGAAACCAGGGTTGCCAAGGCGTCAGCCATCTGGTTTTCATCTCGTGGGAGATAGTAAAAAGTGACATCGTCAAACTCCTCAATTAGTTCTAGGACCAGCCTTCGGTAATTGATTAATTTAGGGTCTCTTGTCTCCTATTCACCCTTGAGCTGATAGATTACTAGTACTGAGTCTCCATATATCTCTAGCGCCTTGATTTTGCGTTAAATAGCCGCACGGATACCCATGATGCATGCTTCGTATTCCGCCATATTATTTGTGCAATCAAAATCCAATTTACAAGTAAAGGGATAATGATGTCCATTTGGGGATATCAGAATTGCCCCGATTCCATTACCCATATCATTTGAAGCTCCATCAAAATTCAGTCTCCAAGGATGATCTTTTTGGGAGTCTTCTTCCGTGGTCGCAACGTACATTAAGTCTTCATTTGGGAAATCAAAACTCAGAGGCTCATAATCTTCTAGAGCCCTACTGGCCAAAAAGTCTGCTACGGCACTTCCTTTTATAGCTTTCTGGTTCACGTAGACTATGTCAAATTCAGAAAGTAAAATTTGCCAACGAGCCATTCTTCCGTCCAAAGCGTTTGACTCCATCATGTACTTCAGAGGATCTAATTTTGAGATGAGCCAAGTTGTATGGTACAACATGTACTGTCTTAGTCTTCGGGTTGTCTAGATCAAAGCACAACACAATTTCTCGATTGACGAATATCTCGTCTCGCAGTCAGTGAACTTCTTGCTAAGGTAGTATATCGCCTTTTCCTTTCTTCCTGACTCATCATGTTAGCCTAATACGCACCCCATGGAGTTCTCGAACACTGTCAAATACAGTATCAGTGGTTTATCTGGGCAAGGTGGCATCAATACCGAGGCATTAGACAGGTAATGCTTGACTTTGTCGAAAGTTCTTTGGCACTCCTCATCCCATACACTTGGATTGTGTTTCCTAAGGAGGCGGAATATCGGGTCACATTTCTCTGTCAGTTGCGAAATGAACCGGGCGATGTAATTTAGCCTTCCTAGGAAACCTCGAACTTCTTTTTGAGTACATGGTGGAGGTAATTCTTGTATGGCCTTGACCTTATCTGGGTCAATTTCGATCCCTTTTTCACTGATCATGAATCCTAACAACTTTCCTGACCTAGCTCCGAAGGTACATTTTGTAGGATTGAGCTTCAGTTGAAACTTTCTTAACCTTAAGAACAATTTCTTCAGGACTTGCATGTGCTCCTTTTCTGTCTTGGATTTCACTATCATGTCGTCAATGTAAACTTCAATCTCCTTGTGCATCATGTCATGGAACAAAGTTACCATTGCTCTCTGATATGTCGCCCTCGCGTTTTTCAATCCGAATGGCATCACCTTATAACAAAACGTTCCCCACATGGTTATGAATGTGGTCTTTTCCATGTCTTCGGGATGCATCCTTATCTGGTTGTATCCCGAGAATCCATCCATGAAGGAGAAAAGCGAGTAACTAGCCGTGTTATCTACTAATGTATCAATGTGAGGCAGTGGGAAATTGTCCTTTGGGCTGGCTTTGTTCAGATCTCGATAGTCCATGCACATTCGTACTTTCCCGTCCTTCTTAGGAACTGGGACTATATTGGCTACCCATTCGGAGTATTTGACCACTTGTAAGAAACCGGCGTCGAATTGCTTCTTGACCTCTTCTTTTATTTTCAAGAGAACATCAGGCCTCATCCTTCGAAGCTTTTGTTGCACTGGCTTGCATTCTTCCTTTATGGGGAGCCGGTGTACCACTATATCAGTATTCAACCCGGGCATATTCTGATACGACCATGCAAAGACATCCTTGAATTTTTGTAGCAGCTCAATGAGATCTCGTTTTGTTTCTGCAGCGATACAAGCTCCAATCTTAACCTCTTTTCCTTCTCCTAGGCTCACAGTTTCCACTGATTCCTTGTGAGGTAGAATTTGTTTTTCATCTTGTTCTACCATTCTTAACAAGTCCGAAGATAGGTTATAGTTTCGGTCATTTTCAAAATCCTGAGGATCCTCCACACACATATCTTGCTCAAAAGGAGGCTCCGAGTCAATAGCAATGTTGCTCATATCATTGATATCTGGGGACCTGTTATAGGAATGAAGAAAAATCCGAAGAACAAAAGAATCTAAGAATATTTATTTGTATGGTATGATTATGAGTGAGCAGGAAAGAACAAAAGAATGTCTGCTCAAGATGGTACGCAAGAGTGCATTTTTATTGAAATAACGATATTAGATAAGAGCCTATTTCACAAAAGGATTCCTATTGCCCCTAGGCTTAGGGCAACAGGCTTGTTTCAGATATTACTCTGAATTAATTTTAAAGGTTACAGGGATCTCTTCTGCAGTCCAATTGTTTAAAATGCTCCCGGGCACGCATGGGCAAATGTCTACATGATCTTCATTTCTTGTTCTTTCCTCGGATATGGCGTTGATGCCCAAACTGCTTATTTCTTTAGCAGGCTCTTCCCTTGTCAGTCTTCCTTTGGAGTAAATAGTCCCTCCTGACACGAATGTTTTGGATAAAGGAGGAAAGGTCATTGGCTCCCATTTGACCTCCTCACCGCGCAGGTGTGCTCTTCTTCTCTCTTACTTTTTCTCCAGCTCTTTCTTCCTTTGTTTCGCATCTGGCTTAAATCTTAAGCCAAAGCGGTCTCGTTTTTCCCTTAGCACTGGTACCTCGCTCCTTCCCTAGAGGGACCTTCCAAGTCCTCTTCTTGGCATGGCTCCTTTGCCGACAGTCAATCGCGGGCCCATCTTCGTGGTTTTGGATATTTTGGGCATTGGGATCTTGTTTCCTTCAATGACGAAGGTTGCATTTACAAACTCTAGTGATCGAAAAGAACACTCTATTTCCTCATCGTCCATACCTATGTACGGTGCGTCACTGGTAACGGATGCAATGATGTCTTCTTCTGCGTTTATTGTTACCAATCTACCATCAGTTACCAACTTTAATTTTTGGTGTAGTGATGATGGTACTACTCCTGCTGAGTGAATCCACGGCCTCCCTAGTAGGCAGTTGTACGAAGGCTTGATGTCCATCACTAAGAAGTCCACTTCATATGTGTTTGGGCCAATCAAGAGAGGTATCTCGATTCTTCCCATCACTTTTCTTTCAGTACCGTCGAACGCTCTCACTATGTTTTGACATGTTTTCATGTGAGAGCTATCTACTGGCAACCTATTTAATGTGGACAAGGGCAGGACATTTAACGCCGATCCATTATCAATTAGTACCCTCGGCAATGTATATCCTTTGCATCTAGTGGTGATGTGCAGGGCTTTTGTAGATCCCATTCTCCCCGGTGGTATTTCATCGTCGTTGAAAAATATAAAATTATCAGCACTTATATTATTGACCAGACGGTCCAGCTTGTTGACGGAGATATCGTCCGCGACATAAGTCTCGTTTAGTACCTTCATTAACGCGCTCCGATGTGTCTCCGAACTCAAGAGCAGAGCTAACACCGAGATGCGAGCCGGTTGCTTGTGTAACTATTCAACCACACTGTACTCACTATGCTTTAGAAATTTCCAAAACTCTTTAGCCTCTTTTTCAGTTACAGGCTCATTGACAGGTGATTTAGGTCTGGTTGTCTTTTCCTTTTCTTGTTCACCAACCGCGGATTTTCCTTTAGTTGGTTCTACCTTTGTGTTCGGGGTATAACGCCTTCTACTTCATGTATAGAAGCCTTCGTCTTGACCTTCCTTCGAAATGCCAGCCGGGTTCTCTTTTCCCTAGATTGTCACGTTGCAATTGTAATTTCAGGGCACGCTCTTGCTATCTTTGTAATGGAAAGCAACGAGCTTCTGTATTATGACCTTTGGCACGATTGGTACTCCCGCTTCATTGTTTCTGGGTCATGAAATGATCACCACAGGATGATTGACTTTTTGGACCCCTTCTATTGTTCCTTCCTCTGAGGTGTAAACTTCTCCTTCTTCTGATCTTTCAACTTCTTCATAAAATTCCATCTCCTTACTGTCCATCAAATTTTGCACTATGGACTTGAACTTATCGCACTCTTGGATGTCATGGCCTTCGTCGGCATGAAACTCGCAGTATTTCCTTGCTTCTCCGGGCCTTTCTCTTGAATCTTGTGTGACTAAACCTCTTTCGATCATTTGTTTCCAAACCCATCTCAACGGGGTTTTTACTTCTGCTATATTAGCATTGATCTTTTTGCCCCCGTTCTCAACTATCGCATTTATCCCTTTATTAGCATGATCGGGCAATGGGTTTCCTGCCACGTTGGGTTCTGATGGGTTGTCAAACTTTACGATACCCATTTGGATAAATCTTTCGATCAACTTTTTAAACGCGGTACAGTTCTCGATCGAGTGCCCTGTTATCCCCGCGTGGTACTCACATTGGGCGCTAGAGTCATACCACTTCGGGAACGGGGGTTGTATAGGCTTCAAGTAGAAGGGTGACACTACATGGGCATCAAATAAGTTTTGATACAGTTCTTTGTATGACATTGGGATAGGTGTAAACTGGACTCTTTCCGTGTTAGGCCTAGAGTTTGCATCTTGTCTTGCTGAGCTCTGATGGCTAGTAGTTACTGCCTTGGGCTGGCTCACGGTGACTGGCTTGGAATAACTCTTATTGTATACGCTCATGTTGTTCACTTCATTTTCCTTCCTTCTTGGGACTGATTTCTTAACATTTTCCCGGTCTCAATCTTTCCGCATCTTATGGCGTTCTCTATCATTTCTCCTGACATTACTATGTCTGAGAAGCCCTTAGTAGTGCTTCCCAACATGTGGTTGATGAATAGAGCCTTCAGAATGTTGACAAAGAGCATTGTCATTTCTTTCTCCAATAGAGGTGGTTGGACTTGTGTAGCCACCTCTCTCCATCTCTGGGCGTACTACCTGAAGCTTTCGTTTTGTTTTTTCTCTATATTTTGTAATGTGATTCGATCGGGTGCTATGTCTGTCATGTAGCCGTATTGCTTCATGAAAGCTTGTGCTAAGTCTTTCCATGAGTGGATTTACGCGTGACTTAGTTGGTTGTACCACTTGGCCGCGGACTCGACCAAACTGTCTTAGAAGCAATGGATTAGTAATTGCTCGTTATGGACATACCCTGCCATTCTCTGACAAAACATGGTGATGTGAGCCTCTGGACAGCTAGTTCCATTGTATTTTTCAAAATCTGGAATTTTGAACTTAGGAGGGAGGACTAGGTCTGGGACCAAGCTCAAATCCTTGGCGTCGATCCCACTATGATAGTCAGCATTTTCCATCGCTCTAAACTTTTCCTCCAACCATTTGCAACGATCTTCCAATTCTTTTGAGAGCCCCGCTCTTACTCTTTCTTCTTCTACCACATTATCCAAATCGGGGATGGTGTGATGGGTAAGGTTATCCCCGGGATTGGAGCCTGAGCCCGTTTGATAATTGACTAGCATCGAGGTGTCAGCCTGAAATTATTGAGGCCTGATCGTAACAGACGGTCTTCGCATGTGTAGCTCAAGTTGTGTTTGAGCATTCATCGGGGTGAAACCAGGGGGGTAGAGAGGATCTTCAGTAATAGACGGTCTTTGCGTATGTGTCTCATGCTGCGCTTGGAAGTTCACCGGGGTAAAGCCAGGGGGTAAAGGGAATCTTCATTTTTATTTCCCACATCGGCTATAGGACCTTTTCCTTTGTCTGGCCTGCTGGTCAGCAGCCGGGTTAACCCTTCCATCATGTTCTTCTGCGACTCTAGCATTTGGTCCCGCATTTCTTGCTGGATTTTAGCTAGCTGTTCTTGTACTTGTGCTTGCATCTGCTCCTGCATCTCTTTCTGCATTTGCTCCAATCTCTCTAACTTTTTATCCATTGCTTCAGTTTTCTTTCTTGTACCGTAGGGATGTGTATTCGGGAGATATTCGTTGGTTTCCAGGTTACTGAAACATTTTTAATTAGTTAGAATCTTTTTATGGCCTTTAATGCATATGATGTAATGTAATGCACATGCATGAATGCAAAGGAGGCATCAATTTGATTCAATTCCATTTTAGAAAACTTCACTAGAAAATAAAATTCTTTTACATAAAGTTGAGTTACAAGTAAAACTTCGCTCTAATGCTCAAAGTCCTAATTTTCTTAAGCAGTAAAGCTAACTCCTGCCCCCGATCTGATTCCAGCTCGTACTTCGTCCTCAGTACGTTTGCTTGTACCGCCAAGGCCTGCAGATAGTCAGCTACCTCTCGGATCTGAGTTATGGCTTCCCCCATAATGTAATCCCTGTTTCTGACTTGGTCTTGTGCATGATGAAGCTGCTCTGTCCAACGCTCCTTACATGCCTCGAAAAATTGAATCCGCATCTCGCAGTCTTTTAGCGACATTTCTAATTCTTCTATTCTTCCTTTCATTTCTTCTATCTTGCTTAAGCTTGCCCTTAGCTCTATTATGGTATTACGGTTTCGATATTGGCGAAGAGATTTCTCGAGTTCTACTATTCTAGCCCTTAGTTCACTTTGTTCATTTCTGCTTTCTGACAGACTTTTCTCTGAATCTTCATTTCGTGCCTGAGCCTCTCGAAATTTCCTTTCCCATCGGTCAGCTTTGGTCTTTTCCTCTCGAATTTCATGGCGCCATTGTTCGGAAGTCTTACCTAACCCCGCAGTCCTCATAGACAGGCGTAACTTCTTATAGTCAGTCTTCAAGCTGTCTAGATCTTCTTCAGCCTTGGTTTTCCCTTTTCTCCACTTCTCAGCCTCTAATCTCTGGATATCAGCGTCTAATCTTAAGTGCATCTTCTCTTCCTCTAATTGTTCGATCTTTTTTTCAAGCTCAGAACTTTTCTTCTCGAAGTCTTGCTTTATAATTTCCAATTCTGACGGGGCGATTTGTAATTGTTCCATAGTAGGTCCAGTATTTTCCAAGCTTGGCCTAGGAACATTATCATTAACTCTTTTCTTAAACCATCCATCATACTCGGGTGTTATCATGGCACCGACGGCTAACTTTTTCATCCAACGAGTTTGCTTCCAGGCATCGGATAACTCCCGAACTTTCTTCTTATAGTGGGCGCCTTTGAAAGAGAATTCACACTGAGCAAGTCCGTGGGTCGTGGGTACAAACTGTCTCGATTTATATTGCCTCAATGCAAGCAATGGAGTATACACAGTAGCTCCCCAAATTCCTAACAGTGGCACCCAATCGAAGTTACCTCATCGGTACATGATCTCATCAGGAACCATCCAATAAGCTCTCCACTCTATGTCCCCCTCTTTGAGGTTTTGGAGGATTTCCATCCACTTCTCCTCCGAGATATCCTCTCTCCTTTGTATGGCCGCCTCTTCCTTTAAAGGGGAATCACTTTCGGAAAAGACCCGATAAGAAATCTTGTCTACCTTCCAAAAGTGCCCGTGAAACCACACCATCAACAATTGTGCGCATCCAACAAACCGCCCCTCACCTGTCTTCCGACACGTGCTCAAGGATCTAAACGTTTCAGCCAATATAGCCGGTACCGGTGTGATTCCCTTCTCAAGACGATCGAATAAATCAATTACTGCCTCGTCCACGTGCCTTAAAGCCTTAGGAAAAATTACTAATCCATAGATGCTCAAGGCGAAGATATCAACCCTCTTTCTTTCATCTGGGTGCGTCAAGACCAAATCTCGCAAGTTCTCTCAAGGGATACACTTGTCGCCTCCTTTTGTTGAATCCGAAGCGGTGACCCAAGGCTCGCTCATCCTGAAATGCTTATCAATTTCTTCGCAAGGTCCGACTATTAAAAACTCTGGCATAAGCCTTTCTAACCTGGACTCTCGGACACCTGAGCAGGGCAGTGTATTCCTCCATGGTAGGTACTAAATCCACTTCTCCAAAAGTGAAACACTTATAAGTAGAATTCCAAAACTGAACCATAACTCGGAATAGATGCTTGTCCACCCTAATATCTAGCAAGTAGGATATATCACCGTAATTTTGATAAAACAACTGCTTGGTCCCTTCGTCCCAACTAGCCCAAACATCTCTCAACTCTTACAGCTCATTCTGTGCTACATTGATGCGAGTGAAATCCTGCAACTCTGATACATATCCTTCTGCCAAGCTATCCCCTTTCTCTGATTGTAGCTTTTCTGACCATGCGCGAACGGCCGCATTATCCTCGACTTTACTAAGAAATTCATTCTCCATGTCAAACTTTCTAATCTTAGTAATTGAATACGAATCAACACCTCCTTTAATATGCGATGTCATGCAAAACACAATCACAACAAAACACAGGTTAGCATCAAATAATAGTGACAGAATGCAAGCACATAAACGATAATTACAACGCATATATGGTTGAATGCTAAGGCTTGACGCGGCTCTACCTAAGGATAGCTCTTAAGATTCACTATATGCGGTTTAGTTCTAGAGATAAGGTACCCGAACCAGCCGATTCCTCAATCTTCACCCATTATAGGCTCATATAGATCAAGTTCGGTTCAAGGGGATACATTTCCGTATGACCATGCGGAGATGAAAATCTCACGAAATCATAGGTACGGATGTACCCCGGAAGCAATCTACTAGCCCATGCGGAGGTGAAAACCTCACGAAAGTGTAGTTTATTACTCCCACTTAGAAGGTGTGACCACAGTGGTCATGCAATGCAATGCGGTATTATTCTACGGGACTCGAATCATAACAACCATACAAATGAATGCATTTGGAAGAAACATGATTTTTCAAAACAAATTTTCAACTTCGGACAAAAGGACAGAAAATAATCAATCTTATGGCTCGACTCTCAAGTCCCCAGTGGAGTCGCCAAGCTGTCGAAACCATTTTTAGATTTGAAAATTTTATGTTTAATAAAAATGGGGGATCGACTTTTAAAAAACAGAAATATGGAGTCGCCACCGATCATATAACATGCTTTAGAGAGGGTTCGGGACAAACCGATCTCATACTGAAGTTTTGCGAAACTTAAAAAAATTTTGCATTCAAAGGTCACACGCCCATGTGAGCAAGCCATGTGACTCACACAGTTACCAGGCACGCACGTGTCATAGGTCGTGTGAAAACAAAGCATACATACTGACTTGTACCACATGGCCAAGGACACGCCCATGTGTCTAAGTCGTGCTCGAAACTAACTTGGGTCATGCAGCCGGCCACACGCCCTTATGTCTAGCCCGTGTACCCTTAGAAATGGCCACACACATCCATGTGCCAAGGTTGTGTGCCTTACATGGCCACCAGACACGCCTGTGTGTCTAGGCCATGCTCGAGTCTGACTTGCTTCGAAAAGAAACATTGAAGGACACGATCAAGACACACGCCTGTGTGCTCAATCGTGTGGACAAATATAGGCCATTTGCAATGCCAGTTTGCCACCCATTTTGGGTCATACCTAGAAGCCAAATTCAAGCATCAAATATACCATATTTTCAACCAATTTTAACTCCAAAATATGCATCATTTAAATCATAATATTCTCAACCAAATCATACTCATCACACATACCAAAACATACCAACATCACATGCCAAATCCATACCAAAGACATATGTTCATATCTCATTTCATGTAATATCCTAGTTTTGGGCCTAGTCGGAATAGTGGTTTCGAGACCACAAATTTGAGATAGAAATAATTTTTTTATAATTATTTTAAGGTCTATGATATGATTTCATGATTGTGTGAAAATTTCGTGAAGAAATTCTATGCATAAAGTGTTTAATTTGAAATTAGGGACTAAATTGAATAAATTGCAAAACTTGTGTTGTAGAAGCATTTTGCATAAAATTGAATTAGATTATTAATTAGAGGTCCTTAAAGAGTAATTTTACCAATTTCTAAAAAAATTTGGACAAAAATGGGCTTGGAAGGGTAAAATTTTAAAGAATAGTAAAAAGGGCATTTTGGTCATTTAGGGGTAAAATGAATTAAAAGACAAATTTTAAAACCCAAATGTGTCCATCTTCAACCCCATGGCCGAATATAGCAAGGAGAAACCATGGCTAGGGTTTTTCAAGCTTCCAAGCTCAATTGTAAGTCCATTCTAGCCCCGTTTTTCAAGTTCTTTACGTTTTTGGAATCCCGGTAGCTCGATTTAGCTTATGCTAGTAATAATTTAACCTAGGGTTTATATTTGGAAAAATACCCATAAGTGAAATTTGTGTATTTTGGTGTTTTATGATAGAATATGAGGTTTTAAATTATGTTAGACAACTTGTGCTACTCGGTTTTAAGTGAAAACGAGTAAAATGGCTTAATCGGTAAAAATACCTAATAGTCATAAGTACATGTTAGAGTGAGAATTTGATGTTACCATAGAAGGGAAAAATGATCAGCATGTCATAAAACATAAGAAAATAGGCTAAATTTTAATTTACGAGCTTTGGGGCAAAAGTGTAAATATGTGAAAGTTTAGGGGCAAAACTGTAATTTTGCCAAAATATGATTGTTGAAACCATTTTTAGATTTGAAAATTTTATGTTTAATAAAAATGGGGGATCGACTTTTGAAAAACAGAAATATGGATTCGCCACCGATTTTTGTGTTTTGGTGTGATCGGACCACCTAAAAATTTGGTTATTTTAATAAAACATTTTTGGTTTACTAAAACAACAATTCTGGTCTACGAAAATATGAGAAAACAGGTTCGGGAGTCGGTTACATATGAGGAAGGATTAGCACCCTCACTACGCCCAAAATTGGTACCAAATCGATCAAATTCTCTCCTCATGCTTAAAATTAAAAATGCTTTTAAAATATTGTTCTTTTTTAATAACGTTTAAATAACCCGAGCTGATTGTCAAAAATCTTCTTGTTTCCACGTCCAAAATTTTATAAATCAAAAATTACAAAAGGAGGCCCGATTACTTGGTCCCACAGAAAAATCGAGACCCAGCACAATAAGGCACGATTCTTCGAATTTCCAACCATTAAACACTGCCTGGCCTTAGAAAATACAAGTGAAATTCCGAAGAGATCTTTGATTGTTTTGAACAAATGAAAAAGCGCGACCCAACATAATAGGGCACGGTTCTCAAATTGTCAAACATCGAACATCACCTTCGTTTTGAAAGGGTTTTTTTATAAAACATGAGTGAAAACCTAGAGGAATATTCGATTGTTTTGAACAAGCGAGAGATCACAACCCAGCACGATAGGGCATGATTCCCAAATTGTCAATCACCGAGTATTGCCTTCGCTTTAAAGGGTTTTTGAAAGATATGAGTGAAATTTTGAAGGACCTTCGATTACTTGCCGAGCAAGCGAGAATTGCAACCCAACACGTTAGGGCACGATTCCACGAATTGTCAAATATCCAATATCGCCTCCGATTTACATAATTTTGAAACTAGCATAAAATGTATTAATTTAATTTGAAATAAGACGAAATTAATCATAAATTTAGATTTGATAAAATCATACTAAAAAACGTAGAAACGATGAATGGGGTAATTGACATATACAAGATGCGATCAACTGACAAACTAATAATTAAAAGTAACTAACCTAGAAATGTAACCCGATTACAATAATGCATAGAGAATAATTGACGTGACAATATAAGAAGATGAACATATAATACGCTACAACAACATGCACATAAAATGGTTATTACTAGATGCACGAAACAAAATGCAAGTCGAAGAAGTAATACGATAAAATCATTTCAAAATGGTGATAAGTACATGACACATACTATATGATTTAGTGGATTGATAAGTGAAAAGAACATTTGTAAAGACAAGCTTAATATACACATGCGATCACTAAAATATATGTTGTAGAAATGAATATTTTTAAAACATATAATATATATGGCGTTAAAAATATTAAAAAAAATTTTAGCATGAGACTTAATATGTACATAGAGTTAAATTAATTTTATTATAAATTATATATGATAGGTTTAAGAACGATTACTTGTAGGAATAGTATGAAAATAATAACGCATATAAAATCAACTAGTCTAGCTCATATACATACCATTATATTCAAAAAAAACATTTTAAAGAGATATTAAATGCTAGAATAACCTAATATAAAGGGGAAGTAATTTTAAATATAAAAATTGAAGTTCCTAAATGATTTTACATATATATATAAACATTAGATGAATCTTAAAACAAGAAGTATTTTTACGGACTCCATTATATGTACAAAAACATTTGAATGTGACGATATCAAAATATGTGGATAATATAATGAAAAGGATCTCACAATAATCACACAATTAAACAAGGCAAAATTATTAAGACAGGTTAACACTTACAAGGATATTATATAAATTTTAAAATGGCAAGTTGCTCAAATAATATAAAAACTCAACTAAAGTATTATATATGTACAAATATGTACGAATGTCCAATTAAAGTACCATACATAATATTAACATATCATAATATGAAGATTTTAAAATAGCAAATTTTAAAACAAAGTAAAATTATTAATGTTATTTGGACAGAATAAAATGTTAAAGAAACAAATTATCAAGAAGAACAATGCATGGTGTTGATGGAAAACTAAATTAAAATGAATTAAAAGTAGTAGGGATAATTTATAAACTAAATAAACGAAGGAGGACTAAAGTGCGAAGTGCACGGATGCGTAGGGGCCCAGAATGGAATTAATCCATGCCCTGAAACGCTGCGCACAAGCGCGGACTAAAATGAATCAATGAGCGACTCTCAAAGAGAAATTAAAAATAAACAAGAAATCTGAACGAGCCTTAATCGAACAGATCAACAAGTAAAGGGGACTAAGCGCGCAAATAAACCCTCACCGCGAAAACACGCGGGTCATCGGGGCAGCTAAACGAGTCGGGTCGGGGCTCCACCAGACGACATCGTTTTCGAGCCATTGGGACGGGCATGAAACGGTGTCGCATTTGACCTTTTAAAAAGGGCTAAAAACCGAGTGTAGCGACGTAAAAATTTTAGCTTTCGGTCGCTAATTGTGGCGATTTAGTGAAAACTTGAAAACTGAAGTTTGATTTTGAAGTAAAAAGGGGAGTCGCCACCGATCCTTTTATAGGTGTGACCGGACACCTAATAAATTTATTTAAAGACAAAAAGAAGGTCGAGTTTAGGTCTACGTCAAAATCCAGAGAAAAGTTAGGGTTCGGGAGTCGGTTACGCGCGAGGAAGGTATTAGCACCCTCGCGACGCCCAAAATTGGTATCTTATAAACACGTGTTGTCTTGATTTTCAAAATACGAGTTCAATGTAACATTTAGTCGTGATCCGATTGAAAAGACGAGAAGTTTTAGTTTTTCAGTTTTTCAGAAAGGTGTTCCGTCTTTAACACGAGCCGTCAAATTCCATCCAACATAGCGATGAAATCTACGGTTTAATGCTAAATCGGTACATTGCCTTATGTATTGAAATTAATTGGAAAAACATGGATAAAATTCTTGAAGTAATGTAAAACAAAATTGAGATGAAATAAAAATAAATAAATGGGAAAAATTAAAAATATGCTGAAGTAAATAACAAATAAGGCAATAATGCAAAAATATTGAAAATATATAATATATATAACACATGGATGATATATGCATATACATTAGAAATAACAACAATATAAAAATGGACTTACTAATATACTACATAGACATATACATTCATAGATATAAATAATAAGGATATTAGAAATACTACATATATAATGTTGGAATATATACATAATATAAAACTTTGTAGAATGTGGTATTAAAATATGTGCACGACATATATACTTATTTAAAAATAATAATAAAACTGTTGATAATATTTCACAAATATATACATATACTAAAAATATACATAATAATATATAAAGTATAATATATTAAAAAACGTATGTAAAACATATAAAACGAAAATACATATGTTAAATAATATTAAAATATTTACATAATACATACATATAGGAACAAACAAACCAATAATACATGAATATGTACATAGGTATATTAAATACATATAATCGATATAGAAATATTAGAATAAAGCAATTAAAAAGTAATGCTATGCACAAATAGGTATATACATATATAACAAAATACATGAATAATACTATGTTTGATGTATACTTAGTATGTATAGTAAAAAAAATAATATACATTATACATATATAACACGTAATATATACATATATAACAAAACATATACTATGGTTAATGGTAATAACGATGACGATAAAAAAATGTATACATACAACAACACATTAACTATATTAACAATCCTAATAGTAATGGTATTAAAATACGAAGAACAACAATGTAACACAAAAATACTATATATATATATATATAAATCTATATACATAAATAAAAATATACACTATTGTAATAAAGATAATAATAGTATATTATAAAATATATAAAAGCAGGCATAACATTTAAATATTAGAATAAAATAGCTAAAACACTAAACATAAATACATATATATATACGCATATAATAAAAATATACAATAATAATAATAATAATAATATTATGAAAATACAAGAAAATTTAAATAAGAATTAAAGATAAACGAAAAAAGGACCAAAATTGGATTAAAATCGAAGTTTTGGGGCCAAATCTAAAATAAAAATAAGCCACGGGGTCGTATTGCAACACGCGCGAAACATGGGGGACCAAAATTGCAATATTCCCCATTGTTCTCTAAGCGTCACGCATTGAAAAGGACCAATTTATAAAACGATTTAATTTCGTGGTCGAATTAAAATAAATAGATAACTTGATTGTAAAATAATAAAAATGCGGAAGGGCCAAAAGCGCAATTAGCCCTTCCGCCTTAAAAACACGCGGATCCTGCGGTTTGCGGGTCGGGTCGACCCGACCCTGGGCTTAAACGGCACCGTTTTAAGGATTAAGGGGGGGACCAAAACGGTGCGTTTTGGTCCCCTATATAAGACAAAAAAATTTTAAAATTCATTTGGCAATAGCAGAGGAAAAAAAAAAAAGAGAGAAGGAGAGAGAGAGGGGAGGAAGGAGAGGGGGAGCTCCGATCATGGGGAGCTGCATCACGGACCGCCATTGCATCACTGACACCGGCGCTGCATACCATGCAATGGAGAGGTATTTTTCTGATTTTTCCCTTTTTTTTTTTTTTGCTTTTTATCTTGTTTATATTTTATATGCTTTAAATATTGTTTTTATTTATTTAGATATTTAGATATAATAGAAATAGGTTAGAAAATAAGACGAAAAATAAAAAGCAAAAAGGTTACCTTAAGGCTTTGATTTTGGGATTTTGGCTCTTGAATTTGTATTATTCTCGTATCTTTCTATGTATTTCAATGCATCTATGTATATGTTGAAATCTAGTTCTTGTATTGATGTGAAAATCCCTCCCTTCTTACAGTGTTTCATTCGGCTTTTTATAGCCATTTTCATTACATGACATTATTATTTATTTTGATGTCCTTGCTTCTGTCTTGTTTGTCTGTCATTTCTGCAGGGTATGGAACAGAGCAGATGGTGGTGGCGCCAGAGGAGCAGGTGGAGTTGGTGGTGCGACGTAACAGGGCAAGTGGGGGGTAGATTAGGTTCAGCTTTAGAGTTTTCTTTTTCTTAATTTCTTTTTTTCTGATTTGGGCTTTGGGCTAGGGTTTAGTTGGGTTGGATTTGGTTTTAGGGGCTGGTGGGTTTAGGTTAGTTGTTTGGGTAAAGCGGGCCATTCGGGTTTGGGTAATTGGGCTAATAGGTAGTGGGTATTTGGGTTTTATTTTGGGGCCCAAAATTGGCCTGTACAGCTACCCCTCTTTGCTCATTGTCGTGCAACGGGAATGGAGCAAAGACATGAAGAAAGGCCAATTTTGCTCAATTTTGCCGAGTCTTGGCTTCATTAATGCTTTTCTTCTTCAGATAATATCTTTTTAGTCCATCGCATCTTGTTGCTCTCATCATTCCATTGCATTTTCTGATATGCGCCTTGTAGCTTCAATCTTTGCCAATGTAACTTCAATTGTATTAGATTTTGGGGCTTCGATCTGCTTTACTTTTAGTTTCAGAAAGATAAGATCTACAGCTTCAATAGCTTCAATGAGATGAAGTTTGTGATCTTCTCTTCTGTAACTGTAAAAGGCGAGCTTTGATATCTTCGATCAGCTTCACTGCAACTTCAGGGGGATGAGATTTGCAACTTTGACCTACTTTACTGCGGCTTCAAGGAATCCAAATCTAGTGTCTTCCATCAGCTTCAATCTTTATTCTTTGCTTGGCATGTGATCCTAAGTTCAACTCATTTCTCGCAATATGAATTAACTCTTTAAAAACAGACGTTAAAAACAGAAATGGAAAATAGCTCAGCACATGAGCTAAGGCTCAACTCACTTTTCGCAATGTGAGTTGATTTTTTTGAAAACAGAATTTGAAAGGCACAACTCACCTCTCGCAATATGAATTGCTTTTTTGAAAAGCAGAAATTAAAAGGCTCAACTCACCTCTCGCAATATGAGTTGATAATTTGAAAAGTAGATTTCGAAAAACAGAAATTGAAGGCTCAACTCACCTCTCGCAATATAAGTTGATCTTTTGAAAAACATAAATTGAAGACAAAAATTTAAAATACCTCAGCTTGCCCTGAGGCTCAACTCACCTCTCGCAATATGAGTTGAAACTAAAACACAAAAATTGAAAATACCTCAGCGTGCCCCGAGGCTCAACTCACCTCTAGCAATATGAGTTGATTTTTTTGAAAAGCATAAATTGAAATTACCTCAACGTGTCTTGAGGCTCAACTCACCTCTCGCATTATGAGTTGATTTTTGAAAAACATAAATTGAAATTACCTCCACGTGTCTTGAGGCTCAACTCACTTCTCGCAATATGAGTTGATTTTGGAAAATTAAAAGCAGGATTTGAACAACAGAATTTGAAAATACCTCGGTATGTGACCCGAGACTCAACTCACCTCTCGCAACATGAGTTGATTTTTTTTTTGTGAAACATAAATTGAAATTACCTCAACGTGTCTTGAGGCTCAACTCACTTCTCGCAATATGAGTTGATTTTCTAAAAACATGAATTAAAAACACCAAGATACCAAAACCTAATCATTTGGTGGAACTCAGGGATCTTTTCCTTTGACTCAATACAACTATTATCACGTCCTCTTGCTCTACTGGATTACCTGTATATGCCATGTATGATGTTATCATGATATGCACATGTTTGCCTTAAATGCCTTTATGCCTACATGATTATGCTATGCGCCTTGGGCTTTTTGTCATATCCCTTTCGTCACAATTCTTGTGATGATCTGCATTCATTGCTTTGCTTCCCGACTTTCTTTTCAGGCCTTGTACCCGTCTTCAAATTTTACGAGTAATCGATGTTTCTCAGATATCACTCTTTTTCCCCTGGTTGAATTTTGTCCTTGCTTTAAGGCTCTTGTGCTTATCAAATTTTCATCCAGGTAATGCCTAACATTTCTTTTGTTTAGAGTATGTCATTTCACTATTTATCATGTAAATAAACACATAATGAGATGCATGAAAATGGTCAGGTAGGGACAAAAATGATATCTCATATTCATTTATTTCAAAAGTGGCAACAAAGAAAGTTAACCAATGAGAGTAAAAATGTGCAAAAGAAAGAAGAGATCGTATTCAACGGATACAAATGCTTTAGATATTCGACACATGAACTCTTCCACGTTCCTCAATCAAGAATCTTTTAGAGTCTGGCTCCTTGCGTAGAAGATTTCGAGCTTTCAGAGATGCTTCAATTACTGTAGTCTCACTGTTTTTCGTACAGTTTAAAACGCCTTGCCTTGTAAGCCGAATGTTTGCTTCATTAGGACGCCCTCTCGGGTTTTCATCCTAATCTTTTGTGTTTGATCAAAGCGCCCTTTTTCGGGTTTTCGCTCTGATCCCCTTTTCTTTCTTTCTTTTTTTTTTAAGATGCCCTTTTCGGGTTTTCATCTTGACTTTCTTTTTTCAAGCATAATACTTCTTCACCGCATCTGAGTTCACTGGATTCGGTAGCTCATTGCCATCCATCTCGGTAAGGATCAAAGCTCCTCCTGAGAATGCCTTCTTTACGACGTATGGTCCTTCCCAATTTGGTGCCCATTTTCCTCGTAGGTCTTTTTCTATTGGGAGAATTTTCCTTAGCACGAGTTCTCCTTCATGGAATTCTCTTGGTCGTACTTTTTTGTCATGGGCTGCGATCATTCTTTTTTGGTACATCTGCCCGTGACAAATTGCCTTGAGACGCTTTTCTTCGATGAGGTTCAGCTGATCATATCGAGCTTGTACCCATTCTGCTTCTTCTAGTTTTGATTCCATTAATGTAATGCCCCCACGCCCGAAACCGTCACCGGAGTCAAGCTTGAGGTGTTACTAAACTTATCTTACCTTTTAAACAACTCTAAACCACTTGTTTTAATTTTCGGAATAAACTGTTTTTCTGCATCATAGCTGCTTAAAAATTCATTTCTTGAGTTTCAAAACTAGAAATTAAGATCCGTAAATTTTTCCTGAAACTAGACTCATATCTATCTACTAATTTTTTTCTAGAATTTTTGACCTAGCCAATTAGTACAGTTTATTAGTTAAAGTTACCCCTATTTCAGAATTCGACTGCACTAACATCTACTTACTACAAACCACTTTTCTCCCTATAAAAAATTAATATAACTGTACCGTTTGTTTCTATTAAAACTAGATTCAATAACGATTCTAACCATATAAATTACACCACCTAATTATTTTTTTACAATTTATGGTGAATTTCCAAAGTTGAAACAGGGGATCTAGAATTTTCTCTGACCCTGTTTCACTAAAACTCAGATATCTCATAAAATATAATACCTTTACCTATTTTGCTTATTCCATAAGAAAATAGACATAATAAGATTTAATTTCATATATTATTCACCATCAAACCACGCCTCTACGATTTTTAGTGATTTTTCAAAATCACATTATTTCTGATACTTGAATCTGTTTTTAAGTTACTTTCACATTTTTCTTAGTTTTCATGTGATAGTTACTACTTATTCATACATACAATTAAACATGTATATCATCAGCCATTCTATTAGCTAATCACTAGCAAGTATTTACACATCATTCATTGATCATATCATATCAAAAGAAACCAAGTTCCTATACATGCCATACACAAAACTAAACGTCTAACTATACCATCTGTGATTTCTTCGATAGTGTGATCGGGTCTCCGACGCTTCCTTCGATCCCCGAGTGGCTTGATTAAAACTATAAGAAAAAGAAAATAAAGAGAGTAAGCACTAGGCTTAGTAAGCTTACAAGCAAATAAATTACAACATTCAAATAATGAATGATTATACATAATGTCACCTAGCCTCATAAACTTTCTTTACTTCTCATTTTCTACCTTCTTCTTTACTTACTTATCTTCTTTCTTACCCGACCTTTCACTATTCATAAATATAATCTACCTTCCCTTTGCTGATAATTCACTGTAATTTAACGTGTACAATGACCCATTGAACCACTCGGAATACTAAGGATACCGGGTCGTTCTCGCCTATCAATATCCTACCAATGCCATGTCTTCGACATGGACTTACATGAATTATTCCTGCCTCCAATGCCATATATATATATATGGGCTTACATGGCTCATTCCTGTCTCCAAAGCCATATAACTGATATGGACTTACATGGCTCATTTCTGTCATCTCTGTCCTGGTCTGTCAACCCCAATATCCTAATATTCCTAAGGTTCAAACTGGCTTCCAAATGCTTTTTCTCTGTCACTTACTACTTTTAATTCGACTTTAAATATCCTCATAAAATAAGTATATAAATTCTGAAATTAACAATAATAATGTAAAATAAAAGAACATTGCATTTATTTATCAGAACTTACCTCGTATGCAAAAATAGCTACTTTTACCATTTCGTCCACAACTTGGTATTTTCTCCATTTTAGCCCGAATTTCAGTTTTCCTTGCTCTATCATTTAAAATATAGTCTAATTAGGACTCACATTATTCAAATTGACCTAAAATCATATTTTGGCAAAATTACGCTTTGCCCCTAAACTTTCACATATTTACACTTTTGCCCCAAAGCTCGTAAATTAAACTTCAGCCTATTTTCTTATGTTTCATGACATGCTGGTCATTTTTCCTTCTTCTATGGCAGCATCAAATTCATACTCTAACAAGCACTTATGACTATTAGGTATTTTTACCGATTAAGTCCTTTTACTCGCTTTTGCTTAAAACCGAGTAGTACAAGTTGTCTAACATAATTTAAAACCTCATATTCTATCATAAAACACCAAAATACACAAATTTCACCTATGGGTATTTTTCCAAATATGAACCCTAGCTTAAATTATTGCTAGCATAAGCTTTATCGAACTACCGGGACTCCGAAAACGTAAAGAACATTAAAAACGGGGCTTGGAATCACTTACCATGGAGCTTGAAAGCTTGAAACAAACCCTAGCTATGGAGAACCCTTGAAATTTCGTCCTAATGAAGAAGATGGACAAAATTGGCTTTTAATTTTGTTTTTAATTCATTTTAATAACTAAATGACCAAAATGCCCTTACTACTAAACTTTCAAAAATTCCTTCCATGTCCTAATTTTTGTCCATAGACTTAGAAATTGGTAAAATTACTCTTTAAGGACCTCTAATTAATAATCTAATTCAATTTTATGCAAAATACTTCTAGAACACAAGTTTTGCAATTTATTCAATTTAGTCCCTAATTTCAAATTAAGTACTTTATGCATAGAATTTCTTCACGAACTTTTCACACAATCATGCAAACATATCATAGACCTCAAAATATTAATAAAATAAATTTTTCTACCTCAAATTTGTGGTTTCGCAACCACTGTTCTGTTTAGGCCCTATTTCGGGATGTTACAATTAAGACTCGCAGAGAAGGGATCTCAACCTCGATAGGTAGCACAGCTTCCATTCCATAAACCAGAGAAAAAAGAGTTGCTCCCGTAGATGTTCGCACAGATGTGCGATATGCAAACAAAGTAAATGGAAGCTTCTCATGCCAATCTTTATATGTCTCAGTCATTTTCCCAATGATCCTTTTAATATTTCTGTTGGCTGCTTCAACAGCCTCGTTCATCTTTGGGCGATAGGGTGAGGAGTTATGATGCTTTATTTGGAACTGTTCGCACACTTCTTTCATCATCTTATTGTTTAGATTCGTGGCATTATCTGAAATGATTCTTTCAGGCAAACCATACCGGCAAATGATTTCCTTTTTCAAAAATCTACAAACTGCAGTCCTCGTCACATTGGCAAACGAAGCGGCTTCTATCCATTTTGTGAAATAATCGATGACCACAAAAATGAATCGATGTCCATTTGATGCTTTTGGAGAAACTGGCCCTATAACATCCATGCCCCACATAGAAAAAGGCCACAGAGAAGTCATGACGTGAAGGGGCGAAGGGGCTAAATGAATTTTATTACCGTAGATTTGACATTTGTGGCATTTTCTGGCAAAATTGATGCAGTCACTTTCCATTGTCAGCCAATAATAACCGAGTCTCATGATCTTTCTGGCCATATTGAAACCATTGGCATGTGTTCCACAAATTCCCTCATGGACCTCTGCAAGTATTTTCCTAGCTTCAACATCATCCACACATTTCAAGAGCATCTGATTATTTCCTCTTTTGTACAGGATATCCCCATCAAGAACAAATCCCGCTGCTGTTCTTCTGATCGTTCTTTTGTCGTTCTCATTTGCTTGTTCGGGATACCTTTGATTCTTGATATATTCTAGGATATCATGGAACCATGGACACCCGTCTGTTTCTTTTTCAATTCTACAACAGTGCGCAGGGACCTCGTATATGCTCATTTTGAGGGGCATTATTTCTGCTTCTTTACTTGCTTTGAACATTGAAGCCAAAGTGGCCAGGGCATCAGCTAATTGGTTTTCTTCTCGTGGGAAATAATGAAAAGTTATTTCTTTGAATTCCTTGATCAATTCAACCACTAAATCACTGTACTTAATAAATTTTGGGTCCCTTACTTCCCAATCTCCACGGATTTGATAAACCACTAGGGCTGAGTCCCCATACACCTCTAAGATTTCGATGTTTCGTTTAATAGCTGCACGAAGCCCCATGATACAAGCCTCATATTATGCGATATTGTTGGTACAGAAAAAGTTTAGTCTTGCAGTGAATGGATAATGATTCCCCTCTGGTGATATCAGGATTGCACCGATTCCATGCCCTAAAGCATTCGACGCACCATCAAAACACATCTTCCATGTCTTTTCTTTTGATGACTCTGATTCCATTGCTGTGATGCATATTAAGTCTTCGTCTGGGAAATCAAATCTTAAAGGCTCATATTCTTCCATCGTTCGAGTCGCTAGAAAATCGGCTATGGCGCTTCCTTTTATCGACTTCTGACTTACATAGGCAATGTCATATTCTGAAAAGAGGATCTGCCATCGTGCCATTCTTCCTGATAGTGCCGGCGATTCCATCATGTATTTTATCGGGTCCAACTTTGAAATCAACCATGTCGTATGGTACAACATGTATTGTCTGAGTCTCCGAGCTACCCAAACCAGAGCGCAACAAAATTTTTCAATGGACGAGTACTTTGCCTCGTATTCAGTGAACTTTTTGCTGAGGTAGTAGATCGCATTTTCTTTCTTTCCTGATTCGTCGTGTTGCCCCAGTACGCAACCCATCGAATTTTCGAACACGATCAAATACAATATCAATGGTCTCCCCGGAGTTGGTGGTACTAGCACTGGAGGACTAGACAAATATTGCTTTATTTTATCAAAGGCCACCTGGCATTCCTCATTCCATTCTCCTGGGTTATGTTTTCGCAGAAGTCGAAAGATTGGGTCGCATTGGTTGGTAAGTTGAGCGATAAATCGGGCGATGTAGTTTAATCTCCCTAAAAATCCTCTAACTTCTTTTTGCGTGCGTGGAGGTGGTAACTCTTGGATGGCTCTTATTTTATCTGGATTGACCTCGATACCTCTTTCATTGACAATGAAGCCTAGCAGCTTCCCTAAGGTAGCCCCAAACGTACATTTGGCTGGATTGAGCTTTAACTGGAACTTTCTCAGCCTGTCGAATAACTTCTTCAAGTTCACTATATGTTCTTCTTCCCCTCGGGATTTAGCAATCATATCGTCGACGTAGACCTCTATTTCTTTATGCATCATGTCATGGAATAACGTCACCATAGCCCTCTCGATATGTTGCCCCAAAGATTCTTTAACCCAAATGGCATCACCTTGTAGCAGAATGTTCCCCACATTGTTATGAAGGTAGTTTTCTCCATATCCTCAGGGGCCATCTTGATCTGATTATACCCTGAGAATCCATCCATGAAAGAAAACAATGAATGTTTTGCTGTGTTGTCTACCAACGTATCAATATGTGGTAAGGAAAATTATCTTTTGGCTTGCTCGATTCAGTCACGGTAATCCATGCACATTCGTATTTTGCCATCTTTCCTGCACGGGACTATGTTAGCCACCCATTCGATATTTGAGGCTTTTAGGAAGCCAAATCAAATTGCTTCTTGACTTCCTCTTTTACTTTCAACAAGATTTCGGGTCTCATCCGTCTTAATTTTTGCTGGATGGGCCTGCATTCTGGCTTTAATGGGAGCTTATGGACTACTAAATCTTCATCTAGCCCCGCATGTCCCGGTATGACCATGTAAAAACCTCTTTGTATTCATGAGTAAAGCGATCGATTATGCCCGGTACTCTCTGAAATAGAAGTCCCAATCTTCACTTCTTGTTTCCTTTCTTCAGTGCCCAAATTTATTGTTTCCACAGATTCTTCATGAGGCAAAATCTATTTATCCTCTTGTTCCACCATTCTTAACAATTCAGGAGACGAGACGTATCTTCAGCATTTTCTTCGGCTTCAAATTCTCCTAAGCAAATAGCCTTCTCAAAATCAATTTCAAGATTCGTAACGGGCTTATTCATGTCATCAATATCTGAGCACCTGAAAGTTGAATGGAAAAGGAAGCTATAGAGGGGCGTCTAAGTATTGGAACCAACAAAAGAAATGTCATGTCATGGCAATGAGGCAAATGTGAGTATTGGCTATGAAATGAGAAAATGATTATGAAATTAGTGATAATGCGAAAAAATTATGACAAAATACATCTTCATTGATATTCATTTGAATGATAAAGAGCGAATGCAAGCTCTTACAAAAGAATTCTATTATATCTAAGGACACAATAGAAGGTTAATGTTTAGCATTACTCTGAAGACTTATTGTGACAGCCCTAATTTGACCCTAGTCGGAAAGTGGTTTCGGGACCACAAAACTGAATCATAGAAATAATTAACCGTCAAATTCTATGTTAATTTTATGTTAATATAAATGTGTGAAAAATATCATGCTTAAATTTTGTTATTTGCATGTGAATTTTATTAATTAGGATTTATATGAGAAAATTTAGAAATGTGTTAGACAAATGTTAAAGTGATTAAATTATGCATGAGGTAAAAAAAAAAAAAAAGGGGTACTTGCATGTCAATTTATCATTTAGTTGAGCTAGTGGCGCCATGCCATGATAATAATTAAAGCTTATTATAAGTATTATTTATTAACATTTTAATCTTTAAAATGAATTTTGAATAAAGAATAAAATAAGACATTGTTTAGTGGGTGGAAAAAAAGTCTCACCATTTTTGCTCCTCATTGCTGCATCTAGAAGAGAGAAAAGCTTGGAGAAGTCGGTTATGGTGGTTAGCTAAATTAAGCTCAAGAGCTAAGGGGATCGAAATCGGATAAAGGAAAAGAGAAAGCAGTCGAGTAACCTATCCGTAACAATTCAAATATACTCGAGGTAAGTCTTTGAGTAACAGAACTTAGTTATTGATTTGATTAAATCATGGCATATCGGTATAATAAATAAACGGTGATATAATGATTCTACTTGTATTCATGTAGTGAGAAAATAAATTTGTACTATTGACTAGTAGTCGAATATGTATAGAGTTCATGTTATATAGCAAATCGAAGTCGTGCTCGTTGTATGTGGCTATTGAGCCTAAAGTGGAATGGATGATGTGTCTTGCACTTGTGTTCTTGTAATGAAATTTAAATACGAATGTGTTATGGTATATTGATATATGTGCATGAAAATTCGAGTTTATATCTGGGTTAAGTCCCGAAGGCATTTGTGCTAGTTATTATATTCGAGTTAAATTCCGAAGGCATTCGTGCTAGTTATTATATCCGGGTTAAATCCCGAAGGCATTCGTGCTAGTTATTATATCCGGGCTAAGTCCCGAAGGCATTCGTGCTAGTTGTTATATCCGGCTAAGTCCCAAGGCATTTGTGCTAGTTATTATATCCGGGCTAAGTCCCGAAGGCATTTGTGCTAGTTATTATATCTGGGCTAAAACCAGAAAGCATTTGAACTTGAAAAGAAACGAATTTACCGTACTAATTTCAATTTATGCGCTCATACATCCAAATTGATAAGGTATGTCTCGATTAATCATTGGTAAAGTGTATTATTTTAAATTGTACTCGTCGCATTTAATAGTGAATTTTCTACCTTTACTTAGATTTGATTCTAGATTATGAACCTATTGATTGAAGTGTAAAGTAAGTATGCTTATGAGAAAGCGCGTATGTGCGATTATTTATTTAGTCTTATGAATGCTGCGTTTTAGTTTTGAATGATTTCACTACTTAAAACTTACTAAGCATCAAAACGCTTATTTTGTTGCTTTGATTCTCTGTTTTATAGATTTGATCGTCAGCTATCGGACTCGGGAGTGTCAGAGTCGAAGTCTTCCACACTATCTAAGCCTTTTGGTACACCTTTTACTTAAATTTTGATAATGGCATGTATAGGGTTGACTTTGGAGGTTACTTTAATATCTTTTGGTGATGTATATATTTATAGCCATGCGAAAATGGCTTGTTGAGTTGCTAGACATGTTTCTCATAAGTAATGTATTTGTGTGGTTGTTAATCGTTAAATACCCGAAATGTTTTAATGTGAATGAAACTTAAGAATGAATTAACGTACTTATGAAAATTGTGATGATTCTTTGGTACATAGTATAAATAAATTCTATCTTCGTAAGTATGCCCTAGGGAATTACTTTTATTTGATTGAAGTAGATTAGCATTTGTTTGGTAATATCCCTTACCTCTCCGGCGACGGATACGGGCTAAGGGGTGTTACATTTAATTGGTATCAGAGCTACGGTTTAGTCAATTCTAGGACTACCGTAATGCTAATGGGTCTAGCTATACATGCCATTATATGTGTTTATTTGATAGTGTGGTGATTTCTGATAGTTAAATGCATTTATGTATAGTAATGGATCCCGATCCAAATCGAGCGATAGCTGATGATGTTGAGAGTGTAGCGCCTGCTCCCGCGCAAGGGACAGCACCGGTGAACTCTCAACCTATGGCTAGTAATCAGAACGATGAAGCTAGATAGGCTTTTTATAGCGTAATGAATGATTGGTTCAATCAGTATATTCGAACCAATGTGGCTGCTCCACAACCCCCATTTCCGACTAATACACCCCCTGCACCCGCGATACCTCCGGTGTTTGATCAGATGAGATTAAATAAGCCCCCAATTGACAAAATCCAAAAACACGGGGCTACTGAATTTAAAGCTATAGACAGTGATGATGCTGAGCAAGCTGAATTTTGGTTGGATAACACTATCCGGGTACTTGATGAACTATCTTGCACACCCGAAGAATGCCTGAAGTGTGCTATCTCTTTACTTCGTGATTCTGCTTATTATTGGTGGAATACATTGATTTCTGTTGTGCCCAAAGAGCGTGTCACTTGGGAGTTTTTCCAAATCGAGTTTCGAAAGAAGTATATCAGTCAGAGATTCATTGATCAAAAACGGAAAGAATTTCTTGAACTTAAACAAGGTTCCATGTCGGTTACTGATTATGAACGAAAGTTTGTGAGGCTTAGCCGGTACGCTCGAGAATGTGTTTCTTCAGAAGCTGTAATGTGTAAACGTTTCGAAGATGGACTGAATGAAGATATAAAATTGTATGTTGGTATTCTAGAAATCAGAGAATTTGTGACACTAGTCGAAAGCGAGCTTGCAAAGCCAAGAGCTCAAAGAAAGAGAAAAGAAAAGCTGATATGGGAGCCAAAGAGTTTCGTAAGAGATCTTCAGGAAAATCCTTTCAGCAGTCATCGAAGAAGTTTAGAGATGATTCTGGCCGATCCAAAGACACTTCGGGTTTTTCCAGACGAGATCGCGATCGACCCCCTGTGAGTTCACGAGTCACTTCATTGCCGCAGTAGGAAATGATCGTCGGGACAGACAGAGTGTCGATGATTGTGGTAAATGGCATTCGGGAGTTGTAGATTCCATGATCGCTCCTGCTATAAGTGTGGATCAGCTGACCACTTTATTAAGGATTGCCCGAGACTGTTTGAACAGAATGTAAAGCAGAGTGGGAAACTGGGTGCTACTACTACTCGAGGTAGACCATCTAGAAATGCGGGGGATGCTAGCGGTGTTCAGAGAGGATCTAGAGATGCTACAACCAGATCTGAGGCTCGTGCTCCTGCTAGAGCTTATGCTATACGTGCACGCGAGGATGCTTCTTCGCCAGACGTTATTACGGGTACTTTTACTCTCTTTGATACTGATGTGATTGCTTTGATAGACCCCGGTTCTACTCATTCATATGTATGTGAGACTTTAGCATCCAATAAGACTCTACCTATTGAGTCTACTGAGTTCGTAATTCGAGTGTCGAATCCTTTGGGTCATTATGTATTTGTTAATAAGGTGTGTAAGAAATGTCCCCTAGCAACCCGAGGTTCCTATTTTTCGACTGATTTGATGCTTTTACCATTTTATGAATTTGATGTTATCCTCGGTATGGATTGGTTGACCGTCCATGATGCAGTTGTGAATTGCAAAAGAAAGA
This sequence comes from Gossypium anomalum, assembly GCA_025698475.1. Classification (NCBI taxonomy): domain Eukaryota; kingdom Viridiplantae; phylum Streptophyta; class Magnoliopsida; order Malvales; family Malvaceae; genus Gossypium; species Gossypium anomalum. Next base: position 70,759,883 of record CM046965.1, on the reverse strand, counting down.
CTATTGATTTGAGATGCGCAAACAACGAGATAATCCGAATTGAGTCTACTGATAAGAATAGGTTGCCACCAATTATATCTTCGATGCTGGCCCAAAAATATGTTAAAAAGGGGTGTGAGGCATATCTTGCGTATGTACTTGATAGTAAGGAATCAGAAAAGAAGCTTGAATCGGTGTCGAGTTTGTGAGTATTCGATGTTTTTCCCGAGGAGTTACTGTGATTACCACCCGTTCGAGAAGTTGAATTCGGCATCGAACTAGTACCTGGTACCACACCAATTTCAATGGCTCCGTATCGTATGGCACCAACGGAATTGAAAGAATTGAAAACTCAGTTGAAAGAGTTGACGGATAGAGGTTTTGCTCGACCGAGTTTTTCACCTTGGGGTGCACCAGTTTTGTTTGTGAAAAAGAAGGACGGAACGTTGAGAATGTGCATTGACTATCATCAATTGAATAAAGTGACCATAAAGAATAAATATCCTTTACCATGTATTGATGATTTGTTTGATCAGTTGAAGGGAGCCTCAGTGTTTTGAAAGATAGATTTGAGATCGGGTTATTATCAATTGCGAGTTCGAGACTCAGATATACCCAAAACTACTTTCAGAACGAGATACGGTCACTACGAGTTCTTAGTGATGCCATTTGGGCTTACAAATGCCCCTGCTGTATTTATGGATTTGATGAATCGAATTTTCAGACAATATTTGGACCAGTTTGTGGTTGTGTTTATAGACGACATCTTGATTTATTCACGCGACGAAATCGAACATGCCGAGCACCTGAGATTAGTGTTACAGATTTTGCGGGATAAACAGTTGTATGCTAAGTTTAGTAAATGTCGTTTCCGTTAAGAGAAGTTAGCTTTTTGGGACACGTGGTATCCGCATCGGTATTAGAGTTGATCCGAGCAAAATTTCAGCCATACTCGATTGGAAGCCCCAAAGAATATTATCAAGTCCGGAGTTTTTGGGGCTTGCCCGGTTACTCTGAGCGCTTTGTAAAGGTTTCTCGATGATAGCCACACCAATGACGAGCTTACTTGTAAAGATGTTAAGTTCGATTGGTCGAGAAATGTCGTAAAAGTTTTGATCAATTGAAAACTTATTTGACCAAGCCCCAAAGATAGTACAACCCGTATCCATCCGTAAAGAATTTGTCATTTATAGTGATGCATCCTTGCTTGGGCTGCGTTGTGTATTGATGCAAGAAGGTCGAGTGGTAGCTTATGCATCAAGACAATTAAAGCCGCATGAGAAAAACTATCCGACTCATTATCTCGAACTAGCTGTTATTGTTTTTGCTTTAAAAATATGGCGTCACTACTTGTTTGGTGAGAAGTACCATATATATTCGGATCATAAAAGTCTCAAATATTTGATGACTCAAAGAGATTTGAATCTGCGACAAAGACGTTGGCTTGAGTTGCTAAAAGATTATGAGCTTGTCATTGACTATCACCCGAGAAAGGCTAATGTGGTTGCGGATGCTTTAAGTCGTAAATCACTGTTTGCTTTACGAGCGATGAATGTACACTTGTCTGTTCTATCCGACAATGTGTTGTTAGCAGAATTGAAGGCCAAACCATTGTTGATTCATCAAATTCGTGAAGCTCAAGAAGTCGATGAAGAATTGGTTGCAAAACGGGTTGAATGTGTTTCGAGTATGGAATCAGAGTTTCAAGTTGATGATGACGATTGTTTGAGGTTCAGAAGTCATTTGTGTGTTCCAAGAAATTCAGAACTTATTTCGACGATTCTGAACGAAGCTCATTGTAGCCGAATGTCGATTCACCCGGGGAGTACGAAAATGTACAATGATCTGAGACGTCAGTTTTGGTGGCATGGCATGAAACGAGACATTTCTGATTTTGTTTCGAAGTGTTTAATATGTCAACAAGTGAAAGCGGAACATCAAGTGCCTACAGGTTTACTTCAGCCGATCATGATACCTGAATGGAAATGGGATCGAGTCACGATGGATTTTGTATCTGGGTTGCCATTGTCGGCAAGTAAGAAAGATGCGATTTGGGTTGTTGTTGACAGACTGACTAAGTCGGCTCATTTTATTCCCGTACGTACGGATTATTCACTGGATAAACTAGCTGAATTGTATGTTTCTCAGATTGTAAGATTACATGGGGTACCTATTTCTATTGTGTCGGATAGAGATCTGAGATTCACCTCGCGATTTTGGAAGAAACTGCAAGAAGCTTTGGGTACCAAGCTGCATTTTAGCACCGCTTTTCATCCTCAGACTGATGGCCAATCTGAGCGGATAATTCAGATACTCAAGGATATGTTGAGATGTTGCATCCTTGAGTTTAGTGGTTCGTGGGAGCGGTATTTACCTTTGATTGAATTCGCTTACAACAATAGTTTTCAATCAAGTATTAAGATGCCACCTTACGAGGCTTTGTACGGTCGTAAATGCCATACACCATTGTTTTGGACCGAGCTCGGTGAAAGTAAAATTTTTGGAGTCGATTTGATTAAAGACGCTGAGCAGAAAGTAAAAATAATTCGTGAAAGTCTGAAGGCAGCATCAGATCGTCAGAAGTCATACGCGGATTTAAAACGAAGAGATATTGAGTATCAGGTGGGGGACAAAGTATTTCTTAAAGTTTCACCTTGGAAAAAGATACTAAGATTTGGCCGTAAGGGCAAACTGAGTCCGAGGTTCATAGGGCCGTATGAAATATCCGAACGTGTTGGTCCAGTGGCATATAGATTGATTTTACCCCCTTATCTCGAGAAGATTCACAATGTTTTTCATGTTTCGATGCTTCGACGTTACAGATCTGATCCTTCGCACATAATAAATCCCTCTGAGGTTGAAATTCAAGCCGATATGAGTTATGAAGAAGAACCAATTCGTATCCTAGCTCGTGAAGTGAAAGAGTTGCGAAACAAAAGGGTTCCGTTAGTAAAGGTGTTATGGCTCAAACACGGGATCGAAGAAGCTACTTGGGAAACCGAGAACTCTATGAAAGAACGATACCCAAACTTATTTACCGGTAAGATTTTCGGGGACGAAAATTTCTTAAGTGGGGGAGAGTTGTGACAGCCCTAATTTGACCCTAGTCGGAAAGTGGTTTCGGGACCACAAAACTGAATCATAGAAATAATTAACCGTCAAATTCTATGTTTATTTTATGTTAATATAAATGTGTGAAAAATATCATGCTTAAATTTTGTTATTTGCATGTGAATTTTATTAATTAGGATTTATATGAGAAAATTTAGAAATGTGTTAGACAAATGTTAAAGTGATTAAATTATGCATGAGGTAAAAAAAAAAAAAGGGTACTTGCATGTCAATTTATCATTTAGTTGAGCTAGTGGCCGGCCATGATAATAATTAAAGCTTATTATAAGTATTATTTATTAACATTTTAATCTTTAAAATGAATTTTGAATAAAGAATAAAATAAGACATTGTTTAGTGGGTGGAAAAAAAAGTCTCACCATTTTTGCTCCTCATTGCCGTACCTAGAAGAGAGAAAGCTTGGAGAAGTCGGTTATGGTGGTTAGCTAAATTAAGCTCAAGAGCTAAGGGGATCAAAATCGGATAAAGGAAAAGAGAAAGCAGTCGAGTAACCTATCCGTAACAATTCAAATATACTCGAGGTAAGTCTTTGAGTAACAGAACTTAGTTATTGATTTGACTAAATCATGGCATATCAGTATAATAAATAAACGGTGATATAATGATTCTACTTGTATTCATGTAGTGAGAAAATAAATTTGTACTATTGACTAGTAGCCGAATATGTATAGAGTTCATGTTATATAGCAAATCGAAGTCGTGCTCGTTGTATGTGGCTATTGAGCCTAAAGTGGAATGGATGATGTGTCTTGCACTTGTGTTCTTGTAATGAAATTTAAATACGAATGTGTTATGGTATATTGATATATGTGCATGAAAATTTGAGTTTATATCCGGGTTAAGTCCCGAAGGCATTTGTGCTAGTTATTATATCCGGGTTAAATCCCAAAGGCATTCGTGCTAGTTATTATATCCGGGTTAAATCCCGAAGGCATTCGTGCTAGTTATTATATCCGGGCTAAGTCCCGAAGGCATTCGTGCTAGTTGTTATATCTGGGCTAAGTCCCGAAGGCATTTGTGCTAGTTATTATATCCGGGCTAAGTCCCGAAGGCATTTGTGCTAGTTATTATATCCGGGCTAAAACCAGAAAGCATTTGAACTTGAAAAGAAAGGAATTTACCGTACTAATTTCAATTTATGCGCTCATACATCCAAATTGATAAGGTATGTCTCGATTAATCATTGGTAAAGTGTATTATTTTAAATTGTACTGCTCGCATTTAATAGTGAATTTCCAAATTTTTACTTAGATTTGATTCTCGAGATTATGAACCTATTGATTGAAGTGTAAAGTAAGTATGCTTATGAGAAAGCGCGTATGTGCGATTATTTATTTAGTCTTATGAATGCTGCGTTTTAGTTTTGAATGATTTCACTACTTAAAACTTACTAAGCATCAAAATGCGCGTATGCCCTAGGGAATTACTTTTATTTGATTGAAGTAGATTAGCGTTTGTTTGGTAATATCCCTTACCTCCCCGGTGACGAATACGGGCTAAGGGGTGTTACACTTATAAACTACAAGAAGCTCCTCAGCAGTCCAATTGTTCAACATGAAACCAGGGGGACAAGGGCGTATCCTTGAGACGTCATTACTCGCATTAGCCCCTTTGTCAATAACATTTATACTGATATTTTGAAGACCCTTTTCAATTAACCACAGCGTGTTTCGTGGACCATCTTGTCCAGGGTATACCATTCCCGCAGATGTAAATGTTTTTGACAAAGGAGGCTACTCTATTGGTTCCCATTCTGGTTCTCGGCCCAAAGTTCTTGCAATCCTTCTTTCCTGATCTTTCTTCCACTGTCTTCTTCTTTGACGCATGTCAGGCTGGAACCCCAAACCGTATCGGGCCTTGTGGTGCACTGGCTTTAAAGCCCTGACTATTCCTTGCAGATATCTGCCTAAACCTCTTCTTGCTCGAGCTCCCCTTCCTACGGTCAATTTGACACCCATTCTAGTATTTCTCGACAGTTTTGGCACCGGAATTCTGTTTCCCTTAACAACAAAAGTGGCATTGACAAATTCAAGGGATCGAAAGGAACATTCCAATGCGTCTTTGTTCACTTCCAAGTACAATGCATCGGCAGAGACAGATGCGACAATATCTTCTTTGCCCTCGATAGTGACCAAAGAGCCGTCCATGATAAATTTCACCTTTTCATGGAGGGATAATGGGACAGCTCCCGCAGAATTGATCCAGGGTCTTCCCAAAAGGCAGTTATAAGAGGGCGTAATGTCCATGACTTGGAACTCGACATCATAAATGTAAGGGCCCACTTCCAAAGGGATTTCGATCTTTCCCATGACTTCACGTCTCGTCCCGTCGAATGCCCTTACCGTGGAATGACAGGGCCTTAAGTAGGACAAATCCATCGGTATTCTGGAAAGCGTGGCCAATGGAATAACATTTAACGCTGACCCATTATCGATGAGCACGTTCGGTATTATGTAGCCCTTGCAGCGAGTCGTGATATACAGCGCTTTCACCGAGCCTCTACCATTTGGCGGTATCTCATCATCACTAAAAGAGATGAAATTGTCCGCATTCAGATTGTTTACCCACTTATCAAGCTTCTCAATAGATATGTTGTTAGCCACATAAACTTGATTTAACACCTTCAGCAAAGCGTTCCGGTGTGGCTCTGAATTTAAGAGTAGAGATAAAACTGAGATTCGTGCTGGCTACTTACTCAATTATTCCACCACACTATACTCACTGTGCTTGATAAATTTCAAGAATTCCTGAGCTTCTTCCTCATTCACAGGCTTTTTGATTTCTTGCATGGGTGGAATTTCTTGCTCGACTTCGACTTCGTGCATCACTGCTTTCCCTTTTTGCTTCAAGTCACTACTTTTCTTTACCAGTTCAACTTCTTTAGAATAACACCGCCCACTGCGGGTAAAATGGCCTACCTCTCCAACATTTCCAGTTATGGTTTCAGACTTTTCACTTTCAGGTGTGACGATGTTGACATCGTATCTCCACGGTACTGTTTTATTATCCTTGTAAGGGAAAGGAGATGGTACTTCGATTATGACTTTTGGTTCCACTGGCTCCTTCTTCGCGTCATAATAAATTATTAACGGTCGGTCGGCGCTATACGGGAAACCTGATGATTGATTGTCAGAAGCACATATTTTTCCTCTATCGGTTTCCTCGCTTTTATAAAAGATCCCAATCTCCTTGTTATCCATCATACTTTGCAGTGATCTTCTGAACTCATCGCAGGACTGAATGTCGTGCCCTTCAATGCCATGGAACTCACAAAAACTATGACTTTTTGCATCTTTTCCTTCGGACACTCCGTTAAAACGACAAAGTAACCCTTTTTCAACTAGTACCTCCCAGATTCTCTGCAGAGGTGTTCTTATTTCAGAAACCCATCTTCTACTGTGTCGTTTATCCTCCTCTCCTACTGCACTCACATTACCTTCGGTGTGGTTTGGGAATAGATTCCCGGCCGTACCGCCAGTACCATCAAATCGTAAAATGCCCGCATCTATGAGCCCTTGAACTCTCCTCTTGAAAGCAAGACAGTTCTCAGTAGAATGCCCCTGGTTCCCGGCCGTTTGGATCGTACCATTTCGGATATGGAGGTTTAAGGGGTGCCATGTAATTGGGAGAAATCAGTTGTTTCTCCAAAAGTTTTGGGTACAATTCCCCATACGATACAGGGATGGGAGTAAACTGTGGTTTTTCAGGATTAGGCCTTACTGGTCTAGGTTCATTTCTGGGTTGGCTTTGAGCGGGTATCGTGTTTTGTGGGAATGAGGTGACGGGTCTTTGATTGTTTGTGGCGTAAACGGGATAGGAAGGAGGTGGTGCTTGGTAATAAGGGGTTTGAGGGGGACAATAAAAATTTGGAGGTGGATAATTTCGAGGTCGGGATTGGTTTGGATATGGATTAGATGCATAACGGCTTCCCATTCCCACCATGTGGGCTTCTGGTTCTTTCTTCTTCAATGCTGCTGCCCTTTTCGAACCTTCTGAACCTTCCATTCTACCGCTCTTGACGGCATTCTCTATGAGCTCACCAGATATTACAATATCCGCAAACTCCTTCGTGGCACTTCCCACTAGTTTGTCATAAAACGGCACTTTTAAGGTGTTGATAAAGAGAACGGTTATCTCCGTTTTTGTTAGTGGGGTTTCCACTTGGGCTGAGACATCCCTCCATATCTGCGCATACTGTCTAAAGGTCTCTGACGGCTTTTTCTCCATCATTTGCAAGGTCATCCGATCTGGCACCATATCTGATACATGCTTATACTGCTCGCAGAATACTGACGCCAAGTCCTTCTAGGATCGAATCTTTTCTCTACTGAGTTGGTTGTACCATCGAAGAGCTGACCCTGTTAGACTATCTTGAAAGCAATGTATGAGTAGTTTATCCTCGTTTATATAACCGGTCATTTTTCGACAGAACATAATGAGATGTGCTTTTGGGCACCTTGTCCCATCATACTTCTCAAAATCAGGTACTTTGAACTTCGGAGGCAAAATTAGATCAGGTACCAAACTGAGTTCCTTGGCACCTAGTGCGGAGAAGACTTTAGTGCCTTCTATTGCTTTGAGTCTTTCCTCCAGACTCCTATATTTTGCGTCATGGTTATCCAATTTCAATTTGGCTACTTCTGCGGGGTCGTCCAAATCTGGAACCAGTGGATCAGCAGGACTAGCCCCTGGGTTCGACGCGAATATTCCTTGCCCCAAATTAGCGGGTGGAGCATGTGGTATAGGTCGATGTTCCAAGCCAGTGGGTTCCCCTTGAGTATACCCTCTTTGTATTGTATATGCGGGCGGTGGAGTGAATCCCGGGGGATAGAGTGGATCCTGATCATGGTGAATTCTTGACTGAGGGTTCTGCATGGGTCATTTTCCTTTGACCAAAGTTGTCATCATCTCCATCATTTTGGCCATCTGATCTCTTTGCTCAAGTGATTCCTCTCGAGATCTCACCATTAAGTCTCTCGTTTCTTGTTGCGATTTGGCCAGTTGCTCTTGTAATTCCTTTTGAATCCTTTCCATCCTTTCAATTCTCTCATTGAATTCAAATTTCTCCATTATTCTAGCTTGTCGCAGCGTTTTATAGGAATGGCGTGGTTCTAGATTTGAAGTCTTGCAAATCACAGATTATACGGTTCTTTAGTTTTGGTGGATGATTATGGTGATATATACATGCGATGAATGAATGAATGAGTATACGAATGGATGAATGTCCAAAGAATAAATGATGCATAAATGTTAGTTATGAGTAAATATGCAAGAATTTGGTGTTGATTTCAAGACAGCCCCATATTTAGGCATTTCATTCATCAAAAGAGTACATTACAAAAATTTTCTATTTTTCCAACAGTTATACAAATTTCCTAGCCACATTGCCTTGTTTCTTCACTTGCTCTAAAAACTCTGATATACTCGATCTTTGGCTCGGAGGGAATTGGCAACTGAGAACTTCAGCTTCATCTGATAATTGAACAACTTGCATAGCCGATTTGCGAATTTCATTGATCAAGAAGTCGACTTGCATTTCTTTTTCTTGGAGAGTTCCTTCATACGCGTGAATTTCTCTATCGTACTGATCATTCTTTTCTTCTAGAGCCTTCAGGAGGTTATCTAATTGTTGTTGACGAGATTGCAGCATATTTTCTAGATCTCGTGCTTTCCTTTTTAATTCTTGATGTTCAGACTGACTATTCGCAAATTCTGCAGTCACCATTTCATACTCGACGTTCTTCCTTCTTAACTCTATTGCAGCGCGCGCAGCCTTTTCCTCCTCTTTCTTTGCTTTTCCCTACCAAAATTCCATTCCTCCCTTGATATTGCTAATTTCTTCCTTCCACTCTGCCGTCGACTCGCCCAACTCACTATTCTTTATAGTGTTTCTTAATTTCTTGTTTTCCAAATGAAGGTCCCTTAAGTCGTTTCTCACGATCTCGGCTTCTCTTTGTACTTTTTCAGTTCTGGACCTTTCAACCTGAGCTTCAATCTTCAGCTGATAGTTTTCTTCTTGAAGGGTACTAAGGTCCCTAAACATCTTAGCTTTTTCTCGTTCGAATTCTTGTCTAGCTATTTCCAGCTCGGACGGTATTTCCTCCGAGAAAGGATTCTGGATAGTGTAGTTTGTTGACGAGATTTGCTGACTATTTACCCATTGCTTCCTCTATATGTCGTAATCTTGGGTAAGGGTATCAGCATACAAGGCTAATTCCATGAGATGAATTTCCTTCCAAGACTTTGCAGTGTCTCGGACTCTCTTCATATATCCTTCACCCGCGAAAACGAACTTGAACTGTGCTAATCCTCCAGTTGCGGGTAAGAATTGTCGCGAAGAAAATTGCCTTTGGACTAATAACGGAGCATATCCAACTCCTCCCCATAACCCGAGTAAAGGTACCCAACCTTGGCTTCCACATTTGTATAGCAGAACTGAAGGACGGATCCAGGGTGCTCTCCACGTTATATCCTCGGCGCGAAGATTCTGAAAAACTGATACCCAATGTTGCTCGGTGACTTCCTTCGGCCATTCTTTCTTGAGGTAAGCTTCCAACGTGGAGAATGTTTTAGAAAACATATGGAACGGAGTGCGCTCTACTTTCCAGAAGTGACTCAAAATCCAAACATTGAGTAGCTGCGCGTATCCAATAAATCGTCCTTCCCCTTTTCTTCGACAACTACTCAGGGATCTGAAGGTCTCGGCTAGGATAGTCGGGACAGGGTTCATTCCTTGTTTTAACCTTTCGAAGAAATCAACTACTGCAACTTCAAGATTTCTGAAAACTTTCGGGAAAATGACCAAACCGTAAATGGCCAAAGCGAATAAATTCACCCTTTTCAGCATGTCGGGATGGTTCAGAACCAAATCTCGTAGGGAAGACCATGGAATGCAAATGGTTTCATTCTTCTTTTTTATCTGTTTTTCGGCCCATGCATCAGTCATGTCTGTCAGTCTCACTAACTTTTTCTTGAAGGTCATCGGCTTAGGCTCCTTCACATATATTTTGCCAAATTGTACATTGTCAATGCGGAGTAAAGCAGCATACTCTTCTATAGTTGGAGTCATGTCTTCATGATTGAAGGTGAAGCACTGATAAGCTGGGTCCCAGAATCGAACCATGGCTTGAATCAACTGTTCATCTACACGGATGGTGATCAGGTGAGCTATATCTCCATACCTCTCAGTGAAAATGCCCCTAGTGTCTGAATCCCACTGATTCCAAATTCGAACCAAATCCTCAAGGTTATTTTGGCGAACATTCACAGTTATATGTTCGGGCAAATTGGCAACACACCCTTCCACTAGACTATCCCCCTTTTCTTTCTGAGTTTTTAGAGACCAGTCCCGAACTACGGCATTCTTCTCGGTTATTTGTGTAATTGACTCCTCCATCAGAAACCCGTTTTTTGGCAACCAACCTTTAATCAACACCTTCCTAATATGATGCCTATGATGCATGATGAAAATAAAAATAAAAACAAACAAACTTGGTTAGTAAACACAACAAATATAATTTGAGAAACAAATTAAACTACCCAATCCAATTCTTTTGCATAAACAGTGTAAATGAAAGGCAAAAGGCATTTTCCCCGTGTACTTATTTCGGTGACTATAAGCGGACAGAGGTTCGGCATGGCTCTAATTGGATAGCTCGTATGGTTCATTATATGCAGTTTCGGTTCTAGATAGGTACTCGAATTGCTTGTACTATCATCTGCTAAGATTAGTACGAAGCCTCGGTCATAACCCATCACAGGCTCACGAGTTCAATTCGAGAGATTACATTTACTTATGCCTATGCGGAGGGACAAGTTAACTCACGAAAGAGTAAGTCATATGTAACCCGAAAGTATTCACTAGCCTGTGCGGAGGGACGAGTTAACTCACGAAGGCGTAGCGTTTACTTTCACTTAAACGGACGGAGCCCGGGTAGAGAACTCATGTTATGCGAAAATGCAAGTGCACGGTGTGTGGGGAAAAACTCATAAACTTTTACGTTTTACTTAAAGAAACTAAACCAAAATTAAAACCATAAAAATTGAAAACTGAAAAACAACCAAATAACAAGTTAGAAGAAATATTTACAACACGATACAAATGAATGAATTTTGAAAATGAGATTTTCGGATCACGACCAAATATTTACTTTGAACGAGGAAATTTGAAAATTTTGACAAAACGTGTTTAATTCGACTCGACTCGCAAGTTTTGTCCCCAGCGGAGTCGCCAGCTGTAGCGACGTAAAAATTTTAGCTTTCGGTCGCTAATTGTGGCGATTTAGTGAAAACTTGAAAACTGAAGTTTGATTTTGAAGTAAAAAGGGGAGTCGCCACCGATCCTTTTATAGGTGTGATCGGACACCTAATAAATTTATTTAAAGACAAAAAGAAGGCCGAGTTTAGGTCTACGTCAAAATCCAGAGAAAAGTTAGGGTTTGGGAGTCGGTTACGCGCGAGGAAGGTATTAGCACCCTCGCACGCCCAAAATTGGTATCTTATAAACACGTGTTGTCTTGATTTTCAAAATACGAGTTCAATGTAACATTTAGTCGTGATCCGATTGAAAAGACGAGAAGTTTTAGTTTTTCAGAAGGGTGTTCCGTCTTTAACACGAGCCGTCAAATTCCATCCAACATAGCGATGAAATCTACGGTTTAATGCTAAATCGGTACATTGCCTTATGTATTGAAATTAATTGGAAAAACATGGATAAAATTCTTGAAGTAATGTAAAACAAAATTGAGATGAAATAAAAATAAATAAATGGGAAAAATTAAAAATATGCTGAAGTAAATAACAAATAAGGCAATAATGCAAAAATATTGAAAATATATAATATATATAACACATGGATGATATTTGCATATACATTAGAAATAACAACAATATAAAAATGGACTTACTAATATACTACATAGACATATACATTCATAGATATAAATAATAAGGATATTAGAAATACTAAATATATAATGTTGGAATATATACATAATATAAAACTTTGTAGAATGTGGTATTAAAATATGTGCACGACATATATACTTATTTAAAAATAATAATAAAACTGTTGATAATATTTCACAAATATATACATATACTAAAAATATACATAATAATATATAAAGTATAATATATTAAAAAACGTATGTAAAACATATAAAACGAAAATACATATGTTAAATAATATTAAAATATTTACATAATACATACATATAGGGAACAAACAGCCAATAATACATGAATATGTACATAGGTATATTAAATACATATAATCGATATAGAAATATTAGAATAAAGCAATTAAAAAGTAATGCTATGCACAAATAGGTATATACATATATAACAAAATACATGAATAATACTATGTTTGATGTATACTTAGTATGTATAGTAAAAAAAATAATATACATTATACATATATAACACGTAATATATACATATATAACAAAACATATACTATGGTTAATGGTAATAACGATGACGATAAAAAAATGTATACATACAACAACACATTAACTACATTAACAATCCTAATAGTAATGGTATTAAAATACGAAGAACAACAATGTAACACAAAAATACTATATATATATATATATAAAAATCTATATACATAAATAAAAATATACACTATTGTAATAAAGATAATACTAGTATATTATAAAATATATAAAAGCAGGCATAACATTTAAATATTAGAATAAAATAGCTAAAATACTAAACATAAATACATATATATATATACGCATATAATAAAAATATACAATAATAATAATAATAATAATATTATGAAAATACAAGAAAATTTAAATAAGAATTAAAGATAAACGAAAAAAGGACCAAAATTGGATTAAAATCGAAGTTTTGGGGCCAAATCTAAAATAAAAATAAGCCACGGGGTCGTATTGCAACACGCGCGAAACATGGGGGACCAAAATTGCAATATTCCCCACTGTTCTAAACGCTGCGCATTGAAAAGGACCAATTTATAAAACCGATTTAATTTCAGGGTCGAATTAAAATAAATAGATAACTTGATTGTAAAATAATAAAAATGCGGAAGGGCCAAAAGCGCAATTAGCCCTTCCGCCTTAAAAACACGCGATCTCGCGGTTTTGCGGTCGGTGGACCCGACCACTGGCCTAAACGGCACCGCTTTTTAGGATTAAGGGGGGGACCAAAACGGTGCGTTTTGGTCCCCTATATAAGACAAAAAAATTTTAAAATTCATTTGGCAATAGCAGAGGAAAAAAAAAAGAAAGAGAAGGGAGGAAGGAGAGGGGAGCTCGTGGCGGCCATGGTCACACACGGACACACAAATCACTTGTTGCACATAGCGTGTACTATGCGGCGGCCGGAGTGGTATTTTTCTGATTTTTTCCCTTTTTTTTTTTTTGCTTTTTATCTTGTTTATATTTTATATGCTTTAAATATTGTTTTTATTTATTTAGATATTTAGATATAATAGAAATAGGTTAGAAAATAAGACGAAAAATAAAAACTGAAAAAGGTTACCTTAAGGCTTTGATTTTGGGATTTTGGCTACTGAATTGTATTATTCTCGTATCTTTTCTATGTATTTCAATCTGTCTATGTATATGTTGAAATCTAGTTCTTGTATTGATGTGAAAATCCCTCCCTTCTTACAGTGTTTCATTCGGCTTTTTATAGCCATTTTCATTACATGACATTATTATTTATTTTGATGTCCTTGCTTCTGTCTTGTTTGTCTGTCATTTCTGCAGGGTATGGAACAGAGCATATGGTGGTGGCACCAGAGGAGCAGGTGGAGTTGGTGGTGCGGCGTAACAGGGCAAGTGGGGGGTAGATTAGGTTCACCTTTAGGGTTTTCTTTTTCTTATTTTTTTTTTTCTGATTTGGGCTTTGGGCTAGGGTTTAGTTGGGTTGGATTTGGTTTTAGGGGCTAGTGGGTTTAGGTTAGTTGTTTGGGTAAAGCGGGCCATTCGGGTTTGGGTAATTGGGCTAATAGGTAGTGGGTATTTGGGTTTTATTTTGAGGCCCAAAATTGGCCTGTACACCGAGTTTCGGCCAAACCCTAGCCCCCTTTTCCCTCTTTGCTGCCCTATCGAGCCGAAACCCCCTCTTTTGGGTACGAACACCGATTTTGCCACTGTCACCGGCGACCGGTGTAGTCGACCTTCGGAAGGACGACTTTCTCAGCCTTATAGCCCCCTTTTTGGCTTCGATTTCAACGAAACAAAAGGGAACTCTGTGGCCGATTCACAAGGTAAGGCTTCTCTTTTAATTTTTCTTTATTCTCTAATGTAATGATGAATGGTTTGGAAGCCAATGAACCCAAAAAATGCGAAAAAAACTCCAAGGGAATTAAACAAAAATTACCTTTTTGATTTCTTTCGATTGTTTTTTGTTTCAATATCTATTTTTTCTCTTTTGCATTTCGAGTTGTCTGCGTTTTTTTTTATCTTTTTTCATTGTCCTGCCTCAATTTCGTTTCTATTCGGGCTTTTTTAGCCGAAAATACAAAATGATCCATGCTATTCTATGCTCTGTCTATCTCTGCTTTTTTGTTCTGCCTTGTCTTTTTCTCTGTTGTCCTGCTTTGCTTGGCTATTTGCTCTCTTTTGCAGGTACACGAAGATCAACGGGGCCGTGGGTGTCCGTTTTAGTGGTAGAGGACAACAGAGAGCCGAACCTCGGGGGTTGGTTGCGCCGACGACGCACGTGGGAGGGGTACGGCTCGAGGAGGAGGCTAGGGTTGGGCTAGCTGAAGGTTGATGTGGGCACTGGGCCTATTGGGCCTTCCGAAATTGGGTTAGGTTTGGGTTTAGGTTGGGTCTGTTTGTAACAAATGGGTAGGATCTGGGTTAGGTCTGGTATTGGCTCATTGGGCCTGGTGTATTGGACCTGTAAATGGGACATTTAAAATTTTTTGTTTGTTTATTTGGGTGCTGATGTAGACCCGGGAAAATTGGCCCGTTTACAATGATTTTGGGTCAATTTGAATAATGTGAGTCCTAATTAAACTATATTTTAAATGATAGAGCAAGGAAAACTAAAATTCGGGCTAAAATGGGGAAAATACCAAGTTGTGGATGAAATGGTAAAAGTAGCTATTTTCGCATACGAGGTAAGTTCATATGTAAATGTTGGTAACATAGTTATTATTTTAAATGTTTTTATGTTATTTAAATGATATGATAATTATTATGAAATATTATACTCGTGATAATTGTTTGATAATATGTCAAATTATGTGATATACTTAGAAAATGTGAAATACTACCGAGTATCGGTATCAGCAATCTGTAGGAGATGGTTGAGACACATGATTGGGAAAATGGTCCCGTTGAACCTTAGGAATGGATTAGGATACAAGTGACATGTCACTAGGATATTTGGGCATCCGAACTCATTGAGTTGAGTCCAAGTTCACTTATGGATGCGAATGTCCGAACTCGTTGAGTTGAGTCTGAGTTCGAGATATGTAACTAGGCATCTGAGCTCGTTGAGTTGAGTTCGAGTTCACTTATGGATGCGAACGCCCGAGCTCGTTGAGTTGAGCCTGAGTTCACTTATAGGCGGGTTACATGGTAGCTTGGCTACATATGTGGCACTTATGTGCAAACTTTCCATGTATCCGAATTATATTCCGATGTGTTCAACGGGTAAAATTCTACTCAAATGGAAGAATACTCGAGATAAAAGGGACGTATTGGTAAGTGTTGTGAAATGGATACTTTGAACAGGTATGTACTTAACCCTCGGGTTGAAAACTCGATATAACAACAATATGGTAAGATGATAAATGAAAATGTGATATGAATGTCTCGGTGATGATTATGCAAATGATGTTTTATGTTTGCTTATATAGTTGTGTTACTTACTATTTGCATGTGAACTTACTAAGCTTTTATGCTTACTCCCTCCTTTTCATTCCTTGTAGTTTTGACAAGCCAGCTCGGAAATCAGGAACAGTCGGAGGCTCACTCACACTATCCGTGTATCATCTTGGCATAATGGCTTGTATATTTCGAGCATGACATGTATAACATTATAATAATTTTGTGTATATGGTCTTATGATATGGTTATTGAGTGGTATGGAAATGCTTGGTAATGATTAGCCATTGGAATGGCTAATCATGATCATATTTGGTGTTATGTATGCTAAATTGCTAGCTAATCCATGGAAACCATGAAATAGGTAAATTTTACCATAAAATAAATTCAGACAGTAGCAGTGATGTGAGTTTGAAAAATAATTAAAAATAGTATAAATATAATTAGATTATGAATAAAATATGTAATTGAAGAATTATGAGTCTATTTTCATATGGATGGAACAAAACAGGTATATGAGTTATCTTTTATGAGATGTTTAAATTTTTGTGAAATAGGGCCAGAGCGATTTCTGGATCCCCCATTCTGAATTTGGAAATTCACCATAAATTTTACAAAGATAATTAGAAGTCATGCTTTATATGTACAGATTCCTTATTGAGTCTAGTTTTATTGGAAACAAATATCATAGTCATTGGAACTCTTCACAGGGAGATATCTGATTCGTAATTCACAGAGGTCAGAGAAGTCAAACCCTGAAATAGGGGATATTTTAACTAATAAAATGTACTAATTGGTCTAACAAAAAATTCTAGAAAAAAACTAGTAGATAGATATATGAGTCTAGTTTCAGGAAAAATTTACGGATCTTGATTTCAAATTTTGAAACTCAAGATATGAATTTTTAAGCGACTGTAATGCAGTTAGCCAGCTTGTCTGGAAATTTTAAAATAAGTTGTTTGAGCTGTTTAAGTAATGAATTAAGTTTAGTAACACCTCAAGCTCGATTCTGGCGACGGTCTCGAGCGTGAGGGCGTTACATTTCAAACCAATCCAAAACATACCATTTCATCATCATATCAACTACCTAACCAACTATGAAACTTACCAAAATGACCATTTCATTAAGCCATTTATGAACACATCAAACTTACCAAAAATCATACCATAGTTGCATCCAAAATCAAGCCATATCTCATGGCATGATACATATATACATCTCAAAATATATTCAAAGACTTCTAGCCTATACATGCCATACTTCAATATATACATTTCCAAATAAGTACCAAAAATATAATTCAATAGTGTGGTGATGATCCTTGACGATCCCCTGAGCCTTTGGTAGCTTCGATATCTATAAAACAATTGAAACATACACAAAATGAGCTTTCAAAAGCTTAATAAGCCATATACAAATAAACTTATCATTCCAAAGCATATAAGCATCATAAAATACATATACTCCATAGCCAAATACTATTACAAATCTCATAGTTCATATACATTTCACATATTCCCAATTCATTCGCATATATGGCATATTTTCTCATACTTATATCACATATCATCATTTGCACATATACTTACTTTTCATTCACAAATGTTGAATCACATTTCAACATACCTGAATCAGATATTCATTTATTCAACCACTTATTTCTCGGAATGCCCGTTGAACCGTTCGGAAGCAATAAGGATACTTGGATAGCTCGAAAAGCTCGTACCATGCCAACATCCCAGACGTGGTCTTACATGTAATCAAATATCGATGCCACTGTCCCAAACAGGGTCTTACACAAAATTATATATGATGTCGATGTCCCAGACATGGTCTTACACGTAAATCTCAAATCGATGCCAACGTCCCAGACGTGATCTTACACGATAACACATATCAGAATCCTATGTCATGACATATGTATCCTAACTATTCCTATGGTTCGTACGGGCCTTTCGGACGTCGTCACATAATCGGAACTTTCTCAATTTCACATATTCAACTCTCATAGCCATTCATCACAATTCAAATATCATATAAGCATAATTAAATCAATTAAACACATTTATTTGTATATCGACTTACCTCGTACGAGAATGAACGAAAATGAACGGCTATTCAACTACTTTTGATTTCCCCTGATCTAATTTCATTTTCTTTGGTTCTTGATCTAAACACATTCAAATTTGACTTATTCAATCTCACATTCATTCAAATTAATCCATAAACACAAATTTAGGGCATTTTATAGATTAGCCCTCACATTTTCACATTTTAACATTTAAGTCCCTATTTCACAAATACACAAAATATACATAATTTCATATTTCCCATACTTGGCCGAATATTCATATAGTTCATAAAAGCTCACATATTTCAATTATTTCACATTTTAGTCTCCCCAAATATCATTTTCTCAATTTAGCCCAATATACTCAAATTCATCAAAAATCTAAAAACAAAACATACTTATCAAATACATATCTTTCATTTTTCATCAACTACCATTACAAAGCTCACAAAAGCATCAATGGCATATTTCAAAATCATCATCAAATTCTGAAATTTAAGCATGGGCTTTATAAAACACAAAGCAACTATCTCAAAAACGTAAAAATTATCAAAAACCGATCAAAACATATACCTAATTTGTACTTGACAATGGTCGAATGCTCAAACCCTATTCATGGCTTTTCTAACATGCATTTTTGGTGGAAGAAATGGGAAAAGATAGATACAAATTGGTTTGTTTTTATTTTATTAACCTTTATTACATTAATTACTAATTTAACCTTAGTAATAACATTAAAATTCCACTATTTCATGTCCATCTATGTCCATTCATTAAAACCATGGTCTAATTACATCATAAGGACCTCACATATATAAAGACAAAGCAATTTGACACTTTAACAAATAGAACACATCTTTTGCATTTTTTGTGATTAGGTCCTTTTATCAAATTGAGCACACAAACGATAAAATTTTCATACGAAACTTTCACACATGCTTAACCACATACTGTAAACATGAAAAATAATATTAAAATATTTTTATGACTTGAATTTGTGGTCTCAAAACCACTGTTCTGACTAGGGTCTAAATTGGGCTGTTACAATTTTCTTATCTCCGTACATTTCTCCTATCACATCCACGTTTTCCTCCATAACTCCCTCTTAGACCATCACGGATGCAGAGCTTGTGCACCAAGGAAGGAGTATCCACTTTAAACATGTATGCAATTTCTTTTAAGTTTCATGTATTAATTGTATTATCACAAAAACATACATGCAACACAACCTCCATTTTATAAGACTGGCCTGCTACAAATCCCAACTACACTCGATATCTATCATATTACTTGGACAGATGATTTGTCGTAATTTGATATGACAACTTAGGCTCTCTCGGTATACTTAAGAAGCTTATTCTCAAGCAAAGTAACGTTTTTTTCGTAGTTTTTTGAAATTTTTACATTTTTAGTTAATAAGTGTAAATGTCTTATTTTTACTCATTTTAAGATGCAAATTGTCTAATAGTGCAAATAGGGGGCCTAACGTGTGGTTGAGTGATGTAAGGACGTATTAGAGGTTAAAAACGAGCGAAAATGAAACCAAAAGAGAGGGTATTGCAATATCCAAACCTTGGAATCGTGATACCTCCATCAGACCCATGATTGGAGACCACGATTCAATGGAATCATGATATCCTCTTTAGGTATTGCAATATCCACCTACCAAGAAGCACCCCAAGTTTGAAACTGTTCGAGGTATTGCGATATCCTCTTCCTTGGTATCGTGATACTGATATCGTGAGGGGACAAACTTCAACAAAAAAGGTAGTCTTTGTCCACCCAAAGCACCAATCATTGAAGGCCCGTTCAAAGGTATTGTGGGCAACAAAATAGGGTCAGAATGCTACTTATATCAGCCAAAATTTGGCTGAGAGAAAAAGGAGGTCACATTACCTTAGTTTAGGCTTAGTTTTCTCTAAGTTTTCTCTTAGCTTTTGTTCTTCTTCTTCTAGGGCTTTTTATTTTCATTTCCTTAGCTATAGATCTTACATTTTCTAGTAACTTTTCTTCTTGTTTTAGTTGTTCTTAGTGTTAGTTAAGTTAGTTGTCAATGTAGCTTAGGTTTATTTGCATCTTCTCCACCAATGTTTTTAGCTTCGCACAAAAATATACATGTTACTAAGTATTCAAAAACAATCTAGCTTATCTCTTTGTGTTCATACAACAACTCTCCACTGACACATACTTATTCGACTTATCTCTTAACTCTTTATTATGAGATTCACCATTTTTATGCAAAAGATAGCCTTAAAACCATGAATCTTTAATTTTCTTGTTTAGATCTATGAAAATTCGAATTAAAAACATCTAATAAAAATTTAATACATAAGAAAATAATAGGTTTACCTTTAATTCGAAATCCTCCATGAATTAGTACCGATTGAGAAAAAACAAGCTAAGTTTAAGTGAGAAACCAGAGAAGAAAGAGTGATTTTTTTTTTTTTTGAAAAATTGAAAGAATAGGGGGTGTTTGGATGCCAAGAAAATCCAAAAAAATGCAGAAAATTTAAGAGAAAATTTTCAATACTAGATGTAAATAATTTTTAAAATGAAAGAAAGTTGGGAAGGAAACAAAACAAAACAAAAATGGACACAGGTGGATTTTTTGTAGCCAATAGTTTTTTTTTTTTAAAAGGGTTATTTACCATTTAAGTCCTCTCTTATTTTTCCTTTGTTCTAATAACTCCTCTTTTTAGTTACTAGCCTTAATTTACACATTTAATATCGACTTTAACCATTATTCCAAATTAGTCTCTATTAAACTTTACTAATGCCTAGATTATTAATACCATTATAATTGAATTTAATTATTATTATTTTTACTATTATTAACTAATTTTTTTTTCATATTTTAATTTCTATGACACAAAATTCAATTTTTCTCTCATAGTTCGACAAGCCGTGGTGAGCTATAGGTGAGTGCATTTGTATGTCGTATTTTAGCATGAATTACGAGATCTAGAGAGTAGAAGTGAGGCTGCCGAACCCCCACTTATGGTATGCGAACCTTGACTTTTTCCTTATGCAAATTCTTACAATTTTGATTGAATTGTTGAGTATATACACTATGCGATTTTAATGGTCAAAATGCATGAACTTATAATATATATATACATAGGCTTTATTTTATATACTATATATATATATATATATATTAGTGGGTGTTATATATAATATATAAATAGGGGAGTTGGTCATATACGTGTATATATATATATACATATGTCCGCGCGCGCTCTTTGGTGTTATATAAATAATATATATGTAAGTGGGGTTGTAATATACATATATATATATACGTGGGTGGTTATACGTATATTATATATATGCATGGCTTTATTTTATATAATATATATTAATGGATTTTGGTGTTATATATATAATATAATATATATTCATGGTTTTGTTGTATATAATATATATAATTATAGTTATGGTTTTATATAATATATAAATTTATGAGACTTTTAATGTATGCTTGAAATTTGAAGTGACAAAGGTCACAAAATAAATATTTATATATAATATATATTCGTATATGATTTTGTAATATTTACGAACAAATATAAGAATAAATAATATAATGTGGACTCTTATAACATGTAAATTTTATCGATAATGTATATCTATATATGCACAAACCCTGTAAGTGAATTGTGAGATTTATGATATTGCGAGCTTTGATTAGTGCAAAATTATATTATTGTGAAATGCTAAGTGTGAGCTCAACAGTAATGCGAGCCAGTTATATTATGAAATAAAATGTGATTAAATAGATATGTTGGCAATGTAAACACTTGAAACCGTTAGATATTATTGACATGCAATAGGATTGTAAGTACTCACCCTTTTTATTATGTGTTAGGCATTGTGGCTCAGAGATAGGCATTGGAGAGATAAGGGAATGTCGAGCATAGTTCCATTCACCATAGATAGCGTGGTATGTTTGAAAATGTGAGCATACGTGCTACACTTACATAGAAATAGCATACAACTTTATGCGTCATGTGGTGTATTTTGGAGATCTGTTTATCCAATGAGTATATAATTTGACTATGTTTTATATTCACGAATTGCTAATATATCACTATGTTGAGTACGAAAATTGTGTTATATGTGAATTGTTAAAATATGTTTAAATCCTAACATGTCTAGTGTGTATATATTTATGTTGTATGCGTGTGTACTCACTGAGCTTTCCCAAGCTCACCCCCTTACTTTACCTTACAGATAAATAGTTCCCGGGTTAGCGAGGAGGGTGGCATATCGGTGATCCATTGCAAGGAATTTTCTTTGAGTATGTGTGTTGAGCTTTTAAACTCCGAAGTGAAGGCAGTGTAGGTTGTTTCAAGGGTTTAGTATGAGCATTAGATTTAAAATTTTTAAATAAAATTTTCCACGGGTTGTAAACGAACATTATGGACTGTTTTCTTTTTGGTATTTTTGAATGCTATAACTGCTTGCTTGATTGTTGGTTTAGATGGTTTAAATTACTTGCTTAATGTGATGTTCTAAATTCGGGTCAGACTATTCCGGTCAGAATTAAGTCCTAGCATTAGTTGTATCAGAGCCAGGTTTACAAAAACCCGGATAGAGTCATAGTTTTAGACAAATTAGTATTTTTAAAAATATAAATACGCTGATTTTAAAAGTAAAAAATGGAAATGTTTAAACCTTTTTTACAAAAATAACATTGTATGAAAAGTAGTTGTAAATGGGGCAGGAACGGAAACACATTGCTTTCTTTGAAAGTGTTTTCTTGAAAAATTGCCTTGGATCACTTGCCACTTCTCACTTTCCCGTTTTATTTAAATTTATGCAAATAGTGGATAGAGATGCCTCCTAGACGCAAGCGTCTAGCTGTTAATGCACCAGTAGAACCATTTCCGGGGCAAGTTGGACCTATAACTAGTTTCGAGCCCTTGGTTCAAGCGATGATTGGGGCGTTTTAGAATATAGCCTGTAGGAACCCTGCCCAAATTGTTAAAGGGTTGCCACTCGAACGACTCTGAGCTTTGGTTGGTAAAGAATTATGGGAAGCTAAAGGAGCTGATTCGATCATTGTTGAATATTGGTTGGAAAGTGTTGAAAGGATCCTTGAGCAAATGGGATGCTCGGATGAGGAGAAGTTGGGTTGCACCAAATCCTTACTAAATGGAGAAGCTCATCGCTGGTGGAATACGGTAAAGAAAGGGACCGCTGCTAATCACTTAACTTGGTAGTTATTTTTGGAGTCCTTCCAGTATAAGTATTTGGGATAACAGTATCTGGATGCTAGAAAGAGGGAGTTTCTGGATCCGATCCAATGTAGTATGTCTATGGCTAAGTATGAG
This sequence comes from Gossypium anomalum, assembly GCA_025698475.1. Taxonomy (NCBI): domain Eukaryota; kingdom Viridiplantae; phylum Streptophyta; class Magnoliopsida; order Malvales; family Malvaceae; genus Gossypium; species Gossypium anomalum. The sequence goes on along the minus strand of CM046965.1, from coordinate 70,736,540 downwards.
TCTGAGTTTGTGCGGCTTAGCCAATATGCTCCAGAGATGATGTTCTTTAAGAAAGAGAGGTGTAAGAGGTTCTAGTTAGAGCTAAATCGAGAAATTCAAGTATATCTAGTAGCATAGAGCACTGAGGCCTTCGATGATTTCGTAGAGAAGGCTAAAGCAGTAGAAAAGACACTGATCGAGCCATCAAGACCAGTTGTATCAAAGTCTAGGAAGAGGGGTTCCAATCGATCAGGACCGTCGAAATGGCCAAGCAAGAGAGGCCGTAATTTTCAGAAGTCTGATATGGGTGCTCAACAAGACTCTCAACCGAGCCAAACTAGACTGTAAAGCACTGCAGTAGTTTCTAAGAATGGATCGGGTGACATAGTGACTTGTGAGCACTGTGGACATTGGCACTCGGAAGTGTGTTGGAGAGTGTCGGGGGCGTACCTGCATTGTAGGTCAATGGAGCGTTAGGTACGGGACTACCCAAAGAGAGCTGATTTGGCTTAGACTACCGCACCTATTAGAGGTCGAGGCCAAGGTCGTGGTGGTAACGAAAGACCGATGGGTTAAAGGACAATTGCCCATACAGTAGTTGCACCTACTGAATCTGTTGGACTCGCTCGTGTTTACACTGTGAGGGAGTCGTATAATCGCGAGACGACAGATGTGATTGCGGGTACATTCATATGTGATCCTTTTCTTTATTTTTGTTAGTATATTCGAGTTCCATCCACTCGTATATTGAGAGTGATCTAGTTGGTAGTTGGGGATTCGATTTGGGTGATTATTGATCAGTTCTCGACGAGTGCGCATTTTCTAGCAGTATGTACTAATTACTCAATGGGGAGATTAGCTAAGTTGTTCGTGGCAAAGATAGTTCGACTTCATGGAGTACTGGTTTTGATCAATTTTGATAGAGATTTGTGTTTTACCTCGAGATTTTGGAGGAGTCTTCAGGGAGCATCGGGTTCGAAGTTTAACTTTAGTATGACTTATCATCCCCAGACAGATGGTCAATCGGAATGAGTGATTCAGATACTCATGGAAATGTAGCGGAAGTACCGATCTGACCCGTAGCATATTGTTCCGATAGAGGAGATTGAGGTTCGACCTAATCTTACCTATGAGGAGGAACCGGTCGAGATCCTATCTTGTGAGGTTAAGGTGTTGCGTAACAAGACCATACCTTTAGTAAAGGTTTTGTGATGTAATCACAAGACTGAAGACGCTAATAGGGAAATCGAGGATGCAATGAGACATCAATATTCTTATCAATTCAGTTAGGGTAATTTCGAGGACGAAATTCTTTTTAGAAGGGGAGAGTTGTCACATCCCAAAAACTCGGTTAGTAGAATTGAACATTAGATTATAGGTTTGAGAGAAAATTTTGATTTTGTGTCATAGGAATGAAAATAGGATAAAATAAATAATTAGTTAATAATAGTAATAATAATAATAATTAAATTAAATTATAATGTTATTAATAATCGAGGCATTAGTAAAGTTTAATAAAGAGTAATTTGGAATAATGGTTAAAGTAGAGATTAAATGTGTAAATTAAGGCTAGTAATTAAAAAGGAGAGTTAGTAGAATAAGGGAAAAATAGGAGAGGACTTAAAGGAAAATAGCCCATTTGTTTTAAAAATCTGTTGGCTATAAAAAGCCACCCGCGTCCATTTTTTTTAGTTTTGTTTCCATCCCAACTTTCTTTCATTTTAAAAATTAGATAGATTTAGTATTGAAATTTTTCTCTCAAATTTTCTGCATTTTTTTAAGATTTTCTTGGCATCCAAATACCCTCTATTCTTTCAATTTTTAAGAAAAATACTCTTTCTTCTCTAATTTCTCACCTAAACTTAGCTTGTTTTTGTTCAATCGGTACTAATTTGTGGAGGATTTTGAATTAGAAGTAAACTTATTGTTTTCTTATGTATTAAATTTTTATTAGATGTTTTTAATTCGAACTTTCATAGATCTAAACAAGAAAATTAAAGATTCATGATTTTAAGGCTATCTTTTACATAAAAAATGGTGAATCTCATAATAAAGAGCTAAGAGACGTTTTTAAAATGATTTCTAGAATATTTTGACGAGATTAAGAGGCTTATAAATTCTATTTAATAAAATCTTTAAGTAATTGCATGCATTAAATGATTTTCTTTTGAGAACGAGGATGAACAATGTTTTTTTCGAAAAAAATATTAATTAAAGAAATTGATAAAAGTTAGAGATCTTGATCTATAATTAGGCACAAGTTAAGGGGTTAGGAGGTAGAAATTAAGGATCTAATTAAATTAAAAAGAAGAAATTAAGCGAAATAGATTATACGAGATAAGTCGAATAAGTATGTGTAAATGAAGGACCGTTATATGAACACAAAGAGATAAGATAGATTGTTTTTTAATGCTTAGTAATATATATATATATATATATATATATATATATTTGTGCGAAGATGAAAATATTGGTGGAACCTCAACAAACTGGGATAAAGGCAAGCATAAAGTTGTCTAGTTCGACGAGCCATGGTGAGCTATAGGTAAGTGCATTTATACGTCGTATTTTAACATGAATTATAAGATATAGAGAGTTGAAGTGAGGCTGACGAACCCCACTTATGGTATGCGAACCTTAACTTCTTCTTTGTGCAAATCCTTGCGATTTTGGTTGAATCATCGAATATATACACTGTGCGACCATTAATATATACGTAGGTGGTTATTTGAGGAACGACGATGGTGGAGTAATGACTTAAAGTACATCACAAGTACAGTCAAATAGAGCAACGTAGGATCATTTTTCAGGGAAATTACTTTCATAAACACATTTAAGCTTTAAAAATATAGTTGTTGTTTTAAAAGTTCAATTTTAACTAAACAAAACATTTCCTCCTAAGAAAGCACTTTGATTCTTGGTTTATGCTAACTATTGAAGAATAAATAAAATGTCTATATATTTATAAACTAGAAAACTCATCCATTTTTGTAATAAAATGTTTATCCATTTTTTAAATGATTCTTTAAACCCTGCAATCTTCAAGAGCCGTTGTTGTAAATGAGATATTATAGCTTTAGGTTTCCTTCCTTTAAACTCTCATAACTTGTATACAACACCTTGATATGTGAATTTATTTTTCGTGTTTTTGTTGTTTTAAACGCGAAACCATTGGGTATATTTCATGGGTCCCGTTTGGGGTGACCATTAGCGTGCACCGAATACACAGGGAGGAGCGCCACCTTCTCCTCCCTTAAATTGCACTCTTCGGCTGTCGAAAACCCAACGCGTGAAGCCCACAGGCCGCCGAAAGGTTCTGCAGCCTTCCTTCCGTGCCAGCGCTTGAGGGCGCATAGGAGGTCCTCTGTTCGTTCCTCAGGTGTCAACTCATCTATCTAGCAATAACCCAGCCCTTTTGTTTTGAGTTGGTGACTGTTTTGGCGTGGAATTTTGTGCTTAAATTATTTTGTTCCTTCGCTCATCGGATTGGAGGGATGGCGATAGAACCGAAAGTCATTGGAAGCGTGATGATTCCAATGATGTCGAGAATTACAAAATGTAAATTAAATGGGACCAATTATCTAGATTGGAGCAAAACAGTTCCATCTATTTACGAAGCATTGATAAAGACGATAACTTAGACTAATGAACCTACTACCGATGATACCAAATAAGTGTGGTTGCGATTATTTTTGCAAATTCGAAATTCTACAGATGATTTCTTTGATTAAAAATTGTGGGAAAGGGAATATTTCTCCTATGTCAAGTGTTCTACCATCCAAAGAAAAAATAAGAGTCCTAGTAACTTCAAAAAGATGTCTATTTTTTTCCCTTCAAGGACTTCATCTTGGAAGAAACATCAACTTGATATTAAAATGCCTTCTTACATAGTGATATTCATAAGGAGGTTTACACAGAGCAACCAGGGAAGCGTGAGAAGGTATGTTGACTTCGAAAACAGAGTTCTCATGTTTGGTTTGGTAGATCCAATGAGATAGTGCAAGAATGTGGGCTAAAAAAGAGTAGTTGGAATCACACCATCTTTTATAAACATTTTGAGGGAGGTGTTATTTTATTGTCGGTGATACTTTTATTACTAGAAATGATAGTGCAGGTATTTTGTTCTTGAATTCTTTTCTTTAAACCACAAAAGATTTGGGGCAGTTGAAGTATTTCTTCGGCATTGAGGTTACAAGGAGCAAGAAGGGTATTTTCTTATCAAATATATATATATATATATACACTTGGTTAGCTAAAACCAAAACGTTAGAGTCTAAGCAACTTACGAAAGAAGATTGTGACTTATTTGAAGATCTTGAGAGGAATATGAGATTGGTTGATATTTGCATTACCGCTTGGCAGTGTACATAACGATCTTACAACAGCTCATCCCAATATCGCATACTCTGTTAGTATTGTGAGTTAGTTCAGGTTTTCTCCAACAGTCAAACATTCGGGGAGGATGTTTGGAATCCAATTCAATTCGAAATATTTGATAAAGAATTTAAATTTTGAATTAAATAGTTCGAGTTATTTGAGTTAATTTAGTTATTCAGATCAACTCGAATAAAAAATTAAGTTTTTCGGTTTAACTCAAATATGAATTACACAATTCGAGTTATCCGAAAATCCGAATAAGAAAAGATAAAACTATGTCGTTTTGATAAATGTTTACCTATTAAGTTAAAAGTTAAAACCATTATATTGTTTATGCAATTAAATAATCTTGTACTTCGTCTACTAGTTAAATAATCGATCAATGTAAACTCAAGAGTGAATATAAATAATAAAATTCGTTAACTCAACTCGAAATTTTTTTATTGAATTTGATTCGATTTGAAAAATATTTAAAATAAATTTTGTTATTAAAATAGGATTCGTCAACTCGACTAACTCAAAAACTCACCCTTACTTCAAACAAATTCTTTATGACTTGAAGGGAACTTCAAGGCAAGATTTAGTATATAAGAATCACGGACCCACTAATATTAAATGTTTTCACATGTAACATTTTTTTTTTTAAGACAAAAGTAGTGAAGAAACACACATTTGAGAGATTTGAGATCTAATTTCCTGACCTGTTGACAAACATCACAAGTACTTCCAAATATCCTGGGTTCAATAGAAAATAATAATTTAGAAAGAAAAAGACAATTATACATCCTTAACTACAAATAAGGGTATCCGATACAAGTTGTGGAGACAGCATCAATCTAAAAATATTTCAGAACCTTCATTTGGAAAAAAAAAACATAAAAGAGCTATTTTCTGTTGAGCTAATCCATTTTAAGGAGTATCAACACATGAAGATTAATGAATAATACCATTTTTAATCATATAATCTTTAAAGAAATTGGAAAAATATTCTTTTGTGTTATTACTTTATAATATACGTACTAGAACATTGAATTGAGTTTTTATTTCAGCACAAAAAATAGAAAACTAACTTAAAACGATTTTTCATAAAATATAATCAAATAAAATGAGAATAATCATCCATAAAAGTAACAAAATATCAAAACCAACTTTAGATGGAATATGACAAGGACCCCATATATCGGAATGAACTAATTCAAAAGGGAATTGAGTTCGTTTTTTAACTCTAGAAATTAAAGGAAGATGATGATATTTGACAAATTGACACGACTCACAATTTAATGATAACACGGACGCAATCTCTTTAATAATAAAAAGGTAAGATGGCCCAATTGACAATGAGTGTCAGAAGGAGTTAACACACTTGGACAAGCAATGGATCTCCACAGCTTTATATCAATAACATAGAGACCTCCTGATTCATGATCTTTACCAATAATCTACTTCATTGTAAGACCTTAAAAAAGACAATGATTGGGAGAAAATGAAAAAGAACAATTTAAGGCACAAGTAAGTTTCTTAACAAAGATTAGCTGAAACGATAAATCAAGCAAACATAATACTGAAGACAAAGGAATGGATGAGTCAGTTCATGTCTTCTCCAACAATCAAACAGTGGGAGGCCTTCTCCAACTGTCAAACATTGGGGGCCTCGGAAAAAAATCTTGGTTACTTGAAGGGAACTCCAGGATGAGGTTTGGTATATAAGAATCATGGACACACTAATTTTGAGTGTTTCTCATATGCAGATTGGACGGGATCAAAGACTGACGGGAGATTTACAACGGGATATTGTGTATTTGTTGGAGGAAACTTAATTTCATGGAAAAGTGCATAATCAAAATAAACAGCTATGATAATTTGTGTGGGAGATTATATGAGTGTATCAACTATTAATTGAAGTCGATTTCAAAATCACTTTGCTGGTAAATTTGTGGTACGACAATCAAGCAATCCTTCATATATCCTCCAATCTAATATTTCATGAACTAAGTATATTGAGGTTGATTGTTATTTTATTCGTGAAAAGATTCAACAAAAATTTATCTCTACAGACTATGTTCAAACCGGAGAACAACTAGGAGATATCTTCACAAAAGCTTTTAGTATTGAGTTAATTATATTTGTAACAAGCTGGGCATGATTAAGATCTATGCCCCATCTTGAAGGAGAGTGATATAAATGAGATATTATAGGCTTTTTAGAGTTTGTATTTACTTAGGTTTCCTTTCTTAATTAAATTCTTATAACTATATATATATATATATATATAATGATATAAAAACTTAAGTGGTTGCATACCATTTCGTAATTTTTTATACGATTAATATTTTAACAATTCAATGGTCATATTTCATACTCCATTCATGTAGACCATATATGTCAAGTTTGACTTAAAATTTTTTAACCATTCATTTTTATATATATAAAAAAAAACTTTCAATTGTCAAATATAGACAATATTTTAGATCAGTATGCTAGGAATATCAAATCAACTTAAAAATTTATCTGGATGACAAGAACAAATATCTTAAAAAATTCATAGAATGAATTATTAAAATATTAATTGTATAAAAAATTATAAAAAATGTAAAACCTTATAAATTTTATACTGATATGAATAAATCTCTCTCCTATATATAGAATTGAATAATAGAATACTTATTTTTCGTCTTATCATACTTTTTATTATATTTTGTCAATTTTAATATAGGGATAAGTTGGCAATTTGTTAACAAAACTAATGTTGGAAGTACATTCAGTTCCATATTTGCATTGCTCGAATTTTTTTTAATAACCATATTTCAGACTCATGTTCAGTACACTTGAACATATTTAAATATGGGTGTCAAAATATATAACCCTCAAACATATTTGAATATGGATGAAAATTTATAATCCTCAAATGACCCTTTAATTACATGAGAAAACTTAAAAACAATTCATCATACTAATGTCAAACACATAGTCATGTCCAATGCTCACACCACAGCTCCAAACTGTGGCAATTTGTTATACAAGTGCCCTTTCTTAAGTTCAAGGTAGATGTACAAAGGAATGTTTGTTTGGTATTACAAATATGTGAAATTACATGCCAAAATACAAGAAATGACATTCTAGGCCTCTACTTGAAAACAAAAACATGAACATTGATTGCTCACGTGAAACCGCTTTTTAATCAACAAAACAAATAGAATTCATCAATAAAATAGTAAACATAAAATTTGGGTTTAACTAGCCAAGTGACTGGGAGAGTTGTTAAACATACTGTGCCACATATATGCCCTAGAAAGCACCATTTCAAGCTCTTGATACGTCCAGTTGTGAGTTGGAAGGTGTTGAAGGAACATCACCAATTCCTGAAAATCAAGCTTCTGAAGTGTTTCTGACCACTGAAATTATAGAACAAATCAATCATCGATTAGCTTTAGTAATCATCAAGATTATGAATAATCATAAAGAAGAAAAGTTAACAAAGGCATCTAATGTAGGGGAAAAAATCAGTTGAAAGTTTGCAAATCACAGCAGCAAAGGTCATCAGCAGAGCCCGTAAGGAATAAAATGAGAAAATCTGAACAATGCAAGAAAAAGAAAAAAAAAAGAATAGGGAAGTCATAGCAATCCTGGAAAGCAATCATCGATCCATTTAAGATAAAACAAGCTCTTATGCCCTATTAAGAAGGCCGTAACAGATGTTGGCTTTCAGTTTCAGTGTCATTGATCCAATAGCTACACCTTTGGTGATTGTTATGTTTTTGATCAAATATTCATTCATTTCTTTCGGATAAGAAAAAGTGTAAGTGAAGAAGACAAAGAAGACACATCTTGTTATTTGAACAATTATTGTAGTTATATCTCATTAAGATTCCAGAAATGCACAGTCAAAGATGAAGTGAATTATATCAGTAGAAAGGAATTAGCATGGCTCACCGTTAAAAGAAAACTGGCAAATATGTACACAAGAAAATCTGGAAGTGGATCTCCTTCAGCAAGATATGTGTCCCATAGACGGGTTACTAGATGGAAAGGAATCTGTTAAATGAAAATAATTAAAAAGAAAAGCTAATAGAGCCACAAGAAAAATTAAAAGGGCTACCAGTTTGTCAATCAAACATAAAAAATTATTAGACAGTTTAAGTATTGGACTGGATAGTAAGATTAAACCTTACTTCACGTATCAGTAGGCAGTTGAACCAGCGAAAAGCAAATTGAAGAAATTCAAGTCCTTGGTCTTCCACATGTCTAGAAACAGGTTCTGGTACAAGTTAACAAAGTGGTTAATATGAGAAAGAAATTAGACCGTACAGAAAGGAAACAAAATTTTTAAGTTATGTTGCACCGACTCTTCATTTTACTTCAAATGCCTGTGTCAAATACATATATGGATATGGGGATATGAGTATGACCCTCCAAGGATCCTCCAAATACATGAAAAAATAAGAAAAAATTCAACATTCGCATGTCAAACAAAGACCCATATCCAACACTCATATCCAAGTCCGAGTACCAGATTTTAAGTAAATAAAGGAATTACACAACATAAAGACATGCATGCTCAAACACACACAAACTCACTAAAACCTATTCCCTTTCTCTATATCAGTAAGAATATAGGGGGGCCTGCACAAACACATCCTTTAGCTTTCTATATAACCATTACTAAAATATCTGCACATAAATGAAAGCTTAAATTTCCTACAAGGTGGTTGATTTCATGAATAAAAAAGAATGCCAGGGAGAGAACTGATTGCCCCTAAAGAGTTTACCATCAATTCGCCTAACCAATTCCTTCAGCTTAAATACAAGCCTCTGGATTCCTGGTTGAGCAAATGTGTAATGGTCTTGCATGCCATCAAGCAACTGTGACAAGCACCAATAACAGTCGGCTTCTATGTTGGAGATGTTCGCCGAAGATAATTCAGAGATTGACCAACTATCTATGCTCCCGTCTAAGTACTCTGATAAGAAGACAACTAGAAAGGGTGTAACTAGATCATTTATCCCCTGCACATATCCACTAGCAGGATGCCGAATGGCCCTATACATGAAGTTGAAGAAAAACATCATTACCCCGTAACAACAAATGGGATCTCACAGCATCTTGATTCCAAACATTACGTGTTATAATAAGTCATCAATAATTTTGAACTCGCTAATGTAAATAATTTCTTACCATGTATAAAGAATGCGCTCCAAGGATTTTTGAACTTGTGCTTGCTGAAAGAAGGCAACATCAGGTACCGTTCTAGGACAATCAACAGCAATCTAATGAACAGAATAAAGGCAATTGTTAATAATCGGGCATAGAAGGCTGATATCAGAATTGGGGAATTCAGTATGGGCTAAAGGTACCTGGCGAAGCATATTGATCTCATCATCTGAACGTTCAGTATCCGGAATGTCATAAAATTGAGCAACACAATCAAGATATTCAAGGCGTTTCCTCCTTAGAACTCCCTCCCTTCTATCTGAATTAGGTGGTGCATATCCCTGTTGTCAGTTCATACTTTAATTTCAAACAAGCAACCAAAATATAATTAAGATAACCATGCCTATTAAATGACTCATCAGTTAAGCATGAATATAAAATATTAGACATATATGTTCTTCCATGCATGCTCTAAACAGTGGCCTGATTGGTTTCATTAATTGGAATAGAAAGGCATGAAGCTATGCAACAAAGAGAAAACCAACTCCCTTAAGAGACATCGCATTCCAGAATAACAAACTAAAACCAATACCTACTAAAAAAGAAGCATTTGACATAAAAGGCGTGCTTGGTTGAGTAGAAAAGTGGAAAGAGGGACTGGAAAAGCATAAAGAAAATAAATTTTGGGAGTGCCTAGTAAGAAAGAGAATTAAGAGGAAAGAAAATAAGAGAAATGACCACTTTCAAAAGTGGAATGATAAGAGAAGAGAAACGAGAGAGGTGTAAGTTAATTCAAAATTATGGATTTTTCAAAAGTTTTATTTTCTTTCCTCTCATATTCCAACTCTACCAAGCAATGAATGGAAAGAAAATTACTTTTTCTTATTTTTTTTCATCTTTCTACCAAGCACATCAATGGAAAGAAAAAATATATATTTTCTATGTTTCTATTTTTTCTATTCCTTCAATTTCCATCTTTCCAATTTTCTTTCCACTCTACCATGCAAAGCCTAAAAGCAGCCTAGTGTCTTGGGATCATTTTACAGTAGCAATTTATCAGACTAGGATGCAGCAATTTATTATAAAACTTCAAAGCCACAACTCTTGAGGATTATACAGGGATTGTTTCTTTAGAGGATTCACAAAATGGATCATTAATGGTGGCAACTGGCAAGTAAAAGAAAATCATTAGTATCATTTCAACCCTAATGGGACAACATAAGAAATAGCAGCCTTTGCAGAAAAGAAGATGAACAAATTAGTTAATATACAGTGCCAGTCCTCCAAGTGCCTAAAACTGATAGTTTCATTAGATCATCAAGCATACCAGAAGAAGTCTCCATACATCAGGACGCATGTAAGGTGGAACACCACTCCAAGCTAATTCACGTAATCTCTCTGCACAAGGAAATCATGATCAAGTCAAACTATAATTCTACTAATAAAAAGTTTGTTAAACTAGAGGTCGGAAAAGTAAGGGAACGGAAAATACTAGATTCTCTATCAAACTCAGAAAGTGACAATGTGCAGCATGAAAATATTCGCTATACAATTAACACGGATAAAAGTGCATATAGGATAACAAAAATCAGAATCAGTAGGGCCTATACATTAGAATACAGAATGAAGATGTCAGGCCAATGCAGAATTTTGTTTCTTTCTGATATGATGGGAAAAGTGGGCATACAAACACCAAAGCAATATTTTGTTTCTCTCTAATATGATAAGAAAATTGGACATATGTGATTTCATATTTTGTTGGTACTAGTAATGTGTGAATCCTATTGTTTAAATGCAATAGAAACCGAATTTGTTTACAGTATCTGTTGTTGTGACTGTTTCAAGAAAGGAAATAGTTTCGAACAATTTTTAGCAATATAAACACCATAATGGGTCAAAACATGCAAGAGAAAGGAGAATACACTTTGATAAAGGAGCGTGTACAGCGTCATCAACATTTAGATTTAGCATCTATAGATTACAAGCAGTCCCAAAACTATTATTAACATGTACAGAACTACATATACTAATAGCATCATGCTATCACAAAGTTTATATATCTCTTAATGTCACCATGCCATCTCCAATTGACAACAAACAAGCAGATGTCTACTTTTGAATCAGCTTCTCTACTACATAACATATTTTGCAATAAAAAATTAAGAACATTTAGCTCAATTTTTTGAGCTAGACAAAGCAGCTGTAGAGCTTACTTCAACTTCGCTCTATATTATTTCTAGAATGGCTCTACTCAAGTAACACCACTCATAAAAGTTTCAGCAGAGTTACAGACTCTAAATCATCCTGAAGCAACAAAATAGACATAGTACCTACTACGATCATTTGCCCCGAGAGCTCTTTAGTGAACTTCAAAACCCTTGCAGAATCTGTAGATCTTGCACCCATCACAGACTTGACTTCTCTAGCAGAGGTCTCAATGTTTGAGGCTGAAGATCTTAACTTATTAACAGTTGCATTACTATCTGAGTTATTTGTATTTCTGACCCCTCCCTATATGAAACAAAAGTTTTTCAGTTAATAACCAACCAATTTTTAAAGAACTTCAAAAAGACGCACTAGTAATACAATAATTATTTTTGGTACTGTAGTAATAGAATAACTATCACACAAAATAGATATTCACTCTCAACATCACCTCCATGTATTTGTCCGCGTCATTACTCCTTGCGGCGTCATTCTGAGAATAGCTTCTTTGATAACTGGGTGATTGATGCTGTATGCCTGAATTGTCGAATAATTCCAACCTTCTAGTCAATAATACTTTACCAGGAATGCTGCGACCCTTAAGCAACCTTAATAAAAGGCGAAATAGAAATTTATTATTTGCATTCAAGGCAATAATTGTGAGAGAAGTAAGCTCATGAAGCAAAGAAAAAATGGGTGAACACTCCACAGACACAGCAGTGGACTAGTTACGCAATATATAAATAAATATTCAGATAAAGGTATGTTATAAATTGAAAATAATGGTAAACACAATAATTGCATTTGAATTAAAAAGAGAGAGAGAGAGAGTAGAAAACAACATGAATTTCCTAACACTAATAAAAGCCACATGGAGAAGCAAATAAAGGTGACATAACAAGACAGGCCAACCTTACCGAAGAGGAAACCTTTTTTAGTTCGATCTCTTTATGAATTACACTCAAGAGAGATTCCCATTAAGCAAAACAACATTGCAGCCAATTGGCATTAAGAAATCCAAGCTCATTAATCAGCATATCAAGAAACACATGGTAACATCCTTTATGAATTTGCCAAGTGCATAACCGCCTTTATTATCAGGAAAAACCAAGCTAACGAAATGGAATAACCTTTTCTTAACCCTTGTAACAAGGTCATAATCAAATTAGACAATACGCCAAAATCAAGGCATTTTGAGATAAAAAAGATATTAAACACACAGAATTATCATCTATGATAAATAGAAACTGTGATAATGCCATCAAGCAGAACTCGAGAGATCTGAATTTAACGCGCGAAAGGGTCCTTAAATCTAAGTACAAAACTCAACAATTCATACCCAACAAACAGAAACGGAAATATTCGACAAATCAAAGTTTCTCCTTGAAGAGGAAAATTCTTCTATATGACTAGAGAACCTGAATTGAAATTCGAAAGATCCGAACATATCCCTCAAAAGGGTATCTAAATCCAATGACAAAAAACACAAGTAGAAGAACCCAGATTCAAAATCATTGAGAAAAAAGAGAGAGAGGGAGAGAAAACAAAAACAGAGAATTAAAGGAAGAAAGAAAGAAAGAGGAATGGGGAAATTGAATAAAGTTAAAAGGAGGTACCCTTGGACATTTCTGAGGGTTTGGTTGAATATGGAATCAAGGCTTTCTTTCTTAGGCTGATGATCTTCCCCCTGGGTGTTGTTGTTCATGGTTTTGTTGTTAAGCGTTGCTATGGAAAGAGCATGCTCTGTTTTTCTGTTTTTCCTTCGTTTGTGGCTCTCTTTCACTTTTACTACTAATTCTTCTTGTTTGTTACTCCTTTTTCTTCTTTGAATCTCATGTTTTTCCCCATGAAAAGAAGCTCCAGAAAACATGCAGCACTAACATTACCTAACATTCATTAACATCAAATATAATATTCTCCCCCAAAAAAAAAACCAACAAATAATCTATATTGAATGGAATTAATTATAATATCTAAATCCAACAAAAACATAATACATATTTATGAGATTCAGATTTACACTGTCCAATTTCATCTATTCAATATAGTAATATATTTCTCTTTTTATTGCAATTTTTGCATATATGTCTCTGGCGATTAACCAATAACCTATAGAACCCATCACTTGGTTCAAATCTCCAGGAAGGAAGCAGTAAACTTTTATTTGGGCCCTCATTGTCATGGGTTGGGCTATGCCATTGCTAAGCCCAGGGCAATAGCCATCTTTAACTTTATTAATCTATATATAGTTTTAGACTGGGCATTAGTTGAGGGGAAGGGGTTGAAAATTGAGCAAGCTTTGCTAGAGAAAACACAAAACCAGTTAATCAACTGCTTCCATTTTGTAGTATTCCATACTATATATTTATCATACACACTTGGATTTCAACAAGCATTTCATATATTGAAATTCGAATTTCAATATGTTAAACCACACCTTTAAAATTTATTACATAAATCAATTGGATTAAATCTGGATAGGATAAATGCCCTTTGCTACCCCTCTTAAGAATTTCTATTGCGCCCCCTTAACATTTACAAACCTATATAAAAACATATATCTTAATTTATTAATTACAATCCATGCTCACATCTTCTAAGCCCTCTTTTTTTCCTTTTCTTGAGCTCAAAGCAGTTATAACCATTCAAGAATCAAGATCCAAGTACAGCATCCTTGAGCTGAGAAGACATTTATTTTGGAACAGCATGGAAACCAAATGGAGTAACACATCAATGTGAAAAAGGGCTTCTTTCAGATAATTACATCTTCCATTGTAAGAACTAGAAGCTGAATAGAGTTCAACGAACCATTATGAAGGCCGGTGATTGCATCCTGAGCATCGGCATATTGGCTATTAGCTTCCCCCCAAAAAGCAATTGCTGCCACCAGAACTGCCAATAGCACATGGCACATCACGAACTTGAAACTTCACGTTATGTGTTCCGACATACTCCATAACTTCCAGACACTCCTGTAAATCCGAGTCACTAACCAACATTACCCATTCCTCTTCATCGTCTAAATACTTGAGTTGGAATGTCCCAGTTTGAAGTTTAAACCTTCTTGCAATTTCTTCATATAGTTCAAAGCACCCAGCAGATGGCTCGAACTTAAAACGGACAGTATCATCTTTGTAGGTAGCTTTTACAGTAATTTTTGAGCTGCTATCAACACAGATTGTCTTCATTTCAAAATTCTTTGCCTCGTCAAAACTTTGAGAGCTTGATGAACTTCCATGTGACATTGAACCAGAGCCATCTGAAGAGTCTGTCATACTTGAATAAGTTGGTTGGTGGTTGTGTTCAGCATTCCCATCATCAGCCTCCATTCTGATATTGATCTCATCGTCAGCATTTCCTGGACAAGTCCGATCTGCAGTGCGAAGACTAGCTGCCTGGAACGATCCTGCATCTAGAGAAACTGACTTAGAGTCATCATTACAATCAATACAAGGGACACCAGATTGCTTTACTTCTTCACAGGTACTTGGAACAAGCACACTCCTTGCAGCCATGCTGTTGTTTCCACCGAAAGAACACTCATCTTCTTCCAATTTAACAACTGAATTTTCTTCATCAGGGCAAGATTCTAGTGATGCTGATGATGATTTCTCCAGATCCAAAGGTTCAGAAATTCGGATGGGAAGGTTCTTATTGGAAAGCACTAGTGTTTTCTGGGTATCCACTTCTTGCATGACAGTACCTGCTGCAATAAACTCTCCTGTGGTTGGATCAAATTTTAATCCTCCTTGTACAGAGTCAAGAACAGTTTGTATTTTTCTTAATGATCTATTCACTTTGTTAATCTTGCGAGAGGGCCATCTTGGGATCCCAAGTTGTCTGCAAATCCTTTTCAGTGTAGTGGGGCAAACTACAAGGGGAATAGAATCAAAGGTCAATCAAGATTAAATTACCTTGGTATGAACCAGATTCACCCTACTGCTTGAAAATGATATTCTTCTAACACTTGCATATGTCCATTAGACCACTGTTAATAACTATTTTCTAGAGCATATAGACTCAACTATAGAATACAAGTTCTAGTATCACAAGATCTTAATAAATAAACAACACTTCAGCCATAATTTGATTCAAAGAATCTCTCATTTTTAAAAATATTAAGCTCAAATACCACTTTATACAATATCTTAGGTTTTTGGAGGTTTTCAATGTCAATGTTACTCTTGCTCTTTTTTTTTTCTTGAAGTGTATGTGTCCAATGCATATCATATTTGAACATGAGTAAAGGAATATGACCCTTCAAGGATCCTCTAAATACAAAGGAAAAACATAGAAAAATTGAACATACCTTTGGTGGACATATATACATATCTAACACTCATACCTAGGTCCAAAACATAGCTAAAGGTTATTAAAAACTTAGAATCTTGTCCATCTACCCACTTTCAGAAGAAGACAAGATTGAAAAGTAAGTTGTTAAAATAATAATACTGAACCATATCAAAAATCTTCTAAGAAGCTTATGTATTTAAAGAGGCTAAAAATGCAATCTCACAGAATATATAAACTAATATTTAATGCTTCTATATAAAGAAAGTCTTTCTGCAAAAGTAAGATGAGCTCATTTTATGCAGTAAACAAAAAACATAAAAACTTTTACTGAAACATGACCAGAACCAACAATATAGTAACCTTACGGTGCATATAAACAAGTAACATCAAGGCTTACCACCAAGGCTTTTTGCAGCATCCTTCAGACTCCCTGAGAAATATGGCTGAAGAACACTCAAGGTCACATTCTTTTCTGCTGTACTTCTCTTCTTCTCTATCTGCCTTCGTGGTCCACTCATGGCCTATAAATATGTACTAAGATATTACTTAACCACATAAGATTGTCCACAACAGCCACTAAGATATTGAACATCACAGGTACTAAATAAAGAAAATAAGTTGAATATACATACATTAAAGAACTCATACAAATTAATCATAGTAAATGATATTAAAACAGGAAACTTGACCACATTTTTATTCCTTCAATAAGAGCTTGAAGACTTCCTAAGCTCAAGGTAAGTATAAAAAGGCAAGCTCATGAGACATGCTAATAGTACTAGCTTAACATATTGCCGATGCTTCAATTTCAATGAGACAGCCACTCTTTGTTACTAGTAAACATAAGTATCTTATTACAGGAAAAAGATAGTATCTTATTTAACATTTAACTCAACATGTATCAGAAAAATGGATCTCAGATCATGAAGCTCCTTTGTCTCAATGCATCATTCAAATCAAATTTCCAGACTTCTTTCATTCATATACAATCAACAAAGGATCCCTTTCATGTGTTTCACAAGTCAAGTACTGAAGTCATTGATCAAAAGGTAAAGAACATTCAACACGGCACCTTTTCACGAGGACCGTCAGCTTCCTTTCCATCACTTTTTGCATTAGATACATGCAAGGGAACTGTATCATTAGAGTTCATTTCACTATCAGCAGATAACTCTGTTTCCGAGACCCTCCTAGATATAGACAATGAGGGGGAGTCTGACAGTTTTCCCCTCTGAACCTCAATTTTTGACCCTTCATCGATTTCCACATCTGAAACTGTCCTCAAACTCCTACAGATTCGTTGCATGGTACCTGAAAGGTTATTCAGCAAGAGTTGCTGTTCTGAACCTCCTTTTAAGTTAATTGGAAGAAAAAGCTCCAGTATATAATCATCATCACCAGTGTAGGTGCTCCTCAACCTGATTGCAACCGCAGCATTCAGGTTACATTTGCGTGCATGATGAACAAGCGGATAATCACTAATGTCATACGTCTTCACATCAGTAGAGAAGAATGGATGATTGGACCGAAGCACTTTTCCAGCTATGCCTTGTCCTTCTTCAAGAAAGTGTTCCATACATGCATGCACAAAATCCTGCATCCCTCTTTCATTAACATAACAGGCGGTAGTTTCAACACATAAGACACGCTTCCCGTCCCAACGTCTATTACCCTCTCCACCACCTACTTTTAAAATTTCATCCACAGCTTCCTCAGTGTAATAACAAGGAATCCATGTTAGAGCCAATGGCAATCTATGCGCATGACACACAGCACGTAAAACATCAGTTATTTCAGCTAAAGCAGCTCTCTGACTCCCTGATAGGCACTGAGGAAAAAGATTTAAAGAAGAGACCTTAGAGAAAAGGTACAGTACCAAACTATTTATTCAGTTAACCAGGAAGAGAAAAAACCAGTTCTTGTGTGTATATATATATATATACCTTTATATATATACACACACACAATTCAACATAATAATAAAAAAACCACCTTTTCTGTAACTGCTGAAGTGAAATGCATAAAAAGTTTTAATGTACCTGAGGAAGAGGTTGACGAGGAGCAATGGTTCTTAAATTAACGGCCTGCACACGATAGGGTACAAGATAAATTTCAGGATATCAGCCATAACATATATGATATTCCTTGCTTTTATAGTTTATGTCTGTGTGGACGTCATATTTATCAAGTTTGTTTTCTTTTCTAAAAGTGAAAATATGATATTAAGTAGATAACATCTACTATCAAAACCTTTCAGCTTTGAACAATAGCACGGCGCCTAAAGTTTGAATCTTAATGTTAGCTATAAATTTTATCTTACATTTTTAAAATTGTTAAATCAACTTTTAGCATTAATAATGCCAAACCCACCCATGCAAGAGAACAGAAGAAGTTCTGTCATTAACTAAGCTCCAGAGTTTCCATTTACAAACATGATAGTATTCAGAGAACACTGTGCAAGAGTTTCTAGCAGAAAATACATTCTTATTCAGCAGTAAAAGAGTTATTTTGAAATAATATGTGAAGACAGCAGTAAAAGAGTTACTTTGAAATAATATGTGAAGACAGTAATATTTTGTTGCAAAAAACTGAAAATATGGCTTAGCAAGAGATGTAGAATGGACAAAACAACTCTCGCAAATTATTCGTCAGTAATATTTTACCTTCTTGTTACTCTTCTTCATGTCATCCATAAAAAAGGAGTTTAAGTTTAAATGAGTTATGGATAGCCAAGTGAGTAATATGATATGTTTGGAGAGTTACAGGGAACAGTAAACAGAAGTTCAGACCTATGTTACACAGACTCAGGTGTTACTGTGGAGTACATGTATGTGTCTAACACTAGTTTTTCTAAGTTCTACCATATACTTGCAGGATATTTGGAAATTCATCTCTCCATGCTCATGTCCGGATATGCGTTGGAAACGGGGATTTCATACATTTCAGAAAAATTGAAGAGCTAACATAGGTTCAGAACCAAAAACACAAACTTTCAATTACAGAAATAAAAATAATAGATACTAACCTGGAGTGCAAGGGAGACAGTTTTCATTTCTGAATCAAAATTGGGTTTCTCTTTCATAGTGACAAGTTCCAGCACAGCACAACAAGACATCTCGGGAGGTTCAAAAATTGGCAAGGCGATGGAACCACGGACTTTGTAATTGACTGCATGTGTAAACCGCAAGTACTCACCCTTACTGTAATGGATGACATCGGAAGTCCACTCAGGAACTCTAGAGATAAAAACACGACCAGGAAGACCAGGGAAAGAACCCGGTTTTTTTTCTGCAGAGAAGATATATGTCCTCGAAACTTCACGATAACCTGAAAGCATCTGGTCAAGCAAATAGGGCTGTTCAGAAGTCGTCAGCATATACTGATCTCCATGCTTAATTGGAACCCAAACTTGTGCCAAAATGCCCCCTCCAGAAGACTCCTTAAGCAAGGACAGTGCTCTAAGCATCTTCTCATCAAGTGATGGTCGAGTTGGCCCAGAAACCAATGAATTAGGCAAATTTGAAGAACCCAATTCTGCATCAGAAGGAACCACTGGATTACCAATGTGTGTACCTGTTTGCTGGAACACCATTTTGTCCCCACAATTATAAGAACTATCCATGCCATTCAGTGCATCAGCAGCTTCAACAAAGGTACCAGAACTTTGTCCTGTAATAGGTAACAAATCGAAAGAGGCATACGGCAAGGATGGAAAGGAGGATAAACTAAAGGAAGCAAACATCTGATCTGTAGCCGAAGGGCTATTAAACCACCCAGCATAAGAATCAAAGTTCATGAGCTCTGAAAAGTTAAAAGGATCCTCTGAAAGTGAATTCTTTGAACTTCCAGTGCCACCAAAACCCTCCATCTGCGCTCTTGGAGGAACCGAACTATTATTCCCCTTTTCTTTAGATGAAAAGGGGGATTCCATTTTTTTCATAAAACAAACTAAACAACCCCACTTTTCACCTCAAATCAGCAAATGCTAGAGCTCTAAGGAAAAGCTTTCACTTAGCCTAACACTTTTATCTTAAACAGTTAAACCCAAATCTGCTTCCTAAACCCCAGGAATTTCCCCCCATCAACTTCATTTATCCTTCCACCATTTCAAAACTAAACTCAATTGTGTCAAAAACAGAGTTACACAAAGCCAAACTGCTCCTAACCTGGAGAACCCACAAAGAAACATTAAACTTCATCTCTATGCTATATATTATACATATGTATAATTGTATATAATCCAAAAATGGATGCACATATATAATATACAAATTTTCTTTTTTTTCTTTTCAAAGGCACGTAAACAATTATAGTTCGTAATAGTAGTGATATAATGCTCAGAGTGGGGGAAAAGATAAAAACCAAAATCATAAGCCCCCGCAAATCACTACAAGAGAAGTCCACTGCTCTCAATCAACATTAACCCACAAAACCCACCTCAGATTCAATTTCTTATACACAAATATATCAAAAATTCTAAATGAAAAAGTACATGTGCTAATAAAAAGAAAATAAAATATTAATAAACTACGATAAGAAATTTCCAAAATTGGCACCTCTTTTTCCTTTTATTAGATTCAACAGAAATGAATTGGACAAGAAATGGAAGACCAATACTTTTTTATCCTTTACCTATAAAATCTGAATCTCCTTGAAATTCTGTAAATAAATAATAATAATAACCCAGAAATCTAGAGGGAGAAATTACTATAAAAGGGAATCTTGGTAACTGGAATAAGGGATTATTAAGGTGTGGAAGAGAAAAAGAGGTAGTTCCTCGACACTTACTAAAAATGGAAAGTTTTCTTTGGATTGGTCGTTCTTTTTGGAGCAGTTAACTATGAGAACTGAATACCAGTAGATGCATCTGATGTCTGAAAATCTTGTATTTTTTCTCTCTCCTTTTTTTTTTATATTTTTGATTCGGGAAAAATGGAAAACATGAATAATCAATTAAATTCTATTTGGGTAAATTATACTAGTAATCATTTAACTATTAATAAATTTTTTTTTGACATTTAATTATAAAAAATTATAAAATAATCACCTAATTATTAGTAAATTTTTTTTAATTTCTCAACTATAAAAAATTATAAAATTTTTACTCTAACCATTTAATTTTGTCTTTTTTTTTATTATTAGCGGAATAACGATGACAATTTATACAACTAATATAATAGTAACTTTAATCTTCAAAATTTTTAAATTATATGATAAATATAATACGCTAAATATGATACTATTACATGAGACGAATAATATACGAAAAAAACTAACAACACAAACCAAATAAACATACACATATCTCAAGTTTTTATAACACAAATTATTAACTTATCGAAATTTTATATAAATATAAAACAACTTACATGTGATTATAATATAAAATATAAATCTATGTACCACCTTTATATTTTTTTTTTATAAATTATTTTTTTCACCAAGTCTTATTCAAATATTGGAAGTACATTTAAGTATCACGAGGCTAGAATATAAGGTTGGCAAACTATGCAGTTTTAAACGATTCCTTTACTTTAAATATGTCTAAGTTAGCCTAACATTTGAAAACTCAAAATTCTCCTAGAAATTCTCAAAGACACCGAAAAATATAACGGAAACGAACTCAAAACAAAAGTGCAATGAAAGAATTGAAAAAAACCATAAGAAAACAATGCACACCAAGTGTTTGAGTAAATATTCTCAAATATATTCTTTAACTATCAATAGGATGAATACAAATGAAGAGGGAAGCCTCTGTTATAGTTTAGCTCCCCCAAATCCAACGGTATAAATTGAGTTACATCGACAGTCAAGATTAGAGTCTATTTATAATTGAGAATCCTAAGAGATTTAAACTCTATACATATTTATCTCTTAAGATTTACATTAATTACCTTGGTAACTCTAGTTTTACATTGGGACACCAAGGCTTCAAGTAGATGGGCTTTTCCATAGGTTCTATAAATCGAGCCAATTTATGTGGGTCAAATGAGCCTCATTTAATAAGTTGACCTCCATGGGATGTTATGTGCACAATAGTCACAAGCTTTGATCGCCAACCAATGGCATTCTCCCCCATCCATTCTCGCGACACCCTCGTCGCGTCCTTAAGATAACACTGGTTTGACTCGCCTCGGAACTTTCTCGATGCCTCGGCTAATTCCTGACTAACCTCTCTGTCAGATAGCCCTACCCCTCAAAACACTTGCCTTGACTTTCTTTATCTCCTAACTCGAACTGTTCCCCTTATTGGTACATCTCGTTCGCAAGAGCCCTGTAACACCCCCTCGCTCGACTCGATCGTCAGGTCCGAGCTACAGAATGCTACTTTTGTTGTCGGAGCAACTATAGTCAATCAGGCAGCATAAAATCATTTATACATATAATCAAGATTTAATCACATTCAAAATTATGTTAAACAATCAATTACTGGTCTTAGTCAAGCTTATGAAAATTCTTTTGTCAACCCGAGCATGAAATAAAACCAAAATGCAAAGCTTTAAAAATTTAGGGTCAACGTTGTGATGTCACCTCTTCCACGCCGTGACGTCACCAAAAAGATTATCACATCGTGACTTCAGGCCACTTGACAACGCGACGTGACTCACTGTCAGTCGATGTTGTGACGAGGTAGGTTGGTCATCGGGACGTGGACTTTGTTTTTAGTAATAAAAAAAATGAACCATTTGGTACCTATTTCAAAGTTTCCAACTAAACCTATCAAATTTGTTCATCAAATACCAACTTCATTTGAATCAAAACATATCAAAAACATGCCAAACAATTCAACCAACTATGTTTAAGTTTCCATCAAAATATTCACTACATATACATCATTTAAACCTAAACAATTCAATGACAAATACCACATAATAACCAAGTCATTTCATACCAGCTTTACTTATGCCAAACCACCTTAAATTATGCCATTTCATATTCCATACATATCTCAAGCATATCAATCACAATGTACCAATTCAACTAGGCATCACCAATGCCAAATCATGCATTTCTAAATATATCACACTCGATTCCTATTAAAATCTAAAATTAAGAAAGACTGGGAATTAATAAAAAAAGATAGTAAGTTTAGCAGACCCTATTGGGAAACCTAGAAACTTTAGTGGCTAAATGATAAATAATTAGGTTTCAATTCTGATTCGGTTAAGTTGGAACTGACTAGTTCCTTAGTGGGAGACAAAATGATTAATGGTGGATGGTTTTGGAGACTGTGGTGACCGTGCGTGAGAGGGGCATATATATATGTGTGTGAAGGATTATTTTGGAGGCAGAATTCTTTTCAATTCTGTTTTAATTTTCTTCTTCTCTGCATTTTTTTCTTCAGTTGCTCCAAAGAAAAAGAAATTAAGTAAAGTCCTACATAGGACAATGATCATGGGGTTCGAGTCCAGGAAGTAGGGAATCTGGTGAGTTGGTAAGCTTTTCAATCTCTTTAAATTTGTGGAATTGAGAAAAAAAAAAGAAAAAAATTAGAGATTTCTAAAACCTTTTAGCAAGCCTCTATATGATACTGAATTCTGGGTTTTGAAGTTTGAATATCTTCAGTTTAATTGGTTTATGGGTTGTTGTCCTTAGCTTTCAGGACGAAAGAGACTCTAGCATCTAGAAAAGCTAAAATGGCGAGAAAGAAAGATAACAGGTGAGTTTCTTCGCTCCATCTTTGGATGTTGCTAAGTTTTATGTTGTATGCATGTTCTACTTATATGTCTGCTATAAGTTCTATGGTTGTATATGAATGTGGTGAATGAAACACTTATGTAACACCTCTCACCCGTATTCAACGCCAGAATAGGGTTACAGAGCATTACCGGACTTATTACACAATTAAACATACAATTCTCATACATTTTTTCCATATCAAACATAAATCATTCATAACCAATCACATTGTCCCTAGCACGAGCCTACGAGGCCCAAAACATATATTAGGCGTGGTTCGGGACTAAACCGATAACTTATGAAATTTTTGGAACACTTACAAAATTTTGCAAGATACAGGGGACACACGCCCGTGTCACAGGCCGTGTGGGCATTAGAAATGGGATCACATGGACGTGTCCCAGCCCGTGTCCAACCCCGTGTAACTCTCTGACTTGGGTTACACGGCCAACACATACGCTCGTGTGGCTAACCTGTGTGCACTAAGAAATGCCCACACACGCCCGTGCGCCAGGCCGTGTGCTAGGCCTTGCCAAACCTGTAGGATATACTGACTTATACCATACGACCAAGTTACACGCCCGTTTGCTGGGTCGTATGGAATATACTGACTTGATTTCTAAATCAACACCAGGGGACACATGGCCGTGTCACCGGACCGTGTGTCACACATGGCTGAGACACACACCCGTGTCTCTGCCCGTGTGGACAAAAAATAGGCTATTTACCAAGCCATCTTGCCACCCAAATTTGTATACACCTACATCAAACTAAATGGCACCAACACATGGCATAAATAGGCATTCAATTCAACTCAATCAAACCTAATTCATGCTAGTTCTATACCAACAAATACAAGTCACACAAATACCACAATATACCCTTCAATTTCATACCAAACCTCACTTTCTCAAATCATCAATAAGCGCATTTCCAATTATGCATCATTTTGCCTAAACTCACAAGCATATAATTTCTCAGACATCAACCACTCATTATAATCATTTGCATAACAATTAACAACACAAGACAAAAGCCATTTGCATATATATACACAACCAAATCAACCAAAATAAGCTAACTCTCATGGCTATATACAAAACCAAACACTTAACATTTACAAGCC
This sequence comes from Gossypium anomalum, assembly GCA_025698475.1. Classification (NCBI taxonomy): domain Eukaryota; kingdom Viridiplantae; phylum Streptophyta; class Magnoliopsida; order Malvales; family Malvaceae; genus Gossypium; species Gossypium anomalum. The sequence goes on along the minus strand of CM046965.1, from coordinate 70,711,731 downwards.
AACTCGCATGGTTAAATCCATTACCAACATATATCAAAATGACCATAATTCCTATACATGCCATATAACCAAAACATAGATTCAAAAGTACCAAAGTGATAGTTTGATAGTGTGATGAAGTCTCCGATGATTTCCAAATCTGAGCTAGCTTTGATTTCACTATAAAACACGAAAAAATAAACAATGTAAGCTATAAAGCTTAGTAAGCTCGTATGAAATAATAAGCAAAACTCACAATTCAATACCATTCAAGTAATATTAATATAACATACTACAAAACATTTAATAATAATGTTAACATATATTCAATCACATTATTAACCATAAACTCACAACTTTCATAGATTCAATGCTCATATAGTTTCCGTACATACCTTTACTGATACGTATCTATTTCTCAGCATTTCATATCTTCGATATACCCGTTGAATCATTTGAAATACTATCGAATACTCGAGAACCTCGTACTCTAAGTGCCACATATATAGTCGAAGCTATCTCAATCTCATATCACATACATGCTTATTCTCGAGCTATCAACGGTTCGCTCACATGTTGTGATCATGACGGTTTACACGGTCTTTGCTCACACAAGTCGACGAGAATCCAAACACATGCTGATAACTCAGCTACACCAGAAAAGCATCTAACCAAAGACTCCATCACATAACCCCTAATGACATGTCATTTGTATCATAATCTATTCCTAAGGTTCAACCGGGATTTCACACTTGCCGAATCATCGTCGAACATGTCCATAAGGTCGTATTCACAATTTATGCAATATTAAAGCATTTAAAACATAATTATAACAATGATTATTACATACGAACTTACCTCGACTGCTAAAATGACGGAATAGATCGACTAGCCCAAAACATTATTTTTCCCCCGATCTAAATCTGAATTTCACTTTTCTAAATTTGAATTTCACTTTTCTTGATCTATATGTAATCAAATTTAACTAATTCAATCATCATTATATTCAATTTAGTCCCAAAATACATGTTAAGGCAATTTCACACTTTTTATCCTAATATTTCAATAATTTTACAATTTAGTCCTTATCTCATAACAATGCAAATTCATGAAATTCAACTTATACCCATGCTAGCCGAATTTCAATTAAGTCACTAGCATCCCATATTTTTCATTTATTTCACAATTTAACCATAAAATTTACACATTTCACAATTTAATCCCTAATTGACAATTTTGTCAAAAATCATTTTACAAATGTTGTTTATCTAACAACAAGCATGCATTTTCTATCATCAAACATCAAAATACACATAGATTCATCAATGAAAAAACTCTAAACCTTTAACACTTTTGCAAATTAGTCCCTGGGCTAGCTAGATTAAGTTTCAACGATCTCAAAAATATAGAAATCATTAAAAACGGGAAAAAACCATACCAAAATGGAAAATGGAAGCTTGGCCGAATGTTGAATGTTCAACAATGGAGTTTTCCCTATTATTTTCGGTTGGAGAAGAAACTAAAAGATGATCAAATGTTTTGGTTTTATTTATTTTAACATAAATTACTCAATTACTATTATAACCTTTAAAAACATTAAAATTTTCACTTATACCAAGCCATGTACATCCACTATCAACATAAATGGTCTAATTACCACATAAGGATCTCCACTTTAAAGTTCTATAGCTATTAGACACCTTTAGCTATTAGAACTCAAATTTTACAATTCACGCGATTTAGTCCTTTTTATCAAATTAAGCACTCAAACAATAAAATCTCTTAACAAAATTTTCACACAATCATATTATCATCCTGTAGAAATTAAAATAATAATAAAATAATTATTTTGACTTCAGATTTATGGTCCTGAAACCATTGTTTCGATTTGACTAAAAACGGGCTGTTACAACTTATGCACGCCTAAGGCTATGAGAATTCAAGAATGTCTACAAGTATAATCTTTGGTTTGTATGATAGAATGAGTATGTAGAGTACTTCATAATATAGTGATACTGATTGTAATGATGTGTGTGTTATGCGTGACTATTAAATGAGAGTACGGAGGGAAAAAATGGCGAGGTATTTTAAGATAGGAAATCAAGCGTAATGGAGGAATGGGCGGAGTGAAAGGGGAATTTGATAAAGTTGGCGACATTATAGAAGTGGTTATCTACAGGCTCTACGGAGCAACACCTTGAAAGAGGTTTGCTGAATCATCAGAGTCAAAAGTCCATGGTTAGCCATGACACAATCTAGTAGTGATCAGCTACACCCTATGGTGAATTAAGTCTATCAAGATGGCATACAAGAAAGCCGTCAGGGCATATAGATGAAATTCGAAGTACGAATAACATGGCGATGAGTCTAACATATCGATTATGGGCGTGTAGAAGTGCTCAAAAACATGTTGATAAGAAGCCTAGACAAGACGCGATGGCATGAGAAATTATGATAGCATCTTGCACGAGGGTATACGTGGAATCAGGGAATTTATTTTAAAACTTTTATTATAAACATCCATAAATAAGGGCTTGTTAGAGGAGATAGACATGCCAGTATGGATTATGAGACGATCTTTAGATCTTATCCCTAAGTGTGTATTAACAAAGAGGTCACCAGTGAAAAAGAAAAGTCTGCCACAGACTATCATGTGGACCACCAAGGAATATCTCGGGTGGAATATCCACTGGGGAATTACAAAAGGAAGAGGATGCTTGTAGGACCACCTAGTGTTAGGATGTCCATAAAGGACTATCTAATATGAAAGTCAGCCAAGGATAATGTAAGGAAGAAATATCCCAATGGGGGACCATCCGTCACTAGGAACAAATAGTCAAGTGATTTAAAATGGAAAAACCAGTGAGACACATCGAGGATTATATTCATGAGCCACATCGAGGATGGGACTCCCTTCGAATGAGGGTAACTATACAAGTTGAGCTATAAAAGAAAAAAATACAGGGTTAATATCGTAAGTAGAATATGGTTTTAACGAAAGATGAATGAAGCAAGGTAAGAATTCGTCATTTGACGAAACATCAAAAAGTCTGCCAAAACCAATTGAAGATTTGTGCATTTGTTTACATGGCTATCTTGGGATAAGTCAAACCAGCAGGTTAAAATAGAAGCCTAAGCAAAGCTTGACATGACAGGCCTAAAAAGGGGGGTTTTGTGTCATACAAGGAGATTAATTATGAACACAAATTCTCATCTACCCAAAAATTTTGGGAGTCTTTAATGAATACTACTGCACAGGATCTCACTAAGTTCAAATGGGAGTTACGAGTGATTTATCTTAAATGCAGGGTCAAAGAATGACTTCAGAATGGTACAAAGGGACCAAGCCAAACACCGCTAAGTCTACGCGGATGGCATTGTTACTGTATCATACAGTAGAGGGGCGCCCTTAGAGGCTACGCCTTAGGGGTTGGATTGGCTAAATTATACCAAATTTTTCTTAGTTTCATGACATAGTGAGTACAGATGTATATAGGTCTAGTAAGGCAAACTGTTGGAAGATCTTTTATACTTGTATTATAGAGAACTTATTTGATGTTTAAATTTTGAATCATACTGTCAATTTAGATAAAGTTGTATGTTAAATGAAGGTTTAAAATTTTGGCGTGGATTAGATTCATAAATAAATTAAGTTAGAAAGGTTGTTAAGTTATGCAGTTTAATTGTGACATCCGATACCTGGACCCGGCAGTCGAGTCAAGTATAGGGTGTTACAAAATCACATGCCAAGACCAACATCCAAATATCATAAACCAAGTTCAATGCCATTTTCAACTCATAAAGACTTATATACATCAACAATTACATCAAAACAATTATATATATGCCACAATCCTTGACTCAAGATGACCAAATAGCTACCGAATTGAGGATAGTGTGAGCTTTGAGACGGTCTGAGTTGACATATTTCGTAAGGTGACAATCTACAAGGTAAGACAAAATAAACTAGGTAAGCATATAGAATGCTTAGTAAGTTCATATGAAATTTACATTACTTACCTTAATCAATTCAACAAGCTAAATTATCAATCACAGTGGCCTTCAATATGGCTTTCCTTGACATATATCGATGCAACTAATACATATCATTATATATAACCAAATAGGTTAGTAAATTTTCATATCAAGAAAATTAAGCAAAATTTCATATAACACATCTCAAATTGAATGCATATGCAATCTATTTATAAATCATTTCAAGTTTCCACTTCCATTAGATTAAAATTTCGCCCAAGGGAACTATAGTAAAATGGACTCAAATACCCCGGGAATATTTTGCTCACACAAGCTGACATATATCAAGGTTGCTTACACAAGCTGGTATTTTAATGAAATTGCTTACACAAGCTAACATTGTATCGAGGTTCCCATCCGTGTTGGAAAAAATCTGGTTTGAAAACGGTTCTTGCATAGCGAAAAATTAAAAATTTGAAAACTAACCTGGTTTGTAATATTTATAGTAATTAACCTTAAATCGAAATCATAGTGCTTTCAAATAAACAAATCCTTGAGATTTTTCGACTTTAAACCAAATGATCTTCTCTACTATTCTCGTGCCACGAACTACTTCGAGTGTGGGCTCGAACCAATCGAATCAAAACACCGAACTAGAAAAAATTGTCTTTACTCTTGGGGTGAAAACAAAAATTCTCTCTTCTTTAATAGAAACCGGTAGAATTTTTATTCTGGAAATTCTATTTATTTTTCAGCAAAGTAACAATCTCTTAAAGTTGTGTCAATAGCTCTATCAGTGCCATCTATATATAGGAAGAGAAGGTAGAACCCTTGTTGAGTTGTAGTGGTTTATTTCAAATAGAAAAACAACTTCCAACTTAGAGTGCAAGTGTGGTAGACAGCACACCCCAGTATTCCTACTAGGGTTGTCGCGCCTACTTCATGTTACATGAGGGGATTTTTGGCCTCTCTCATATTGGGTCCAATTACGAGTACTTCTCAAAATTTTTGACCCAATACTTTGTAATTTGATCTAACCCGATTTTGTTTATATATTTCCCAAAATAAACTTCAATATTTTATATTAAATAATTTTCTCATCCCAATTTTACCACCCAGTAAAATTATGACGATTTTACCTTTGGTAAGATTTTGAGAAAATATGTTTAATATTTCACCACTCAACATGTTCATTATGACCGAATAATTTTTTTTTTTAGGATTTAAAATAGCACAAAAATATAGACTCATTTTTCCGGTCATTTCTAAGTAATCCATGTACATTTGCAAATATATCACTTCTCATTTTCATTTCCATTTTGAGAAACCTACATTCATTTCTAAATGATTCCATTTCTCCATTTCGAAAAAATCATAATCATTCCTGAATGTTTCCTATTTCTTTATTTCTATTCATTCCGTTCATTTCAATTCAAACACACAATTCATTTCTAGTTTCAACGAGCTAGTGGAAGGACTGATTGAACATATACAATTAGGGCTCAAATGATTTATAATTAAGCTTTGACTTTTTGCTTATTAATTATAAACTCATTTAGCCACGAATTCATCCCACTATAATGTTGGGAAAAAATCTGGTTTGAAAACAGTTTTCTTGCACAGCGGAAAATTAAAATTTTGAAAATCGACCCGGTTTGTGATATTTATAACAATAAACCTTAACCAAAATCATATCTGTGTTTTTGGATAAGCTGGTCCTTAATGTTTTTCGACTTTCAACCAAATGATCTTCTCCGCTATTCTTGTACCATGAACTGATTCGAGTGTGTGCTCAAACCAATTAAATCGATACATAGAACTAGAAAAAGTTTTCCTCTTGGGGTGAGAACGAAATTCTCTCTTTTTTAATAGAAATCGGTAAAATTTTTATTCTGAAAAATATGTTTATAAGTTGAGAATAAATCCTCTCTATTTTTCAACAGAATACAATATCTCAAAAGTTATGTTAATAACTCTACCGGTGTCATCTATTTATAAAAAGAGAAGGTAAAACCCTTGTAGAGTTGTTGAGTCTTATTTTAAATAGAAAATCAACATTCTAGTTAAATTAGGAGAAGGGTGAATGACTCACCCTTGTATTTCTACTAGGGTTGTCGCCTCCTTCATATTATATGAGGGGTTTTAGGCCACTATCACATCGGGTCCAATTATGAGTACTTCCTAGGCCTTTTTTACCAAGTACTTTGTAATATGATCCAACCCGATTCAGTTTTTCTATTTCACAAAATAAACTTCAATATTTACATATTCAATAATTTTCTCATCCTAGTCTTACCAGTAAAATTTTAACGATTTTATCCTAGTAAATTTTCGAGAAAATTCGTTCAATATGTCACAACTCAACATGTTTACTATGACTGAATAGTTTGTTTTCATTTTCGGGCTTTAAAACAGTCCAAAAACATAAACTTATTCTTCCATCATTTTTAAGTAGTCCTATATAAGATGCAAGTTTACATTTTCATTTCCATTTTTGTAAACCTATATTTATTTCCAAATGACCATTTCTCTATTTTGGAGAAAACCATAATCATTCTTAAATTTTTCTCATTTCTCTTTTCCAATTTATTCCGTTCATTTCTATTCAAAACACACAATTCATTTATGGTTTCAATGAGCTAGTGGAGAGACCGATTGGACATATGTAATTGAGGCTCAAATGATTTATAATTATGTTTCGACTTTTCGCCTATTAATTATAAACTTATTTAGTCATGAAGTCATTCCACTATAGTATCGTGATTGATTTCTCCCCAATGACATACCATTACGAAAGTAACTATTCAATACTCATCCAATGACCTTGTCATAGGTGTGTTACCCTCATAGGATATCCTTGATCTCTTTGGGATAATATACGTTCTCCTAATATGATCCTATTTTATCTTATGGTAATCGTTACATATTCCTTCATGAAAAGTCATTTACTATCAAATAGTGATCAAGTTATCTATCATAAAGACGAATGATCTGTGGCCACGTATACTTTTTATCAACCATGTAATGCCAATGAGAGGATATCATTTACCCATGTTTTGGGCTATGAATTCCACTATTGTGAATAACGCTACATACTACAGAAGTCGTACATCCAATACACCGACTTTTGGTTCATTATCTATTTGAAATCAGGTTTTTACTTACATCAAAGTGTACAAGTCACGCATACATAGTCTACTATCCACTCAAGATTTATGTATGACACACTATGAACGTCATTAGTGAATGAATCCATAAATAGATCCAAGATCTATTCTGCTTAGGTCTTATTTGATGTACTGTCAGTCTAGTCAGTCAAATCTATGTCTCTATCTTCTGGGAGTCATCCGCTTTGATGCCCAAGATAAGGCATCTTCCCAATTGGACTTGATAGATGACATATTAGTCTTTCAATCGGTTTGCCCATTTTCGATTAGATTAAGGACATATTTAGGTTCATCTACTAATATAAGTTATCTTTTTGTATTACGATCTGACCACATAATGCTACTTAGTATTAGTTAAACATTAGACAACCAATAAGCAACATTTACTTCCTTTTTGCTTTATATGCAAAAATCATGTGAGGACAATATACAAAATAATAATGGAATTCATGAATAATTTTATTAGCCAATTTGTTCAAAAAATTATAAGTGTGCTTAGACAAAAATACTACACTTAGGGCACCAGATCTAATAGTCCGGGCTAAACCAATAATACATATAACTTGAGAATCTGGAAAAAAAAATGCTAAATCTCGTAACATGTAAATCTCTGATTAAGTACGTATATAACTCTAATAGCATACCATACGTATCCTAATCTTTTATTAAGGTCGCACGGGCCTCGTTGTCATATACGTATCATTAACAAACCCTATACCAATTTAAATATTTCATTACAAATCTTGTAAACATTCAACATTCATATTGGTACTCTGTACATTTTCGTAATAGCCAATATTTCCATGATTTTCAATTCAATCCATTTTAAGCCAAATATGTCAAATTCACTTCAATCTAAACACATAAATGAAATAAAACACAATTCAACATAACATTAAATAAAGTAGTAAGCTCCATATGAACTTACCTGACCAAAACACCAAACAAGCAGGATCTTTAGGGACTAATTAACAATTTTGGTTTTTTTTATTATATCCAATTTGATCCAATTCTTGATCTATTCAATAATTTCATTCAATCCATCAATATCAGACATTTATTCATTATATCATGCTATGAATGAACCTATGAAACTTTATTTTTTGATACCAAGTTTTACATTTTATTCAATTTGATCCCTAAAACCAAAATAGCCTAACTTTCAATTTTGAGCTTTAGTTTGAAAATCAACCTCAATTATATTCATTACAGACCCTCTGTTATATATTATTACTAAAATTTCACATCAATTTCACACTTTATTCACTTTAGTTCTTATGTACAAAACCAACAACCAAACATTACAATTTATTCCTTTTTCATAATCTAAACTTAAAATCTATCAATTTAACACCAATTTCTTCAAGAAATCAACAACAAAAACTTTCAAAAACTTTAACAATTTTGTAAATTTCTACATAGGCTAGCTAAATCAAGCTCCTATAATTTCAAAAACATAAAAATTATAAGAAAAGGACTTGAAATCACATACCAATCAAGGGTCGAATGCTAAGGTTTTGAAAGTTTTCTTTAAGCTACAACAATTGTGGTAGAAGGTTCTTTGTGGAAGAAAAAGAGAAATATTCTCTTTCATTCCACCAACTTTAATTTATACCAAAATTAAGGTAATTAATTTAATTAAACAAACATAAGATTAATATTAATCATACTTAAGAAATATAAACACTATCGCCCACTTTAAATTATCCAAAAATGGTTTATTTGCAATTTTAGATCCTTAGTTAATTGCAATTTAAATCCCTAAACCTTTGGCAAATTAAAAACCTATAGCTATAAGACTTTTACAATTTAGTTCATGTACCCTAATTAAGCAATTAATAGAAAAAATTGGAGGACCAAACATTTATATTTTTTATACCAACTCTGTAAATATTCATATTTAATATTTATGGACCAGGTTTGCGAAACCGGGGTTCCGAAACTGCCTTTTTCGACACCACTAAAAATCGGGTTGTTACAAGCCCACCACTTTTACTTGTCCACATTGTGACTTGTCTTGATTGGGATCTCCTTGACCAACACAACTATGCTTCGACATGCCTACATTGAAAATCAAGTTAACCTTGGGTATTCTCACCAATTAAGGTCTGTAAGTTGCTCAGCTTACTCGCTTCAGAATTCTAAAATTGCCCTGTGTCCTTGCCAAGCCAACAGTAAGTCAAAATGAAAAACACTAGACAAGTGTTTAAGATGTACCTCGCTCATTGCATTTACTCGTTTTAACTACTCAGCTTACATCACTACTTTACCCACAAAGTTTGATGCACAACCCACCTCTTTCATAGGTGGTAGCGCCACTAATGACTCAATAGGCTTCATATAAGTTTTTTGTGCCTCTATCATTTCCAAGGGGGTCTTTGTAGCACACAAATCTATCAAGTCAATATTCCTACCACACAAAATATCCTTGGGTAGTTGGATTGCTGACAATACCTTGGTTCTACCCTTCTTATCACAACTTACCGATACCACACATTGTCGTTGACAAGTATCCAAAATGCATATGCAATCAAAAAAAGGAACCAACAGAGTATTAATCCGATCAACAAGATTCAAGCCAAGAACAAAGTCATAATCATCTAAGTGAATTACCTCAAAGTCTTCATTGCCTTTCCACTCGCCTATTTGTAGCTCAACTCTTTATGTCACTCCTACAGTTGGGACCTCTTTGGAATTTATTATCTTGATCTTCTTGGTCAATTTGCTAACTGAGAGACCAAGTTTACCCATGGCTTTCTCTGATATAAACAAATCAGATGCCCCCATATCGATAAAAGCACTCCTCATTTGGTTTGCGATGTTGATGTCCAAAAATATCAATCCTTTCTACTTGTGATCCTTCTTCGCCTTGGAAGAATTGAGTATCATTGACCCAAGCTTCAATACCTTATTCTCAACAAGCTCCATATCTTTTTTATTACTTGTGGATATATTGGATCGCTTTAGGTTGGGATAGAACGAACTCTCTCTGATCTTCTTGGCTACGACAAAATGCTATATATGTCTCATCATCCCCTTTTATGACAAAAAGCACATAATTTCAAACAATCTCTCACAATATGCGAACTTTCACAAAAGAAGCATCTTACTGGCCCATTTATTTTGTTTTTGGCTTCCACGTCCCATTGTGTAGTTTCTCATTACCACTACTGTCGTTGCCATTTTTAACTTGTCCTTCTTCATCTCCCCCACCATTTCCCTTCTTCTTAGGATCTAAGGGCTCGAACTTGTTTTTCCTCAGAATAAGCTCAAATAAAGATTCCACTATAGTTATTGCTTTGGAAAGTTCCTTGACTCCTCGGTGTTGCAACTCTTGCTTTGCCCAAGGCTTTAGCTTATCCATGAAGGAGAAAAATGTCTCATTCTCACCCAAATTGGAAATCTAAAGCATGAGTTCCTTGAACTCCTTCACATACTCCCTAACTGTGTGTTGTTTAAGTCGGTGCAACTTAGCTCAGACCTCATCATCGATATACTCTGGGTAAAATTGCCCCTCGAATTCTCTATGGAACTCTTCTTAAGTCCCAATAGCTGCGCCACATCATCTCTCATCTGTGGACTTACGACACCACCATAACAAAGCGACATCAGTAAAATACATGACATCAATATTTACTTTGATAGCATCATTCATGATGCCGTTGGTAAGAAAGTATTGCTTTATTCCCCACAGGAAATTATTCACATCCTTTGTGGACCTTTTCTCGTTGAACTCTTTTAGCTTTGGGACATCTACATTAGGTTTAGGTGTCATAATCAACACCTCATTGCCCAAAGTAGCTTTATAAATTTTGAGCTCATCAGTATATTCCTTCAATGCCAACACTATAGCCTCGAGAGCATCCTCCTTCTCAATTAGCTCACCCATAACGATATTAAAGACTTCTTGCATCGCATCCATATTATCACTAAGAGCTTCTACTATTTGATCCTTAAACTGATCTTGCCCCAATTCCAGCTTAGTGGTACACCCATTAACTTCCTCGAAGGTCTCTTTCACATCATCCATAGAGCCCTTAAGTTTGGCCACTAACAACATATCCTTTGATCAACTAGCTTTTCTGGCTTTCCCACGGGTCTCCACTGGCTCAACCTACTTATCTACTTATTTTGACATCTCAATTGGCACCTTCGAAACATTATCTTTGATACCATTTTTCATGGGGCTAGAACTTAAGTCTAGCAAACTACACGGCCTTAGGCAATTTCTTTGATTCAAATTTGCCTATGTCAGCCTAACACTCAAAAAGTGAGAATTCTCCTAAAAATTCTCTAAGGCACCAAAAATTATAGCAGAAGTGGATCAAAACGAAAGATCAATGAGAGAATTAAAAAAACCATAAGAAAGTAATGCACATCAAGAGTTTGAGTAAATGCCCTCAAATAGATTCTCTAATTGTCAATTGGATGAACACAAATGAAAGGGGAGGCCTCTGTTTAAAGTTGAGTTGCCCCAGATCTAACGACGTAGATTGAGGTACATCGACGATCAAGATTAGAGCCTATCTATAATTGAAAGTCCTAAGGGATTTAAACTCTATACGTCTTTATCCGTTAGGACTTACATTAATTATCCTGGTAACTCTAGTTTTACATTGGGCCACTAAGGCTTCAAATAATTGGGCTTCTCTATGAGTTCCATGAATCGGGTTAGTTCATGTGGGTCAAATCAGCCTCATTTAATAAGTTGACCTCTTGGGACGTTCTGTGCACTATGATCATGGGCTTTGATCCGTGGCCCATGACATAAGTGTTATCTTATATCCCCTAGTGTAACTCAACATGTGAGGACTTGGTGAATTCTTTCGATAAAAGAAATAAACTTGGTGAATTCATAAAGTTATACATGTAAATTGCTCAAAGTATGAAAATTAAATTGACTTATATATTAAATTTGATATGAAAATATTTTATAAGGAAAAAGTGTATTGCTTTATGTATTTGTTATACCATCTTCGTAGACACCCATCAAAAAAGTACCTTTGTCAAACGACGTGTCTCCACCTCAGGTATTATTCACCTACTACCATTGCGAAAGATCTTATATTGACAAGACAACTATTATCTATCACTAGTCCAACTTATAACATCACATCACTCTCCTACAAAATCATGTCGTCACCTTTATATAACAAGGTGGCTAGTCTACCATCTCTCTCTTCTCTCTCTCTCTTAAATTATTTTTCATTGGCGACTAAAGCAATTAAATGGCTGGAATTTGTGGTATTAAATTTTCTCAAATGGTTAGCTTTGATTTGATAACATTGTAAACTAATGCTTTATGTATTTTTTTTACTCGATAAAAGGCAAAATCGTAAAAAGAATCATTCATAAATTATGCACTTCAGTAGCTTGAGTGTGATACCAAAATTGATCAAATTGTAAAAGGGTTCATTGGAAAATTGACTCCCCAATTATACTTTTTTTCCACTTAGATATTTAAATTTTTTTTGTCAAAAATGATTTCCAAAGTATAATTCCATTGCACAAATTACCCCAACTATTAGTTCCATTAAAATATTCCGTTAACAGATTATATTATGATATATGGTAACTTTTTTTACCTAAAAGGATCTAATGTTTTTAACTTTGTATTCAATATATATAATTACAATTAATTATAACAAATTATAATAAGTCTCTGAATTTTTTTTTTCTTTTTCCTTAAGAATGACTCATTGCTTCCTTCATTTTTCTTTATTTTCTTATTTATCTTTTCCTTTTTTCGTCTTTCACATTTTTATTTTCAATTTTATTTTCACATTTTTCCATATTTTTTAAATTTTCTTTTTTTCTTATTTTGTTTTCATCTTCTCTTTTTTTCCACAACCCTAGACGTCGAACATCTCTTCTCCACCAGCAATCTCAACAAGCTTTCCATTTGCCATTATTTTCTTCAATTCACCATGTATTTTTTGTTACCTTGTTACTATTTTTTTTATCCTTATATCAAAATATGTATGTCGGAAATTTAATTTCCAAAATAATATTTTAGATGTATCTCGATGCTCATGGATGTTGAGTTCCCTTATTGTTTACAACAATTATTGTATGATTTGTTTGTCTAAGCATTTGTCCATGATGAAACAACCATATTGTAACTTTGATATCCTTTGATGTCGAGGTCCATTTGAATATTTATTTTAGGATTCCCTCAAGAATCTTGTACTTAGTTGTTACAAAATTTGACTTGATGTGGCAGGATCTCAACACCCATAGGTATCAAGTTCAAGCTTTATTTTAAAAATTGACCTCAACATTTATAGGCATCGAATTCATGTTATTTGAACTTGCTTATTCCCCTTTCTTTTATTATAAGTTCTACATAACTAAAATGCAAAATTACTCTTAAAATTTTCTTAAAATCTATAAACCCTAAATCATTTTAATTATTTTTAATATTTACCAACAAATCATTTTATTATGTAAGTTTTTATTTTCTTCCTTTTTTGCTATTAGTGTTATGAAAGTTTTCGTAAGGTGTTTTAGCCAATATGATGTTATTATTGTGTTTATCACTTGCTAATAATAAATTTTGGTGCTTGTTATAACTGTTATCTTATTATTTTAGTTCCTATAGTTGAATTATGTTATATGTATGTTCTAAGGAAGTTGTGTTATTGCTTTTTATTGCTATTGTAGTAAGTTGGCATTAATATTTGTTGGATATATTATTTTCACTGAGGATAGCGTCGTGTTTCAACTAGTAGCTACTTTTAACATGACGTTCAACATTGATGTTATCTTGGAGAACATGAAAATGGAGGATTTTTAGAAAAATTCAAGTTGAGGGTACTAAGTGAATACCCAATTTGAAGTATAGATTTTTGAGATCTAGTAGAAAAAATTGTATGTAGTATGAAATTGATCGTAATGATGATAAAGATGTGGAAATAATAGCCCTAAGATACCGAAAAATAGCTATGTTGTAGTGGGTCTATTAGTGGAGCTCGAAGATCTTCCTGTTAGTGGTTATAGTATTTCAAATTATGTAGGCACGCCATTGGTCCTAATGCCAACATATTACTAAGAAATTTCCTCAATTGCAAAGTGATGGTGGTGATTTCATCGAAATCAAAGTCTTAGCCCAAGCCGAAGCTATTGAAGACAAATATTACAATAATCCCAACCTAGAAAACAATCCAACAAATCCTATCCTAGTGAGTGGCAATCTTCCTACATATTAGCCACCAAGCTATTACCGAACCCTCAATCTCGACATTCATAGGCATAAATTTCTCTAATATGCCGATGAAATGTTCAATTTAAAATTTCCTTTGGTAGAAGAGCTTGGCGAGCTCACTACCGACCAACTATTTCTATCAAAAAAAATTATAGTTAGAAGAATAAAATACTACAACATTAGAAAATAGGATTAAAATATTAATTGAGTTGTCAAACTAGATCAAAGGCGGCAAATGAGTGATCAATGCCTATTAACAACCGATCAACATCAATCAATAACTAGTCAACAATAAATCAATGGTCAATTATCGATCAACAATCAATTGCCTCATCAACTTAACATTGAAAAGGGTAGACACATGACGTTTCTTCATTGGTTGCATGTGCCACTTTTTTTAATATAGTTAACTTTTAGACTAAAACCTATAACAAAAAAATAATTTAGGTACCAAAATGAGACCAAAAAAAAATTTTAAGTACCAAAATAAAAAAATTACAATTCAAGGACCAGAATATGATATAAAAACACTAAGATATTGCTTTTAAAAAAAATTCAATTACAATTCAATTCTAAACAAAAAATTTTATTTTACATAACCATAAAAACTTTAAGAATATTAATTCTATTAAATAGTAGATGATAATTTTTAAAAAAAATAAATTCAATTTAGTTTTATTTGTTTTTTTAATACTACATGGGTTAAATTAATTAATTAAAGTATAAATAGAGTAATTTAATCAGATGGAACTCTTCACCTATGTTTTGTGGTCTTCTTACATGAAAGGATTGCAATCCATCTAAAAGTGATGATGAGCCCCCCTTTTCTTGGTTTTTCTCTTTTGTGGTTAGAAATAATTTGTATTTTAATCGCAAAAAGAGTTTGGAAAATAAGTGGGAACCATTATCCGTTCCTTTGTGGAGCCTCCCACGCTTTCAATTCAGAAAGGTATTTTAGTAATTTTATAGGTTAAATTTTGACATTAATTCCATCATTTTTTAAAGTTAATTTATGACACTAATTCCACCAAGCTCTATATATTTTTAATTAATGCAATAATATATGGGATAATTTACATTAATAGTCACTTAATTATAGTTCTTTTTGTTACTAAATTATAAAAAAATTATAAAATGAGCACTTAAATATTTAATTTTATCTTTTTTGGTCACTAGCGGGCAAACGTAAAATTAGAAACACCCAAAAATCTACAATAGTTGGGTGACCAAAAAAGATAAAATTGAATAGTTAAATGATCATTTTATAACATTTCATAATTAAGTGATCAAAAAAAGAAAAACACTAATAATAGGGTGACTATTTTTTAACTTTTAATATTTATATAACAAAAAAAAATCATAATTAGATAACTATTATTGTAGTTTACTCTAATATATATTAAAAAATTGGAAGAATAAAATACACTCAAAAATTATTAATTGGAATAAAATTTTCATAAAATGAGAAATAAACAAAACATATACTTACTACTAATATATAGGAGCGAGCAAAAGTTGGTGTACTTACGATCCCCTTGGATGATCAGTGAAATTAGATATTACAGTAGTGACATTGAATACCATCAGGAGTGAAGCTAGGAAAATTGTTGGGAGGGTCAGATTTTAATTATTTATTTGTATAAGAGCTAAAATATAATTTAACTATTTTAACTATTTATATCTTTGATATTTTTTAAAGCCCAATGCCCAAAATTCAACTTTTTCATTTTAGGTGGGCAAGTCTTCTGCCTGGCATCATTCTTGGATATAATAGCAGGGAAATCAAAATCAATGTTGAAATGTGTTTAAATGTAAACACAATGATGACAGAATGGTGTAAGTAAAAAATGACCATTAAATTCATCGTATTAAATTACTTGTATATGAAAATTTTTAATTATTGTTACTTATAAAATTAATAAAAATAGAAATAAAATAAATCTATGTAAAATAGTAATTTTATTACTAAAATGATAATAATATATCATAATATTTTTATTATTGATGTTTTATTTAATGATTATTTACATAATCTAAGAGTCAATTAATAATATTTAAAATATAAAATTTTAATAATGCTATTTTATAAATATTTTAGTTAAATAAATAATTGTTTTATAATTATTTAAAATTATTCATTTAAATGAAATTGGTAATATTAGAGCTCCATGGGCTGGGTGGCTTACCCGGCCAAGCCCAACTTAGTTTGGGTCGACTTGGACAAGCTAATTTTTAAATATTTTATTTAATTTTAATTTTAAAAAAATATAAATATAAATATATTTTATTATTTTTAAATAATAATATAAGTTTTTTTTACCGATCGTATGGTGCCATATCAGGGTTTGAATTTTTTTTTAATGAAAAAGCCATAAAAATATATTAAGATTATTAAAAGGATATTTTAGAAAATAAAATGAGGACGTTAATGTCAAAAAGGAAATTTCAGGGATCACTCAAGCTTTTACTTCTAGCCAAATTTTAGGACATCAGTTGCCTAAACTCACCACAATGGTGTTATCCAAATTCCTTATACCAGATAAAGTATGTTTGATTGTTGAAAAGCTCTTAAACACACTCAACTAATTTTGGTATTGTTAATTCAGTTGGTTCCGTTAATAAAATCTATAATTGGATTGGTTTTAATATATATATTTTTTTTTATTTTAAATATATTTATATTATTATAAACTAAGAATTATAGAATGAATATCATAAAAGAATAAAAGAAAATTGAAAAAAATTCAACTTTCACTTTAGATACAGAAAGTTTAAATATATTTATATTATTATAAGGATAAAAACAACCATCCTAATGCCTATTGTCACGGTTCGAAATAAAATAAATGATAAAATATCAAATAATAAGTAAAAATATAATAGTAAATAAGCCAAGCCCAAACCCTTGGGATGTCACGTCTCCGTCTTAATCTGGTGGGTTGCCTGTAATGATGAAAATATAAGGGGGAGTGAGTTATGACGCTCAGTGTGAGTTCAATCATAAGAAAATCAATGCAAACAGTCGGTAGGACATATTAAATAATATCGCATAAAATAATCACAATCAAACAATAGTTCAGAGTATCAATTTTTCAATTTAACCATCGTAAAGATCAGAAAACTCACAATAGAAATTTCAAAATGTTGATTCCTCAACCATATATATATATATATATATATATATGTATGTATGTATGTATGTATATATATATATGTATATAAGTCATCTCAGAATTTCCAATTTTGTATGTATATGTTTCCATAGATGTCATACAGTTTCTGTTTTAATAGAAAATATCCTACCCGACCGCTACACACCACAATGGGAGTTCCCCCAAACTCCAACCTCCAACACATCGGGTTGTGTCTTAGCCACTCCTGGTTCGCATATAAACTGTCAATGGTTGTGGACACACAACAAAAATCCCCACAGATGGAATCTGCCTCTAGCTGTGGGTACATAACAAATGTCTCGCAGATGACATCTGCCTATGACTGTGATTTACACAGCAAATTGTTATAGCCCAATTTTACCCATAATCCATTTTACCTTAAATCCCCATGAACCCATTTACATTACAAAATTCATTGGCCCAATTACTAACCTAGCCCAAAACCCCAAATCCTTACCCAACACCAAACCCAATTACATGAACAGACCCAAACTAACCCTAGCCCCCACTAAACCCTAAACCGACTCAGCCACCTACCCTCCCCCCACTTGCTCTGCGCCCCATGCCTCTGCCACCTGCCCGAGGGTCACCTCCACCGCCTTGTACCTGCAAGGAAGAGACAGGAATAATAAAAAAATGAAATGTAAAGGGCTTTAAAAGCCGATTGTAAAAAAACAGAGGGGGCTTCTTTTAGATTTTTTGAAATATAAGAAAAACAGATCAATGAAGAGCGTTAGTTCATTGAATATTAAGAGTCAATAGCAACATTCAAAATAGAAAAAAAAAGACAAACATCAACAAATCAGAAATATAAAAACCGAAAGGTAATTCTTTTTTCATTTACATTTCTATTTGTTTTTAAATCCCCTATGCATGTTAAAATATAACAAAAATAACAATATAATAAAGAAAAAAAAAACTAAAAAAATCGGATTTTTTTTTTTTCCGCCATCCCACGCGCCATGTGGCATACGCCAACAGCGGACGGGCGGTCCGGCGACCGACGACGGCCGCCCTGGCCGGAGCACTCCCCTCTCCCCTCTCTTCTTTCTCTCCTCTCTCCCTTCTTTCTTTTTTTTTCTTTCCGCTGCTTCAAATGAGGAAAATAAAAATTTTTTAACTTATATAGGGGACCAAAACGGTGCGTTTTGGTCCCCCCCTTAACAAGTGAAACGACGCCGTTTAGGCCAGGGTCGGGTCGACCCGACCCGCACCAGGGAGGATCCGCGTGTTTTCACAGCGGAAGGGCTAATTGCACTTTTGGCCCTTCCGCATTTTTCATGTGTTGCAATCAGGTTTTTCTTGCTTTTGATTTGGCCCTATTATTTAGCGCTCTTTGCAATCTAGTCCCCCATACTGCTATGCGTTTGGAAGAAATGGAATTATTGCTGTCCTGACCCCCCGCCTTTTTCCACGCGTTCAGATCGATCCTTCTTGTTATTTTCTTTTTAAATTCGCCCCAAAATTTTGTTATTAATTCAATATTAGTCCTTTTCCTATTTATTTTTATTTCTTTATTAAATGTTATCATGGTTATTTCTAATATATTATTAGTATTATCAATTTTATTATTATTATTATTATTATTATATGATAATGTATATTTTCGTTATATATATGCGTACGTATATATTTATATATAATATTAGTTTTAGTTCATATTGTTATTATTAGTATTATTATATTATATTTACTATTAATATTAGTATATATTTTATTATATAT
The DNA here is from genome assembly GCA_025698475.1 of Gossypium anomalum. NCBI lineage: Eukaryota > Viridiplantae > Streptophyta > Magnoliopsida > Malvales > Malvaceae > Gossypium > Gossypium anomalum. The sequence goes on along the minus strand of CM046965.1, from coordinate 70,692,508 downwards.
ATATATATATACATATATATATATATCGTTTTTATTATTACATTTATTATTTTCACTATTATTATATTTATTATTTTCCTTATTATGCATGTATACACATATTGACGTTTTCGAGTATTTAGTATAAATATACTATTTTCTTATTATATTATTATGTATATTATTTTACTCATGTCTTCATTATTTATTTATCATATTTTTATGTATTTAAAATTATATTATTCATGTATACCCTTTTATTATGTATATGTTTTATATATCATTTTATATACATACTTTCAGTATTATTATGTATTTATATATGTACACATTTATGTATATATACCTTTCTAGTATTGTCTTTTTACATATCATGTAAATATTTCGAACACTATATTATACATATTCTTGATATCATCTTACATATATATATATATATTCATTGCATGCTCGTATTTTATAATGTAATTGTATTTAATTTTGCAAGTATTGTTAGTATCTTTTAATATTATTGCCATATTACGATGTTCGCTTCAAAAAATGTTTTAATTCTTCCATTTAATTATACCAATTTGCTTTACGGTATTTCAAAACCCCATTCGTGTTTTCTAATTAGTTTCAATAATCAAGGCAATATATCGATTTAACATTAAGTCATCGAGTTCATCGCTATGTTGGGTGAATGTCAATTGACTCGTGTTAAAGCGATGTACCCTTCTCAAAAGCCGAAATAAACCAAAATCTCTCGTCTTTTTAATCGGATCACAACTAAATTTTGCATTGAACTCTTATTTTTGAAAATTAAGACAACATGTGTTTATAAGATACCAATTTTGGGCGTCGCGAGGGTGCTAATACCTTCCTCGCGCGTAACCGAGTCCCGAACCCTAATTTTTTCTCTGGATTTAAACGTAAACCTAAACCTAGCCTTCTATTTGTTTTTTAAAGAAAGATCTAATAGGTGTCCGATCACACCTAGAAAAAAGATCGGTGGCGACTCCCGGTTTATTTTTAAAACTAAATTCCAATTTCCAATTTTCTAATAAATCGCCACAATTTAGCGACCCGAAACCACAATTTTTACGTCGCTACACAAATAATCCACAGATAGAATCTACCTCTAGTTGTGAATACACAACAAGTACTCGCAGATGGAATCTGCCTTTAGCTATGAATACACAACAAATATTTCTGCAAATAAACTATCAAACTTCCTCCGTTCACATCGTCTCACCCCATGCAATGCAACATGGCATACTTAATACAGATCATTATGGTAGCAATTAATATGCTTATAACATAGCAATTTAGAAGCAATAGTCATGCTTTTCATGAGTTTGATTTAACGACAACATAAGGCATGTTATACGATCAATAAAAAAAAAAGATAAATAAACATATGTATCTTTTTCACTATTTATGCAAATATATAAATATTATATTAATTCAGTTAATTAGATTATGGGTTCTAATTATCAGGGACTTAATTAAATAAAATAAATTATTAAAATAGTTTGGAAACCATTCAGGGACTAAACTGAACAAATCATAAAAGTTTGGGGCAAAACTATAAAATATGATAAACAGGAGACACATGGCTGTGTACCGGACCGTGTGGAACACCCTAGACCATGTGGAGGGGTTAAACGGCCATGTGGCTAGGTCATGTGACAGACTGTGGCTGTGTGGAAAATGCAAAATTAAGCTTCAAGGGAGACACGGCTATGTGGCAAGCCGTGTGGAAAGGTCTTGGCCGCGTGGTTCAAGAACTAGCCTAAGGTTTCAAGGGAGACATGGTCGTGTGGTCCACACATGTGGCCTACATGCCTGTTGGCCCTACCCTAAGCACGATTTTGTCCCGATTCACTTGCAAAAGAACAAACACATGTCTTCGGGATCTTGACCGACGTTCCTTGCATTCTAGTCCGGGGTACCTAAATCAGGTCCTTCAAACAATATTTACGCAATAATTAATAATGGATTTCATGATTTTATCAAGATTAATGGAAGATTCGATAAAAAATTGAGGAAGATTGTTTTATCGATTGCAAGATTATCAATAGGCAGAAATTTTGTAGAATTTCAAGATCAAGTATTGAGATTGAAGCTTACTTACCAATTCTTAGTTAGGATTAAGAACGTTTCTAATGGCGATTATGAAATCGATTGAAAAACGACTTAAATCAAGAATAGATTTTGATTCGGAAAGAAATAATAGTTTCAGCAATGAAAAGAAAATAATTTGCAAAGAAAAATATGAAGAAGAAAAGGAAGAAGAAATAGGGAAAAAAGGGTTAAAATTCAATTTAATTTGGAAAAAAAAACTATATTTCAATTGCAATTAGGACAGAATTTCCAACTAATAGCACATAATTCTTCCAATATATTGACCTCATAGTTCCTTAATAAATCAACGAAACAGTTTAGATAAGAACCTAATGTAATACTCCATAGCTTCCCCCATAAACACCAAACAGCAGTAGCCTTAAAACATCTTAAAAAAGCATGCGTTTTATTTCTGAACAAGATTGCAGGCCAAGCTACATTGAACCCCCTGATCTAAGAGCCAAGTATTAGTTGGCATGTTTTGGGGCAAGGAGGATGATACTCAGGTTGTCTGGGAGCAGGAGAGAACTTTGGGGGATGATTTCAGGATCCATAATTTATCGCATGCCCCGGTGAACCCTAGGTCCCATAGGTGGACCAAGCCTCCGAATGAAGCCATTAAGATTAATGTCGATGCGGCAGTTTTTGACTCAGTTGTAGGCATTGGGATTATTGCGAGGGATCATGATGGTTTTGTGTTAGGGGGTCGTGCAATCTTTTTGGACCATAAGATGGATATTGAATGGGCTGAGGCGAAAGCCTTAAGGGAAAGTATTATGTGGGCTTGAAACAACAACGTTACAAGGGTTGTGTTCGAGACCATTGTGCGAGTTTGGTTAATCGATTTAAGTCTCGATGGGAGGACATTTCAATCTTTGGTTTTCTATTGAAGGAAATATTTGGATTATTGGAGTCTTTCATCGATGTTAAGATTGAGTGGGTCGCTCGTTCGAGCAACAGAGTGGCTAATAGTCTTTGTAAACTTGCTATTAACAAACTATGTATCTTCCCTTTTAAAATGGAGTATCCAAGCAATATCGCTTATACTTGCTAACGCTTGTTAATTCGAGGTAGCGGCCTTTGGGCCCATTTTTATAGAAAAGAAAAAATTTGCTGGCAAGATTTTCCGCAACGCCCTCCAAATAAACTCCTTCACTTTGGGAGGAATAGAAAGCTTCCACACTGACTTCCAATTCACCTCTATCAAACAATCTTGACTATTCACATATAAGTTACATGCAACGAGGTAACCTGACTCTGCTGTATGCCCTCCCTTCCTATCAAAGTTCCAAATTAGCTTATCTCTAACCCCCATAAATAGGAACAGGGGTTGAAGCTATAGCTTTTACCTCATGCACATAAAACAAATCAAAAAGCTTCTGCATATCCCACCCCTCGCCATTTGGAAGCATTAGATCCCTAACTTCCCTCCTCTACTCTAGCGCCCCACCACTCCAGCTGGTATTTGTAGTCCCTCGGCAACCACAGATTAGACCAAACAGAATATTATCACCTGTCCCTACTCTCCACCTAACCCCCGCTTCAAGAACTTGTCTCGCTTTAAAGATACCTCTCCATGTAAAGCTCGGGTTAGACCCCAATCGAGTCGATAAAAAATCCACATTCGGAAAGTATCGAGCCTTGAAAATGCTATAAAACAAAGTATCCGTAGCGAACAACAAGCGCCAACCTTGCTTAGAGAGAAGCGCAAGATTAAAACAATGTAGGTGACGAAAACCCATACCTCCTTCCGCATTTTTTCCACACATTCGATCCCAGCTAAGCCAATGGATTCCCTTCCGTCGTTGTACCCCACCAAAACAAATTCAACATTCTTTGCAACTCCTCACAAAGAGATGTCGGTAGCATGAAAACACTCATGCAGTATGAAGGGATAGCTTGGGCCACCGATTTTCAAATTAGTGGAAAAAAGTGTAGTCACTAATTTTATTTTATATAAAAAAAGATGTATAGAATAAGTTGGCATTGAATGTTTTGTTTGAAAATTAACATTCCATGTGTTAGCTTAATATTAAGACAAATTTCATGCAACCATCATAAGCCAATGCTCCTATTTTGCTTCAAAACCCTGTTATAGTATTTACTAATTTCTTATCTCTTATATATTAATTTTTTTTTTTAAATTGTACATTTTCACGAATGATATAAAATAATGACTACAGTATACAATATTGAATATTATTTAACTCATCAATTAATTAGATCAATGAAATTTTCTTGATAAATCTTTATAATGTTTTTGTTCATTTCAAGCTTTTTTTACATTCTTTTTATTAATTTTAAGTTGCTCATTGTGCAATGTATTATACGTGTTAACCTCACACTATAATTGAATGATTACTCTCTCATCGAATTCATTCTTTAAATTTTTAGTGAATGTTTCCCTTCCATTATCTTAATGTAAAAAATAGAAGATAAATTATGTTAAAACAAATTGTGCAAAATAGAGTATTAGGGATTAATAATGCAAATAAGAAAAAAGTGTATTGAGGAGTTATTAATTTAGAATGTATAATTAATATAATAATGCATCATTTTTATTTACGGTACGAAAATAATATTTAAAACTTAATTATAAAAGTGAGATTTACTTTAAATATAACAAAAATGGAAATATTTTGAAATTTAAAGAACTATTTTAGAACTCAATGTTTCCATGTATGCTTCCATTATATTAGATTTGTATGTATCAAATAACTTAGAAATTTTTATAAAGGTTAAAATATATAATAAGTCTATGTACTTGTTACAAATTTAAAACGTAGTCCTTGTAATTTTATTTTTAAGAATTTAGTCTCTCTACTTTTTAAATTTTAAAATACAACTCCAACTGCTAACACTTCTAAAATTATTTTGTTAAATTCGAGTTCATTAAAATGTCAATTTTTTAGTTACATTGTTATAAAGTGAGTATTTTTTTTTCTATTTCAAAATGTCACACCAACAAATTTAACCAAAAAATTTAAGTGTGTTGAACCTAAATTTTGAAATCTGAAAAGCAGAGTGATTAAATTCTTGAAAATAATGTACAGGACTAAATTTCAAATTTATGAAAAATATAGAGACTTATGGCATATTTTTACTTTTTATAAATTTTATTAGCAATTTGGTAGTACATGTTAACATGATATTTCATATAAAAATTTTAAAATAAAAAAATTAAATTATTGTGCAAAAATTGAAATAGACATAGTCTAAGATTATAATAAAAGATACTTTTATGTTATTTTATTTGTTAAATAGATAAATCATGAGCAAATTATATAGAAACGTAATATTGAATAATTATAATTTATATTTCAAATACTTTTTCAGTGAAAAATAATAATAATCTATCATAGTATTTGCATTCAAAGTTTAAAAAGAACAAAATTAACGTTTATTTTTTTTTTTTGGTGTATGATAAATCCTAAATAACTTCTATAAAATTAACATTCGCTGAGATTAAAATTATTCCTTGGAATATGACCTAATATTCTATTAACAGATGAGACATTATTATTGACTTCATTATATTGCTTTGCCCAACTAATTGATGCTTTGGTAACTTCCATTGAATTCCATGGAATACCTTAAAAGACAAGTAAGTTTCTGTTCTTCCATATCCGCCACAATAAGATTCTAAAAAGCGTGGACCAAGGAGCTTCCTGTCCTGCTAAAGGGCTATGGGTTGCTAAATTTGTCTGAACCCATTCGACTAAGTCGCCAAAGAAGAAAGAGGGCCATTTTGTTACAGGAACTATTAACTTCCAAATATCCTTGGCTGCTGAACAATCTCTAAGGATGTGTAGGATGTCCTTTATTGAGAATAATAATTTTATTATTAAAATGTTAATGTAAAAAAATTAATTTTATTATGCTGAAAATTTGTTTTTTTTTTAACTAGGTTTGTTAGTTAAAAAAATGCCCTCAATAAAAAAAATCAATTAAGCCCTCAACAAATTTTAGCACGCATTTGAGCCCTTAAAAAATGAAAAATTAACCAATCAAGCCCTCCATTAACGTTGAACATAATTGACCATTATGTTTCTCTGATGTGGCTGACAAACCAATCGTACGATAAGATGTGACAGCCACATGTACATCATGTTGACGTGACATTTTGCCATGTCAACAATTATCTTTTAAAAAATAAAAATCATAGAAAATATATTTTTTTTAAATTTATTTTAAAAATCACATCTAGGAACTTGGACAAATTTGAATATGGACAACTATTAGTCAAGGTTCATCATAATTGTGATCTTTTAAATAATTACTATAAAATTACAAAAAAATATAATAAATTATGGAAAACTTATTAAAATTAAAATTAATAAAAACATAATTATAAGAAGTTATAAAAACTAATTAAAATTAATAAAAATGTTTAAAAATTATTAAAAATCACGCTTGGAACGAATCTAGATAACTATTTGTCAGGACAACTGCTAGTCCAAGTTCATTCCAGGCATGGTTTTTAATCATTTTTAAATAATCTTTTTAATTTTAAAAATAAATTTGATATTTCTTATAATTTTTTTATAATTATTAATAATTTTTAAATAATTTTGTACCAAAAATACTTTTTTTATAATATTTTAGTAATTATTTAAAAAATCACATATAGGATGAACTTGGACAAGCTATTGTCCAAGTTCAAATGAATCTTGACAAAAATTTATCTAGGTTCATCCTAAATGTGATTTTTAAAAAAATTGTTTTTAAGTTTTTTTTTATTTTTTTGAAAAATATTTATTGATGTGGCAAAACATAATGTGCACGTTGTTGCCACGTGTCGTTGTCCGATTGATCTGTTAGCCATATTAGTGAAACTTAATGACCAAACTTGGTCAACATTAAAAGTGGGATTTGATTGATTAATTTTTTATCCTTTAAGGGTTCAATTGAGTGCTAAATTTTGTTGAGGGCTTGATTGATTTTTTGATTTTTCACTGAGGGTTTTTTACTAATAAGCCTTATAATTATAATACATTAAATACTTATATTGGTCTTTAAGTATTTTATTGAATTGATGTCACGAGTTAACCGAATACCTATTTAATTATAAAATTATAAAAATATTTTCTCGTACATAAAATAAATTATATTTTTATGACGGTGTTTTTATTATTTCATATAAATTGAACCTAAAACATTGTGTATGATAAGTATGAATTGATTTTTAAGTGAATTTTTAATAAAAATATTTTTATAGTATATTTTTCATTGTATATTATTGTAAGCCTGTAATGTATAGAAGATGGAAATTTGGTTGGTTTGGGTGTGAACTTGCGTCCGGAGAGTCATATATTATTTGAACGAATTCCAAGGACATATATATAATTTTGTAGTTATTGAACGTGGAAGTTAAGAAATTTAAGACATGAGAAGACTTGTTTTTTAAGAAATTCAAAATTCAATTTATTTTTAATTTAGTACTAACAAATTTAAAAGAATTGATGACACCGAAAAAAATAACATAGCATAAGATAAATATAATGATTTATTTGGTCCTTTAATTTTACAAAAAAATATTTATTTTAGTTATTCATTTAATTTTTCACCTTTTTTAGTCATCCATACATATGAATTGCCACATAAACATCCCTCACGTCAACAATTAATGATTTTTAAAAAAAATTAAATTAAAAAAACTATTAAAATTATTTAAAAAGTATAAAATAATATTTTTAAAATTTTAAAATTAATTACTAATGTGGTGACATACACGTAGACTGCCACGTGAATATCACATTAGAAGACATTAATTTTTCCATCCATTTAGGGTGATATTACACACAATATAAGTTTAAGAGCCAAAAAGGATGAAAAATTAAATAGATAGTTAAAATGATTTTTGTAAAATTGGAAAGCTAAATAAGTTCTTATGCCTTAAATATATTATATAAGATATATACTAGTTTTTGTGTTATTAGACTTTAATATAATAAATTAATTTAATAATTTACATACAAATATTGATATAAAAAGTTTATAAGTTTTTAATGTTAAATTAAAAATATAATTATATAAAAATAATGGAATAAAATATAATTCAAATGTAAATGTAGTAATATTAAAAACAAACAAAATACTAATAGAAAATAAAAATCTAATAATTCTATATCTTAATTTTTATATTTAGAATTCTTTTCTAAAGTCATTGTTATCAAATCATAATATACATATTTAATAATTTCTTATAAGAATATAATTAAAATAATTATCATTTATATTACATCAATATTAAATTTAAATTTAATTTCAAATATAAATAAACATAATAAAAAAATTTCAATTATTTTTCAATAAATATATTTTTCAAATATGTATTATAAATATTATGATTCTTGATAAATTTAATAGTTGAATTGTATAAAAAGTTACGAAATGGTGTAAAACTTTACGATTAATAATTTAACAATCCAATCATCATATTTTATACTTTATTCATGTAGATCACGGAAGTTAAATTTAAAATTTCTAACTATTTATTTTATATAAAAAAAAACTTTTAACCGTTAAAGATATATTAATCTAGATAATATTTTAGATCAATATGATAGAGGTATCATATTAATTCAACAATTTACAACAAGTACAAATATCTTGATAAATTTAATGGTTAAATTGTTAAAATATTAATCGTATAAAAAATTACGGAAAAGTGTAAAACCACCTTAATTTTACCTAGGTGTAAATAAACCCCTCCCTTTATAGAAATATATATATATATATATATATATATATATTATTTAGCTAATAAGTTATTCAAAATTTGAAAATTGTAATTATAAAATTTACAATTACCCTTATCAACCATTTTTATTTTTTATGTTATATATCATTTATTATTTTAGCTATAATATTTTTCACTTGTAATACAAATTATGTATTGCTATTTTTATCTTTGTGTTATTAATTGATTATAAAGTGTTATTATTTATATGTTATAAATAAATGATTTCTAAACATATTAATAAAATTTTTTAATCTAAAGCATGCTAGTTAATGATTTAAAATCTTTAAAGTATAATTTTACTTAGATATTACAAAATAATTTATGGTACATAATTAATAATGTAGTCTTATGCTATTGGTTATATATTATTATAGCATATTTTGACAATTCTATTAAAAGAAGATACATGCAATTGTACGTGGTGGAGGGATGGATTTGACAAGCCTCTAACCATGAATATTTCATTCTATTCGCATAAAATTCGTTTCTACTCTTAGATGGCATCTCCATCCATCAGTATTTCATTCAATTCCCATCTAATTTCTTATCATTCTTAAATGGCATGACAATCAACAATTGATCACACTTGTACTCGCGTCAATGATACTAGCTTTAATTATTGTTTTCCTGCCGATAGAAAGATCAATTATTAAAATAATACCTTCTAGTGTTATAGTGGCTTTCCCGCATGAAAAATGATTATGTGAATTTATGGTCTCAATCTTTCTAACAAGGCGAAAAGTAACTCTAATATCTTAATAAACTTTATCATTCTAGATGCCAAATATAAACCAATACTCTTTAAGCAATTTATGATTTATTCAAAATATCATAAAAATAGTATTTAATTTCGCTAAATTTAAAAAAATGCAAAAAACATATAATAAAAAAAGAATTGGAAAATTTACCATATTACTAACATAGTTTGCTACACGTTCTTTCTCAACACCTTCCTCCGAAAAACTAAGTTATTAATAACAAAGTTTTTATGAGAGTTTTGTAGCGACGTAAAAATTTTGGTTTTCGGTCGCTAATTGTGGCGATCTAGTGAAAAAGTTTGAAAACTGAAGTTCGATTTTGAAATAAAAAGGGAGTCGCCACCGATCCTTTTTCCTAGGTGTGATCGGACACCTATTAAATTTCTTTTTTAAAAAGAAGGCTGAGTTTAGGGTCTACGTTAAAAGCCAGAGAAAAATTAGGGTTCGGGAGTCATTTACGCGCGAGGAAGGTATTAGCACCCTCGCGACGCCCAAAAATTGGTATCTCATAAACACGTGTTGTCTTGATTTTCAAAAATACGAGTTCAATTTAAATCTCAATCGTGATCCGATAAAAAAAACGAAAACTTTCGATTCCTGTTTTTTTGAAAAGGATATACCGTTTTAACACGAGCCGACAAATTCCATCCAACATAGCGATGAAATCCACGGTTTAATGCTAAATCGGTATATTGCCTTATGTATTGAAATTTATTAGAAAAAAGATTTTCCTTTAAACGTAAAACAAATTGGTATGAAATAAAAATAAATAAAAGACAGGTCTAGAAGTACATTGAGACAAATATAAGTATGACAATAATACTATAAGCACTAAACATGATAAAACTAATAATGTTGCCTATATACGTACACATATATATTAAAATTTAAACATAATGTTAATATTATAAAGTATGTACATGGATGATGTTAAAAATACATACATGATATATACATAAATAAAATGAACATTGAAAAATATACATACGTGGCATATATGATAAATATATACATAACAATATATAAAACAAAATAATAGGTGATAATAATGAAAATAATAGGTGAAATAAATAATATAATGATATACGAAAATAAATACATAAATAAAATGAACATTGAAAAATATACATACGTGGCATATATGATAAATATATACATAATAAAAGAAATACATGAATAACATAATTTTAAATATATAAAAATATAATAAAAAATAAAAAAATAAAAAATAATGAAGACATGAGTAAAATAATATACATAATAATAAGAAAATAATATATTTATAATAAATACTTGAAAACATCTATATGTATATATATGTGTAATAATGAAAATAATAAATATAATAATAGTGAAAATAATAAATGTAATAATAGAAACGATATATAAAAAGTATATATATACATATATATGTATAATATATACACTAATATTAATAATAAATATAATATTATAATACTAATAATAACAATATGAAATTAAAGTAACTAAAACTAATATTATATATAATTATATACGTATATAAATACACATTAACATATAAAAATAATAATAATAATAATAATAATATTGATAATACTAATAATACATTGGAAATAATAATAATAATATTTAATAAAGAAACAAAAATAAATAGGAAAGGACTAATATTGAATTAATAACAAAGTTTTGGGGCGAATTTAAAAGGAAATAAAATGAAAGGACTAAATTGCACGCGTAAACAAACAAGAGGACTAGATCGGGCAATAAACCATTCGGCCTAAAGCTCTCAAAGAGCAGAGGGACCAAATGAAACAAAAATAAAATTTCTGGGCCAAATTAAAAAGCTTGGAAGACTTAATTGAAAAACCTTGAAAAAGCGGAAGGACTGCGCGCATAAATAACCCATTAATAAAAAACACGCGGATCCTCTAGCGGGTCGGGTCGGGCATAGCCAAAACGACGTCGTTTTAGGGCTAAATGGCGACCCCAAAAACGACGTCGTTTTGGGGGCTATAAAACCCAAAAATCGGAAAAAAAAATCATTTGAAGGAGAAAAGAAAAAGAAGAGAGAGGGAAGAGAGAAGGGAGAGGAAGAGGAGCTCGGCCAGTGGGGTCACTGGCCGACCTCGCCACCGTCCGTCGTCGCCGCATGCAAACCACCACCACGCAGCGGGCGGAAAAGGTAAAATTTTCCATTTTTTTTTGTTTTTATTATTTATTTTTATACATATATGTGTAGGTACAAGTAGAAAAGAAAAAGAAAGAAAAAAATAAAAACTAAAAAGGTAAAAGTAGATTCAAAAATAAAGCCGAAAAAAAAACACCTTTTATTTCTTGATTTTGATTTTTGATTTTGGGATATCTGTTTTGTGTTTGCATAATATTCTCCTTTTTACATTATGAAAAATCCCCCATTACATCAGTTCTTTGTTGGCTTTTATAGCCGAATGAAACACATTTTTCTTTCTCTTGTTTTGTGTTTGTCTGCACGCCTCTCCCTATTTTAAGTGTTTCCTCTCATTTTGCAGAGATATGGGTGATGGATGTGATGGAGCAGGTGGTGACATGGTGGTGGCAGAGGGTGGTTGCCAAAGTTTAGGGGGCTAGGGTTTAGTTGTTTTCTGTTTTGTAAAGGGTTTGGGTTTGTTTAGGTTAGTGGTAATTGGGTTGGTTAGTGGGTTTAATGTATTGGGCTGAGGGTATTGTAAATAGGCCAAAATTGGCCTGTAACAAGTTTGAAAGGATTTTTTTGTAGGAAAGGAAGAGAAATGAGTGGGATATTCATAGGAGAGAAAGTAAATTAATTTCCATGACTGTCGATTTTTTTGTATTATATGGGTTAATTGGTTAAACGGATAAATAAATTTTCTAATCAAATTTTATAACCATAAAATCAATATCCACGAGAGTTGAGATTTTGTTAATTTTGTACTCCTACCCTCCTAATATACAAGCACATGTACTCCTATAATGATTTGCCATAACATTGAACTTCACACTTATAAGTATTATCCTAAAATAACGTATTTTAAAAAATAATTTTTACAAATTTTTATTTAAATAAATAATAATTAATTACAATATTTAAGTAAAATATTGTTAACTAGGAGTAAATTTTATCATATTATTTAATTAATTCATGATATTAATGAAAATAGAAATTTTATTATTGTTATTGGCACCAAATCATAAAATATGAATATTTATAGATTTTCTTTACTTTCTATGTTATATTTTAAAAGCATTTTTTTTATTAAAATAATCTCATTTTTAATATTAGCATATGTGTTAATGAAATGGTGTTATTAGGGTAGAGGCTTGAGTCTAAAATCAAAAGTTGGGGTGGTTTGTCATGTCTGGTTAGTTTAGTTTGATTCGGTTTAGGTCAGACTTGAATAAAAAGATTTTATCCACAAACTAGTTTATCTCGAATATAAATAAAATAATTTTTAAAATTTTTACTTAGAACAAATTATAAAATATTAATATAAAAATATATTTTATTATTTTTAAACAATAATATGAGCTTTTGAATGCGTTGGGCTATCCCAAGCTTTAATTTTATTTTTTTTTAAATCTGACTTCAACTTGACCCATGAACACCTTTAAGGGGGCATTTGGTTGGCCAAATCTTATATTACAGCCTATAATATTACATGCTGGAATGGGATTACGATGTTTAGATTCTCAATATTCTGGTCATCCTGTAATCTCACATTCTTAAATAGTGTTAAGATGTCATAATATAGGGTGTCAAGTTGCCTAAATTTAAGACAAAATTACTTATTAATAATATTTTGTGATTTATTGCATTGATTGTTAAGGATATGTTATTACTTTAAAAAAAAATTGTTTGTTGAGTGCTATAAGGAAATGAACTTTTTCATAAATTTTGAATTTTGATGTTGAGTTAAACCACAAACTTGAATTTATTTGTTTAACCTTTTCCTTTTAAGAAATTTATTCTCTTCTATATATTATTTTTACCTTAAAAATAAAACTCACTTAGCAGTAGCCACTCTTAATTTTATTTTAATTTTGTGTTTTATTTTCTTTATAGCTTTCTAAATCTCTATTCCTAGTCAAAGTAAGTTTGATTGCGAGATCTAAGTATTCTTAATCTTTTCTTTGTTCTTTAGTATTTGTATGTCTTTTGGTTTAATTACAATTGTTCAAGTTCGTTAAATATGTGACCAATATTTGATAGCTTAGAATAATCACCTTGTCAATTAGAAATTTAATCAATTGATTGATTCTAATATTTGTGACAAATTGTATAATTGTTGGTGCAGTGTTGGCATGCGATCTAACTTAAATAAACTCTAATTGTGTGTTTGTTGGTTAGAGTTGGGTCTCTTTCGTTCTTAATGCTATTAATAGATTAAATCCTAAACGATCGTTATAAGATTGTTTGTTAATAAGGGAATTAATTAATGACGATTGTCTTGATTATCGAGAATATAATAAGAGAGATTAAGTTGCTAGGTGATCGTTGATAACTATAAATAATTTATTAAAAAACATTGAAAATTATCTTTGTATTAATGATTAAACCTATGAATAAAATGGAGATTTTGCTTTTACTAGAGTTTTATCATATTGATTTTTTCTCAACTTTTAATTATCGCTTTTTTTTACTAAGTTTTAAATTTAGTCTTCTTCAAATCTTAGTTTTAATTTTAAGTTTAAAAAAAAACAAAAACAAAATCCCCTTCTATTTATTTTATTTGTTTTAGTTAAAGAAATACAATTATTACCAACCTCTGTAGATTTGGACCTATTCACCTTTAATTGCAAATTTTCATTTATTTGAGTTTATTTTTATAAGTCTAGACATCCTATCAAATTTTGGCGTCACCGCTAGGGATCGATGTTGATAATTTTAATTTTCTCTTTTTATTTCTTATTTCTATTTTTAATTATAATTTTTATTTCTTTTTAGCACCCTTAACCTTTGATCATGGTTGCATAGTCACAACACTTCGGATTCACACCAGAGTTTCCAAGCAGAATGAATGAGGTGAATTTGTTCTCTTGAAAATTGTCTCGATAGACTAACTACAATTGTTCAACATATGGCATTAGGAAATATCCAACATGTTACGGCATGGTATATGCGCTAATTATGGCCACCAAACCAATTCATGCCCTATACTTCTTGAAGATACAAACGGGTATGTAACATTCAAAAAATTGGGTTAGAAGAAATTGGGTTAGTGAAACTTAGAGTGGTCACGTTCTAATTTTTTAGTTAAGATTGTGAAATTATATCAAGTGAATTAATTTGATTTAGAGGTTAAGAGTGTTGCTTGTGTGTGTAAGGTTCTAGGTTTCAATCTTTTCCCTTGGATTTTTGTGACTTTTGTCGTAAACTCTATTATTGATCATATGGCATGAATAATATTTTTGCTCAATTATGATAAGAATGAATCTGTTAGTTTAGTAGTAAGGCTTTAGTTTACCTTTTGGTCTTGTGTTCGAATTTTTGTGTGTGCAAACAGAAATAATTTTTGCTAATTCTCTTTTATGCGGCCTTTATGTCAGTGTTTGGGTTGTGTTTGAATTCTGAAACCTGATAAGGTGGTTAGAGATTTAGTGGGAGTGTGGGTGGTTAATATCTATTTAAAAAAAAATTCGAAGATACTCTCCATTTTCGCTCACATTTCTCAAATTTTCGTATCCACTTTTCCTTTCTTTCCCAATTTCTCTGTTATATTTTCAATTTTTCTTTGTTTTTAGGGCTAGACTTTAATGATCTGCTTTATCTGGCAGTTTATCCACATTTCTTTCTAGTAGCTTAATTGCAATTATAGTGGCTCGACCACATATATCTGTTCTGGCAGCTTAGCTGCAATACAGTGGTTCGACCCCACATATATTCTAATCCGATAATTTTAACTACAACTCTGGTGGCATTGTCCACAATTATCTATTAGTTTGATTTGGATGGACGAGTTCTGGGGAACTCTAATTTGGTGTGTAGCGGAGTTTGAATAGGAAGTTCTTTGAAAAATTTGCATTATGTTTTCTGAAAAATTCTGCATCGGCATAAGCATTCATTTTCAGTTTTGTTCAATTGATTGTTATAAAGTTCTCTCTGATACTTTGATCTGCTTATTATGATATTTGTGTTCTTTGTTTGAGTTTGATTATACATTGGGTTTGTTAGCTCACTCTTCTGTAATTGATCATTTTAGGTAATTTGCAAGTTTAGGACTGGACGGCGTACGGGAGCTCGGATTGTTTCTCGGTTAATAAAATCAAATAGTTTATGTTTCTAACTATTTTAGATTGTAAATTTGTTTTTAGACTTTGTTTTTTTGGGGGTTTTGTTCTATTTGTCGGTTTTTGAGTATGTTAACATGAAACTGCAAATCACACAGGTTAATAATTTAAAATTCGATTTTCAAAACTAAAACTCTAAAAATTTTCCGCTGCAAAATTAAGTAACCTCTTAAGTGTTTTTTTTTGTAAATAAATAAATAATTTTAATGAATGTTTGCCTTAAAGTTGGAAATGATTTATGATTTGCAAAAATTAGTACTTTCAAAAACATGATTTTGAATTCAAATTATGGGTTTGAAATAAATGATTTTGGACTTAAGTTCTTCTAAGCAATTGTGAAAGTTTCGCCAAATTTTATATTCTCAAAAAGCACACTTGGTTTGATTAAGTCAAAAGTTTTTAAATAGATTAATGTAATTCCTCAAAATCCGGTCATAATGTCTAGGCCAGGTTTGGGATGTTATAGAACATTCCAACACAGTTGGAGGATTTGTCAGTTGGCCACAATGGAGATATAATCCTTATGCCAATATTTACAATCATGAATGGAAGGATTATTCAAATTTTGGCTATGAACCGAGGCCACATGCTCTGATGCAACTGTTGTCTTTAAGGCAAGGTAAGTCTCTTGAGGATATAGTCAAATCTCTTGCTAATACTACTCAGCTACTTCAATAGGAAACGAGGACAAGCACTCAAAAACTCACTTAGTTTCAACAAGAAACGAATTTGCGCTTTCAGAATCTGGAAAATCAAATTAGTCAACTAGGGACTTTGAGTAGATTAGAATATAAAGAAAAAGAAGCTAAATAAGAGGTGGTTTCTCTCAAGGAGTCAACTGGTCAGCCTAATAACGAAGAACCAAAGTCTTTCATGATAGAACTTCCTTCCGCAAAAAGTTTTGCCAAATCCAAAGAGGACAATAAGGGGATTTTCAAAACTTTCAATAAAGTCAAAGAGAAAATAGAAGATGAAGTCACGAAGGAAGAGGTTAAGGATGACATAATAGTGCAAGATGATAGCTATTTTGTTGAGGTTGTGCACTATAATTTTATCTTTACTTCAAATAACTTTGAGCTTCACGGAAAATTGAGAGTTCTAGAATTTCTTCGACGAACTTTTAGTTTTAATACTCAATTTTCCTTTAACTATTTTGCATTTTTTGCAGGTTATGTTAAACAACAATCAACCCTTCAACCCCATCATGCACTTTTATTGTATTGGATTTATAATTGAGTGTGAGAATGGTTGGTTAAAGAAAGGAATGGAATCAACACTCCAAAGTTGTCTCAACTTCCAATTTATGGCTAATGTTCGATTTTACCAAGTCAAACATTAATTGAGCCTTTCAATGGTGAAATAACATTTAAGAACATCTAGCCAATGACATTAAATAAAAGCGCTTACAGAGAGGCAACTCCGTGGTTAAATATTATTATTCTTTATTTTTAGTTTTATTTTTATTTATTTTATTGTTCGTTTTCATTCCATTGCATGTGTAGCGACGTAAAAATTTTGGTTTCGGGTCGCTAAATTGTAGCGATTTATTAGAAAATTGGAAATTGAAATTTGGTTTTAAAAATAAACCGGGAGTCGCCACCGATCTTTTTTCTAGGTGTGATCGGACACCTATTAGATCTTTTTTTTTTTAAAAACAAATAAAAGGCTAGGTTTACGTTAAAATCCAGAGAAAAATTAGGGTTCGGGAGTCGATTCTGTGAGGAAGGTATTAGCACCCTCGCGACGCTCAAAATTGGTATCTTATAAACACGTGATGTCTTAATTTTCAAGAATACGAGTTCAATGTAAAACTTAGTCATGATCTGATGAAAAAAACGAACATTTTAGTTTTTGATTTTTGATTGATTTTTTTTGAAAGGGTATATCGTTTTAACACGAGCCGATAAATTCCATCCAACATAGCGATGAAATTTACGACTTAAGTGTTAAATCGATATATTGCCTTGATTATCGAAATTAATTTAGAAAACAAGACTACGATTTCCAAAGTAACGAAATTGGGATGAAACGGATGACAGAGCTAGAAATATATTAAAGTTAATATAGATGTGGCAATAATATTAGAAACAATAGGAATACATGCGATATTAAACATAACATTAAAATTAAATTGGAAATGAAAACAATGAACATATACAATACACATTCAGACGTATACTAATAACAATGACAGTTCAGAATAATAAATATACTAATAATAATAATAAACGTATATGTACTAAATAATACATAATAATATTAGAATAAAACAATGAGTGGCAAAGTAAATGAAAACAATAAGAGTAATAATGAAGAATATGATATACAAAAATAATATTAATATAAAAGTATATATACATACATATAATGAAATATGTGAACTAATATGCAATAAAGTATAATATATATACATGGTATAATGTTAAAACATAGATATAAAAATATAATATCAAAATATACATATAATATATAAGGGTATATACATCGTAAAGTATTAAAAATTAGTGCAAGATATATAATATAATGTTAAATGTATACGTATAAGATATAATAAAAAGTGTAAGCATAATATAAAAATGTATATATAATATAACTATTTGTGTAATATATATGCATTAAAGAGTAATAATGTTATAAACAATTAAATATAATACTTTATAAATATATATCTATACTAAAATATTAAGTATAATATATACATACAAAGTGCATTAATATTTAAAAATAATACTAAAATAAAGTAATTAAAATGATACTACATATATACACATACATACATAATATACATATATTAACATTAATAATAATGATAACAAACTAGAAATAATAATCATTTATAATAATAATACTTTAAAAATAATTAATATATTAATAAAATAGCAATAATGAAAATAATACTAATAGTAATAATAATAATAAAGATAATAACAGAAATAAAATAATAATATTAATAATATAAAAAAATTTGAAAATGAATGAAAAGGACTAAATTGAACTAATAATAAAGATTTGGGGTAAATCTGAAATAACAAATAAAGGAAAACGACTAATTTTAACGCTACGTAAATAATGGGGGGACCAAAGGGAAATTATCCCGAGTATTCAAAGCAGGCGCATTGCCAAGGACCAAATTGGAAGTCATTTGAAAAGATAGGGCCAAATTGTAAAACATAAAAGATTTAATTGTAAAATATCGAAAAGCGGAAGGGCCAAACGCGCAAAATTGCCCTTCCGCTTCAAAAACACGCGGACCACTGGCGGACGGGTCGGATCGACCGACCAAGCCCTAAACGGCGTCGTTTATGCTTTAAAGTGTAGGCACCAAAATCGGTTGCGTTTTAATGGGCTATAAATAGCCCAAAATTACGAAAAAAATCATTTGAAGAAGGAAAGAAAAAAAGAGAGAGAGGAGGAGGAGAGAAAAAGGAGAGCGGGGAGAAAGGGGACTCGGCCAGGGTGTCGTCGTACGATCGTCGTCATCGGCCACGGACGATCATCAGCGCGGCTACACACATGCCATGTGCTGTGAGCCGGAAGGTAAAAATCCTCTTTTTTTGTGTATTCTCTTTGTTTTATTATTTTACTATATTTTTATATGCATGGTTAATTGAAATAGGTTAAGAACGAAAAAAATTAGGAAAACAAAAATCACCTTCGTGGTTTTTTTTTTTGATGTCTGATTTTCGTCTTTTAGACTCACTGATTTACAGTTTGGATCTCTGCACTTTTTTATGTTAAGATGATAGGATTTTTGGATATCAAAAATGTTTCTTTGCTTGTTGATAATCGAAAAAAGGAAGAAGAAAAAATAAAAAAATCCTTTTCTCCTTTTACATTCTGGCTTTTAAAGCCTATTTTACAAGTTGCTTTTTATTTTTTAAGTTTATGTCTTGTCCTCCTTTTGCAGTGTAGAGGCGGTGGAGGTGATGGGGCGCAGAGAGCGGTGGCCGGTGGTTGCTGCAGAGTTGTCAGGGGTATGGGTGTGCGAAGGGTAGGTGGCGCAAGTGGGAGGTGGGTTGCGGTTAGGGTTTCTGCAATTGGGGGTTCTGGGTTTTGGTAATTGGGCCAAGGGGTTAGTGTAATTGGGTCTTGTATTGGGTTGAGTTTATTTGTAATGTATTTGGGTTTGGGGTATTATGGGTTAATGTATTTGGGTTAATCAGTTGGGTCTGGGGTGGCCCAAAATTGGGCTGTACAGCATGTAGATTGTATCCTTAGGTTGTTAGGTGATCGTCGTCAACTATAACCAATTTATTAAAAAATAATGAAGATCGTCTTTATATTAATGATCACATCTTTGAACTCAAACAAAGATTTTGCTTTGACTAGTGCTTCGTCATATTAATTTTCTCTAAACTTTTAATTATTGCTTTTTTTTACTAAGTTTTAAATTTAGTTTCTTCAAATCTTGATTTGAGGTTTTCTTTAAAATCAAAACCCCTTTTTATTTATTTTATTTGTTTTAGTTAAAGGAGTAAAATTATTATTGATTTATGTGGATTTGGTCCTACTCACCGTTATCTACAAATTTCATTTGTTTAAGTAGATTTTATTTTTGTAGGTTCCGACAAACTATCAACAATTTAGTAAAATTTGCTTTTGGGTAATCTTACATTTTATGAACCAATCACAAGAGTTTTACATTCAAACCAAATAAACCAAACAATAAGTGAATAGCACAGGTTCAAATCCCACAACATATTCTACTCAAAAAATCAAATAAGGTAATATTATATTCCACCCATAATCAACACAATCTAAGATTTGGCGAAGCAAATGCACCCTAAATCTATCCATGCACAAGTGCTAGGTGAGAGTACTTTCTCGTATTACTTGAGTTTAAGTCTCATTATGTGTGTATTTCAATTTGTTTTGATTTAGGTCTAAATATATTTTAATTTTCAATTCATTATGCATTAATTCAAATTTTAATTTATCAATGGATAATTATTTGTAATTTGTATTGTACTCATGGTAGTTGATATCGTATCGACTGGTACGTACCGTTTTGGTCCTAAACCAATACCAAGTAGTCTATGTTTCATTTGGGTAAAAAATTTGGTGCGTTTTGACCATTTTCATGTATTCCGACTCGTTTCAGTTATCAACTCGTACCAGTGCGTACCAATCGGTGTAAAATTTTGGTATTTTAAACTAATTTTTAATTTTTTATCAACCTAATTAATTATTTTAAAAATTATCTTTAGAGATAAATATATTTATATGGATATAATTGAAATATATTTACATGTATATGTAATATATAATTTATTTTTTCCCAAAATAATATAGAATTTATGAAGAAACAAAAAACTAAACTATAAATATATATATATATATATATATAAAATATTTAAATATATATAATTTGTGAGAAAAAGCAAATATTAGATACATACAAAAATTATTAAAAAATAATAATAAATTTGAATCGAAACATGCTGATGGCGTTGTTACGTTATTGACTACCTTAATTTACATATTATGAAATTAAAAAATATATATCCTAGATTTTGAATAGCCATTTATTTAATAGAAAAAAGGAAAACAAACAAAAATAAACTTAAAATAAGAAATCAAACCTGAGGAAAGACCCGAAAGGGAAAAAAATGGAAAAGAGAAAACCGAAAATGGAGAAACATCAGAGAAATGAATTAATAAATTAAAAGAAAAAAAGAAAGAGAAACGAGAACGGTCTTGGTGTTTGTAAAAATGGCGACGGAGGAGAAGCTCCTCCTTCTCTTTCACAAATATCTTTTCTCTTCTTCTCTTGTTTTTTTCACATCTTTATAACGGATTTTAAATGCCTTTTGGAATCGATCAACAATCAAACAAGAGGGATCCAGATCAGTCGAACGAAAACGGTTATGAAAACCCAAAATTTATATATGATTTTTATGTGATATTATATCGTCATTGCTTGGAAGTTACTATAAAGAAAGAGGGAGGTTGAATGGTGGTTTAGAAAGAGAAAAGGAAAAAGAAAAGGAAGCGGAGGTGGTAGGTGTTTTTCTAAGTTTAATGTCTTCTAGGGATAAGGAAAATCAATGGAGTTTTGGAAAAGCTGCCGCCGCCGCTGCCGGAGCCGTCAATATTCAAAAAGTTGGTTCTGTTGTTCGCGACATTGGAGATCCTTGCCTTTCCCACTCTTCCATCAAGGTTGTTTTTAGCTGTAAGATTATTCCTTTAACATTCTTTGTATACATATCTATATGCTATGAGTTAAATAACAATCAATCGATTTTGTGTCTCATAGAATCGAAATTTAATTCCTATATATTGTTTGTTTCTCATTGAATTATAACTTTTTAAAAAAAAAACTTTATTAGGTCTTAGATGCAAACGTTTGGTCAAATGAGATCCTTAGTCAGGAGCTAGGGTTTTCTTTTGTTTATTGTTTTTCCTTTTCTTTTTTTTTTTGAAATGAGAAAGGATGTTATTACAATAGTGAATTATTAAGTGGTTAAATGTTTAGCTTCAATAGTTCAAGGCATTGAGCAAGCGCGAAATAAATAATTAGTGATTGGACCCTTTGTTGAATGGTTAAACCTTTCATAGTTGAATTGTATGTTTATTAAGGGCAAAAGTTTGAATTGCAAGGGAAGGGCAGATGCCGGTCAAATGCAACTAAGCATAGATTATAAAGGAGATTAGCAACTTGGAGGTTCCAAACATTGAATTTTGTGCTCTCAATGACATAGCTATATATTTAGAATTCATGGTCTCTGAAAATATGAGTTGAGACCACAAAATGTGATTTCAAAGGCATTGCAGTGTTAGGGTCTTAGCAGTGGAAGACCATGAATAATGATTGTTGTCCATGTATTGAAATGTTTCTTTACTGGCTCTCCGCCTTTTAATAATTTCAATAATTAAAGAAGAGAGTGGCTTCATTGGTTATTCAAAATTTGGTTTCCACAAAAATGTACCTTCGTTGGTTTCCCTTTTCTGATTATGGTGTGGCTATGGTAATTTCCCCCCTTTTTCCTTGTTGATAAACTAGGTGCTTATGATTTAGGTAGGCAAGATGCTTAAGCCGGAGAAGTGGCAGGCAACTTTTGATAATGAAGGGAAGGTTTCTGGTTTTCAGAAAGTACTCAAGTTGATTATTTTGGGGGTATGTCTTAGTTTCTCTTCTCCTTTTCTTTTTCCAACATTGTTTTCAACTAGATTGTACATATTTTTTGTGCTTTCTTATTGCATTTTTCTGGAATCTGTTGGTATTGCTATTGTACCTGCAGACATGGAATTTCGATTGTGTCCATGTTGAGATCTGATCTGCTACAGGATTTTCTTTCTTGTCTCTGAAATAAATAATACCAATGTTGAGAGTCTGTCAATCATTATTCTTGATTTCCTGCCAAATTGTTTTTTTTTAAATCTTGTCATGTTCAACTTGGCATGCTTATATGCAAATTCTTTTTACTTATTCCCCCAACCTCTGAAAATGCCTATACTTAATGCCTTTCTTAACTATATGGCATTATAATTTTATCAGGGCTTTACCATATGGGATGGTTTTAGAGGGGGTATTAACCTGTCCCAACTCTAATAGGATGTGTCAATTAGTACCTTGTATGATATGGTAATTATATGCATATTTATTTTTATGTTACTAGTTTCTTGAAGTTTTCCAAGTTTTTGAGTTCTAAAATGTGAAGAGACTAATATGTCTCGAATTAATTTTTGGCTCGGTCAGATGCTTTCTTTAACCTGCTCCATTTCAAATTCTTGTATGCTTAAATTGTAAACACATTTGGGTTTGGATTCGAGACATTGCATGGTTTACAACCTGCAGAGACCTCTAGGCTTGATGACACTTCTCCCTTGTTTTGTTTACATCCATGATGCTTGCTGTACATATTTCTATCTTTTCATCCACTCTGGGTATATTTCTGAACCTTAGTGGTTCTTAGGTAGTCTGATATATTCTCCAGTGCTTCTTTAATTAGCCATATTTCTTATATGACATTAACAGATGGGAGGTAAAATGTGGCTTTCCACATATCTCCTTTCCCCTTCAAATTTGTATGCATATGCCCGCATTTTTTGCAGTTGGTGCAAAACTTTAACTGCAATTTATCTCGTTGATGTTAGGGGGTTGATCCATCTATAAGACCAGAAGTTTGGGAATTTCTTCTTGGTTGCTATGCATTGGGGAGCACTGCAGATCACCGAAGGCAATTAAGGATAGCCCGGAGGTCTAGTCCTGTTCTTTTCCACTTTATATTCTAATAGTCTTTTCCTTGTAAGCGCCTATCTTAGGCTGTTCTGCTTGCATGTCAAAGTAACTGAAGGTCATTTTCAGTTAAATATTCTTATGTAATCAAACTTCATTTTCAACCATGTTAGCTTTTGATCATCATTATTTTTAATGATTATCTGTACTGTCCATTATTTCTCCTTTTTTTTTTTTGTTAGCTGATAGACAAATATGCTCAGTCATATGTAGGAAATAGCTATCCAAGCAAATTGAAAGGTGTGATTTGTTAGAGAAGTGTTATTTTTTATGCTATGATCTATTCCATTTAGATAAACTTTTACAGGCTCTTTTTAGAAAGGATTGCAATTTTGCTCATATTGGCCTTTATTATTTAAGGATAATGAAGTTTGTATCCTTATCCACTTCATCGGCTATTGCAAGCTACAAATTCCTTCAAATGCCAATAACTTTACACAGAGAAACATACTTTGGTTTTAAGTGCAGAGAAAAGTGCTCAAATAGCAATGCATTGAGAATACAACAAGAAAGCAGACAATTAAAGGACAGTGACCAAATTAGGTCCCCTTTTCCTGGATAAAATTACATTAAGGCCATCTATAGCTCACTTCAAATTTCTTTACAATCTAAATAAGTTTAGGACCTATCTACAGGTTTGATTAGAACTTTTAGTTCTATGCTTTGGTTAGAAAAATCATATATGTTAGTCTATTTAAGAAATATATCCATAATATGTATTCATTTGGAAAAGTTGATTAAGAATTTTTTAGAGATGCGTGCTGTCTATGCATCCAGAGTTCATGACTTGTTTATTTTAATAGTTGAAATTTTCTTTTCAGAAAATTTTTCAATGGTGCTGGGAATTTTGTGTATACAACTATCCTTTGTTCAGCTCAAGGCTCTGTTTTGCTTAATTCTGAATATTTAATAGCTTTATGGAAATTATGCAGGGAACGTTACAAGGACCTTATAAAGCAATGCCAGACAATGCATTCAAGCATAGGAACTGGTTCACTTGCCTATCCTGTAGGTTCAAAAGTTATGGATATGAGGACACCCTCCAAAGAAGCAAAAGTAGAGTGTAGAGAAGCTTCCACTGATGATACTGATAAAAGAGAGAAATATTCTGATCTCGGCAATAACTGTTCTGATAGCTCGTATATTGACCAAAGAGTGAATGTTAGTAATTCTGGTGACCTTACAAGTGTCAGGAGAAATGCTGACAGTGCTGCATATGATTCTTGTTCTTCGTCGACTTCTGTTCCATGTGGTCCTTGTTCCTCAAAAAGAGGGGGAGACTGTAATGGGTCAGATTTCATAACTGAATGTGATTTTGATTTCCCCCTCTTACCAGTAACAGATTTGTTTGAGAAGAGTGAAGATGAGAAACAATTTGATGCAAATGAGGAAGTGTATTCTGCTCAATATAAATTGATGTTTGAGGATGATAATATGCATAGTTTTCAAATCAATAACAATGCTGATTTAATTATGGAATCAAATGTTTCATCCTCACTATCTAAAAATGTCTCATGTCGATATAACTCTGAAATTGAGTTGGTGACCTATTCTGATGACTATGAGCCAGTCCTCAGACCCAACAGTGTAAGTTATAAAACGGAAACAGTGAACAGATTAAGCATATCAAGTGTCCCAGAAACACCATTTGTAAATGCAACCAGATCACAAGAAGGGCTGCCCAAGAAGAAAGAGTAAGTGAATGGCTTTGGACTCTGCACCGAATAGGTAACTTACATTATTTACAGTTCAAAACATTTTCCCCTTTCCGTATTCCATTGAATGGATTTTGTTTATTTGTTTTCTTCTTAGCTGACAGGATTCTTATTTTGTCAGTTGTTGATGTGGTGAGAACGGATAGTCATCTCGATTTCTACAAGGATACAAGAAACTTAGCTAGAATGTCTGATATTCTCGCTGTTTATGCATGGGTTGATCCTACAACTGGTTATTGTCAAGGTTTTTGTCTTCTGCTCATAACATGTTTTGCCGGACCTTTCTCTTATTGAATTGCTATTTATCTGTCCAAAGGTGTGAAGATGCAACTTTAGGTTTTGAGTTTTAAAAATCTAATGCTAACTTTTTTACTTGAATTTTGATCATAGGTATGAGTGACTTGCTGTCTCCTTTTGTTGTGCTCTTTGAGGATAATGCAGATGCATTTTGGTGCTTTGAGATGCTCATTAGGAGAATGGTAATTTAAACTTGGTGAATATGTTTCTCTTGATCATTTAGATTTTTAATACTTGCACCTCTTTTCCATATGCCTCCAGCGTGAAAATTTTAAGATTGATGGACCAACTGGAGTGATGAAGCAGCTGCAAGCACTGTGGCATATTTTGGAGTTTACAGACAGGGAAATTTTCGCACATCTCTCAAATATAGGTGCTGAAAGCCTTCATTTTGCATTTCCAATGCTGCTTGTTCTATTTCGGCGAGAGTTATCATTCAATGAGTCTCTTCGTATGTGGGAGGTCCGTGCACTTGGTCTTATTTAATGCTATCATGATGTTGCAATCTATGGTACTACTATGCTATAATATATCTAGGAAAAAAAGAAGCATTGTGTTAAAATTTGAAGTGGCATGACTGTTGCCTGATTGAGCACAAAGCTAACAACAGTGAGGTTGAAAGCTTCTAGCACTGATTTTGTTGCCTATTTAGAGCATCGCTGCTACTATTTATCTTTATTTCACTCTTGATTGGGCCCCATATTTCTGGAAATTTTTGACCCCTTCTTCTTTTGCACCTCTGCAGTTTTCATGAGCCTGCCTATTGTGATATGTCATGGTTGTCTTACCTAGACAACTCCTTCTGTGGACTGATGGTATTTTTAGATGCAGGTCCTGAGTTCAACTTTTGGGGTTTGACTTTTGAGTACTGCATCTATTAGGGTGCTTTTACATTATAAAGTTAAAAGAATAGGGCAACAGGAAATTACTTAAAATTTCCAACAGATTTCCCTTAGCCCTGTAAAATGAGAGATCACTGCGAAGCTGTTTGTATAGCATGTAAGACGTGTTATTGGTTTGCATTTTAATTGAATCTCAAAATCTTGAATAACTCCATCTTATTTTATTGTGAAGTTCAAATTCAATGTCTGAGGTGCAGTTAATGAGCATGGTTTCTTTTAAATGGAGCATTAGCCTATTAGAAGTTAAGAAAATAAATTGTATATCTCAAGAGCTTCTCATGATAAGCATGAATTATATTTAGCTTTTCATATTCTCCCCCCCTCCCCTTCTTATTTTTTGAGATTTATACTGAGAATATCAACCTCAATATAGATGATGTGGGCAGCTGATTTTGACGAATCTGCCTCCTGCGATTTAGAGGACATTTGTCTAGAAGCATTGGTTGTACAACTTCCTAGGGATTTGGGGGAAGAAACTAGAGAAGAAAACCCAGAAAGTGGAGATGATGGCGTAAAGGGCAGCCTACAATCAAAGCATTCTTTGTCTGAGAATGCTGGATTTAAATCAGCAGCAGCTCATCGTTTTTGTGGTTTGACAAGGAATTTTTTGTCTAAAAATAATCTCCTCCAAATTTGCGGTCTTGTCTCATCAACTAGGAAAGGAGATGACAATTTGCCTGTATTTTGTGTAGCTGCTATCCTTATCATGAACCGTCAAAAAATTATCAAGGAAACCCATTCAATAGATGACATGATAAAGGTAAGTCCCTTAAAATTATTAAGTTATACTATCATCCTGTCTGTCTTTCCACTTACATCACATGATCAGTGTTGAGTATCCATTCTATTCACAACCCCTCTCAAGTTGGATTTATTAAATTTACCCAAAGTTGAAAACGTTCTTGTTATGATGCATTGTTTTTATTTTACCCATCTGTAAAAAAAAAGTAGAAGAGTTTTGTTCCCTTCTACAAGTTGGAAAGAAATTTGAAAACATGCCTGATGGATTTGGTGTTGATCAAAGTGATGCCTCAGCTTTGACATGATGGTTTAACTTTCACTATGTTGCAGCCCTACAAGTAAAATTTGGTGGAGTTCACTCATATTGCTTGATTGATTTCCAAGTTGGTTCCATACTGAATTTTTTTAGAAACTACTTTTTGTGCTTAAGTGAAATTTAACCTACCACAGAACTCAGGTTTTTAGTGTAGTGACTGCATACATTTCCATGTTTATGGCCCTTTTATTTCCTGTATAACCTGTTTTTTTTCAAGGCTTTCTCTCTGTTATGCATAGGCCATTAAATTCCAGATGTGTGATGATTTTTTATGGAAGGGTTAATTTCTATATACAACTTCTCTAAAGTGGAAATGACTGCTATCAATCCTTTTTTTTTTGTATTGTTCTGTTGTAGAAAGAACTTAAAAATGAAAAAGGGGAAGATTTTTTTTCTTTATTTCAATGGCTGGGATGCTTGTTTTAGTTTCAATTATTTTTCTTTTTCTTATCTATTGCAGATTTTCAATGATAAGCTTCTGAAAATCCATGTGAAAAGATGTGTAGGTTCTGCAATCAAACTCAGAAAGAAATATTTATACAAGGTTAGTAATTTATGGAATTATGAGTAGAGGATATGTATGAATTCAACTCACTACTTTCCAATGAATCCTCAAAACTTTTTTTCTTTCTTTGGTCTCTTTTTCTAATGACAAAATGAAGGTGTTCTATATTGGAAAGTCTAATACTGTTATCATGCTTGGACTTGTGAAAATGAGTACCCAATTGCCACTGTGACAAGATGCGAGTTAATGCATGATACGTATAACCCATGTCAAGAGAGGGAACAGAAGACTATAAGGAAGAGGATTTATAGACCTTGCCTTTTACTTGGTTGCCGAGATATATTCTTTAATGGAGCACAGTGGTTTAATATGACCCATATAGCAAATGCCATATGGGGAAATGTGTAGTGTGTTTTTGGCAATGATTTTTCTTGACTATCACATTGGCTGCATTAGATAGTTTTCTGACAGGATTAATTCTCTTGTTTCAAATCGATTTCTCCTTTTGAATGGATTGGATGAGAATATTGACATGTTGAACTGACATAATGAATTATCTCCATTGCTAAGTTACATTAACCAGGTGGCATATAAAATGTACAAAACTGTAGTAGGCCAAAGGACATGCATGGAATCTATTGTTTTTTTGCTCCATTAACTGTTTCACCTTCACAGTAACCTTTAGTAAATCTAATGTTTTGTTTTAATCAGCTAATCAAGAGCAAAGGTCATGCAGATCGGAAGATTGAGTAAGTCTGCAACATTTCTTACTGACTTTCATGGGGGGAAAAGGCGACAGCACTTTGAGCTGGTATTTTCTATCTGGCTTTCTTAGTTTGGACATGGCATGGAAGTTTATGGTGGGTTTTCTATGTTGGCATATAAAGCAAAGTGCTTTTGCTATCCAAAGACTCGTCCAATTTTTTCACCGCCATCATCGTCATGTCCGTTCCAAGGTAACTACTGTCCAGTTTCCATCTTACAGCAGTAGTGTATTTGATGCAAAAAGAACCTATAATATTCTTGTAGAAATTCAGTCTAGCGGACTCAGTATTACATGCTGGAACAACTTTTTCCCCTATCCTTCAGGTGACAGTTATTCAAGTCATATATAGTATTTTGGTTTTGTAAATTAATATATATATAGTAAATTTATGTATTACTAGGTGAAATCTGGACCTAGTTTTTATTTTATCAAAGACTTTAACTGTTGGTTATCATTGATAGTTTCAGGGAACATCATCCTGTATCTGAGGCATATTGGGAGATGGGTGTAAAATATCACCCTACAAAAACCATCTAAATACATAAAAAAGAAAATAAACTTTTTAAAAAATTGAATATACCCATATCTGATTTCACACCCGTTTGAGTAATTTAGGTGTCTGCTAACAGTGCAATGCACATATGGCATACTATTGATTCTCTTTTTGAACTATCAGTGGAATCAATTTATTTTGCTTCATTTTTTGACACCTTGTTTGTGCTGTGACTTGCACAGTTTTCCTCCTTTTTGGCCCCTCGCATTGAAGGCACCTAAAAAGAAAAAAAAGAAAGATTGAAAGTGGCTAAGAAGTCCCCATTTTATCGAGGTTCATACAGATATAGCAATTACAGGGAAATCTCTCCCAGGTTTGGCCAGCATGATCTGTTGGCTTCTTTTTACCATTATAGAGTTTAAATACTTTTTTTGTAAATTTAAATGTTAAGTTGTGCCTCAAAAGTATTTTATTTTCATTTTTATTTTTACACAGAAGGAAAAATATATGCTGTGTAGTTAGATAATGGTTGAACTTTTAGCTTTTCTATAGGATAATTTAGGGTAGGATTCAAGTTATACAATTTATTTGTGGAAACAAGAGATTTCTCCATTATGATGTTATTGTTTTTAATATTTATAGTTATACCGGAACAAGCTGACAAGTGAGGGTAACACAATAGAGTTTAAAGTATTATATGGAAGCTATTTTTGCCAATTCCATTTGCTTCTATGGGGCTTGTTTCTCCTTTCTCAAAACATTTATTGTTCCTATTGATCCAAATACTCCATTATTTTAAGTTACTTTATGGTTTAGGGTGTGGAGTAGGTTGCAACCAATGTATTGGGTATCTGAGACTCCAAATCCCAATTCCGACCCCAACCATACCGCTTCAGCAAATGAGCATTAAAGAAAGAGATGATCCAGAGAATTACACATAGGGCAAGATTTATCCAAGTTTGGGTCTCTTTTATCAATAAATGGTTGGTTGGAAGAAGTGGAAGTGTTTGAGTATTTGAATAAAGTTTGAATTTATTGGGAGGGTTTTACTTGAATGAATTTGGAACTCTTTTCCTATCTTGGCAGCCCATTATTAGTAAACCTATCTAAAAGTTGGGCCTTGGACAAGGTATTTCCATGTTAGGGTTCTGCAGGTTGATACCTCAAGTATATCATTTATTTATATTTAGCTATAAATATTAGCATAGTTTTTTGATATTTAAACTTTCTGTTATAGTAAATTAGGATGTTGGGTTGGTTCAGCTTGGCGCGATTTGCGATTGGGGTAAATTTTTGAAAATTTTCTTACCAGATATCATTTAGAATGTTTGTTTTATGCTTCATAAAAATTAATGTTTTTCAAGACTACTGATTAGATGAATAAATTTTACTTTATTCAATTTATGGTATCAGTTCCTATAATTTTAGTAAATATACTCCTCATAGTTCCTATAATTTAAGAAAATTTTACTATAGTATTTTTTTTATATAA
Source organism: Gossypium anomalum (assembly GCA_025698475.1). NCBI lineage: Eukaryota > Viridiplantae > Streptophyta > Magnoliopsida > Malvales > Malvaceae > Gossypium > Gossypium anomalum. The sequence goes on along the minus strand of CM046965.1, from coordinate 70,661,187 downwards.
TGTTTACTTTAAACATGCTTGAATTAACATCCTCCTAACTGTTGCAGTAATAACAACGTCAATTGATATAAGACTCAATAGACAGTAAATTCAGTACTTGAATTTTCATTTCATCATACACATGAGTTGTTTGTGCATTTTGTTAAAAAAAAATTGATGTCACAATAAACAATCAATATTTCATGAACTTCTCTAGCTCTATTAATTAATCGATTAAATTTCATGATACATTCATCATAACAACATTTATAAATTAATTAATTTTTATATTTTGGACTTCTATAATGTATTGGACTGATATCTAATATATTTGACCTATCTATATTAGGCGATTTAGGTCTATAATATATTATTACTAATTTCAATTAACAGGTTAATTATCCAGTTTTAAATCGAAGTAATTGATAATTAAAATTTTAACGAATCCTCTTTGACTAGTTAATTTGAATAGAACCAAAGAAAGCACACCCCTAACTATGGCCATCAAACGACTTCAATCACCAAAAACAATAGATCTGGTCTGGAAGGTTCGAAACCCAATGAGATTCAACTAGGCGGCAGCAATATTTTCTCCGCACACTAAAGGCCAATGATGGAGGAAGTGGTTCCTTTCCCCCCGAAGACAATGATTGGAAGCCAAAGAAAAGGAAAAGGGTCGAAAATTGAAATTATTGTGCCGAGGGAGGAGAAGAAGAGAAGTCGAATCATGACAGCTAACACAAAGGCCGAATCACATTGTTGATGGTGAATAAAGGGGACTTTTCTTTTAAACTAAGAGAAAATGCCCTAGACAGTTATGACATAATAGTTTACTTTTAACCATTTTGATTGGTGGGAAGATCAAATGTATATTTTGATTAGAGGTGACAATCAGTCGGGTTTGGGTGGATTATTTTGGGTTTGAGTTTTTTCGAGTTCTGATTTTTTTAGGTTTGGGTTTTTTCAAGTTCATATCTGTCAAAACCATTTTTTTTGAAAGAAAAAAGGGTCGACTTTTGTTTTGAAAACAAAAATTGGAGTCGCCACCAATCCTTTTTTATGAGGTGTGATCGGGTCACCTTTGATTGATCGTTTTAATAAAACATTTTGATTTACTAAATCAACAGTTTTGGTCTACGAAATTCGAGAAAACGGGTTCGGGAGTCGGTTTCGCACGAGGAAGGATTAGCACCCTCGTAACGCCCAAAATTGGTACCTAATTGATTAATTAATGTCTTAACATCGAACGTTGAAAACCCGAAAAGAATTTAAAATACGATTCTCTATTTTTTATTAACGTTAATTTTACAAAAAATGTTTGGATAAATTGAAGCGAATGCTAAAGACCTTCTTGTCCCGAAGTAATAAAATGTCACATCCAGTACGTTAGGGCACACGACATTTTAAACCTTCAAGAATAAACTTATCTTTTGATTTTCAAAACTTATGCATTTTAATTTTAAAAGGATATTCAGTCATTTGGGTTAAACGAGAAAATTTTTTCAGTATACGATATAGTTTCGAATCGGGGATTTGGCCGTTTACCGCTTCGAATGGCTTCTTTCCGCAGTTGTCGGGCCAATTTCTCAATTCTTGGTTCAAATTCTAAGGTTCCCGGTTCTGATCTGGTCATAAGCGAAACAAACAGAAATTAGAGGAATATCTCCAGTCCCCAGCAACGGCGCCAAAATTTGATGGGCGTCGAAACCACCAAATATAATTCCTACAAAATAACTCTTATTAGTAGTAAGAGTGGTAGTAGGGTCGAGTCCACAAGGATTGGATGCTATAATCTACTTCCGTGTATAGCTTATGATCAGATTATTTATTGTGTCGCAGGTCGTGGCAATAGTCGTGCCCACGACTCCAATCGTACCGATTATCTAACCGAGATACACGTGTTCCCGATTCAAGACTCCGACAACCTTTCGTTCTAAAGAACCCAACTCGGATTAACAACCTCAACCGCGTGGGTCGTTTAAATTCGATCATTTCTTCCTCGATTTGTTCTCGAAGATCCGAATACAGCATGGCCAACTCGTTCCTCCAACTGTCAGCTAACACGACTCTAACCCAACGTCCACTTTTTGACTTGTAATCGAGTTAACCTTAAGGGATGAGTTGTCAATCCCGATACTTAGGAAAAGAATGAATACCAATTGGACGGATTTTAGCACGAATTCGTATATTATGATTCCTGACCGGAAAGAGCACTGGCCTAAAGATAAGATGAAATTTAGTTGAGTATGAAAATATTCATGCTTGTAAGTTGTGGAAGATGATTGAATTTATATGATAATTGAAGAAATTGAGGCATAAAAGGGCTTGGAAAGTAATTGGACGGATTTAGATAAGCAAAGAAATTGAAATGAAATGGAAAAAATTCTCACGTCAAATTGAAAGAGAAAAGAAAATAATTCAATTCTAATGGAAATAGGAAAAGAAGGAATAATCAAATTCCAAATTGATGTAGGAATACAAAAATAATTGATGGTTTTTAAAGAACAAAATATCCCTATTTATATACATGAGGTTCTAAAAATAGCCTAATTAATTTAATAAAATAAAATAAAAATAAAATAATATCTTCCTATTTTTGGCTTTTTACAAAGTCAACAAAATTTGATAACTCATTGGCTTTCTCCATCTTTTTTTTTGGCCCCAATATAATGATTGTTTTTTAATTTGGCCCTTTTTGGCTTGTTTTCGACCGATTGCATCCTTTGGCTTTATTTATTAGGTTATTATGTTATTTTGGGCTCAGGCCAAAATTGCCCTATTACAGCTGCCCCTCTTTGCTCATTGTTGTGTAATGAGAATGGAGCAAAGACTATAAAAAGGCCAATTTTTCCTAGACCTACTGAGTCTCGGCGCTTCTTTTCTTCTTCTTCAAGTAACCTTATTCCAATCCACTGTATCTTCAGAGGTATAAGAATTGGTGCTTCGATCCGTTCCAATGTAATTTCAGGGAAAAAAGATTTGTAGCTTCGATCTACTCTGCTGAAACTTCAAGGAGATAAGAATTGGTAATTTCAACCTGCTCCACTGCAACTTTAGGAAAATAAGGTTTGTGTATTTTTATCCTGCTTTACTGCGACTTCAGAAATATAAGAATTGTGGCTTCGATCTGCTCCAATGTAATTTCAGGGAGAAGAGATTTGTAGCTTCGATCTACTTCGCTGGAACTTCAAGGAGGTAAGAGTTGGTAATTTCAACCTGCTCCACTGCAACTTCAGAGAGATAAGGTTTGTGGCCTTTAGTCTACTCCACTACAACTTTACGGAGGTAAGACTTGCTACTTCAACCTGCTCTACTGTAGCTTCAGAGAGATAAAGTTTGCTATCTTCGATCTATTCCGCTATAACTTCAGGGAGATAAGATCTGCTATCTTCAGTCTGCTCCATTACAACTTCAGAGGGATAAGACTTGCTACTTTAACATGCTCTACTGCAACTTCAGAGAGATAAGGTTTGCTATCTTTAATCTATTCCACTGCAACTTCAGGGAGATAAGATCTGCTACTTCAACCTGCTCTACTGCAACTTCAGAGAAATAAGGTTTGCTATCTTCGATCTATTCCGCTGCAACTTTAGGGAGATAAGATCTGTGGATTCACCGGTCTTGTTACACTACCCTCTGGGGACATGACCTGTAGAATCAATTTCATGGGCCTATTCTTATGCCAAATGTTTATGATGCTATGATCAGAATGAATCGAATGCTCCTAACTAGGTGTGTATGAATGATATGTGCATGAAATGCAAAATGTCGTGAGAATGATCCCTTTTAATATTTAGGTTGTCATTGCTCATTATTCATCAAGGTTCTGTCACTGATGTGCTATCCTGCCTTCTTTGCTTAACTGGTATCTTTGACAGAAAATTGGAAGAAATAATCACCATTTGCTCAGCTGGTTTACTCCACTGCATCTTCAGGGAGATAAAATTTATGGTTTCTTCTATCCATCCCACTGCAACTCAGGGGTATAGGATTTGTACCATCTTCAATCTATCCCACTGCAACTCAAGGGTATAGAATTTGTGGCTTTTTCAATCAATTGATCTGGGTAATATGACCAGATGTGTATGCAGGATGTAGAATGCCATTTTTTTGAGAATGATCCCATTTTAATGCTTGGCTTGCTCATTATTCGTCGAGGTTGTATCACCGATGCAATATCTTGTCTCTTCGTTCAACTAATATCTTTGACAAAAAATTCGAAGAGATAGTCACAATTTAGACTTCTCTTTCTCAAACATTTCCAACCCTTAGGTTTGGTGAGTTCTAAACAACAGTCCTGTTTCAGGTTCTTGTACTATTTAGAAACTTTTCAGAGTAATATGCATAACTTCTTTTGTGAAAGTTTTATTAGTCCATTAATCATTATTTAAATGTAAAATGCTTGAAAAAGATCATAACAATGGATAAGAAAGAAAATAATTTAGAGCATAGTTCGAAACAAATAAGTTAATCAAAGATAGCAAATGCAATAAGAAGAAAATTTATTGGGAGTGTATCTTGAAATGAATAAAGTAATCAAAAATAGTAAATTCTATATGGGTAAGATGAAGACTAGGTACCCCAGATATCGTAGCCTAAGCTTCTCTGTACGAACTTTTTGAGGACCATTTTGAGCTCGACATGTGTTTAGAAGATCTAGAGTACGTTGTCGATGCCCCAAGATGTAGCATAGCTCCTCCTTGTTAATTCAGGCATAGCAAGACTATGGCATGGCCCCCTTTTTATTTGAATTACCTTTTACGGGTTTTCAATTCAAAACCCCTTTGGCCTCAAAGCGCCCTTTGCGGGTTTTCCCCTTGGCCTCTCCTTTTTATTATTTTTTCTATTTTTTTAAAACTACTAACTGTGATTGAATCTGAATTTACCGAATTGGGCAGGTCCTTGCCATCCATATCGGTCAATATCAATGCTCCTCCAGAACAGACCTTCTTTACTATATAAGGTCCTTCCCAGTTTGGCATCCACTTTCCTCTGAAGTTATTTTGTATAGAAAGGGTCTTCTTCAACGCTAGGTCCCTCTTGTGGAATTCTCTAGGATGAACCTTTCTGTCGTAAGCTCGTATAATTCATTTTTGGTATGTTTTGACCATAACGGGTAACTTTCAACCTCTTTTCTTCAATTAAGTTCACTGGATCCTTTTGCTTCATCCAATTCTTGACTCAATCGAAGCTTGGAGAGAAGGAATCTCGATTTCAATAGGCAAATCGCTTCTATTCCATAAACTAATAAAAAAGGTGTTACCTCGGCAAAGGTTCTGGCCAACGATCGATAAGCATAGAGGATGAATGGTGATTTTCTATGCCAATATTTACAAGTCTTAGTCATTTTCTCCATGATCTTTTTTTTTTTTGCTACCTCTGCTGCAACATTCATTTGGAGTGATATGGTGTCTAGTCTTGAATAGACTGCGAACTTTTGATATCATGCTATTGTGCATTGTTAGATATGATTCTTTCTGGCATTCATTGTCAGCACATAATCTTTTTTTTTCTTTCTTTTTTTTACGGAATTTGATGACTGTCGACTTTGTAACATTAGCATATGAAGTGACTTTCACCCATTTAGTGAAGTAATCGACGACCGCAAAGATGACGATGTCTGTAAGAAGCTTTTGACGAGATTGACCCAATAACATCCAAGTCCCACATAGAGAAAGTCTATGAAGGAATGAAGGAGACACATGAATCTTATCTCGATAAATTGGTATTTACGGCATAACTGATGCGATCCCCTTTCATGGTGGACCAGCAGTACTCGAACCTCATGATTTGCCTGACCATTGTAAAACCATTAGCATGTGTTCTTCAGACACCCTTATGGATCTCTTCTAAGATTTTCTTAACCTTAACAGTATCCACACGTCTTAGTAGCCTAGGCGTATCTTGATACGATCATACGAAAATATTTTTGAATTCTTGGAATAACTCAATGACGTCTCGCTTTGTCTCTGTGGTGATATAGGCTCCGATCTTTACCTCTTTCTTTTCTCCTAAGCTCACGATGTTCATTGACCCTTTTAAGATAAGATTTATTTTTTTCATCTTGTTCTACAATCCTTAACAAATCAGAAGATAGGCTACGATCTCTATCATCTTCAAAGTCTTGAGATTTCTCTAGACACATATCTTGCTCAAAAAGAGATTCTGGGTCAGTAGCAGTGTCGCTCATGTCATTGATATCTGGAGACCTGTTGTAGGTACAAAGGAATATTCCAAAGAATAAATGAATCTAAGAATAATTATTTGTATGGTATGATCATGAATAAAGAATAAAAGAATATTTAAAAGAAAATCCAAAGAATAAAAGAATTTAAGAATAATTGTTTGTATAGAATAAAAGAATATTTGAAATGATAGCAAAGATGCATTTTATTGAAATAAAATTTTTGGAAACAAGTCTATTTCACAAAAGGATTCTTATTGCTTCTAGGCTTAAAGCGACAAGCGTATTTTGAATATTACTCTAAATTGGCTCTAAGAAATATAGGGATCTCTTCTACAATCCTATTGTTCAAAACCCCAAGTACGTAAGGGCAGAAGTTTAGAAAATTCTATTCTCCGATTCCCTTTTCAGATATGTCGTTAATGTTTAGATTCCCCAACATTCCCACCGGGCCTTCAATATCTTCATAAAATTTGATTTCTTTATTATCCATCATGCCCTACACTGGAGCCCCGAACTCGATGCATTCTTGGATTTCATGTCCCTCTTCATTGTGGAACTCCTGCTACATTGGGCGCGGATGAGTCGTCAAACTTTACAATCCCTATTTTAATAAATCTTTCAATTAGCTTTTTAAACGCGATGCAATTTTCGATTGAATGCCTAATGATTCCAGCATGGTATTCGCACTGAGCATTTGCATCATACCATTTGAGAAAAGGAGGTTGCATCGGTTCTAGGTAGAAAGGGGACACCATGTGTGCATCAAATAGGTTCTGATACAACTCTCCATATGTCATGGGTATAGGTGTGAACTGTAACTTTACTGCTTGTCTCGGGGGGCCTGATGGTTGGTGGTTATTGTCTTCGGCTGGCTCACATTAATCAACTTTGAATGACCCTTGTTGTATGTGCTCATGTTATTCACCTCATTCTTCCTCTTTCTTGGGGCTGATCTCTCGGTGCTTTCCCTCGCTTCTATTTTTCCCCACCTTATTGCATTTTCTATCATTTCACCAGACAAAACTATGTCAGAGAAACTCTTGGTTGTGCTCCCCAGCATGTGATTAATAAATGGAGCTTTCAAAGTATTAATAAAGAGCATGGCTGTTTCCTTTTCTAGTAGAGGTGGTTGGACTTATGTGACAACTTTCCTCCACCTTTGGGCATACTGCTTAAAGCTCTCGTTTGGTTTTTTTCTCCATATTTTGCAAGGTGATCCTGTCAGGGGTCATACCCGTCACGTGACTATACTGTTTCATGAAAGCTTGAGCTAGGTCCTTCCATAAGTTGATCTTGGTATGGCTCAATTGGTTGTACCATTTGGATGCTGCTCCAACCAAATTGTCCTAGAAGCAGTGAATCAATAGTTGATCATTGTTAATGTACCCAGTCATTCGTCTACAAAACATGGTAAGATGAGCCTCGGGGCAGCTAGTCCCGTTATACTTTTCGAACTCAAGAATTTTGAACTTAGGGGGAAGCACTAGGTCTGGAACCAAGCTCAAATCTTTAGCGTCGATCCCACAGTGATAGTTAACATTTTCCATTATTTTGAACTTCTCCTCTAACCACCTACATCGGTCTTTCAATTGTTTTGGAAGCTCCACTTTCGCTCTTTCGAATTTCACCATGTCATCCAGATCAGGGACTACGGGATTAGTTGGGTTATCCCCTGGATTAGAGCTTGAGCCTGCTTGATAGTTAATTGGCATTGAAGCACCGACCTGAAATTATTGGGGCCTGATTGTAACGGATAGCCTTCGCGTGTACACCTCGGGTTGTGTTTGAGCGTTTGTCGGGGTAAAACTAGGGGGTAGAAAGGATCTTCATTGTCATCTCCAAAATTGACCATAGGGTTTTTTCCTTTTTCTTGCCCCCCAAACAACTAGGTCAATTGGTTCATCATGTTCTTTTGGGACTCCAGCATCTGGTCCCTCATATCCTATTGAAACTTTGCCAACTGTTCTTGCATCTGTGTTTGCATCCGTGTTTGCATATGTTCTTGCATTTCCTTCTGTATTTGTTCTAATCTTTCCAATATTTTATCTATCGCTTTAGTTCTTCTTCGTGTACCGTAATGATGCGTACTTGGTAGATTTTTGTCGGTTTCTAGATTACTGAAATGATTATTTTAATTAGGGTCCTTTTGTGAAAATCTAATACATGTGATGCAATGTAATGTAGATGCATGGAATAAATGCAAAAAGAAATAGAGGCGTTGATTCTGAATTCAGTTCTATTAAAACAACTTTTCTAGAAAACAAATCTCTTTACATAAAGCGGAAAAATATACGGCCTTGCCCTCATACTCCAGGCTAAGGCATCGATCCCTTTCTTTATATCTGGATGTTAAGATCAAATCTCGCGAACTTCCCAATGGATGCCTAGCTCCTTTTTGCTTGATCCGGGCTACTACTTATTGCTCACTCATCCCTGGGAGGCTTGTTAGCTTCTTTAAGAAAGTCGAAACGTTGACAGCTCTTGAATAATCTTGGTTGGCTTGAATCCTCAGGCAATGAAGCAAAGTCGTGTATTCCTCCACGAGTTATCACCCTTCTCTCATTGTGCTTACTCGGATCATATTCGGAAGGCCATATTGTATTCCACTTTATCAAGAAATCCATTTTCCATGACAAGATCTCTATTTAGCAACTAAACGTAAATCAACACCTCTTTTCTATGATGATGCAATGCAATGCAATCATAAACAAAACAAAACACGTCAGTATAGAAGATGTAAACAACAAATATAGCACCTATTTGGGTGACCTCTAGGGGTTTGGTGATTCTACCTAGGGTAGGTTCCTAAGGCTCACTATATGTGGTTTGGTTCTAAAAAAAGGGTACCCGAACCAGCAAATTCCTCGATCCTCACCTATTATAGGCTCATACGGACCGAGTTTAGTTCAGGGGAGTACATTTCTCTATGGCTACATGGAGATGAAAATCTCACGAAGATATAGGTACGGATATATCCCGAAAGCGATCCACTATCCTACACGGAGGTGAAGACCTTACGAAGGAATAGCTTCTCACTCCCACTTAAAAGGGTAAGATCGAACGGACATGTAATGCAATATGCGAAAACATTCCAAGACTCGAACTAATAAAGTAAAAATCACAAAAAATGACGAATGAAATGCAACGAGAGGATCGTAATTTTAAATCGAATTTTTAATTTTTGACAAAAAGATAGAAAATAATCAATTTGCGGCTTGACTCTCTTATTGGTCCCCAGCGGAGTCACCAAGCTGTCGAAACCATTTTTTTAAAGAAAAAAGGGTTTACTTTTGTTTTGAAAACAAAAATTGGAGTCGCCACCAATCCTTTTTTTATGAGGTGTGATCGGGTCACCTTGTGATTGATCGTTTTAATAAAACGTTTTGATTTACTAAAACAACAGTTTTGGTCTATGAAATTTGAGAAAATGGGTTCGGGAGTCAGTTACGCATGAGGAAGGATTACCACCCTCGTAACACCCAAATTTGGTACCTAATTGATTAATTAATGTCTTAACATCGAAAGTTGAAAACCCGAAAAGAATTTAAAATATGATCCTCTCTTTTTTATTAACGTTAATTTTACAAAAAATGTTTGGATAAATTGAAGCGAATGCTAAAGACCTTCTTGTCCGGAAGTAATAAAATGTCACATCCAGTACGTTAGGACACGACATTTTAAACCTTTGAGAATAAACTTGTCTTTTGATTTTCAAAACTCATGCATTTTAATTTTAAAAGGATATTCAGTCATTTGGGTCAAACGAGAAAATTTCTTTAGTATACGATATAGTTTCGAATCCGGGATTTGGCCGTTTACCGCGTTGAATGGCTTCTTTTCGCAGTTGTCGGGCCAATTTCTCAATTCCTGGTTCAAATTCTAAGGTTCCCAGTTCTGATCTAGTCATAAGGGAAACAAACAGAAATTAGAGGAATATCTCCAGTCCCCAGCAATGGCGCCAAAATTTGATGGGCGTCGAAACCACCAAATATAATTCCTACAAAATAATTCTTATTAGTAGTAAGACTGGTAGTAGGGTCGAGTCCATAAGGATTGGATGCTATAATCTATTTCTCGTGTATAGCTTATGATCAGATTGTTTGTTGTGTCGCAGGTCGTGGCAATAGTCGTGCCCACGACTCCAATCGTACCGATTATCTAACCGAGATACACGTGTTCCCGATTCAAGACTCCGACAGCCTTGCGTTCTGAAGAACCCAACTCAGATTAACGGGCTCAACTGTGTGGGTCGTTTAAATTCGATCACTTCTTCCTCGATTTGTTCTCTAAGATCCAAATACAGCATGGCTGACTCGTTCTTCCAACTGTCAGCTAACACGACTCCAACCGAACGTCCACTTTTTGACTTGTAATCGAGTTAACCTTAAGGGATGAGTTGTCAATCCCGATACTTAGGAATATAATAAATACCAATTGGATGGATTTTAGCACGAATTCGTATCTCACGATTCCTGACCGGAAAGAGCACCGACCTAAAGCTAAGATGAAATTTAGTTGAGCATGAAAATATTCATGCTTGTAAGTTGTGGAAGATGATTGAATTTATATGATAATGAATGAAATTGAGGTATAAAAGGGCTTGGAAAGCAATTGGACGGATTTAGAAAAAAACAAAGAAATTGAAATAAAATGGACAAAATTCCCACGTCAAATTGAAAGAGAAAAGAAAATAATTTAATTCCAATGGAAATAGGAAAAGAGAGAATAATCCAATTCCAAATTGAAGTAGGAATACAAAAATAATTGATGATTTTTAAAGAACAAAATACCTCTATTCATATACATGGGGTTTACTAAAAATAGTCTAACTAATTTAATAAAATAAAATAAAAATAAATAAAAACAAAAATAAAAATAAAATAATATCTTCCTATTTTTGGCTTTTTACAAAGTCAACAAAATTTGATAACTCCTTGGCTTTCTCCATCTTTTTGATTTGGCCCCAATTTAATGATTGTCTTTCAATTTGGCCCTTTTTGGCTTGTTTTCGACCGATTGCATCCTTTGGCTTTATTTATTCGGTTATTATTTTTTTTGGGCCCAGGCCAAAATTGGCCTATTACAATATCTTTTTGCGTTTAGGTTTAATTTTAGTTTGTTTTACGGCTGCTAATACCCCGTAGGCTAAGGAGCAAAAGGAGGAACCAACTACTCAAGTTTGATTAGCTAGTTGGTGAGGCAATAGCTTACCAAGGCGATGATCAATAGCTCGTCCGAGAGGATGATTAGCCACACTAAGACTGGGACACGACGCAGACTCCTACGGGAGGTAGCAGTGGGGAATTTTACGCAATGGGTGAAAGCCTGACGGAGCAATGCTGCGTGGAGGTAGAAGGCCCACGGGTTGTGAACTTCTTTTCCGGAGAAGAAGCAATGAGGGTATCTGAGGAATAAGTATCGACTAACTTTGTGCTAGCAGCTGCGGTAATACAGAGGATGCAAGTGTTATTCAGAATGATTGGGCATAAAGTGTTTGTAGGTGGCTTCAATGTAACATAATTTAAATGTTTACATCTCAATATAGGTTATTACTTTGTTATATTTTAAGTAAACATTTATTGTAATATAATTTTTTAATTAAAATTAAAATTTGTTATTGTTACTTTTTACATAAAAATTGTATAAAATTATTTATTATATAAAATCACTTATGTCAAATAATTTCATTATAAAAATACGACATAGTAGAAGTTTATTATATTGTAAAATATTTGATTAGGTGAACTTGATTATTAAATAATACATTATAATTCATATTATTATTCACTATGAAATCAGAAACTTTTAACAAATGAAATGAGTTTATTTGCATAATGGAAAGATTTTATGTTTTAAAAAAAATATAACTTCACATTCTATTTTTATTATTAAAGGCATTATAATTTTAGTTCATATAAAATCTTGAAAAGATATAATACTAAATAATAAAATATAATAATTATGTAAAAATATATATTACTTAAAATTATAAAATACATTACACTCTCATGTATTAATATTTAAAGACATAAATTATGTTTTTTAAGTATAAAAACTTAAAATTAAACTTTTATTGACTTTAAAAATTATTTGCCCCAACTAATAAAAGTTTAAACCTTACTTTATTATTATTATTATTATAACTTTTGGTTTTTATAATTTCTCTACTTATTTTAAAATAATTAATGAATTAAATTATCTAATATAAATTTCTTCCACAAATTAAAAGCTAAATTCAATGAAAAATAATTAAAGAAAAGAACTTGAAAATTAGGTACTAAAACCATAGAGTTTCTGGTGTTTGTATAATAGTAGTTGTGAAGATAATTCCCATCACCGGCCCAAAGTTCGAATGAATTTGGGCCGGATTACAATAAGCTCGTAGCACATGCTCGCTTTCTTGCGGGGTTACACGTACATGTGTTTAATTTAGAGAAAGATACGTGTCTATATACATGAGGCCTATCTACCTAGTATTTCATATCAATGAACAATATTCATTTCATATGAATATACATATACTACTCTACCTGAAGAATATAAAGAAAAACACTTAACAGTAGTAATATTATTTTCTGAAAAATTAATTAAGAAAAATATTTGAATAAAAGTAATAACTAAAGCTTGTATAAAAATATTGAATGTTGATTAGTAAAATGAGTTGGAAGTAGGGGTTGGGTTATTAAGTTGAGCACCTCCAAGGATAAGGACAATAAATGAGCCAATAATTGGGAATCTGACAACTACGGTATGGGGAGACCCATCACTTAAATCAAGACATTTTTGGAACCTCATTTTCTATGTCATTTCCCAATCCTTTTCTTTTGCAACTAACTCTTTTCCACCCTGCTTTGTGGAGACTCGAAAGTGCTCTTTCCTATTTTATAATCATAATTATAATAATCATACATCAACCAAATGTATATTTATTTGTGTTAGGCAAGAGATTTTTGGTGAAACAACTTTGAGATTATTTTTGGATTTTTAATTCAAGGGGTCACGAGTTTTTTTTTTACTTTGGATATTGTTAATTTTCTAAAAATATTTTTAATTAGTAATTGTTACTTCAACTTCAACGCTTAAATATCAAATAAAACGATCTTATAATAATTTTAATATCCACAAGTATCGAGATCAAACGGTTTTAAAAATCTGAACTCAACAGCCGTTAAAACCTAAACCATTCATTTCCCTGGTAAACAAAATTTAACCTCTCAAACTACCCTAAGCTATTTCTCTTACAATCAAGATTTACTACACATTTTATTGTATAACGGTTTTAGTTTTCATTAACACTAAAAATATTTGGTATGTTATGTTGGATGTTTTATCATTCAAAGGTATTAGTATTGTTATTAGTGAATATTTTCCATTTTCTATAAACTGTTTTATAATTTTTACCAAATAGAAATATTATGTTAAAAATACAGAAGAAACTCGCTCCTTCTTGGAAGCATGAAAAAGGGCAAGATTGTCATTTAATAAAGATAATATATTTCCCCTCAAATTCCGGTAATAGAAAGAATGGAACTTGCAAATAATAATATGTAATAATAAAAAAAAATCTAAAAAACACAAGTTAATAATGAAAAGAGATGTACTTTTTAGAGTTTTTTTTGTAACTTCAAATCAACACAGATTCCCATTTCCCCAAATTGATTTTGATTGATTTTTCCACTTCCTTGTACTTTATCCATCCCATCTTCAATTTCCCTTTCTTATACAATTCTAACTAAAACCAGAATTACAGCTCCCTTCACTCTAATCTAATCATACCCCTACTCTTTTCCTTCTCAATCTTTGAATTTTTCTCTCTTCGTTTTCGCAATTCCTTACCAATCTGGGTTTTGCTTCTTTTCTGGCGGGAACTCTTCAGCTGGCTGGATGGAACCAACCTTCATTTAAAACATTTCTTTTTCCTTTAAATAAAAAATTCCTTTTGTGTTTCCATTATATTCTGTAGGAACCAAAGAAAGGTGTGAAAATCGGAAATTTTTTATTTTAAAATTGATGGCGAACCCACCGGGGAACCATCAACAAGAAGCGAATCAAGCGTCATCTTTTAATGGAGCTCACTTGAACAACGGGAATCCCGTACCAGAGACCTCAGGTTCGGGTATGAAGCATAACCCTGGTATTTCCTTGGATTGGACCTTGGAAGAGCAAGCTATCCTCGACGACGGCTTAAAAAAGTGAGTCTTCTTTGCTCTTTTGGTTGCATGGGATTTTGGGGTTTTGGTGAAATTCTATTTTTGTGAAATTTCAATTTATAGTTCTGGAAATGTGAACTTTGTTGTTGTGTCATTCTTGATTGAATTTATCGTTTCTTTGAACTGGTTGGGAGTGTTTAAATTTATAAAATGGAAGGGAATGGAATAGTTCAGCAGCTAATACGCATGGTAACAACTTCCTTGTAAGAGTTTTGATGGGGATTGAGGTATTTTGAATGTCGAAAATCTCTGTCGGTTGTTCTGGATAATCCAATTGATTTTTTTCCACATTTTACTGAATGAGCTGGTTATTGGCCTAATTTATTTTTAACTTTCTTCCTTTTGTTGGGGATTGGGAGGATTCAAGTTCTAATTCTGGTTCTCTTTGTGTGGCATCTCCTTGCAGATATGCGTCAGAGCCAAGCATAATTCGTTATGCAAAAATCGCCCTGCAGTTACAAAATAAGACAGTCCGGGATGTGGCTTTGCGGTGCAGATGGATGACGGTAAGCGTTACTGTTCTCAAAAGTTGATCTAAACTCATCACTTTAACTGTTTGCCTGAGTTCTAGAATATATAGACTCATATATGTAGAACATATTTCTCAAGTGGCTTAAAATGCTGCTGCAACGAGGCAGGCTGTAATCATTGGAGTCAATTTATATTTTGCTGGCTTGATTCCATAATTCTACTCTGTGTTTTATATATAGAGTATATGTGTTTGTGTGTGCGCCTGCATGCACATGTGTGATAAGAGAACAATCTGATTTATGCTTTATGCAGAAAAAGGAAAATAGCAAGAGAAGGAAGGAAGAACATAATATAGCCAGGAAAAGTAAAGACAAAAAGGTGAGATTTATGGGTTTCTTTCTTCTGTGTGCTAAACTGTAATTATTTCTGTTTTTTTTACTCCTATGAGCATGCTCAGTTGTTTAACTCTTAGAACGCAAGATATTAGATATCCTTTAAAGGTAAAATATTCTCCCTGTGATACTGACTCGCAGAGAGCATATCTTTATTTAATTTTCTATTTCCTCTTTCACACGGGCACATCTGGAGAGACGTGAATGACTGCTTCCATTCACAATGGAAACCTCTCTTGTATATGGAAGGTAGTGGAGCAGAGCTCATTGAGCATAGGGAGGTTATTGAGTTGAACATAGTATTTTATATTTTTGTGGTACAGATGTTAGATGGAGATTTTTTTTTGATGAATATGTTAGATGGAGATTTAATTGATATTTAGACTTGTAATATATTAGATTCAAGCAAAATAATTTCTTTCAAAGTTGCCAATTCATGATAATATTTTGTTGACATAATCATAAATAGGGAAATATTTGTAGTTTATGATTTATGACTGTTTTTTGGACCAAAAGATGCTTAGGAATAGCTTTGCTTTGTTTTCAGGAAAGAGTTGCTGATCCCACGGCAAAGCCTACTCAGTTTGCAGCTCGACCTAATCTTTCTCCTTATGCACCCCCAATGATTCCTATGGACTATGATGATGGTATTCCATACAGAGGTGGGTGTTATCTTTGACTATTTTTAAGTTGCTCTTAGTAGTTCAAGGTTTAGAGATGTGCTCTATTGGTTTAGATTTGATCTTTGAATCATTTTGATGCTTTCTTGGGTTTTTTTATTTACTTGATCCCTGCTATGCATATCGTTCTGATTTTAGATGTTCATAGCCTGAGCTATCTGTCAATGCTTTTGTAATTTATGTTGACAAAAGATGTTGAAACTTTGAAGGATTTGGACAGTGGGGGTGAAGCATTATTTCTGCCTTTTTCTTAGCCTGTGGGGCTTTAGTTGGCAGGTCTTATTTGATTCCCGTTTTATGTTCTGTTATGAGCTTTAATAAACTACCAATTTCTAATAAAGACAAGAAAGTGAGAAAAGTGAAGAGGAAAATTTGATGTTCTTCCATAGATACAATTTTTTGTCACAGAATGCAAGTAACAGAAGAAAGGGTCCAAGTCATGGCTAAAAATAGTCTATAAGAGAAGTAAGAAGTAGCCGTGATTTTTTATTGTATATATTCTCTTCTTGATCATTGCAACAAATAAAGTTTGAATTTAGATTTATGGTGCTTGATTAAAATATTTTATGATGTTAAAATTGGAAATTTAATGGAAAGCTGCGTTATGCTATTTTACAGCTATTGGTGGGGTGACAGGAGAACTTCTAGAGCAGAATGCTCATGCCTTCAATCAAATATCTGCAAATCTTGCAGCTTTTCAGGTGAACTACCGATGTTATGAGTAGATTGTTTTATGTTATCCTTCGATATTTTTGGTGAAAATGATTGGTATTGAGAGGTCCCTTAACCCTATCTTTGGACATCTTGATTTCTCACTTCTATGAAGTCTGGTATGAAGTGTTTTACTAAAGCACATTAGAAGGAAAAAAAATCATCTCTGTTACATACTCTTCCCTGCATATGAAAGCACTCAGAAAGCAGTGCTGGAAAAAGAACTATTTGGTTGGATTCAACCTGGCTCAGTCTTCTAGCTATGACTTCTCATTGTTGTCCAACTTTCATAAGATTGGACGAAATTGAAAGGAGTGCATGATTTCTATGTGGCTAATACAAGTGTCTTGACTGATTCATTTATTTGTTCAACCAGTTTGTGCTTCTGATGTATTTAAATAAAAGCTTTCGTTATTCTACTGTGAAAGGGTCTGCATCATTATTTTCAAATATTTATGTTATTATTTAAACTCCTGATCGGACTCTAATTCAGTTAGAGAAATTATTAAAATGTTATTCCTTAATTAAAATAAATTGCATTATTTGAGGGTATTTTGATCTTTTTATTTTTAAAAAATAATATTAAGTTTACATGTGGTGGGATTTTAATATTATATTTACATTTTAATTGTATTATGCATGCTTTATTGCTTCAATGAATTGTATATCTATACTTAAAATAAACCCTTGACTAGGGAAATATAAAAAAAATGCATGTGGCAGGATTTAAACTCGTGTTATTTACATTAATAAAATGTTAATTTACCACTAAATCAAAATTTTATTTTAATATATTGTTTATATTTTAATTTTATTATGCATACTTTATTAGCTGCGTCAGTTGTATATTTATATTTATTATTATTTAAGCCCTTGAATGAGTTGGTGTCACGAGTCAATTGGAAACCAGCTCGATTAGAGAAATTATGGAATTGTCTTTTAGTAATTAAAATAAGTTATATTATTTGAGGGTATTTTAGTTTTTTTATTTTAAAACTAATAAAGAATTTGCATGTGGTTGGATTTAAACAAATGCTATTTACATCAATAAAGCATTAAAGTTACCACTAAACTAAATCTTTATTTTAATATAATATTTACATTTTAATTTTATTATGCGTACTTCATTATCTCTATTGATTGTATATATTAATAATGTTGTTGATTGAGCTAGTGTCACAAGTCATCTCTATAATAACTCAAGATTAATAACAACATCATGATAAACAATTATAGTGTATTTAGTATTCTTAATATGATTTATGTGTTTAAATTTCATTTTACTCCCAATTAAAGTTTTTTTTTTTTCATTTTAATATCTTACATATTTCATGTGTACTAAGTACGTAGCTTCTTCATATGATAGAATTTAGATATTTGTGTATAGCCCTTATTTAAAAAGTATCTTCATTTAATATCAGCTGTGAGTAGGAGTTTGATGTAAAAGTGAACAGCATTTTGTCTGATTGCTTGCTTCAGCTTTATGGGATTCTTGTTTTTATCTGTTTTCAGATACAGGAAAATATTGGTCTTCTCTGCCAAACTCGTGACAACATTCTCAAAATCATGAACGAGTAAGTTCAAGCTTTCTATAAATGTTACTTGCTTTCTCTTGTCACATGATCTGCAAAACACTCCATTTACTTGATTAAAATATAATCCAGTTGCCTGAATTGTTATTCTTGATCATATTCATGCCCCATTTCCCAAATCCGAATAGAATTGTACTTGCTGCTACCCTCTTATTGTTCACTTTCAAACTTTTAATGAAACAATTAAAGGTGGTTATATGAACCAAGATATTTAAATACATATAAATTATGAATTTTCTAACGAATCTACTCCTGTTAATTATGCTATTGAATTTTTCTCATTGCTTGGTTAGCATTATGGATTCCCAAACTTGGTTATCATATCATACAAGTAATATATATATATATATATATATTTCAGGTTGAATGACATACCAGATATAATGAAGCAGATGCAAGTACTTCCAGTGAAACTGAACGACGAGCTAGCTAACACAATACTTCCCCCATCATCCCATCCCATGCTTTCATGATGCTCTGCCTCCTGCTTAGTTTCCGATAAACGAGCAGGGGGTTGTGCTTGAGAAAATAACCGCCGATAAGGTCGACCCTCTTTCCATTAAAATTTAAGAATAAACTGTGTTCCCCTACCTTTTCTTGCATGTGGAAGGCTTAGTATTTTCTTACTTTTGCTTTTGTACTCTCTATAGTTTGTTTGTTAGTTCATGCAGGAGAAGGTGATTTAGGGCTTTGCATTTTGTGGGGGGGGGGGGGGGGGGTATATTACATAAAGTAGAGTTCAAATCTTATATTTTATTTCTCTCTGTTTGTATAGTTTTTTTTTCTCTTTTCTATTTTGAAGTTTACAAGTGAACTTTTAAGAGGTTGACATTTATTTTAAATTTATTTTTAGTAACCACTTAAATTAACACTGTACAAATGTATTATTTACAATTATTAGAATTTTATTTTATTTTTGCAATTAAAAAGATTTGATTTCGGTGAGTCTTTCTAACTTCCTAACTACTGTATAATGATAATTTGATTCAGTAATTCATGTATGTTTCTTTTTTAAAAGTCATTTTCGTCATGCAAAAATTGTTGGCGATATCCTCACTTAATTTTTAAGATATTTTCATTTTAGTCACCTAAGCGTTAAATTCTTAATGATAGTTAATTGTACATTTCAGATCATATTTATATATTCATTTTGATCACTCAATTTTTAGATTGTTTTCAACCTAGTTGTTGAATTTTTTTTTAAAGTCTTGATCTTGGTAAAAAAGAATTACGGATTAAAATTAAAAAATTGTGGAAACTAAAATAAAATAATGAACTAAAAATTTTCAAATTGTATTTGTCTATTCCATTTTCGAGAATTTTAATTTTTTTTTTTAGTTTTAAAATTTTAAATTTTAAAAAATCAAAATCAATTAAAAAATTGTTGAAATATTTTTATCTCTTGATAAAGTCAAGCAATTTGTTACCCTAATATTAAAATTAATTAATTAATTTTCTTTTTAAGTTTTAAAATTTTATTCTATGTTTCAAATTATCCTTAACAAAATCAATTCAAAATACTTCTATTTAATAATTATTTATGAAACTTTATTTTATTTTTATTTTATAATATCAAATCTTCCATGCTAAAGGCACAAAAAAAAAAAAATCTTGCAATTAACTAAATTAATTACTTGTTCTTCGTTTAGATAAAGAAGTGATGAAAATAATTTTTGGTATTGTTGATTGGCATGGAAGATGAAATTAATTAATTAAATTAATTGCAATGATTTTTTTGTCTTTTTGGGGGGGGTGAAATCTTTGCTTTTAGTTAAGTAGGGAAGATCCATGATCATGTAATCAAAAGAAATTTGGATCTCGTAAATAATTATTAAAGATGAGTTACTTGATTTGATGTAACATGGAAACATAAAAATTAAAATTAAAATCAAAATTTTAGAAGGAGATGAAATTAATTAATTTTAATATTAAAATAACAAATTGGCTGACACTATTAAAGGATAAAAAAATTTCAACAAAGTATTTAATTGGTTTTGATGTTTTAAAATTTAAAATTTTAATATCTACAAAAAGGAAGAACTTTTGACAAAGGAATAAACAAGTACAAGACAAATCTTTAATACATTATTTTAGTTCTTATCTTTTTTATTTTATTTTAATTAAAACTTAATAAAAATATTTTATTGATAATTAAAATAAAAATATAAACATAATATGACGTGTAGAATTGACCGTCATTAAAAATATAACGTTAAATTTTTAGGTGATAAAAATGAAAAGTGATTAAAAGGATTTGGTGTTGGAGATATTGTTTTCCATTGGCAGTCGGTTTTGGATGATGTTGATGTCAAAGGGCAGCCGTTTGATTTGAAATAAAAAAAATTTGACCGTAGTTAGTGAATACTGAATTTCCTTCCTTCAATCAATGTCTACATATGAATTATACGTTTTAGAAAGATGGGACCCACGTGTGGATGTTTATGTCTCTGCAAATCACTTAAAAATGGAATATAATCTTAAACAACTTGAAGGCCGAAAGTGATTTTCACACCTCCATTTCTACGTTTAAGTCACTTCAATTTTATATTTTAGCTTTTTAAGAAGATAATTTTGTTTGAATACAATTAAATATAATATTATATTTAAATAGGGGAAGGATCCATTTAAATCGTTTTATATTATTAATATTTTAATAATTATTTAATTTATTACTATATTTATATTTTTCTAAATTCAAAGTAATACTAGTATTTTTATTATTTTACTATGTATATTACTAATGTAATCCCAAAATATGTGAAAAGTAAGTATAATATAATATTTTTGATATAATGATACAATAGGAAGAAATGCAAAGGGGAGAGTGATGGTTGCCACGAAGGTCGGTTCAATCAATCGAGATAAAGAGTCAGAGGTGATAAAGACTGAAGGTAAGGAGAGTGCTAAAGTTAAGAGTTGAAGATATGCTAACAGAGTATTGGCTTGATATTTAAGAGGAGTCCCTCCTTTTTTCATCGTTCCTGGATGTATTTATAGGTGAAGGTCCGTGATTACGGAACACATGTTGGACTTGTTATTTAGCCATCATTATGGAACACGTGGGATAGATGTTTTTGATGAGACAAAGATGTCTGTGATGGGACAGATCTTGTCATTTGTTCTGACTTAATAGTATGAGGCAAGTGAACCCATGTGGTGTTTTATGTTCCTAATGAAAGCTTAGGGACTTGGGCAACGGATGATTTACACCTGTTTAGATGGTCGTTCCGACTTACTGTCAATTAACTTATTATTTGAAAACTTTTCTAGCTTGTCACATTCCTCATGTGAATAGGAATATAAGATATATTAAGAAGAATTGATCATGTATAATCGGAAAAAAGAGGGATTCTAGTTATAAGATATCTAATGAAACCGTCGCTGGAATTGAGATCTCATTCAAAGAGAAAGATATCAAATATCTAGAGTTTCTTTTTGTATATTATATGGATGATTCGATCCGTAAGGACCATTATTGGGAATTGTTTGATCGTCTTTCTCCAAGTAAGAGGTGAAACATAATCAACTTGAACTCGGGACAACTATTCGAAATCTTAGTGAAAGACTGGATTTGTTATCTCATGTTTGCTTTTCGTGAAAAAATATCAATTGAAGTGGAGGATTTCTTCAAATAACAAGGAGCTAGGTCAACTATTCAATTTCCCATCTCTTCCCGAGAGACAAGTGGGCTATTTCTTTGCAAAATTGTGCTCAATTTCATATGTGACAATTCTGTCAAGATCTCTTCGTTCGTTGGGGGAAGAATCCACATGAATAGAATTTTTTGAGGAATATATCGAGAGAGAGAATTGGAGTTGATTAGACAATGTATGGTTTAATAAATAAGCAAACAAAGGAAGATTTAAGGAGGATATATTATAATTAATATTTGCTTTAATTTGAGGCATTACTATACATGATATAAAAATAATATAGAAGCCAAGGAGAGTGGCAACGTGATTATAAAGTCAGAGATGTGAAACGAATTTTCATCCTTGTTCACGAACAAGAGTAGTGATGTGTTTCTTTCAATCATAGAGGAAGGAGAAACAGCTTACGGTATTGGTAGAGTTCCCTCTACGAAGGTGTAGTGTGTCATAATCATAGTTAAAAATGAACATATGGATTAGATGAGGAGCATCTCAAGACTGCACTACCTATGCTACGTACTTTGGTTAGAGTTATCTGAGTTACCTAACTACCTCCCATCTAAACAAATGGCTTTGAATGTATTTCAACTTTAATTAACCCAAAAATAATAATAAAAAAATGGCGGTTTACATATTACAGTGAAGTCTGAATTGAAGACGTGCTTTTTACACTATTAGGCATACGTCTTTATCTCTTCTTTTATACACCACTTTTTAAACAACCCAACTTCACCATTAATTTAGTATTTATGTTATTAGTAAGGTTTAATTCTGCTTTCAGTCCCTGTGTTCTACACATAATTAATATTTACTTCTTTTTTTTAAAATCTCAGAAATTTACTTCTTTTTTTCTATTGATTTAATAAGGTTAATATATATATATATATATATATATATATGAAAAAGCTTTCAAATTACTATGTTTAAACAAGTTCTTATACTTATTTTGTAGTTAAATAAACCTCTAATCTATTTTTTTCCTTTTAACACTCTTAGTAATTATGTATATATTTTTTATTTTTACACATGTCATAAGTTTATTAGTTACAAAGATTTATTTACTAAACACTCAAAAGTATGGGATTAAAATTCTTTTAATCCACTAAAAAACAGCTATATATATATATATATTAAAACTCTTTCTTTGAAATTTTTTCATACCCAATAGTTTGTTTTAACTAAGAAAAAAATTCAAACTCATTTACCTGAATTAATTAAACAAACAAGCTTAAAACAACAAAGGTGTGATTTTTTTTTTTTTATATTTTGTCAAACGGACAATATTTAAAATTAATTTATCTCAATATGAATCTTAGATGGAAAAGGTCTAAAAAGATAATAATTAATAATTAAAATACTAGTATTTTGCATGGAAATTCAAACTTTTTTTGGTTGAAAAATATGAATTTCATTAAAACTTAAAACGCAGTTATTTTTTTAGATTAATTCCATATATTGAGTGCTTAATTAAGAAATTTTTGTACATAAAAGACAAAATTTACCTAAATTAACATTAGGAGAAAAAATTAATAGATTAAGAGTTTATTTAATTACAAAATAAGTATAAAAGTATGTTTAAACATAGTATAATAGTTTGAGCTTTTTTGATATGTTAATCATTTAATAGTTGAAATCCAATTGATAACATTATTAAATCACTTTCGCTAAATTGGATTGCGTGACATTTATAAAAATAAAAGAAAATTGCTCATATCACCAATTATTATATGTGAAAGTAGAATAAGAAAATACAAATGTTGAATATGAGGTTGTAAGAATTTTCAAATTTAAATTTAAATTGTAAAATTCTTCAACACTGTTTCATAAAACTAAAGTGAAAGTCGATAATTTTCTTTTGCTTGCATGGCCCCCATGTGACTTTCAATTAGCAACACGAACAATTTAAAAAAAAAATCACATAATCTGATTTAACCAAAATCTTTTGATAATATTATCAATTTCAAATATATGAGTTAAAAACAAAATTAAATATTGAAATTATTAATGAATATAAGTTTGGGAATTTAAATATAAGTAAAATTTATAAATTAATTGAAGAAAAAAGGGACCAATTGGGGGGTTGGGGGGGGGGGGGCAATAAAGGCTAAGAAGTTAGATAAATTAATAAGCCATCGTTTTAGATTGAGAGTTGGACTTTGGTGCACCCCCATACGTTTTCTTTTCAAAAAGGAGAAAAGGAATTGCAGACGAATGACCACAATCTTGACGGAAAGGCAACCATTTTGACCATTTAATAATAAACTAAACTTGGTTTTTTCTTGACTTTGGCAAAAGACAGAGACAAACCAAATTGTTTTGGTTAATATCAGTTCCATTTATTTATATATTTGGTACACCCGAGGAGGAGTTGTTTCGGAAGTGGGTTCAGTAATAAAGAACCTTCAAACTCCATGTTTTATTGGAGATTTTAATCAAGCTGTCTCATCTGACTTTGGGATATCTCTGTTCTTGAAGCTTACAAAATCTGCAGAATCATTGATGACTTCATTCTAGAAGAGTCCAAGTCCGGGCAAGTTGTGTGTCAAACCAGAAGATTGAATTTTGACGACGTTCAAATCATATGCACCCATTCAAGCATTTATAGCAGAAAATTGTTGTTAAGGAGAGCTTTGAAGATTCATCATATTAACTTCTGTAAGTACTTTGAATGAAGTTTTAGCTTTTCTTTTGCCATTGTTACAAGTTGCAGATTGGTATTTGAAACTGCAACTTCAAGTTTCCATCGTATCTTCTAAACCAATCTTCTGTTTTACTGATTCTCTGATGTTAATTCAACTCTTTTACTAAAGGGAGAGTGCAGAGTCTAGAATTGTTCTTTGCTTGCTCACAAGTCATTGCTTTTACAAAAGTTTTGCATACACTTTATTAGTCTTATACATAACATGGCGATGTATCATCATATATTAACCCGTTTTTATAAATGAGAAAAGATATCTTTCTCTTTTCACACTTAAACTAGATGCCCTTTTTTGCTTTTCTTTTGCCAATACCTTGTTATTAAGTGCTTCAAGTTCCCTAGTTTTCCAACTAAACCTCAATGCTCCTTGCTATAAATCTTTGAAAAAGGTTATCATGTACCTTCTTGCTAGCTTCCATTTCTCTTTTCTAATATCTAATATTGCACTCTATGGCAGACAATTCTAGTCATCAATTTTGAGATTTAAACTCAAAATCTTCAAAAACAAGTCTTGTTATTAGGAACTTAATTTCAAGTGTTTTAAACTTATCTGAGGGGGTTAGTTCATAGTTCCCTAGAATTTGGTTCATAAGTCATATTGACTTAATGGGTTAGTTAACATGCCAAAAAAATGGGTTCGTTCCAGTTTGGTAGAAAAAAACAATGGCATTAAATTCTTGGATCAAATTTCCAGTCTAAATTCATAATATGTTTGCTTGTTTGACAGGTTGAAAATGGGCTTCACAAATGGCACAAGATTAATGGTGCCTTTATCATTGATGGTGCTGATTTTAGCGTTAAATTTCGTAGAAATTGGTGGTAGTGCTTCTTCTCCAGGTCAGGCCTAATTAACTGACTTCTCTAATTTCCTTTTTAATTTCATCATATACAACTCAGTGACTTACTATAAACGGATACAAACTTTAAACTTTTTTGGCATAGTGGTTTTTTAATTTCATCATCTCTTGTGTTACTCTATCTCTCACTCCGATGTTGTATAAAAATGCATAACCATTAATTTAGTCCTCAATCTTTATATCATTTATTAATTTAGCTCTTATTTTTTAGTTAAATTAGGCTAATAATTTTTCACGGAGAGTCAAACTGCTTTTTTTAAATGAAAATGTTGACTACAATATTAATTTTTTAATAATGTTGGCCTGACATAGCATGGCATCATTTGTTATCTGTCACTTCAATAAATAAATAAAAATTAAAAAGTTTAATATATATATATATATATATAAATAGTTCATAAAAATTAAAAAAAAATAGCATAGAGTTTACCGTATTTAAAAATTTAACGTTTTAGTCAGTATTTATATTTAAAAAAACAATTTAATTTCTTTTTTGAAATATTAGATGGTCAAATTTGACTCTTTTAAACATATTGAGGGTCAAACTTAACTAAAAAAATAAAATAAAAATTAAATTGACAAAATATGTAAATATTAAAGACTAAAATTATGATTATGCCTAAAAAAACATATTTGATAGAAGCCCAAAAATTTATAAGGGCCTGGTCTTGTTATATAAGAAGTTTGTTAAGCTGAAGCAGTTAAATAATTGTATAATATTTATCATAAATTTAAAATGAAAATGATAAATCTATAATTTTTTTAATTTTTTGTTGTTGTTTTATTTTTAATTAGATACAAATTCAAGCAATGAAGATGATACAGTAAGAGTGGATCCATTGGACAATTTCAACAAGTATAGAGGAGGATTTGATATCACTAACAAGCATTATTGGAGTGTAATTCTCTATACCAACCTCCCTTACAATTTCACTTTATTACATTAAATTTTTTATTTATTTTATTTTTTGCAGTCAGTTGTATTTACAGGGATCTATGGATATGCAATCGGACTCTTATGGCTTTTATGTGGAATATTGTACGGCAGCTATCTCTTGGCAACTACTTACTGTTGCAAAAGAAACAGAAAACCCGACACAAAATCTGTCTGTCAGAAGCAATGTTACTTATGGCCTATTCTCCTAGCCATAATCTTCACAATCCTGGCAGTGTAAGCTCTTCAACTCTCCAAAATGTTCATCACTTTGATTGAATAATGTCATGTTTTTCTAGCTTCAAAGATTGAAATCAATTCTGGGTTTTGTTTCCACCATTGATGAAAACATTGTTTTTTCTTCAGAGCTGCTTCAGGTTTAGTTCTTGGAGGGACTGTTAGGTTCCATTCTGAAGCAAAAACAGTGGTGGACATTATTATTAGAACAGCAAATGAGGCATCAGACACTATATACAACACTACGGGCGCCATGAAAGAAATGAGGGATAGCTTGGGTGACACTAATGGAACTGGTGAGGCTTCTAGTTTTCTTACAACTACATCTCGGAGATTGGATGTTGAAGCTGACGATATTGCAAGACAGGCTAGAAAAAACAGACGAATGATCGATAGGGGTCTCCAGATAGTGTAATAAATCTCTCTCAAACTTCCCCGACATCTTTGCATTTTTTTTACTCAGACTCGAATGTTGATTATTGACCCTTTGTAGCTACTTGTTCTTACAGGTTTATAGTAACCACAGTGACTATTTCCTTGAACCTGGTAGCAGTTATTGCTTTGTCTGGTATGTTCACCAATATTTTTGTATCTATGTATTTACTCATGCCATTGTTCTTCTGAAAGTTGAATTTTTTTTTCCCTTCTGCAGTGACTGGAATTCTGAGAATTCGACGACCACTTTACTGGTAAGAAACTTAAGCATTCATGAATTTAACTCAATTTGTTGTGAATCACTCTGAGCTGAAGATTTTCATTTTTGATCAATTTTCAGGCTAATTGGAATGTGTTGGATCTTGACAATTCTATGCTGGTTGTTCTTTGGGATATATTTCGTGTTGGAAAAGTGAGTTCAAGTTTTACTTTGATCTGATTTCCTCAATCTATATGTTATTTTTTCTCGAGTTTTTCCAGGTTGGAATTGAATTGAAAAACTCAAAAGGTAAATGTTTGAATTACAGTTTTTCAGGTGATACATGTACAGCTCTGGAAAATTTCCAAGAAAATCCATACAACAACACTTTGAGTTCGATTCTTCCTTGTGATGAGTTGCTGTCTGCAGAATCAGTCCTGTCTGATGTTAGTGCTGGAATTTATAACCTTGTTAATGAGGTAATTCAATGTCTTTTGTTCTTTTTAGTTCATATGTTAGCTGACTTGACACCAAATAACTTGAACCTCGAAGAAAAAAAATGGTCCGAACCCAAATCCATGGAAAAATTTAACTGACTTATGATTTCAGGTGAATGCGAACATATCGGAGCTGCGAGCAACAACATATCCGAATCTTGCTCATGTTTGCAACCCTTTCACCGCACCACCGGAATATACATATCAGCCAAATAACTGCCCCGCTAATACGATCAGGATCGGCGACATACCAAAGGTATGCAAAATCCAACATGTTCATTTCCTAGTCTCAGGTTCCCTTTGTTGTTCTTATATGTTACTCTTTTCGAGTTCTCATGTGATAAACATCTGTAACGGATTTGCATGACTAGATATTGGAAGTATTTACATGTTCGGATGCCAACAATGGAAGCTGTGGAGAGGGACAATTCATATCCAGCAACGATTACAAAACAGTGGAGGCTTACACAAGTTCAGTTCAAAACCTGCTAAATGTATATCCAGGCATGGAAAATCTAGTCCAATGCCAGTCCGTGAAGGACGCATTTTCCGAGATCCTCGGCCACCACTGCAAGCCGTGGAAGCGAGCCGCCCGCATGGCGTGGGGGGCAATGGTGTTTCTCTCAATCATCATGGTAATTTTGGTTCTCATATGGACGGCGCAAGCTCACCATGATCGACGACTTCATTCCTCAGACATTTCAACCAAACCCCAATCTCAAACAATGGATTCATTGGGATTAGAAGCAGTGAAAATCAAACATCATGATTCAGTTTAAAAGCAAAAAAAGAAATGCAGATTTGAAGATTGTTACTTTGGAAGACAAAGCCGGCAGCAGCTTCCAAGAAACACTAGTTTTGTACAGGTGAGAGAGATACAACAAAATTAATTAAATTGAAATAAAGATAGATAGAGATAAATTATCCGAAATAGGTAAAGGAAAATAGAATACAGGGACCATTTTTTATTTATTTATAATATTACAAGAATTACAGTTTTTTGCTTCTTCAATTTGATAGTGTCAAATCTGGGGATCAACCCCTTAAATATAATGTAATATTTACTCGTTGACCTATAAAAAGAACATTTATTCATCTATATTTCTGGGTCAGTATCCTCCTCAATTTTTATTTTATATAGGTTTAAAGAATAATACTTTCCTAACCATAGTCAAAGCATCATATGAGTCCAAACAAACAATACTGAAAAAACTTTCCCTAAAGTGGTGCATCGTCAAGTTTCAAGGAACACTTAATGAGAATAAAGAGTTCCAATTGTTGTTGAGTTTAAATAATAAATGAAAAAACAATGAGAGTTGCTAATTGTAGCCAGCTGCCAGACTTCACAAGTAAAGCGACATCTCAAAAAAGAGCCCCAAATCCTCAAGTTGGCCGCAGTGAACACAGTCAGTTGGCAAGTTAATCCCTTTGTTTAACAAGGTCGCCTTATAAGGAGCAAAACATCGTAAGCAACGACGCACTCTTTAATTTTTAGGGGTATCGAGCTGCCCTACAAACGCGCGCAAGGACCATCCATGCTACCATGAAAAATGCTTGTAAAGGATTTAATCGCAAGTTTATAGCTAGAGCTCACCTTATACTGGCCACTCATATCAAAATGCCATATTGACTAAAATAAATTCGCATGCTCAGAATACACTGAGCGTCACAAGAAGTTAAAATTTGTCATTTATAATGATGACTATATTTATTGATTTTTTAGAATTTGAATTAAAATTACAAATTTTGTAAATATTAAAGGCTAATTTTATTATTGGACCAATAAAAAAACCATGTCAACACTTCCGTCAAATTTCAAATGGCTGTTAATGTTGGATGACCAAAAAAAATTGTTTTCGAATAGTTTAGTAACCAAAATAAAACGCGAGCAATATTTTAGTGACCATTTCTATACTTTCCCCCAACTATTTTCATTGAAAATGTTGCCGTCTTAGATGAGAAATTCTTTACATTAAAAATTAAAGAATTTTCAAAATACATCATTTTAAAAAATGTTAATGTTTATAACTATTTAGTTTAGAAAAATATTTTTCAAA
Source organism: Gossypium anomalum (assembly GCA_025698475.1). Lineage (NCBI taxonomy): Eukaryota > Viridiplantae > Streptophyta > Magnoliopsida > Malvales > Malvaceae > Gossypium > Gossypium anomalum. The sequence goes on along the minus strand of CM046965.1, from coordinate 70,631,401 downwards.
ATTGTTGAATGAGAGAAAATAAATTCAGATAAAAAATGAAGAAAGATATTGAAATTTGTGAAAAGTGACAAAGTAGATATAGATAGAAAAGAAATACATTGACCAATGAATATTGAGTTAGGTTCATTGAGAAAAGAGGTATAATAAATATAGAGAAATTTTTTAGATTTTATTTTAAAACACTATAATGGTCAAATAAAGGTATTTTTATTTTTATTTCTAAAAACAAGGTTATTTATCTAAATAAACATACAGAAAGTCAATCCAACCCTTAATTTCAGCTCTCGTCTAATTGTCTCTTACATTTTTTTTTCCAAATCTCTTTTACCTTTTATTATACAAATAGTGTGAAAAATAAAATAAAATAAAATAAAATAAAGAACACACAAATTTTACGTGGAAACCCTTTCGGGAAAAAACCACGGGCAGAGGAGAAGAAAATTTACTATGTCGAAAATTTTAATCAATACAAGAGGAATAGACTATGTCTATTTATAGGCTTGTAAAGCCATATTCTAATAGGATTGAAACAACTTATCCTAATAAATATAAAATAGATGGAGTTTAATAAGGTTTAAAAAACCTTATTCTAAAATTAAAAAAAAAAAGAAGTCTAGTTCTATATGGATTTTACTTTTATTTTATTTTCCATCATATTTTATTTAAATAAGAATTCGGGTCACTTAATTCTAACAATCTCCACCTTGACACAAATTCTCAATAAACAAGTTCTTCATCGCGAACAAGTTTCCACCTCTTCCATAAAACCCCTTAAGGGTTTAACTTCAACAATGAATACCAACCAAGTTTAAGCAATGCTCAAAATTGGTTATAAGAAGTGACTTAGTCATCATATTTGTAGGATTTTCATGAGTACTAATTTTGCTCACAACAATATCACCACGAGCAATAATATCACGAACAAATGAAACCGAACATCAATATGTTTTGTTCTCTCATGAAACATTTGATCTTTTGTAAGGAAGATGGCACTCTGATCACACAAAATCTCATCTTCGATTTGAAGGTCTTCATTGAGTTCACTAAATAGTCCCTTCAACCAAATAACTTCTTTACAAGCCTCGATGTCGCCATTTACTCAAACTTCATGGTAGACAAAGCGATCGTAGTTTGCAAAGTGGCTTTCCAACTAATTGCACAACCTCCGATTGTAAAGACGTAACTTTGTGAGAGATCTTCTTCTATCAAGGTCTCCAGCAAAATCAGCATCAACATACCCTATGACTCCATCTTTAGTTATTCCAAACTATAAGCAAACATCAGTAGTGCCTCGTAAGTATCTTAAAATCCACTGAACTACTTTCCAATGTTCTTTACTGGGATTTGCCATGTATCTGCTAACTACACTGACTGCATATGATAAATCTGGACGTGAGCAAACCATAGCATATATAAGAGATCTCACTGCACTAGAGTATGGAACATGTGACATGTACTCAATCTCATCATCTGATTGTGGAGACAAAGCCGATGAAAGTCTGAAATGGGCTGCTAAAGGAGTACTAACAGGCTTAGCACTCTGCATATTGAACCTAAAAAGAACTTTTTCAATGTACCCCTTCTGATTTATGTACAATTTACTTGCTTTTTTATCTCTGAGAATCTCCATACCAAGTATCTTCTTTACTGGTCCTAAATCTTTCATCTCAAATTCTTCACTTAGTTGGGCTTTGACCTTTCTTATCTCTCCTTTATCTTTTGCTGCTATCAACATGTCATCAACATAAAGAAGTAGATACACAAAAGAACCATTACTGCCTTTCTTAAAATAAACACAACTATCTAAACTACTTCTTTTGAAATTATGAGAAGTCATAAAGGAATCAAACCTCTTGTATCACTGTTTTGGTGACTATTTCAAACCGTAAATGGACTTTCCCAGCAAGCAAACATAGTCCTCTTTTTTTGAGACCATAAAACCCTCTGGTTGTTACATGTAAATATCCTCCTCAAGTTCTCCATGCAGAAATACAGTTTTTACATCTAACTGCTCAAGCTCCAAATCATGCATGGCCAAAATACCAAGCAAAGCTCGAATCGAACTATGCTTAACAACTGGAGAGAACACATCTGTGAAGTCCACTCCTGAAATTTGACTATAACCCTTTGCAACAAGCCTTGCTTTATATCTAGGTTCTTCAACTCCTAGAGTCCCTTCTTTCTTTTTAAACACCCATTTACAACGAACAGCCTTTTTACCTTTAGGAAGTTTCACAAGGTCCCATGTTCTGTTTTTGTGGAGTGATTCCATCTCTTCTTGCATAGCAAACATCCACTTTTCTGAGTCTTCACAGTTAACCGCCTCAGAATAATTAGATGGCTCTTGATTCGCATCTATATCTTCAGCCACATTTAAAGCATAAGCAACTAAATCAGCTTCAGCATATTTCTTTAGAGGTTTAATTTCTTTTCTAGTTTTGTTTTTGGCGATAGAGTATTGCGGCGAAGAAGCAACTCTATTCTCAATTTTTGTACTAGCTTGAGGAGTCGACTCTGTATTAATCTGATGCTCCACCTGCTTTTGATTTTTTTTATTTGAAGAGTCTTTAAGAGATAAGTTAGGTAGCATAGCAGTTTCATCAAAAACAACATCTCTGCTAATCACAACTTTTCTATTTTCAGGACACCATAACTTATACCCTTTTACACCAACTTTATAACCAAGAAAAACACATTTAATGGATCTCAGTTCTAATTTTCCATTATCAACATAAGCATACGCAGGACACTCAAAGATCTTTAAATCAGAATAATTAGCAGGATTACCAGACCATACCTCTTGTGGAGTCTTTTTCTCAATGGTAACGGATGGAGATCGGTTGATCAAAAACATGCGATGAGGTCGTCGCCCAAAACGACTTCAGTAAGTTGGCATTTGACAACATACATCGAACCTTCTCCATGATCGTTCTATTCATTTGTTCTGCAACACCGTTTTGTTGTGGAGTATGACGAACTGTCATGTAACACCTCCTAACCCCAAACCGTTACCGGAACGAGGTTATGAGGCATTACCGGACGTATCAGACAACTTACGAATAATTTACAATTAATATAACTTTCATAGTATAATATAATAATTAAGTCCCTATCTTGAACTCTCGAAGTTCAAACATGTATTAAAAGTAGAACGGGACTTGTTCGAGTATTCCAAATTTTTTTTTTTTTTATAAAAATTTCAGACATTTCTGCTTATTTTTACCTAAACCTCCTGCAAATTTCAAACCAAAACAACCAACACCAATATTTCACATTCATATACTAATATTTATATTATTAATAAAATTTTAATTTAATAACTATCATAGCATCATTCAAATTGAATAAAAACTTCATTCATTTAACAACTTAATGTTCATGCATCAAAATATCATGTACTTTCCTTATCATTTCATTTAACCATCTAAATTTTATCATTCATCCTTTACTACCCAAAGTAATATACATATTCAAGTGACTAAATAACACCTATGTACATGTCACCTTTACCCAAAAGAAAATATACATCAACAAGTTTGTGTTGGAGTCGGGATTGTTCTGGATGTTGAGTCGGGACACTTGACTTCTACTTACTAACTCGCGCACGAAACAACTGTGACACGAGTATGGATATACTCAGTGGTATTACTATAAACCAAGACTATTTAACATTAATAAATTACAAACATCAACCATAATTTTATAATTATTTAAACTACTTTTATATAAAATTATTTTACTTCATAAATCTTAAATTCATAATTTATTTTTCTCATACTAACTCAATTCATAATTTAGTTCATACATTCTTTCTCGTACTTTTCAATAGTGCTAAACAAATAATCTCATTTTCAAAATTTCATTTCAATTATTTACCCTATTAACAAAGCTCGACTATGACAGATACACAGATTTCCACCCAAACACACCGTAATATCCAACCCAAACACACTCTAATATTGTAAATCCTCCATAACACACCGGTATAATATATCCTCCTAACACACCAATAAGGCATTAAATGCCTATTCGGATAAACCAAATATATAATAACAGAAACATCTTCTCGGCCGAACTACAATCTCTTCATCATATCACAAATCCAATGGCATGCCATTTGTATCGAATCTAGTCCGACGAGTTAATAGCGTATTATTTTACTTTTTCTAATTTCAATTTCGCATACTTACCTCAAGTCTTATTTACCATACATAACAATTAAAATTTCAGCAATCAAGAATAATTAAAAATTCGAATTATAGTAATACACACCGTAATTCTCCCGTTTTAGTCCTCGATGACTTTCTCCTTTCCTTTCGATGCTGATGCTTCAGGTTCTTTGTTGGCTATTAAACTTCCAAGCTTTAAAATCCCTATTTCCCCTATTTCCTTTCTTTCCTTTCTTTTTCTCCTTCTTTCTCCTGCTTCGTTTCTTCTCTCTGTTTCTTTTGTTATGTTTCTTTAATTCTTTTATGTTATATTTTATATTTAATTAATTTAATAAATATCTATTTTAATAACAAATACTAATATTACAATTGGATACATATTAAATTTTACATTTGTACCAATAATTTTATTACAATTGTCATTATTTAATTTGTTCTTAAACAAAAAATCTCATAATTTAATAATTTAATTATTTAATTAACAAATATCTTTTACTTAAATTATAAATAATTTAGTATTTAAATTACAAATGTACCAATACAATTCTTACACATGTATTTTTTATTACCATACAATTGTCTTCTATTTAATTTATTTATAATATATTATCAATTAAGTAATCATAATAATTTAATATAAAACTATAATAATAATCATTATAATATATATATATATATATAATTTAATATATAAAACCTAAATAAAATCTTTGATTTTATTTCAATATGTCACCTCAATTTATGTAAATGGCTTAATTGCCATTTTGATCCTTTTATTTTCTATTACTTTAGAATTAAACTTTTACCCCTTTTTCAATTTAGTTCTTTTTGCTAATTATTCTAAATTAAGCTAATTTCACCTAATTAAATCCTAATTAGACACACTACTAGGCTCATAAATATTTTTAATAATTATTTTCGAACTTATTTCACTAAGACTGAGGCTCTATAACTCACTTTTTCCTGCAGTGAATTTCGTGTCATTACATTTCTCCCCTTAATAAATTTCGTCCTCGAAATTTACACAAAAGAGATGAGGATATTGTACTCTCATAGTTTCCTCTGGTTCCCAAGTCGCTTCTTCAACATTATGATTTCTCCATAAGACTTTCACTAAAGGAACCTTTTTATTTCTTAATTCTTTCACTTCTCGTGCTAAAATTTGAACCGCTCTTCTTCATATGATAGATCAGTCGAACTTCAATATCTTCTCAGTAGAAATTATATGAGAATGATCTCGATCTATATTTCCGTAGCATCGAAACATGAAAAACATCATGAATCCTTTGTAATTCGTAAGGTGAAGCCAATCGATATGCAATCGGGTCCAATTCTTTCCACTATTTCATACGGCCCAATAAAACGTGGACTTAATTTACCTTTCCGACTAAATCTCAATACTTTCTTCCATAGAGAGACTTTAAGAAATACCTTGTCTCCGATGAATATTCAATGTCTCGACGTTTCAAATCGGCATAAGACTTTTGTCCATCAAAGCGACCTTCAATCTGTCTTTGATCTTTTAATCGCTTTCCTCCGCTTCTTGAATCAATTCCGCCCAATTACTTTCCTTTCATTCAACTCCGTCCAACATACTGGGTGATCTACATTTCCGACCATATAATGCTTCATACGAGCCATCTGAATACTAGATTGGAAACTATTATTATAGACAAACTCAGCTAGTGGCAAATATCGTTCCCAACCTGCTTCAAAATCAATAATGCAAGCTCGAAGCATATCTTCTAGTACCTGAATTACCTGTTCGGACTGTCCGTCAGTTTGGGGATGAAAAGTTGTACTGATCAAAACTAAGTCTAGTACCCAACGACTCATGTAACTGTCTCCAAAATCTCGATGTGAACCGAGGATCTCGATCTGAAATTATTGATATCGGAATGCCATGTAGTCTAACAATTTCTCGAATATACACGTCTGCAAGCTTCTGCAACGACCAATCAGTCCTGACTGCTATAAAATGTGCTGACTTGGTAAGTCTATCAACTATCACCCAAATAGCATTCTTTTTGCTTGCTGACAACGGTAATCCAGTAATAAAATCCATCGTGATGCGATCCCATTTCCATTCAGAATATTAATAGGTCAAGCATTCCAAAGAGGGAACTGATGTTCCCGCCTTTACCCGCTGGCAAGTCGGACATTTACTTACAAATTCTACTATGTCTCTTTTCATCCTCAGCCACTGATATAATTCTCGTAAATCTCGATACATTTTCGTATTCCTCAAGGTGCATAGCAAACGAACTATCATGAGCTTCCCGTAGAATTAACTCTTTAAGCTCGTAAGTATTTGGAATACAAATCCGATTTTGAAACCTCAAGCATCCACAATCATCGATACTAAAATTTTCTCACGTGCCATTCTGTACCATCATCTCTTTTCTTCAATAATTTGTTATCTTCCAACCGAAATGATCTAATCTGATCAAACATTACCGGTTTTACTCTTAATTCAAATGCAAAAGACTCCCATCATCGTTGATACTAAGTCGTGGCAAACATTGCCCTTAATTCAATTACATGACTTTTCTCGCTTAATGCATCATTACAACATTAGCTCTTCCTGGATGATAGTCTATAACACAATCATAATCTTTCAGAAGCTCGATCCAACGCCTTTGTCTCAAATTCAATTCCTTCTGAGAAAGAAGATACTTCAAACTCTTATGATCAGTATAAATGTAACATTTTTCACCATAAAGATAATGTCTCCAAATCTTCAATGCAAAAATCACAGCTGCTAACTCAAGATCATGAGTCGGATAATTCCTTTCATGTGGTTTCAATTGACGAGATGCATAGGCTATTACCTTCCCATCCTGCATCAATACACAACCCAAACCACTCAAAGAAGCATCACTATACACTATAAAATCTTTACCCGATTCTGGCAATGTCAAAACTGGTGCCTCGGTTAACATTCGCTTCAATGTTTCAAAACTTTTCTGACACTGATCATCCCAAATAAAAGGAACATTCTTCTGCAACAACTTGGTCATCGGCAAAGCTATCTTCGAAAATCCATTTACAAATCTTCTATAATACCCAGCTAAACCAAGAAAACTACGTACCTCAGATACATTCCTCGGTGCATTCCATTGAACAATTGCTTCAATCTTTTTCGGATCAACTCGGATTCCATCTGCAGATACTACATGTCCCAGAAATACCACTTCTGATAACCAGAACTCGCATTTACTGAGCTTTCCATATAACTGCTTCTCCCGTAATATCTGTAGTACAATCCTCAGATGTCGATCATGTTCTGACTCTGACTTTGAATAAACCAATATATCATCAATAAAACCACCACAAACCGATCTAAATACGGTTGAAAGATACGATTCATGAGATCCATAAAGCGGTTGGGGCATTTGTTAACCCAAATGGCATTACCAAGAACTCATAATGGCCATACCTCAAATGACGGAAAATCGTCTTCTGTACATCACTTTCTTTTACCTTCAACCGATAGTAACCCGACCTTAAGTCAATCTTGAAAACACGTAAGCTCCTCTCAATTGATCGAATAATTCATCAATGCGAGGCAATGGATACTTATTTTTAATTGTCACCTTATTCAACTGCTTTAATCAATACAAAGTCGCATAGAGCCATCTTTCTTTTTAACAAACAATACCGGAGCTCCCGGGGTGAAATGCTTGGTCTAATAAATCCACGATCTAGTAAATCTTGTAATCGCACCTTCAACTCTTTCAACTCGATGGGCGACATTCGATATGGAGGTATAGAAATTGGTGTTGTACTGGATACACCTCAATAGCAAATTCAACCTCTCTATCGTGTGGTAAGCTCGGTAATTCTTCCGAATACATCGGAAATTCACATACAAATCCTAATCATTTGCATCGACTCCCAACTGAATCAGAATTAATAACGTATGCCAAGTATGCTGGACAACCCTGCTGCATTAATTTATTAGCGTTCATCGCTGAAATAATGCGTGTCGAACCACTGGTACGGATGCCATTCACTTCAATTCTATTCCCATTTTCTCATTCGAATACTAAACCTCTTTTTATAGCAATCCAAAACTACCCCATGTTCATATAGCCACCCATACCCAAAATGATATCAAAATCACCAAAAGGCATGATCAACAAGTCCACAAGAAACATTTTATCATGTATTATTAACGGGCACCTCCGACATACTCTATCTACTAACACCGTTTGTCCCAAAGGGCTAGACACTTCTATAGAAACTTTAGACATTTCATTCTAATTTTCCCGATTCGACTAGTTTTGAATTTATATATGAGTGTGATGAACCTGGATCAATTAAAGCATAAATAGGCTCGTAATATAATAAAAATATACCTGTAACAACATCATGTGCACGCCTCCTCACGGTCCGGACTACATACGCGCTCGCCGGCGCTCTGGACTCGATCATTGTGTAACTATATCGCTATTTCTTCCGACACCTCCACCTCTGACACAGTAACCCGAACCACCCCTACTAGATCCTGCGCCCACGAATGGTAGGTACTGATCTTTGAGATGTTGCAGGTGTGGCACTTTCACCTTTCGGACAATCTCGGATAAAATGATCTGTAGCCCCACATCGAAAACATCGTCGAGTTATCCTCCAACATTCACCTAAATGTTTCTTTCCGCAGTGCTCACAGTCTGGAATTTCTATACTTCGGGATGGACCTCTCACACTACTAGTAAATACTGTCATCTGTTTACCTCTGCTTCTACCACCTCTGTCTGAAGTAAAACTGGATCTCCAGTCACTTCTTGATTCTCTGAATCTCTTCGGTAATGGATTAGAACTAGTAGTTCCCATACGTTTCCCAGCTGATTTACCCATTTCTGATTTTTTATCCAGGCCCAATACTTGTTCTATCATTTTTGCTCGCTCAACCAGATCAACAAGTTCAGTAATTCTAAGACTTACCAATTGAATCTTGATTTCATCTCGCAAATCCCAGTAGAAATCGTTTACAACTACTCATCCTCGGTTGGAACATATTCTAAAGCATACCGCTCAATCTAGAGAACTCTCGCTCATAATCCAATCTCGACATATTCCCTGTTTCAACATTAAAAACTCTTGCTTTTTCTCTTCATGTACAATTCCCAATATACTTCTTCTTCCGAAATTCTTTTTGAAACAAGTCCCAAGTTACCCGATCATCCCAAGCAAATGTCTAACCACAGATTCCCACCAGAGATACGCTTCTCCTTGTGCAGTGATACAAACACATATCGACTTTCTCTGGTGCAATCTAATTGTTGCAAAACTCTTTTTGTTGTTTCTATCCAATTTTCAAAGAACGGATGGATCACTTCTTTTAATCCTCAAATTCCGTGGCACCATATTTTTCGTAGCTCTTTAATCTGGGCCTGTCTGACAAAGAGGTATGATGTAGTAGCAGTATAGTTCTCACTATTTGTCAGAATGCATCAGCTATATCTCTTAACAGTTGTGAGGCATTTCTTTCTCTCCCTACGTTAGGAAATTGATTATCTAACGGATTCACACTAGGTGTAGCACATTCAGTTTCTTCTAATTCTCGACTTCCAGTATACATTTCCTGTTCAACATTATCCATTCTTTCATCTGACATTTTATCTATAAAACAAAATCAAATAAATATATTAGCATCCAAAACAAATCCCGACTCAATTTCGACTGACAGCGGTGGCATGTGCTTCTAAACTCACTTCCGAGCCCATTTTAGCCCAAGAATCGGCTAAACCTGATAGCTCTGATACCAACAATTGTAACACCTCCTAACCCCAAACCGTTACCGGAACGAGGTTATGAGGCATTACCGGACGTATCAGACAACTTACGAATAATTTACAATTAATATAACTTTCATAGTATAATATAATAATTAAGTCCCTATCTTGAACTCTCGAAGTTCAAACATGTATTAAAAGTAGAACGGACTTGTTCGAGTATTCCAAATTTTTTTTTATAAAAATTTGCAAAGATTTTCTGCTTATTTTTACCTAAACCTCCTGCAAATTTCAAACCAAAACAACCAACACCAATATTTCACATTCATATACTAATATTTATATTATTAATAAAATTTTAATTTAATAACTATCATAGCATCATTCAAATTGAATAAAAACTTCATTCATTTAACAACTTAATGTTCATGCATCAAAATATCATGTACTTTCCTTATCATTTCATTTAACCATCTAAATTTTATCATTCATCCTTCACTACCCAAAGTAATATACATATTCAAGTGACTAAATAACACCTATGTACATGTCACATTTACCCAAAAGAAAAATATACATCAACAAGTTTGTGTTGGAGTCGGGATTGTTCTGGATGAGTGGGACACTTGACTTCTACTAACTGCGCAGCACGAAACAACTGTGCATGCACTGAGTATGGATATACTCAGTGGTATTACTATAAACCAAGACTATTTAACATTAATAAATTACAAACATCAACCATAATTTTATAATTATTTAAACTACTTTTATATAAAATTATTTTACTTCATAAATCTTAAATTCATAATTTATTTTTCTCATACTAACTCAATTCATAATTTAGTTCATATATTCTTTCTCGTACTTTTCAATAGTGCTAAACAAATAATCTCATTTTCAAAATTTCATTTCAATTATTTACCCTATTAACAAAGCTCGGACTATGACAGATACACGGATTTCCACCCAAACACACCGAATATCCAACCCAAACACACCCTAATATTGTAAATCCTCCATAACACACCGGTATAATATATCCTCCCAACACACCAATAAGGCATTAAATGCCTATTCGGATAAACCAAGTATATAATAACAAACATCTTCTCACCAACTACAATCTCTTCATCATATCACAAATCCAATGGCATGCCATTTGTATCGAATCTAGTCCAATGAGTTAATAGGGTATTATTTTACTTTTTCTAATTTCAATTTCACATACTTACCTCAAGTCTTATTTACCATACATAACAATTAAAATTTCAGCAATCAAGAATAATTAAAAATTCAATTATAGTAATACACACCGTAATTCTCCCGTTTTAGTCCTCGATGACTTTCTCCTTTCCTTTCGATCTGTCGATGCTTGAGTTCTTTGTTGGCTATTAAACTTCCAAGCTTTAAAATCCCTATTTCCCTATTTCCTTTCTTTCCTTTCTTTTTCTCCTTCTTTCTCCCCTGTTTCGTTTCTTCTCTGCTTCTTTTGTTATGTTTCTTTAATTCTTTTATGTTATATTTTATATTTAATTAATTTAATAAATATCTATTTTAATAACAAATACTAATATTACAATTGGATACATATTAAATTTTACATTTGTACCAATAATTTTATTACAATTGTCATTATTTAATTTGTTCTTAAACAAAAAATCTCATAATTTAATAATTTAATTATTTAATTAACAAATATCTTTTACTTAAATTATAAATAATTTAGTATTTAAATTACAAATGTACCAATACAATTCTTACACATGTATTTTTTTATTACCATACAATTGTCTTCTATTTAATTTATTTATAATATATTATCAATTAAGTAATCATAATAATTTAATATAAAACTATAATAATAATCATTATAATATATATATATATATATATAATTTAATATATAAAACCTAAATAAAATCTTTGATTTTATTTCAATATGTCATACTCAATTTATGTAAATGGCTTAATTGCCATTTTGATCCTTTTATTTTCTATTACTTTAGAATTAAACTTTTACCCTTTTTCAATTTAGTTCTTTTTGCTAATTATTCTAAATTAAGCTAATTTCACCTAATTAAATCCTAATTAGACACACTACTAGGCTCATAAATATTTTTAATAATTATTTTCAAACTTATTTCACTAAGACGGAGGCCCTATAACTCACTTTTCCTAGGTGCAGTGAATTTGTGTCATTACATTTCTCCCCCTTAATAAATTTCGTCCTCGAAATTTACTCCGAAAAGAGATGAGGATATTGTACTCTCATAGTTTCCTCTGGTTCCCAAGTCGCTTCTTCAACATTATGATTTCTCCATAAGACTTTCACTAAAGGAACCTTTTTATTTCTTAATTCTTTCACTTCTCGTGCTAAAATTTGAACCGCTCTTCTTCATATGATAGATCGTGTCGAACTTCAATATCTTCTGTAGAAATTATATGAGAAGGATCTGATCTATATTTCCGTAGCATCAAAACATGAAAAACATCATGAATCCTTTGTAATTCGGAAGGTAAAGCCAATCGATATGCAATCGGTCCAATTCTTTCCACTATTTCATACGCCCAATAAAACGTGGACTTAATTTACCTTTCCGACTAAATCTCAATACTTTCTTCCATAGAGACTTTAAGAAATACCTTGTCTCCGATCAATATTCAATGTCTCGACGTTTCAAATCGACATAAGACTTTTGTCTGTCGTAAAGCGACCTTTCAATCTGTCTTTGATCTTTTAACTCGTTTCCTCCGTTTCTTGAATCAATTCCGCCCAATTACTTTCCTTTCATTCAACTCAGTCAACATACCGGTGATCTACATTTCCGACCATATAATGCTTCATACGAGCCATCCGAATACTAGATTGGAAACTATTATTATAGACAAACTCAGCTAGTGGCAAATATCGTTCCCAACCCGCTTCAAAATCAATAATGCAAGCTCAAAGCATATCTTCTAGTACTGAATTACCCGTTCGGTTGTCCCATCGGTTTGGGGATGAAAAGTCAGATCTTTGAAACTAAGTCTAGTACCCAACGACTCATGTAATCGTCTCCAAAATCTCGATGTGAACCGAGGATCTCGATCTGAAATTATTGATATCGGAATGCCATGTAGTCTAACAATTTCTCGAATATACACGCGTCGCAAGCTTCGCAACGACCAATCGATCCGATCGCTATAAAATGTCTTGACTTGGTAAGTCTATCAACTATCACCCAAATAGCATTCTTTTTGCTTCTCGACAACGGTAATCCATGAATAAAATCCATCGTGATGCGATCCCATTTCCATTCGAGAATATTAATAGGTCAAGCATTCCAAAGAGGAACTCGATGTTCGCCTTTACCCGCTGGCAAGTCGGACATTTACTTACAAATTCTACTATGTCTCTTTTCATCCTCGCCACGGTATAATTCTCGTAAATCTCGATACATTTTCGTGCCTCCGGGGTGCATAGCAAACGAACTATCATGAGCTTCCCGTAGAATTAACTCTTTAAGCTCAGAAGTATTTGGAATACAAATCCGATTTTGAAACCTCAAGCATCCACAATCATCGATACTAAAATTTTCTGCTGTGCCATTCTGTACCATCTCTCTTTTCTTCAATAATTTGTTATCTTCCAACTGAGCTGATCTAATCTGATCAAACATTACCGGTTTTACTCTTAATTCACCAAAAGACTCCCATCATCGGTGATACTAAGTCGTGCAAACATTGCCCTTAATTCAATTCTGACTTTTCGCTAATGCATCGGCTACAACATTAGCTCTTCCCGGATGATAGTCTATAACACAATCATAATCTTTCGTAAGCTCGATCCAACGCCTTTGTCTCAAATTCAATTCCTTCGAGAAAGAAGATACTTCAAACTCTTATGATCGTGTATAAATGTAACATTTTTCACCATAAAGATAATGTCTCCAAATCTTCAATGCAAAAATCACAAATTGCTAACTCAAGATCATGAGTCGGATAATTCCTTTCATGTGGTTTCAATTGACGAGATGCATAGGCTATTACCTTCCCATCCTGCATCAATACACAACCCAAACCACTCAAAGAAGCATCACTATACACTATAAAATCTTTACCCGATTCTCGCAATGTCAAAATCGGTGCCTCGGTTAACATTCGCTTCAATGTTTCAAAACTTTTCGACAATCGATCATCCCAAATAAAAGGAACATTCTTCTCGCAACAACTTGGTCATCGGCAAAGCTATCTTGAAAATCCATTTACAAATCTTCTATAATACCCAATAAACCAAGAAAACTACGCACCTCGGATACATTTCCTCGGTGCATTCCATTGAACAATTGCTTCAATCTTTTCGGATCAACTTCGATTCCATCTGCGGATACTACATGTCCCGAAAATACCACTTCGATAACGAAACTCGCATTTACTTGAGCTTTCCATATAATCGCTTCTCCGTAATATCTCAGAGTACAATCCTCGGATGTCGATCATGTTCGACTCTCGACTTTGAATAAACCAATATATCATCAATAAAAACCACCACAAACCGATCTAAATACGGTTGAAAGATACGATTCATGAGATCCATAAAAGCGGTTTGGGGCATTTGTTAACCCAAATGGCATTACCAAGAACTCATAATGGCCATACCTCGTACGGAAAACTGTCTTCGGTACATCACTTTCTTTTACCTTCAACCGATAGTAACCCGACCTTAAGTCAATCTTCAAAACACGAAGCTCCTCTCAATTGATCGAATAATTCATCAATGCGAGGCAATGGATACTTATTTTTAATTGTCACCTTATTCAACTGCATGCAATCAATACAAAAGTCGCATAGAGCCATCTTTCTTTTTAACAAACAATCTTTGGAGCTCCCGGGGTGAAATGCTTGGTCTAATAAATCCACGATCTAGTAAATCTTGTAATCGCACCTTCAACTCTTTCAACTCGATGGCGACATTCGATATGGAGGTATAGAAATTGGTGTTGTACTGGATACACCTCAATAGCAAATTCAACCTCTCTATCGTGTGTAAGCTCGGTAATTCTTCCGGGAATACATCCGAAATTCACATACTGATCCTAATCGATTGCATCGACTCCCAATGAATCGGAATTAATAACGTATGCCAAGTATCTTTGGACAACCTGCTGCATTAATTTATTAGCGTTCATCGCTGAAATAATGCGTGTCGAACCACCGTACGGATGCCATTCACTTCAATTCTATTCCCATTTTCTCATGTCGAATACTAAACCTCTTTTTATAGCAATCCAAAACTACCCCATGTTCATATAGCAGTCCATACCCAAAATGATATCAAAATCACCAAAAGGCATGATCAACAAGTCCACAAGAAACATTTTATCATGTATTATTAACGGGCACCTCCGAGACATACTCTATCTACTAACACCGTTTGTCCCAAAGGGCTAGACACTTCTATAGAAACTTTAGACATTTGATTCTAATTTTCCCGATTCGACTAGTTTTGAATTTATATATGAGTGTGACGAACCCGGATCAATTAAAGCATAAATAGGCTCGAGAATATAATAAAAATATACCCAGTAACAACATCATGTGCATCGCCCTCCTCACGGTCCGGACTACATACGCTCCGCCTGGCGCTCGGACTCGGATCGTTGTGTAACTATATCGCTATTTCTTCCGACACCTCCACCTCTAGACACACGAACCCGAACCACCCCTACTAGATCCTCTGCCACGAGCGGTGAGTGCGATCGATCTTTGAGATGTTGCGGTGTGTGGCTTTTCACCTTCGGACAATCTCGGATAAAATGATCTGTAGCCCCACATCGAAAACATCGTCGAGTTATCCTCCAACATTCACCTAAATGTTTCTTTCGCAGTGCTCACGATGCGGAATTTCTATACTTGGGATGGACCTCTCACTACTAGTAAATACCGCATCATCTGTTTACCTCTGCTTCTACCACCTGCATGCAAGTAAAATCGGATCTCCAGTCACTTCTTGATTCTCTGAATCTCTTGGTAATGGATTAGAACTAGTAGTTCCCATACGTTTCCCAAATGATTTACCCATTTCGATTTTTATCCGGGCCCAATACTTGTTCTATCATTTTTGCTCGCTCAACCGGATCAACAAGTTCGATGAATTCTAAGACTTACCAATTGAATCTTGATTTCATCTCGCGCGATCCGTGAGAAATCGTTTACAACTATCACCTCGGTTGGAACATATTCTAAAGCATACCGCTCAATCTAGAGAACTCGCGCTCATAATCCAATCTTGACATATTCCCTGTTTCAACATTAAAAACTCTTGCTTTTTCTCTTGATGTACAATTCCCAATATACTTCTTAAATTCTTTTTGAAACAAGTCCCAAGTTACACGATCATCCGGCAAATGTCTAACCACAGATTCCCACCGAGAGATACGCTTCTCCTTGTAATGATGATACAACACATATCGGACTTTCTCGGGAGTGCGATCTAATTGTTGCAAAACTCTTTTTGTTGTTTCTATCCAATTTTCAAAGAACGGATGGATCAGCTTCTTTTAATCCCTGAAATTCCGTGGCACCATATTTTTACGTAGCTCTTTAATCGGGGCACATGTCGGCGGTGAGAATGCAGATGTAGTAGCGAGTATAGTTCTCACTATTTGTTTGTAATGCATCAGCTATATCTCTTAACAGTTGTGAGGCATTTCTTTCTCTCCCTACGTTAGGAAATTGATTATCTAACGGATTCACACTAGGTGTAGCACATTCAGTTTCTTCTAATTCTCGACTTCCAGTATACATTTCCTGTTCAACATTATCCATTCTTTCATCTGACATTTTATCTATAAAACAAAATCAAATAAATATATTAGCATCCAAAACAAATCCCGACTCAATTTCGACTCGACAGTGGCATGTGCTTCTAAACTCACTTCCGAGCCCATTTTAGCCCAAGAATCGGCTAAACCTGATAGCTCTGATACCAACAATTGTAACACCTCCTAACCCCAAACTGTTACCGGAACGAGGTTATGAGGCATTACCAGACGTATCAGACAACTTACGAATAATTTACAATTAATATAACTTTCATAGTATAATATAATAATTAAGTCCCTATCTTGAACTCTCGAAGTTCAAACATGTATTAAAAGTAGAACGGGACTTGTTCGAGTATTCCAAATTTTTTTTTAAAAATTTAGCGACATTCTGCTTATTTTTACCTAAACCTCCTGCAAATTTCAAACCAAAACAACCAACACCAATATTTCACATTCATATACTAATATTTATATTATTAATAAAATTTTAATTTAATAACTATCATAGCATCATTCAAATTGAATAAAAACTTCATTCATTTAACAACTTAATGTTCATGCATCAAAATATCATGTACTTTCCTTATCATTTCATTTAACCATCTAAATTTTATCATTCATCCTTCACTACCCAAAGTAATATACATATTCAAGTGACTAAATAACACCTATGTACATGTCACCTTTACCCAAAAGAAAAATATACATCAACAAGTTTGTGTTGGAGTCGGGATTGTTCTGGATGCTGAGCCGGGACACTTGACTTCTACTAACTGCGCGCAAAACAAACAACTGCACGATTTGAGTATGGATATACTCGGTTGGTATTACTATAAACCAAGACTATTTAACATTAATAAATTACAAACATCAACCATAATTTTATAATTATTTAAACTACTTTTATATAAAATTATTTTACTTCATAAATCTTAAATTCATAATTTATTTTTCTCATACTAACTCAATTCATAATTTAGTTCATACATTCTTTCTCGTACTTTTCAATAGTGCTAAACAAATAATCTCATTTTCAAAATTTCATTTCAATTATTTACCCTATTAACAAAGCTCGGACTATGACAGATACACAGTTTCCACCCAAACACACCGTAATATCCAACCCAAACACACCCAGGAATATTGTAAATCCTCCATAACACACAGGGTATAATATATCCTCCCAACACACCAATAAGGCATTAAATGCCTATTCGGATAAACCGAAGTATATAATAACAGAAACATCTTCTCGGCCGAACTACAATCTCTTCATCATATCACAAATCCAATGGCATGCCATTTGTATCGAATCTAGTCCGACGAGTTAATAGGGTATTATTTTACTTTTTCTAATTTCAATTTCACATACTTACCTCAAGTCTTATTTACCATACATAACAATTAAAATTTCAGCAATCAAGAATAATTAAAAATTCGAATTATAGTAATACACACCGTAATTCTCCCGTTTTAGTCCTCGATGACTTTCTCCTTTCCTTTCGATGCTGATGCTTCAGGTTCTTTGTTGGCTATTAAACTTCCAAGCTTTAAAATCCCTATTTCCCCTATTTCCTATCTTTCCTTTCTTTTCTCCTTCTTTCTCTCCTGTGTTTTCGTTTCTTCTCTGTTTCTTTTGTTATGTTTCTTTAATTCTTTTATGTTATATTTTATATTTAATTAATTTAATAAATATCTATTTTAATAACAAATACTAATATTACAATTGGATACATATTAAATTTTACATTTGTACCAATAATTTTATTACAATTGTCATTATTTAATTTGTTCTTAAACAAAAAATCTCATAATTTAATAATTTAATTATTTAATTAACAAATATCTTTTTACTTAAATTATAAATAATTTAGTATTTAAATTACAAATGTACCAATACAATTCTTACACATGTATTTTTTTATTACCATACAATTGTCTTCTATTTAATTTATTTATAATATATTATCAATTAAGTAATCATAATAATTTAATATAAAACTATAATAATAATCATTATAATATATATATATATATATATATATATTTAATATAAAAACCTAAATAAAATCTTTGATTTTATTTCAATATGTCACTAATTTATGTAAATGGCTTAATTGCCATTTTGATCCTTTTATTTTCTATTACTTTAGAATTAAACTTTTACCCCTTTTTCAATTTAGTTCTTTTTGCTAATTATTCTAAATTAAGCTAATTTCACCTAATTAAATCCTAATTAGACACACTACTAGGCTCATAAATATTTTTAATAATTATTTTCGAACTTATTTCACTAAGACGGAGGCCCTATAACTCACTTTTCCGGTGCCCGTGAATTTCAGGTCATTACATGTCAAGTGTCTCATGATCCCTTCTGACTTGCACAATCTATTAAACTCATCAGAACAGAACTCTAAGCCATTTTCTGTACGGAGGTGTTTTATCTGTTTTCCCGTCTGTTTTTCAATCATAATTTTCCAATACTTAAATGCGGAAAACACATCGCTTTTCTGCTTCAGGAAGAACGCCCAAACTTTTTTGGAAAAATCATCAATAAAGGTTAGTATATAATTAGCTCCACCTCTCGAAGGCACTCTAGATGGCCCCCACAGATCAGAATGAACATACTCTAACGTTTCCGTCGTGTTATGGATTCCTCTAGTGAATCAAACTCTCTTTTACTTCCCAAAATCACAGTGCTCACAGAAATTCAGATTGCAAATTCCTTGCCCATCAAGAAGTCTTCTTTTGCTCAATTCTGCCATGCCATTCTCACTCATATGCCCTAGGCACATATGCCAAAGTTTAGTAATATCATCATCTGAAAAGGAAGAGGAAGCGGCAATTTGCATCACGATATGATATAACCACCGCAAAACATATAACTTGGCAATTTTTCTCTGCCCTTTCATCACAACAAGGGACCATTTGGAAATATTTAAAACCCCACTTTCAGCTATGTATCTGTACCCTTTTGAATCAAGAGTACTCAACGAAATTAAATTTCTTTTCAATTCTGGAACATGCCGTACGTCACTAAGTGTTCTAACAACTCCATCAAACATCTTAACTTTAATTGTTCCAACACCTGCGATTTTGCACGAAGCATTATTTCCTATCAAAATAACACCTTCAAATACTGTTTCGTAAGTTGTAAACCAATCCCGATTGGGACTCATGTGAAAGGTGCAGCCTGAATCAAGTATCCACTCCTCACTTACTTTAGAATTATTGACAGAAGCGACTAGAAGTTCACCATCGCTGTAGTCTTCTACAACATCAGCTTCACCGGAATTTTTTGGTTGTTTTCCCTTTTGATTCGCAACCTCCCTTTTAATCCTATTTTGTAGCTTATAGCACTCAGATTTAATGTGCCCTTTTTTCTTGCAGAAGTTACAAGTTTTACCTCTATTTGAAGACTTCGATCTACCTTTAGATTTACCACGAGGATTCCGTTCCTGTGTCCTACCACGATCATCATCAGCATTCCGATCTTGTCTCTCACGAACAATGAGACCCTCTCTCTGAGAGTCGGGTTTAACCAAAAGATGTTTCATCTTATCATACGAGGTTCAAGAATCATAAACCTCATCAACCGTGAGAGACTCATTTGCTATATAAAATCGTGTCTCTAAAGGTTGAATAAGACGGGGGCAACGAACAAAGTAGAATCAACCCTAGATCTTCCTTATCATACTGAACCTCCATGGCCTCCAAGTTTGAGAGAATTTCTTTAAACACTGTTAAGTGTTCGTGTACAGACACGCCTTCCTCCAAACAATGAGCATAAAGACGCTGCTTCATATGCAACTTGCTTGTTAGATTTTTCGACATACATATTTGTTCTAGCCTCTTCCATAATGCAGCGACAGTCTTCTTTTTCATCACATCCTGTAAAATTTCGTTGGACACATGCAGATGTAATTGTGTTAACGCCTTTCGATCTTTACGCTTCTTCTCTTCATCTGTTAATGTCGAAGGCATCTTATCTATCCCTAGCAGGGCATCCTCCAGATCCATCTGCGTAAGAACTACTTGCATCTTATTCTGCCACAATGCAAATCTGGTGTTGCGATCCAACAGTGAAATTTCATACTTCAAAGACGCCATTACTGTGATTGAGATGAACAACCCGGAAGCTCTGATACCAATTTGTGAAAAATAAAATAAAATAAAAATATAATAAAGAACACACAAATTTTACGTGGAAACCCTTTCGGGAAAAAAACCACGGCCAAAGGAGAAGAAAATTTACTATGTTAAAAATTTTAATCAATACAAGACGAATAGACTATATCTATTTATAGGCTTGTAAAGCCATATTCTAGTAGGATTGAAACACCTTATCCTAAAAAATATAAAATAGATGGAGTTTAATAAGGTTTAAAAAACCTTATTCTAAAATAAAATAAAAGAAGTCTAGTTCTATATGGATTTTACTTTTTTTTTTATTTTCCATCGTATTTTATTTAAATAAGAATTCGGGTCACTTAATTCTAACAAATAGTATGGGCAAAAATTAAATTGAAATTTTTTGTAACATTATCTGTCTTTTTAACTTTAAAAACAAAATATTGTATACGAAATTATCATAAATAAATATGTTTTATTATCAGAATGATACAATATCTTTCACCCAAAAAAATTTTGAAGCCACCAAAATTTAATAATAAGTTATGAGTTTACATCACATTATTAATTCAAAATGTTAGGGTGGGTGTGTCTTGTAATTATCGAATTTCAGTATCGCATCATCAAAGTCAGTTAGCGATGTCACGATGAGAAACTTCCCAACGTTGCGACGTGGCGACGTGTTCTTCACATAATCGGGTTTCTTCTCTCAGTTAAACCCTGTTATCTTTTCCAGTTAAATTCTAATTACTTTAGAGATATTTTAGTATGATTAGACT
The DNA here is from genome assembly GCA_025698475.1 of Gossypium anomalum. Classification (NCBI taxonomy): domain Eukaryota; kingdom Viridiplantae; phylum Streptophyta; class Magnoliopsida; order Malvales; family Malvaceae; genus Gossypium; species Gossypium anomalum. Next base: position 70,609,775 of record CM046965.1, on the reverse strand, counting down.
TCTAATCTTAGCCTCTTTAAAGGGACCTTATATCCCTGTTTTGAGAGACAAATTAATAGGCAATTAAAGATGTAGTACTATAGAGCTTTTCTTTTGGGGACGACAAGAAGTAGTTGCAGATGAGTTTTGTGAGAGTTTTCGTAGTAACTATGAAGAAAATTTTGTACCCCTTTTGAGAGAACTCTATGAGAGTTAGGGTTTTGTTTTCGGGATTGCTTTATGAGAGTTAGAACTTTGTTTTTGGGGTTTGGGTTTATATGTTTAGTAAATTTAGGTTTATTTTCTCCATATTATACTATCGTTTTTTTACTCATTTAGTGAAAAGCCGAAACCTCCTTTGCCCATGATTTTTATCTTCCTCGAAGGAGCTTTCCACGTAAAATTTGTGTTCGGTCTTCTCTACCTTTTCTATTTCATTGTTTAAACGGGTCGATCCCCAATAGTTAGCATTATTTAAATGAAAAAAATACTAACTTTAATTGGAGTAAAACAAAAATTTAACAATATTATAAGGGACTTCCTAGCCAATTTTGAGTAAAAATGATATTGTATCATGGGGAAAGGATTGTATGAAACAGTTACGCCACGTCATTCATGTCCTTTCCCAATCAAGTAATAACATGTCAGCTAATTTTTACATGTCATTTACACCTCATTTGATTAGATTTTTTAATCATTTAATGACATATCTCATTTACACCTCGTTTAATTAGATTTTTTAACCACAAATCCCTAAAATCCCAATTAAAAATTACTCAACCCTAATAAAAATTCTATCTTCCCGTCTCTACCCTGCTGCTATTATTTTTTTCTGGCAACTACTTTGCTGCTTTACGTCTCTGCCCTGTTGTTATTTTTTTTCCAGCAACTACTTTGTTGCTTCAATTACTCTACTTCACATCTACGCCTGCTGTTTTTTCCAATGAATCGCTTTCTTTCTTGATTTGCTTTGGTTTCTATCTTCCCTAATAAAAATTCTATCTTCACTTCTCTCGCCTCCTGCTTGCTATTAATTTTTTCCAAAGAATCGCTTTCTTCGCTTCACATCTACGCCATGTTTGTTATTTTTTTTCCAGAATCGCTTTGCTACTGATTTGCTTTGGTTTTTCGGCGTGTCTGCTGCATTTTATTTTACATGTGAGTTTTTTTTTTCTATTATGCTAAAATAGACTGGAGAGCAAGAAAGCTAATGCTAGTTCCTAATAATTAAATAAATAGTTTAAACTATTCTTGAGCAGAAAACAAAGATCTAATCTTTAGGCAGCTTTTCATGTAATACAATATAATTAAATAGTTTTAGATAAAATTAGTGAATTTTAGCATTATGCTCAATTGGATCAACATGTTAGGTTATTTTGTATAAGTTGGAAATATTGGTTATAAGTTCATTATGTTTGGGTTCTCGAACCTGAGATCTTGACCATTGGAATAAGCAACAAGCTAGAAGTGGAGTTGATGGCTTGAAAATGATGAAAAGATTACCAATATATCTAATATTAGTCGTTTTTATATCTGTTCACTATCAACCACCGAGGCTGAACTTTTAGTAATTGATCATGCTATTCATTGTGGAAAACTATAAATTGCCTATGACAAATGTCAGCATTGATTGCTGGAAGGTAATCGAGATTTGATTTTTGGATATGGATTACAACATGCAGGTTCGTCTTAACATTTGCACTGGGAGCTGGTCCTGTTCTAGGTCTCCTCCTACCTGAAATTTTCTCCAGTGCACTGGGTAATTTTCTCCTCTTTTCTTTTTCTCTTTCTATTCCATATCATTTTTTCGAAGAGATTGTGACAGCTTTCGTAGCTCCGCAAGCTAGGATATGAAATTATTAGGAAACAAAATAGAAATAGAGAATCTTATTGCTATCTTCTGGTGTTCTTTTTCTTGGTTGCTTTTACATTGCTCTTCAGGTAATCAATTTCTTCATTGGTTTGCTCTTCCTGCGCTTGCTAGAGCAACTCGGTCCACAAGTCTTATACTCGATTTTTGCCATCGTTTGCATGATGGAAGAATTTGGCAATAAAGTCACCAAACTCCAGCAAACTCCAGCAAGGAGCAACAATAACGCTACAACTAAGCAAGTGCCTGTAATAACTATTACTCTGCCTTTGTTCTCTTCAAGTTTCTAGTGATGTTTCAATGAAATTGCAGGTTTTAGAAAGGCCACCTTCAAAAACAAACTACTGTAATGTTTATCATTGTGATTCAATTTACAAACAAATTACTTGTTAATATTGTGCATATTTAGTTGAGCTTCGATTTTGGCTATTATGTTCAGCAATCGATTTAATATAGCAACTAATTGGTTATTGTGGATGTTTCACTTGCTCAGCGATAAATTTCAAAGTTAAATCTCTATATTTGTAAATCTTTCCTCCTTTCCTCATTGCTATTTACTTATTCAATTGTATAAAAAAAATTAATTGGTTATTATCAAAGTAACATGATCTTTGTTTAGATAACTAATTGTAAATAGAATAAATAATCTAAAATTAATATTTTCAATAATTTATAAGCGCCTTTGATAATCCAACATAAAAAGCAAATGATAAAATAAAAAATACATTGAATTACCAAAACAATGTACTTACAAAAATATTGATTGAACTTATTCCCTATTAAATAATAACTAAAACAAAATACAAGATAACACTATAAAAACCATATAATAGTATTATTCTCAAAACATTATAAAAGAATTACAAATAATAATAAAATTGAAGTCTTTCTTATGAATTATCATCAGTCTTTTTGAGATTCTAAAACATTTGAGAAATGTTCCTGCATTAAAAGTTTTCTACTGTTAGATAAACCCTTGAATTATATATATAATAATTTGTGACAATATAAGTAAAAACATATTACTTGAGTCTTGAATAGCGATGGATCATTCTCTTCCAACAATTTAGTATAACTCATGTTAGATGAAGAATTGAACCTCCAAGTTGAAGAAAAATCCTACATAAAAATATTTTTACAATACATGTACTTAAATATTTACAACTTTTGACATTTAAAAAGAATAATGCATTCAATCAATACCTGTAAAGGATTGAAAAACTGATTATGGTAGTTTGGAGTCATTAACATTGGGATTTGATGATAGGAAGAATAACCATGAGTTTGAGACTCCATTGGGAGAGGCACTAATGGAGAACCTTCGTGCATAAGTGGTTTGTTTGTTTCCCTTGGTCAAAATAAAAATTATTTGTTAAATTCAAGACATAAATTAATTAAATAACATAACAAATAGATGCAAATATAATAATAAAGGAAAGCATACTCACTTGATATTTTCTCCAAAGCATACTCACTTGATATTTTCTCCTTATCTTTTGAAACTTGAGAGAGCATTGCCTTCTTTGTTTTTTTCTTTTGATTTTTCTCGAATTGGCTTTTCATTCGAGAATTTCTTGAACCATTTTTTTTGACACATACAGGATCAAACATTAATTTTTCACTTGATCTCCCATTGCCATCATTGATAGCATCTTGAAAAGATGTATGCTTTGAAATCATTAGCTTCTTGCATAATTGCCATATCTTTTTCAACTAACTGCAACGCCTTAAATAGTTTTTCTTTGACAATTTGAGTACACTTAGGAGCCAATGAACCTTTATAAAAAAGGTTGTAACCGATATGATTCAACTCACTGAGGCGCAATAAACAACTAGATTTTTCTTCATGTGCTGATGAGGCTCTAAAATCACTTGCCAGCAACTACTTTGCTTTTTTTGTCCATCTCCTAAGTATATATTTTTCGGGTATCTCTTTAATGTTATTCATAAGAAAAGCCCGTAAAGCATGATGACAAAGTAATCCAAGACTTTCAAACATATTACAACTACATGAGACAATGCTATTTGGAACATCAAACTCTACACAGTAAATTCTTTCACGTCCATCTTCAGTCACATGATATAAAGAAGTATTTTCGATGTTACTAAATTCAACACAATTCAAGCCTATGCAATCCATCAACTCCTCTTCAAACCTTTTAAACATAGCAAGAGTGTAAACATTGGATGCATGCTTCAAAATCCCACGTCCATTAACTTTGTTTGGTGCTCCATTTTTACAACGAAAATCTTGATTTAACTCTATCTGGCGAAATTATTTTGCCTTTTCTTCATAATGTTGTATAACTTGAATAAGAGATAAAGAGCAATTCATAATATGATGTAATATGCTATTCATACTCTCAGTTCTTTGAGTGGATCTAATTCGAGCCGAAAAAAATCTATGCTAAAGGCAGGGCACCATTTTACGCAAAGCTCATATAGTCTCTTAAGCCAAGCATGATCTTGAAGTTCAAAATTTTCAATCATGGTAGCCCAACTTGATTCAAACTCTGTTTCACTTTCACATCCGTAAAAGCATTTATTAAATTGTGCTTTGAACTCGACATTGACAAAACGGCTAGCAAGATGTTGTTTAGCATTATTTGAAATATGCACATGCATAATCTATGAGAAGATTCTGAGAGGACAATCTCTACTGCTTTCATCATCGCTTGATCTTGATCAATAAAAATACTCTTCGGTTGTCGATGGCCCACAGCTTCTAAAAATATTTCAAATAGCCAAGTAAATGACTCAGTGGTTTCATTCGATAAAAAAACACAACCAAACAAAACATTATTCCAGTTATTGTTGATTCTGACAAATGGAGCACAAACCAAATTATACTTATTGGTTCTATACGTGGTATCAAACACAAGAACATCTCCAAAACAATCGTAATCCAAATTTGATCTTCCATCTCTCTAAAAAAATTAGCTAGTCGATTATTCTGGTCTACTTGCATTGAATAGAAAAACATAGGGTCTTCAGCTTGCTTATATTTGAACAAATTGATAATGCTCTGTGCATCCCCTACTTCAATCAGTTTCTCTCTTTCAATTCGCAAGAAATTATGACAATCTCGTTTAGTAAATGTAATATTTTCAAACCCAATCTCCTTCCTGAGAAACGATTATGAACTTGTTTGTTTAATTCATACATCAACCATTGAACGAATAACATCTTTATGTCCTTCCAAAATTTTTCTTCCTGATATTAAATTAAATCTTTCTTCTGAAGTTGCTAAGTGGTGATTATGATAATCATTAAAGTAAGAAACAACCCAAACACCATTTTCTATTGTAAAACGAATTTTAGCTTGACAACCTGTCCTTGTCTCTAGACGATTAAAATTTTTCACTTTGCCAATATCTTCGTGTTCATGATGCCCAGATTTCGAGCATAAAAATTCACGTTGTCTTATAGGTTTAGTCATACTTCTTCTCTTATTTCCTTTTCGAATGCTAAACCCCTTACTCAAAGCAAACTGATTATAAAAATTATAAGCCTCTTCTTCGAAATGCACTTTCAGTCCCACTTTTATTTCTTCAACAGAATTATCTTGTTTCTCGACAAGATGAACTATTTCATCTTGATTTGTCTCCATAAATGGAAATTGTAAATTAACAAAAACTGAGAATAAATTTTAATATATAATAAAAAATCATGATAATAGAAGAAATCATTAAAAAATTTGAAAGAACAATTAAAATCTGTGAAAAAAATAAAATAAAATAAAAAATAAAGAACATAAAATTTTACGTGGAAACCCTTTCCGGCAGAGGAGAAGAAAATTCACTATGTCGAAAATTTGAATCAATACAAAAGGAATAGACTATGTCTATTTATAGGCTTGTAAAGCCATATTCTAGTAGGATTGAAACACCTTATCCTAGTAAATATAAAATAGATGGAGTTTAATAAGGTTTAAAAAACCTTATTCTAAAATAAAATAAAAGAAGTCTAGTTCTATATGGATTTTACTTTTATTTTATTTTCCATCGTATTTTATTTAAATAAGAATTAGGGTCACTTAATTCTAACAATCTCCACCTTGACACAAATTCTCAATGAATAAGTTCTTTATCGCGAACAAGTTCTTCACCTCTTCCATAAAACCCCTTAAGGGTTTAACTTCAACAATGAACACCAACCAAGTCTAAGCAATGCTCAAACTTGGTTATAGGAAGTGACTTGGTCATCATATCTCGCAGGATTTTCATGAGTACCGATTTTGCTCACAACAATATCACCACGAGCAATAATATCACGAACAAAATGATACCAACATCAATGTGTTTTGTTCTCTCATGAAACATTTGATCTTTTGTAAGAAAGATGGCACTCATGATCACAAAATATCAGTGCTGATTTGAAGGTCTTCATTTAGTTCACTAAAGAGTCCTTTCAACCAAATAGCTTCTTTACAAGCCTCGATGAATCGCCATGTACTCGGCTTGATGGTAGACAAAGCGCATCGTAGTTTGCAAAGTGGCTTTCCAACTTATTGCACAACCTCCGATTGTAAAGACATAACTCGTGAGAGATCTTCTTCTATTAAGGTCTCCAAAGCAAAATCAGCATCAACATACCCAATAACTCCATCTTCGGTTCTTCCAAACTGTAAGCAAACATTAGTAGTACCTCGTAAGTATCTTAAAATCCACCAAATCTTTCCAGTGTTCTTTACCGGATTCGCCATATATCTCGCTAATCTGCATTGATCGCATATGATAAATGCGGGCGTGAACAAACCATAGCATACATGAGAGATCCCACTACACTAGAGTATGGAACATGTGACATGTACTTAATCTCATCATCTCGATTGTGGAGACAAAGTCGATGAAAGTCTAAAATAAATTTGCTAAAGGAGTACTAACGAGTTTAGCACTCCGCATATTGAACTCGCAAAGAAGTTTCTCAATGTACCCTTCCGACTTAGGTACAATTTACTTGTTTTTCTATCTCTAAGAATCTCCATACCAAGTATCTTCTTTGTCTGGTCCCAAATCTTTCATCTCAAATTCTTCACTTAGTTGGGCTTTGACCTTTCTTATCTCTCCTTTGTCTTTTTTCTTTATCAACATGTCATCAACGTAAAGAAGTAGATACACAAAAGAACCATCATTGTTTTTCTTAAAGTAAACACAATCACAAAACTACTTCTTTTGAAATCGTGAGAAGTCATAAAGGAATCAAACCTCTTGTACCATCGCCTTGGTGATCAAGCTTTCAAACCGTAAAGGGACTTTTTCAAAGAAGCAAACATAATCCTCTTTTTCTCGAGATCAAAACCCTCTGTTTGTTGCATGTAAATATCTTCCTCAAGTTCTCCATGCAAAAATGCGCTTTTTACATCTAACCGCTCAAGCTCTAAATCATGCATGGCCACAATACCAAGCAAAGCTCGAATCGAACTATGCTTCACAACTGGGAGAACACATCTCAGGAAGTCCACTCCTGGAACTTGACTATAACCCTTTGCAACAAGCCTTGCTTTATATTTAGGTTCTTCAACTCCTGAGTCCCTTCTTTCTTTTTAAACACCTATTTACAACGAAATGTCTTCTTACCTTTAGGAAGTTTCACAAGATCCCATGTTTTGTTTTTGTGGAGTGATTCCATCTCCTCTTGCATAGCAAACATCCATTTTTCTCGAGTCTTCACAACTAATCGCCTCGAGAATAATTTGATGGCTCTTGATTCGCATCTATATCTTCACCACATTTAAAGCATAAGGAACTAGATCACCTCGGCATACTACTTTTTGGAGGTTTAATTTCTCTTTTAGTTCTGCTTTTTGGCGATAGAGTATTGAGGCGATGAAGCAACTCTATTCTCAATTTTTGTACTTGATTTGAGGAGTCGACTCAGTATTAACTGATGCTCCACCGCTTGATTTTCTTTATTGGAAGAGTCTTTAAGAGATAAGTTAGGAAGCATAGCAGTTTCATCAAAAACAACATCTCTGCTAATCACAACTTTCCTATTTTCGTGGACACCATAACTTATACCCTTTTACACCAAACTTTATAACCAAGAAAAACACATTTAATGGATCTCGGTTCCAATTTTCCATTATTAACATGAGCATACGCAGGACACCCAAAGATCTTTAAATCGTAATAATTAGCGGGATTACTGACCATACCTCTTGTGGAGTCTTTTTCTCAATGGCAACGGATGGAGATCGGTTGATCAAAAACATGCGATGAGAGGCCGCTCGCGCCCAAAATGACTTCGTAAGTTGGCATTTGACAAAGATACATCGAACCTTCTCCATGATCGCTCGTTTCATTCGTTCGCAACACCGCTTTTGTTTGTGGAGTATGACGAACTGTCAAGTGTCTCACGATCCCTTCCGACTTGCACAATCTATTAAACTCATCGTAACGTAACTCTAAGCCATTGTCTGCATGCGGAGGTATTTTATCTGCTTTTCCGTCTGCTTTTTCAATCATAATTTTCCAAGACTTAAATGCGAAAAACACATCGCTTTTACTTCGCTTGAAGAACGCCCAAACTTTTTTGGAAAAATCATCAATAAAGGTTAGCATATAATTAGCTCCACCTCTCGAAGGTACTCTGGATGGTCCCCACAGATCGAATGAATATACTCCAACGTTTCCTTCGTGTTATGGATTCCTCTAGTGAATCGAACTCTCTTTTGCTTCCCAAAAACACAAGTGCTCACAGAAATTCAGGTTTGCAAATTCCTTGCCCATCAAGAAATCCTCTTTTGCTCAATTCTACCATGCCATTCTCATTCATATGCCCTAGGCGCATATGCCAAAGTTTAGTAATATCATCATCGACAAGGAAGAGGAAGCGGCAACAGCATCACCAATAATGATGAGAACCACAAAAACATATAACTTGGCGCTTTTTCTTTGCCCTTTCATCACAACAAGGACCCTTTGGAAATCTTTAAAACCCCACTTTCACTGTGTATCTGCACCTTTTGAATCAAGAGTACTCAATGAAATTAAATTTCTTTTCAATTCTGAACATACCGTACGCGTCACTAAGTGTTCGACAACTCCATCAAACATCTTAACTTTAATTGTTCCAACACCCGCGATCTTACACGAAGCATTATTTCCCATCAAAACAACACCTTCGGACAATCGTTTCGTAAGTTGTAAACCAATCCCGATTGGGACTCATATGGAAGGTGCAGCTGAATCAAGTATCCACTCCTCACTTACTTTAGAATCATTGTGAAGCGACTAGAAGTTCACCATCGCCGTAGTCTTCTACAACATCGCCTTCACCGTAATTTTCGTTTGTTTTCCTTTGATTCGCAGCCTCCTTTTTAATATTATTTTGTAGCTTATAGCACTCGATTTAATGTGCCCTTTCTTCTTACTGAAGTTACAAGTTTTACCTCTATTTGAAGACTTGATCTACCCTTAGATTTACCATGATGATTTCTTTCCTGTGTCCTACCACGATCATCATCGATGATTCCGATCTTATCTCCCACGAACAATGAGACCCTCTCCCGAGAGTCGAGTTTAACCACAAGATGTTTCATCTTATCATACGAGGTTAAAGAATCATAAACCTCATCAACCGTGAGAGACTCGCGGCTATATAAAATCGTGTCTCTAAAGGTTGAATAAGACGGAGGCAACGAACAAAGTAGAATCAACCCTAGATCTTCCTTATCATACCAACCTCCATGGCCTCCAAGTTTGAGAGAATTTCTTTAAACACTGCATTAAGTGTTAGTATCTGACGCACCTTCCTCCAAACGATGAGCATAAAGACGCCGCTTCATATGCAACTTGCTTGTTAGAGTTTTCGACATACATATTTGTTCTAGCCTCTTCCATAATGCAATGCGATCTTCTCTTTCATCACATCCAAAATTTCATTGGACAAATGCGGATGCAATTGTGTTAATGCCTTTCGATCCTTACGCTTCTTCTCTTCATCTGTTAATGTCGAAGGCATCTTATCTATCCCTAGCGGGGCATCCTCCAGATCCATCTGCGCAAGAACCGCTTGCATCTTAATCGCCACAACGCAAATCGGTGTTACGATCCAACAACGAAATTTCATATTTCAAAGACGCCATTATTCCGTGATCGAGATGAACAACCGGAAGCTCGGATACCAATTGTGAAAAAAATAAAATAAAATAAAAAATAAAGAACACAAAATTTTACGTGAAACCCTTTCGGAAAAAACCACGGCGGAGGAGAAGAAAATTTACTATGTCGAAAATTTGAATCAATACAAAAGAAATAGACTATGTCTATTTATAGGCTTGTAAAGCCATATTCTAGTAGGATTGAAACACCTTATCCTAGTAAATATAAAATAGATGGAGTTTAATAAGGTTTAAAAAACCTTATTCTAAAATAAAATAAAAGAAGTCTAGTTCTATATGGATTTTACTTTTATTTTATTTTCCATCGTATTTTATTTAAATAAGAATTAGGGTCACTTAATTCTAACAAAATCTAATAAAAACACAGCTCAAAAATCATATAATTTTTTTCAATACGCTAAGACATTATTATTAAAAATCACAATTATTTCAAAGAATCTAAATAGAACTATATTTTAAACAAATGAAAATTAAGTGGAAATACTTAACATCCCAAACTAAATCACCCAACCAGCCTTGAATAACCTAACATGTTGATCCAATTGAGCATAATGCTAGAATTCACTAATTTTATCTAAAACTATTTAATTATGTTGTATTACATGAAAAGCTGCCTAAAGATTAGATCTTTGTTTTCTGCTCAAGAATAGTTTAAACTATTCATTTAATTATTAGGAACTAGCATTGACTTTCTTACTCTCTTATCTATTTTAGCATAATAGAAAAAAAACCTCACCTGTAAAATAAATTGCAGCAGCCATGCCGAAAAACCAAAGCAAATTAGCAGCAAAACAGTTGCTGGAAAAAAATAACAGCAGGGCAGAGACGTGAAGCATCAAAGCAGTTGCCGAAAAAAATTAATAGCAGCAGGGCAGAGACGTGAATATAGAATTTTTATTAGGGAAGATAAAAACCAAAGCAAATCAGCAGCAAAACAGTTGCTGGAAGAAAATAACAGCATGGCAAAGACGTGAAGCAGAGTAATTGAAGCAGCAAAGCAGTTGCTGAAAAAAATAAGAGTAAGGCAGGGACATGAAGCAGAGACATGAAGCAACAAAGCAGTTGCAGGAAAAAAAATAATAGCAGTTGGGCAGCAGGGTAAAGACGTGAAGATAGAATTTTTATTAGGGTTGTAACACCCCCTAACCCCAATCCGTCGCCAGAACAGGGTTACGGAGCATTATCGGACCTATCGGACAATTTACAATTAATTCAAATAAATGACATACATATCTTGATTTAATTATAAAGTCCCTATAATGGACCTTCGAGGTCCAAATCACACGTTAGAATCAAATCGGGACTTATTCGAGTACTACGAATTTTTTGTTGTGCGAACTCAATATAACCCTTTTTTAAATATCTAACCTTCCCTGCAAATTCAAATCAATACCAATCCAAACAAATCAATTCATGAATTTATACATCTCTCATTATAACAAACTAATAATAATATAAAGTTCTAACATTTTTATGTTTATAATAATCTAACATAAGATGTCTAATTGATTTATTTAAATTATCATTTAACAAAATTGCCCAAAACTATGATATAGACTATGTTTAAGACATATGTAATTGTATGGAACAACCATTACCATCATTTATCATTAATATTTATGTATCAAAATAACAACAAATTACAACCTAGGTACATGCCATTTTCAAAAGAGAAAAGTACATCACCATGTATTTGAGTTCGGGATTGGCTTGGATGCTGAGTCATTAGTCACTTTTGTACCTAACCTACGCACGGAAACAAACCTTACGTTGAGTATGCAGTTAGTGGTATTTCTATAAACCAACACTTAAATAATTATAAAATACATATATAACACTACTCAAATTCAGTAACTATTTAAATATTCACCTTTCAATCCAGTGCTATATTTTAATTCAAACTCAGTATCAATCATTATTTTTCAATAACAATGATTTGATTATAGTTATTCAATAACAATCATTTATTCAGTATCAAACAATCAATAACAATCAGCTATTCAGTCCAGTAATACAATCATTTAGTTATTCAGTGCAATAGTTTACCCCTATTAACATAGCTCGGACTTAGACGGATACACGGATCCAACCAACGCACCAGTACGACACTTAGTGCCTTATCAGCTTTGCCGAAGTAAACAGTAGTAGTACGGTACTTAGCACCTCATCGGATTAAACCGAAATAACAGTAACAGTACGGCACACAAGGTGCCTCATCGACTTGAAGTCGAAGCAACAGTACGACACTTATAGTGCCTCATCGACTCAAGGTCTAAGTATCCCTGAACGCTTCCAATCATATGGCATGCCAACTATATCCGACTCAGCCCGATACAGTTAATAGGGTGTTGAATTCATTTCTCAATTCATAGTAATTAATCATTTCAATATCCATTTCACAATAATTACATATTCACATATATTCAATTCAATATCAAAACACTAATACTTACCTTAATATCTTTTCATACACATATAATAATAAAATCAACAATTTAAATGTTAAGTTCGGTTTATAGAAATACAAACCATAATTCTCGAATTACTCTTCGTCAACCTTCTCCTTTCCTTTCTTTGTCGAGGTCTCTAGTATTACGTTAGCTACGGAAATTAAAATAATTATACCATTAATTACAACACTCATTATAACAAATAATTGAATTTCTATTCAGTTTACTAACTTAATTCATACCCTATTTCTATTCAAATTTCATCCAAACTCAAATTTAACTACTAAATTTTCAGCATATTTCACTAATTTCAAAATTTCCTCAAATTAGTCCCTACAACATAAAACTTATAGCTTACTTTACAATTTAATCCCTTTATCTATTCTAACTTGAATTTCATTCATATAAATCTCTAATTCATCTTTTTGTTCAACATAAAATATACTTGAAAACCTATGAACTTACAAAATATCAACTTAATTCCATCAAAACCTTATTTTAAAACTTCTAAAACATCAAATTTAAGAGAAAATAACTTAATTTAACTTACCAATTAAACTTCAAGCTTCAAATCCCTAGTTTTCCCTTTATTTTTCTTTCCTATTCTTTCTTCCCCTGTTCGAATGGCTTCCGCTGTTCTTTTTGTTTCTTTTACTTCTTTTGTTTCTTTTGTTTCTTTTGTTTCTTTTATTTACTTTATTGTTTTAATTACTTAATAATTAATATAATATCAATATAAAATATCTTATGCTTAAATTTTAAGTAAATCAATTATTTAATTACATTTGTACATATTTATGTTATTACACTTGTATAAATTTTGTACCATATATTTGTCAATTATCTTATTTATTTAATAAAAATCTATTTAACAACAAATAATAATATTACAAATGTACATATATATATATATATATTTTATTCATAAATGTACAATATCATCTATACCATACACTTGTAAAAATCTTATAATTCAATTAATTATCTAATAATTATCTTTTACTTAATAAATAATAATAATAAATATCTTATACTTGAATAATACATGTATTACAATTGTATGTATTTTAATTAATACACTTGTATTAAATCATTACCATACATTTGTCTTTATTTAACTTATTTCATAATATAATAATTATTATAATTTATAGTTTAATGCCGCCTCATATTTATGAATTGGCTTAATTGCAATTTTGGCCCTTTATACTTTCTTTTAATCTATAATTTAACTTTTATACCTTATTCTATTTAGTCCTTTTTCCTAATTTCTCTTAATTAAATTAAATTCATCTAGTTAAAACTTAATTAGACACATTACTTGACTCATAATTACTCCTAACAATTATTTACGGACTCAGTTTACTAAGACGGAGGCCTGATAATGTACTTTTCCGATGCTCGTGAATTTTGGGTCATTACAAGGGTTGAGTAATTTTTAATTGGGGTTTTAAGGATTTGTGATTAAAAAATCTAATTAAATGAGGTGTAAATGAGATATGTCATTAAATGATTAAAAAATGTAATCAAATGAGGTGTAAATGACATGTAAAAATTAGCTGACATGTCATTACTTGATTGGGAATGGACACGAATGGCGTGGCGTAACTGTTTCATACAATCCTTTCCCTTTTTCCATAGGGTTAATTCTCAAATAAAAGTATTATTCTTATTTTTAAAAACATAAAAAGTCAACTCAACCCTTAATTTAACCTCTCTCTTTATTTTTTATATAAATCTTTTAATTTTATTATTCAAACAATAATGAAAAAATAAATATAATTTTTTTTCAAGATATCACAGCTTTTTTATTTTAATAATATAAAAATAAAAAAAAATACGAAAATGGTATCCCAGCCACATTATTTACCAAAATGGTTTATTGTGGGTGGTTGAGAATGGTGTAGAGGCAGCACCAACCTTGTATTTTCATCACCAATCATTAGCTTGCTGTTTTAAAAAAAAAAACAATATTTAAGGATTGAGGATGGTGTATAGGTGGCACTGCTTATACGATACAAAATATGAATATGGTGGGGATTTAATGGTGCCTTCATGACATGCGGCACCAAGTGATTAGACCCTTCTCTGCATTTCAGGGTTTCATGGGCGGGGCTTAGGCATTGACTGAGCCTTTCAATAGGAAATGGGGTTTGTATTGAAATGTTTGATCTATCAGCAAGTTAAATCTTGTTTTCAGTGGTGTCGGAAATAATGGTTTAGGGACCACAATTTCGACGAGTGAATTATTTTATTTATTTATTTAATGTCTACAAGATTATATTTGTCGAGACCATTTTTAAATCGAGTTTTGGAAAATGGAAATCGACTTTAAGAAAAATGAAAACGGGAGTCGCCACCAATCTTTTTAGGTGTGATTGGATCACCTTTAAAACATTTTTGTTTTAAAATCATCGGTTTTGGTCTAGGAAATCAAAAGAACGGGTTCGAGAGTCGGTTACGTCATTTAGAAGGGTTAGCACCCTCATGCGCCCAAAAATTGGTACCTAATTGATTATCAAATGTCTTTAAGGTCGAAAATTAGAAATTTTAAGATGCAATCTTCTTTAAAATATTTTTGATTTTGAAAATTGGAGCTCACTCGTATCAAAATATTGGCACTAAGTTAGCCTTTTGGAAATCTCTATCTCGAAATAACAAAACGCCACATCCAATAAGTTAGGACATATTGCTTTGAAATTCCAAGACAGTTGCTCGCATTTTGAAAACCTTTAGAAAACTTAGAAGGGTACTTGATTATTCGAACTCAACGTGATAAGTCGCAACCAATAAGTTAGGGCACTACTTTTCTTGAAATTTCCAAACACCAAGCATTGCCTTTTATTTTTTTTAAGAAAAACTTTGAAGTCTTGTTTTTTTTAAAACCGATGCATGAAGGGACATATTAACATAACATACGAGATATCATACTATAATAATAAGTAAATAAAAGCACAATAGAATAAATATCATACACTAACCAACATATAGAACATGACAAATTTTAGACAAGAAAGAAAAATATTCATAAAACGCAATATATATTTAAGAAGAATTGGGTAAAAACTTATAAACATGTAATTCAACATGTATTTAAACATATGAATGATGCATGATATACAATTAGATACTCATATATATAAAAAAATGTATTTAAGAATAAATTATAAAAGTCTAAAATATAAAATACATATCATGACAATAATACATTAATTTTAAAGTAAAAGCCAATACAAAAATATATAAGTTCTTTTTTAAAAGTATATGTATAATATAAACAATTGATACATAGAGTGAGCATATAAAAATGTGATATTTAATAATATAATATAAAAATGTATTTATATGAATAATAATTATATGAAAAATATGAATTATATTGGTATATGAAATATTAAATGTGTAAAAGAATTTATATTCAAAATAAAATAATTATATAAGATATATAAATATAAGTTTAGAATAATGTGAAATAAGTGATTAATGATGTATTATTATAATATCATAATATTTTCAAATGTGTAATAATAGAATATAAGTAAAGTAATTATTAGCATATAAATAAAAATAAGTATGTAATTCAAGTTAAGACCTTTAATGATAATAATGTATATTAAAAAAATAATAGTATATAAGAAAATGACATAATAATATAAAATAATATCGAATATATATGTAAAAATAATGTATAATAAGTATATATACGAATGATTAATATATAAGTAAAAATATAATAACCATATATAAATAATGATGTAAAAATAATAATAATATAGAATAATATTGTTAAAATGAAAGATGATATAAAGATAGAGATATTTAAACATTAAGTAATAAAATATAGTATAGATATATATATATAAAATAATAATATATGATAAAAATATAAGCAATATTTTTAATAATAATATATATGTAGTTTAAAAAAATAAATAAATTATACATAAAATAAAATAACAAAGTTTAAAAAATAGTAAAACAAGGGTTAAAATGGAATTTAAACAGAATTATAAGGCTAATTTACAAAATAATATAAGTTCTGGGCCTGATTTACAAAAATTAAAACGACAAAGGACTCACTGGGCAATTTGCCCTAATCCGAAACGACGCCATTTCTAGGATGTAAAGTTCGTTGGGACTAAATTACAACTAAAATAAAATAATAGGGCCAAATCATAAATAGAATAAAATTTAATTGTAAACACAAAAAGGGGTAGAAGGACTGATTGGGCAATTAACCCAATTTTAAAAAATGCGCGGATCCTCCCCGGGTAATCGGGTCAACACGCAAATCCTGGGGGTCTAAAAACGACGCCGTTTTATCAAGGCTATATAAGCCAATATTTCAGTTTTAAAATCATTTGTAACCGAGTTTTAAAAAAAAAAACTTAAAAACTTTCTCTGAAAGAGAGAAGGAGGGGAGGAGCTCCAGACTTCGGCCTCTGTAGGTCACGCTCCGGTCATTAGCCCTACATGCGCCCACGCGCCCGTCATATACGGTGGTCTGAAGGTTTAAAAACCTTCGTCCTCCCACAGGTAACCCCCTTTTTCTTAGATCTTTACTCATATATGCTAGAACAGTTCGTATATACATTCAAAATAAACATGAGACGCAATTAAATCACCTTTTCCGGAGACTGTTGGTATTTTTTGAATGAATATCTGTGAGTATATTTCTTTTCTGGAAAATCGTGTGTATATTTCTCTCAAAAATCACCCCATTACATTGTTTTGATTCGGGCTTTTATAGCCACTATTTCTATTACATAAACTGGGAAAGAAATCTTTTTATTTCTTTCCATTTTTGTTTCGGTTTGCTGCTGTTGTGGTTCTTTCTCTCTTTGCAGATACTCGAGAAGAATCCAGCGAAGATGAAGGCCTAACGGTGGTCTAATGGTGGCGTTAATCTCAGCATGACTCGAAGCCTTGTAATTGTAGCCTTGCTGGAACGACGCGTCTGTTGGGATGGCTTCTGGAATCTTCTGCTTGCGGCGCGAGAAGGTAGAAACCCTAGGGTTTCCTGCCTGGGTCTATAACAGTTTGGGCCAGTTGGGCCTCTTTGTTTGTGGGTCTGTTGTAATTAGGTTACAAGTTCGTTTGTGTAATGGGTCTGAGGTTTTTTTTGGGCTTAACGGGCCTTGGTTTGTAAATGGACTGTGGACTGTTTAATAAGCAATTGTTTATTTATTTATTTATTTGGTTTATTTAAGCCCGGTCAAATTTGGGCTATTACAATATTAATGTCGTATTAAAATTTCGTTAAGAAATTTTGATATTTAAATGGTTAATTAGGTAAAAAGGACTAAGGCTTCCTTTGGTTTAGCTTTTAATGCCAGTGTGGTGCAGTTGGGGTAGATAATTACTACCAACCTCACTGATTGCTTGTTTGGTTCAGCATCACAGTACGACCAAAATTGATTTCAACCACACTGATAGGCTCAAAAGTGACTGGAGATTTCAACAGCAGTTGAACCCAATAAAGCAGTAGGTATTTTTAACAGACAAAAGTACCCATACTTTTATTTATTATTTTACCATTTTATCCTTGAAAGTTAAACTAATTTCTTTCTCAACCTTATTTGTTTTCAAATTTGGGAACAAAACAACCACTTGTTTTTTAGATTTGAGAACTAAAACAGTGATTATTGTTGGTTTCTCCCCTCTTTTTTGCTTTGTTCTTGGTTGTGGCTGCTACTTTTTTCTTTGCCTAAAGGTTAGTTTTTATATATTTGTGTTGAGTATGGTATCATGTTCATGTTATGTTTTCATCTCGTTTTTAAATTTTTTGAGTTTAGATTAGATTATTGATCAGTTGGAGGTATCTGCAAATATGAGTTGTAGTTTCCACTTCTACAATGAATGCAAAAAATTAGCTTGTAGTTGGGAATTTTTTAAGAATTTTTTAGTGCAGTGTAGTGCTCAGTTGTAGTTTTTCTTCTTAATACAAGATTGAAATGATGAAACAAACCATAAAATCATGGAAAATTCTTGAAGAACAAAAAATTAGTAGGCTAAGAACAACGGGTTTGTTTCAAAACTAATTTATTGCATTTGAATAGGCAATTGAGTTTTGCTCTAATGATATTAGCGATGTAGTCTTGCCATATAGTTATATACGTTCTTATGTTTCTTTAGTTTTCCTTTCAAATGATGTAAGCTTTTGAGACCAACAAATCTTGAGAAACATAGCTTTTACATCTTTGACAAACACATGTCCCGTGTCTATCTGGTTGACTTGTTTCAACCCCATTCTTGGTATCAATGCTGTCAGCCTATAGAACATAGCTAAGGAAATAAATGACATTGGAAGATGTCGTGTTCACCTCAACACGGAGTTAACCGTCTCTATGAGGTTGATGGTAATTTGACCATATCGAGCCCCATCATTGAAACTTTGAGCCTATTGTCATGGCGCCATGGATCCCAACCACACTCGAATACTAAGAAAAGATAAGTTACAGTCTCGAATTAATATGTGGATTTGTAAATATTAAATTTTTTCTGAAAAAGTGTGGCTCTAGCTCGTACGTTGTGTATGTATTAAAAAAGACAAGTTACAGTCTCGAATTAATTTGTTGAAGTATCAAGAGCATTTAAAAAATATGTTGAAACTAAATTTTACCTATCTTCACAACCTGTCTCCACCAGTTTACATTCTTGTAGTCTCGGTGGAAGTTAGCCGCAATCTGCAGAATGCAGTAAACGGATCTCCATAGAACACTAGAACACCTGATCGCTATAATTATTTCCTTCCCTCTATCGGATATAATGCAAATATTTTCGTTCCGAACAACATACGTCCACAAGTTTGTCAAGAAGAATTCTCATGATTTCATGTCTTAGTTGTCCACAATGGTAAATACTAACGAGAGCAAGTTCCAGTTCCCATCTTGAGTAACCGCAATGAGTAGGATCTGTATATATTTTCTGTATAGCCATATCCCATCAACTTGCACAATCAGCTTTGAATGGGGAAATGTCCAACGCATAGATCAAACGTCCAGAACATCCGATAGAAAATTTTTTTTCCTAGTTGTAGTTGGTCGTTCGGGCCTTAATAAGATCGTGTCTCCAACTCAATGATAGTCCCTAGCACGTACTCTCGCATAACGGCTATCCACCCTTGTAGTTCATTGTACAACGCATCCTAATCTCCTACAACTGTTCTATGCCTATCTGTTTAGCTATCCATACTTTCTGGTATGACACTCGGTATGGAATCATTCTTGCATTTTGACAATCAATACCAAAATAGAAATGGTTGGCATGTCCTTTACCATTAGCATGATGCATGTGCAGATAGTTTTTGAATCAAGTTTGTAGTGATCTTGCGTCATACGTGTTGAAGTACATGCGTGAGGCCCAACAAAATTTTGAATCTCCCACATTTACGACTTCTGGATAAATGCGGCTTGTACCCTGCTAGTTGTAATCTTCTGCTGACCTCCAATACTCCCTAATATACAATGTCAATTTAGACACAACGACTTTTTAGTCAACCGAAAAATTCATGATATAATGCTTAATGGCAAATATGTACTCCTTATTGGTTGCAAATTTTTGGCCCACAAAAACCTCCTCACGTCCGAATTCTACGATCAACCGATAAGCAGGTACTATATTGGGGTACTTCGAGAACTCAAATGCATGCACCGCATCGAGATCTATGTTCGACATGTGTGCCCCAGGATCATTGCGTATCATAATGCCTCTATTCAGGTTCCCAACTAAAGACACGTTAACATTTCCATCATCATTCGCGCCTTCATCATCAATATCATTCGGGACCTTGTCTAGATCGGGATCACTAAAATCTTCAACCTCTTGACCAGAAAGATCATTATTATCATATTCATCATCGCCATCTGAATCGGTCTCAATCACCATTGGATGTATTTGTAAATGAGGACCCGGGTTAAGGTTCTCAGACGTAGGTGGAGCATTAAGATTGATGTCGATCTCGCGTACAATTGCTCTCTTATCAACGAACGTTATCAGAACCACCGTGCACGGGATCCTGTACTTCAAGTTCTTCACTTAATGGAGTGAAATCTTCACCAGGCTTCACATCAGCTAACTCAGCAAACAATTGGATCAAATCAGTTTGGTGACTCCGATTTCGGCAATAAAGAGTAACCATTGTCTCCACATCTTCATCATCTATAAGTTTCATCTCGGTGAATTTGATGGGATCTAACAAAATTGGAAATTTGTAGAATAGTTTCGAGATCTTCCTCCCATAACGTCTAACAATTTTTGTATTGATTATTTCCTTCATTTCATCAACTGAGATATTTCTATTAAATCTCATAGCTATTTATTGGCGACATTCAAATATACATCCAACAATTATTGTTAAAATTACTTCATCGAAATAAATGTATGCGAAAATTGATTATCCATCTTTAATACTAAATTTGCAAAAATATTAAATTTCTCAATATGCAATTTCAAGAAAAATACTGTCAAAAAAATTAAATAATTGAAATTTCAAATCAAAGTAATAAAGAACACAATACCACAAATCCAAACAAATATTAAATTTTTTCCAAAAAAAATATATTTACCAATATACCTTCAACCCAAATAAAACTACGAAATCAAACAAATATTTAGTACTAAAAAGAATTAATTACAAAATACATTAACAAATAACTACAAAAATCAATTTACCTTTAATTAACAATTTAGTGTTGCTTTCTCTCCTCCTTAAACAAAAAAAAAAAATTAACAATTAAAAACTAACAATAAACACTACACTAAAAAATTAAATAATTAAAAAAATTACCTTTAAAAAGCAAAGAATTTGGAAACACCAAACTAAACCCTAAGACACTTCCTTATCTTTTTTTTTTTTTTCCTTTCAAGCCCTATTCTTCCTCTTGTATATTCTCCACTATTAAGTTGTTGTTGTTTCTTTTTTTTTAACCCTCTTATTTCTCTTCTATTTCTCAACTAAGCTAAATCTTCTAAGCACATCTTTTTTTTTCAACACCCTAAAACTATTTATAAGTTACAAAGCCCTATTTTTTTGGTGAAACCCTGAAATGCAATAGACTGGTGCCGCTTGTGAGGACGGCAACACCAAATCCCCTCTGTATTCGTATTCGTATTTTGTATCATATAAGCAGTGCTGCCTCTACACCACCCTCAACCGTTAAAATATATATTTTTTAACAGCGGACAAATGGTTGGGGATGAAAATACAAGGCTGGTGCCGCTTCTATACCACCACAACATACCATTTTGGTAAATAATGTGGGTGGGATACCATTTTCGTATTTTTTGTTTATTTTTATATTATTAAAGTAAAAAAGCCAGATTTTGCGACACTATTATTTTCTAAATTTCTTATGTTCTCTTTCACCAAGTTGGTTGCAAGACAACATTTAAATCCTTTTTTTTGTTCTCCTTAATCATCCATGATACTATTGAATTTCATGATTAAAAAATCATTTAAAAAAGTAGTTACAAAAATCCAAAATTGAATTTTTCTTCATATTATACATAAAATTACCAGATATTAACATGCATTATTATCAACATGATACAAGGGAAATGATTGTATGAAACAGTTACGCCACGTCATTCGTGTCCCTTCCCAATCAATTAATGACATGTCAGCTAATTTTTACATGTCATTTACACCTCATTTGATTAGATTTTTTAATCATTTAATGACATATCTCATTTACACCTCATTTAATTAGATTTTTTAATCACAAATCCCTAAAATCCCAATTAAAAATTACTCAACCCTTCTAATGACCCAAAATTCACGAGCATCAAAAAGTACATTATCGGGCCTCCGTCTTAGTAAACCGAGTCCGTAAATAATTATTAGGAGTAATTATGAGTCTAGTAACGTGTCTAATTAAGTTTTAACTAGATGAATTTAGTTTAATTAAGAGAAATTAGGAAAAATGACTAAATAGAATAATGTGTAAAAGTTGAATTATAGATTAAAAGAAAGTATAAAGGGCCAAAATGGGAATTAAGCCAATTATAAATATGAGGCGGCATAAGTTGATTGATTGAATTGCAGCAGCCACACCGAAAAACCAAAGCAAATCAGTAGCAAAGTAGTTGCTGGAAAAAATAACAGGGCAAAGATGTGAAGCAGTAAAGCAGTTGCCGAAAAAAATATTAATAGCAGCAGGGCAGAGACGTGAAGATAGAATTTTTATTAGGGAAGATAGAAACCAAAGCAAATCAGCAGCAAAGTAGTTACTGGAAAAAAAATAACAGCAGGGCAGAGATGTGAAGTAGAGTAATTGAAGCAGCAAAGTAGTTGCTGGAAAAAAAAATAACAACAGGGCAGAGACGTGAAGCAGCAAAGCAGTTGCCCGAAAAAAAATAGTAGCAGCAGGGCAGAGACGTGAAGATAGAATTTTTATTAGGGTTGAGTAATTTTTAATTGGAGTTTTAGGAATTTGTGATTAAAAAATCTAATTAAACGAGGTGTAAATGAGATATGTCATTAAATAATTAAAAAATCTAATCAAATGAGGTGTAAATGACATGTAAAAATTAGCTGATATGTCATTAATTGATTAGGAAAAGATACGAATGATGTAGTGTAATTGTTTCATAATGTCCTTTCCCATGAAAAAAAACTCAAAAATTTAAAGACACAAACCATTTTCCTTAAATATAACAGTGAGCTTTTAATAGAAATGAAGCGGACATTCATTTGGTTGTTGATTTTAGCAGAGGCCATAGGAAAAGCAAGTCTTGGTAATTTATGGCGGAATCATTGCAGCATCAAGGTAATAGAAGATAGCTTGGTGTTTCCGCCATATCCACATGGATCAGACGTCTCTTCCTCTTACGTTGTTTGATATAATATAGAGTGGGTTGGTTCTTCTCCCATGTCTATGATTTCTTTTTACACTTCCTTCGTCAGATTTGATGCCCAACCTCAAATCATCTCTCTCGATCATTTCTTCCTCAAATCGCCGACAGCAGATTTTGGCCATCTTATTGGCGACCATGGACGACATGCAAGCTCATAATTGGTTCATTTGGGTCGCTTTCCTTGGCTGAAGCCTGAGAGTAGAGAAGAGGGAAGGTGGGTTGAATTTGAGTTAGACTTTCGCAACATGAATTGTATAGCTTCAATGCTGTTTTCCAACAAGTCTTATAACAACTATAATCAACTATTGAATCAGCTGGCGATTCACATAACTATCTTTAAAAGTTGGTATCGCTAAAAGTGGGTGTTCTCATGGTAAAAGTACGAGGGAAGTCCCTATGGGTGAACAGTATTTCGACCTCTATTAAAGAAATGGAGAAATTAACTCTTTAAATTTTGAAATATGCAAATTATCCCTCCATTAAATTCCATACGTAAAATTGATGATGTAAAACGTTAATTTAAATGATTAATTATTAAACTGGTCTTTGAACTATAGCTAAAATATCACTTTGATTTTTTTTTTTAATTCTTCTAAACAATAATTCTAAAAAATTAAAAATATATATTAAATATTCATGATTTATAATCCCCACTATAAAATTTCGATTATCCATTTTCACATCCCTTAGCTATTATAAACTTTCTCATTTGAAGATCTTATTGTTTAATACCCTAACTAAACAAGGACTCCATGGGTTTTGAAATTATATATTTTAACATGATTTTTAATATTTTTTAATAAATTTGATAATTTATATTTATTTTAAAGATTTTTTAATTTTTTTAGAATTATTGTTAAGAATTTTTTTAAAAATCAAAATGATATTTTAGCTATAATTCAGGGACCAAATTAGTAATTAACCATTTAAATTAACATTCCACGTCATCATTTAACAAACAAAATTTAATGGAAGGGCTAATTTACACACTTTGAAATGTATAAAGACTAATTTATCCATTTTCAGTAGAGGGGTCGAAATGCAATCTGCCCTTATGTACATGGGCTACCTTGATACTTTTACCATGTTCTCGTACCATCATGTCGGGAAATTCGGGGTGGTAGACATTATTTTTTGAGTCATCGTTGTCAAACAATCCGGGGTGACGAAATAATTTATTTGAGATAACCATTGTTGTTGGGCAATCTGAGATGGTAATAAATATTGTCTAGCGTCATCGTTGCCGAGGAACCCAGGGTGATAGATCCATGTACCCGCTTTGAGTTCATGTTGGTTAATAGGGTTATTAATGAACGAAGAGTTTAAGTGATATGTGAAATATCTTGCCATGAAATGTCGAAATGCTAATGAATTGAAAATGAGCCCAAGGGCTAATGGATCGAGATTGAGCTTATAGACTCGGAAATGGTTCTTATGATACTTGAGATTGAGCAAATATGATTGATAAGAAATTGCAATTATGCTTGTGACATACTGATGAGTTATTTATGTGGAAAAAGGATAGAATGTATAAGTATGTTAGTTAAAACTTGAAGTAGTTGAGATGAATGGCATGAAATTATGTATGAAAGAAACTTGAATAAATTGTATCCATTGCATATTCATTATTATGTTAACTTGAATCATTGTTTACCACTAAGAAATTTGCTCAGCGTACGGTTGCTTTTTCGTGCGCAGTTAGTAGATTCTCGAGCCAACAGCTAGTAGATCTCAGCATCCAGAGGATGATCCCTCGACTCAACAATCTTTGTAAATCCAGTTTTGATTTTAAGCTGGCATGTACCTAGTTCAGTCAAATTTTTGAATTGCTTTAAAGTTCTTAAGACTTTTGGGTTTAGTATTTTATGATATGTACATATGCATGCCTATATGTCTATAATGTCCTATGAAATCTTGCTTATATGCTCTTATTTATAAATTGATATAATGTTAATGGCTTATGGGAAATTTAATAGTCATGTGTAAAACTAGTATGAAATGCATAGTGAGATAACCTAAATGATGCTTAGGCACATTATGATTAAGATATGGAAGTGCATTGTTGAAGTTAGTAAACGGTATATATGGATTGCTTATGAATTAATAAGGTTTGAAGTATTTACTTAAAAGGCTATATGATTGAGGGTGGTGAATGAATGTATGTGTGTATATTTTTCATGACATTGGATTTGGTATAAACTTATGTAAATGATAGGGAAGGTTGATATGCTTGATGAGTGATTGAAATGGTGTGAGTTTGATTGTATTTTGAACATGTTGTGGCATAATTTTGAGTTTGGATTTGGGATGAATTAAGTACCAAACGCACGTTTTGGAAATTGGCTATGACGTATCGATACCTTGGGTAGGGTATTGGTACTTAGTATTTTACAAGTAATTTTTCGAGAAAAAAATTTCAAAAAGGTATCGATACCGGACTAAAGTAGTGATACTTCACATTAGAGTACCGATACTTTACAAGGGTATTGATACAATTGTTTTTTTACCTTTTTCTGTTAATTTTTGGCAAAATATTGAACCTTACAAGGGTATCGATACAATTCTTTTATTATACAATGATGTGGAAAACTAAAAAAGATCTTTAATGAAAGAGAATGCATAAAAAAAGAATCAAATCTTCACTTTCATTTTCATACAATGATAGAGAGATTCCTAAATAACAAAAAAAAAAAAAGAAGAACCACTTTTTGAAGAGTGAAAAAGTCATTGAGATCAATTTGCAAATTTGTTCAACTGAAATTTTTTGGCTCGTTTTCTTTTGCCCTCTCTTTTCTTTGCTTGAGCACCAAAAGCATTGTTGTTTCTTTTGAATCGATCGTTTGTTGTCTTAAATCGATTCTTTGCTTTTTTGAATTGATTGTGTTGTTGATTGACTCGATTATTTTTGTTGTTTGAATAGATTGTTTATTGTTTGAATCGATTCATTATTGCTTAAATAGATTCTTTGTTGTTTAACTCAATTCAAACATCAACACCATTTTAGTATTCCATTAACGTTTCAATAACAAAGAAAATTTATAAAATGAAAACACCCCAAAAACAAAAGGTGAAGAAAGAAGAAGACTGGAAGCTTAAAGATGGTAGAAGTAGTTGAAGCTTGAATATGATAAATGGTGGAAGCTTTCTACAAGGAAGTAATTGATTGTTTTGTTGGGTGTTTGGGTGATGAAAAAATGGAAGAAAATCTAGTAAAAATTATTTGATGAGAAGAAAATATAAGAAAATCTGGTAAAATTAACACTATTATATTGACAGTTGGGGTAAAATAAACAGATATATACGTGGCAAGTTGTGATTGGCTGAATTTTTTTTAACGGGACTAACAGTGGGGTAAAATGGATAACAGTTTAATAGTTTAAGTACCCATTCTAACAAAAAAATAAGTTTTAAGTACCAACTTAGAAAAACTAGTATAGTTTAATTACCATTTTTATTGTTTAAGTCTATTTTAATTATTGGAAGTGATATATTAAATGGTTGAATTTTAGTTAATTCAAGTTGTGTCTTATTGGTAGAGTGACATCTTTCTCTATAAAAAAAATGGTTGAATTTTAGTAAAAGAAGGACTGAATTTGAAGCTTGTACCTTTTGAAAACCATTGGAATTTCCTTCACGTCTTACCCGATTAAACCATGTGGAATCAATCGAAATCCTTTGAATGTGAGAAATATTAGGCCAATCCGCACCAATATCCCTTCGGCATCTTTCCCTTAACTGTGGACAAGTAGAAATTTTCAAATGTTTCAAAGAGGTGAGGCGATGCATCCCTTCTGGCATTGAAGTCAAGTTAAAACATCTTTCAATCCTCAAATCCCAAAGTGAAGTTAGGTTTTGCAGAAACTCATCTGGTAGAGAATCTAGCTCTTCCATGTCTTTAAGCCACAGAGTTTCCAATTTGCAAAAGGGAGTAAAAATTGAACAAGAAGAAGATGGTGCTAATTTTAACGTTGCACTCTTCATCTTTATTGTAGGTTGGATCAATGGCTTCCACCTGGTTTCTTTCAAATACAACGTTTCGATTGAAGGAAACAATGGCATTGAAGTTAGATTAGGACACATGTAGATATGTAATTCTGAAAGGCAAGGAAAGCAAGGCCGCTGTGCATTTGAAGCTTCTCCAACATCACCTGGTCTCCACCATGCTTTAAGATTTGGGCAATCTCTTATCCACAGTTCTTCCAAGGACGGAAAAAATATTGTTGTTGGTTTTGCAGAAAACAACTCCTTTTGCATTTCAGTCTCCGAAACATTTTCCAAAGTTACCAATCTTGAAAGCTTCAAAAGTTTGAGGGAAGAGAGGCGATGCAATGGTGGTAGATGCTTGCATTTAGTACAATTTTTTAACGTTAGTTGAGTTACATTCATCATGGTCATGGATGACAACCAGCTGGAAAGTTTGGTTCCTGCATACCCTTCCACCTTCAATATCTCCAGATTTGGGGGTGGTTGGAGGCATTCCAAAACCATTTCATCTTCTCTCCTAGTCCAGCTCCATCTGCTCCACTTAAATTCTAAAGATTTCAAGTTCAGTTTATCTTTCAAGTAAGTAGATCCGAGCTCTGGGATACCAGCATTTTCTAAACATGAAACACCAAGTTCTCCTTTGAGGTTGTTCAACCCTTGCAATTCCCTTAACCCGCAAACTTCCCTACCTTTCTTCTTCCCCACAACAAACTTGCATAATGTTTGTAGACAAGTTAGTTTCCCCAGCCCACGCGGCATGTAACACAAATTAGTACATTGTCTAATATTTAGATGCATGAGGCTTACTAATCTACTTGTTTTGCTTGGTAAATTTTCAAGACTCCAACAACCAAAAAGATCTAACGTCTGCAAATTTTGAAGCCTGCATAAAGAGCCAGGTAATTTTCTAATGTCACGATTTCCAGAAAGATCAAGGTCCCTTAAATGCTTCAATTCACCAATGGAATGCGGTAACTTCTTAATAGCCAAGGAACTCAAATCCAAATTCCGTAGATACTTGAAATTAGAAATGAGTGCACTGCAAGTGGATAGACCCATGTGCCCACCTTTATTTTGATTAAATGATAGATCCATGTGCCCACTATTGATTTGAATAAATGACCTTACTCTAGTTGCTTTGAGCAAGGTGGTTGGAATTCCATGAGAGAAATATAATCTGTCTTCAAATGAAGCATGACGAGTTCTTTCATTTACATTTTCTGCTTCCAAACTTGCAACACAACACTCAGTTGCAGCAACAGAGCATGCAAGATCATGCATTAGATCATGCATTGTGAAGCACTCTACATTTCCTGAATCTTCATCTTCTTCATCAGCTTGAAAAAAATATCTCCAAAGCAAACCTTTGAAATACTCATGACCAACATCTTCTAGATCATCATCATTTCCACTTGTTGGTTGGATAAACCCTTGGGCCATCCAATATCTGATCAGCCTTTTCACCCCAAACTTAGTATCCTTGGGGATTAAAGAGCAATAAGCGAAACATTGTTTCAAATGTGGTGGAAGATGATCATAACTCAACTTCAAAATTGGTAGAATACCACTCTCTGGTCGAGCTATATATTTATGTACATTGTCCTTCACCTTAACCCATTCCGCTTCTGCTTTTTTATATAATACCCTTCCTATTGCCCTTAAGGCAAGAGGAACCCCTCCACACTTGTCTGCAATCTCCATCCCGATTGCTTTTAAGCGGGAATCATTAGACTCCAAGCTTTCTTCTTTACACGCCATTTGCTTCAATAGAGACCAGGATTCACTTCTTGACAAACCTCGAAGCAAATGTGACGAAACGGTGCCT
The DNA here is from genome assembly GCA_025698475.1 of Gossypium anomalum. Classification (NCBI taxonomy): domain Eukaryota; kingdom Viridiplantae; phylum Streptophyta; class Magnoliopsida; order Malvales; family Malvaceae; genus Gossypium; species Gossypium anomalum. The sequence continues at coordinate 70,580,685 of CM046965.1, read as the reverse complement.
GTGATTCGTGCAACCGCTTCACTACGTGTAGTGACAACAATCCAACTTCCCTTGGCACCATCTAAGAGCAAAGTTTTCAAGCTAAGCCACTTTTCAAGGTCGTCATTCCACACATCATCAAGAACTAGCAAGTACTTCTTTCCATCAATGTTGTCTCGAAGACGATTTTGCAGTGTTTGCATCTGAAGTTCCTTATCAGGTTTGCTTTCAGTTGCAGCCTCACTGATGTTTTGCACAATGACTTTTAACTCAAACTTTTCTGAGACACAGACCCACATTTTTAGCTCAAAATGCTTCACCACGTTTTCATCATTGAACAGCATTTTAGCTAATGTGGTCTTTCCTAACCCTCCGATCCCAACAATAGGAACAATTGAAACATTTTCTTTAGCTTTGGATTCGAGCAGTAGTTTCACAATTTTCTTTTTATCATAATCTCTTCCAATTATTTCTTGTGCACGCACAAAGGAATGTGTTTGGTCCCTCTCCCTAACTTCAATTGGTAGCTCTAGGGGGTGGTTAGTGAGGTGAAAATTGGCTCTATCAGCTACAATGGCATCTAGTCTCTCTCTAAGGGCTTTAACTTTATGACCCATCTTGAGACTATAAGCAAGTTGGTTTGATTTGGAGAAGAAAAGGCGTACCTCTTTCACCGTGTCATTGCCTGCTACTAATTTGCGCCGAAGAGCTTCAGTAGAGAAATCGTCCAACAAATCTTCCACATCGTAAAGCACATCCTTGAGCTCCTTGAGCCACAGAGTTAGTTGATGATTGTTACGGTTGCGATGATCTTCCGCATCACGTAGCACTGCTCTGATAACCGAAGCAGTTTTGGAGAGCTTATTGATTTCGTCCTTGAAACCCCATGCCACTCCAAGCTCTTGTGCTGCTAACGATGCCAGGCCCTCCACCACATCTCCAGCAAGATTGAACAGAATGCCCTCTGCCATTTCTAATATTACTTCCTTCGCTGCAGGAAATACTAAAGAAAGGTGTGGTGCAAGAAATTTGATGAGAAGATTGTAAAGTCAACTCGTATTATACCACGCTGTTTTATATAAACTATGGAAATTCGTCGCAGCATGCATCGGGATTGTAGCTTGCAAAAAGGAATTATAAAAATATTCAAAAAATCAAAATTCAAAAAGGAATTATAAAATATTCATAAAAATACACATGGGTCAACATTTTAGTTAGTATTTTTGTTTAAAAGATAACTGATTTTGAATGTTTGATGGTCAAATTTGATTCTTTTTAGAGGTTGACTCGGTCAAATTTAGCTAAAAAAAGAATAAAGATCAAATTGATAAAATAAAATAAAATAAACATTAAGAGCTAAATTTAAAATTATGTTGAGTTATTTATTTTAAATATATAATTAAATATTAAATGTTTAGAATTATAGTTGAATTAGGTAAGTTACGAAGTATATAGTAGACGAACAAAGTTGTAAAGTGAGTAAAATAGAAGGGATTTATTTGAGAATTGAGTAAGGCCTTATAATGCTTATAATCAATAGAGAAGGCCCAATAAAGTAATTTATTAAGGTCTTTAAATGCTAATAAACCATAATTGAAAATTAGGATCATAGTCATTAAACTCCATTAATTCTTATCATTAGATTTAATGTTAAAATTATAAATTTAGTTAAATTATGAGTTAGTGGGAAGAGATGAAACAAACATTGACTTCTTTTTCTTCATCTATCGCCCAAACTAGAAAGAAAGAAATTGGGAAGTTTCATGCTTTTTTATTCTTTCCATTGCCATGAGCCATATTTAAGCATAGGTTAGGAGAGGAAACTTTGCATCTTAAACTTCCATTACCATAACCATATTTAAGACAGAAAACACCGGTACATCGAGAAACAAAGAAAAAAAAAATGAAATCGTTGATAATTAGAGATATTTTGGTTTTTGCTCTCATAATTTTATTTCAATTTATATTTTAATAGATAATTACTTATAATTGATTAATAATGATTCCAAATATAAATCGAGGTTCAATTTTGAGTGATACATATTGAAATGTATGTAAAATTGTAAATGTGCTACTGTTTTGTGATAATGTCATATTATCTTACCTAAAATGTGTTTGATGACTCATTGATAATGTTTGATCGTGTTGGCTCATTTGAATCAAGAGAAATGGCATGTTATTGAATAGGTAGATAAATATAAACAAAGGGTATTGATGATGGATATGATATGAGATATGTTTGAAATATAGATACGGAATTACATTGTGATATCATCTATATTAGAAATGATTTTATATATGTTCAATACGTGTATATATGAATTGATGTTGATGTTGCAATGTTATATATATTTTAATGTGATTTAATAATGATTAATAAAGAATAATGCCTTATTAATAGTGTCGGATAGAGTTATGGATATAGTTGGCATGTCATAGGGTTCATTTGATAGGTGGGACTTTCAGCATTTTATGCGTGTTATCTTCAACGTTTTATGCATGTTATATTTGATTCAACACTTTATGTGTGTTATACTAGTGTGTTGGTGGATTGATCCATGTATCTATACTCAAATCCAAGTTAGTTAATAAGGGCTAAAATGATAATTGATGTGATTAAAATGTGAAATAATATATTAAATATAAGTGTTATTGAAATGTGAATATAACAACAATATGATATATGACTTTGACATGATTAAACAAATGCAAATACCCTAATGGTGCATTACAACTTCGTATATGTAAGCAAATATTACATTGATACGGATATGGCTACGTGATAAATGACCATAGAATATCTTGAGGTTTTAATGGCTCACATGAATATATGTTTATATGAATATTGATAATGAAATGGTTTTGATTAATATGTATATTCATATTATTTAGCTTATTATTTTGATTTCTAATATATTATAATTGAATTCGAGTTATGTTTGCATCACTGAGTATTCAATACTCAACGTACAGTTATGTTTCTTTCCATGCGTAGGTCTCGGATGAGATTTTAGTAAACTGAAGTTATAAAGCATCCAAGGCTAGTAGCTCAGCTCAACTCATACCTAAGGTGATCTTATGGTTTAATTGTTGTATCTGGTGCCTTGAGTGTAATATATTCATTTGTAAACTTGTAATTTTTTTCGAACAGATTGGTTAACAAAAAAAAATCATTGATTACATTAGCATACTTTGTATGATTGTCCTCTTAAGGTTTTTACACACAAAGCAAAATGAAAGCAAATGTTGCTAATTGGTTGTCTAATGTTTAAACTAATATTAAGCGGTATTACGTGGTCGTATCATAATACAGAAAGACAACTTAGTAGATGAACCTAACATGTCCTTAGTCTAATGAAAATGAACAAACCAATTAAAAGACTAATATGTCGTCTATCAAGTTCAATTAGAGAGATACTTTGTCTTGGGAATCGGAGCGGATGACTCCTAAAAGATAGAGACTGTAACACCCCTAACTCGTATCTATCGCCGGAACAGGGTTACGGAGTATTACCGAAACTTTCAGAACATTTACAAATAATTCACGTTAATTACTATTATTTTACCAAAATTATCCATAATGTCCCTTAAATGGACCTTCGAGGCCTAATATGAGTATTAAAATCGAGTCGAGACTTAATCGGAAACTCTATAAATTCTTCGTGAAATTTCAAAAATTTTCCAAGTTACATGGCTCACACTCCCGTGTGGTCCAAGGGACACGCCCGTGTGACCTTAAAACACGCCTGTGCTGCATTTCGTGTTTGACCCCGTGTAATTCTCTGACTTGTGCCACACGGCCAGCCACACGCCCGTGTGAGTAGGCCATGTGATCAATTTAATTTTCAAAAATTAGGTGCAGGGTTCACACGGCCAAGACACATGCCCGTGTTCCAGGCCGTGTAGCACACACGGCTGAGACACACGCCCGTGTCTCTGCCCGTGTGCTCAATTCTGAGCATTCTGTTTCTCAAATTTAAGATGCAGGAGACACACGGCCTAACCACACGCCCATGTATTAGGCTATGTGGACAAAATAAAGCCATTTCTAGCTTTTTTTTCTCACCCAAAATTTTACCAATAACATGCACCAAACTTACATCCAAATACCAACCAATCTAAGCATTGAATTCAAACAAATTTTAACATCTAATATGATATGACAATGCATACATACATGTTTAAAATCTTACATTGGTTTAACATAAACATAAAACATCATTTGATCATTCCTATTTAAACATAGGTGTTTATCATAACATTATACTTTATAAATACCAAAACATACCATTACTAACGATTTCAATGGGTAGATTACAAATAACATATTTAAGCCATCTATGGCCAAGTTAGCCTATACATGCCATTATACCAAAATAGGTTTACTATTTATACCAAAATAAGCTTGTGGATAGTGTGATGATGCTTCAATCGATCACCAACCTTCGCAAACTACCGAGCACTATAAAACAAAGAAAATAAAACCTAGTAAGCATTATATGCTTAGTAAGTTCATACAATATGAATTAAACTTACCAATCTCATTTATTAAATCTATGCATACAATAACATGTTTTTCATCAACTTAGCAAAATTGCCTAAACACATGCATTCAATCAAACATGTTAGTCACTTAATTCTCATATACATCAAGTAAACATAGATAAGCTCTTTATACTATATTCTTTCAAGACATTATTTATTTCGTCTCATAATTCTGATATCATATCAATTATTTTATCCGTTGAATCATTGAAATTCCGATGGATACTCAAATAATACACTTAAGGTGTACAATTCAATAACCCGTCAATTTATATTCAGGAGCGTAACACCCTGAATTTTAGGCCTAGAAGTAATAGGCCTTGAGTTTGGGATCAGTTAGAAGGTAGCTTAAATAATTTAAATGTGTTTAAATATTTTATAATTGCATGTTTAGTTTAATTTTTAAGTGATTTAGGAAAGGTTGGTAGTGTGGAAAAAGTCTTAGGTTCGATCCAGGGCTTTAGCAAAATTTTGCATTTTTTTTTTCCAAAGGACCCTGAGCATTAGGTGGAAGGCTTATTAATAAGGCCTGGTAAAATCTGACACAAGGAAACACTTGGCCTAGTGGCAAAAGGCGTTGGTAGTAAGCAGGAAGTCCAGGGTTCAAGTCCTAGCCTTGGCGAAAATTTTTAGTGCGCATATGATTAGTAGGGAAGCTAGCGTTTAGGCCTTATAAATATGTTTGGTGGAAATATGGCACAAGAGCGCCTGGGGGGCAGTGGCGAGTAGCATGTTATGGATCTGAGAGATTATAGGTTCGAATCTCTGGCCTGGCAAAAGTTTTAAATTTTTATTCTTTAAGGAAACTGAGGCTTAGGTATATAAGCCTTATAGTTAATTGTGACCGAATGGTAGCACAAGATAGGTGGCGGTGCAGTGGCCAGCAGCGTGTTGGGAAGTTAGAGGGCTGGAGTTTGAGTGGTTTCATACACAAAAAGGAATTCAATTTTTCTGCTCAACGCAGGGAAGGATTGCCATTCGGTGGAAGCAATTTGAATGCAATTCAAATTGGAATTGTCGGCTAAAATCAAGGTTACGGTAGAGATAAGGGAATTTAACTTGACGAGTTCAAGTCGATTGGGGAGTGTAGGTTTGTATTTATTTATTTATTTATATATATGTATGTCGTATGGGCAAGTAAAGGCATTTGTTATTTTTGTGTGCTTCAGTCACATATTCTTGGGGGAAATTTCTTCCAACCTCTTGACTCTTTTGTTTTGTTTTTTTTGCAAATACCTGAGTAATCTCAAACCCTTCATCTCCTCTTTTCTTTAAGCCAAACTCTTGATCTTTTCTTTCCTATTTTAATCGAATCAACCTCTTCCCTCTTTAACTTAGCCGATTGCTTCTTTTTCATTTAAAAGCCGATTCATACACTTTGGGGGTTTGATTTCTTGTTGGCAAGCGATCTCGTGATCGGTAAGTGAATTAGATCTTCTTCAGCTTCTGTTAAATATTCCTAAGTTCTTTCGTTTCTACACTCTTAAAAGCTAATTTTTCTTTATCCTTTCCAATACCATTACTTTCGTTAACCTATGGTTTCTCCATTTATTTCTCTTTCTCCCTCGCATTCAAGAGTGTGATCGCTGGCTAAGTATTAGTTGATGAAAAAAGGGGTTCTAGCAAAAAGGTTGTGATAGAGGCTCCCAAGTTTAAGCGACGTAAGGTGTCAACCGTTCGAGACTTTCCGTCTGGATGCGGAAGGGGGAGTACGTCAGATTTCAAGTTACATAGGCAGATCATAGCCGATCAATCTAGTCAAGGCAAGTATAGGTTGTTATTCGGTAAGTAATGGATTATTTTGAATTAATGGGATGTGACTAATGGAGTATGATGTTTGAATATAGGTCCTAACGATTATGAATACTTAGTACTCCAGGTGATAAGGTGTGTACTTCTACCCTATGATAGCTTGATATAAAGCCAAAAGTGTGTACATACACTGCACACACGTTAGATAGGCAAATCTCAAAATGCCGAAAAGCCGAAATGCTGAAATACGGGAAGGCTGAAAGTCTGGCTACGATAGTCTTGCGAGTGCGCGAACACTCGTAAGGGGGAAATCGATACGTTATCAGAGGCCCCATAAACGATATCATGGATCTGGGTCGTACTTAGGCCAACTGGGCCGAAATGGGTTAAATGGGTTCGACGGGCCGTGGGCCCAAAATAAGCGAATTTGTTGATTTGGTAGTAAGTGATGAACTAGTCATGCTGGTTACATGGCTTGGAATTGATTCGGACTAGATGGGCCATATGAATGTGATTTGGGCCTAATATGTTATATGAATGAGATTGGGCCTAGTGGGCCATATGCATGTATGTAGACTTGTTTGGGCTTTATAAGGGGTTTTGGGCCTAGTATCTGATAACTGCTTAAACAGACATAAAACTTAAATAATTAATTAATTGCGACCGTGGACAAGTCATAAGGTTAAGGTGTGGCAATGGGTATATTCATGTCTAGGATTGGATCTAGGGAGAGCTTGGAACTTAAGCGGTCTTAATGACTCACCTCCTCTTCTCTAGAATCCTACCTGGTGCATAGTATCTGTTCACTTTAGCCAACGGGGACTTGTTAACGGGCCAAGGTTCGTAAGTGGACCCATAATGATGAGAAATGACCAAAATGCCCTAAGTGCGATAATAACTAAAATACCCTTATGTGTTGAATGTAAGATTTATGGATGTTACATGTATACCTACTGCATTCATATGATATTCTGTTTAGGTTGCATATGGGTTGGGAATTATGGAACAGAGGAAGTATATGAGGATCGCATGGTTGCTTGACGACCGTGGATCCACCAATGGCTATTAAGCTCAATTTTTGTTTAACAGCTTGCTGCAATGAAGGTAGTATCGCAACCGAGCTACCATTGATGTGTATCGGATGGGTGGGTCGATATTTATATCCCCACATGATGTGTACCGGTGGACGGAGTTGGTGTGTAGCGGTTGGATTATTGGGGTGGGTTGCACATCATTGCATGTATGATATTATTGTGATATTATTGTGATATGAGCTTCGGCCAACTGAGGCTAATATGGGCTAAAGCCCAAAGGCCACCGTCATTGAATTAGGCTTAGGCCCCAAAATGACTGATGATTGCTTTATACTCGTTGAGGGTTGTACACACTGAGTTTTCGAAACTCACCCCCCTCCTTTTAAATTTTTCAGGTGATCCTTAGTAGGCGGTTCGACGGATGGAGGGACTCGGAGGTGGCCAACTAGCAAAAAGTTTAGACTTAGTCTTTTATTTAATTTTTAATATTTAAATTTTTTTTATTTGGGTTGTAATAAGGTCTTTCCTCTGGTTATTGTTTCAAATTAGGTTTATTATTATTTTTATGCTTTATATTTATTAGAAGTAGAACATGGTTTTCCTAAACCATAACTGTTTTCAAATACTACGTTTCCGTAACTCAATCTTTAAATGACAAGTTTTCATGGATCATCTGTTTTAAATAAAGCTTCCGAAACTGAAAAGAGATTTTACAAAGTAATTATTATCATACAAGAAGGAATAATTTTTTTTAAATACACCTCGCTTTGAAAGCAACAAATATAAGCTGGGATTTTACTCAAGGTTTTTATTTTAAAGAAGGGTTTTCAATGAAAACAAGGTTTTCAAAAAACACTTCAATGTGACATGCCAGATTCGGCTATAACGTCTGGGCCGAGTTTGGGGTGTTACAAGGAGTACCCATTAGGGTACTTAATCAGAGAGCACACTCTCGAGCCACTTATCATATATCAAGATTACCAGTCCAGGCTAAATCTTTTCTGTAACATGTGCTCAGAAGAGCTCAATTAGGATTACCAGTCCAGGCTAAATCCTAATTGTAACATATGCTCGAGAGGGATTATATCAGGATTACCTGTCCGGGTTAAATCCTATTTGTAATGAGGTCAATAAGATTACTAGTCCGAGCTAATTCCCGTCAGCAACAAATGCAGGACCTCATTCAATAAGGGAAATCACATTTATCGATTGAAATTCAATATTCAAATGGAACTTAACCCTTTTTAAACCATTTCAAACATGTATTCCTTTCTTTATTATAACATTCAATTTAATTCACATAAATGTAAAACACATTCCATACAAACACAACATTCAATTTAACATATAAAACACATTCCATACAAACACAACATTCAATTTAACATATTTACAAGCTCGATTAAGTTACACGAACTTACCTCGACACTTGTTCGCGTATTTAAATTTACTAATTCGAAACTTTTTCTTTTCCTCGATCTAGCCTCGAATTTGTGTTATCCGAATCTATATAAATGAATTTAATAATAAATTTATCACATTCCATATTTATTTGAACTCAATTTATATCCTAGGCAAAATTACCATTTTGCCCCTAAACTTTTCATAAATTTTAATTTCATCCTTAGGCTCGAAAAATAAAATTCATGCAATTTACTTCCTACTCCAAGCCTAACCGAAATTTCAATATACAATTTACAGTAATATATTCTATAAATTTTAAAATTTTTCTTCACCTTTAACAACTTTACAAATTAGTCCCTAAATCATGTTTTTATCAAAAATTACTTTGTAAAAGTTGTTTATCTATCAACAATCTTTCATTTTCTACCATAAATTTCTAATTTTTAGCATATTCATCCATGACATAATTTCCATACTTTGGTAACTTTTCAAATCAATCCCCTAAATAGATAGATTAAACTATCCTGGTTTCAAAAATATCAAAATTACTAAAAATGGGACAAGAAAACTTACCCAATTAAGTCAAGAAATATTGTTCTTTTTCCTATGGTTTCCATGAATTTTTGGGAAGAAGATGACATAAAATAAGATGTTAATTTCTTTTTAATTATTTATCATCTTTTAATTATTTTTATTTTCAATTTAGTTCTTGCCTTTTTCTAAATTTCCATGGATGAATCATCAAAAATATCTACTAAATTTTTATTAATGGTCTAATTACCATATAAGGACCTCAAGTTTTGAATTTCATAGCTATTTAATCCTTTTAGCTACTAGAATTCAACTTTTGCATTTTATGCGATTTGGTCCTTCCCGTAATTAAACACATAATCGCTAAAATTTTCTTATTAGAATTCTCACATGACATCTCTATCATAATACGGACCATGCAATAAAATTAAAATAAATTTTATTTTCAGCTCGAATTTGTGGTCCCGAAACTACTATTCTGATTTCACTAAAAATGGGCTGTTACAGAGACATAGATGTGAATAACTGGACTGATAGTACATCGGACTGGACCTAAGAAAAATAGATCTTGAATCCATCTATGAGTTTATTCACTTGTGATGTTCATAGTGTGACATACCTAAATCCTAAGTGGATGACAGACTATGTATGTGTGACTCGTACACATTGATGTAAGTAAAAGCCTGAGTTTGAATAGATAATGAACCAAAAGCTGATGCGTTAGATGTACGACTTCTACAGTATGTAGCGTTATTCACAACAGTGGAATTCATAGCCCGAGACGTGCAAATGATATCCTCTCATTGGCATTACATGGTTGATGAAAAGTAAATGTGGCCACGGGTCGTTCGGCTTTATGATGGATGACTTGATTATTATTTTATAGTAATTGACTTTTCATGAAGGAAGATGTAATGGTTACTATAAGATAAAATAGGATCATATTGGAAGAACGAATATTATCCTAAAGAGATTAAGATATCCTATGAGGTAACACATTTATGGCAAGGCCATTAGATGAGCACTGATCGAGTTATTTTCGTAATGGTATGTCGTTGGGGAGAGCTTAGTCACGATACTATAATGGAATGACTTTGTCACTAAATGAGTTTATAATTAATAGGCGAAAAGCTGGAACCTAATTATAAATCATTTGATCCTCAATTGCATATGTCCAATTAGTTCATCAGCTAGCTCGTTGAAACTAGAAATAAATTGAATGTTGAATCAGATGAAAAAAAATGAATAGAAATGGTGAAATAAAGAAATATGAACATTTGGGAATGGTTATGGTTTTCTCCAAAATGAAAAGGAAAATGGAGAAATGGAATCATTTGGAAATGAATGTAGTTTTCTTCAAAATGAAAATGACCTGAAAAATAAATTTATATTTTTCAAAATAAATGAAGTTCGAAAATTGAAATAAATCATTTGGTTATGGTGAACCATTGCGAAAATATTAAATATATTTTCCAACAGATTTTTTACGGTAAAATCGACATGATTTTAACGAAATTAGAAATGGGTTGAGAAAATTATTTAATTACAAATATATTGAAGTTTATTTTTGGGAAATAGAAAACAAAGATTGGATTGGATCAAATTATGAAATATTGGGTTAAAAGCTCGAAAAGTACTTATAATTGGACCCAATACGGAAGAGGCTCAAAAGCCCTTATGTTATAAGGTAGGACGGCAAACCCTAGTATTATTAACTAGGGTTATCGCCCCCTACATCCTAGTTAGACTAGAAGTTTATTTTTCTAGTTAAAATAAACTTCTACAATTCACCAAGGGTTCTACCTTCTCTCCCTATAAATATATGGGCACCTATAGGGCCTTTTACACAACTTTTAGATACCGTTATTCTGCTTGAAAATAGAGACTTTTATTATCTAAGAATTAAATATATTTTCCGAAATAATGATTATGCCACTTTCTGTTTGAGAAGAGAACTTTCGTTTTCACTCCAAAAAGAAAGAAAACTATTTCTAGTTATGTGTTTGATTTTAATCGTTCAAACCTACACTTGAAGCAATTCGTGGCACGAGAATAGCAGAGAAGTTCGTTTGGTTGAAAGCTAGGATTTTAAGGATCCGTCTATCCGAAAACACATGTGCGAATTCGGTGTAGGTTTTATTGCTATAAATATCACAAATCAGGTCGGCTTTTAAAATTTTTATTTTCTGTTGTGCAATAAAACCGTTGTCGAACAGAAATTTTTCCAACAATTGGTATTAAAGCATTAGGTTGTGCTATGTTTATAGTGTAAATCAAGACCAAAATTCTCTCTTCTTCATGTATGATTATATTTGATAAGATGTGACATTTTTGTAATTGTATGCATGTTCAAGGAAATGTATGCGAATGAATTCATGATATTATTTTATTATTATGGATGATAAAGTAAATTTACCAAAATTTTGCAATAAAAAAAATACTCATTTGGTAGTAATATAACTAAAAAAATTGACATTGTAATATACATGAATTTAGCAAAATAATTTTAACACAATTAATAATTGAACTTAAATTTTGAAATCTAAAAAAGTAAAGGAACAAAACTTTTAAAATTAAAAAAACATATTCAAACCTTTTATACGAAAACTAAAAAAATATTACACTTTCCAAATATTTACATTTTCCTATTTTTCTCAAGTTTCTTTTTTCTTTTATTATTATTATTTCTCTAATATTGATTATACGAAAAATAATTAACATACGGTATAGAAAATGATGTGACACAAATACATTGGAAACATTTTAACAGTGAGTTGTTTAGAAAAGTGTGGAGTTTGTTTTACATTGTTGTGATTTTACTAAGAAGGTTGCCAAATTGATTTTGAATTTTGATATTCACTCCCATCCATTATGAAATTTATTCATCAAGTCAAGACCTTAATATTCATGTGACCCGCCAAAACAACTCAACCAAAAAATTCAATACCACAATAAATTTCCCAGACAACGCAATACAGAGAATCCAAACAACATAACTTCCACCCACGAAAAACATTTCAGAACTACGTCTGACAGATTTGGCACAAAAACAAAGAATAGATATTATTCATATAATAAGTTTGTCAAAATGTGGTCTAAAAGTAATGAGAAAAATCTGGGAGGGAACTGTGTACCATATGACGAAATCATGTATAAATTGAAACCACTAATGAACATTGCGACAACAAAATTTAAAAAACTTGAAAAGCTCCGTAATCTGCCAAAAGCTCAATGTAGCCATCGATCCCTTTATTTCCAAGTGAGAAGATAAGCAAATTGTCAGTTCATCACAACTACAAAAAAATCCAAGTTATGTTGATGAAACCATGCTTACCTAAAGGTTTGAAGTAGATCTAGCAACACTTTTGAAGCTTTCTCCATAGATGCTCATTGTGCAATATTTTGATTTAAGGCAAAAACATGGCCACTGCTCGTCGATTTATAGTTTACACGAAGAATTGCAGACGATTGGTCATTTTTGAGATGCAGGTGCAGTTTCACTCAATGATGAGCCTAACCGAAGCATAAGAGGATACACAGGACTGAACTCCTTGTCTCCCCTAACCCTAACTTTTGTAGCATAATCATCTAGAGTTGCCTTGATTCCTTTCCAGATCTGATCTTCCCCTTGAGAATCCAGCCACAATGAATATTGCAAATGAGTAAGCTTGTTCCTCTGGAGTGGTGATTGCAAGTCGTCAGGGCCTCGGGAATAAAGATGATGAAGTATAACACTTGGAGGTAAATCTTGGAGAAGAGGAGATGCTCCTAGTTGAGACGTTTCCAAGAAGATAAGCGGTCGGAATGCTCTAAGAGCTCGGTATGGTGCACCTAGTTGTTCTACAGGGAACAAATTCTGGCCCACAGCTAATTCTAGCTCAGCCATGTCTCTGGCCATTCTCAGCTTGCCTGATTCTGAAAGGGGTCTGACAAGAGAGGCATGCCTGATAAAGAGTATCAAAACCCTTGAAGCCATGCTCCTAACAAGCCTCGTGCATATGGTTTCTGTTCCTGCAGTTGTAGCGATGGCTGAAGATGGCAACAGCCTTGATAGGAACTCACGACGAAAGTGAAGAATGCACTTTTGCAACTCCTCCATGTAAGGCGAAGCATTGTTGTCCATAGCAGCATCCATGCCAAGGGCAGAAAAGTTCTGGTCATGGATTTGCAAGATGCAAGACTCCAGACGATCAATCATTGCCTGGAACAAGGATGTTATAGAATCACAAGCAACGCCATATATTGCACCAAGTGAAGGTGACAATACATCTGCAGCTATAGTTGGAAGCCCCATAATCATAGAAGTTACGCGAGTATGAATTTCTTGTAGATGCTGACATAATGCAAAATTCTTGACCTGAGCTGCCGTAGCAGGACCAGATACTTGGCGTGCTTCAGGACCAGTGGATATCTGCCAGTATAAAACGTAACATACACATTATTTATATGTGTGTTTTCATTGTGAAATTTATGTACCATGTAACACAGGCACACAGTTCTACTAGTTGATATACTCCTATAAGATTTGTAAAGACTTGGGTTTTGAGGAAAGAAAACCTTGAGAAATTAAAAAATGGGATTAAACCTATCACTAACAATCAAATCAAGTCCATGATTACATCAAATAGTGTTCGAGAAAATGCTAAAGGCTTATTATGCATTACTATCACTTAATGCCAATGATATATGCCTAAACAAATTACCACACAAAACAGAGAATTTTGTACTTGTAAGACACAGAAGACATGACATACAGTCAGAAAAGCTGAAAAAAAGAAAGGGAAATGTTTTAAACAGTTAGCTTCAGTAGATAGATCACCGTAGTATTGCATAAAACCTTATTGGCAGAAACACATTGTATGCTATATATATTTCTCAAGTTCAGACTTTAGAAGTAATAATATCAAATAGCATTGTAACTTTTAGTGATTTTTGTTTATTTGATGATATGAAATTTAAACATTGCCCCATTTAGTTAGGTCATGAATTGCAAAATAAGATGCAATAAAATCACATTGGGACTGTATTTCCCAAATATAACAAACTACTTCCTATGACACTGCAGGGATGAAATACTAACAACAAGTTCTTAGGCATAAACTTGTTGTATATATAAACCATAGCAGATTTAGTTAAGGCAATGAGGCAGTAACCTCCTTCATCCTCCTCTGTCCTGGTACCAATTCCAAATCAAGGCTATAATGTATTTAGTATATATGCTAATGAATAATTTCTCACATAACAGATATTCTATTCAGGAAAGACAAAAAGATTTTGCACACAGGAGAAACGGGATACCAGATATTCAGCTCGTTCTGCGATCAGCAGCAAAACTTTACTAATTTCACGCAGCACAAGAAGTGTTAATCGAGCATCCAACTGCACAGCTTCGATCTCTTCCTGAATGCGAGAAAGAATTCTAGAGATCTGTTCCTTGGAAGGAACACTACCACGGCTGGAGACTGGAAAAACAGAATTAACAATATCAGACAGCCGGCTTAAGCAGCTACCTAAGAAAGCCATCTGGAATGTTTCAATAGCTGCAACCATTTGGGCTTTTCCTTCTAAAGTTATTGCTGGTAACACCCCCTTGACATCAGTGTCACGCGAAATTCCATCAAGAAGGTTTTCCATCATAGAGTAGAGCTTCGGATAACCATTTGTGAATATCTCTTTGACAAAACTTGATGCAGTAAAAGCAGACTTCATTTGAGTGGCAAAAGCCTTAACAAGAGCTTCCCAAACTCGATCAGTTAGCATGGGATCGCCCTCCTATACGGAACAGCATAAATAATTACAGTCAGGCAGGGAACAGCAGTTTCATGATGTGCCAATTCCTGTGTTGTTATGACTCTTCTTTTTCATGAACGTAGAGATATAAACATAGAAAGACTTGGAAAAAAAAAAAAGAACATACCCATGTAGGACTCATAATAGTATCTAACTCTAAAGTAGTCTAATTCAATTATGAATAGAATTACCAAGACAGAGAATAAAAATGAAATGAAATGGGGGGGTTACCTTAATGACTTCATCAAGCAGCAAGACGTGTGTAAAAGGGTCTCTCTTCTTAGACAAAACCCTCTGCAAATGCCAAATTGCGACCATTATAGAATGCAACTGATCCATACAACTTCCCATCCTCTGCCACAACGCCTCTCTTGCCTTCCCACTGCCCCCAATCTGTGGCGTTCCACTCCCTCTAATACCTCCAGGACCAAATCCGCCACCTCCACCACCAGCTGAAATGGCCTTCATATCCAACGCCACACTCACACTCTTCACACCCATTCCCTTATATTTACTCACCAATTGCTCCACCGTCGCTCTCAACTCCCCAAGATTGTAAAACACTTGCAACCCAGTTCCCACTTCAGCCTGATTCAACCCTTCCATCCCCTTTTCCAAAACTTTCATAGCTTCACTTCTTAACTTAGTCCCTATCTCTTTGACCGCATTGATTTCCTCGTCGATCATATCAATACCGCCAAGATCATATTCCTCGCACAAGGTCAAGATATCATTATGCAACTGAGCAGCCTTAGCAAGATCCAACTTATCAGGCTCAGCTTCAGCAGAAGCCATAAGGTCCCGTAGCTTTTTGGAAAGGCGAATAGCACGTATGGAGTGGGAGAGAAGCTCGGAAGTCCCATGCAAATTGGAGAGCTGGACAGTTTTGGAGAGGATTGAATTATGGGGTTCAGAGAGCTCAGATCGGACACGACGAACCGAAGATTGAAGAGAAGAGATGGAGGATCTAAGAGTGGAGAGGGAAATCTCAGCGTTGTTAAGAGAAGATAACTGTGTGAGGAGGAGAGGGTGGTTGGAAAGGACGTGTGAACGGATTTGGGAATCGAGTTGGCGGATGGCTTGGAGGAGGTGTTCGGCGGTGGAAGCAGGGGATCCGGAGGACAGTGCGGCGGAGGAGAAGGAGGTGGAAGAAAAAGAAGGAGAAAGGAAGGGGGAAAGGATTGGATCTTTGGCGAAAGAGTCAAGAATGGAAGATGGGGGAGGAGGAGGAAGAGGAGAAGCGGCGGTGGAAGAAGTAGGAGGGGGTTTGAAAGTGGAGAGACGGTGGAGAGGGGAGGAGGACGTGGTGGTGGGGGATCTTTGGAGTGCGGCTGGAGAAACCATTTTCTTTTTTCTGGGGGGGTGGATCTATCAAATGAGAAAGGAAATTTAGGAATGGATGGCAGGAAAATGCAGAATCAGAGTGAAAAACAACGGCCGGCGAACGTATCTCCTTTGGCAGTGGCCAAGACACCACTTTCATGTAAAACGAGTCGTTTCTTTCATAAGTAGGCTGACAAAACAAAACAAAATTATTAATGAAGTTGCATATTTTACAAAACCACCTCACTCCTCGCTTCTGCCTTCATTTTACTCAAAATAATTTCAATCTTATAAATCACATCAATAATTTATTACAACTTTTTAAGTTATTTTCAATAAATTACTATTTTTTTCACCCACGAGTATGGATTCTAATCTATCATTTTCGTAATAATCTTTTGTATTTTTCAACACTGTTATTATTTTTATACAATATTAAACGATTTAAACTCGCATCAAGTAAATATTTGATAAAAGTTTTAACTATCACCACTTACAAGTTTGGTTTGGGTAATATCATTTTCTAAAATAAAATTACAATTATGATTACAAATAATACATATCCAAATTAATTATAATCAAAATCAAATATTACAATGATAGACATATTGTTTTAGCTTATGTCTAGGATTTT
The DNA here is from genome assembly GCA_025698475.1 of Gossypium anomalum. Lineage (NCBI taxonomy): Eukaryota > Viridiplantae > Streptophyta > Magnoliopsida > Malvales > Malvaceae > Gossypium > Gossypium anomalum. The sequence goes on along the minus strand of CM046965.1, from coordinate 70,563,693 downwards.
TCTTATTTTGATCACTCTCGTTGTTAAAAATTTTATTACTCCACTGCCAGATTGTCGACGTGACATATGAGCCAATTAAATAACATATGACACTTTTAACTAAAATTTAGAAATCTCTCAATAATTATTCCAAAAACAATTTATTTTTCTTCCTCACCCCATCTGGCTCCTTTATTTCAGTTGAACATTTGGTTTTTAAAAAAGTCAAGGTTTGAATAGTGTGCATGGTTGTAGGTTGGGTTATATGTATTAAACATGGATCTTAACTTCAATCTCCTTGAAATTGGGTATCTCCTCTTATCACAAGGAATCTCACCATCTTTATTTCAATCATTCAAACAACCTCATTTATAATAGTATATATATTGGGCTCGTTATTGACCACGTTTGAGCAAAAATCTTGTAGGATGGTAATTCTCACTGCATCAAACCATTGATTCTTATACTGCTCTACAGTGTTATTGGAGCTTGCTTTTTTATATCCAAAACTCCTCTAAGCAAGACTAAATTATCATATCACTTGAAAAACTTTCTTTTCTGTTTTTCTTCATATTTTATCTCAAAGCAAAATTAACAATTAACCCGTTGGTCCAACCTTCAAACTTCAAAGTTTAAGAAAGTAGGTAAATTTAAATATTACAGAACTAAAGGTTAATGAATACATGATTTACCGAAATATGATGAATTATTGTTTGAAACTTTCAATAGGGATGTCATTGTATACATTTTATTTCGTATGAAGTGTTTGCTTCTTGATATGAATAAAGAGGGGAGTCAAATAAGGTAGTGGAGAGTGATGACCAGCCCTGAGATAATCTAAATAGAGAGTGGTAAGACAAAGAAAGAAAAAAAAAAAAAACTTTAGAATAATTACAGAAATGATATGAAGCTTTAGTCAAAAGTTAAAAAAAAAAAAAAAAAAAAAAAAAGGTCATGTGTCATCTCTCAATTGGTTAATATGCCACATTAACAACCCATTAGTGGATTAATGAAAATTTTAATAATAGTGACTAGTTCAAACAATTATCTTAATTAAAGTGACTAAATTGAAAAAAAATTAAAGTGATCAATTTTTAAATGCCAAATAAATAAAATATTTACGGGACTAGACCAATTGAATGAAAAATGACAGGAATGGACCAATTTTTAAAAAACACTCAGCTAGAAGCTTTTTCAGCTAGAGTAGGGTTTCGTGGCTTTTTTGAGATTTTTAATTAATTATTTTGCAATAATTTTTCGAGATGTTAAATAATAATTTAATTTAAAATTAAAAAAACATCGTATTTTTACACCAGTCGTGTATTCCATTCCCGAAAAATTGAATTGGATTCATAATCGAAACTCCATCTATTTTGTATTAGAAAAAATATTTTAGGAAAATGTTAAGGTAATTTAAATAAAATTGAAAGAGCGAAAAAAATTAGAGAATTTAAATGAATTTTGAGAAGAATTTGAGAGAGAGTTGAGATTGAAATGGAAAAAAATAGAATGGGGAGTGTAGGATTTTTTTTTTTTTTTATCGTGGGGAGGGGGGGCAACGGCTAATTAAATAGCCGTTGAAAGTAGGTGACCGTTAGGGGTAAAGAGCTTCCTGTTGGAAGCGCTTTTGCTAACTTGACGATTTGTTAACTTGGTAGAAAGAAACTCCTGCTGGAAACGCTTTTGCTAAAAAATGGCTCTCTTCCAATTGGAAGCACTAGGTATCACTTGAAAAAACTCCTAGCTGGAAGCGTTTTTCAAAAATTAGCTAGTTCCCGTCATTTTTCATTCAATTGACTTAGTCCCGTAAATATTTTATTTTTTTGACATTTAATGGAAAATTAGTCTTAGTTTAGAGTGAATTTGAATGTAGTTTACTCATTTCGCATTTTCTCAAGTCATGTATGTTTTTAATTCAAAACTATTATTCTTTGTATTTTTATCGTGTTAAGGAAACCAAAGAAAAATGAGATAACTGAAAACAATATAAATTAAAACCGAAGATTCGATAACAAAAAGCCAATTTGTACGTCTCATAAAAGATGAAACAGCTAACGCTAACAATGGGTGGTCGAGGGGAGAAAACCAATTTACAGAGCAACGAAGCGAAGCCATTATCATCGATGCAAAATGGCAAGAATCAACTTCACTTTCTCAAATACAAAATCCTAGTCGGTAAAAAACGAACGTCGACGACGGTGAATAAGCGCGGTCATTTCGGACACAACAAATTTACCTACACAATCCAAACAAGCCTTTTGTCACGTTGCAGATTTAAGAAACAAATTGAAATTAATTTGGATTTTATGAAGCATCAGTGAACCAACCAGATAACAATATAAGACATCTTACTCTCGTTAAACTCATGAAGCATGGGTTAAATAGGACAACGGATTTTAAGGGTTTGAATTATCAGATTGTAGAGCAGCCAACGCTCGAATTTGAAGGAAACAACAAAAGTAAATGGGTTGATAACGATATTTTATTTTATTTCTTTTGACTATGAATATGGGCATTTTCAATCAACAATCACCAAGTCGCTTTGGGTGTTCAAAAGCTGAGATGCCCGCGGATACCAAGAAGAGATTTAGACAGTTGCAAGCTTTGGATTCGGATATTGACATATGCCTTCGTTCACATGTTTGGATATATATGTGAAGCACTAGCGTAGAATAAGGTACTTTGAAAAGTTGGATTAACATACTCGATGAGAAAGAATCAATCAGAAGGGAAGGAAACATAAACCCTTTTTCTCTTTTAAACATTCAACCCTTTCCCATTAAACCAAAGCTCAACCCTGTTCTCCATTTTTATATATTTTCAATCCATCATTCTGACCATCAATATTTGACATCCTTGAAACCAAAAGTCTCCATGATCTTGGAGAAGCTATTTATCTAAACCCGATCGAATGAGTTGCAACTGTATAGAATGGAATCAATTCGTGTTTACGAAACGTCGGATTTCCAATGTTTTTAAGATTAAAACACAACAATAAACAACTTCCTTCTTACCTCACTTATCTAACTCTTAATACACTTATATCACCAACGGAGTTCCATGCCGGTTAATCTATCAAGTAGGTTGAGTTTTGGAAGAATCTATGTTACCTGGACTCTAATTACCGGGTACGGCTATGCTCATTTTTTTTTCTAAATTCCTCCATACATTGGGGATCATATCCCGTACCTATATTGGAATATGTGTTGAACATGGATAAGGATAAGTCCAGGTAAAATAATATTTACATTTTTACCATTTCAACATAGTCTTTCAAATTTAGTAAATACAAAGTAAAATTACAAATTTAAATCCCATAATATTTACAGTTCAAGAATTCTAAGTTTCATCCTATTGTCTAGTGATAAGTGCAGAAACTTCAAAATCAATGCAACAGTAAGATTATAATATTACATGAAATGCATATGTATATATACCTTGGTAAGGCTTGCAAACAAAAGAATAACTCAACTAATATATATACCAATTTGCAGATAAATACATATGTAAAGAAGATAAAACAGTGGGAGAAAAAAAAGGGCTAAAAACAACCAAATAAAGATCAATTTCATTCAACCAAAACAGTTAAGAAAAAGCAATTTAACATCAAACACATAGAGCAGAATAGCGCTGAGCAAGGAAAACTGAGAAACCAAACCGGATTTTTTTTTATTTAATTTTAAATTTTATGATCTAAAAATAAATATTTTATATTTAAAATAGTGAAAATAACTGGAAGTTTTAATATAAAAAATTAATTTTCAAAAAATACTATATAAGAGTTATTGATTATTTTTTATTTACTTGAACTTTTTTTTCCTGGAAATATTTATGGAAAAGATTTGAAAACTTTATCAAATAATGTCCAAAAGTTATAAAACAAAGCTCATTTTGTTAAAATAAATCCAAAACCCCAGTTCCGAAAACTAGTATAAAAAACCAAGAATCGAGCTGAATTGTCAAACCTTGATTTAGCTATAAAATAATCACTGTTGTACCTATTCTAAGTACTAAAACTACAGAAACCATCTGCAATAATAAGGCATCAATAATAGGTTCATGGCTGACATGGGAAAGGCTAAGAAGAATGTGATGCATATGTATGATACTGTGTAGTAAGGTGCCAAATACAGTTCAAACAAAAGCAAAGAATCAATTTAACATTCTGCGAGAGCATTGAAAGTAAAAGAAACTTCAACCTGAAACCTAAAAGACTAGAAGTTTTCGACTTTAGATTACATGATTCCTTAGCACTAGCTACAAAGGAATCAGCTTCAAACACCTTATGATGATGTCTATAGGATAGAATGGCTGATGTAAATAAGCCACCATGGAAATAACCTCTTCAAATGCAGAAATCAGATTAAGTAAACTCACATATCATTTTTGTCACAAACAAAACTATAACATACTTAAATACCTTGGAACACTTCAACAAACAAACAAAAACTTCCAAGCACCTCATTACATCACATAACATTCAAAAATTCCAGCATTTATGCCCCTTTTGCTATTCTCGAAATAGTAAAAGGTCTGACAAACCCCACACATACTTGCCATATGCACTACCACTAATATTTCTAAGTTCTAAACCCACAAGGTTTTACTTATATGAAATTTTTAGAATGCATATGCAGTGAACTAAAAGGATAGCAATGGTCGACTAACAACTAGCATCACACAAACAAACATCAAGACCATTCCCTAAATTAACTACTTAAGCACGTAACAATTCAAGAAAAAGTTATGGCAAGAAAACTTACCTAGACTGAAGGAGCTTCACAGTTAACTCCCAGTCCCTTGTCCATCAGGAGTATTTGTCTGCTGCTGTTGCTGTTGCTGCTGCTGAATCTGGAGGAGCAAGCTAGCAGCAAATTGCAAAGTTGACTGGTATCGCTGATTCTTATCAACCTCCACATCTGGTGTGCCCTGACCAGATCCAGAAAGCACGGATTGCAGTGGCTGTGCTTGACTACTAACCTCCGGATTTTTTCTGTCAGCTTGCATCACATTTTGTGGGTGGGAAACATTAGCACCATGAACCTGATTAGACAAAACATTAGGATTGCTTGGCTGCTGAAGAGCTGGTGCACCGTACAACCCAGAAGTATCAATTGCATGCATCATTCCATAGACTTTCTGTATACTGGGAGGAACTTCAGGCTGATACTGCTGGCTAATAGGGGCAGAGAATCCACCACGATCACTTTGAGATGGGGTATTGAAATTATTCAATGGCATTGATGACGCAGCACCTTGCTGTGTCAAGCTAATAACAGACTCCTGAAACTGAGTGTTGCCAAGGGCCTTTTGGGCAGAAGAATGGATGGGTGTACCCGATATAGAGGAGTAATGCTGAACTGGTGACAATGGTACTAAAGGATTAAAGTGTTGGAAAGATGGGGCTGCAGGCTCAGAAGCTTGCTGGTCCTGGTTCCAAATTTGTGCAGAAGCTCCTTTAGGTGCTACTGAATGAGCAGATGAAGACTGTGTAGTTGACGTCATTAATGGAGGCTGAACACCTCCTACGGCAGCAGACTGCGAGGTTGTCGGGAGAAATGAGGCTAGCGAAGCAATCAGATCAGGTGTTAAAGCAACACCAGTTTGTGACAGTGCTGCCGAACTATTGGGTGGTTGACTTGGCATGGTTGCTTGCCCAAATGGTCTTACAGGAGGTTTGGAGTCCTCGTGCACAACCCTTCTATATTCCATCTGCAGAGGCAGTTCTTCCTTCAAGTGACCATAATCGGGCTGAGAAAGAAGAGGTGGATTCGGTAGCAGTGGTGCAGCATTCGGTACCTGTGGAGCCAACTTTAAAACAACACCATAGAGCCGTTCAGGTCCTAAAACATTTAGAACCTTTGTTAAGAATTCAGATGGAGGAACCAAAAATAACGTAGTCCCATCATCGAACTTAGCAACACCAGCTCTGTTTTTTGAACCAAGGTAGCGAAGGAATTCAGTGTACGATGCAAAATCGTCTTCACTGTCCGGTAAGAAGAAAACAATATCGAAACCAATAGCCTCACGATAGTGTTTTGCAAGCATATCCAATCCTGTTCTGGCTGAACAGTTAACAACTTCAGGACTGAAGAAAGCAGGAAATTCAGTAAGTGACAACTTATCTTATACCAGACTAAAAGGAAATCAAACAAATACAAAAAGGAAACACTCAAATCTAACACACTTAGAGGAAGCCAGCCTTCAAAATAGAGGACTGTATTAGGCAATGCCTCAACAACAGAAACAGAGAAAATTCCTTAGCAACTATGAAACTTCACTCAAACCCTGAGGACCAGTAAATGTCAAAATTGCACCTAAGATGTAAAATGGCCTTTAAAAAATCCAAGAGGAATTAAGTTATCCAATAAATTAAAAGTGGCACAAAATTATTCCAAAAAGGCAATCCAACTTTAAGCTACTTTATATTTTTTCAGTTGATGCGTATCTGATGTGTCTGGATATCTACTAAATTCCCCCTTTTTCAAATTTCAATAGAATTTTACTCAGACGGGTGTGAGTGGTTAGATATGGATACATATATGACACAGGTATGTTCACTTTTTAAATGAGTTATTCCATGTGTGTGGAGGGTCCTTGGAAGGTCATGTCTCCATAAAGTCGGTAAATGAATCAGACACGAGTATCAGACACAGCTACTTCAAGTAAAATGAACAGTCTGAGTAACATAGAATAGGATACTAACAATAGGTATAAAGTAAAAAAATAAATGCGCATGTCCAACAAACATTCTACAAAAAGATCCATCAGGTAAAAACCACCATATGCTATGTTGAAACATTCAAAACTGAAAGCAAATCACATTCGATATCTACACGGATCAAACAAGGAATCGAGCCTTTTCTTTACACAATGGAATATCCACAAAGCTGGTGAAGTACCAAGGAAAAAATAACACTTACATTTCTGTCTCCAACCCCTTTCCGATGGGAACACATCGAGCATGACAAACAGGAGTTCCACCCTTAGCAATAATGCCTCTCCATATGTAATCACTATCAGGAGGGGACAGTCCAGTTCCACCAGCAGTGGCCACTCCAGGAGTTGGACTTACACGACCCTTCCCCTGGACATTCACAAATGGACCTGAAGCACCCCCACCAATCACCGGTGCAAGATCATCTACAGGCATGGCAGCCTCTATCCTCGAACGTTTTGCATCTCTCTGAAATTGGTTCACGTCATAAACATCCCATGAACCAGATACTTGTCTCGGTGAAGGCCTAAAACCTTGAGCAGAAGGAACAGGAGGAGATAGCCTTCTCCGATTATGCTGTGCAGACAAATCATTGTATTCTTGACCTGAAAGCAAAGGATCATAGCTACCTTGATGACTAAAAGACCTGATCGGCACATTTGATCCAAAAATGCCACTAGATGGTAATGATCCAGAGACCGTATTTGGTAGTAATGGATGATTTTGACCAAGAATGTCCATTTGTGAAGGCCTAAATGGATGGTCACCAAACAGCATGCCAGGCCTTGGCCCCTTTATGCCTGAATCAAAGCCATATTCTTTCCCAGGTGCAAGTTCACTACTTGAGAACATAATAGTGATCCTTGGATCATTAAATAAACGACCCTGTAAACCCTCCTTCGCACGGCGAGCTTCCTCCACACTCCTAAACTCCACAAAGGCATAGTGTCTTGAAGGGAAGCTTTTCATTTTCTCGATCTCACCAAAGAGTATCATGGCATTATGAAGCATTTGTTCATCAATTTGAACAGAGGGTGGATAACCTACCCACAAGACTTTGCTAGGCTGACCATCAACTTTTCGGCCACCTAATTGAGAATACTGAAAAAATTATTCAACATATTAGAATGCAAAAATATTAAAGTCAGGTGGCATGGGAAAAATGAAGAACATTATGCAAAATCTAGACCAAAAGCTTTTTGGTTTAGAACTCACTGGTCTTTTTGCAATGGAATGGACATCAGAAGATGCCATCCTACCAGAAAAAGTCCCATCTCTAAGGTCATGAGAATTAGGCCACTGCTCCTGTCAAAAGGATCGACGAGAATATTCATTCAGCATAACAACTAGCAGCACATTAAAGCATTCAAAATGAGTGTTTCAAGATACATGGAAGGAACAGGAAACTGGTTCGAGATGCATTAAGCACAGGAAAAAGTCCAGGAATATATATGCCAATTCTAACCAATAGGTAATTCCTATGTTGTTTTGACACCTCATTTTTCTTGATGTAACCCATGTTAGAAACATATCAAAACATAGTTATAGGGATATGGCCTTCCAAGGCCCTCAAAATACATTACAAAAACTTAGAAAAAATTGAACACGCCCGTAATAGGCACATACTTAAATCTAACACTCTCACACAACTCCAAGCAACATAAGGTAGCTCCAAAAGTTAATAGCAGACGTAAAATTCCAAATTCAGGTACTTACTCTTCTTGAAGGGTGGGATCTCAAAAAATCAACACGTATCTGTTCACCACCTATTCGCTTCCCCTTCATGCTTATCATGGCCTGGGAAGCATCTTCCATTCTAAAATATTCAACAAATGCGGTATTACGATCTCTAAGGAACTTGAAATCTTCAATTTTACCAAACTTTCGAAACTCTTCTTCCAATTCTTCCCTTGAAATAGTTTGGCTAATTCCACCAACCCATAGATTCTTACAAGGTTTTGCCTGACGAATTTCACAACAAACCCCAAAAAAGTACAAAGGTTAGACATGGTTTCTTACATAAGGCAGGACAATGTGGGAGGGAAAAACACATTAAAAATATTGGAGGAATATAAATCATAAAATTGCAGAGATAAATTACAATCTATTCATCTCTAATACTAACATCCAATTGCTTAAATTTTATATAATTGCAAATTTGATCTACTATTCGTTCTACTGCAAATTATGGCATCCTACCATCCTTCAAGTTAAGAGAAAAAAGCAAGGAAGAAAAAGAGACCACTTTCTACATGAAATAATTCTAATCTCTTTCAAGTCAGCCGCATTTAACAAACAAAGAAGAAAGAAAGAGGCAGGCTCTAGGACTGTGTTGCAGCAAGTTGTAATTTATATAGACTGTACTCTCTTTCAAGTCAGCCATAATTGAAGTGGTCTCTTTCTACATGAACAAAAGAGACCACTTTCTACATGAACAATTTCTACTCTTTTTCAAGTCAGCCATATTTAACAAACCCAAACCAGCTTGGGACCAAGGCTTAGTTGAGGTGAGTTTAACTTACTGTCTTCTTCAAACCTAAAATGATATTTTGATCAAAATGCATCAATAGATATTTTTCTCAACCTCCAGAATGAAAAAGGGATATATGGTTTTAAAGTTCACATAATCATTTCAATTAATTACGTAGGCAATAATTTTGTTAAATTCCTTTTAATCACCTAGTTTGTTTAATTTCCACCGAACTAAGATCAATTAGCATCCATCATACAAGAAAATTGCAAAAGCAGTGGTGGAGGCACAAAAGCTCATGAAACCAATTTGATCAAACTCCATATTATACAAATATGACCACCAACCTTAAAGCTTCATTCTTTGATCAAAATGTTTTGCATGGAACGGTAACGAAAATCAATAAAAAAATCAAATCAGTTTTAAAGGAAAATTATAAATTGTTAAATGCCTTGACCCTATATTGCTCTGGATTTTCATTTTCTTTTAAGTACCCATATATAACATCCTTGTTTACATATTTGAACATGAGTACAAAGATAAAATCTTCCTAAGGAGATTAAAAAATTTAACAGAACAAATTGAATATACTGGTATCAAATATACATCTCACACTCACACAAAACCGACCTTGTGTATCAAGAAAAGAACTTTGTTCAATTGAATTAGGTTAGCTGATAATTTTATTTCTCAGAGGTTTCTTGTTATTGATACAAAAGGCTTCCTTTATTGATAAGTCATCAATTGGTAGTTTTGCCTCTCATGGTTGTACCAAGACATTACTGGTACCAACGTTGTCAAAAAAAAGGTAGGAAGGAACCCTGATTATATTTCTAATCATTGGTCCACATCGTCTGCCCATTAACCCATCAACGGTGGGATTGATTTGACGGGAAGATTTTATTTTAAGTTCAAAGTTGGAATTCCATTATTTTCAAACATTTTCCTAATTCTACTTCTAAAAAAACAAAATTTTGCTTGATCAAAACTCAGACTTCGAATCCGAGAGCGAAAACGAAAAACCTGAACATTTTTCAAGTATAATTCCAAGGTACAAAGTTGTTTTAGAGTGATGAAATTATAAAACCTACAGCAGCAACGGCATCCATTGTGTCTATATTGAGAGATTGATAGCAGGAAATATAATTCATCCATCGTGTAAGATTTTTTGCTGTTTGCTATAAAGTAACAAAGTTCGATGTTTTGGTCTTCTAATTGTACATTTTTTTCTTTTCACTTCAGACGAAACTCAAGTTATATTACAACAACCAAATTTGTGTTGCAAATCTTCATCATTACTCCACTTTCAACCCTTAAATCCGTAGATTTTGAAAGCCTTTAGCCGTTGCGAAGATATCCCAGGTCCATGATAGATAAAATTATCAAAATTTCACGATCTCTAGACCTAATTTGGCTTCCATCATCTATGACCAAATTAACTCTTGATTCATTTTTAATTGGTAAAAAAATTATAACAGATTGAGCTCGCATTAGTTTCATGTTTTTGACTGCATTTAAGTTCCAGAATATATTTCGAGTTTTCATGAGAAATGGGCGAATAGTTTGTGAAAAAATGTGTCAAAAAAAGTAAATATACGAATTTGGAAGACCAAAAACATCGATTTGTCCTCTGTTTCCTTCAAAATATAAACAGGAATAATTATACAAAAATTGCGAAAAGGATGAAAAACCTAACGAGACGGAAAAGAAAAGAACAACGAAACGAACCGGTCGAGCGAACTCAATCTTGATTTGGTTTCCGTGCAAGGTGGCTCCTTGGAGAGCGTCCTTCGCCGCCTTCGCATCCTCCACGCGCTTAAAGTAGACAAAAGCGTAGCTTCTAGAAGAGTATGTGGTGACGCTATCGAGTGCGCCGAATTTGTTGAACAACTCCATCAGATCCGAATCAACCGTCTCTCCCGACAGATTTCCAACCCACAAATGGTTCGACGGGGTTGCGGATTCCTCCGATTCTTTCCCTAGCTTATGTAGATTCATCGGCGGCCCCATTGTAGGTTTAAGAATTTGTTAGAAAGAGGCAGAGAGAGGGAGGTATGAAACCCTAAAGTGTTAGAAAATCGACTAAAAATTAATTTGAAAAAGAACCATAGAAACAAGGAGAGATTTGGGGAAGAATATTTAACGACAGGCAAGGATAAAGGATAGGGCTATCTGGGACGCTGTCGTTTGGAAACAGAAAGCCGCCCCACGTCGTTTTGTTTTTATAGGATTTTTAATGCCTCCCCTTATTGTTGTTTTGTTATGTTACAGGGGTGTAAGCCAAGTTGGAGCTCCACTCAAAATTTTGAGTTTAATTTATCATTTCACTTCACCTTCATATAAAATTGAGTTATTCCATCTCGAGTTGAATTAAATTTATTTATCAATTTTTATACTCGATTAACATTAATAATATATATTAAGAGTAATAATGTATTTTAATAATATAAAAATATAAAAAGTTCGCTAATAGTCAATTGATAGTTCAAGCTTAGCTTGATAATTATTGAATCGAAGTCAAATTTCTTTCAAGTCGAACGCAAATAGCTTGTGAGCACCAGTGTCTCATTTATAGCCCTAGGCAGAGGCAAATATGAAGTGGAGGCAAAGCCTTGGCCTTCCCAAAAAATAAAAAATTTCAATTTAGTCATCTTATAAATAAAAAAATTATAAATTAATATATAGTGAAATTACACTTTACCCCTCAAAATGAAAATTTTTCAATTCAATCCTCTTTTAAATAAAGAAATTATAAATTAATATATAATAAAATTACACTTTAGCCCCCCTAAAATAAAAAAAATTCTATTTAGTCCATTCAAAAATGATAAAATTATAAATTAATACATAATAAACTTATATTTTGATCTATGGAAAAATTATAAATAAATTCCGACCTTTGCTAAAAAAAAATTTTGGATTTGCCTCTGCCCTCAGGGTAAACTATATTAGTAGTCATCCAACTATAAAGGTTTCTTTTTAGGAGTAACTCAAATTTTTTAATTAATTACAAAAACGACCCAACTTAAAAATCATGTACGTAAATAACCTGATTTCTACAGTGCTTGTTGGTGTTGCTAGACACATCGGCAACATCACTCCCCATCATCGGCCAATGATTGCATTTAAAAATAACAAATTTTAATGGTGCAGCCAATTTACTGAAGTGTGATTATATAAAACGTTTAGCGTCTTGATGAAACAATTACCCTTTAGATTGGCTGAAAAAAAGGGGTGCTGCGGGAGGTACTAAATTAAATGCTTTTCAACTTTTGTTCTATTTGCATGTTAAGTCTGTTCCCTTTTTTAGATTAAATTTAAATAGCCCTTAAAAATATAAGAATAACAAAAATAAGCATTTCTCATTTTTTATTTTTTAAAAAATAATAAACTTAAAAATTTATATAAAATTCTTATTTAAATTACCCAAATACACCGCTTAAAAAATTTCCTCAAGTTTATCTAAATGTAAACATCTTCAATTCATTCCCTAGCCTATTTGAATTTAGATAAACTTGAGCAAATTTTTGTGGGGATACATTTGGGTAATTTAAATAAGAATATTTTTATAGTTTATTATGTTTTAAAAAAATTTAAAAAAAATTAGAAAGGTTTATTTAGAGGTGTGCATGGGTCGGGCGTGAAACTGGCCACCCAAGGCCCGCCTAAAAAATGGGAGGGTTTGGGTAAAAATATAGGCCCGAAAAATGGGCTTGGGCAAAAAGAGGCCCATTTAGAAAGCGGGCGGGCCTCGGCAAGATTTTTTGGCGGGCTGGCCTGCCCGGCCCGATTTTAATATTAAATTATTTTTAAATTTTAAGTAACTTTAGTTTTTTTACTTTAGGTTTTTTTATTGTTTTTAATGTTATTTTGATATTGTAAAATTTTTGTTATTAATATAATTTAGTTCTTAATTTAGTTCTAATTTATTTCAATTTTTAATTTTAATATAATTATTTTTATTATATTTTTAATTTATATATTATTTTAAGAATTATTTTAGTCCCATTTTTTTATGTTTTAAATGCATTTGATTTATTATATTTTAAAGTTTTTATTTAATAAAAAAGTAAAAAAATTTTTAATATGGCAGGGCCGGCATGTGGCTCTCGCCTATCATTTTTTCTCGGGCCGGGCTTGGACAAAATTCTAGGCCCATATTTCGGGCGGGCCGGCCCGGCCTTGAAAACGGGCGAAAAATTTTATGGGCCCGCCCGCCCAACCCATGCACACCTCTAGGTTTATTTTCGTTATTCTTATATTTTTAAGGGTTATTTAAATTTAATTTTAAAAAGGGACAGGCCTAAAATACAAATATATCATATTTGGAAAGCATTTAATTTGATGGCACATTTTTTTTCAGTCAATCTAAAAAGGGTAATTGCTTCATTAGGTCCCTGAACGTTTTATATAATCACACTTCAGCCCGATGCCGCCAATTTATCTGGTGGCACCCAAAAAAAATTTTTTTTTAAAAGGTTAATGATTGCTCAACGATGACGGCACCAGCTTGTATTGTAGGAAACAGGTCATTTTCATACAATATTTTGCATATGGTCATTTTCGTAATTAATCAATTCTTTTGGGTCAATTTCAAAAAAAGCCAACTATAAAATTTTTTTGGTCATCCAAATATGAAAAGTTAGGAAATATCACCCAACTATTAGTAAATATCTTTTTGGTCACCAAACTACAAAAAATTACAAAATGATTACCCAACTACTCAATTTGTCTTTTTTGATAACCAATTGGCTAATGGTGATAGCTTTTAAATTTTATATAATAGCAACTTTAACACTAAATATTTATACATTATGTAATTTGGTCTTCTCTGTAGTGTTGCTTTTCTTTGTGACCCTTTCACCTAATTTATCAACTAAATTTTATTAAAATATACAAAAAAATGGAAACACCCAAAAATACAAGATAATAATTTTCATATTTTCATATTCTTTTAAAATTAACCCTCAAAGTAAAATTACAAAAAAAAAAAAAGAAAGAAAATTACACAATGTGTAAATGTTGAGGATTAAACTTTTTTAGAATCAAGACTAAATTGACATAATTTTTATATGTTGAGGGTAAAAGATGTTATTCCAATTTTAAAAATTATCATCGTTAGTCAATTTGTGACAAAAAAAGTAAAATTGAATAGTTGGGTGACCATTTTGTAACTTTTCAAATAGTTAGGTGACAAAAAAAGGATTTATTAATAATTAGGTGACTTGTGGCGCCCCAAACCCGACCGAAATGAACTTAACCGTATTCGAAATGTCAGATTAGTCACTTACGTAACCTCCTTACCGATCACCAATCACACCAGAAACCACCGAAACCATCGATAACACCACACAAATGCATGCATAATCATCAATTATTAAGTAACATAACCATAAAAAGGAAACCTAAAACATGCTTTTCTAGTAAAAATCATCAAATAACATCCAAGGGTAAAATTGTCATTTAACACGTCGTACAAAACAATTATAGAACATTAGTTAAGCATACATACTGTTATAATGTTTTAATCGAGACAATTTTGAAAGAATTAGCTAAAATCGACAAGTAAAACTCATTTGAATTTAAAGATAAAGTTTAAGGACCAAATCGTAAATTTAGCAAAATATCTGAAAAACCTTTTTACAAATTTAAGGATAAAAATTTTAAATTAAAAATATGATACTTAATCATGCAAATTTTTAAGACATTTCATAATATTTAATGACTCTAACTTGATTGTATAAAAGTTAGGACTAAATTGCAAAGATAATAAAACAAACCCAAAACCATAGCCTGCCACATCATGATAACACGATTACTCACATCAAAACGCCATCTAGAAGTAGGCTATCATCCCTACAATGCAATAAATGGCGTCCCAACAACGATCCATCGTCGCAACGTCGATTATAGGTCGTCGCAACATCGTCTACAATTTCTGCAAAAAAAAAAAAATAAACACAGCAACTTGCATATGCCAATTTGACACCAAACTAGACATGCCATTTCATGATTTTACGCCAAATTCTCTATTCTAATCTATCATATAGCATACATAGATCATACAAAACATGCTTAATTACATTAAATCATTTAGAAACCTAACTTAACAACATAGGTAAATAACTATGCTAGCATGAAATCCTTAAGTCACAATTCAATTACTTAGCATACCAAATTTAGTATTTCATGCATTTCTAGTAGAGCAATGATGGTTCACTTCATACAAATTGATCATTTTAAACATGTCTAATCCTACAGCATACCAGTCTAATCATCATATCAATTATTCAACCATTTTTATGCATTTTAAACACATAGGCATAAACATCACATAACATGCATTCCAAACATAATTTCCAATCATCCAAACAATCACAAACCAATTATAAAGTCCTTTTACACCATCAACAAAAATAAATTCTAAATCCCTTACAAAATAGTCCCACATTGCCATCTTTTTGCTAGTTGAAAAACTAAATCACATACTCGAATAGAATGCCTTAGATGGATCAGTTGCTTGCACACTTCCCCTTCTTAAAAATCTACTTCTTTGCAAAAATGTTCATAAAAGGAGTGTGAGCTTAATTAGCTCAGTGAGTGTTCAAAGATGCCACAACAAGCTACAATATTAAGGTTAATGGTAAGCATACTATCACATTATTACATGGCATAGCACAAGCATCATCTCTAGCATTTTTTAATGATATATTGGCATTTAGTGTCCATGAAACATGTATAAAACATAAAGCATTGGATACAAGGATCTCCAAAACAACCAAGGACTGAGAGTCTAGCATATCCTATGAAGTGTAGCACATGGCTAACACTCTCCAAACACACCAAGCATATCTCGGTGAATTGAGTTATGCTCGACATTCCCTTATCCCTCCAACATATCCCGAGGCCTCATCGCCCAAACATAAACATATAATCGTGAGTACTCACAATCCTTTGACATGTCAACCATATCCAACGGTTTCAAGAGATCACAATGCCAACATATTCATTTTAAACACATACACTTAATGTTTTATGCACACTTTCACATATCATTTAACTCAAGTTCATATCACATTATCAAATCTCATATAATGCACTTTCAAGTGCTCTCAAAATGCTTAAAAAGGCATATCATATAGATCTCATATAGTGTGCATAAAATCAGCAAGACTCATATCATATTTAGTCAAAACACAACATTTTCGTTGACATTTCATGATAAACCAGATAGCATAACTCATCTCATAAACATGATTTTGCATAACGATAATAAATTGAATAGAGATACTTATGCTCGGAACTTAGGATAGGTGTTTAGGCTAACCTAAGCTTCCTAATAACTCATCGAATGGTGCCTAGAAGTACCAATTATGATCACTTATCGTATTGCTTTCACCCGAACGTCAAAGGCTAGGGAAGCTTCTCTTTGCCCTTTGCCTTGCTTGTAGAAGCCCCTGATTGATCTGACACTTTGCATGCATAATAAATACATTACACATTCATTATTTACAGCCTTGATCGTATTCAAACCATAGCAAAATCGTAGATCTACAATTTCTTTTCTCAATACCGAAATCTAACTCGTTTTAATCGAAATAAGAGGTTTATCACTTAATTTTCATTTTTAATCCATAAATTTGTTTCCAAACATCCTAAATATCATGTAATTACAGATCTAAGCCAAGAATTTCATCTGATTATTTGAATTTAACTTTTCCAAAAAACTTAGCTTTCAAGAACATTTTATAAGAGGGAAAACATTCGATTCATAAAATTTCTTTAACAATCTATAAAATTAATTTTACAAAACTTTTAATTAGTTCAAAATAAGTCTAAAATTAATCTAAAACAAGTTTACTTGGTATTTTATATTTCACCATTTTTAAACCATGTTTTGATTAGAAAGCATTAAATCTATCAAAATCTCATTATAATAAATTAAAGCTCAATTTGAAATAACAACATGCTTAATTTTAACAATAGAAATAAAAAAAATTACCTCAATTTTAAAAAACTATGACTCGTAGATCCTAATAACATGAGAAGAGATTGAAGAAATTGATGAAGGAAACATGGATTTTCTTTAAAATTGGGAGTTGACTAGGTGTTTGAGAGGTTAGAAAATCTAAGTTGTTTGACTAATTGGAGAGAAAAGCTTTGATTGGGAATTTTAAAAGAAAATTAAATGGAAAAGATGATGGAGGGAACTGACGGGTTGTTGCTTAAATAGCCAGCCAATTTTTAAAAATTGGGTAATTTCCCTTTTAATTACTTTGGATTTTCACCCTTTTTTAAATTAGTCCTAATTTAATTAGAAACCAATTTCTTTAATTATTTTCAAATCTGGTTTCCTATTTAAAATCTGTTTTAGATTAATTAATAATCAAATGTTTAATTTTAATTTCCTTATCTAAATTTTAGCCTCGATTATTATTTTAGTATTTTTACCTAATTATTACTACGAACTTAATTTCGACATCCAATCCACTAACCTGATTCTACTAACCCAATTTTTGGGATATGTCATGACTACTAGTGTAGTTTACCCTTTTTGCCAAGGCTTGTGCTTTCAAAAAAATGATGTCATGATTTGCTTAGAGAGTAGGTTAGAGCATCGGTTGGGTATCTAGATGACGGGTTCAAATTCCGTCATCTTTTCTCTCTTCCTCAATATTATAATGATAAAAGATTCACAATCATGCTAACTAAATTAAGATAAGAGTGAGCAAAATTCGATTCGATTCAAAAAATTCGATAAAAAATTTAAATTTTGAATAAAAAATTTCGATTTATTCGGATCAACTTGAATAAAAAATTAAAATTTTCAGTTTGACTCGAATATGAATTACACAATTCAAGTTATCAGAAAATTCTTATGAGAAAAGGTAAAACTATGCCGTTTTGATAAATGTTTACATTTTCTAAAGTTAAAGGTCAAAACCATTAAGTTAAAAGGTAAAATTATGTTGTTTTGATAAATGTTTACCCATAAACTTAAAAGGCAAAAACCATTATATTTATGTAGTTAAATAATATTGTATTTCGTTTACTAGTTAAATAATCGGTTTATGTAAACGCAACATAGTATAAATAATAGGATTCATTAACTCGATTCGAAATTTTTTGACCCGATTTGATTCGAATACTTTCAAATTGAGTTCGGTTGCTAAAATAAGATTCGTCAACTCGACTAACTTTAAAAATTTTGACTCGATTCGACTTGACTCGATCAAATGCTTACCCCTAAGTTGAGCCATTACATCTCTTTAATTAAGGCCATTGTGTATTAATATGTTTATTATATTGAAATTTGAGATTTAATCTTTTTTATATTTTTAAAGTTATAATCATAATTAATACACATCCAATCAACCATGATATGAAATATATCCTAAATTATATTAGTATAGCTTTAAAAAAAAACCTACACATAATGAAATTGCACATCTAAATAAACCATAATCCAAAAATACCTAGAATCAAATTAAAATAATTTTGGAGAAAACCCACACAGCGTGGATTTAAGAGCTCATACATTATTTGCACATAATGTAACTTGAATTGATGCTCTTAATGCCTCAGGGCTAGCTTTAGCCTTTATCAACAATGTTAAAGTTTTGTAGGTAATTTTTTTTATTTTAATTTGTCATCATTTGGTCCTCTACTCTTATAATATTTTTAATATGTAAAATTAGTAGTGTAATTGGATGAGTTAATCTGAGTTTGGACTAATTTATGCATAGCATTTATAATATGTATTGTTGTTCAAGTTCAATTTTGTTCAAAAATATTAACCTCAAAGTTTACTCATATTTGTAAATTGTTAATTAAAGTCCATTTAAATTTGATTGAGTACGCTGAAATGCATTTATCATCCTATTTATAATGTGGGCATCTTCTTCACTAGGAGAAACGTTGGCCTTTATACTATTGTTTGCCTTGATATTCAACATTTCCTTTCCCTCTTTTAAGGCTCCTAGCGGCAGGGTTCTTATGACTTTCAAGGAGGTTATCCTTTGTGCCATAGTAAGGTTTGGATATGAAACAAGGCAAGATTCCCGTCTGTGCCCTATTCTCCCACAAGAGAAGCAAACCTTGTCAATATCTTTATATTGTAGCTTTTGTTTCCTTTCTTGGATCACTATGAACTATCTAAGGGGATCCTCAATATTGACTTGAATACAAAACCTAGAAACTTTCCCCTACCCACGAAACTAGTTGCATTATCGACTCAAAGAAAAGATGACCCATGCTCTGGGCAACTTTAGCTTGTATCTCCTATTCATAGTATTCTATGGGAAGCTCTGGCAGCCTTACCCAAACAACCACCGAATTAAAAGAGGCCTCCAAGGCTCTAAAGTTGGGTTTCCATTTCCTCATGGTGAAGAAGCTATAAAGCTGAAATATTTGAGATAACTTTAAGCTTTTAATATGAAATATCGAAAAACAAATGTTTTAAGTATTTTTCTACCTTAAAAAAAGGTATTTTTTCCAGTACACTCAGCATGTGTTACCGATGCAGATACGTATGTGCATGTATCCCTGACTCCGCTTTAAAATGAACCATTACTTAGAAGTGACAGACTTTACGTGCACCTATGACTACTTCTCTACGAAAATAATTGCTATGACCCGATACTACATATGATCCTTCAAGAACCTTCCAAATACATGAATAAATTTAGAAAAAAATTAAACATACCCAAGCCGGGCGCATACACTCATGCCTATATCTGACAATATAGGTTTGATGCAAGTCAGTGATGGAACTAAAAAACTACCAGAGCATGATCCGGCTATTTCCACTCCTTTACTCGAGCGGGAACTTTTTCGTGATGCAATACATTGTCGTGTTGAGAAAATGACGAGATGGAAGCTGGTAGTTTCCTTAATAACAATCCTTTTAACTCCACCATACCACAGAAGATAAGAATCCTTAATGCATCAATCTCTGCTTCATATTGATCATAAACAAAAAATGCAGTGAAGGCAAAGACCAGTACTGCATTACGGATTATTTTTTATGTCAATACCCACAATTAAACCAAAGGAAATGCTCATTTATTAGTGGAAGTAATTTGTTAGTTTTTTCCTCACCGATGCCAAAAAGCACAGCCACGGAATAAGCCTGTATCGACTTGAAGAGATAAATGGAAATCACAACCTGAACAAGTTACATGCATAAGTGAGAAATTCAATGAAAATGAAGAAAAGCTTGGATAGGTAAACCAAAATTCACCATAGAACTTAGTATTATGCCCATAATTGTTCATTGTATGGACTCATGAATAGTTTGTACAGATTAATCAATCAAAAAAGTTGTGTATTTTCCTATTTGGCAAGTTTGATACGAGTCAAAATGTGCAACAAATCCACAGTGAATTTGGGCAAAGTTTATGCATGTAAGCTAGGTTGCTACTCTTCATTATTATTTTTTAGGTATTTGTATATGATACATATCTAAACATGAGAAGAAGATATGATTCTCTAAGGGCCTCTAAATACATGAAAGAACTTCAAAAAAATTGAATATACCCATGTTAGATACATACTCATACTCGACACTCACACAAGCATGTAAGGCTAGCTAATAAAAGAATCTAATCCTGCAAAAGAATCTAATCCTGGATTTAAAGGTCCAACAAAAGCAAAACCTTATATGGGGCGTCCTGGATTTGAACCTGGGGAAGTGCAACTTCAGATGCCAAAATCTTGAGAAATTATGATATCCAAAGAGTACAATACAGATTATAAGCATGACATGGTGCTACGTAGAAAATAAGACTATCTAGTCAATCGGTCATGACAACATTCATAGTTTCATGTGTATGGGAGGTCTTAGGTCGTGATTTAAAATTTTAGACCATATAAATACAACCCAATAGCTTTGGAAACATTAGTTTACCAGAATGCACCTGGAAACAAGATCTAACCCGAACAAGGAGGATTTCAAGAGAACAAGTACAATAAAAAGTTCTAGATTGGAGATTTCATATTCTGCATGTTCTAGAATAAAAGCCCTTAAAACAAATAAACACTAAAAAAATGCATGAAACAGTTGAAAGAATTGCCATCAAAATACATACCCTGAAAAACTTGCTCCAATCCTCTCCCTTCGCCAACGATTTGATTCTACGTACTCCTTTGTTCCATGTATGTGCTATGGATCTCATTGCCTGTTGAGCTTCTGATTTTGTGACTTTGAAACGAGACGAAGGTATCTCTTGAACAGCAAAACCACATCTGTTTCAAAGGCGGTTATAACTGAGAGACATTTATATATGCATAATTGTGAGTGCACATTTGATTGAAAAACATATTTAATAAAAAAATTACAAAATTCAACAGGTTACCGAAGGAAAAGTAAAACTTTCAGTTTATAAGTTGATAATGGGAGTGTAAATACTTAGGAGAGAAAAATGTTCTGGTATGTCAATCTGCTCTATAACATGTACACACCACATTCTTTAATTGTTTTGGGGGGAAAGTCACGGTATCTAATATTCTGGTTTTATTGTATGGGAAGAAAGCCTGACTTAGTCATATTGACAGAAATGGTAAAAGTGCACAAAGGGAAACATAAAAAGTACTGCATAGCATCTATCTAACTATAAAAACTCAAGAAAAAAACAACAAATCTCCCTTCTCATCCCCTTAACTCTGATGGCCCATGCGAAATTGGAGCATAAGGAAATTTCCACATCACTCAGATTCGGGTGTGAGCATCACAGATGAGTCGGACCCCAGTACCCTTAAGAAAAATGAAGAGCCAGAGCAATTTAGCCAAAACAGTGGAATGGAAAGAAAGATATGTCCGAGAAAAAGATAATATTAATAGAAGAGTTTGGCATAAAACATGGACATGGAAAAGAAAAAGGATGAAATGGGAAAACCAAAATAGGAATGAGGACTGCTGCTTAAAGTTCCAGATAAACTCAGTCAATGTGTAAAAATGGGGCTCAGATGAACTTCAGCAAATTGAGGGTGCTGTTAAAAGGCCCAATGAAATGCCATTAGACAACCTAGCATATTATTACCAATACTCACATCTTTGATGATAAAATGCCATGTCCATAAAGAGCGACTATAACTAGAAGCAGAAGGTCGGCTAAAGATGATGCAAAAGTTCTTCCACAGAGAAAGAACCAGCAATATACCAAAACCAGAGTAAAGAAGCATGCAAATGTTCTCCTTTCATCTCTCCACAGCAAGATGTCTGCAACTGAAACAAAGTAATTTAAGGTCATTATATAGTTGCATTATCAAGCCTCGATTATTTACAGTAGCATATTTGGATGCATCCAACGAAAAGATGCCCAGTCAAGCGTAATGTCTTAAGTTTTTAATTTGATTGTACAGTTTGCCACGAAATGTTGGCTTAGGCTTCAGGCTAAAGTCAACATGGACTGTATAGCAGCCTGTTGGTTACAATTACAAACCCAAAAACCTTCATCAACATTTGAAGGAAGAAAGAATTGAATTTCAACTATTCCTCCCATAGTACAATCTTATTACATAGCATGCATCAGAAAGCACCTGGAATTTGAAAGTTAGGTATAATACTGGTGACCTAAATAGTAATCAGAAGAAATAAATAGTTCCAACATTAAAAATACAGTAATAAATTGAACATGTGCTCAATCATTGAAAGAAAACCACTTGAAATTCTTTGGCCAAACATAAACTTCAGAGAAAATGCCTATTGAATACTATTATGAAGTTCTGCATAAAAAATCAAATAATAGACTACCTATCCCGCTGCCCAGCATCTTCACTGCTTTGGATTGTTCATTAAAATTTCGGTATTTCGTATAAAATGAGTCATTGGCTAAATGAGAGAATGATTGAATTGTTAACTTGATACCATCCTGTATTATCAGCAACAAGAAACAAAAACGACGTCAAACTTTCAGATAGAAAAAAAGCTAGCAGTCTCTGTGCAGGATCTTGAAAAACTATTTCCAGGTAATCAGAAAATGAGACGGAACAGTATTCAAATCAAACACTTCTATGTGCTAAATTCAATCAGCTAGAGCTTGAACCTAACATTAATTATCTCTTAAGGTGGGACGGAATGTAAGAAGAGTGGAAACCGCATAACAGAGAATGAAAATGGTCTTCTGCTTATCAACTAGGAAGAACGAGGATAACTGCATGAGGACAAAAGATTTTACTGGAGCTAGAAAACCTACTCTGAAAGGCTATATTTTGCTTTTTTTAATTTCACGAAGCGACAAGGATACCCAATTCTACAAAATTCCATTCTTCCTATCAGTTCCGTTCCAGGAAATAGGCGAAATTAACCTCACTCCATTTACCTTGCCATCAAAAACAATCCATCTGTCCCTCACAAGGGAAATAGTAAGGAACTAGAACAAGAAAGCACTACCATTATTACCTATTTGCATTACAGTTTATCAGAAAAATAAATGGAAGCCAAGAATGTTTAATTGACTGTAGAAATCAACTGATGAGTTATAATCAGGTCAATGTTTCAGAAGTGGAAACAACGAGTAATGCTTCAACTCTATAAAGAAGTACATTATGGAAACAAAATTCCGAGAGACGAAAAGAAAATACAAAATCAGAAAAAGATATTGAATGCAATATATACATACATTGGCCAATCAACTGATAATAGAAATTCTAGTTTTGTAGAACTCTCAGCATAAATTATGAAAAAATAGGCTAACAGAAGATCAAGAAAATATTCTATATAATATAGGAGTGCTAAAAGAATGGACAGATGATGGGTACATTATTTAGTAGAAAAGAAAGCATTTACATTAAAAGAAATACAGCAGAAACATACCTTCATGGAGACAACAGGTGAGTATCCAAGATGATTTTGAGCCGCAGAGCAGTCAAAAGTTCTGGTGCGTGAAGCTAGTTGAAGCATGTAATGAGGTGATACGCTGTAATTGTACAATTTGTCGTTTCTACATTGATGAAGTGAGACAATACATGAAACAATCCAAGTAGGAACCTTTATGTAAGGTCTGCAATACAATTGACAACTTCAGTTAGGCAAAAAATCATTAAAAGACTCGCACAATCAAAACAAAGGGAAAGATTATTTTTATTGCTTCAGCAACCAATGCAGCAGAAAGACAAAATCACACAAATTTTTACTAAAGCAACTGGAATTCAGAGAAGGAAATCAAACGGGATGGTAAAACATATAACAACAGATTTTGTATACCATAACAGTAGATATCATCTGCAATCCACTGCTAAACAAGAAAGAAGATTATTCCTATGTAAAGATCCTTGCTGCTAATGGTATGGCAAAATTCAGCAGCACCTTGTGCTGGTGAATGATATATCATGCTTCACTTATTATGAAAATCAGGAGGCTTTACCTTTGATACCCTAAGCCTCCAAGTATGAGAGACACAAATTCCCAGAACATTATCGGCTCGAGATTTGTGATGAAAAAAGCCTGCATATTGGGAACATCTCCCTTATACAAAGATTCAATATAAATTAAAATATGAGAGAATTTTGCATATCTAATGACACTTTTAAGGAGAACCTTTCCAGCCACAGATACCACCCGAGAATCTAGAGTTTCTGCAGCACAGATATGAGCGTGAGCAACATTCTCCGTATAGGTAAAGTCAGACATATTTTCACCGCATCCTGTAATAAACTGAAATAAGAAACCCAGTCAATGTAAAGAGAATTAAATAGAAATATTCCACGTTGCATTATAACATAAAATAGACATTTTTTTCTTTTTTTGAAAAGAGCAAGAGAAATAATAGAATTTTACAAACAGATATCCTCCCGCACCAAAAGCATAAAAAAATCAAGATGCATAACAACTAAGGTTTTTATGTGAGATAAATCCAAAATTGAAAAGTTAGGATAAAAATGAGAGGTTCTTACAGGTAAGCTGTTGTATTTCTGTTTCAGCTACTGTTGATAATAATCAGGAAGTTTCCAGATAAAAAAGATAGTAGTAAAACTACAGCTCTATACAGATAAAGTTATATTGTTGAGACAGTTCACAAACCTTTGCTAAACCAGCTTTGGCTAGATTCACTAGCAAAGGCACAAACCGTGTATCACCTGGTCCAAAGACATTGCTAGGCCGAAGTACACATGTTAGAAGACCATCAATATTGTTTGCTAACCTGATTAGTCCTTCCGCTTGAAACTTAAGGTCAATCAGCATATCCTTAAACTGTATTGGTACGTTGATAAAATAAAGGACAGTTAGCAAACAACAAATAATAACCAAATTCCAAAGTGTTTCATCAGATTGCAGCAATAAAACATACTTTCCCCGGGCAAATGAAAGACAAATCACCATCAAGTATATCCCGTGATCCATCAAAAACAATATCTGCAGAACTGTTGTATACAAGTCGTCTAACTTTACATTCCCGGCATGCATTAATGACATTTTTTGCACCTGAATATATGATCTCCACAAGGGTATCAATTAGAAATATAATATATAATTACAAAGCTAGAATATCAAATGAGAGGGGAAAAAACCACCAAAAGAGGGGGGGGAAGATCCATTACCTTGAACTATGATCATGTAACAATTATAGAAATCACGTATGTCTAAATCAGTTGGCTCCATGTAAAATACAACATCTGCTCCTTTAGTTACTGCAAGTGGTGCATTGTCAACAGGGAGTCAATTTCTCAAACATTCTCAATGTTGTAAGGAAATTTTAAAAACTGAAAGTAAGACTAAAGATATTATATTATGAATTCATTGAATTTCCTCATCGTATCAGTATCTTTCAGTTTCCTAACACAGAGAATTCAGAAGCTACTATATTTTAGCTAATCTTCTTGCAACCAAACAATACCAATTCCATAAGTCCATCATTGGTAAGTTTGTAAAGGAAAAATAAATAAAAAGGATTGATTAAACTCTAACATTTTTTTTTTCAAATTTTCAAATATCAAAATATGTATTTCTCAGGAACAAAATATCGGTACCATAGACCTTAATTTTCCGTTCATTCCAGCTAACTAAATCATCCGGTAAGACATCTTTGCTAGCATTTTCCATTTTATTTTTAATTTCTAAAAAAAAGAAAGTTAAAACAAAAAGTTCTTCATTTCAATTAAGAAAGGACAATGTAAAACTAGTAAATCTGAAAGTTGGTTTTTCCAAAGAAAAAAAAGAGGTGTTTGAATTTAAAAGCAAACAACATTTTTGCAAATGTAACAAAAGAAAAGCTATTACTTTTAGTTACTACAACACAGGACTTCACCTCTTTAGACTAAGGGTGAGTTTAGCATTACTTTTCGAAAGCAAAAACACTTTTAAGATAAAAGCATTGTTAAATGAGATGTTTTTAAATTTTTCAAAAGTAATTTTAGGGAAAAAAAAACTTTGGAAAAACACTTTTTTTGCCAAATGCAGAATTAGAAAATTTTAACTCTTGATCAAAAATACTTTTTTCTACCAAAAACATTTTTGAAAAACAATGTTAAACTAGTTATAATTATAATATAATCAATGTTACTTTTTTGACCATTTTCATTTTAAATAAACTATGAATATGCTTTTACTTTATCTCAACGTCATTAGAAAGCAAAAGGCAACGATCAACTAAACCTTTAAAAAAAAAAATTTAACTCTTTGCAAAATTTAAGTAAATTCAAACATAATGATTAGCGCAGACTGGTCTCTCAGCTAAAATAAACTTAAAATCGCCCTAAATTTGAAAATATATATATATAAAAAAAAATAACTGATCAAGTATGAAATGCTTATACATAAAGAGGTCTATATTCGCATATTGAACGTACATTTGTTTACATACATCCATACATATAATATACGAATCATTTTATTTTCCAAAAATATATGAATCATTTTGCTTTTACCTATAATGATTTGAGATGTGTCGCGAACGTCGACGTGGCAAAAGGAGGCTTGACCTGAGCAAAGAGCATTGGAGAGGAGAGAGTCGGAAACGGAAGGATCGGAGAGCAGCGAGTGAGAAGATGAATCGGCGACTCGGACGATCCAACCTCCGAGTTGCAGCAGCCTGGCAACGAGCGATCTCCCTAAGAATCCTCGGCCTCCGAGAACGACGCACGTCCTCTTCTCGGTGGCCACGTCATTCGCCGTCGTCTTCACCACCATCGTAGGGATCGCCAATGTGTTCGATTGGTATGCGGTGGATTACAATTATGGGCGTCGTTAACTAACGCGGTGTTTGGCGGGGAACCGTTGCATTAATTTCTTTTTCCTTGGCCTTCCTTGTTTCGGAGAAAAAAATAAAAAAAAATAAAATAAAGCATATATATGTAGGAGAAGAGGGGGGAAAATAAAAGATAGTAGATAAAATGGATCGTGGGGGTTGGGGTCCAGTAATCGGTGGCGCCTTCAGGTGAAAACTACAACTCCAACTAAATGTTATTTTGTCTTTTTATTTATTTGCCGCATTTTTTAAGCAGCAATTTTCTTATTTTTTTTAACAAAATATTTTTATTTTGATATAACACATAACATGATTTAGATTTGGTGAAATCAAACCCTGAAGTTGTTTTCTCTCTTAAAAATGTGTTGAATTTAAATTATTTTCAAGTAAATATAACTGCATCAACATAAAATTTAATTAACATGTATATTATAATTTATATACAAGTATTTTATTCTAAAATATAAAACATATTATCACTTAATATTAAAATCAATTAACTAAGTCTTAACTTAGTAGATATTATTATTGTCATAATAATAAAAAAATGAATTCAAGCATGTTTAAACATATTTAATCCTCTTATTTAAAAATTAAAGCTTCAAGTAGTTTAAAAACTTGTATGAGTAACTTGTGTTGCATGCCTAAATGCTCCCTATAAAATGTTATCTTGATTGTGGAAGGCTTGTTGGACATTTTGGTGGAGAAAAGACTTATGGTCTGGTGGAAGACTTTTTATTGGCCAAAAATTGTGAAAATATGTTGTTAGAGTTGCGGAGAAATGCAACACATGTCAACAAGCCAATATGAAAGCTCAAAATACAAGTTTGTAGACAACTCTTCCTACACTCAACTTACCTTGGGAAGATGCGAGTATGGACGTTCTCTTGGGACTTCCTAGAACAAAAAGGAGTTATGATTCCATCGTGGTGGTGGTGAATCGATTTTCAAAGATGGTTTATTTTCTTTTATGTAATAAAGCTATGGATGCTACTCACCTTGATGATTTATGTTTTAAGGAAATTGTTTGACTTTATGAAATTTCAAGAAGTGTTGTATCAACTAGAGATGCGAAGTTTCTTGGTCATATTTGGAGAACTCCGTTGAGGAAGTTGGCTACCACTTTAAAATTCAGCACTTCATATCACCCTCAAATCAATGATCAAGCTGAAGTGGTGAATCATAACTTGGGATAGAGAGTGAGCAAAACTTTCTTTTTTTTTTTTCTTTTTAATTTTGAGTGAATCACATCGAGTTATTTGAGTTATTTGATTTTTCGGGTAAATTAGAATAAATAATTCGATTAACAGATTGATGTTTATACCCCTTTGGTCCTTATCAATTTCAAAAAATAGTAAATTGATCTCTATTAAAAAAATTACAAAATAATTTTCAAAAAGTCAAAATATTTAACAAAATTCTAAAATTTTATAATTTTTTAAAAAATAAAAAAAGATAAAAATTCTAAAAAAATCAAAAGAATATATAAAAATGTTTAAAATTTTTATAAAAAATCCAGAATAATAATTTGAGGACCTAAACAAGTAAATTACAAATTCAAGTTTATTGTAACGACTCAATTTTCAGTGGTATTAGAAAATGCAGTTTTAGAACTCCATTTTTATAAACCGAGTCCGTGAATATTAAATATGAATATTTACAAGGATAGTATAAAAATATATTAAAGATTGATACAGTAATTTTTCCAAATAAATAATTAATTAAGGCTCAGAAATTAAATTATAAAGTGTCAATCGCTATAGATTTTTAATTGACAAACGACTTGAGGATTAATACAGTAATTAGCCAAAGGTCCTAAATGAAAAAAATTAGACCATCTTTAGATAGGAGAAAGTGGATGATGATGGTAAAATCCACTAAAGTTGATTAAAGTTAGATTAAATCATGATTATGCTAATTAAATTAGTTTAATTAAACTTTAATAAAACAATATAAACCAAGTTAGTGGGAAAACATCTAAAATCCATCCTTTATCTTCATCTCTTTGTCATCCATAAGAAGAAAAACCTGAGGGAGCTTAAAAACCATTCGAACATGATTTGGAAGGTAAATTTAAGTTTTTTTTTTCCTTATAACTTTTATAGATTTGAGGTCATGGAAGCTTAATTTGGCTAGCTCATGTACCAATTTGTGAAACTGTTAAAATTTTATAAAGTTGTCATTGTTTAATTCTTGAAGAATTAGACTTGAAATTGATAGATTTTAAGCTTAGAATATGAAAAGGACTAGATTGTATGGTTAATTTAACTTGTTTGTTAACTTTGTTACATTAATGACCAAATTAAATAAATGTAAAACTTGTCATGAAATTATGTTAGAAAAAGATAATATAAGGTCCCTAATGAGAATATATGAAAACGGATTTTAATCCAAAGCTAGGAATTGAAAGTTATGCTTATTTTGAGTTCAAATACTGAATTGAATAAAATATAAAATATGAGGGGAATCAAAAAATATAATTATATGAAATCATTCATATCATGATAAAGTATGGAAATGTTTGGTATTGATTAGTGATATAAAATAATTGTATAGATCAAGAATTGGATCGAATTGAAAATAATCGGGGAAAAACTAAAATTGCGAATTAGTCCCTGAAGTGTCCTCTCTTTTCACATTTTAAACAGGTAAGTTCATGTGGAACTTACTAGTTTGTTTTATGTTGTATATGCTTTTGTGTTTGATTTTATATATATATACAAATGTTAAATATAATTAGATTCCTAGCGAATTTGGCATATAAGGCTAATTATGGATTGAATTGAAATCTCATGTGATTATTGGTTATTAAGAAATAGTACATGACACAAATGTGAAACTTGATTGATTACATGACATGTAAATGAACTATGTGATCATATACAGGGATTGGTAATGACATATATATGGAAATGATGTTCGTGTGAACTTAGTAAAATGTTAGGATACATTTGACATGTCAATAGGGTTATACGTCACTTGATCAAGGATTTTCCAAGTTATAACATGGTCTAACATTTGTTGCAGAGTCTCGGGTTATATGTGATTTAGGATTAGCTCGAACGGGTAACCTAATATAAGTCAGCTTGTGTGAGCAACCTTGATATAATGTCAGCTTGTGTGAGCAACTTAATCACCCGTGTATCCGATTTTATTTTACTATAGTTCCATTAGGCGATATTCAATTTAATTGTCATGGAAAACTTGAAAGTGAATTGGAAATGAAATAGTATATTCTTATAGCTTGACATATAACATGTGATATTACTTATGATATGTAAACATGACTAACATAGTTGATTGGAAATGTTGATATGTGTCTAGTTATGTCATTATGTGCCAAGGATAGCCATGTTAAATGCCAAATGATTAGTAGATATTATACTTTTAATGATCAAGGTAAGTATGGTATTTCCATTTTGAACTTACTAAGCATTGGTATGTTTACTCTAGTTGTTTTTCCTTCTCTTGTAGATCGACACCTTGTGAAACTTGCCGAGTCGAATCATCAGTGGAGCTCACACTATCAAAAGATGGTAGATATGTTCATTTTGATTCTAGACATTGTGGCATGTAAATAAAGACCTTTGCTGTGTAAATGGTTAAATTAGAGTTAATATCTTTGAGAAAATATGATAATGGTTGAACTTATATAATAGGCTTGGTATGTGATCAAACTTATACATGTTTTGGTCTTGTGTTGATGCTTGTATGTGTAATAGTCTTAATTAGTAGGTTTTGGCATGTTAAAGGTTATAAGTATGATGGTTGGATTAGCCAAGTTGATAAATGGTGGATTTGAATGTTAAGTATAATATGAGTTTGAATGTATACTTGTCTGATTCATATTGGAGTCATTTAAGTTGTAAGCTTTTAAATTGTACAAATATAGTATTTTAAGTTGGTAAATGATGTGTTTTGAATATATTTAGTTGGATTGGATTTAAAAATGCCTTCTAGTTGATTGATTGAATTGTATAAGTTTGAATAGTTTTTAGATGTTTACATACTTGGAGTGGTTTAAATGGGCATGTTTAATATCATTATTCTTGTAAATGGTTGATAAATATAATGTGGATGTTGGTTTGAAAGTAATTGAATAGGTACCAAAGTGCTAAGTTGCCAATACAGGGCAAAGTCGCGACTTCAACATTTTGACGTCGCAACATGGGTTGACAGTGAGTGACGTCACGACGTGGAGGTTATGAAGTCGTGACGTCGATCCAAAACTTTGAAAACATTACAATTTGATCATAAACTACCCTTGGATTAACAAAAGAGCTTTTGTAAGCTTGTGTAGGGCTTAAGAATGATTTATACTCAATTGCATGTATGAATGATCATATAATGATTATATGATGTTAGTTTCACTAGTAATGATCGTGACATTTCATAACTCAGACTCGGTGATCAGGTCGGGTATGTGGTGTTACATTTATCATACTAAAGTAATCTATTTTTCTCTTGTTTTGCTTTGAAAGAGTTCTCAAATATACATGGCTTCAAATTTATATGCTTTAATATAAAATTAGTTATATTGTAACATAATTTTTTTTGGCATGTTTAACTTTTTTAATTTAACTAGAACAATTTCACTCGATTCGATTCGATTTGAATTTTATTTTACTTGTCTCGATTCGAAAAAAATTTAAGTCGAGTTAAAATGATAAAATAGGACATGTTAACTCGACTAGCTCAAAATGTTTTTCACTCGATTTGATCAAACACTCACCCCAGCTTGTGAAACATCCTTAAGAGCTTGATCGAGAATAATCTCAGTGAATGACATTTACTTTTGCACAAGTTGAATTCGCTTATAATTCTTCCAAAAGTTGAACAACTCAATTCAACCCCTTTGAGGTTATTTATGAGATGAATCTATTAAGTCCATTCGAGTTGAATCATCTTCCAGTAAAGAAAGAATTCAATGAGGAAGTTGATGAGAGGTTAAGCTTTTGAAGAAGCAACATGAGGAGGTAAGGCAAAATATTCTGAAGCATAAAGAATAGTATAAAAATCAAGTAAAGAAGCATCAAAGGCGAGTTGCTTTTAAAGAAAGAGATTAGTGTAGATTCATTTGAGGAAAGAAAGATTTCCAAGCAAAATAAAGTCCAAGTTACAACCTAGGGCTGAAGGACCCTTTAGAATTCTTAAAAGGGATGGAGAAAATGCCTATAAGATTACCCTTCCAAAAGATTTTGTTGTTTTCTCCACCTCTAACGTTTTAGATTTAACACATTTATCATGACGTTCATTTTGAAGATGAAGATCAATTCTCCCAACTAAAAGGGATTGATGCAGGAGCATCAAACGAGTAATTGGCTACTTTGGGCCAAATTGAAAAGATTTTGGGCTTTGAAATAGGAGTGAGCAAAACTTGATTTGATTTGATTTGACAAAATCGATTTTTTTTTAAATTTCGAGTTAATCGAATCGAGTTGTTCTAATTATTCGAGTAAACTCGAATAAGTAATTCAAGTTTCGAGTTCGAGTTGGGTTAAACTTTACAATTCGAATAACTCGAATAACGAATTGGTGTAAATACCCTTTTGGTCTCTGTTAGTTTTGAAAATGAGCAAATTGGTTTCTCTATCAACAAAAATTACAAAATAATTCAAAATAATTTTCAAAAATTTAAAATATTTATAAAAATTCCAAAATTTATATCTTTAAAAAAATATAAAAAAAATTTAAAAGACTCTAAAGAATATTTAAAGAAATTTAAAATTTTAAAAGTTTTCTAAAATAATAATTTTAGGGAACTAAATAAGTTAATTAATGGTTCAAGTTTATTTTATTATTATTATTTTGTTTTGAAAAAGTTTTCAAATATATATTGTTTCAAAATCATGAGCTCTAACATGTTATTAGTTATACTCTAACAAGATTTTAATTTGACATATTTAATTTTTTAAGTTAACTCAAACAATTCCACTCGATTCAACTTGACTCGAATTTCATTTCACTTGACTTGATTCGAAAAAAATTCAAATCAAGTTAAGATGATAAAATAGGACTTGTCAATTTGATTAACTCGAAATATTTTTTATTCCATTCGACCAAATGCTCACTCCTACTTTAAAAACTTAATGAACAACATAGTAACCTAATTTAGGCAAAAGATTCTTAAAAGACTTTTCAACTCATTTAATAAATTCTATGCTTTCATTAAATAAGTATGATGCATGAATTAAGAATTAATGCATGAATGAATGAATGTGCATTAAGTACATTTCTTTAGTTAATTAAAGCATGAATTTTGAAATCATACATGAACCAAGGGTTAGATACATGTATTTGGTCTTAATCATTAATGTAATTATTAAAACAAATACTTAGCCTTTAAATTTCTTATGTTTGAGATGTCCCAAATAACCTATATAAAGGTTAACAATGAAAATGAAAAGAAATATATATATATATATATATATATATATAAATCAAAACTTGTTCTTTGGACAACTTTCTTTTGTTTACTTATTCTTGGTAGATTTCCACAACAATTAAACATCCTTAAACACTTTCTATTTCTGTGAAGTAATTGAGAGTGGTGATATTTTATATTTTTTTAATCTTCAATCAGTGTGTTAGTGTTGAAATTATCATTTTAAGTTTAAAAGGTTTTTAAAATGCAACGGTTTATAAAAAGTCTTCTCCGATCATATCGTACTAATTGAGTCTATTGTTGTTGGATTCCTTTAGTACTCAAATTTGTTTGTATATCACACTTGTTAATGTTAAGTGAAAGAAAATGGTATAGAGTTGATAACAAGAGCAAGAGACCAATGAAAAACAAGAAAAAAAAAGTCACAAATGAAGAAGATGAGTGACCCACACGAGGAAGAAGAAAGAATAGTTGGGTTTTCTTTCTTTATTCTACTTTTTCAAGCTTACATCATTAAACGTGAAATGGGCTATTTATAGCCAATCAATTTCTTAAATTGATCAAGTGAAACATAACTCAATCAATCACAACAGTAATAATTATCCAATACTCAATTGCAAAAATAAAATTGAAATAACATAATACTATCGGCTAGAGATAAAGTCAGAAATTTTTTTAAGGAGGACTAAAATTAAATTGTAATTTTTACAATAGTAAAAATATAATTTTACCATTTTAATAGCTTCTATCTTTATAATTTTAAAAGGACTAAATCAATTTTTTATCATTTTTAAGGGGCTAAAGTATAGTTTTATCTTCACTAATTTAAAATCTTAAAAATGCCCCCTGCCAGCCCCTGGTTTCACCCCTGCTATCAGCTCTACTGAACCCACATGAAGAATGTGAACAAACATAAAACTTATCATTAAGTTGTTGGATAGTTTTAAGTGTTTGAATCCAAGAAAAATTATGCGGATTAAACGTAAAAACACCATTTTTCTCAACCCTTATAATGACACTTTAGAAGTTTAAGCTAACATGCCATTGTTTAGGGTAAGCAAGATTCTAAGGAAGAGTGTTGTTGATGATGATGAAGATGTTGATGGAGAATAATGGTTTTTAGCTTGTTAAACATTGAAGAATCAACAGGTGGAATTTTAATGAAGGAAAAAGAGAAGATGAAGAAGAGAAAAAAGAACAAGAAAGTTGATTTGAAAGGAAGAGAAAAGAAAAAAATAATAATAATTATATATAACAGCCACATCACACTTTCGTAAAATTGTTAACGAGTAATGATACAATGATTAAAACGTTATAAATTGATAACATTAATGACTAAAACATAACAATTTAAAATTTAATAACCAAAATATAATTTAAATCATACATAAGAGACTATTTTTGTAGTTTACCCTTTTTATTTTATAACCATTATTAAATCGAAAAGGGTAAACTACACCCAAAGTCACTGAATTATTAGTAAGTATATTTTAGCTACTTAACTTTAAAAAGTTACAAAATTGTAATTGAACTACTTAAAATTTTTTATTTAAGTCACTAAACTGTTAAGTTTTGTAAAAAAGTTTGGTTAGTGAACTTTAAATAACGATTTGGTGATCGATGTGATGGATCAATATTCATCAATGAGTAGAAAAACATATCTTATATCTAAATTGATCTGACGATTAGTGTAGGAAATCAGAGAAGAAAACTTTTTGAATTTTGGATCGTAGTTTTATAAAGTTCAAAACTGTTCCATAAAAAAAATTTGAACTATAACGATTGATGTAGGTGATGAAAATAAAAAAAAAGGCTATACAACAATAATTTTAATAGTTTAGTGAATTAAATAAATTTTTTTAAATAATTTAATGATGTTATTATAACTTTTTAAAATTAAATGATTAATAAAAAGATAACTAATTTACCGACCTTAAACGAAAATAGATGATGTAGCCGGTGTAGCCACCGGTTTAATTTTCAGAAATAACGGACATTGAAACGGTGCGTTTGAGGGAGGTATAATACAAATGATTCGGTGCGAGTGTTATATACCCTAACAGCTCTGTAGATAACAATAAAACTCAGCCCCAGAAACCTCGAAGTAGAGCAATTAGCTAATGGGCACTCTCCTGAAGTGCTACAAACCTCTCTTCTCCATCCGATTTACTTCGTTTCCCAACTCACTCCACTCGGTCCAACTCAGGACTCACTCTTTCAATAACCCAAAACGTAGAAATCCAATCCGTCGTTGTTTCAGCTCGTTGAGTCCATCATCACAGCCGTTAATCAATGGCACAACATTGGACAAAATGGACGGCAATCGACAGCCTGGCAGTCCATCATCGGAGCTGTGGCTGCACAATACGATGAGTAAAAAGAAAGAATTGTTTAAGCCCAAAGTTGAAGATAAAGTGGGGATGTACGTTTGCGGTGTCACCGCTTACGATCTCAGCCACATTGGGCATGCTCGTGTCTATGTAACTTTCGATGTTCTTTACAGGTCTTCCTTCTCTGTCTTTCCAAATTGATTTAGTAAAACTTTCAATTTTATTGTGATTGGATTGAGACCATGAGTACTAATTAGAAATTTGATTTTTTTAATGATTTGAAATTGTGGAATTAGGCAGATATCTTAAGCATTTGGGCTATGAAGTTTGCTATGTTCGGAATTTCACCGATGTTGATGACAAGGTCAGTTTACACACGTTACATGTATTTGTATGTATATCACACGCTCATATAGCACTTTGTACTTTTTAGCTTCAAATTTTTGCCCTTTGACAAATTCTGAGGTTGGCTTGTTTTAGTGTGTGTGTATGATTGTTGAATGTAGTGTCTGTAAACCTTAAGTTTGAGTTTGTTACTTTTACTATTCCTTTATTAAAATGCTTTTGAAAGAATGAAGGTAAAGGTAAAATTGTTTATTTTAACATAATTATTCTATATAAAGGTAAATTTATTTGTTTTTTAAGTTTAAAATGTTGCTTGCTTTTATATTTGGATGTTTTTCAGTAAAAGTAATAAGAAAAGGGTTTTTCAATTTTTAGAGGGCATTCCATTTCTTTGGTCGATATTTTTAAGTAACAGATGAGTTTAGATTTTTGTTGTTATTGCTAATTTGCATGACAAAAGTTAATGTGATTTTTCATCTTGAATTGCCACTGCTTGCAAAAACATCTTTAAAGTTATTTTCTTTTCCTTCACCTTTATATTTGAATGCCGACTGTTTTCTTTTAATTGATATGACAGGATAGCTGAGTCTGCACTTTCTAAAATTCTGTAGATAATTGCTAGAGCAAATGAATTGGCGGAGGATCCGATCAGTTTGAGCAGACGATACTGTGATGAGTTCATTCAAGATATGGTGCATCTTCAATGTCTGCCCCCCTCTGTTGAACCTCGTGTGTCAGATCACATGCCTCATATCATTGACATGATCAAGCAGGTAGTTTCTGGACTAATGATTGATTGATTGTAGGTTTTCTTACTCATTGGCAATTATTTTTTTTTCTTTGGCATGGTATACTGGTAATGCTTGCAGAAGTTGTTATCTGTAATAAATTTACATTGCATTGTTTGCATATTGCCTAATGACGGGTGTCCTTGAAACACTCAAAAGTGCTGGGAATGATGTAAATACTCAGTAATACACCTTGTTTTAAATTCATGGTGTAACATTGTTTATTATAGTAGTATCGAACATAATTCATAATTTTGTTATCATTTCATGTTCTTTATGTTAGTTATTTGCTAATTTTTATGAAAGAAGGAAGTTTTCTAGGGAAGGAGGGAAAAAAAATCGTGTATGTTATATTTTTGGAATGTGAATCTTACATTTGTTATAGATTAGAACCTTTGTTTGTGACATAAGTACTACAATTGACCTGTTTCACCAATTCCTCACAATCCCAATTAGACATTTTTACTTAACACAAAGTTCCGTTTGAGTTATGCTTTAGCTGAATTTTCTTTTAATCTACAATTGACCTTGAACAGATTGTTGATAACGGGTATGCCTACAGAGTTGAAGGTGATGTTTTCTTCTCGGTGGAAAACTTTCCAGCGTATGGCCAGTTATCTGGTCGGAAATTAGAAGATAATCGAGCTGGGGAGCGTGTTGCTGTTGACTCAAGGAAGAGAAATCCAGCTGATTTTGCATTATGGAAGGCAAGCTTTATAAGAAATAATGTGATTTGTGTCATGCATTTATAATATACTATCATCAGAAGTGGAAAATACGTTCTATCACATAACGTACCTGACTCTGCGTAGATTAAGATGTAGTTTCACTTCATTATTTGCACCCAACCAGGTATGGATAAATTGTGAACTTTGGGTGATTGATACTCAACCTACGTTGTTAAAGAGTAGGACGGATCAAGCAGCCCATGGTATCCTAAATGGTACTTGTAAATTTGGTGGGACTAAAGATGTTAAATGGTTTCATGCCATGAGATAATAAGTAAATATTACTTTGAAATGCAATTTTTTCTTGTTTTTATTCTAAGTTTCAGTTTTGCGAAATTGGTATATCCCAATTGGTATCTAAAAAATCTTTGGCAGTACATGCTTAAGAATTATAATCAACTAGTGATTCAATTGAGCCTAATTGTTATTCTTTATCTTGAATTTATGTCAACTTTGCCAATTTTATACTTTAGATAGGAATCCTGTATGTTATACTTATGCTTACCAATTTTCAACTTGACATGGTATTTTTCTTTTCTTTAATATCATTTGAATTTTTGCAGTCCGCAAAAGAAGGGGAGCCCTTTTGGGAGAGTCCATGGGGGCCGGGAAGACCTGGATGGCATATTGAGTGCAGTGCCATGAGTGCTGCTTATTTGGGTTACTCTTTTGATATACATGGTGGAGGGATGGACCTTGTGTTTCCTCACCATGAAAATGAAATTGCTCAAAGTTGTGCTGCATGTAAACAGAGCAATGTAAGCTACTGGATACACAATGGCTTTGTCACTGTTGACTCTGAGAAAATGTCCAAATCGCTAGGAAACTTCTTCACAATTAGGGAGGTAGGTTTGTGGTGATCTTCTTTGACACTTACTATTTTCCTTTAAGTAAATAATAACTTTGTTAGGATCCTTATGTTGCTAGCCTTTTTCACTGTTTCTCAGGTTATAGATCTTTATCATCCATTGGCTTTGAGACTTTTCTTAATGGGAACCCACTATCGATCTCCAATCAACTACTCTGATGTGCTACTTGAAAGTGCTTCAGAACGTATTTTCTACATTTATCAGGTAGCACAGTCTCTTCTTTGCTCTCTATGCATGCATGTGTATATTTAAGTGTGCAAAAATATAAGCTGTACAAGTTGTTGGACCAATGAATCTTGTCAATCATATTCCTTCCCTGAGTGGTTTTTTATTGCTGTCTAGTTTAATCCGCCACGGTTTATACAGCTAGTGTTAGTTTGTCTTTTAGTTTCTGATACAGCTTTTCCTTTTGGAGATGCATAAATTTCAGAACTGATACAGGCAGCAACTTCATTAAAACTGATGTTGAATGATCTGCAACAATAGGCTTATGTATAAAACAACACTGGGAACTAGTTTAGCATCTTTGATATGATCCATTCTGTTGATTACTATTTGATGAAAGCTTATTTCCTGCTCTGTCATTTGTAATGTTTTCCAATTGGCTGCAGACACTACACGATTGTGAAAATGTTCTGAGCCAGCATGACAAAGGGCTTCGGGAGTCCATTCCGCCTGAGACTTTGAATGTCATCAACAAGTTCCATAACGACTTTTCGACTTCCATGTCTGATGATCTCCATACTCCAGTTGTTTTGGCAGCATTATCTGACCCATTGAAAACCATCAATGATCTACTACATACTCGTAAGGTATCAGGTTTTAAGATGATTAATTTTGTGCATTTATGTTCAATTTCAAACAGCTTATCTGTAGTTTAACCATAAGCAAAGCATGGCCCCAAACACAGAATCATAAATTACTATCCACAACCTGAGCCATTCCAGGGATGAATGGAAGATGAACTCATTTTGAACTGTTGAGTCCTTCTGAATTAGGGGCTAGTTATTCTTTAGAATTGATATAAGGAATCCTTTCAGGGAAAGAAGCAGGCAATGCGGATAGAATCGGTGGCTGCTTTAGAAAAGATAATTAGGAATGTTCTAAGTGTGCTGGGGCTGATGCCAACAAGTTACTCTGAGGTAAAGACTGCTTTCAATAAAGTAGAATCTTCTTCTGTTAGCCAATCAGTTTACACCATTTCACATGGATGTTGTTGATGCAATTCCTTTATGTAACCATATGCTCTTGGCCTATATTTTGAATCTGCAGGCACTGCAGCAGCTGAGAGAAATGGCACTGAAGCGGGCGAAGTTAACCGAAGAAAAAATTTTGCAGAAAATAGAGGAAAGAAGCGAGGCAAGAAAGAACAAAGACTACGAAAAATCAGATGCAATTAGAAAAGATTTAGCTGTTGTTGGAATTGCTCTAATGGACTCTCCAGACGGTACAAGTTGGAGGCCTGCCATTCCACTACCATTGCAGGAGCAGCAAGTGGCTGCAACGTAAAAAGAAAAACAAAATCACTTTTGGTGCCAAGTTTGTCACAATTTATACCGTATTTATTTATTTATTTATTTTTGTCAGGCAACATTCCGAGGAGATGCATTTTTATGAAACTGACAATTTTTTTTGATATCGATTACATAAGTAGATTTTTTTAATATTTATTTTTTTAAAATTTTACTATATTTCTAAAAAATTTTCTTTTCAGTGAAATTTTTAGACATCACAAATAAATAAAGGGGTTGATAATAATAAAATATTTAAAAAAAGAAATTTAATTTAACTTTTTAATGTTATGTGGAATAAAAAAAAGTATATTGGTAGCGCATGAAATAAATAATATATATATTTTTTAAACATATATTCTTTTAATGTTTTATTATACTATTATAAAAAAAACAATTATCAATCCTAACATTACGTTTGGTTGGCTGTAATTGAATAGAGCTGTAATGGAATAGAGCTGTAATAAGTAATTCAACTGTTTGGTTGAATGGAATGGAATAGAACTGTAATAGTATTCTTGTGTTTGGTTGAATGGAATGATGTTGTAATAGCATAAGGAAAAAAACTAAAATGACCAGAATACTCTTAGCAGATTTTTTTTTAAAATAGATGATTATTGTTATTGTTATTAAATTTTAATAAGATTATTATTGAAAATAATTTAATAAAAAATATAATTTAATAACATTCTTAATATAATTATTATTATATGAATTAAAAAATTAAAATATATAATACTATAAAAATATATATAATCTACTTTATTATTTTTAAACTGCAATACATATTTAATGTGTTAAAATATCATTACTGAAACAAATAATTTAATTATTCTATAATAAAAAATAATTGAATATTAGAAGCAATAAATAACTCATTGCTAAAAAAGTAATAAATAACTTGAAAATTATATTTCCCATTCAAGCATAATATTCATATATTAACAAAAAGTTACATGATTTCAATAGTATATATGTCATAATCCATATGTTTTATAATTTTACAACATCAAAAAGTTACATCATTCTAATGACATTCTATCATGTCATTATACCATCCAAATATTACAAACACAAAAAGTTACCAAAATATCAACACAACCATGATTTTTAATGGTCAGCGAGAAATCTTTTGACCCATTCCAATCGCACAGCAGAAGGTAAACTAAAAAAAATGAGCATTTGCGTTGGATGATCTGGAATTTTGCTCAATGCTCGATAGCGTTCATCCTCGCTTAAACCTTCCACTTCACATAATGTTGGATATAATTTGAGCACTTTCTTGAATGGTCATTTCGACTTTTGTTGAATTACCACTTGGATGCAATACTCTTATCATCGATTTCAAGGCCAACGGCTGTAGATTTTCTCGCCAATAAAGCGGCAAAGATCATTAAATGAAGTAGAAAAATCACTTGCATCGAAATCTTTTTTCTTCTTTGAAAATGCAGAATCACCTTGGTTTCTAGCTAGTGCGGTTACGGTTGAGGTTGTGTAGCTGAAAGATCCATGTCAACTAAAGAAACATCGACTTGGATCCATGGAAATCGTTTCTTTCTTCATGAGAATTTGTAGCGACTACATCTTTAACATTTATTTCTTCAATAATATCGCAATGCTTGAGCATATTTTCCAGTGGCTCGATCTTTTGCGTAGATGGCGATAAGTTGGTCATAATAAGGGAAACTCCGATGTCCGAATTGAGTCGCTTCTTTATGACTCTATAAAATTAAAAATTCATATTAGATATAAGTTTTGTTAAAATAAGATAATAAAGACTTGAAATAATTCTTACACTTATATATGAGTTCCACACCGCATCTTCAGCAACAACAAGCTGCCTATGCTCATCCCAACCAAAGCCGCTATTATTTTTTCCATTAAGCATGTCATAAACGATTGACCAATCCCTTTTCAATGTCCTAATCCTCGATTCAAGATTAGGTTTAGCCTTTAACATGGCATTGGGTAAAACTTTTTCTATCATTTTTTCTAACTCATTTAAATAGCCGGCTTTGAATCCCGTATCCGCATTAAAGGTTCCAGCATTGTGCAAGTCGACCATACAAGCAACCAACGCAGCATCTTCTTCTGGAACCCATTTCCTTTTGGTTCCTCGAGAACTCTGGGAAGAAACACTTGATTGGGAAAAACCTGACATAACTATCTGAAGAAAAAACGCAAATGAAAATTAAGTTCAATATTATGCATCAAAAGGTCAACACTTTATAAAATTATAACACATGATGAATCAAAAGAAAATAAATTATCATTCAACAAGTCTAGTACAATACAAAAAAAAAGTTCAAACACCACCA
This sequence comes from Gossypium anomalum, assembly GCA_025698475.1. Lineage (NCBI taxonomy): Eukaryota > Viridiplantae > Streptophyta > Magnoliopsida > Malvales > Malvaceae > Gossypium > Gossypium anomalum. The sequence continues at coordinate 70,521,067 of CM046965.1, read as the reverse complement.
AAGTTTCATAAACTAGATATATGAAATAACATAAACAACTTAAACGTTTACTATTTTTACCCTAAACCTAACTAATTTCTAGATGCTTGCCATTCATCGAACATTTGGTTGGCTAGTTCCATCCTCCAAGTAGCCCATGCATCCGACAGATGAATATTTATCATATTCGGTTCATTGTCATCTATCAAATTACTAGGCAATCCTTCTCCCAACTCCTCTTCAATAGGATCAAGACTCATATAGGTTCGAATAAAATTATGGAGCAAACAACATGCAATAATAATTCTATTGTGCACCCTTACAGGATAAAATGATGGACTCTAAGTATTCCCCATCTAAGTTTTAATAACCCAAAACATCTTTCAATAACATTACGCGCTGAAGCATGTTTCATATTGAAAAATTCTTCTGGAGTACTTGGTTGGTAACCCTGACGCCACTCATTCAAATGATATCTTTGTCCTCTAAAAGGAGCAAGAAATCCCTCACAATTTGTGTATCCAGCATCAACAAGATAATAACAACCTATAAAAAGAAACTATTTGTCATGGTTAATTTCCCAAAAAAGTATGATCTTAAAAATTAATTCAAATTCCTCTAATTTTTGCAATTTACCATGAGGAACTTTTAGTCCATGTCTCCTACTAATGGCATCTCGAAGAACTCGTCCATCAGCAACAGAACCTTCCCAACCAGGAAGAACATAAACAAATTGCATATCAGGTGTACAAACACCTAACATATTTGTTGCTATGTCACATTTTCGCGCTCGATATCTAGGTTTATCAACTATTGGAACCCTAATCTTGATGTGGGTTCCATCTAAAGCACCTAACCAATTCTACATCACATGTATAAAATCTCAAGTTAGAATACTATATTTAAATCCAAATGTACTAAATTATATACGAGCTATATATAGAACTCACTCTGATACCTTAAACCATTTCCACCTTGGTCTCAGAGAATTAATGTAATTGGCTCTGCCTTTTTAAATAACATATCTTGTAAGCGTATGACAGCATTTAAAACATTGTGAAATAATCTGCTAACAGTTTCCCCGGACATATTAAAGTGATGCTTGATAACTCAATTTTTAAGGTGATGAGAAATAATATGTAAAAACATTGCCACTTGCTCATCAACAAGCATGTTCCTTGACGACTTCAATTCCCCTAAAGTTTGTAACATCTCACATAGTTTAAAAAAGGTAGTTCTATTCATCCTAACTTGTTCAATACACGTCTCGTCACTAGCATAAACAAGTCTTTTTATATAATCTTGTTTTGCATAAAAATCTAAAATATAGGATCTAACTCTTGGCCTATAAGTATGTAGGCTATGAATGGCACCCAATGCAACTAAGAACCAACTCGCAACTGTACACATTTGCAACCATATTGTAATAGCAAGACCAATTCTTTTACGCCTCTCATTTTGTACTATTAAAGGCAGACGAGCCATTACTGCAAGATATTAAAGTGTTACATATCTTCAAATCATAGTAAAAGGGTCACATTTCTCCAATACTAGTTTCAATAACAGTAAAACAAAATCAAAGAATTTAATTGCCAAAGAACTTACAGTGATTCAGTGAATACAAGATGCTCAACTCTGGGTGAGGAAGCAATCAAACAAGCCAAATAAGAAGAGGAAGCAATAACAAACTGTCAAAGAAAAAATGAACAATACATATTAATAAATAGGCTAAGTCTATTTAAAAATATATTTGCTTATGTATAAGTAAATAATTTATCAAGCATTTAGTAGTTTATAATAATAATATCATTTTCAAAGTTTCAAAGTTTGTTGCAACTGAAATTCGATCTTATTTTCAAAAAATTTCATGTTTATTTATATAAATACAATTATTCAAATAAATGTTTATTTGAATACTCACATCTTTTAACAATAGATATAATTATTCAAATAAGTTTAAGAGGCACAACTTTTAATAACTAAGAAACATAACTCAATACTTATACTCCTTCACTTACAATTGTTAAATCACTTATAACATTTTACATGTAGTCATCATTGAATGAACCAATTGTAATCATTGATTGAACTTCAAAATCCAATATATATGATTTAGTATATAATGTATTTTTTTAATATTTTTATAACATACTTATTTTGCTTATAGAAAAATTCTACAGGTAATACATATGGAGTTGTGTTGAGTAAGGTATGACTATAAGCATGTGGTATAGGAAAGAAATCCAAGCAAAGCCAAACTAGTCAATTTTATTGACTCCTCCAATATTTGCCTTTTGTGTCATGTATCATGTTTTGTTTTCTTTGTTTGAAAGTGGAACCCAATAAATTGATCCTAAAGGAAGGGGAAGCCACATGAGTTTTATCACTTTATATCAAACTTGTCGCCCATTAAATTTCTTTTCTTTCTTTATTTTATCATTTTATGAAAATCTTTATTTTACTAAATATTGAAATCAAACTCAAATACTTAATTAAGACAAAATAAAACTTAACTATCGAAATGAATATTAAAACCGAACTCCAATACTAAATTGGACATTAAAATTAAAAGCAAATATCAAATAATAGATTAAATCTTTTATATATATACATAAAGCTACTACTTTATATATAATATTCATATTATTTATTTCTTTTAAGGTGCAAATTGCAATTTGTTTTATATATAATATTCATAACATTCATATATAATATTTTATTTCTTTTTTTAAAATATAATTTAAGGATAAATGAAAAATGTCAATTTTGGTTATAGAATAAAAATTTCAACTGTAACAAATAATTATTTAATAAATATTTATGAATTAGAGAGAAAAAGATATTGAAAATGCTGAAGCGGACTTTTACTGTTCCCCATGCATTATTTATTGAATGTTATAAAATTGTTCGTACAACTCTCAAAGTTTTTTCTCATCAAACTTATAAACAGCTAAGGAATTTATTTTGTTCAATTAGGATGATCTAATTTTTAACAGTTGTTCAACTGATTATAATTCCATAACTTCAAACAAAAACAAATTATAACTCCATTAAAATTAAGAGTCAAAGTTAATAACTTGCATAACCCAATCCACAATATTAGCAGGTTTTCTGCATGGACAAAACCCAATTTCTATATTTAGTTAACTTGTTGAAAAAATATTAGAGAGAGAGAGAGAGAGCAAATCTGCAGAAACCCCATTTTTTTGTCGATTCCTTAGCCAACAAAAATGTTTTCTTTTTGCATGGAAATTCAGACATCGAATCATCAAACGTATATCCACTGCAAAATTTGTCATTGCAAGATGGTTAAACACAAAAGAATTCTCAGATATGTACTTTTTTTTTTTATTCATATATCTCCTCTCATGTGCTAGTCTCATGCCAACAACACCAAGCAAAAAACTAATTAAGATATGCACCACGAACCAAAGTTGTTTGACATGGTACAGTGTGGATTAAACAAATTAAACTCAAAACAAAAATATATAAACTCTATCTAATCTAATCTCTATATATTTTAAACCAGAAACTGAGAAAAAAAAAAAAAAGTATAATAGAGGCTCATTGTTGTTCAAATAATCTTATACATTGCCATTAGGAAAACCAAAGAATCTAAGATCACATCATGTAACCCTTTATTGCCTACTAGCTTAATTTGATTCCATTTGCTCATCTTTGTGATGCTTAAACAACTTCAATAATTAATAAATACATTAAACAACTTCAATAATTAATAAATACATGAGACATCCAGTTCATGTGATGAGAGATAGATCCATTTGTAATCATCTTCTTGATTTGTTTTTGTTTTAATTTAAAAGGAAATTAAAAAAAAAAAGAGTAATTAATTAAGATGACAAGTATAGTCCTAAAATTGCAATCAAGATCCACTACTTTCAAGCTTTTTACATTTATAGGTATATGTTAAATGTGGATCAACTGATTCAGAACTTGAAAAAGTTACCTAACATTGTTGCAGAAGATGAAAAAAGAAAGGAGAGATGATGCCCCCCATTCATGTTATAACACAAACATAATATAATATTACAAACATAACCTTTTTATTTCCTTACACCAAAAGGTTTTCCAAGTTGAGTTTCACTAAGAAAAAGTGAACAACAAAAGGTAGAAATTGGACAAAAAGGGACCATTTAGATTGTTATATGGTTTTTATTTCATCTCTGTTTAAACTGAGTGCTCTTTGTCTCTTCTTTTAACGCTTTGTTTCCCTTTATTTTTATTCTTTTCATTGTTTTCTGGCTTTCATACATATTTTCTTTTCCACTTTTTTGGGGGGTCTCCTTGGATTAACATGTCATGTATCTATCAACTCTTGGCTAGAGATTGTGAAAAAACAAGTTTCAAATATTCAAGTATTGGACATTGGTGTTATATATATTACAAGTGAACTTTATAGGGTCCACTAACTAGTGGTGAATATCTGACAATGTTACAAGAAATGTGCATTGGTACTTTGGATTTACTGGTGGTATATACTAGAGGGTAAGAATTTATGGTCAAATTAAAGGGTAGGTATCGTCAATAGATGGAGGTCGAGCAGAGCAAAAATAGTACCGTTTTATGATTCTGCATATTTAGCAATTTCGTTATATATGAATAAAAATTTCACCCCATTTTCTCAAGAAACCTCAGATATGTATTTTTTTTTATTCCAGCCAAGGAAAGGATCTCAAGTCCGAGTGGAAGGCTATCCTACAATCCTTCATGAAACCCTCGAAACATAACCAAAGATTCCCATCACTAAAATCACCACCAACAATTTGCCTCATTAAACACACTAACAAACTATCAATTCCTGTAGCAGAAACATCAACCATTTCGTTAACCCAAATTAATTGTTCCTTTACCGAATCAACAAGCTTTCCATACAATTTATTAACAACTCCAACAAGTAATCTTAAAAACAGCTTATACCTATCAATGACAGTAGCATGTAAGTGCTTAATAGGGTTCGATTAAAACAGTATTCTTGGGGGTCTGGGATAGTTAACGAAAAGAGGGTCTTAATTTCGATTGAAGAAGGTCAAAAGCTTACCTTGTCAGCGAACTGCTTCACTCGATTCAGCACCGATCCAATCGATAGCCTTTTCCTCTCACACCGAAGTCAGATTTTCTCGAAGAAAACTGAGAAATCTGGTTTTCAATGCGTTTTTGTTGAGAGGAACCTGATTTCAATCGGAGCTTGAGGATGAATTTGTGGAGGCTAAGAGGACTGTTGGAAGGAAATGGGAATCAGAGGTGAAAAAAAAAGAAAAAAAAATGCTCAGATGAAAAAGAAATAAGAAGGGTAAAGATGAAAACTTTTAACGCTGAATTGGTATTCTGTGGGGGGAGGCATGAGTTGTAAATGGTGATTTTACCTGGAATAAGACTGTAATGCATAGGGCTGTAATAGCCCATTCAGCCAACCAAACAATGTAATAAGGTTGGGCCCACTGAATAAGGCTGTAATGGTAAACCATTACAGCCAACCAAACAAGCTCTAAAGTTTAAAAACTCGAATCAAAATATTTTTTTCTAATATTATGTTTTTCTTTCACTTGTATTATAAAACACATTTGGAGAAAATGTATCCTTTTTATACCTGATTACGATATAATTGTCAGTTTGATGAGATGAAAGACGTGCTTGCATAATTAAAAATGATAGGTTTTTTACATGTAGATATAAAAATTAAGGGTAATCAATCTACTTAAGTCATTTTTACAGTGTTTTTGTTTGGTTCAATAAACTATAAAAAATTTTAAGTCAATTAATAAACTTTTCGATTTTGTTTTCTAGTTACTTTGTTATTAAATCTGAAACAATTGTAACCGTTTATTTCTCAGATAAACTACATAATGGTCACTACACTATGAGAGTTTCTGTTTTGGTCTCCCAATAATAAAAGTTTTTCGATTTAGTCATTGAATATTTGAAATTAGATTTTGTAGTCACCTTGCCATTAAGTTGATAATGGAAGTTCGACGTGGCCTGTTTTGTTGGTCTAATAACAAATTTAGCCTTTCAATATTTATACATTCTACCAATTTAGTCCCAATTTAAAAATAAATAAACTTAGCCTTCGATATTTATAAAATTTATCAATTTAATACTAATTATGGGCCTTTTCCCCCTCTCTACCTATCAGCAATAACTACTTAAATAGATTAACTACTTCCAATTAATTAGTTCATTCTTCTATTAGCTAGTTATCTTCTATAGTTATTGTCTTGTTATTTTAATCAATGTATAAAAGCACACTCATTGTACCTCAAATGTCATGAATCAAAGATTCTTCTACTTTATTTCTTGTTTTTGTTATGGTATTAGAGTAGGTTTTTTTTTTTCTTTTTTCTTGCTTCCAGCGATGGAATCTGGAGGTTCCTTCAATTTTACAACTGGGAGGTGTTTTAATCCTGTTGCGTTCACTACTCAGAATGTAACAACTCTTGTTGATGACAACAATTTTTTGGCTTTGAAGCAACATGTGTTGCTTGTCCTCAAAACTCATCATCTGCAACAATACATTGATGGCTCCGTCCCCATCCCATCTCGCACGATCAATGATGCCACTAGTCATTTGGTTGAAAATCCAACATTTGCTCAGTATGAACAGTAAGACTCGACACTCTAGGCTTGGCTACTCTCCACTATGAGTGCATCTTTCCACTATCAGTTGATTGGTAGTTTGTCGTCGATGTTTACTCTTTGGGAAGTGCTGACCAAAATCTCTGGCACAAAATCTACCACCAAAGGTATGCGGTATCGTTCCCTTTTACATAACTTCAAGAAAGTTGATCTTTCTATGTCTGCTTATTTGGCTGGAATTAAGCATATTTACGATTATTTGGAGAGTTGCGGCCATTGTGTTTCCATGAAAGAGCATCAATCAACCATTATAAATGGACTTCCACCGGAATTTAACCATGCCATTTCTATTATCACCACTAGTCAAGTTCCGTTTGATCTTTAGGGTATCACAATAGCTCTATTGGATGCTGAGGCCCGTCAACAGGCTCACCTTTCTTATATGACGATCTCGGCTAATCTTGCTCTAGATGGCAGATCCTCAATGCCGTCTCTTCCTCCTTGTACTAGTAAAACTCCTTAGTCTTTCAGATCTAACCATGCACCTATTTTTTCTCGCGACCGTGGGCATGCTTGTTTTAGGGGTCTGTCGAGATCACAATGCCAAATCTATGACAAGATCGGCCACATGGCTCGTTGTTGCTTTTACTGTTACGATTTTTCTTATCATGATGATAACCCTGAGGTTTCCCATTCCGGATCAAGTTTGGTGCATTCTACTAGATCCTCAAGTCCTGTTGGTTTTGTGTTTTCTTCTGCCCATATATGCTACTTGGATCAAGGTTTTTTTATGAGTTCTAGGTTTGAAACACATGTTCCTTACTCTGGCACACATCAAACTGATTTTTCTTCTAATATATCGTCTGTAGGAGATCAACACCTGATGCAAGCAGTTACTTGCTCCACACCTACTACTTCTTGTGTAGTTGGTGACTCAGTGTGGTATCCTGACAGTGGCGCCACTGCTCACCTCAATAATGATCCTCTTAGTTTGTGAGTTGTCACCCATACAGTGGTTCTAGTCAAGTAATTGTTGGCAATGACAACTCTACCTCCATCCCTCATGTTGGTGAATCTTCTCTCTATTCTGGTTCTCATCAGTTACCCATCAAGAATTTGTTGTATGCTCCTGCCATTCACAAGAATTTTTTATCTGTGTCCAAATTTGTGAAAGATACCAAGGTTTTCTTTGAATTTCATCATTCCTGTTGTTATGTAAAAGACCTGGTTACGCACAGGATTTTGCTTCAAGGTCCTGAGGTGAATGGTCTTTATCGATTGCTCCCATTAACTCCTGACAACATTGCTTTTACTGCTTCCAATAACAAAGCTCCTAAGGCTCGTATGCAAGCTGGAGCATCAACTACAGAGGACGATTCTTCAAATTTTATGAGTTTCATGTCTGATTTAAAACTCACCCGATAGCATCAACGCCTTGGTCATCCCTTTGTTGTTGTATTACATAATGTGTTACATGTTAGAAAATCGTGTTTGAAAAACACAGCGAAAAATAAATTTAGGGAAAACAAAGTTTTAAATTTTTTTCCAAAATAAGATCTTGGTTGTGATATTTAAAGTAATAAACACTTAATCAAAATTGTACATTTTCGATTCGTTTAGGATAAGCGCTTCAACGGAGTAGTCTTCTCTGTTATTCAAAAGCTCATGTCTGCCAAGTGTGAGCTCCTTCGAATTAGAAAATTTTTCACAAAAATTACCAGTAGGATAATTTCTTAATTTCTCTAAACTTTTGAGTCAAGTTGTAAATTAGTAAAATATCTCTAGAAATATTCTAAAAATAATCTCTTTAGAAAATTTTCTCTCTACAACTTTCTCTTGAATTCAAGATTAAATTTAATATTAAATCTTATTAAAATAATAGAATATTTATCTACAAGATAAATATTGAATTAAATTTAATATTAAGATAATAACTTTAATATTAAATTAATAAAATACTATAAAGATAAATATTAAATTTAATTTAATACTAAACTATTAAAATAATAATATTTTTTGAATAGTTAATTTGAAATCAAATTCTCTAGTAGAGCTCAGTAAAAGTGTAACTCTTTCACTACTCAATCATCGAAGATCAACCGACACCGACCACTGGAACTCTGCCGGCACTGTCGTGTCCGGTCATGCAAGTGCGATACCTTTACAGCACCCCGAGCCGGTTCGGGTACCGCTGGTTCAATCTGAGTTAGTGACGACCTGATCAATCAATCTAGCCACCGATTGGATCATCGGTCTAGTTTCACATATCAGGCTCGGTTCAACTAGTTTTTTGGACTTGGTCTTGATTTTGGGCTCCTAGGCCCAATTTACGATCTTAGGTCTAATTTTCAAGTTCAATTACCCATTGGGTCAATTGTCTGACTTGAAAATTAATTTTCAAAAATATCATATTAATTTTAATTAATTTGATTAATTTAATTTTACTTGATCAGAATTAATTTTTCTAAAAATCACTTAGATTTTTCAAATTATTTTTTCAATAAAATTCTTTAATCAAATTCTCTAGTTGAACAATTCTCATGACCACCTAATTTAATTTCACATCAAATAAATCGACTCAATTAAATTATTTCCAAAGCCGTAGAATTTTCTTCTACTTTAAATATAGTCAGATCGAGCTTTTGTTGAGCTAGCGGAAGGACCGATTAAACATATACAATTAGGCTCTAGTAATTGCAATTATGTCCAGAAGCATCGTTCCAATAATTCACAATTACTTAATCATGGAGTCAGTCCATAAGAAGTACCATGATTGAAAACTCCTTATTGTATACTCTTTACGAAAGCAATTCATCCAATTGTTTTGTCCAATGACCTTGTCATGTGTGTGTTAAATCCATTCACTCAATAGAATCATATTTTATCTCATTGTCACCATTGTGTCTTCTTAATGATTAATATGATTGCTGTTAACAAATGACTGTGAAAAATTACTCATTCGAGAATAAACAAATCGTGACCACGTTCCATATTTATCAATCCACACAATGCCAGTGAGAGGATATTATTAATTCTTTAATTGAGCTATGAATTCCATTGTGGTTAGTAAAGCCATGCCATACACAAGTCATGTACCCAACATACCAGCTATTGGCTCAATCATCTTTAGAGCATAAGTCTCCACTTATATCAAAGCACATGAGTTACATACACATGACAAGTGACATAAGCATGATCGAGCCCATACGAATGATGCACATGCTTGATATATAACTTATATCAAAGCACATGAGTTACATACGCATGATCAGTGACATATGCATGGTCATGTACATCATTCACAAACGGATTCAAAATTAATTCATCTTGGGTCCAGTCCAATGCATCATTATACCAATTAATACATCTATATCTCTACTTGTGGAGTCAACTGCTCCAATAGCCAAGACAGTCATCTCCCCAATTGGAATTGTAGACGACATAACAATCATTCTCAGTATTTGAATCAAATGCTCACTTTGATTCTTTTATGGGATTACGGGCTCATTTAGATATCTACCAAAGTAAGTTATTTTTCTCGTAATGTAAACGTTCTTACAATGTCACTTATATTTAGTTTGAACTTAGATAATCAATGAGTTAATATTTTCTTATCACAATTTTGCTACGCATGAAAAAATATGAAAGACAAAAAATACAAAAGACATAATAGTGAAACGTGAAATTAACTTTATTTATTTATTCGTCCTTCAAATCAATAGAAAATAGTTACATGTTTACTACAATATGGGCACATTTCCTAACATTACGGTCATGTAATAGTAATGTGCCTTGTACTAATGAGTTTGCTTCTATATGTAATGTGTGTGCTATTGGAAAGAGTCACAAATTCACATTCTCTTCAACTACATCTACATATTCTACTCCACTTGATCTTGTTATTACTGATCTATGGGGCCCTACTCCTTGTTTTTCAATTGGTTTTCAATATTATATCTCATTTGTCGATGCTTACTCAAATACATTCTTGGATATATTTTATCAAAAATAAAATTGGTGCCTTGTCCGCATTTCTCTCCTTCAAACAACATATTCAGTTACAGTTAGGGACTAAAATCAAACAACTTCACAGTGATGGTGGAAATGAAGCTTTGATCTAACTCTTCAAAAATTTGGCATCAAGCATCGCTACTCGTGTCCTCATATTTCTGAACAAAATGGTATGGTAGAGCGCCATCATAGACAGATAGTAAAAATCAAATTGGTGTTGCTTGCCCAAACATCATTACCACTGTCATTTTGAGCTAATGCTTTCACTTCAGTAGTGTATCTAATGAATGATTTACCTACCAAGTCCCTAGATGGCATATCACCTATGAAGAAACTAGTCAATCTGAAACCAGATTAAAAGTTTCTCAAAGTTTTTGGGTGTTTATGTTAACCTCTCACACGACCTTACAATCGTCATAAACTTCAATTAAGATCTACATCGTGTACATTTCTTGGCTATGCAGTAAATTACAAAGGCTATAAGTGCCTTGCCAAGAACGGTCATGTTTACATCTCAAGGCATATGAAATTTGATGAAGGTGTGTTTCCTTATGCCAAATACACCTCTCAAGCTACAACCAATCTTTTGCCTTCTTTAATTGATGAAACACTAGTCTCCTCACTACCTGTTATAATGTTGCAGTCTCCTACTGTGTCAGTTGCCCCACCAACATCAGTAATTCCTCTAAACATGTGTGCTAATAGTCACCCCTCATTGCAATCTTCATTATCTCGTAATGAAAGCCTTTCAAGCTCAACTTCTTCAAGCCCTCCTGTTGACAACATTCATCCTATGGTTACTATAAACTTTAAATTATATAGATTTTTTTATAGCTGTTTATATCACCTTTTTACTTAGAATTTATGTTAATCCCGAGTATTTAGTTTAATTAAGTGATTTTAGTTCATATTTAGACATTAGGCATAATTTTAGTGAAGTGTGTAATTTTATGAAATTAAGCATTAATTTTACATAATTTTACTATTTTATGTTACATATTAATTTCTGCTTAATTTGCTTTAGTTAGACCACTGAATTAATTAATGTGGTAGTACATAAAAACACACATACATGTGAGCTAAAATCCACCTCATTTGGATGACTTGATGATGAATTGGGCTCAGAAATATTGCTTTGATCCAGCTTGAAGATGGTTGCTGAAGAGAATTAAATTGCTTCTTAATTGGGTCACCAAAATCATCCAATAAGAGGAAGAGAAGCCCAAATTCAACAAGCCATTAAAAGCAACCCAAATTAGCTTTGGGATAATTAAATGAAAGGCCCTCACACTTGTGAATAGATAAAAAATTAGCCCCCAACTTGAGCCTTGATTTCCGTCCAACCCATGCCATGAATCAAGGGAGAATCGGTCATCAAATCAAATAACCACTAACCTCCCATCCCATATTTCATGGCCAGCCAAGCAAGGGAGAAATCTAAGAGATCTCCATGCTATTTTTAGCCAACTCCCTAGCCATTCCTCTATTATAAATACCACCATCCATCTCTCATTTCAATCATCTTTCACTTATCCATCAACTCACATTCCTCCTATATTTTTTTCATCTCTTCCACACATAAGCCCTTCATTTCCTCTATTCCCTTAAGCTACATTTTCTTTAAGAAAAACTCTCTTTGTCGACCACCTTGAGGAGCATTTTGAGAAGGATCTATCACGAGAATCGAAGGAAGGCACCACGATCGGTCTTCGAAGAATCACTGAAATCATCAAGAGTTTCTTCTTTCCTATTCTTTAATTTTGTTATTAGTTATTCAACATGTTTACAAATTGTTGTGATGTTTTTCCATTGACAATGGTGACTTAATTTTGTTTTGCTAGAATAATTGCGATGACTGGATAAAATTCATTTAATTCATGTTTATATTGTTTTGTGCTTCAGTTTTCATGCTTCCAATTAAAATCGTTATGTATTTCATGCATTAAAATATGTTTGAATGCATTAGAATTAGTTAGTCAATCCTAATCAGATGATAACTAATAGACATGATAATTGGAAGATGCATGCTTAATTTATATCCTAATCAGAAAAAATTAGAGATTCGTAATAGACTAAGAGAACTTATTACCTTGCATAACTTTAGGCTTATGTGATTAAATTGTTTCAAACCTAATCCATCCCTGTTACTTCTCATAAATTCTAAGGAATCCTTAGTTAAATTATGACATTAGTTTATGCATATTTTTATAAATATAAGATTCAGTTGAAATTATATGAAATTCCCAGTTAATGAACGATCGAGTTGCCATGAAATATTTTTCGAACATTGTTAAACATGATGAAAATGAATTGAGTCAAGTGTTGTAATTATTCTAGTTTATTTATGTTATTGTTGTTGAACTTGAGAAATTGTTGCTAAACAATCACCCTGTATTTTATTTCATCTCATTTGCATTTAGGTTAATTTACATCTAGTTAATTAATTTAATTTTAACATCTATCACTTCAAAATTTTTGTGTTTTCTTTACCAACTTGTAAATTCATAATTTTGCAATTATTTGATTAATAGATATAGTCCCTGTGGAGACGATAACTTTTTTACTTACTTATTACTTGATAACGACTGTGTACACTTGCACAAACCTACATGTTACAGTTACCAAAAGCAAGGCTGGCATATTTAAACTGAAGGCATACACTGTGATTACCACCGTTAGCCCTATTGAACCCTCCAACATCCATGAAGCCATGAGTATTCCATCATTATATAATGCAGTGTATGATGAATAGCATGTCTTGGCTCGCAATGGTATATGGGACTTAATGTCTCCCTCTTCTGACAGGTCACTTGTCGGGTTTAAATGGATTTTCAAGAACAAGAAGAATCTAGATGGTAGTGTGGCTTGAAAAAAAAGATATGCCTAAGCTTTCTCACAAGCTGTAGGTATAGACTATCCTGAAACTTTTAGTTCAATGGTGAAAGTAAACACTTTTAGAACAATTCTATGTTTGGTTGTATCCAACAAATTGTGGCTCCAATAGGTGGATGTTAACAATGCTTTCTTGAATGGGGGTCTTACTGAAGAAATTTATATGAAACAGTCTCCTGGGTTCGAATTTATTGATGAAAATGGTAATTTTCTGGCTTGTAAACTTAAGAAGGCACTCTACGACATTAAACAAGCTCCTAGAGCTTGATCCAAAAGCTCCATGACTTCTTAATTTAATGGTTACGTTTCCAGTCATCTGAAGCAAATTCCTCTTTTAAAAAAAAAATACCCCTGCTAGTAACAATTTGTTAAAAAAAAAACCCCGCTAGTAACAATTTGTTTTTACTCATATATGTGGATGATATCATTCTCACATTCCAACACAGGCATCGAATCAATCATTTAGTCTTTGCATAATCAGTTTTCACTAAAAGACCAGTGAGATCTTAGTTATTTTCTCGGTCTAAAAGTAACACAACACAGTGATAATGTACATATTTCCTAACACAAGTATGCACGAGATCTGTTAGACAAGGCAACAATGGGACAAGCAAAGCCAGTGGCCACTCTCATGGTTCACCCCTTCAAGATGGCACCCAATATCGACAAATAATTGGAGGGCTTCAATACCTCCAAACATTTTCTTGTTGTTAATAATGTGAGTCAATGCATGCACTTACCACATGATGTGCAGTAGACAATAGTAAAATGAATTCTGAGGTATATACTAGGGATAGTAGATCATAGATTGGTATTTCAACCTTCAATGGCAACTTTGACAGGTTCTTTGATGCTGATTAGGTGAGTTCTCTTGAAGATTAAAAGTCAACTTCTGGGTTCTATGTCTATCTTGGTAACAACTTGGTTGGCTGGTCATAAAAAAAACAAAGGGTTGTTTCTCGATCAATAACAGAAGCTGATTATAGGAGTTTGGAAAATTACATTTCAATGGTTACATGGTTTCAATCTTACTCAATGAAATAGAGGTACCATTACAGTGTGTTCCAGTTATTTGTGTGATAACTCGAGCATCGTCTCACTAGTTGCAAATTCAGTAATACATGCCTGGGTCAAGCATGTGGAGCTTAATTTACATTTTGTTTGAGATAAGGTATTAAGTGGGAAGCTTCAGATAAATCATGTACCTAGGAATGATCATGTGGTTGATGTGCTAACAAAGCCACTAACCATTGGTGCCTTTTCTTGATTTCATCACAGGCTGAATGTTGTTTCTTTTAAAGTTTTTCAACAAGGAAATGTAGAGAGAATATCAACAGTAACTACTTAAATAGATTAACTACTTCCAGTTAATTAGTTCATTCTTCTATTAGTTAGTTATCTTCTATTAGTTAGTTATTCCCTTGTTATTATAATCAGTGTATAAAAACACACTCATTGTACCTCGAATGTCATGAATCAAAGATTATTCTTCTCTATTTCTTGTTTCTATTTTTTAGGGATTGACCCAATTAAGCAACGAACAAGTAAAAAATACTAGAAAAAAAGTAAGAAATTGAACACACAAATTTAACGTGAAAAAATCCCTCCAAAAAGGATAAAAAATCATGGGTAAAAATATTTTTACTATAATGGCAAAAGAACGAAGAGTACAAAAGATAGAGATAAAAACTAAACCCCGAAACTCAAAAACAAAGAACCCTCAAAACGTAAACACAAAATTCTCCAAAAGTGTTATGAGTTCTAATATTTAATGGGTGTATTTTCTAATGTTGTAAAAGAGCCTATTTATAGGCTAAATTCGTAGGTTAAATAATAATAAAATAATCTAGACTAATCAGAGTTTGACTGAAACAAATAAATAAAGTTTAATCGGAGATTATCTCTCAAATTTGATTAAAATGTGAGTCATAATCAACAAATCTCCACCTTGAATCGTATTTCCATAATGCCATCTTTGTCAAAGCCCGCTACGAGCCTATCTTGAACTATGTAGAGAATTAACTAAGTCGAATATGTGCTTAAAAGCTGGAAGGCTTCTAGCTTTGACTTATGCACTACCAAATCAAAACTAACCCGAGTCTAATTTTCACGAACATAGTGCAATAACTTTTCAAAACCTATATCCAAAAGAAAACTTCTTTTCAAAGAAATGGTCATACTTTTTTCCCTTTTATGACCAAGTTGCCTCTGCTCTAAACGAGTTGACTTCGACTCTGTAATGGACGAGGGACGTCCGGTTTCACCGGTCATTGTAGAACCTTCTAGAATATAAATATTATCAGTCCTTTTACATTTTACCAAAAGAGAGCTCCACGAGACACCTTAATGTCACTCAACTTGATGTTGATTATGCATCCTTTTGAGTCTAAAATACTTAAAAAGATGAGATCTTTCATAAATCAGGTACATGCCTGACATCTGAGAGTGTCCTAATTGTCCGATCGTGCATCCTAATTTTAACAGTACCACTACCGATTACCTTATTGGATGAATCATATCACATGCGCACAACTCCATCTTCAACCAAACTGTATGTCGAGAACTATTCTCTGTTAGGACACATATGGAAAGAACATCTCGGATCTAGGATCCACTTGGACGTAAGCTCGGAGCTATCACTCGTTGACACTAACAAGTAATCATCACCATTTTCGTCGGCCAATTTAGCACCAATTATATCTTCCTTGTTACTCTTAGCAGCCATTTTATTTCGTAGTTTATAACAATCTGCTTTGACGTGATCTAACTTCTTACAATAGCGACACCTTTTGTATCGCTTCTTTGATGTTACCAAAACGGAAGCTTGCCTATCTACCTTGCTATCAAAACCAAACTCATTGTCGAGTTTGTCTTTACTCAACAAATGACCCTTCACATCCTCGATCAAGAGTTTGTCTTTGCCATAAATCAGGGTCTCCTTGAAAGACTTGTATGGAAAGGGTAAAGAGCACAATAATAACATAACTTGATCTTCATCGTCAATCTTAACCTCCACATTCTTTAAATCATTCAAAAGAGTGAGAAATTAACTAAGGTGGTATCTAATAAACTCAATTTCGTTCATGCAAAACACAAATAAATGTTGTTTTAGCACTAAACAGTTAGCTAGAGGCATAGTCCCATAAAGAGTTTCTAACCTTTTTCACAAAGCAGATGACGTTTTCTTTATCAATATATCCTGCAATACTTTATTCACGAGGCACAACTAGATTGCAAACAGGGCCTTTTCATCAAGCTATTCCCATTATGTCTAATCTAGATTCTCAGGCTTTTTTCTAGTAACGACCTTTTTCAAGTTGGTCTGAACTAGAATTGTCATCATCCAAACTTGCCACAGATTGAAATTTGTGACACCATTGAACTTATCAATGTCAAACATTGTTGCTGCCATATCTGAATGAGTTGATCTACGAAAATTGAACTAGCTCTGTTACCACTTGTTGGGGATCGATTCGGTTAAGCAACGAACAAGTAAAAAATAGCGAAAGAAATTAAGAAATTGAAAACACAAATTTAACATGGAAAAACCCCTCAAAAGAGGATAAAAAACCACATGCAAATGTAATTTTACTATAATGTTAAATGAACGAAGAGTATAAAAGATGGAGATAAAAACTAAACCCTGAAACCCGAAAACAAAGAACCCTCAAAACTTAAACACAAAATCCTCCAAAAGTGTTATGAGTTCTAATATTTAATGGGTGTATTTTCTAAGGTTGTAAAAGAGCCTATTTATAGGCTAAATTCGTAAGTCAAATAATAATAAAATAATATAGACTAATCAGAGTTCGACTGAAACAAATAAACAGAGTTTAACTAGGAGATTATCTCTCAAATTTGACTGAAATATGAGTCATAATCAACACTATTACTACCTATTCTTTTATGTTCTTAATTGATGATATTCAACAGGAATACTCAAAGGTTTTCCAGTTTCTCGTGCTAAAATGTTTTTAGTTTTTGATGCCAGAAAGATCATAAGTTGTCGAAATTTTTTTAAATACTTTTTTATGTTAAAATAGTGATTCTCTAGTACAAAATAAAACTCAAATATTTCTAGCATTAAATAAAAAAATATAAAAAATAACTTTCTAACCCAAATACTAGTAAGAATTTTTAAGGCTAAATACATTGGTTTTTTTAATAATTAAGACTAAATTGATAGAACGTATAAAATTTGAAGGGCAAAAAAAAAAAAGTCACGTCTAACTTCCATTATCAAGTTAATGACATGGTAACTAAAAAATCTAATTTCAAAAGTTTTAATGATTAAATAAAAAAATTAAAATTGTGTGGTCAAAATAGAACACTCTCATAGTTGAATGATCATTAATGTAGTTTATCCGAGAAATAAACGGTCACGTCAACTTAATGAAATGGTGGCTAAAAAAATGAATTCAAAAAGTTTATTGATTAAATTAAAAAATTTTATAATTAGTTGACCAAAATAGAAACATGGTAAAAGTTTAGGGTGTGTTTGGTTTCAAAAAGTATTTTCATTTATAATTTTTATTTTCTATTTTTTGAAAATTGAAAAATATGTTTGATAAATGAAAATAGAAACTTGTTTTGAATAATAAAAATAGTGAAAACGATTTTGGTATGTATTTTTTTAAAAATAGAAATGAAAAAAATAATTAAATTAAAATGAATTGCAATTAAAAAAATAAAATGTAATCAAATAAAAAAAATTAAGAGTATAAAAATAAAAAAAATTGTTTCTAAAAAGATTCGAAAGCTTAAAACATCCATTGTTTTAAACTTTTTCCATTTTTCAAAATATTTTTATTAAAAACAATGGAAGCATATATATTTTTTAACTCTCTAATTTAATGTTCATATAATTTGCATGTTTTAGATTTTTCATGAGTAAAATATTTATACTATATATAACTGACATTCATGTAATTAACTGAGTTGTATAAATTAATTCGATTTAAAAAATTATTTAAAAATTAATTTTAATGAACTAATACATGTTAATTTAATAGTTTTTACTAAAACGTTTTACTCTAGAGATTAAATTTGAGAATAATCATGGTTTATCACATTCAATTGTTGAATAATTGTTTTATAAACATGTTTCTAAATTAAAATTTTCTTTCACCCAATAATATGTAACAGAATTAGTCATTTACTTTTTGTAAAATTGATACATACATTAATTCTATAAATTCCTACATTTTTATAAGATTTTTAAACAACTGACTTATGGTGTTTTCAATTTCTTTTTTAGATTGAGAAGGAAAAAGATAATATATATTATAAACTACATTGTTATCACTCAACTATAAAAAATTATAAAATAATCAATCAATTATCTCTTTTTTTTGTAACCAGCCAATAATAGCTAAATGACTAATGGGAAAACCAGGTGGCAGCTTTTAAAATCAACATAATAATAAATTTAGCTTTCAATATTTACACATTTACTAATTTAATCTTAATTTTTAAAATTTTAACCCTAAATGATTATACATTTCCTAGCTTTATCTTATTTTTTACATGGCAATATAACTCAATATACTATGTGTGAAAAAAAAAATAAAATAAAATAAAAAATAAAGAACACAAAATTTAACGTGGAAACCCTTTCGGGAAAAAACCACGGGCAGAGGAGAAGAAAATTCACTATGTCGAAAATTTGAATCAATACAAAAGGAATAGACTATGTCTATTTATAGGCTTGTAAAGCCATATTCTAGTAGGATTGAAACACCTTATCCTAGTAAATATAAAATAGATGGAGTTTAATAAGGTTTAAAAAACCTTATTCTAAAATAAAATAAAAGAAGTCTAGTTCTATATGGATTTTACTTTTATTTTATTTTCTATCGTATTTTATTTAAATAAGAATTAGGGTCACTTAATTCTAACAATCTCCACCTTGACACAAATTCTCAATGAACAAGTTCTTAATCGCGAACAAGTTCTCCACCTCTTCCATAAAACCCCTTAAGGGTTTAACTTCAACAATGAACACCAACCAAGTCTAAGCAATGCTCAAACTTGGTTATAGGAAGTGACTTGGTCATCATATCTGCAGGATTTTCATGAGTACTAATTTTGCTCACAACAATATCACCACGAGCAATAATATCACGAACAAAATGATACCGAACATCAATGTGTTTTGTTCTCTCATGAAACATTTGATCTTTTGTAAGAAAGATGGCACTGATCATCACAAAATCTTCAGTACTGATTTGAAGGTCTTCATTTAGTTCACTAAAGAGTCCCTTCAACCAAATAGCTTCTTTACAAGCCTCGATGTCGCCATGTACTCGCCTTCCGCATGGTAGACAAAGCGATGTAGTTTGCAAAGTGGCTTTCCAACTTATTGCACAACCTCCGATTGTAAAGACGTAACTCTGTGAGAGATCTTCTTCTATCAAGGTCTCCAAAAAATCAGCATCAACATACCCAATAACTCCATCTTGATTCTTCCAAACTGTAAGCAAACATCGATAGTACCTCGTAAGTATCTTAAAATCCACCGAATCGCTTTCCAGGTGTTCTTTACAAGGATTCGCCATATATCACGCTAAGCGCACTGCAGATCGCATATGATAAATGCGGGCGTGAACAAACCATAGCATACATACATGAGAGATCCCACTACACTAGAGTATGGAACATGTGACATGTACTCAATCTCATCATCCGATTGTGGAGACAAAGCCGATGAAAGTCTAAAATGGTTTGCTAAAGGAGTACTAACAGGCTTAGCACTCCGCATATTGAACTCTGCAAAGAAGTTTCTCAATGTACCCCTTCGACTTAGGTACAATTTACTTGTTTTTCTATCTCTAAGAATCTCCATACCAAGTATCTTCTTTGCTTTGGTCCCAAATCTTTCATCTCAAATTCTTCACTTAGTTGGGCTTTGACCTTTCTTATCTCTCCTTTGTCTTTTCTTTTCGCTATCAACATGTCATCAACGTAAAGAAGTAGATACACAAAAGAACCATCATTGTTTTTCTTAAAGTAAACACAATCACAAAACTACTTCTTTTGAAATCGTGAGAAGTCATAAAGGAATCAAACCTCTTGTACCATTTTCCTTGGTATTGCTTCAAACCGTAAAGGGACTTTTTCAAAGCAAGCAAACATAATCCTCTTTTTCAAAACCGTAAAACCCTCTCGGTTGTTGCATGTAAATATCTTCCTCAAGTTCTCCATGCAAAAATGCGTTTTTACATCTAATCGCTCAAGCTCTAAATCATGCATGGCCACAATACCAAGCAAAGCTCGAATCGAACTATGCTTCACAACCGGGGAGAACACATCATGAAGTCCACTCCTGGAACTTGATCAGAACCCTTGCAACAAGCCTTGCTTTATATTTAGGTTCTTCAACTCCTGAGTCCCTTCTTTCTTTTTAAACACCCATTTACAACGAATAGTCTTCTTACCTTTAGGAAGTTTCACAAGATCCCATGTTTTGTTTTTGTGGAGTGATTCCATCTCCTCTTGCATAGCAAACATCCATTTTTCTGAGTCTTCACAGCTAATCGCCTCAGAATAATTTGATGGCTCTTGATTCGTATCTATATCTTCACCACATTTAAAGCATAAGCAACTAGATCACCTCGAGATACTTCTTTGGAGGTTTAATTTCTCTTTTAGTTCTGTTTTTGGCGATAGAGTATTGAGGCGAAGAAGCAACTCTATTCTCAATTTTTGTACTGACTTGAGGAGTCGACTCTGTATTAATCTGATGCTCCACATGCTTTTGATTTTCTTTATTGGAACAGTCTTTAAGAGATAAGTTAGGAAGCATAGCAGTTTCATCAAAAACAACATCTCTGCTAATCACAACTTTCCTATTTTCAGGACACCATAACTTATACCCTTTTACACCAGACTTTATAACCAAGAAAAACACATTTAATGGATCTCGGTTCCAATTTTCCATTATTAACATGAGCATACGCAGACACCCAAAGATCTTTAAATCGAATAATTAGCGGGATTACGGACCATACCTCTTGTGAGTCTTTTTCTCAATGGCAGCGGATGGAGATCGGTTGATCAAAAACATGCGATGAGGCCGCTCGCGCCAAAAACGACTTCGTAAGTTGGCATTTGACAACATACATCGAACCTTCTCCATGATCGCTCGTTCATTCGCTCGCAACGCCGTTTTGTTTGGAGTATGACGAATCGTCAAGTGTCTCACGATCCTTCCGACTTGCACAATCTATTAAACTCATCGAACGTAACTCTAAGCCATTGTGCATGCGGAGGTATTTTATCTGCTTTCCCGTCTGTTTTTCAATCATAATTTTCCAAGACTTAAATGCGGAAAACACATCGCTTTTACGCTTGGAAGAACGCCCAAACTTTTCGGAAAAATCATCAATAAAGGTTAGCATATAATTAGCTCCACCTCTCGAAGGCACTCTGGATGGTCCCCATAGATCAGAATGAATATACTCCAACGTTTCCTTCGTGTTATGGATTCCTCTAGTGAATCGAACTCTCTTTTGCTTCCCAAAAACACAGTGCTCACAGAAATTCAGTTTGCAAATTCCTTGCCCATCAAGAAGTCCTCTTTTGCTCAATTCTACCATGCCATTCTCACTCATATGCCCTAGGCGCATATGCCAAAGTTTAGTAATATCATCATCTGACAAGGAAGAGGAAGCGGCAATTTGCATCACCATAAGATAGAACCACGCAAAAACATATAACTTGGCAGTTTTTCTTTGCCCTTTCATCACAACAAGGGAACCTTTGGAAATCTTTAAAACCCCACTTTCAGCTGTGTATCTGTACCCTTTTGAATCAAGAGTACTCAACGAAATTAAATTTCTTTTCAATTCTGGAACATACCGTACGTCACTAAGTGTTCTGACAACTCCATCAAACATCTTAACTTTAATTGTTCCAACACTGCGATCTTACACGAAGCATTATTTCCCATCAAAACAACACCTTGATTAATCGCTTCGTAAGTTGTAAACCAATCCCGATTGGGACTCATATGGAAGGTGCAACTGAATCAAGTATCCACTCCTCACTTACTTTAGAATCATTGTGAAGCGACTAGAAGTTCACCATCATTTGTAGTCTTCTACAACATCGCCTTCACCGAATTTTCTGGTTGTTTTCCTTTTGATTCGCAGCCTCCCTTTAATCTTATTTTGTAGCTTATAGCACTCAGTTTTAATGTGCCCTTTCTTCTTCACGAAGTTACAAGTTTTACCTCTATTTGAAGACTTGATCTACCCTTAGATTTACCACGATGATTTCTTTCCTGTGTCCTACCACGATCATCATCGGTATTCCGATCTTGTCTCCCACGAACAATGAGACCCTCTCCCCGAGAGTCGAGTTTAACCACAAGATGTTTCATCTTATCATACGAGGTTAAAGAATCATAAACCTCATCAACCGTGAGAGACTCGCGGCTATATAAAATCGTGTCTCTAAGGTTGAATAAGACGGAGGCAACGAACAAAGTAGAATCAACCCTAGATCTTCCTTATCATCTTGAACCTCCATGGCCTCCAAGTTTGAGAGAATTTCTTTAAACATTTGTTAAGTGTTCGTGTCATGACGCACCTTCCTCCAAACGATGAGCATAAAGACGCCGCTTCATATGCAACTTGCTTGTTAGAGTTTTCGACATACATATTTGTTCTAGCCTCTTCCATAATGCAATGTGGCGATCTTCTCTTTCATCACATCCTGCAAAATTTCATTGGACAAATGCGAGGATGCAATTGTGTTAATGCCTTTCGATCCTTACGCTTCTTCTCTTCATCCATTAATGTCGAAGGCATCTTATCTATCCCCTAGCGGGGCATCCTCTAGATCCATCTGCGCAAGAACCGCTTGCATCTTAATCGCCACAACGCAAATCTGGTGTTGCGATCCAACAACGAATTTCATATTTCAAAGACGCCATTACCGTGATCGAGATGAACAACCCTAAGCTCTCGATACCAATTGTGAAAAAAAAATAAAATAAAATAAAAAATAAAGAACACAAAATTTAACGTGGAAACCCTTTGGAAAAACCACGAGCGAGGAGAAGAAGAAAATTCACTATGTCGAAAATTTGAATCAATACAAAAGGAATAGACTATGTCTATTTATAGGCTTAAAAGCCATATTCTAGTAGGATTGAAACACCTTATCCTAGTAAATATAAAATAGATGGAGTTTAATAAGGTTTAAAAACTTATTCTAAAATAAAATAAAAGAAGTCTAGTTCTATATGGATTTTACTTTTATTTTATTTTCCATCGTATTTTATTTAAATAAGAATTAGGGTCACTTAATTCTAACACTATGTAAATTAAAATTAAAAATCAATGTATATTTTTATAAATAAATGAATTAGCGGTGAAGCTTTTTGAGTTTGTCAAAGACTAATAAAGATGAAAATAACAAGAACCGGTTGAACTAACGTCAAACAATTCAAGTGTAAATCTTATAAACTTAATAAAGAGTGAATTGACGAAGATCAAATCATATCAACTGTTACTGTTCAATCCAGCAGAGAAGAATCAAAGTATTAAGAGAAAACAACGAAAAAAATGAAATTTATGATTTTGGATATATCTATTTTTGGTATATTTTCGGTCTAGCTGATAGTAATTTTTTTTTTTTTTTAAGTTTTTCAACTAAAAGAGTTAGAAAAAGAGAGAGAAAGAGAGCAAAACTATAAAAAGATGAAGTTACATAATGAATAAAGGTTGAAAGATTTTTTAGAATTAAGATTATAATGTATAAATTTTTAGAATTTTGAAAACTATGGTGCTATTTTTTGGTTAGCGATATAACAGTTGGTAATAAAAAAAAATTGACTAATTAAATGATATTTTGTAATATTGATAACCAGAAAAAACATACTCGGTGAGGGACCGTGTATTTTAACTTTGGTTTCCCGCCCAAAACAGGCAGTTGAGAAACCGTTTTTTGTTGTTCAATTCTCCACGATATGAAGTCGGAACTTGATCAACCTGTCCCTCAAAATTCAAATATTTGCAGTTTCTCCAAAACCTCTCAATGCCTGCAACCTTTTTCCTTATCTTCTTCCTCTTCATGGTGGCTTCTCAGTCGACATGGTTCCCTAATTACCCACATTATCCACACTTGTTTTCCGCTCAAGAACGTTTCAGAAATCACGGTGATAGGCTTTCCAAACCTTTAATCGGAGATAGTGGAAGAATTTATGCTTGTTCTCAGGATATGTTATTAGCATTTGAAAACAATGGCTCCATAGCTTGGTTTTTACCTTTGGGTTTCGAATGCAACGTGTCTAAAGCCCCAGTTCATGGTGGCAGAGGAAAGGTAATAATTGAGCAAAAATCTTCACTAATTTAAAATGATTCTTTTAATTTTCTTTTGCTGGAATGCAGTGATTGTTTATCTCGTCAAATATTGGCAGATATATTTGATTGCAGAAAACAGGGTACTCCAGATCAATATAATGAAAATTGGAACTTCAGAACCTGCGGTTCAAGTTCTGTTTGATCCTGGACCAGGTCAACGAGGAGATGAAATTGTTGGGATTGCAGTAAGTACGTTGTGTTCATCTGTGATCATCAATGTCAAAAATCGGGGTTTGTTTGCCTATTTGATGCGGGGACAACTACTTTGGAGTGTTGGACCAGTGATAGATCAGTATGGTTACAGGCAAGGTTGCTGGAAAAATGTTTCGGATTGTTATTTTGCTTCAGCCCCCGTGATTGATCAATGCGAAGCTAGTGTTTATGTAAGGTCTGCTCACCTATAATCTACAAACAATAATCTCATCTTTTGATGGTAATTTCTTCTAAGCTAAAATGGTTTGAACATGCAGTATGATGTAAAAATGCATAAGCATTTTAAGACTACCAACTCTTTGATGAAATTCCGGATCTCCTAATATAAGACTGTAGCTTGCCTCCTAGGATGATGTTTTCATGTTTTGGCATATGCAGATCTCAAATACTGAAGGGGAACTTTATTCTCTGTCGATTCGAAGTCCACAGTTTAAATGGATTCAGGACTTAAGCTCATTTGATAAGCTTTACACTATTACACCAGGAAATAATGGCCTCTTATATGTTACTGTACCGGTTAAGTCTCTTATTTTGGCACTAGACGTTTCTTCAGGGAATGTTCTTTGGCAGACCAGTATCGGACAACTGAGTTCTGCAGAATCTTCACCCGTGGTTGATTCTTATGGTCAAGTTTTACTTCTTTCCCTACTAATTTATGTTATCATAGTTCCTTTTTTTGCTTCTAACTTCATAATTGAAAACAACAGGTTGGGTGACAATTGGTTCATTGGATGGATTTTTATACTCATTTTCTCCTACTGGCACTCTCAAGAAATTTCCTAATGCAGCTGTATTAGATTCTGTGATCCAATTTAGTATTTTCCTCGACTGTTCTGGAAATGCAGTATATTTCTGTCAGACAGAAATGGAGGAAAAGGTTATCCATATGAACGATCAATTCGCTCATGTCTCTGCAATGAAACCGAAAAGCTCAATCTTTACGTTGATTGTTCCATCTACTGGCAAAATCTACTGGTCTGAAAGCAATCATGGTGATTTATCTTTCTTTTAATCATCATTATTTCAATTGTTTAGTGGATTTACATTCTTAGTGTCTTTTTATGGTTGATTTTATCAGGCCCTTTTTTATCTTCATTGTCTCAGAGTGATCTGCAGAACTTTGTAGTAGATGAGGGTATGCTTCTGGCTTTTGTCACTGCTTCGAGTAAGATTCTTCGACTTGCTCTTGTAACTTGCTTCTTTCAGTTCATACATATCTTACTTCCATATGGCTTTTAAAACCAATATTTTCATGTGAACATCATCTTTGTTACTGAGATGCGAGTGCCCGATATTAGTATATAAGATGATACAAGTATATAAGATATTGGTGTGTTAACTTTTTCTAGCTTTTTTTTTTATGTATTAGAGTATATCCCATACCTATGTTTAGAACTCCATGTATGTGTTAAATACATGCATTATGCATTTGACATGAATATTTTAACAAAAATAAGAGCAGTAGGATAGATAACTATTACCATTCATTTTAATTTAAGAAAACTTTATTTTTCTAGTTTTTCCATAAATTTAAAATATCATATCTTATACTTATGTCTGGATATGCACCAAGACACAAAATTAATTCATTTAATCAAAACCATTACCATGGCTCTAAATGTTTAGTGCTCTCATAGATGGAACTTAGTCATTCAAAAAAGTGTGATGTAATGCTTCTTTAACTATATAAACACATACCTAGGATTTTATGAACTGAATAGCTTAAATTGTTTAGAAATTTAATAAAGCGATGGTGTCATTAAACTTAGTATTTTGGATTTTTCAGAGATTGGCAACCAGCTATCTTGTCGCAGCAAGGGTAATTCTTCGTTTTGAACACCTTGTCATGTTTTCTGTTTCTTTAATTAGTGATTTGACACAGATCTCTGAACCTGTCATCAGCTCTGAAGCTTGCATCCAGCTGCTCCCAAGGAACACGCAAGCGCCAAAGTGTCTACACCGGTAAGAATCGGCAATTTCTGACCCAATATGAAAAATACATGTATCAAAATTTATATAATTAAAACATGAATATATTATATGTTAAACTCGATTATGATATGATATGTAATTTAAATACGATATCAATTTTAACTAATAAAAACATGAATATATTATATATTAAACTTGATTATGATATGAGATATGATATAAATACAATATCAATTTTAACTCTAGAATCTAAAAAGAGCTAAATTGTCGCTTCACTTCCAGGTAATAGAAGTTCCATATTTCTCTTGTTGTTATTGGAGTCCATAATCCTGGTAGTTTTAGCTGTAGTCTTGCGGTTCTGTTGTGTCTTCTGGAGGAAAAAGAAGCTTCAAGATAAAGACCTTGGACACTTTCTAGAAAAACGGGTAAGTTTTAATCTTAGTTCGTCTCAAACTTGTTTCTTATCTATGTTATTTGGATTCGGGTTGAGTGCCATCAAGTTTTATTTTCAATTTTTTCATGTTTGTGGAAAATTCTCAATGCCCATATTTGAAAGTGGACCGTAGGAAACATGATAGATGATTGCCAAATATTATAGATCAATATGTTACTGAGATAGAGCAGAAAGATAGTAGAGAATGCAAAGATATACAGGTTGATAAGAGTACTCATCGACTGCGCCAAAAATAACCATCCTAAACAGAAACTCAGTTATGAGCCTGGATTTTAACTCAGTAGTCGGTCAGTTTTTGTATTATAACATTCAATAAATCCGCAGTTTGAATTTGAACATCAACATTCCATAAATCTGGAGTTTGCATTTGAACATCTACAATCATATCCATCTTTTAATTGATAAAATAATAAGTTAAACAGTATATAAACTAAATGCTTTTCTGTTTGGTCCTTTCAGAGATCTCTTCAACTTAAAAAGAAAGCATTTGATAGAACAATTACAGAGCTTGAGCATAAGGCTACTAAGAAAGCAGTAGCCACTGAAGAAACAATGGAAGAACTTGGCAAACTGGTTCGAGAAAGGCAAGGCATCGAGAGAAAGCTCTCCACAACCTACAGTTTAGGCAGAGATGAAAGAGTTTCAAATCCAAAGTCTGTTCTTCCATTATATACAGGAAGAACGAGCTATTCATTCCAAAGGGCAAAGAAAGGAACTGTTACTATTTGCCACACATTAAGCAATACATCTTCTGAAGGAAGCAGCGGTGAGATAAAATATGTTTCAGATTCTGAAGTAGAAGAGGAGCCTGTTGTCAAAGGAAAGGCAAAGGCAGCCATTGAAGATGAAAGTTCAAGTAATGATGAACAGCTTGGGAGAAAATATCAAAGAAGCCCATCAGAACCAGCTTCAAGCTCTAAAGGGTATACGGAATCTTTGTTTGTTGAGCAAGAATCTGGGGAAGAAAATTTTCAAGATGAGGGAAAGGGGGTGAAAACGGTGCCAAGTAGTAGCAGAAGCATTTGGTTAAAGAGGAGGACCTTTTCTTGATTAAACTGACAAGTCCAACTTTATGAGTCTCTTATTTAGGTTAAAACTTGCAAGTTACGCTAAGAAAATATTACTGAAAAAAAAACCCATAAATTTACAAGCCAGGAACACGACCCGCATTTGCTTATGATATAATAAAAACAGGAAGCAAAATATTGGTCAAATATTTTATTACCAAAAAGCAAAAAAGTAGAGATTTGATTAACAGATTTAATTTTCAAAAAACTTAGAAAAATTAAGGGGAAAAAATGAAGCATATGGACATGGAAGTGGTAAACATTGGTGCTGTTTGATCATTTCAGAAATGGAAGAGCAACCATGACTTAAGCTATACACAATCAGGAATGAAGTGTCATATATGTATCTATGTATGTAAGTAATCCTAGAAATTATCCTTTGCTCTGCGAATGATACCCAAGGCTTCTGCCTCATTCGCTGTCACCGGAATTTTTAATGCTTTCCGGATTTCTGCACTTGATGTCCGGAGGAATGGATTGCATTCCTTCTCCATCTTTAGTGTACTAGGAACCTGAAACACCACGTTAATGGTCAACTTATCCTTGAATATTTCAGTTCAAGATACACCCATCTCAAACACTAAACCCTTAATCAGATCACACACAAGTATCAGACATGGATGCTTTAAGGGAAATGAAGAGTCCGGATAACATAACTGACCAGCGTAGTTTTACATTCAAACTTCGAAAGATTCTATAAATCAGTAACAAAAGAAGCAAATTTCAGAAATTACCGTGGGCAATCCCTTGTTGCGAAGGTGAGCTACATGGGTTGCATAAGCCTGAAGTGCATCATTCTTGGGATCTATAGACAAAGCAAATTTCGAATTACTCTGCCAAAATGGGTATATAATGTTAGAGCACATCAAATTCAAAGGCTATGAAAGTTAAGTGATTAGGGTAAAAAAATAGACTAACCAAAGTATATTCATGACCACAGTAGATATTTGTATCATCAGGTAGTGACATGATCCGCTGAAGGGAAGAGAGCATCTGCTGGATAGAAGTTCCGTTGTTATGATAGTATCAAAAACAACGAAGGTTTGCCAGATTATAAAAGGATCATGATATATGCTACCAGAAATCTACATTTGTTTGGTTTTAATTTAACTCCATGAACCTTCAGTTAGTATAAAATGAAACTAATATCCCAAATCGTACAATGACAAGTGCAAGTATAGAAGTAACAAAAAAGAAGACCCCACAAGGTCAAACGATAATTTCAGTTGACATGTTCACATGCACCCCATTTCCGGTGGAAATTATAAGGAAAAACTGTGCATAGAGATGATTGAACTACCACTTCACTGAACAATTAATCTACCATTAGTTTTCTCTGAAAAAGATGGGTAAGAAAATCAAGGCAAAACTAATAAGAACAAATGACAGGCAATTTTTAAAAGTTTTTTAACTTCTAAACCTCAAAAATTCATTTCACTAGTAAATAACATGAGCCGGTTTGAACTTTGTATCCTATTTTCCCTAACAATAAATTTGCATCTCTTTGATAGCTGAATCCCATTTTCTCCACAAAGTAACTTATTTACCATCTGTTTGCATTTAAAACTTGCAATATACCGTTCTGGGGTGTCCACTGTCAGGCTGTCAGCTACGATATGGTAAAATATAGATGTTAAAATTACCTGCTCCGGAGTGCCTTCTAAAAGCTTGCCACATGATAAGCTGAACAAAGTGTCTCCAGTAAAAATTGCTCGAGAACCAGGAAAATAGAAGCTAATATGGCCTGCATACAACAAATTAAATTTAAAAATAAATAATAATAATAATAATGGGAAATGAAAAGATACAATCTATCACAATCAGGAAGCTTTTATATTCCAAGTATTCTTTCCTTGAAGTCTGAAATAATAAAAAGTATCTGATTAATGCAATTTCCGAGAGAATTGGCTAATGAATCTAACCTCGGGTATAACCAGGGGTCTCCATGACATGCACTTCATGACCTGCAAACATCCACTTTTCCCCATCATTTAGAACAATATCAATTCCAGGAATCCTATCCTTGTCTCTTCCAGAACCAATCACCTACATGAAAAAAATATTATTATTATTATTACTCCATATGTGAGCTGATAAGTTGAGAGGGAATTAACTTTCTGATACAAGCTGAAAGGTGACAGAAAAGTTAGCAGGAGAGAAAGTTTTCCATACCTTTGCACCATACCTTGCTTTTAACTCTGCGTTCCCACCAGTGTGTTCGTGATGGTGGTGGGTATTCAATATATAAGTCAAGTTCCAGTTTCTTCGACTCAAAGCATCAATAATTGGCACAGCTTCTGAAGGATCAACAACTCCAACTGTGCCTGTGTCCACATCATGTAAAAGATATGCATAGTTGTCTCCAAGACATGACACCTGAAAAAAAAAAAAAAAAAAAATGGTTAGTGAAAGCTTCATATCTAACGTACATGAAAACCAGTTATTATAACCTTCAACCACAAGAAGCCGAAGGACTCTTTTTCATGTCAAAAGAAAAGGGCCAATAAATGGTCCATCAAAAGAAAATGCAATTAGAGATATAGAGGTTTGCTCACCAATTCAATTTGCAATGAGGAAGACATATTGGAAACACTGCAAAACTCTGCAACCCTAAGAGATCGACTCGCTCCACGCAAGGTTTTGAAGGGAATTGATAGTAAGTGCATAAAGCCATACACAAGACCCTTTCTAATGCAAAGTTGCCTGTTACCTGGCCAGACACAAAGCCCACTCCTCACCTAAAACATTGGAAAGCAGGCTTTCAAACTTAAATACCATAAACCAACATATACTCAAGAGAAAAGTTCCTGCAGTAACAATCAACAGATTTCAGAGAACCCATGCAGAAAATAATAATGAAAGTTCATATTATAGGATTTGTATTTACAGTCGAGATCCTAAACCGCCAATATATTTTTTAAGGAAAACATCAATACTCACAAGGAAGTGACTTCACGCTCATACAAACAAAATATAAAAACTCAAGTTCACATTGAAGTCAAGGGTTTCTTTTAAAGACTTGCAGTCTAAGTTAGTCCCTCTTCATCTTTTTTCTCCTTAAGTAGCTATGTCCGCCATATATTTGAATATGAATATGAAGGTAAAATCATTCAAAATGTATGAAAAGAAAACTGAAACTAACTTCCGAATTCCAGTAACAATAGCTTGTAGCAAATTATTCATATCATGCAATTCAAAAATAAAAAATTTGTTTAACTTTTGATTGTTCTTATAAAGGTAAAACTATAGAAAAGCACATCACTGAATTTCGGAAGATAGAACTAAAAGTAAGAAAAAATCAGTAAGAATGGCACATAAATCAAATCAAGCATCACAAATAGCAAAACTCAAACTAACCATTAAGCAAAAATAGGCTAACAAAAACACCCATTTACTCAGTAAGAATGGCACATAAATCAAATCAAGCATCACAAATAGCAAAACTCAAACTAACCATTAAGCAAAAATAGGCTAACAAAAACACCCATTTACTCAATTAGCCACAACAAGGGGAAAAAACAGATCTTTACCATCATATTTTCATTTCTCTTCATAAAAAGAGTTAGAAATTCAACAGAAGAAAAAACAAACATGCAAAATCAAAAGAGAAAGAAAAGAAAACCATAAAAGAAATGAGAAAGAAGCAAACCCTGGAACAAGGAAAGGAGGCCATATCAGGTGAAGTCTTCGAGAGCATTCAATTAACACTTCCTCTGCCTAAAATGGGTTTCTTTTTTTTTTTTTTTGAGTTTTTTTAGAGAGAGGAAGTGTCTGTATTTGTGGGTTGGCACTCAATAATGTGTGTTTTCCTTTTTGTGCTTATGTGGGGGAGGGAGAGAGTTAGGGGGAAAAAAAAAAGAACCTTTGATTTTTTAGGTAATAATAATTAATTAATTAAAACATCGATGAGTTAATATAGAAAAAATGAGCAGCTAATTGTAAAATAAAGATATTTTTGGCCGGCACTTCTACAAGCTAGAAATATTTTAAAATAAAAAATCTTTTTTTAATATAAAAAATCAAGTAACTTTTGAAAGGAAGAACTTTTGCTTGATAAAAAAACTGAAATAAATAATTTTTATTTTGTAAAGGGAAAAATTATATTTTTCGTTTTAAATAAAACAAAAGCTTTTTAAGTAAAAGAAAAAAAAGATGAAGAAGATTAAAACAAATATTTTCCCTTTATATTGGTAAAATCTGTGAAATTCACCATTAATTAGTTTTAAATTATTTATAAAATATATTAATAAAAAATTATAAACAAGGACAACTTTAACTTTTAAATATATATATATATATATAAAAAAGGTTGTATCTGTAATCCGAGTCGACCCGGTCATATACTTAGGGGAGGCGTATATTAATTTCAATTTAGCTTTGACGATAAGGTTACCGTGGGTGAGAATTTAAAGTTAGAAAATCCATTGGTGGAGTCACACGTGGAAGTGAGGTTGGGTCATATTGGCGTCATGATTGCGGTTACCTTTTGTGGGACATTGTTCGCTTCACCCACCACTTTGAAATGCTCTCCCCATCTTTATTACTAGTCTCATCATTTAATATATCAACATTAACTTAATCTATAAATTCACTTGATGTGGTCACTTCAAATCTTTATAAAATTTGATATTTTTAAAAAAAAATAATAATCTTTTAATCGAAAGTCAAAAAGCTTTATTACTTGTCTAATAATATATATATATATATATATATATATATATATATATCTCTGTCTCACTTGGAAGAATGAAGATGCATGAATTGATGGGGTTTTTGTAGATCTAATAAGCACTTTCTAAAGTGGTTTTAATCATTTGCCAATGGAACAGAGTTTTTTAGATTCTAACCTTTTCTGTCAAAAGATAGACACATTCAAGTTGGACAAACCGTTTTCATTTGTATAATTTAAGCCAACAAATACAACTGTAAGAAAAGCATGCACTTTGCAGTGCATTCATACCCAAAACCCACGTTGGATTTATATACATATATGATAATTTAGTAAAACCTCCTCCGATGTTTTGCCATGATGTCACTTTTTTGATTTTGTTTCAGCTGCTCGAATAGGTTGTAACGGCTGTGATCCGCCACCACCTAGAGCAGCAGCAGCAGATTCGACATGTGTAAGAAGATACTCGTATATTTTCTTCCTTAGCCGATCAATTGTCTCTGATGAAACATGGGGTGTCGTTTCTTCTCCTTCTCCTTCTCCTTCGTCTTTGCTTGAACTGATTTCGTCTAACCAGTCATTCACACTCTTAAGCTGTGTCAACATCCCAGCTATTTGATCATTGTCTGATAAAGCAGATGTATCGACATCGGCATCCAAGAATTTCTCGACAAATCCTAAGAACCAATCCTGGGACTCCATTCGCAGCATTTCAGCCAAGTCAACAGCCTCATCAAGGCCATTTCCCCTTGTCCATTCTGGTGGTGGCTGGACCGGTACCTTTGGTCCGAGGCCTGAAACATCCCCTGCTTTTCGAAGAACACCCTGTGCTACAAGCTTAGAAACAATTACCGGACGAGTTTTCCCTTGGGCTTTTGCAGAAGCATTCTTAGCAGAATTTTCTAGAATTAAAATGTTTTGATTGGCAGGGATAGCCTTCCGGCTTTGCACAGATGCTGATGCATGACTCGGTATTGAATTATTTTCTTTGGTAAAAACCGAGAAGGACGATAGATTGGTAGCCAATGCGGCTTGCACCCATGAAGCTGCATATTTCCGCCTATCCAATGCAACCTTCACTGCCTCTTCTGATGGATTTCCTTCAGACTCCGGAGATGAACCGACTGGAATAGTTTTCAATAAAGAATCAGCAATCATCCGAACATTATTCAACCTCGCATGCAGAGTTAAGAACTGATCCACTGCAGGCTGAGGATTATCTTCCTTGGCAGAAGTAGTAAGATCAGAATATAAGCTGCAACACAAAAATAGTATACCAAATATATAAGAAATCAAAGAACAATCAGCTATAGATCATCCATAAAAGATTACAAAACATAACTACAATAATCTCCAGAATCTGTCAACACTTTGTTACATAACCAATATCCATATATGAATCACTTCAATACGGCAAGTTTGTTATGGGTGTCTCAACATGCGCCAACCTAAATAACTTACTCCAGGTCCAACCACTTTGTCTCCATTAAGACCCACTACTACAAAGAACCTTATATTTATGGAACAGAAAACTGATCATGACATTACCGAAGAGCCTATATAACCTTTATATAGTTCCCTCTCTCCAGCTTTGTCCTCAAGGCCATAGCTGCGGCCAACTTGTGATCATTTTTGCTTACGGAATTTATCAACACCAATGTATAAAGATAAGATATATTCCTATTATGTACTTTCCATGGAAAAGCTAAAAGTTTCATTTTTCTTCCCTCTCAGAAAAGCAAGAAATTTTGCAGCTACAACTGTGGAAGACCCTTGATTCTAAATGGCTTCCAATCCCAATCAAACCAAGGTTTAAGCTATGCTAATGTATGGTTGCTAAACAATCAGCCTGGTTTTGAAATTAAGAAGTCTTAGCTTTTACTGCCAATTTATATAATTTGATTTGCTAAAATTTCTTTTATTGTTAAGTAGCCCATACCTTAAACATCGAAGTAAGCTCTCTGAAGCAGCAGCCTCTTGTAAAGCTTCTATTGCTGCCGTTTGTGCTGCATCTCTATGTTTCATGACCTCCTGTAACAACAAAAATAAATCCGACATGAGAATCACAAAAGGAACTATGTATTTCGGAATGCCAGAATGTAATTTATATAAAAGTTAGTTTTAGTTAAATCTGTACTTGGTACTTTTCTTCAAAAGGAATTTGCTAACAGCAGATACATCCTTTTTACAACAAGATAACCCTTAAAAGAGACTTTTGCATAAAAACTATGAATGTTATCAAGAGTAAAGAGTCATAGGTTCATACCTTTCCGAGCTTTGAAAGAGAAGAGGGGAGTGAACCCCATGAAACACTTCCATCAGTCAATCTTTTACTATTTATTGGAACCTTAACCAAGTTCCCCAAGCCACCATTACTACTTAGATCTCCAGATTTCTTCCCAATGTAAGTTCTCGGTTTATTCGGTTTCTCTTGCTCATCCAACATTCCATTTGGCATGACTTTCTTAGTTGAAACCGGAGATTTACTCTCCTCTTTTAGTGACCTGGTCGATGTTTGTAGTTTATTCTCCTCTTTGGGCAGCAACTTTTCGCTTGATGTGCTCTTTCTAGGAACCTGGCATCCGGATTTTAGTTATTACGGAGGGGTAACAAGTTGAACACAACCATGTCATACATGTATGCCATATCCTAAACTTAAATCAGAGTCCAAGCATCATCTTAGGTTATATCCTTATGGAAAAATCAATTCAAAAATTGAACAACTCAAAACAGTAAAAATGGATTTAAGAGAAAGGAACCAATTACATTCTATAATCTCATATTTTAAACTTACCAAGGCATTACTCAGTTAAAACTAACAGATCAGACAAATTAAAAGACAAGAACAAGAAAACTTACAGAACTGCTCCGAGATTCTTGCTTGATATCATGCTTGCTAGCCCTCGGTTTAGAATGGTCCCTACCCTTCACTTCCAGATTCCCTTCCCAGCTCTTTCTCAAAGCCTTTGCTCCTAATTCAATCCCCTGAACCAAAGTTCTGATAACCGGTACTTTTTTCCCTGTCGGACTCGTCCCATGTAAAGAACTCGTCTTCTCCATGGATCCCACCGTGGGACTTCCCTTTCTCAGAGCCTTTATTTCCGCCTGCTGCTTAATCCCAGAGGCAAACTTCTCAAAAGATGTTGGCAATGAATAACAACTAGTGGGGGAAGACGGAATCGACCGTGAGCTTAGAACCTTCAATTTCCCCAAAGGTTCCTTCTTCGTATCTGAAGTCAATGCCGGTTTAGTTGATTGAGACTTTGATCTAGTCAAAGAAGCCATTTTCTTATCCAATTGATCCTCTCTTGCACTACCATTTGATCTACTCCCAACAGATTTATCTTTCTCTCCACTGACTTGTTTTGATGGTGACTTAACTTTCTCTCCAGGTTTTGAAATACCAGAGCCATTTTTACTACCATTATTAAGGAATCCAAGAGAATGAGTTGCAACAATATCCTCAGGGCTCCCAACACAAGGGTGTCGCCCAGGGACCGGCCTAACCCCATGAAGAATGGGAACCGGTGAAGCGGATTCTAAGCGATCAACATGAATAAACTGACCTAATTGGATCTTATCACTAAGAATCAGATCATCATGCTCATCAGGCAATGATACATATGTAGCATGAGATGAATCTGAAACCTTAAG
This sequence comes from Gossypium anomalum, assembly GCA_025698475.1. Taxonomy (NCBI): domain Eukaryota; kingdom Viridiplantae; phylum Streptophyta; class Magnoliopsida; order Malvales; family Malvaceae; genus Gossypium; species Gossypium anomalum. The sequence goes on along the minus strand of CM046965.1, from coordinate 70,484,233 downwards.
GTAAAAGCCTTGGTTAGGGAAGAGCTCACCCCCTGCTAGTGCAGGAACTATACTCACTACTTGCAATAGAGATGACCTGTGCTCACCAGCAACCTTCACATCCGTGTTCATATGCTGTAAAAGCTTCAGAAGAACCCCTGGAACAAGATTTGCCATTTTGGGTGCCTCCAAATTGCATTACTCTTTACAAACAAGAACCTCACACAAATAAACTCAAACAGGTTGTGTGAGAGAACAACTGAGACCTTGAGTCAAACAAACTGAAAATAAAACAACTTTGGGGTCAATACCCGGATTAAGAAAAACAAACCCAATCAAGGATCAAAGCTTAACATTTCACAACAAATATATATACATGGAAGATGATATTTGCAACAAATTGTACTAGATTCAGACTAATGGGATTGCTTTACTGCAACTTTTTTGGGCTCTTTAATATTAGTTTAACAAATAAAGAAAGGGAAAACAACAGGTTAGACAACCACCCAGAAGAGATTTATTAACAAAAAAACACATTAATCATAGACCCCCCTAAACAAAGAAATTTTAATGGAATGAGATGTATTCAATAATTAGAAGTAACAACAACAATAATGGTGGTACAACTTGTAAAAATCCACCAAACCCAGATAAGAAAATAGACAAATTAATAAATCATAATGGACTTTGGCTGTTTGTATAGAACCCCAATTTCTTCAAATATCAACCATTTACTGACCAAAACCCAAAATGGAAATGTAAAAAGAAGAGCAAAAAAAATGAAAAAACTTTGGGTTGATTTTAACTTTAAAAAATGTGACTTTTCAAGGACGATAAAAGATTTAAAAAAAAAAAAAAGAGCTTGAGAAAGGGTTGCTGAAAATTTGCAGGAAACAGGAAAAAAGGTGGAAAAAAAAAAGAGAATAATAGATTGGTTGGTTTAATGCATGATTGGCATAACACAAGAAAGATAGAGAAAAAGGGAGAAGATGTGTGTCAGAATCTGACACATTTACATATATATACACATGCACAAACATATAATGAATACAAAACTTGGAAACTGACCCACTTTGGCTTCTTTTTGAGTTTCCAGTACTTTGGTAAACAAAAGAACTGCTCAATGCTGGAAAAATTGAAAATGAGTTTTCATGAATTCTTACAAGAACTGAGTAGGAATCTTGGTAGAGAGTAAGTTATTTCTAAATTCAGATTTCAGTTTTTCATTAAGGACAACTTTTTTAATTGCTAAACAAAACACTTGTTGCTTTCACTTTTTTCCATAAAATATATTTTCTAATACACATTCGATGAATATATTTTATTTCTTCGAAAAGAAATACTTTTTCAGATTATAAAAATTAATCAATGAATTCTTTTCCCAGATGAAAAAGTTAATTTTTAAGTTTTAAACAGGGTTTAGTATTTTAATTGAAGAATAATGGAAACTTGGAAAATTTTATTTTATTTTGTTATACAAATGGTGCATGTGCGGAGTAATGGGGGGTGTTAGAAACAAGGTAATGGCTTGTCGGTTACCTGAATAAAGGTTGTCACATCACCGAGATAATTGCTCTTTTTAATATTTTTTTTTTATTTTTTACATAATAATTTATTTATCTTTTTAATTTTAAAAAAATTATTTAATCTTTTTAACTCCTAAACTTATATTATTTATCAAATTATCACAAAATAAAAAAAATTATTCAATAAATCCATCTCACCACTTGACATTATTGACTAAGAAATTAAAAAACTTGTAGAATATTTTGCTGTCTTCAACCTTCAACCATTGTACGCCCAGACTCTAGAAAACCATCAATTTTCTTATGAATTATCATCCCCTTTTTGTTTATCAATATCCTCATCTTGATTTAATCCATGGTTTTTTTTTTCCTTTTTGGTACATTATTTCTTGTTTCTTACTTTAGAATTTATTATTATTTTTAAACATCCTCCCGAATTAAAATAAGATATAAAAAAGAACCAGTGTTTTGTAATGGCCTTTGCCACAGTTTTCCTTTTCCAGATGTCCAGAGCCCAGATGGGAATGGTTCAAGGAGAAAAACAAAAATTTTGAATGTCGTTTTAATTTATTAGTACATGTAATTATATAATTGGATGCCACCATTATTTATATAGTCGGAAACAAATTCCATAAGAATGTTATAGTTACTTTCTTCATTGAGCTTCTTGGTTTCTAGCCAAGAATGAAATTCTTGAAGTCTTGCTGGCCATTTTTCTGGTGGCAAATTATCATAATAATATGTTTAAAATTAATTGACTTGACTAATTTAATATACATGTGAATTGCCGATCTCACATAGCAATTAATTATTTTTTTAGAATTTTTAAAAATTAAAACTATTAAAATTATTAAATAGTATAAAATATTTTAAATATTTTTTATTTTAAAAATTTTAAATAATTATTAATGTGGCATACACGTGAATTGTTACGTTAGTAAAGTTAATATACATTAATTTTTCTATCTATTTTAAGGTGATTTGATAAATAATACAAATTCAATAGTAAAAAAATAATAATAATATAAATAGAGGGTCAAATAAAACATTATATCTCTTTATAAAATCCTTACTTTAACGATTCTAGAAAAGATGAAAATTTTTAAATTAGAGAAAAAATACATTTAAATTTACTTGAATTTTTTTACTGTTATAATAGCAGCAATTGAATATTTAAATTTTTGAATTTTCTTGAATTTTTAATGTTAACCACATTTTTATTGGAAATGTCACCCGTCACATATCATGAATCGAAGCATGTGGTAGGAGGTATACTTCATAATTTTAGTCCTCAAATATGCATTTATATAAAAATATAAATATTATCAAGTATATAGCTTTGTACTAAATCAAAAATTTCTATAACATTTTAAATACATGAATTATTATATTAAGATTAACTAAAGAGTGTGCAAAAATTGACCCTTTAAGGTACTTCTTAAATCCCTTGAAAGGAATTGGTTGTCCCATTCATATTAAGTATCACTTTGATTTAATTATTAGCTACAATTGTACAAAATTAACTGTTGAGGAATCACCATGTGATATGAAAATTATGAGTACAATTGTACGCAATGTATTAGGTAGAATTGTACAAATTGAGTCGACTATGGAATATAATCTGGTGGTTACTCAACTTATCTCTTAATTATAAGGTCGAGGTTGATCCTCACTCATGGGATGAAATATATTTCATGATTAGTCGCTTTTTTCAAAAAATATTCACACTGAAGGAATTAGTCACTACTACTAACGGATGAACACCCTGATTTTAACAAAAAAAAAAAAAAAAACTATTGAAACGAGTAAATTTTAAATCAGTTGCACTGATGTTATTGTAATAATATTGACGATGCATGTTTAAATATGCTTAAATATACATTATCTTCCAACTTAACTATTAAAGGGTTTATGAATAATTTAGGAGTTACTTATATATACACACAGCACTGTTGAGGAAACAGCATGTGATATGAAATTTATATAATTTATTTTTTGGATTGTTATTTTGTATATCATTAATGGAGTAAACAAAAATTCTACAAGCCGATTTAGAATGATGACATTTATTTTTTTGTTTGGAGTATAGTAAAATAATAATAAAAGGATAATTATTTTATACGTTGAAAATTTTTAACTCCACAAGGGTTGAGATTTTATTATGTATTTTTAATTTGTATTTAAAAAATCAAAAAATAAAATAATAAGATATATGACAAAATCTCAACATGCAATAAAAATTTTTCACCCATACGTTCCAAACAAGGGTAAACTATTAAGATAGCCACTTTTGTTTATCTCATGTTATATTTTAGTCACTTATATTTGAAATGTTGCGTTTTAGTCACTTATGTTAACGTGTTGTAACATTTTAATCACTGAGCCATTAATTGTCGTTAATGGTATAACAGTAAGTTGACGTGGTGCGATAAATCATCATTTCAGATAAAAAATTTAGGTTAAATTATACAATTGGTCTCCATATTTTTTTCATTCTGAGCAATTTAATTTTTTATTTTATGTTCTTTTAACTTTTTTTTTCTTTATTTTCCATTCTCTTCTGCCAATAAAATAAATTTGATTACTAACTTAAGCTCATATAAAGGTAAGTTTTAACATGCCAATTTGGAAGTAATCTTATGCCATCCACTATTAATTCTTCAAGTAATTGGTAGCTGTTTTCTTTTTTGAAAAATTGTTTTCTTGCTTTCTTCATTTATTCCTTGTATAATTTCATATTTTTTCAAGATTTTTAAAACCCTGGATAAACCTGAATTTCCCTTTTGGCTCTAGAGAATGATGACTTGAAGTTGGGTTTTCATGTGCTTAGGGTTCTTTTGTACTATTCTGTTTCAGAAATATGGAAAAGAAAATGAGGAAAAAAGGGCTAATTTGTAATTGCTTTGTGTTGGACTGTTCGAATTAGTTGAATCGGTGATCTTCGAAACCCTAATTGCCTCTCGTTTCTGAGCTCATGTTGGGATCTAGGAGCAAGATGTAGTTCAAATTCCATTGAATGGTAAAAACCATATAATATTTGAACTAAGATTTTGATTTTGTTTCTCGTATTTTACACGATGTAAAAGTATTAACTTAGTTTTTGGGTAAGCAAAAGCAAGAAAACCCTTTTTCAAAAAAGAAAACAGGGGCCAATTACTTGAAGAGTTAATCGTGGATGGCATAAGATTACTTATAGATTGGCATGTTGAAACTTTCCCTTTTATGAGCTTAAGTTAGCAATCGAATTTTTTTATTGGAGTTGCAGTTACATGAAAGCGAGCATGAGAATTAGCATTAAAGCAATTTTTTAACAAATGGAAAACATAGAAAAACTACATTAAAAGAGATGGAGAAGCATAAGAGAATGAAAAATAAAGAAAAAAAAAGAAAGTTAAAAAAACATAAAAGAAAAATTAAATTGCTCAAAACGAAAAAATATAGGGACCAATTATATAATTTAACCTAAAATTTTTTGTTTGAAATGATGATTTAACGTGTCATGTTAATTTACTGTTACACCGCTAACAACAATTAACGGCTCAGTGACTAAAATGCTACAACACGTTAACGTAAGTGACTAAAACGTAACATTTTAAATATAAGTGACTAAAAAATAACTTGAGATAAACAAAAGTGATTATTTTGATACTTTACCTACCAAACAATTACCAATAATGAAATAATTAAAAATAGGGTGAGTATTTGGTACACAGGCAATGTGCTTTTTTTATTCCACAAACAGCCTTAAAAAATTGATATACGTCTCTTTTTTAAAAATATTTTACTATACACTTATAGAACAATTGATAATGTACCAAATAATTTCTCTTAAAAATAATATTTATTGAGGAGTTTTTTCTTTTCTTTTCATCCGCAGTAAATAGAATAATTATATTTATTTGATTTATTTTTATAATTTATGATATTTTATTTTTTTAAGTACATTATATTTGGTATTTTTGATAGATTCATATTCTAATGTAGGTTAATGACTTTTATTTGAAAAAAAAAATGATTTTTTATAATTAATTTTATTTATACGTACATGTATTCATTTCCGAGCTTCATCATCCTTGTAAAAATTTCAGTAGATACGTTTAGAATCAATTTTAATAAATTCAATGGCTTAGATGATTCTTATCATAAACGAAGTGTTGGAACTTTTCACGAGAATATTTATTAGGTTTCTCAAATAGTGATCCTAAAATATTTTTCCCTGCAGGAATAAAAAAATTTATTTTATAGCTATAGATGAAAAAGCTGAGGCATTCATAAATATTTTAATATCTTCCATATTCAAAGTTGGAAATCAAGTTGACTTTTTTACATAATAATAAATTTAGCTCTTAATATTTATATTTTTTATTAATTTAATCTTTATTTTTTAATTAAATTTATTTTTTAATTTTTAAAAATAAGTTAAATTTTACCTTCAACATTTTAAAAAGAATTAAATTATTTTTTTAATAAAAATATTGTAAAAAAAATTAGAATGTCGATAATGACAATGTATCATAAAGAAAAGAGAAAGAAAAAAAAAGAACACACAGATTTTACGTGGAAACTCTTTCGAGAAAAAATCACTTGCAGAGGAGAAGATAATTTACTATGTCAAATTCGAATGATTACAAAAGGAGTAGGCTATGTCTATTTATAGGCTTGTAAAACAATATTCTAATAGAATGAGTGTAGTCAGATTAAAACATCTTATTCTAATCAACATTAAATAGATGGAGCTTAATAAGATTTAAAAAACCTTATTCTAAAATAAAATAAAAGAAGTGTAGTTCCATATGGATTTTACTTTTATTTTATTTTACCACTGTATTTTATTTAAATAAGGATTCGGTCACTCAATTCTAACAATCTTCATCTTGACACGAATTCTCAATGAACAAGTTCTTCATCGCAAATTCTCAACAAATAAATTCCCCACCTATTCCATAAAACTCCTTAAGGGTTTAACTTCAACAATAAACACCAACCAAGTCTAAGCAATGCTCAAACTTGGTTATGAGAAGTGGCTTAGTCATCATATCTGCAGGGTTTACATGAGTACTAATTTTGTTCACAATAATATCATCATGAACAATAATATGACGAACAAAATGATACCGTACATCAATGTGGTTTATTCTCTCATGAAACATTTGATATTTTGTAAGGAATATGACACTTTGACTGTCACAAAATACTGTACTGATTTGAAGGTCTTCATTGAGTTCACTAAAGAGTCCCTTCAACCAAATGGCTTCTTTACAAGCCTCAGTAATCGCTATGTACTCAACTTCAGTAGTAAACAAAGCGACTGTAGTTTGCAAAGTGGCTTTTCTACTGATTGCACAACCTCCAATTGTAAAGACATAACCTGTGAGAGATCTTCTTCTATCAAGGTCTCCAACAAAATCAACACCAACATATCCAATAACTCCATCTCTAGTTCTTCCAAACTGTAAGCAAACATCAGTAGTACCTCATAAGTATCTTAAAATCCACTGAACTACTTTCCAGTATTCTTTACCGAGGTTCGCCATGTATATGCTAACTGCATATGATAAATTTGGACATGAACAAACCAATAGCATACATGAGAGATCCCACTGCACTAGAATATGAAACATGTGACATGTACTCAATCTCATCATATGATTATGGAGACAAAGCCGATGAAATCTTGAAATAGGCTGTTAAAAGAGTACTAACAGGTTTAGCACTCTGCATATTAAACCTACAAAGAACTTTCTCAATATACCTCTTCTGACTTACGTACAATTTACTTACTTTTCTATCTCTGAGAATCTCCATACTAAGTATCTTATTTGCCGGTCCCAAATCTTTCGTCTCAAATTCTTGACTTAGTTGGGCTTTGACCTTTCTTATTCTCCTTTATTTTTCGCTGCTATCAACATGTCATTAACATAAAAGAGTAGATATACAAAAGAACCATCACTGTTTTTTTAAAGTAGACACAACTGTCAAAGCTACTTCTTTTAAAATCATGAGAAGTCATAAATGAATCAAACCTCTTGTACCACTGTCTTGGTGACTGTTTCAAACCGTAAAGGGACTTTTTTAGCTAGCAAACATAGTCCTCTTTTTCTGAAACTGTAAAGCCCTCTAGTTGTTGCATGTAAATATCCTCCTCAAGTTCTCCATGCAAAAATAAAGTTTTTACATCTAACTGCTCAAGCTCCAAATCATGCATGGACACAATACCGAGCAAAGCTCGAATAGAATTATGCTTCACAACTAGGGAAAACACATCTATGAAGTCCACACCTGGAATTTGACAATAACCTTTTACAATAATCCTTACTTTATATCTAAGTTCTTCAAATCCTAGAGTCATTTCTTTCTTTTTAAACACCCATTTACAACGAACAGTCTTTTTGCCTTTAGGAAGTTTCACAAGATCTTATGTTCTATTTTTTTGGAGTGATCCCATCTCCTCTTACATCGCAAACATCTATTTTCCTGAGTCTTTACAACTAACCGCCTCAAAATAATTAGATAGCTCTTGGTTTGCATCTATATCTTCAGCCACATTTAAAGCATAAACAACTAAATCGACCTCGGCATATTTCTTTGGAGCTTTAATCTCTATTCTAGCTCTATTTTTGGTGATAGAGTATTATGGTGAAGAAGCAACTCTATTCTGAATTTCTGTACTAGCTTGAGGAGTTGACTCTGTTGTAGATTCTAGATTAATCTGATGCTCCACCTACTTTTGCTGTTCTTTATTGGAAGAGTCTTTAAGAGATAAGTTAGGTAGCATAGCAGCTTCATAAAAAACAACATCTCTTCTAATCACAACTTTTATATTTTCAAGATATCATAACTTATACCCTTTTACACTAGCTTTATAACCAAGAAAAACACATTTAATGGATCTCGATTCTAATTTTCCATTATCAACATGAGCATACGTAGGACACCCAAAGATTTTTAAATCAAAATAATCAGTAGGATTACCAGACCATACATCTTGTGGAGTCTTTTTCTCAATGGCAATGGATGGAGATCGGTTGATCAAAAAACATGCAGTAGAGGCTGCCTCGGCCCAAAACGACTTCGATAAGTTAGCATTCGACAACATACATCGAACCTTCTCTATGATTGTTCTGTTCATTCGTTCTGCAATGCCGTTTTGCTGTAGAGTATGACGAACTGTCAAGTGTCTCACGATCCTTTCTAACTTGTATAGTTCATTAAACTCATTAGAATAGAACTCTATGCCATTGTCTGTGTGGAAGTGTTTTATTTTTTTTCTCGTCTATTTGTCAATCATAGTTTTTCAAGACTTAAATGTTGAAAACACATCGCTTTTCTGCTTTAGGAAGAACGCCTAAACTTTTCTGGAAAAATCATCAATAAAGTTAGCATATAATTATCTCCACCTCTTGGAAGCACTCTGGATGGCCCCCACAAATCAGAATGAATATACTCTAATATTCTTTTCCTGTTATGGATTCCTTTGGTGAATCAAACTCTCTTTTGCTTTCTAAAAACGCAATGCTCACAGAACTTCAGTTTGCAGATTCCTTGCCTATCAAGAAGTCTTCTTTTGCTCAATTTTGTCATGCCATTCTCACTCATATGCCCTAGGCACATATGCCAAAGTCTAGTAACATCATCAATTGACAAGGAAGAGGAAGCAATAACTACATCACCAGTAACAGTAGAACCCTACAAAACATATAACTTGACAGCTTTTCTCTACTCTTTCATCACAATGAGGGAACCTTTGGAAATATTCAAAACCTCACTTTCAGCTGTGTATTTGTACCCTTTTGAATGAAAAGTACTCAATGAAATCAAATTTTTCTTCAATTTTGAAACATGTCGTACGTCACTAAGTGTTTAGACAACTCCATCAAACATCTTAACTTTAATTGTTCCAACACCTGCGATTTTACACAAAGCATTATTTCCCATCAAAATAACACATTCAGACACTGTTTCGTAAGTTGTAAACCAATCCCAATTAGGACTCATGTGGAAAGTGCAGCCAGCATCAAGGATCCACTCATCGCTCACTTTAGAATTGTTGACAGAAGCGACTAAAAGTTCACCATCGCTATATTCTTCCACAACATCAGCTTCATCAAATTTTTTTTGTTGTTTTCCCTTTTAATTCGCAGCCTCTCTTTTGATCTTGTTTTGTAACTTATAGCATTCAAATTTAATGTGCCCTTTCTTCTTGTAAAATTTACAAATTTTACCTCTATTTGAAGACTTCGATCTACCCTTAGATTTACCGCGAGGATTCCATTCTTGTGTCCTTCCACGATAATCATTAGCATTCCGATCTTTCCTCCCACGAACAATGAGACCCTCTCCCTGAGAGTCAAGTTTAACCACAAGATGCTTCATCTTATCATACGAGGTCAAAGAATCGTAAACTTTATCAATTGTGAGAGACTCGCAGCTATATAAAATTGTGTCTCTAAAGGTTGAATAAGACAAGGGCAACGAACAAAGTAGAATCAACCCTAAATCTTCCTTACGCCTCTTCGATCTTTACGCCTTTTCTCTTCCTCCGTCAATATCGAAGACATCTTATCTATACCTAGCAGGGCATCCTCTAAGTCCATCTGTACAAGAACTGTCTGCATCTTTATCAGCCACAACATGAATCTGGTGTTACGATCCAACAATGGAATTTCATACTTTAAAGACACGATTATCGTGATTGATATAAACAACCCGAAAGCTCTAATACCCATTTGTGAAAAAATAAAATGTCGATAATGACAATGTATCGCAAAGAAAAGAGAAAGAAAAAAAAAAGAACACACAGATTTTACATGAAAATCCTTTTGGAAAAAAACCACGGGCAGAGGAGAAGATAATTCACTATGTCGAATTCGAATGATTACAAGAGGAGTAGGCTATGTCTATTTATAGGCTTGTAAAACAATATTCTAATAGAATGAGTGTAATAAGATTAAAACACCTTATTCTAATCAATATCAAATAGATGGAGTTTTAATAAGATTTAAAAAACCTTATTCTAAAATAAAATAAAAGAAGTATAGTTCTATATGGATTTTACTTTTATTTTATTTTACCACTGTATTTTATTTAAATAAGGATTCGGGTCACTCAATTCTAACAAATATTGACTAAACATTAAAATTTTAAACATGACAATTAGCATGGTAATTAGCATGGCAATACATGTGTAATGTATGCTTCTTCTTCTTTTTTTGAATTTTTACCAACTTTTTATATTTTTTTATTATTTAAATATTTTTATAATTTTAAATTTTTTGTTGAGGTGGCACATAAAAAAAAAGTGTAATATCAATATGAAGTACACATTAATTGTCACAAAAAAAAAGCCTAGCAAAACTTGTTTATTTTTCAATATCCCACTATAAATTCTATCCATATAGATTCTAATTGCCAACTCATGCATACTATTTCTAGTTGCATTTTATTGGAATGGAAAGAATACAAAAAAAAAAAAAGAATTTACTTTTTTTTGTTTTCGAAATAATTCTCATCAACTAGTACTATCTTAATGTGAACTTTTAGAAGGAATTCATCAAATTGCTTAGATCTAAAATCACCCCCTTTATATGATCGCTTATACGGATTTAGTAGATAATAAAATATGTATATGTTGAGGGCTAAATTTATCATTGTCTTTTTTTGATACAATACCTAAAACTACCCATAACCCCTCATCAACCCTTAAATAAAAAGATAAACGTGTTCCAATGGGTTTAAACCCATGTTCTCTTGCACTGGAAACAATGTCTATGCCAACCGATGTAAGACTCAATCGACAAATTTCTTTGACTTTGTTGAAAATATTATATTGATTAAGTGAAATAAAAAAAAATTGTATGCGAATTTAGTTTAATTTTTATTTTAATTTACTATTAAGGTAAAATATATGGTGTATTGTCACTAAAATTTTTAGACTTCATGTTAATGTGTGAGGATATATCTCTTCATCAAGGTCGCCATTTAAGAAAGCTATCTTTACATCCATTTGATGTATTTCTAACTTATTAATAGTTGTAATGGATATTAATGTTTGTATGGGTGTTATCCTTAATATAGGTGAGTATATGTCAAACTAATCCACACATTCTTCTTGGTGTTTTTATCCTTTAACAACAAGGGTACCTTTGTATTTATTATTAGATCCACTAGCTTTTACCTTCCTTCTAAGGATCCATTCATAACTTAATGGTTTGCTTCCAAGGCTTATGTCATTCTTGGCACCATCAAGGATAGCTTATCCCATGAACAAAGTCTCTCATACTTCTTTGAATAGGATAGTCATGGTAACACCAAGGCATGTCGATACCAGACCATGAATTCTTCTTTATTTATTATGTTTATGCTTTCATCAATGTCAAAACTACACCAAAGTGATCATGTTGCATACAGTTGACATTATTCTCAAATATCCTTTTCTTGCCCTTAAAGACTAGGTTATGATCTATCAAATCAAGCACAAAACATAGTGTTATCATTGATTTATGCAAAAGAAATATAAATGCACTATTGCATTTGCAAAGAATATATAGTTCATAATAGTATGTCTTATATTGACTTTTTGAGATCAAGTAGTACTCATTTAAACACCCTCCCTCCCATTTTAGGTATTTGAAAGACTGTTTCTTTCTTTCCACTATTCACGTGAAGCTTTACCCAATTTCTTGCACTATACTTTAAATTGGTTCCCCCACTAAGTGTTGAGGTGCTCCCAAACTTATTAATAAGATTTTATTCAAGTTCAATTTTCTCATTCAGCAATGCACTTTTTGTTGTCATCTCTTAAACTCATTGAACTTTTTAGGTTCCTTACTATGCACTGACAAAGGTGATAGTGAAAATTTTCCTTCTGAAGACATTTGAATCACAACATCTTTTTAGGGGAGTAAATGACATATTATTTAAAACTCAATTAATATATAATCTATATATTAATCATAACCAATATTTTTTAAATCGGGTCGGTGGTCGAATCAATCTAATCACTAATTCGACGACCTAAACGACTTGATTAAAAAATTATTAAAAATTTTAAAAATTGATCAACCGGTTTCTTAGTTGGTTCATACTAGTTCCTGATCTAACCAGTTCCAAACCATTCTCTGGACTGATACCCCAGCCAATTTCCAATCCAGGCAATTGATCCAGTCCTGTTCAAACAACACATTCATAACCAAAACCAATAATCAATATAGTAACTCATTAAAATATTGAGTTTGATTAGCAAGTAACTCAAAAAAAAAAATATAAACAAAATATAAGTTAGAAATATAATTTGTGCCTTAATTTTATTAGGAAAATCATATATATTTTTATATTTGTAAAACCTTTTTGAATAATTCACTTGCATTAAATGAACTTTGTTAAAATAAAATATGCATATAAATAATAAATTTAAAAATTAGTGACTTATAAATAGCACTTACTTGTCAAGAATAGATTTGAAGAATCAAGAACTTAATGTTGTTGTCAAAGAATGAATCCTTAAAGTGAAATTTTCTATTACCTTGTGCATACAATTTAGATACAATTTCTTCCTAGGACTTGAATAATAACACCTCCAAAAATTGTATATGTTATAAAGGTCTATGAACTTATGAAATTTGATTCAATTTTTTCTTCAATACTAATAATTTCTAAATTTATTTTATAAAAGAAATTAAAAAAATTTTGGTAAGTGATTTGATGAGGATGAAGAACTCACTATATATAGTAAAAAAAAGTATAAAGGTAATGTGAATCACATTAAATATTTATAGAAGTTTTTTTTTTAATTTAATGATAGTAAACTTATAAAATAAATAACTAACATTAAAGCTATTTATCTTTTAAAACAAAATGAATATTTAAATATAAGTTAATAAATATTTACATTACTATGTATACATTTGTGATCCTTAAGGTATGTTTTGGTTGGATGTAATAGCCTATGCATTCCAGCTCTATTCAATGGACCCACAATAAACAATTGTTTGGTTTGTCGTATTAGTCTATTACAGGCCGAATGGAATCAACGTTTATTACAGTATAGCCTATAATAATAACTTAGAGGCTTGGAGTTTGAATTGGCTATTCAATAACACTCGTGTTTACATTTTTTCCTTTTTGGACCATAATATCTTGGCCTCTCAACTACATCATTTCACTCTTCACTTCAGGCCATTTCATTCTTCGTGACTTTCCCTCCCAAAGTGAACCCTAGAAATCAGTTTCTTAAACGATGACAAATCAAGCATTCATTTGCCATCTTCATCTTCCTTCTAGTTGAACCTCCTTATTTACAGTAAGTGATGGTTTAATTTGGGTATTTAGAAGTATGAAACTGACTTGAACGAGCATAATCAATGGTATAATTTTGTTTCTTTTGCTTCCCTTTTCTTAAGCTCCACCTTGAAATTTGTTTTTGCCTCAACAAAATCTCTCCTTTTCTTTTTACTTCTTATAGAGTTATATTTTATTTATTCATTCATAATTTGACGATGAAAACAATGATTATTGGGATTGAAAATTTGGGTTCTAACCTTGCATTCATCTTTTGTGAGGAAGTTGTGTAAAATCAATCTAGGATGCTCTTTCTCCATCTCTATGTCTGCCATTTTTCTTTTGTTTGTTTCTCGAATTCCAATCTTGTGATTTTTTTTAGCTTAATTTAATTTGTATGGGTTTCCAGTGAATTATTATGGTTTGATTTTTTTAGGGGGGAGGGGGGACGTGTTGCATTTAATTTGATTCCAAGTTTGCTTTTATTTTGCAGGTAAGCTTGACTGTGTGCTTTGAAGAATAATTTTGCTCTGTAGTTTTTTTAATTTCTGTAAATTTATCATTAGGACGTGTTGCATTCTTGTGGTCTGCAATTTTAGGTAAAAAGGGTTTGGCTGAGTTGGTTTTTGATGCTCTTTCAATTGTGAAAGAGTTGGAGTAGTGTTTGTGGAGGAAAATAGGACACATCCCTATTGTGTAGGTAATGGAAAACACTAGAAAATTCCTAGTAATGTAATGGTATTGTTTCAAACTGGAAATGATGATAAAAAGAGTAGACAACTTAAAATAGTTTAATCGAGATTAGTGTTGGATTGAGTGGTAAGGTGTCGGGTTTGATTTTTACTATTGAAATGATTTTGTCTCTCACTTTGAATTTAATCAAAATCCAATATAACTACAAATAGAATAAGACTTAAAAAAAAACATAATAAACACTTATTTTGACAAAAAATTATCTAGATTGGTTGTTCCATTGAATGTTTGTGATTTTTCAATACAAAATTTGTAGGTAAAAATATCTATGTAAATTTGATTGTTGATCTCATAGACCAAGAGTTGCTTAGAAATGATGTTTAGCACAATTCTGAGGATTTTATTGCCCATTATGTTGTGAAATTGAATAGGACAAATTATTGATCAAATATATGCATCACATTCTAGTGTTGCTTACTTCTCTTTCTTTATGGTTAGTTAACTATATGGTTACATTTTCCACCTCATTTGTAATAGTGCTAATGAGTAATGAAAGCTTATACATCCTGAAGAATTCCTCTGTCAAGTTTAGACTTGTCATCTTGCCTTACTTATATTAACTATTGCTTTATAAATGAATATGCATGTTTTGGTTTTGGGTGTTTTCATGGTAATGAGCATGCCACTCGTATTTCTCATGAAAATTATTTGATTTTAGATTATTAAATTATTTGAATTAAGAGAACATGATCATTTTTAGGTGATAAATGTTTTATGTTTTGTGAGCTCGAAATTGTTAGTAATTATAATTTGTTTTATATATGGTAGGTGTTTTTCTTCATTTATCTACACCATCTATTGTATTGAAGAATCTTCAGTTAGGAAAATCTCCCTATAAATTTTATATTTGTTGCTTTTATTATTTATATTAAAGCCTATGCATAGTAATTCAGCTTTGTTAAACTCTTCTATTAACTAATTAGAACTTAATAAACTTCATTGCTCTCTAGAATTTAATGTTTAAAGAATTGATATTTTCCATCTAGGTAAATGACTATTGTGATTTTTGTGGCCTTGCCACTCCTTTGGTTTTTGCACACTTAACTCCACATCTTGAACTACTGTAACTGAAGCATTTTCTTTTATTTTAGGCATTCTTACTGATATTTTTCTCAGAACTGGGAGACAAAACCTTCTTCATTGCGGTAAGACTAAATCCTTGGAGTAATATTTCATTTGTGTCAAGAAAGAATTGGTCAATTACCTTTTCTTTATATGCTATTCTTTTTCTCACAAGCATTAGTTTTGTATCTTATTTGTATTCAAATAACTTAAACCCTGTGTTGTTCACCATTTTTATTTTTGGCTGGATAGATACTATGCTTAATCATTTTTCAGTGTTAACAGATGCATTTTTTTTCAATTTTTTAACCATTTTCTTTTCCGTTAGTACATATACATAGATGTCATGTTGTTTACAAATCCACGTTACTTATAATATTTATTATTTTATAAAAATATTTATAATCTTGTAAAATAATATTTTTTTGATAAATTTACAATCAAATTAGAAATAATATTTATTATTTTCTATAAAATGTTTAAGTTTTTATTAATTTTACAATTAAGTAGAGAAGGAGTTAATTTTGAGAGTGAAATGTAAAACAATTATTACTACATAACTGCTAAAACTTATATACACAATTTTAAAATTTTATGGTAGCTTTCTAAGAAAATTGTTTTTATAAAAATTTTATATAAAAAACATAAATTACATAATTAATCTTTTTCTTTTACTAATGAATGTCGTATTTTAATACTTTTCAATTGAATTAATGTCTTATTAATCTCTAACATCAATTTAGTTAAGAATTTTATAATAATAATCATATTTTTATTTATTTTAGTTTGATTGTACAATCTTTTTTATAAAAAATACCCTTTATAATGATATTTTATTACAATAACCAAATTTGTAAAAGTATTAATTTTTTATATTCTATTTTTATCTCATATTACATTATTTTTTATCTATATATCTTGTATTTTGAATCATTGTAAGTTCTTTTGCAATTAAATTCTTTGATTTTGTTTTACTGTTATTAAGATTAGTATTGAAGAAATATGTCACTTTTACTATAATTTGAAGATATGTAACACTTTAATATTGTAACGCCTCGAATTTTGAACTGTTGTTGTTAGTTTCTGTCTATAATTATGAATCTACTTCAATAGTTAAGTGGTCTGTTGTGTGGTTGAGGTTAGAGGTTCAAGTCCCACTTATAAAAATTTTGTTACCCTTTTGGCTCAACTCTTATCCTTGAATGTTTGACTTAAGTTTATTTCTGTGTTAATCTGGGTCAAGAATGAGCTTGCTGGTTCGATAGTTAAGTTTTAGTATACTTTCTAGTCTTGTGCTCGAGTCTCTGTGCATGCAATAAGGAAGTTTTCTTTATGCTATATGGTAAAACATTTTAGTTTTTTTTTTCTAGTTTAGTAAAATAGTTTTTTATTTTTTATTTTTTTAAAGTTTCTTCCCTTCTCTCCTTTTCTTTTCCTTTTTTTACCGTTCTTTTATTATTTTTTTACTTCTTTAGTTTGATTGCTTCTATAACTTTGCTATCGGGTTAAATCAAGGGTACAACATTATTCATTGCTTCAATTGAAAGGTTTCTACAGTTTTGTGGTTGTTTTTCTTTTGTTTTGTTTGATTTCGTTTTTAGTTTGTGAGGTATGCCACTATTAATGGTTCCAAACTCTTTGTTAATTATTTGAATTGCTTCTGTTTAGGCAAAGATCTTGATAGGAGTGTTCCTCTAGTGAGTTAGTTCCGATTAGTGGCTGTACAATTGTTGGTAAGTGAATAAAACTTTGTTTCAAGGTTTTGCATTAGAGTTTTCAACGTAGTTCAATTCGACTGCTAAGTTAGCATTTTCGTTAATATGGATATTGGATGGTGGTTTTTAGGTTCTGGATATCTCTGTGTTGTTCCGTCACCGTAACTACATTAGGTGTGAAACGAAAACCCATTTTTCTGTGAGTTGTGAATGTCAGAAAACATGGATGTCGATGCCACACGGTTGTGTGGGTCACACGACTGTGTGTCAAGCCATTTGGCGGACCATGTAACTCACTATTTGTGCATTAAGGTCGCACAGGTCAGGGACACGGGCGTGTGTCTAGGCAGTGAGGGATATTTTATGATTTGAGTCACATGGACGTGTGCTTGACTATGTACTAGACAGTCTAACTCACTGTTTTGAGCCACACGGCCATGTGATAGACCATGTGTGGCAATGATGTAGGCTATATGGGTGTGTGCTAGGCTGTGTAGACTACATGAGTGTGTGGGTCATAATTTTAGATTTTTCGTTAAGGCCATAAACGTCATTCCAGATGAATGTAGGCCTACCGCAGGGTCTGTATGATCCAATTTTGGCTATAAAACCCATTGACTGATAATTTATTTCTGTATAAACTGTTATTTTATATATAATCGAATTGTAAACTAGTAAGTAATTGTATTTTGTATTAACTGAGTATAATCTGAATCTATAACACCGCATGCCAATATCTGTATCTATAAACCTGAATCTGCATTAGAGTCGAGATTGAATAAGAAGGAAGTTGTGGGCAGTTTAATAATCTGCTAAGACTAGTAGTTAAGCCACGTATATGTATCTAATTTTGGAGACTTTCACATTTTGTTCTGGCAGTAAGTCTGCGATATTTTGAATGTGACATACGGTTATTATGTGGTGTGTAGGGATAGGTGGGTACTCGATATCCTTTTTGATGTGTAGGGTTAGACGGAGATGGTGTGTAGCAGATAGGGGTAGGAAATTTGTATTATGTATCTATAACTAATATACTATGTTCTGCTTCTGTATCTACTTTTGAGAAATATTCAAACAATGAGGAACTGAAGTTCTATTTTATTGTTTACAAGTTACACATTGAGCCTATTAACTCATTTTGCATGTGTGACGGAATTTAAGGTAACCAATCGACTTAGGTGAGTTGGCGTGGCCAAAACTCGGTCATCCTTATCTAGTTATCATTTTACTATTTTAATTGAACTTATATTATAGTTTGTTTTATCTGGGATTTCAATTTTCAAGTTTGGATTTATACGTTGGTTCAAGTACTTAAACGATTTCTGACAGTTAAACTTTAAATAGTTAAAAGATGGACTTTTCTAAAACAATTCGATGTAGCTTTCTAGACTTGGTCCAATGTTCAGACCGGGGTTAGGGTGTTACATTTAGTGGTATCAGAGTCAGGTTTCAAAACTTGGGTTGTGTTTCTGGATTTCAATTTTTGTTACAATGTGTTTTGAAGAAAAAATTTATTCGAGTAATTTTAAAAACTGATCTTATAAAGGACCAAGTCTTCAGCGCCGAACCTATAAGTACTTATGCTTTAGCTATATTATTTAGCTAAAAAACTATTGTAATGACTGAACTTATGGTTTTATGTAGAGATTGTGATATGAAGTGTGAAATAAGATATCTGATGAGAACTCTAAATTGATCTATGAACTTCTAGCATTGTAGATAAGTGGATATAATGAGTTCATGCTGTATTTGTGGACATGGTTAGCATGAGCATCGTGGAGACCAAGGAGAAGCTCGAATAGAGCCATCCTCTATAGGCAATATGCCCAATCTGGAAACCAGTGAGACCGTTGGTACTTCTACTGTTGAGACTAGGTCCTAGACTTTGACAACTGGGGATGATGTACTGTCCCAAGCTATACTACGAGAGTTAGAAAGGGTCATTGAGACCCATTCTAGATATGGAGCTCGTAGGTCAGTTACTGAACAATTCTGATCGAACGATGCTGAGGTTTTCAAGGACGTCACTAGAGTCGCCCCAACAGTGGCTGAGTATTGGCTAGAGGCCATCAAGCGTATCATGAATGATATTAACTACACTCCTGTACAGAAACTAAGGGCGTAGTGTCTCTGCTCCGATATGAGGCCTACTGGTAGTGGTTGACTATTGAACAGGGTGTCCAGCCCGAACAGAGTACTTGGGATTTCTTAAAGAACACTTTCCAGAGTAAGTATGTGGGGCAAGTTTTGTGGAGGCTCGTAAACGTGAATTTATGAGCTTAGTTCAAGGTGATAGGTCTGTGGCTGAGTACGAGGTTAAGTTTCTAAGATTGAGCAGGTATACTTGAGTATTGATTTCTATTGATTATGATAAGAGTGTTCGATTCGAGGAAAGATTAAAGTATGATCTCAGAGTCCTAATAGCCCTATAGAGGGAGCGATTTTTTGTCATCTTGATGGACAATGTGAAGATTACTGAAGAGGTTAAGTGCACTGAGTGCGAGAGGAGAGACCAAAAGAAAGGTTAAAGTAGGTTTAGGAGGGACTTAAGTCCTTCTAGTTCTATTCAGCACCCTAAAAACGAGCTAGATTAGTTGGGCCTTCGAGGACTGAGGCACCAACTGCAGTGATTGAGATTCAGAATTGCAATAATTGTGGGAGACGCCATCTGGGCGAGTGTTGTTGGTGGCTTGTCTTTTGTGCGGATTGATGGAGCACTGTGTTCGAGACTGTCCCCTGTGATCTGACCAGGTGCAAGGTTTTACACAGAATTCGGGTTTAGGTTTTGTTCAACCGTCGAGAGCAGCTTGCCAGCCACCTAGGGGGCGTAGTACTACCAGGGGTGGTAATGGTTCTGACTAAGGTTAGAAAATACCGAGCAAAGGTATGAGTCAGGTTGAGGCACATCAATCTACTCCCGTGTATGCAACGAGGCACCGTGAAGACAGAGACAATGCCAATGTTATAGTAGGTACGTTCTTTATCTATTATGTTCTGTATTTTGCTATGATAAATATTGGTTCTACTCACTCGTATGTAAATAGTATGTGAATCTGGGTATATCTGCTAAAAATACTTTTAGAGAGATTTATGTAATTAGTCTCAAGTATCAGTTGGTCTGAGTTGATAAACTATATAGACATGTTCCATTAGAAATTCAAGGTGTTGTACTTCCGGCTAACCTAATGGAGTTGTTGTTTGGAGAGTTTAACCTGATTCTAGGAATGAATTAGCTTATGAAACATCGAGTCAATTTAAATTGTACCTCTAAAAGGGTTACTCTAATATTTGATGAGAATATTGAGATCGTTATGATCGATAAGCATCGAGATTACCTCTCTAATGTAATCTTCGCTCTTGTAGCTGAAAAGTTAGTTCGAAAAGGTTGTGAGGCATACCTGGCCCTTGTGTCTGATTCTGGTTTTACAAAGCTCTCTGTTAAAGACATTCGTACTGTAAGAGACTTTCTGAAAGTGTTTCTTAAAGATTTAACGGTGATACCTCTGGACAGAGAGGTCAAGTTCGATATTGAACTGTTACAGGTACCGCTCCTGTGTCCATTGCTCATTATCGTATGACACCGAAGGAGCTTATGAAGCTAAAAGCTTAACTTCAAGAACTTTTCAATTAAGGGTTCTTTCGACCGAGTGTGTCTCAGTGGGAGCACTAATCCTATTTATCAAGAAAAAAGACAACATGATGATGATATATGTAGATTATCGTCAGTTGAATAAGTTGATAGTAAAAAATAAGTATCCACTTTCGAAGATCGATGATTTGCTCAAATAGTTTTATGGGTATCTATTTTCTCCAAAATTGATCTTCGTTTCGGGCACCATTAGCTCAAGTTTAAAGAGACTGATATGTATAAGACCGCTTTTAGGACTCATTATGGGCATAACGAGTTCCTAGTCATGCCCTTTAGTCTGACGAATGCCCCGGTTGCGTTTATGAATCCGATGAACCATGCATTTCAGTAGTATCTGGATCAATTTGTCGTTGTCTTCATTGATGATATTTTAATTTATTCCAAGACTGAGAGTGATCATGATGATCATCTTTGGATAGTTCTGCAGATATTCCATGAGAAACAACTTTATGCTAAGTTTAACAAGTGTGAGTTTTGGTTGCAAGAGATTACCTTTCTAGGGCATGTCGTTTCAGGTGGGGGGATTCAAGTAGATCCTAAGAAAGTTGAAGCTGTGATCAAGTGGAAACAATTGAAGAATGTGTCTAAGATTCAAAGTTTCCTTAATTTGGCAGGCTACTACTTGAGGTTTGTTAAGGGGCTTTCGCTTATCGTAGCTCCCCTAACTAAGTTCTTGTGTAAAAATGCACATTTTGTATTGTCTGATGAACAACAAGCAAGCTCTGAAAAGCTCAAGTTCGTTTTGACTCAAGCTCCTATCCTGGTACAACTTGAATCTAGTAGAGAGTTTTTTGTCTATAGTGATGCTTCTCATGTAGGTTTGCTATGTGTTTTGATACAAGACGGTAAGGTTGTGGCTTATGCATCTCGACAGTTTAAGTCACACAAAGGTAATTATCCCATACAAAACCTTAAGTTGGTTGTAGTTGTTTTTGCTCCGAAAATCTAAAGGCACTATCTGTATGGTAAGAGGTGTATCATCTACACTGATCACAAAAGCCTCAAGTATCTACTAACTCAGAAGGATTTGAACCTTAGGCAATGTAGATGAGTTAAGTTACTTAAGGACTATGACTGTACGATAGGGTATCATCCTGGTAAAGCCACCGTTGTGGCCGATGCTCTTAGTCATAGAGTGATGACTGATCTGAGAGTGATGTTTGCTCGTTTGAATTTATTTGAAAACGATAATCTTCTAACTGAGTTACAGGTTAAACCGACTTGGGTTGATCAGATTCGAGCTAAACAAATGAATAATGAGTCTCTTGTTTCTTGTTTTCATCAGGTTGAGGATTGTGGGACTTCTGATTTTGGATTAAATAGAAATGGGATTCTGTGTTTCAGATGTCAAATCTGTATGCCTAACAATGTTGAGTTGAAGCAGTCGGTTCTACGAAAAATACATGGTAGCCCTTATACTATGCATCCCGATGGAAATAAGATGTATAGGAATCTTCGAGAGTTATACTGGTGGCTTAGTTTGAAATGAGAGGCAATTTCCTTGTTTCTCACTGTTTGACTTGTCAAAAGGTGAAGGCGAAGCACCAGCTATCTTCAAGTCTGTTACAACTAATTAAGATTCCCCTTTGGAAGTGAGAACGTGTGAGTATGGACTTCGTTAGTGGGTTGCCCTTGACTTTAACTAAGAAGGATTCAATTTGGGTTATCGTCGATTGATTGACTAAGCCTGCTCATTTCCTTACAATCAGAACCAATTATTCACTTCAGAGATTAGCTAAGTTGTATGTCTCTAAGATCGTAAGGTTACACGGAGTGCCGGTTTCGATCATCTCTGACAAAGGCCTATGTTTTACTTCTTGATTGTGGAAGAAGCTTCACAATACCGTAGGCACCCGATTGGATTTCAGTACTACGTATCATCCTTAGACTGATGGACAGTCTGAGCGAGTCATTCAGATTTTAGAAGTTATGCTATAGAGTTGTGTAATCAACTTCTGGGGTAGTTGGGAGGATTATCTGCCATTTGCTAAATTTGCTTATAATAATAGTTTTCAGTCTAGTATTCAGATGACACCTTACGAGACTTTGTATGGTCGTAAGTGTCGTACTCTTCTGTATTGGACTGAGTTAGGTTAATATTGGGTTCTGGGTCCCAAGCTAGTATCTGAGACTGAGAATACAATTAGATTGATTCGAGACCGCCTCAAGGTAGCTTTCGATTGACAGAAATTGTGCGCGAATTTAAAAAGGTGAGATATCAAGTTTTCTGTGGGTGAGCAGGTATTTCTAAAAGTTTCTCCGTGAAAAAGGTTCTCCAGTTCGGACGTAAAAGTAAGTTGAACCCAAGGTTCATTGGGTCTTTTCATATTCTGAAACGTATTGGACCTGTTGCTTATCAGCTAGAGCTACCTTTTGAATTGGATCGAATTCATGATGTGTTCCACACCTTTATGTTGAGATAGTATCGGTTTGACCTATTTTATATCGTGCCTGTTGAGGAAATTAAGGTGAGATCAGATTTAACTTTTGAGGAGGAACCTGTTTAGATTTTGGATCAAGACGTAAAGATCTTGAGAAGAAAAATCATTCCTCTAGTTAAGGTCCTATAGTGGAATCATGGCATCGAGGAAGCCACGTGAGAACCTAAGGATTTGATTCATCAGCAATACCCTCATTTGTTTGAGTCAGGTAAATTTCGAGGCTGAAATTTCTTTTAGGGGGAGAGAGTTGTAACGCTTCAAATTTTGAACTATTATTGTTAGTTTCTATCTATAATTAGAAATCTACTTTAGTGGTTAAGTGTTCTGTTGTGTGGTTAAGGTCAGGGGTTCAAGTCCTATCTTTATAAATTTTGCTACCCTTTTGGTTCAACTCTTATCCTTGAATATTTGACTTAAGTTTATTTCTGCGTTAATCTAGGTTAAGAATGAGCCTACTAGTTCGATGGTTAAGTTTTAGTATACTTTCTAATCCTATGTTTGAGTCTCTGTGCATGCAGCAAGGAAGATTTTTTTTTTTATGCTTTATGGTAAAACATTTTAGTTTTTTTTTCTAGTTTAGTTAAATAGTTTTTTTTTTTTTTTAAGTCTATTCCCTTCTCTCCCACTTTTTTTTTCTATTATTCTGTTTTTTTTTCTTCTTTAGTTAAATTGCTTCTGTAACTTTATTATCGGGATAAATCGAGGGTACAACATTACTCATTGCTTCAATTGAAAGGTTTCTATATAAGTTCCGTGGTTGTTTTTCTTCGGTTTCATTTGATTTCATTTTTACTTTGTGAGATTGAATACTATTGTTAGCGATTCCAAACTCTTTGTTAAGTGTTTGAATTGCTTCCGCTTAGGCGAAGATCTTGATAGGAGTGTTCCTCCAGCGAGTTAGTTCTGCTTAGTGGTTGTACGATCGTTGGTAAGTGAATAAAAATTTTTTTGGGGTTTTACGTCGAAGTTTTCGACATAGTTCAATTCGACTGCTAAGTTAGCGTTTTAGTTAGATTAATTCGTTAAGATAAATATTCGATGGTGGTTTTTAGGTTCTAGATTTCTCTATGTTGTTCCGGCATCGAAACTACATTAGATGTGTAACGAAAACCTATTTTTCTATGATTTGTGAACATCGAAAAACATGGTTGTCGATGCTACACATTCGTGTGACAGATCGTGTAACTCACTGTTTATGTATTAAGATCACACGGGCCAAGGACACGGGCGTGTGTCCAGGTTTTGTAACTTACAATTTGTGAATTAGAGTCACACGGGTTAAAGACACGGGTGTGTGTCCAGGCCGTGTGAGGGATATTTTGTGATTTGAGTTATATGGGCTTGTGCTTGACCGTGTGCTAGACCGTGTCACTCAATGGTTTGAGCCACACGGTCGTGTGCCAGGCCGTGTGTGGCAACGAAGTAGGCCACACAGGCGTGTGCTAGGCCGTGTGGACCATACGGGCCAGCCCTTCAGGCCATGTGAGTCTACACGGGTGTCTGGGTCATAATTTTGGATTTATTGTTAGGGTCGTAAACCTCGTTCTAGTCGAACATAAGCTTACCATAGGGTCTGCATGATCCGATTTGGGCTATAAAACCCATTGACTGATAATTTATTTTTGTATAAATTGTTATTATACATATAATCGAATTGTAAACTAACAAGTAATTGTATTCTGTATTAACTGAGTATAATATGAATCTGTAACACTATATGTTCATATTTGTATCTGTAACTTTGCATCTACATTAGGGTCAGGATTGAATAAGAAAGAAGTTGTAGGTAGTTTAATAATCTGCCAAGACTGGTGGTTAAGACACGTATATGTATCTAATTCTGGTGACTTTCGCATTCTGTTCTGCCAGCTAGTCTGCGAAATTTTGAATGTGACATACGGTCATTATATGGTGTGTAGGGATGGATGGGTATTCGATACCCTTTTTGGTGTGTGGGGTTGGACGAAGATGGTATGTAGCGATGGGGGTAGGAAATTTGTATTCTGTATCTGTCGTAATCTTTATCTGTAACTGATATATTTTGTTCTACTTTCATATCTGATTCTCAGAACTGTTCAAACAATGAGGAACTGAAGTTCTGCTTTATTGCTTACAAGTTACACATTAAGCTTATTAAATCATTTTGCATGTTTTATTGAATTTTAGGTAACCCATCGACTTAGGCAGGTCAGCGTGGCGGAAGCTCGATCATCCTTATCTAGTTATTTTACTTTTTAATTAAATTTATATTATAGTTTGATTTATCTAGTTTAAAAGTTTAGATTTATACGTTGGTTCAAGTACTTAAATGATTTCTGACAGTTAAACTTTAAATAGTTAAAAGATGACCTTTTCTGAAACAATTCGATGTAGCTTTCCAGACTTGGTCGTAATGTTCAGATCGAGGTTGAGGTGTTACAAATATCTTGTAGTAATGGCTTGTCTGCCTTTAATAGTACAAAGTGAGAGGCGTAAAAGAATTAGTCTTGCTATGATAGTATGGTTGCAAATGTGTACAGTTGCGAGTTGGTCCTTAATTACATTAGATGTCTTCCATAGCCTACATACTTATAGACCAAGGATTAGGTCATATATTTTAGATTTTTATAAAAAAATGAGATTTTGATAAGACTTGTATATGCTAGTGACAAGGCATGTATTGAACAAGTTAAGATGAATATAATTTCTTTTTTTAAACAATGTGAGATGCTACAAACTTCGAGAGGATTGAAGCCGTTAAGGAACATTCTTGTTGCTGAGCAAGTGGCAATGTTTTTACATATCATTTCTTATCACCTTAAAAACTGAGTTATCATCTATCACTTTAATAGGTTCGGGAAACTATTAGGAGATCATTTCATAATTTTTTAAATGTTGTCATATGCTTACAAGATGTGCTATTTAAAAAGGTAGAGCTAATTACAACAAATTCTACAGACCCAAGATGGAAATGGTTCAATGTATTGGAGTGAGTTCCATATATAGCTCATACATGATTTAGTTGATTTAGATTTAAATATAGTATCCTAACCCAAGGTTTTATACATGTAATGTAGAATTGCTTAGTTGCTTTAGATAGAACCCACATCAAGATTGGGGTTTTAACAGTTGATAAACTTAGATATCGAACGTGAAAAGAGGACATAGCAACAAATATGTTAGGCGTTTGTAAACTTGATATGCATTTTTTTGTGTTCTTCTTGATTGGGAAAGTTCTGTTGCTGATGGACAGGTTCTTCGAGATGCCATCAGTATAAGACATGGACTAAAAGTTTCTCATGGTAAAGTGCAGAATTGGAGGATTTTGAATAAATTTTTAAGGTAATAATTTTTTTGGAAAATTAATCATGATAAGTAGTTTTTTTCCCTTTTTTATAGGTTGTTATTATTTAGTTGATGTTGGTTACACAAACTGTGAGGGATTTCTTGGGTCTTTCAGAGGATAAAGATATCATTTGAATGAGTGGTGTCAGGGTTACCAACTAAGTACTTCAGGAAAATTTTTGAAAATGAAACATGCTTCAGCACGTAATGTTACTAAAAGATGCTTTGGGTTATTAGAACTTAGATGGAGAATACTTAGGTGTCCATCATTCTATCCTGTGAGGGTGAATAATAGAATCATTATTACATGTTGTTTTCTCCATAATTTTATTCAAACCTATATGAGTCTTGATCCTATTGAAGCGAAGTTGGGAGAAGGATTACCCAGTAATGTGATTGATGACGATGAATCGAATATCGTAAATATTCATCCATCAGATGCATGGAATATTTGAAGGATGGAACTAGCCAATCAAATGTTCTATGAATGGCAGACATCTAGAAATTAGTTAAGTTTAGGATAAAAATAGTAGAAGGTTAATTTATTTATGTTCTATCATGTATCTAGTTTATGAAACTTTGGTGGTGTTTAAATTATCTTTATGTATTGTACAAGACTTGTTGAATTACAACTATAATTTATTTTCTTTTGATTCGTCATGTGTTATAATTTTATAAAGTGTTTATCTTTTGAGTCATAATATCGAACCTAATTTTAATTTGCGGTTTTTCTTAAGATAGTTATGTCAAGCTTTTCACAATCATGTGATTCTTCCCAAAATTCTTGAGGAACCAAAAAGAAATGGGTTTCAGAAGAAGATGTTGTATTGGTTGCTTATATGGTTGACTTGCACAATGTTGGAACTTTTAAGCAGATACAGGATTCAAGGCCGGTTATTTAAATAAGATGGAAAGAATGTTAGAAAAATTTTTACCCCATGCTATGTTGAAGGCTAAACCTAATCTTGAATCGAGGATTAGGACATTGAAAAGGGATTGGACAATCGTTTATGACATGTTCAGTGGAAAAGACAATAGCGGCTTTGGTTGGGAAGAGCATAGGCAATTTGTTGTTGCTGAAGATGTTGTGTGGAACTCATATATAGGTGTAAGAATTATTTCCTGTCTTTATTATCTTGTTTTGACCAAACTTATATCTAATATGTATTCCTCCTTTTTTATACAGTCATAAAGAAGTCGGTTAATTCAGACATCGCAATTTCCCTTATTATGGCCAACTTATTGCTATATATGCAAAAGATTGAGCCACAGGGAAAGATGCTTAAACAGTCATTGATATTATTGAAGAAATAGATGCTGATGATGTAGCTATTGCAAATACTCATGAAGAAAGAAACGATTTCCATAGATGCGAAGCTGATGTTTCTTTGGATGAGATGGATCTCTTAGCTACACAACCACAACCATCTAGAAACCAAGATGATTCCACATTTTCAAAGAAGAAGAAAAAAAGATTTTTGATGCAAGTGAACAAATTTATTCTACTTCATTTATTAATGCTGCCATGTTATTGAGGGAAAACATACGGACTATTGGCCTTGAAATAAGTAGGAGTATTGCCTCTAAAGTGCTAATTCAACAAAAGTCAGAAATAATAATTTAAGAAAGTGCTCTAAAATTATATCCAGCTTTATGAGAAGTAGAAGGATCAACACTATTGTACATTGAGCAAAATTCCAGACCATCTAACGCAAATACTCATTTATTTTAGTCTGCCTTCTTCTATGCGATTGGAATGGTGAGAATATTTCTTTTTAACCATTAAAAATCATGGTTGTGTTGGTGATGTTTTGGTAACTTTTTGTATATGTAATATTTGGATAGTATAATGACATAATAGAATGCCATAGACTATTGTAACTTTTTGATATTGTAAAATTTAACATATAGATTATGACATATTAGCTAATGACATCATATAACTTTTTGTTAATGTATGAACATTATGTTTGGATGTAAAATATAATTCTCAAGCTATTTATTGCTTCTAATATTTTGCTTTTTAGTTTAGAAGATAATTAAATTATTTATTTTGCTAACGATATTTTAACACATTAAATATGTATTGCAGTTTAAAAATAATAAAGTAGGCTATATATTATTTTTATAATATTATATATTATGACTTTTATTAATTCATATTTTAATAATAGTATATTAAGAATGTTATTAATTCATATATTATTTTATTAAATTGTATTTAATAATTATTATGTTAAAATATGATTAAATTATTTAATTTTATTTGATCCAATTATTGCAAATTATTAACACAATTATTGATATAGTATCATTTTATGTTTATATATTGCATACATAAAAAATATATATTTATCCAATATAAAAATAAATTGATATATTTATTTTTTTTAAATGTGTATGATTAAATTAAAATTAAAGTTTTACGTGTATAATTGCACTAAATTAAAGTTTATGTATACAATTGCATGTTAAATCAAAGTTCATGTATAATTTTGAGTTTTATCCCTTTATATTATTATCTAACTACTAATTCTATTTATATAGCTAAACTTACAATTTAATTAATATATAACTCTAATACTAATTAAGCGATAATTAATTTCTATTTTATACTTATAATTCTATTCAAATTAAAAATTAATTAAATTATAAATAAGTATCACTTTTTAAATGTCAATTAATAGTGTGAAATTAAATTTATAATTATATTAAAATGTCTTGCTACTTTAGGTTAATCTTATAATAATATTTAAAAGTGAATACAATTTGTAATTATTATTATTTAATTGATGTAATATTCTACTTTAGGAGTAATAAATCTAAACTAAAACTTATCACTAATATTTAGATATCTTTATAATGTGTAAGATTTAAACTAAAACTTATCATTAATAATTGAATATGTTTAAACTAAAACATATATTAAACTACGATAACTTTCTAATAATATTTTTATGTTTATAATTTGTAATTATTACGTATACTATAATTAGTTTTAAATGTGAATTAATAATTTTAAATTAAATTATGGTCTTGTTTAGGAATTAGCTGATTATTGATTGCAGTGGTTGGTTTGACCAACTGATTCTATTAACTGTTTATTTAAAAGTGTTTGATAAAACCTAGTTTATAGCTGAAATTTGATATAATAGCATGACACATTTTATTGTTAAATATTTATTTGTTTATAATATTTTAGTCTTTATTGATTGAAATTATTGAAATAAAATACTATTATCAAGAATTAAAACATCCATTATGAAAATTAATTAGTGAATATTGTTGAGATTTACTTTGAACTTTAGAGGTGAAAGTAAAAATGGAAGAATGGAGGCTACTTATCTTTTGGCACCCTTGTTAGGTTTGAGAGCATGTGGCAAATGGAGTAATTTTTGAGCAAATATGGTCAAAGATGTCATTCCATATATCTCATTCTCAATCAACTGTGAAAAAAGCTATCCATCCCAACGTTTTTTGTATTGGAGGTTTTAGCTCGATAAGCTCTTGAAAACTTCTATTTACTAAACACTACAATTAGAGAGTTTAACTACTCAATCCTCCATTTACGTTGATTCAATTCTTTTTTTCAAATTTGTACTTTTCTTATTTTTAGCAAAAGAAAAAAAAAGAAAATTTTCACTTATTTTTGTTTACAATAGTTATTACCATATTACTAATTTCAAGTTTAAATTTATATTAAATATTCTTTATTTTCAGCCAAAATATTGTAATATACATATAACAAATAAAATTTTCCTCATATTATTATATTAATAACCAAATGAGACATTAGTCTACCAAAATACTATCACATATGACTTTTGCTAAAAAAAAAAAAACTGCAAAATAATGTCATTATTTTTTTTTCCCTCAGGTTTGATTTGGATATAAAATGCGTCATTCAAAGTAATTTGTTTGGTTGGAATTATTAATTTGCAATAGTTTTTCTATTTAAATATAATTATTAAATAAAAAATATTCATATTTTTATTAATTTATTATCATATTAACAATAATTCTGAATTTCAAACCCAACTTAAATTAGAAAATAAAAAAATTCCGGACCACGGCTGGTTCGCGAACAGTGTACTGAGTAGTAAAGAAATATGTGGGACTTTGGGAACAAAGATGAATCCAAGCAATCACTTTGCCCTCTTTCTAGCCTAAGCACTGTAACAGAGGCGAATCTGGGGTATGTCACCTGCCACCTAAAATGGAAATTTATTATTTAAGTCTTTTAAATTTTTTTAAAATTTTAAATTAATAAAAATAAAATTGTACTTTGGTCCTTCTCTAAAATTATAAAAAATTAATTTAATCCTTTAAAAATTATAAAAATATAAACTATAAAAAATTAAAATTTTATTCGACTTCCTTAAAAATTATTCTAGTTTCGCCTACCTAAATTTTCCTGGAAAACAAACAGAAAAATATTGAACCCGAAAATAACATGATTGATATATAGATATTCTCAAGTCAACTAAAAAGACCAATGAGAACAAAAAAAAAGGTTAGATGAAAAAAAGAGAGCTCAAAACCAATCAACATTAATTACTTATTTAATGATGAAACTAATCGTATAAAATTTTTAATATTGAAAATCATAAACTTTAATAAGGAGATTACTATTTATATAAAAAAAAAAACATAAGTATGATCTTTTATTAAACTCTAAAACTTGTGATTTGATGGTTGAAGAATCAAGGTCCGAAAAAGATTAAACTAAGAGGAGAAATAATACAATTTAAATGTAGATCAACACGATTTAATTTTAATAATTATTTAAAAAAATAAACTTAAATTAAAATTTAGTTATGAGTATAACAATATATATTAAAATGTTTAAAAAAATTCAATTTGAGGGAACATACCAACTTAACAAATAATTGTTTTAGTGGTGAAGATTCAAAATATAGCAACTTTAGTTGATAATATAGCATCAACATTTTTCTAATCTTTATAAAATATATAATGGGGAAGTTCACAAGTTGAAGTATCAATTGGCAATGGTAATATGTCACTTGGCTGTTCATATATCTATCTTTTTAGCTCATATTTTGCTCTCAAAATACCACCCACTACCTATAACTACATTTGTCAATCCAAGCTCTATAATAATAAATTATTATTATTATTATTATTTTGATCTTGATTTTTACCACATTTATTAATGCTTGGCATATGCTAAGGATTATATTTTGGATTAAAAGTTGGGTTTATGGAAATGGCTTTAAACGTTTGGTTTTAAATTAAAATGCTAAAAAATGAATTTATTAATTGACAGTGTTATCTTATTAAAATGATTGAATAAAATTGGATATTATCTTTTCTTTTTCAATTGAACTAACCTATTTGAGTTATGATTAATTTATACGTATCATTTTAAATGGTTGACAAATCTTTTTTTCCAAAATTTCTTATTACTTAATTTTCATCAAATTTCAGCCACATAATAAAGGGAAATTATTCCTTTTCATTTCACAATTTTTATTCCCGTATTCTCAATTTTTGAATCAAAATTATATACAGAAAATAAATTCAAAATTTAGTAGTTGAGATGTATAAACTTATAAGATATATGTTGTACTTTCTGACAAAAAATATTTTTTATTATTATTAACTTATAATATTTTTAATCGAATTATAAGTTATATTTGACAAGTTCTTTTATTTTAAAGGAAAAAGTTTATGAATTATAGATTGAGTTTTGGACTCACAAAAATAGTACTGCTTAAGTCAATTTCAGCTAAAAAGAAAAATCATATAATCTGAATTACTCGAGATTCGTGGGGTCATTTTAAAATTAACAAATGCTGCCCATACAAAATTTTCTTAAAGAAAAAAAAAATGTCGGCTGCAATAAGAAAACAGATAATTGATGCCTTCTCGCTATCTACGTTTGAGTCTAATTGGTATAAATCATGGAAGAAATTAGTTATTTAATAAGGTACTTATGATTATTAATTTTAATAACTACATTGATATAATTACAAACTATAATTTAAAAAAAATTATTTTTTAAATTTATATTAAGGCCGAAATGAAACCTCCAAATCTAAGTTCAGTCACTGTTTTTAAAATAGAGGTCACCCATCGTCATAACATGAATGGCATAAAATTTGGAACAAGCTAGAAAATATGGACATATGCATATGCAAACATACTTGTTTTGGTGTTTTAAACAAATATTACTGTCCTTTGACCTTACAGGAATGATTCTGCAATATTCAAAAGAATTTTCCCTTCCTGTGAACACCATATATTCGGGATCTTGAGGGTCCCGTAAGAGAGAAGAATACAAAGGAGGCCCAAGAGATTCATTTAACCTGAATAAGAGGGTTAGGCTCAATGTTTACCTTCAATTTCCCTTCTCGCTACTGATTTCTTCGCATGTTCCAAAAGAAGAATAAAAACACAAGTACGGCAGATTAATGGGAAAAACTTGACATATGAATCTATAGCAGTTCAATAATGCCGATATTATCAAGAACTCAACAAACAATGCCTAATAACTTTTCAATACAGGGAAGGAGTGAGGGATTCTATTTCTGCAAAATTTTAACAATGTTGAAATGCACTTACTTGAGAATGCCTTCTACTTCTATTCCATAACACCAACGGTTTGCAACTACTACTTAAAAATCGAAAAAAAAAAATTGATTTTCATTTATACTAGTAAAAGGTGTGCAACAAATACCTCAAGCATCAAGGTTTTTCTAAGAAACTGCAATGGAACATAAAGAGTACAAACTGGAAGCTTCACTTCAATTTCTCCCTTTATAACAATGGAAAAAAAAGAAAAAAGAAAAAAAAGAACAACAAACCAGTTTTGAGTTTGGACTGTCTAATCAATTATTCTATTCTTTTCACTTGTCTTCACCATCACAACATCCTGCTAAGCGACTTGATGAGTAATTTCAGATTCTTTCTTGTAGACTCATCACCCGTGAATCCCAGTATATCAGAACTTATATTCTGCAATGGTACATGAAGAGAGAGTGTGAGAGGTAGGACAGATGTGAATTTAAGATTTAAATAAACAATTGAGAGGAATGCCAGTGCCTGGTAAGTAAATTTTTACCTCGATATTCTTCAAGGTAAAAATCAGAGTATAAATTGATTTTTGGATCAATTCGGTGTTCTCAGGGGTCATAATGGATGAATGTACCCTTCTGCACAGAAAGGAATTGTAGTTGTAAGGCTATAAATCTAGAGGCGACGTCTTGTTTTCACATAAAGAAAGAGTCTTTCTTTCCCTCGCATCATAATTAGAAAATTACATCCTACTATAGCTGAAATTCAAAGTGTGCACCCTGATACTTCCACATTACTATTACTTTATTGAGCCACAGCATCTTTAAATTTGCTACCCCAAATTCAAGGATCTAGTATGAGTTCATGATGCAACATCTACAACTGTGCTTTAACTGTAAGAGCAAGGATAGATAGCCTGATAGCTGGAGTTTTGGGCATATAGTGGGTTTAGGGACTACAGAGGGTGAGAAAGATAAGGTGGTGGCTTGAAACTAATAGAATTAGGGTTGATTGTAGCAGTAATATAATGCTAGCAGTTGAACACAGAGGTAAAATCATAAAAGTATGGAGGAAGATGACAACGTAAAATGTAAGGATTAACAGCATTGTTTGATGCATTCCCAAACATTACCTAGAAAATAAAAACCATGACGCACCAGTAGTCCTTTTATTTACAGAATCAACTTTTTTATTCGATGCTAGAGAAATGAAAGAAATTCATAACTTCATTACTTTTAAGTTTCAAAATATTTATGTTCAAATATGATTCAGATGACAGAGATTCAAGTGCCTTCAAACAATTCTTAAGTATAAGCAAGAGGAAATAAGGTTTTGTGGGTGCAATTCTAAATAGGGCGAGTGTTTAGTACACTGGCAATGCACTTCTTTAACTCCACAAGTAGAGTTACAAATGCCACGTGTCCCATTTCTTTATATATTATTTTTTTAATTATTTTTATACCCTACATACACTTGTCATAACCCCAACCTAGCGTATGGAATTAAATTCCACTGAGTGTATCAAATATTTTCTCTTCTAAACAATGCTTAGTTATAGCATGTGGGAACAACTCTTTGTGACAAGCACATCTCAATCAAATTATAACCAAGGAAGAAGAGAGAATTCACCTTAAATCCTCAGAGGCTTGTGTTAGACTTCTGGTCAAATTCTCAACCTCCTGAAGCAGACCACTATCACGAAGTTCAGATAACAAAGGTTGCACATCTTCGGCCATGGCTTCAATCTGAAAAATCACTACATCAAATTCAAAATTCTGAGCATGAGGATCCATCAAAAGTTCAGTTTAGAATGCTTATCCAGTCAGTTAGAGAGGAGGGAAACATGTGCAGACTTGATTACTTCTAGATTTATGTACATTAGGCTACAGTGTGGATGTAATAATAAATAATTTATTATTATCAACAGAACTCACAGAAAAAAATAAGATAATGTAGCAAACCCATTCACTTCTTTTGGGCTTACCAGAACTATCAGCAATATAGTTTAGAAAAAGAAATTTTATCAATAAGACAAAATGTAACAAGACATTGCATAAAGAAATTTTATCAATAAGACAAAATGTAACAAGACATTGCACACCTTTGTCAGCAGGGGCTTTGCATCCTGAATAACAGCAGCAACGCGCTCGGCAAGTGAATAGGTGTTGGCAATACCAATTTCCTCCATTTGACGAGCAAGACGGGTGACAATCCCTACCAAGGCATCCAGACTTACCCCTTGTTCCCCCTTTATCTTTTGCCTATCACATACAATTAGGCCTTCCTTAACACATTCTGCATCGAGAGGTCCCACAGAAGGTGATGGAATTGGATCCCGTGGCGTGATGTCAATCAAAGTTTCCATCAAAAGACCAGATTGGTTGACCTCAATCAGTGAATTTCGAGGTATAATAATCTTATCATCTTCAACCTAAGAATGATAGCAGCAATGTTGATGCATACACAAGCCAAGCCAAACCAATAAAAATGTTACAGAAAAATTATTATCCTGAAACATACCTCAACAACAGCTTCTATACTTTTCAGGGAGGGATTAACACGTACAACATTGCCTACAGTCACCCCTCTAATCCTAACAGGTGTTCCAGTGCAAATACCAGATGCCTGAGCAAATTCAAACACCGCTAGATACTTCCGGAATTTAGAACGAATCTGAAATCCCCTCAACCAAGCCAGACTCAGTGCAAGCAGCACAGTACCTGACACAAGAAACAACCCAACCCCACCTTCCCAAATGCTTCTACGACCAAACCCAAAATCACTCAATGGACGTAATGTTTGTCTCCAAATATTCCGAGGAATATCTAAAACAACAGCAAGCGGATTCTTTTGCTCCGAAGAACCAGGTTGTGGGTTATGCTCAGTACTAGCAGACATAGCTCTAACTTTTGCCAACCTCATTCTTAGTTTAGGCGGAAGACATTGCAAAACTTTTGGAGAAGAATGCGGGAGGGTGGTCAAAGTTGAAGATGACAAAGATGGGCATGCTGGAATCTGGACTAATGTATTTCCAACCATTTTCAGAAATTGCAAAGCTAAAACGCTATGAATACTTCAAAACCCGAACTGCTAAGAATACTATCCCTTTTAGCTAAATACAGGACGAAACAATACAGTTTCTCTCTAAATGTTCAGCAGCTAAGGCTTCCATTTAACTGAAAGGCAACAGAATTGAAATTTAATCAGTTGAACGAAGAATCCATTTTTTCCAATACAACATTGAAGTTAAATTAAATACTTAAAATCCATCAATCACGCTTGAAAAAAAATCAAATCAGGTTAGTGACTCTTCGAAATAGCATTAATCACCACCACTTAAAAGGAATGAAATTAAGAAGCAAAACCTAGGTTGAAGTTGAAAGAAACAACTCCAGTATCTATTATATTCAATTCATTGCAGTTTAAAGGGAAAGTGAAGAGAAAGAAATCGCGAAGGAGGGAAAATTAAGTCCTTAAGACAGAAAGAAAATTCATCAATTTTTTCAACAGTACAATTACAAGACAAATAACTGTAGTTCATAAGATATTACCAGTTCACTAATAGGAAGTTACGAACCTAAGATTTCACAGTGAGAAGCAGAAGTAAAAAGAAAAAAGAATCTAAAAATTCACAGTTAAAAGATATATTACGATATTCTTGAAATTTTCTCGGTAACCAAACACATCGAAAAGATGATGTAAGGTTTCGTGAGTGAAGAGTGAGTACCTTCAGAGCTGGCTAGGGCTTTTCCCTTCACGAATCGAAGGCCGTAGTTCAGACATTTTGTTGGAAATGGAAAAGAAAACAAAAGGCTAAAAATAATAATATTCATTAAAAAACCCAATAAACTTCAACATTTTTTTAATTAAGTACACAAATTTATACTTAATTTTTGTTTTCTAAAAACTCAATTACTGTTGTAATTATAATTAATAGACCCGTATAACTATAGTTTAAATTCTATCATATCAGTATCTGCGTATGTGTTTATCTATTAAAAATATAAATATGGGTTTAAAAATAAAATAATATAATATAAATAATCATTCAATTTTTTAAATTTTTTATTTTAGTCATAAAAAATTATAAAATAGAAATTTATTATAATTTAAGAGAACTAATAGATGAACAAGAGAGAAGAATTGAAAAATGAAAGAGTGATTCAATTTTTATTTGGACACAATAAGTTTATACATATCCTTTATTTATAAGATTTTAAATACTATAAATTATATTAACTGCAAATAAATGTACTGTTCATCCAAACACACCCTAATTCAAATCGGCTCATGTATTGTATGGCCTAAGTTTGGCTCGATGCCCAGATGAACTTCAAAGGGAACATCAATTTCTGGGTTGCCAGCTATTCCAACGAAAGGGTTTTGTGCTCGGTTGGTTTCAGTTCTTGATGGGGTAGCGCTGAAGGGAAGTGTTGCGATTAAAATTAGGGGGAAATTATTTAAATGCATGAGGTGGATATTAATATCCTACCTGGAAAATAATAAAAACTAGCTGGAATCACAGTTAAGATTTATAGTTGCAATCAAAATGAATTAACTTTTTAACATGAGTGCTCATTTTGTAAAAGTTTTTTTGGGTGTTTAGAATGAAATTTTTTGAAAATTGGTGACTATTCGAGTAATTTACTTATAATAAAATGTATGGTTTGAAACTAATAATAATAACAATTCATATGTAATATGTATGAAATCAAAGAAGAAAAATTAGTTTTTCACCAAAAAAAAAAAAAAAAAAATTAGTTTAAATTGTGAGTAAAAAGAAATTAAATAGTTAAATACATTAAAGTAAGAATAATAAATTCACTCTAATTGTTTATTATGTAATTGTCGTTTTTTTATAACATGTCAAAAAGTCATCATATTGGTAAAAGAAAATTTTTAATATTAAAAATCTGATTGTAAAAACTTAAATATCGAGTTGACTTATGACACAAACTCAATCAACACATTTTCTTTGTAAGTATGAAAAGAAAAAAATGTCATCAAAATAATAATAATAATAATCATTTAATAGAAAAGGGTAAATTGGTATTTTCTTGACTAAGTTGATATATGATTAACCTGTGACATCGACTCAATTAGAGATTTAAATAATAGTATAGATACACGATGTAGATGAGAGAAAAAATTTACATAAAATATATATATTTTAAAATTTACTCAATAATTATTATTGGTGTGGTAGTGGTAAAGAACTTGTTTATAAATTCATTAAACATATGTTCAATCATTGGATATATTAATTTAAGTTCATTTCTTTAAGAAATATATAAAAGTATAAAAAGACAGAAACACCATCAAAATAATAATAATAATCATTTAATAGAAATGGTAAATTAGAATTTTCCCCAAGTGAATTAGTACTCGATTAACGCGTGACATAAATTTAATCAGAAACTTGAATAATAGTATAAATAATAGACAAATGAAAATGCAATAATAATTAATATCGTCACGAATGATCATTTTTATTTGAATATAGATAAACAATTTAATGAATTATTATTTTTTCATCATGACGTGAACAACTCCAACCTTTCAAGAGCTTTTACAATTGTATGCAATTCCCTTAGCTTTCATAAACAATTCAACCACATTTTCGTCTCTTGTGTTTATATACCCCAAGCCTCCTTGATTCCATTTTTGCAACAACAAAGATTTTATCCAGCTTTTTGCTTTTGTGCACTGAGTTTAGGTCGTTTTCAGGTCATCAAGTTCCTTTTCCTAAAGTTTTTTCATCAGCTTTTGATTGTCATAATTCAACATAGAATAGAATTTTCATTAGAATGAGTACATTAGTCTTACAAATCTGGTCCCTTTTATAAAGCATAGTCTTTTAAGTATCCATGAAGTCTTCCATGAATTCAATGTCACTATCTTGTAATTGTCTAAGACAGATGCACTTCAATTACAACTTTGAAAGTGAAGGCTTCATAATTGCTCGGGAGCTCATTATATTTTCTTGTTCACTAGTAGAGTCGTCACTCCATGTCACAGAGAAATATTTTCTTCCTTTTCTATAGCGTATTGGCACATTTAGCTTTTATGTTGCCAAATCTCCATCATTACACTCAGCATGGTCTTGGACTTTCTTAGTTAATGGATATTATTTTCCTTTTTCCTTTAGTGATAAATCTCCTTCAAATCATTCGCTATTCCTCGAAAGCTTCTTAAATGTCTTATTGAAGTTCATAGTTAGAAGGGTTAATTGCTCCTCTAAGTCCTTAATGGTAGCTTCATCTTCAATTGTAATTGAGGAAGCAACTTGTAGAGAAATGTTCTTTTCTATCTTGACTTTTCCTTTTTCTTTTCCTCCAAATTCATCTCGAATGTTTACAGAAATTCAATCAACTTGTTAATCCTCATTGTGTTGATATCCTTAGCCTCTTTTATGACAATTACCTTATAGAGAAACGTTTTGGTAGAGACTATTGGATCTGGTGTCCTGAGTGTAATATATTCGTTTGTAAACTTGTAATTTTTTCGAACAGATTGAATAATAAAACAAATTCATGGATTACATTAATATACTTGGTAAGATTGTTCTTATATGGTTTTTGCCTGCAAAGTAAAATGGAAACAAATATTGCTCATTGGTTGTCTAATGTTTAAACTAATATTAAGCGGTATTACGTGGTCGGACCGTAATACGGAAAGACAACTTATATTAGTAGACGAACCTAAACATGTCCTTAATCTAATTGAAAATGAGTAAACTGATTGAAAGACTAATATGTCATTTATCAAGTCTAATCAGGGAGATGTTTTGTCTTGGGCATCAAAGCGGATGACTTCCAAAAAATAGAGACATAGATGTGATTGACTGAATTAACAGTACATCAAACTGGACCTAAGAAGAATAGATCGTGAATCTGTTTATGGATTTATTCACTAGTAACGTTCATAGTGTGACATACCTAAATCCTGAGTGGATAACGGACCATGTATGCGTGGCTCGTACACTTTGATATAAGTAAAAGCCTATGTTCAAATATATAAGGAATCGAAAGTTGGTGTGTTGTGTATACTACTTCTGCAGTATGTTGCGTCATTCACTATAGTGGAATTCATAGCTCGAGACATGGGTAAATGATATCCTCTCATTGGAATTACATGGTTGATGGAAAGTAAACGTGGTTACAAATCGTTTATCTTTGTGATGGATGACATGATCACTAATTGATAATGATTGAATTTTCATGAAGGAATATGTATATTGGGAGAACAAGTATTATCCCAAAGAGATTAAGGATATCCTATGAGGGTAACACACTTATGATAAGGTCATTGGACGAGTACTGATCGAGTTACTTTCGTAATGTCATGCCACTGGGGAGAGCTCAGCCACAATACTATAGTAGAATGACTTTCAGACTAAATGATTTTATAATTAATAGGCGAAAAAATAGAACTTAGTTATAAATCATTTGATCCTTAATTGCATATGTCCAATCGGTCCCTTCGCTAGCTCGTTGAAACCAGAAATGAATTTTATGTTGAATCAAATGAGTAAAAATGAATAGAAATGGTGAAATGGAGAAATAGGAAACATTTGGAAATGATTAAGGTTTTCTTCAAAATGAAAATGAAAATGGAGAAATGAAATAATTTGGAAATAAATGTGATTTTCTCCAAAATGAACATGAAAAATAAAAATGGCCCGAAAAATGAATTTATGTTTTTCGAATAAATGAAGTTCAAAAATGGAAATAAATCATTTGGTCATAGTGAACCATTGAATGTGGAAATATTAAATATATTTTCTCATAGATTCTTTTATGGTAAAATTGAATGTGCAATAAAATTGAATGTGGTCCAATTCTAATTCTATTAAAATCATGAGAACTGCCCGTGTAACAATCAAAATACCCTCACACAGCCTTGGCGCAGGCCGTGTGAATACTGCACTTAAACAAGCTCAGGGCACACGCTCATGTGGGTTGCCAGTGTGTGACACACGACCGTGTGACAGCTTGTGTCTCAGGCTGTGTGTATCCAAAATTGACCCAAAACATGCTCTTTTCTTCTCCCATATGCATACATACCTAAACATACTCAAACATACACTCAAATAAGTCATTTGACACCTTCAATATCAATCTACTCATGTAATATAATCAATCCTAAGCCTAACCAATATGTCATCATTGTAACAGCTCGTTTTTTAATGGTGTCAGAAACAGTGGTTTCGGGACCACAAATTCGACGAGTAAGTTCGTATAATTAGTATTTAAAATATATGAGTCAATAATAATTTTTATATTGAATTTTGAATTGGTAAATTTTAATTATTAAATTAAAAGTTAGTATAAGAGGTTTGGTTCAAAAGTCAAGTAGGTATTGAAAACAAGATTTTAGGACCTTGTTTCCGTAATTTAAGGCAGTAAACATTTCTATTAAAAATTTTCAGAGTCTTATTATAGGTTAATTAAATTTTGGTTCGGTAATTTTTACAATTAATTGCCTAAATAAGATAAAAGGATTAAATTGTAAAGGAGGTAAAAGTTAGTTGCTATAGATTTAAAATACTAAAGGGACCAAAATGGTGATTAAACCATAGTAAAAAATTCCAAACCGTCGTGACATGATTACCATCCATTAACTTTTCGGTTATTTATTCATTTAGTTCTGATTGGTTTAAGGTTAAATTGTAAATAAGTTTTCTTAATTGAAATTTAATATAATTGAAGGACCAATTGTGTAATTGGACCCTTTTAGATGGCCTAATAATAGAAATAATGTTGAATTCTTTAGATTGTGGTAAATTGTAATTAAATCCTATTTGAATAAGGATTTACTAATTAATTTGTTTCTAGTATGATCGGAAATGATGGTTCTGAGGCTACAACTCCAGTGTGTTAGGCCGTAAATATTGATTAGTTAATATTTACGAGGTCATTAGTGTTATGTTAAAATTTGGTTAGGAAATTTTAACGTTTGGATGATTAATTAAGTAAAAAAGGCTAAATTGTAATTATGAAAAAGATGGATTTATTAATTTAAAAGGTAAATTAAAGGGGTTTGGATGGTAAATAAACCACAATTACCCATAGTGGATGGTAATAGGTTTATAATTGGTGATATTTGAATGGAAATGAAAAGGGTATAATAGTAATTAAATTATAAATAGAAT
The DNA here is from genome assembly GCA_025698475.1 of Gossypium anomalum. Classification (NCBI taxonomy): domain Eukaryota; kingdom Viridiplantae; phylum Streptophyta; class Magnoliopsida; order Malvales; family Malvaceae; genus Gossypium; species Gossypium anomalum. The sequence goes on along the minus strand of CM046965.1, from coordinate 70,441,817 downwards.
TTAAATAAAATGAAATAGAAATTCTAGTCCATCTTCTTCATTTTCACACTTCCAAAATTGAAATACCATGGCAAGGAGAGAGTTCATTCGACCAAGCTAGGGTTCATTAATTTGGTAGGTAAAATTTTCCCCTTTTTAGTAATTTTTATGTTTTTGAGCTCGTATTAGCTTAATCTAGCTAACCCGAGAACTAGTTTGCAAAACTGTTAAATGTTATAAATGCAACGACGCAAATTTTAAGGTCATCAGAAAAGTGAGTTTTTGGGTCTTCGATTCTGAAAATTAGATTGATAAATATTTATTAGAAATATTTACGAAGTTAAGTGAGAGGTTAATTAGATTTTAATTAAGTAAATTTAGCTTAAATAAGGTTAATTAGGTATAAGGATTAAATTGAATAAAGTGTGAAAGTTTAATTATAAACTATAGAAAAGTCAAGGGACTAAATTAGCAAATAAGCCTTATGTGACAAGTGTGTGGTAAGTATAAATACATGTGTATTATTTTAATTGGTACAAATGTATGTATATATATGTATTTACTTATTATTTAAGAAATAATAATTATAATTAAAAATATAATATAATAATATAAAGTAAAATAAATAAAGGAAATAATAAATAAAATAAAAAAAAGAAAGGGGGGACGAAACAGAACAAAAAGAAAGAAAAAGGGAAAGAAAAAGAAAGAAAAAATTGGGTTTTAAGGTTCAAGCTTTAAGTAGTAAGTCAATTTAATCCATTTTCTTGTAATTTTGGTGTCTATGGAATCCTAGAAAGAAATACTATTTGAGTCATGTTGAAATTTAGAAAGTTATTGAATTTTTAGATGTTGATTAAGTTGAATAAATGGAAGAATTATTAGTTTAATTGATAGAAATTCAAGTTAGAAGTGGGAGAAGGATTGAATTGTAAAGATAGATATAAGTTTTGTTATAGTAGGGACTAAACTGTTTAAATTGTAGAATTGATGTTTTATATTGAATATTAAGAGTTGAAACTTGTTTAAAATAAGTATTAAATAAAAATATGAGATTTATTTGAAGAGAAAGAATGGTTATAGTGGAAGGACTAAATTGGAATTTAAGTAAAAGTTACATGGAAAATAGAAAAGTGTGTTATTTAATGATATGTATTGATGATTTTAAATGTTAATTTTTCCGTAGCTAACGTAGCACCGAAAACATCATCAAAGAAGGGAAAAGAGAAAGTGAACGAAGATAACGAGTAAACTCGAGAACCACGATTTGTATTTCTATAACCAAACTTAATAGTTATTTTGATACATACTATTGATATTATGTATGGCTATTGAAATTAAGGTAAGTATTGATATTGTGGTAAAATGTTGACTTATGAATATTAGATTTGAAATGTATATTAGTTAATGATGATAAATTGAAAGTGAAATGAAAACCTTATTAACAGTGTCGGGCTAGTCGGATATAGTTGGCATGCCATAGGATTGGAAGTGTTCAGGGATATTCTGACTTTGTGTCGATGAGACACTATAAGTGTCGCTTTCTTCATTATTCGTTGTACGAACTTGTTCCAATGAGGTACTCTACGCATCGCCATCTATTACTATTATCATTCTTTGTTACGGTGTATTCCAGTTTTGGCCGATGAAACACTGTATAATATCCCGGTGTGTGGGTTGGATCTGCGTATCCCTCCAGGTCCGAGTTATGTTAATAGGGTAAACTCACAGATCGAACAATCGAAAGATCTTCATGTTACTGTATGTTCTTATTGAATACGATTTTATTGATAAGTGTTACTGTGATATAAGGATAATTGAATGATAATTTATAAAGTTCATATTATTAGAATTTATAGTTATGTTTTAAATGCATGTTAAGTATTGGTTTATAGAAATACCACTGAGTGTATACTCAGCGTATGGTTTGTTTCCGTGCGCAGGTTAGGTACAAAGTGACTAACGCCTCAGCATCCAAGCCAACTCCCGAACTCAAATACTTGGTGATATATCTTATCCTTAGGAATGGCATGTACCTAGGTTGTTTTGATGTTATTTTGAATATAAGAAAAGTTAGTGAGAAATGTTAATAGTTAGCTCATAGATGTAAAGTGAATGATATAACATGGTTCATTTTGAATTACTTTGAATGGTTCTTAAGTATGAATTTGAAGTTGCTTTATTTAACGGTTAATAATATACTAATGTTGGATTGTTATATTAGTATAATAAATATGTATTAGACATGTTTAATCATGTTTTGGATTGGTTGTAAGATTGTATTTTAAATTGCTTGCTATTAAAGGAGTGCAGGGTTGGTAAATTTGAACTATAAGGTTCATTTTGAGTCCACATGGTCAGGCACACAGGCGTGTGATCAGACCGTGTGAGGCACATGGCTTACACACGGGCATGTTAATAGGCCGTGTGTCCCCTGCATCATTAATTGTGGAGTCAGGATAGTATACAGGCAAAAGACACGGCCATGTGTCTTGGTCGTGTGAATAACACGGGTTTTAAGTATGGTCGTGTGTCAAAATCGTGTTAAAATGGCTTAAAAATAGTAAAAAATCAGTGTACCACACGGCCTAGCCACATGGGCGTATGCCCAGGCCGTGTGCCCCTTTGATACTTAAGTAATTGCAAGTCAGATTTCTACACGGGCTGGCCACACGGCCATGGGATCCTCACGGGCTAGCCACACGGCCATATCCTAGGCCACACGGGCGTGTGCCCCTATCTTCAAGGTAAAATTTTTAAAGTTACCGGTTTAGACCCGAACCATTTCCAAAGCATTTATTGGGCCCCGTAGGCCCATAATAGGGACTTTATGGTGAAATTTGAAAAGTTTTGATTTGGAATGCAAATTTATGACTCGGTTTTGTATAAATGCTAGTGTATAAGTTTGGTAATGCTTCGTAACCCTATTTTAGTGACAGATACGGGTTAGGGGTGTTACAATAAAAGTTGTCATTAATGAGTTGAGTCATTTCTTGAATGTTTATGATAGATTATGAAACCTTGTTCTTAGATAGGATTATTTTGTAAAGTAAATTTTGATGATTTTAACATTTAAGGACTAAATTGTTAAAATGATAAAATTGCTTGTACTTGAGGTGAAATAATTGCAAATAGGGGCTGTTAGGAGACCCTTAATGTTTCGAATGAACTAGGTTTTACGTAAAAATAGTTAATTTGCATATTGGGGCTTAAGGACTAAATTGCATAAAAGTAAAATATTTGGGGTAATTCTATAAAAATGTCAAAAAAGACTTAAATGCATAAAAAGAGTTAATTTTATTGTTGGATTCTATTAATTGAATGAAATTAATATTTTAGATCAAGAATGGATTGAAAATCGAGGCATAAAAAAGTTGCTGAATAGTCGTTGTACTTTGGCAGTTACTGCAAATCAGTCCGGTAAGTTTGTACTGTTATTTCTATAATATAATGATTCTTTTTATACATTCTTTGTTATATAATTAAATTCATAGTATTCTTAATAATTGATTGATTGAAAATATCTAGGAAATGATTGACTGATGAGTTATCATGCTTTGAGCTGCTAAATACTAAATGAATATTCTGCTTTAATGATACACACCATCGTGATGGCTGAGATCCTACATATGTTGCGAATTCTCAACAACTTGTGTGAGAAGCATCGTGAACTAGTGAATGGAATAGCTACTATATTCTGATGATATAGATCGTTCTGATGGCTGAAATCCTGCACATGTTACGGATTCCCGACAGTTTGTGTGAGCAACATCGTGAACTGGTGAAATGACTGAATACTCCGTACTGATGAAACGGATCATTACAATGGCTGAGATCTTACATACATTGTGGATTCTCATCAGCTTGTGTGAGCAGTATCGTGAATCGGTCAAAACTCTGTAACTAGTTCAAACGAGCGAGGTTTTGTGCTTACTGAATGAAATCATGTCTTACCGAAAAAATATGAGTTATGGTACGGTATAATACTCACCTGTTGTGAACTGTGTTTAACAGGGATTACGTTGTTATTTCTTATAATTGAACTATTAAGTTTGTTGGTAAGGTTTATTGTTAATTTGAAGAACTTACTAAGCTTTCATTAAGCTTACTTGTGTTTTGTAGATTTATTTTTTGGGTCGGAAGTCAGATCAACCTACAAAATCATACTATCTCAAGGACTCTTTGGTAGATTTTGAAACAACTTGGCTTATATGGCATGTAATAGGGCTATTGAATATGTCTTGTGACTGATTATGTGTAAATTGTTATATAACTTGGTTGCTTGGAGTTTTATGGTATAAGGTAAGTACATGTTTGATAAAATGAGTCAAGTGTGTGTTGAATGGGTTGGAAAATTGGTATGGTTGAGTATGAAATGAGTAAGGCATTTTGGTTGTGTAAGCAAGACCCTGGATGTGCATTTGTGACTTGTATGTCAATTTAAAGTAACGAGTTGTCTAGGTATTTGAGTAGTGATATCATTGATGACACATTGGTTTGGCACTTAGGCTAATTGCTTTGCCATGGTGTGTGGGATGGCCACATGGGCGTGTAGGAGAGCCACACGGCCGTCTGACTCCTGTAGGTGAAAAAATTTTCAATTTTGCTTGAAATGTCCTAATTTGTTTCGAATTAGTCCTCGATTATTCATAAACTATTCTAGGGGCCTCAAAGGTCCGATTTAAAGCCCGTACATGTATGTTTTATTTCTTTTCTAACATATTCGTATTAATGGAATTTATTTGATATTTGGTTGCCAATTATTATGAGAAGTCCTGATATGTGCCGTAACCCTATTCCAATAATGGAAATGGGATATGAGTGTTACAGGTCTCGATTTAGTTTTGAACTTGTTCGAAGGCTTTCGTAAGCCCAATTAAGGCTCGGTTTGATTGTAATGCATGTTTAACATGGAATTAACATGTATTTATTAATTATTGAGTATTATCGAATAAATTGCTTGTGAATATTCTGGTTTACTGTTGTAGCATCCTATAACTCGAGTCCGATGACTGGGCTGGGTATAGGGTGTTACAATCATAGACACCTCAATATTTTATTACAATTCACTTTCATATTTTCATATACAAAGCACAACTAACACAAAAAAAATCTTACATCGATATCATTTCATATCATTAGTCATCATATTGTCATTATAGTTCATTCTTGATCAACAAATTCTACCTAAGTAAAATAAGCATACCTACATGGGTTATCCAAACAAAAAAACACAAGTTAAAGGTATAATTTGTACAAACCAAGTACTTATGCATCATATCCAAAATGAGTCCTATTACATGCCATATATACCAAACCAAAATCTAAGTCTACCAAAAATTCCCGGATAGTGTGATTCTTCGAGCTGATCCGATCTCCCAATCCAAAAAACATATCTATAAGAAATAAAATAAATAATACGTGTAAGCTTTCATAAAGCTTAGTAAGTTTATCGATTGAACGGTAAAGCTTACCGAATCAACATAATAATAATTCAACTAAAAGATTAATGAACATATTTCCTGTCAACGAGGTTATTATCAAAATTCCTGTCAATCACAGCTCCCAACAACAGAGTAATGCTCGAACATTAGTTCAAATCAATTTTTCACATTTCAATAACATTCGCATTTCTTACTATCACAATGCATAATCTTTTTAACATATAATAATAATACATCATTTACCACTTTTACACATATATACTATTACAAACTGCTTACTGTTTCACACATCACATTTAGATCCTCATTTCTTTCCATCCGATGAATACTGTAGAGACGATTGAAACCCCGAAACACGTTTCCTATTGTGCCATAGTCCAACTATGGTCTTACATATGCATTGCCCTGGCCCTGCCATGGTCTTACGTTCATAGTGCCATAATCCAATTATGGTATTATCATCAGAATGCCATAGCGCAACTATGGTCTTACATATACACACTGCCATGGTCCAACCATGGTCTTACGTTTGAATAATTGACATAGCCTTGCTATGGTCTTACGTGCGAATGCAGCCTGTCTCCATTGATATTAGGAATTATCATTCTTTTAACTTTTACAATTCCTGTTCTATCAACAAATTAATTTAATATTAGTAATTTTACATCATTTAAGCTCTAACATTCATAAACAATTAGAAATGTTATTAAGTTCATATTAAATGAACGTACAAGACTAATTTGCAGTAATGACTCAGAATATCTCAATCAGTGATAGACATAATATCAATTCATTATTTTTATTTTCAATTACACACATCAATATAATCTAAAATTATGCAATTGAATTCATATATTACATTTAAAAATATACTAAAATTAAACCGAATGAACTTACCTGACTAAATTGTGGCAATGACAAAGGTACAGGGACTATTTAGTAATTTTCTCTTTTCTTTAATTTTCCACTTGTTCTTGATCTAAAATAATATTTTCATTCAATTAACTAATTCCAACAGTAAAATTAACTCATTTTATGCAATTAAGTCCTTTTTAATATTTTACAAAATTACCCCTAATATTTCACATTTATTCAATTTAGTCCATAAGCCTCAAACATGCAATTTAACCATTTTTATTAGAACCCAATTCAGCCAAATCATCTATGACCTCCCAACAGTCCATATTTGCAATTATTTCACCTCAAGTACATGTTATTTTACCATTTTAGCAATTTAGTCATTAAACGTTAAAATCATCAAAAATCACTTTACAAAATAGTCCTATCTAACAACCAAGCTTAATAATTTAACATAAAACTTCATAAACATCTCAATTTCATCAATGACATAATCCTCAACATTTGAAAGTTGTACAAATTAGTCCTCGAGTTAGCTAAGTTAAGCTAATATGAGTTCAAAAACATAAAAATTACTAAAAACGGGTGAGGTTTGCTTACCCAATATGAGAACCAAAGCTAATCGAACTCCCTCCTATGGATTCTTAGGGATTCGGTTCAAAATTATGAAGAAGTTGATAAGTTAACTTGTTTTCTTTATTATATTTCATTTAATTACCAATTTACTAATTTGCCCTTCGTAATTACTCATAATTTTTAACATTTATAAGCCTAATACCGTCCAATATCCCTTCTAATAATATATTACCATTCAAGGAGAGTTTAATTGCACAATTGGTCCTTCAATTTTATTAAATTCCAACTAAACAAACTTAATTTTCAATTTAATCCTAACTAATTAGGACTAAATGAGTAAATAGCCCAAAAGTTAGCGGATTTAATCATATTCACCACCGCTTGGGCTTTTTGACCCTGTTTTAATTACCATTTTGGTCCCTTTACTATTTTAAATCAAAAGCAATTAACTTTTACCTCTTTTACAATTTAATCCTTTTATCGCAATTAAGCGATGAATCATCAAAATTACCAGACCAAACCTTAATTCATATATCATACAACTCTGTAAATATTTAATAAAAATATTTGTGGCACTAAATTACGGAAACGAGGTCCTAATACCTAGTTTTCAATAATCACTTGACTTTTGAACCGAACAACTTACACTAACTTTTAATTCTATTAGTTAAAATTCCTCATATCAAAATTCATTATAAAATTACTATAGACTCGTATAATTTAAATATTAATTATAAGAACTTACTCGTCGGGCTTGTGACCCCGAAACCATTATTTTCGACAATGCCCTAGTTTTTTGTTTTTATAAATCAACCATTTCTCATTTTTTTTCCAGTCAATTCAGTCCCTCACTTTCTTTCTTCTTCTTTTTTTCTCAATTTTTCCCAAACTTTCTTTTTTTTTTTTGTCCTCTCTTTCTTGATTTCTATTAAAAATGTCACTTATCAAACTTTCTTTAAAAATGTCCCTTTGATTTTCTTGATTTCACATTACATAAATGATTTACATAAAAATTATTTTAACATTGCTAGCATTTCAAATAACTATCAATTTACATAATTTAAAACTTATATTATACAAAATATAATTTTACGTTTCAAACATTCTACAATAGTTTCACTTAACTTACAATGTATAATTTTACAACATGAGCAACTTTATCAATACTAAAAAAAAAAAATTAGACAATTTTGTTCAAGACCGACAACATTGTTCTTACAAATTGAAAAATAAATTGTTTAACTGCAACAAGAGCAACTTTCTCGGTGCTATTATCTTGTAGCTCGGATGCTATTGATATTGATTATTTCATCCGTGTAGTTCGATTTGGGATTCCTTAAAACCTTCAAACATCCTGTTGGCTCAGAGAATCCCAAATAATCCACCCGTTGACTACATAACCAATTTGAACTCGTTATTGTCCTACCACAGCCAACGGAAAGACTTACATATCCAAATTGAAGCCTTTACCGTATAAATTACTGGCAATAAAAAATAATCATTAAACATAAAAACATAAAAAAACACCAATCATCTCTCTCCACTTTATCCTCTAATATGATATAATTAAAAAAATTTCCCAACTTAGAGTGATCTGCCATTGGGTTGTGAATATATATAGCTATTTGATCATGTCAAGAAATATGGCTCCACCAAATAAAATATTATTTAAAAAAAATTTAAATTAAAAAATAACACATTCTAAAAAAAGCATACATGGTATACTGGTGGCGCCATTCTATATGGCTCCACCAAATGAAATATTATTTTTAAATAAAAAACAAATTAAAAAAAAAAAAACCAGTGTGGTAGCACCATTTAGAATGACTCCACCCAATAAAAAATATTTTTTTATAAAAAAATTACACTAACACATACAAAAGTGGTGGTGACTATATTTATTTTTTGACTCCCCAATTTTTCAAAAATAGTAGTATTTCTCTAGTATTTATATAAGTGGCGTCATTCTATATGACTCCAAGAAAAAATAAATTTTTTATTGGATTTGCTGACGTGGCATGTTGATGGTACCAAATTTTTTGGCTTCACTAATTTTTACTATAGATTTTAGGTCATTTTTGTGTATAATCAGAAAAGTGGATATTTTCCTAATTAATCAAAATTTTAAGATGATTTGTATAAAAAAAAAACCCTAAATTCACGAAGAAAAAATTAGAAATTAAATCTCCTACTCTATCGCTCATGGTTGATGTGAAACAAGAAATGGAGAAGAAAATGGATGAAATCAAATTTTAAGAATTAGAATCAGTAAAAAAAAAAAAAAAAAAAAAAATAGAAACCATCTTTACTTTGTTGAAAATCAAAGGATTTTGATCAAGAAAGATTCCCTCCAAAAATTGGCAATAAGAAATGATAAAAGAGACTGATGAAAATTGATTTATCAAACTTAATCTTAATGAATAAATTAACAGAAAATACTTGCCAATCAGAAGTTTATGATTTGAAATCAAGAATCAATGTAAATGTTTGAGAAAAGTTGAGAGGATTTTGAGAGAAAATGGAGAGAAACGAAATGAATGGTGAAAAATGGTTGGATAACCATTCCCTCTTTTATGGAAATAAACTAATGGGAAATTTGCTCACATATCTTTGGGCAAAATTAAACTATCCAGAGTTAACATTCTCTAAATCTAATTTCTACACTTTTAGACATTGACCCCTCAAATTTCCTCTTTCACAAATTAGTCCATAATCCACAATTCTAGTTTCCAATTCCCATCTAATATTAAACTAAATATGATATTAACTCACTAATAATGAATTGTGGAAACAACCCAACACTCGTTCTTAGAAAACCTCTCTGTTTGACTTCTCGGAACGATTTGGATTCCGAAATCCGACACCTTCCAAACATTGAAAAATTTTGAACCCTTCAACTATCCATCTTTCTCACGCTTCTCATTAATCAAAGAAAGCAAACTAGCCACCGTCATGAAAAGACAAGAAAAGTGGATCATCTTTTCTTAATCCTCTAAAAGTTTTAGGGTAAACTACAAAAACGATTACTTTTATTTACCTCAAATTACATTTTAGTCACTTATGTTTGAAATGTTACGTTTTAGTCACTTATGTTATCGTTTTGTTACAAAGTGGTCACTCAACCGTTAAACTCCGTTACCTCCCTAATGACAGTCCTATTTGGCAGTCATAAATGTCAATTTGGATGTCCAGTTGCTAAGATGAAAATAGATTTTTAATCAAATAAACTTAATTTGGCTTGCCACGTAGGACATCAAAGTTGGCATTTAAAACTCATTTGAACTACCACTTAGGATCACCGTTAGGGAGGTAACAGAGCTTAATGGTAACATTTCATAACAAAACAATAACGTAAGTGACTAAAACGTAACATTTCAAACATAAGTGACTAATATGTAATATGAGGCAAACAAATAGTTTACCCAAAATTTTAATTGCGCCTTTCTTTTAACTCTATTAATCATAATAGAAAGATGAGTCGTCATGTCGTATTTCACAATGCGATACACCCAGCATTTGATAAATCCCATTCTCACCTTGATTTTTCCCCCAAGAAACTGCTATAAAAACTGTCATAAGATTTTTGAAAGCCGAATTTACAGCCATGACCCCTTTCTTTCGCTATTTACATTTCTTCAAAGCATGGAGTGTTTCATGAGAGGTGATGAGGTTGTCCTAAACTTTTTTACCCTCAATGAAAGCAAATGAGAGCATATTGGGTTAGGAGATGCAATCTGAAAGCATAGGTCTCATGCGACAAGCCATAAATCTCGCAATAACTTTGTACAGAAAGTCACAACACTCTATAGGCTTGCAGTGGTTAAATTCAATTGGCAATTGACCATGGATAAATAACTTGCATACCAAATTGATCACATCATTTTGACAAGGTATCGCAGGAAAAACCACCCGAGCCCAGAGTCTGGAGTCTACCAATACAAAATACTGCTTATTTAATCTCATTACGAACATTATCCATATCATAAGTTGAGTTCTTTTTAAACAAATTCATGAAATGATTGAGGATAAGCCTCCTTAGTTGTTGATCGTCCTCAATCTACTCTCCATCAAGTCCTTTTGAGTCTCCAAATTGCATTCGTGTGTCAATGGCACATTATTGTGGCATGGAAGAGTCAAGGTGTTCTTATCGCCATTTCATAGCCAATTTATTCTTGGTCGCTAAGCCCAATAGCATTCCTCCCTTTACCACGCTTTGTCAATCTCTCTTGATCTCGTGTTCTAGCCTTGGTTGAGGCTTAGGCTTAATTGTTGAAATCTTGTCGATCTCTTTAACGAAGCATCTGTCATCCTTTTGCTATTACCAAACTATCTTCAATCCTATGCTTGAAGGTTACGATTTGCAGCGTTCATGTTCTCAAGCATTTTGTTCATGGAAGGATCTCTCCTCTTGGTTCCATCCCTCCGCCACATTTTGCTGGTTCCCACAATTTTGTTCCTCTATTTGAGCTTCCAACGATTTGAGGTCCATTTCATTATTCCACCTCAGAGACAAGCAACCTGATTTGTCTGTAGGGTCCACATAGTAACCATTGCCTGAAGCTGAGCCTGTTGCGATTCTTCTAGGGCTTACCATTTCTTTGCTATTTTCCCATAGGAAAAACAATAGACGGACAATGGCGTTTAATAAACTCAGTGCTCCAGTTGCCAAGGGCTGTCCAGCCCCTTGACAATCAAAGCTAAGACAGCCACTCAAAGGCAAAACCAGCATGGCAATCGTATTTCTCACATTACAGCAACAGGAAATAAAAAAACTTCATACCATAAAGCTTGATAGCGGTCGACAGATATGAAAGTCGATGAACACAGTTGTCAGTCATTTCATCAAATCGAAGACGGATACATATTGAATCAGAATATATTGATTCTTTTCTTTTTCATATGTTTGATTATCCAATATGTGCCAAACTAAGATGTACGACACGAGCACTAAAATAAATAAAGGGTTTTAATAACATTACTAACGTCCATTAAAAAACACCAAATAAAAATCCATTATAAAAACTTTTGATTGTTGCAAAACGATACGAAATGCAAGCAATAAACTAAAAGTCAAAATCTAGTTTTCATTGCCTAGTACAAGCTAAGGGCAGTTGTAATTTCACAGGTCTTGGACGCTCAAACCTGCAAATATGAAAACAACGACGGTAAAGACATATAAGTAACGGGAAAGTAATTTCAAATATGGACATAGGTTCAATAAAAACAAGAATGTAAAAGCGGATCCTTCATCATGAATTACCTGGAGGAAGAGACTGCTTCAACTTGTCAGCCTTCTCAGCATCAGACACGCAAAGGGTGTACAAGTACTTGGAGCAGCGGACCTTGAACTTGACAACATCTCTGCTTTTCTTGATTTTTACTGAGCGAGCATCTTTCCTTCTAGCAGTGAGAAGGAAGTCCTTGATCTCATGAATTTGCTTAGGCTGTCCATCAGAATACAAATCTTAGGAAATAAAGCAGAACCAGAAAACATGAAATTAAAAGCCTAAAGACCATCATCGACAGGTCAATTAACTGCTCGAACACAAGGAAAACACAAACTAGGACTACTGGAAATAAATAAATAAAAACTGGACATTCATGCTAACCAAACATTCCAACATTCAAAATATTTCAGCTTAGTTTGTTAAGCGCAATTTAGTTCAATTTTAAACAATCATTTATCAAACCAGACCAGCCTACCATTAAATGAGTTCATCTCACGACTCAAGTTGACACTGAAATCAAAAGATACCAAAAAAGAAAGAAAGAAAAAACTCATCAACTCAATGCAATTAATAGCAATATTTTCACGCAGACCAAGGGCAAAGTACCTCATTGCAAATATTCCAATGAAACAAAACGAGAAAATACATACATTGAATGCACAACCATTTACCAAAGTTTCACAATCCGTAAAACTATAATCTAAGGCAAAGCTCACATATTTCAAATGTCTCCTAAAATACAGAACCCAACTATTTCTCAAAATGTTTTAAACCAATTCAAATTTCAACCCATCTTCACTAAGAACATAAACGAAAAAAGAAAAAAAAAAGCAAGCCAACAACAGAAAAAAAATGAAACGATTACCGGTAAAAGAGGATCTGAAGAACAAACAATCATCATTAAGAAAGAGGCATTGACCACGAAAAAAAATCAGACTCGGAGATCTAATGAAATAAATGGAGAGGGAAAGAGGCTTTATTTTACCATTTTCAACTTAAGTTTTCAGGGGAGCTTCCTTACTCTGCAGGAACACCTAAAAATCAAAGCTCGCAGTCCAACCTTGTGTTTCTTCGTTATTTCATTATATGGAGGCGTTGAAGGAAAACCCTAAAAATAGTTTACTTTGTTACCCGTTTTACCCTTGTTTCAGTGGTTTTATTATTAAGAGTCCGAATCTCCTATCCTGCAGCTGGACTTGGACAGGATCTTTTGCGTAACAGAAATGACCTTATTATGGGCCAAGAAAGCCCTTTATACTAAAAATTCAACATTCAATCGAATCAATATTGAATATGGATTGGTAAAAGATACACACCGTGAATACTCAAATTGAATTATCATTAATTGATTTAATTGAAATTTTAAATTTTTTAATCACAGGATTAATTTTAATTAATTTAAGTGGCTAATCAAATTTATACATTTTTTTAAAATAAGTTAAAATATAAAAAAAATCCATGATAATTTTTCCTTAATTAAAATAAAATAAAATAACAACTATAAATAAAAACATAATAATAAACATTACATTAAAAACATTATTATTATTATTATTATTATTATTATTATTATTTTACTTTTCTTTGTTTAAGTTTTTTTACGAACCTTTCTCATGTTCTCTTTTTCTTCCGTTGTCTTAGGACAATACTTTAAAGAGAGATGAAATCTTGATACGGAAGGTTAATTTCCCTTCCTCAAATCTCTTATTAAATAACGCTCCAATATCTTGTCTATGTATGAAGCCTGAGACAATGCTATCACTTTGTTCTTTCGATCCTTTAGGATTTGAATACCTAGAATGAAATTAACTTCTCTAAAGCCCTTCATGCTAAACTGTTGGGTTAACTATAGTTTAACTAATGACAATGTCCCTACATCATTCTCAATGAATAGAATATCATCGACATATAGAATGAGAAAGACCACATTTTCATCCCTTAAACATTTATAAACATAAGGCGTATCTACATTTTTCTCAAATACAAAAGTCTTGATCGCTTAATCAAATCTTTGATTCTATGAGTAGGACGCTTACTTAAGTCTATATATGGATCTAAGTAGTTTGCAAACTTTATGCTCGTTTCCTTTAGTTATATATCTGGTGGGTTGCATCATGTAGATGCTCTCTTCAAGATAGCCATTCAAAAATATTGTCTTGACATCCATTTGTTAGATCTCGTAATCAAGAGCCGTCGCAATGAATAGTAATATGCAGATTATCTTGAGTATGGTAATCGGAGAGAAGGTTTCATCGTAATCAATGTTTTATTTTTGAGTATAACCTTTTGCTACAAATTTGACCTTATAAGTTTCTACTTTTTCATCCGCGTTTCTTATCTTCTTGTAGATCTACTTCCACCTTATGGGTTTTATCCATTTCGGTAAGTCTACAGGTTCCCATAGGGTTGGAATACATTAAGTCCATCTTAGCTTTCATAGCTATTTCCCAGAGCTTGGAATCAATATTCTGTATCGCTTCATCATATGTTGAGACTATAATAGTTTGCTCTTTCAGGTTATAAAACAAACTACCCTTTGTTCCCTTTAGATATCCTACAAACATGTACCTTTTTGTCCTTAAGTCTAACTTCCTCACATCTTTATCCAATACGTGGGTCGAACATTCCCAAATCTTAAAATGATTAAGATTCGACTTCCTGTCATGCCATAGTTTGTATGAGGTTTTCGATGCTACCTTAGTTGGCACATTATTCAAAATATAGCAAGTCGTTTGTACAGAGTATCCCCCAAAATTTGTTTGGAACCTTTAAATACCTTAACATCGAACGTACCATGTCTAATAATGTTCGATTTCTTCTATTTGCCATGCCATTTTGTTGTGGAGTAACCGACGCAGTTAACTGAGATAGAATCTCATTCTCTATGAATTACCTTAAGAACTCATCAGATAAATATTCTCTACCTCGATCAGATCGAAGTGCCTTTATATGTAAATCTAGTTATTTCTCCACTTCTGCACAAAATTTTTTGAATTTATCAAAATTTTCACTCTTTTGGTGCATCAGGTATATATACCTATATTTGGAATAGCCATCAATAAAGGTTACATAATACTCGTAACCACCTCTTGCACTAATGCTTATGAGGCTACATATGTCATTGTGCACAAGTTCTAGGGTTTTTCGGCCCTCGTTCCTTTTGCATTAAAAGATCGCTTAGTCATTTTACATTCCAAGAAAGATTCACATTGTGGAAAATCATCTTCTTTAAGCGAACTTAAGATGTCGTCTTTCACAAGTCTAGTGATTCTTTTTCAGTTAATATGACCAAGTCTCAAATGCCAGAGGTACGCCTCATTAGGATGAGAAGTTTTAAGTATTTTATTAGATATTTTAGTCTCAAGTAGTGTATACATCTTTGGTTTAATAAAATAAATATTATTTGGTATCCATCTATTACAGATAAGATTGCAGTTTCTAAATATTACAATTTCATTACGAAAAGTCACAGTCAAGTAGTCTTTATATAAACATGAATAGAAATCAAGTTTCTTTTGAAACTTGGTACATAGAAAATGTCTTTCAAAATAATCTTATTAAAATTATCAAAATAAAGATGTATATCTTCCACTGCTTCAGCTACCAAAGTTGCCCCATTTCTGGTCCGCAATGATGGACTCTTATATCTAAGATCTTTCTTCTCCTTGAACTATTGTAGAGAAACACATACGTGATTAGTGGCTCTCAAATTAGTGACCCAGTGTCTATTGAGTCTTCCACTAAACAAAATTCTATCATCAAGAGTTCCATACCTTTGCCTTTGGTAGCTAGGTATTCTTTTCACTCTTTACAATTTACCTTGAAGTGCCTTTTCTTGCTGCAGAAGAAGTATTTAGACTTAGATAAGTCTTTTTGCTTTTTAGTTCTCTTCCTTTCCACTTGTGATGGTTGAGAGACCTTAGCCTTGTCTTTCTTAGCGCATTTTCCCTTCCCTTTTGAGGAAGAAGTAACAACTATATTTGCTTATGCTCTTTGAATCGATTGACTGACGTTCAACATCAACTCATAGGATTGTAACTCCTTCATGAGTTGTGTAAGCGTCAGGTTTTTGTTGCCAAGGTTATATGCGGCCCAAAAACCAGCAAAATCTTTGCATAAGCTTTTGAACACTATCTCTATTTGGGTGTGTTGGTCCAAATCGGCCTTATTGTTCGAAACCTCGACAAAGCAGCCCATAAAAGTGATCATATGTTTTTTGATCAGAGTGTCGGGCTTTTGTTGGGCATTAATTAAGCTAGTTATAGCAGATTGTTGAGCCAAGGTAGGTTGGCCTCCAAACATGTCTTCTAGCTTATCTAGAATCGCTTTTGTAGTCTTACATCTCTCTAGTTGCTTATATAGAGTGTTGGTCACGCTTTCCATCATATACCAATGAGCTATCTCATCAGAATCTTTCTATTATTTTCTAGCCTCAGCTTGAGTTGTAACACCCCGTACCCGTATTTAGTGCCGGTACAGGGTACAAGGCATTATCAGACTTACATCGCAAGCGAATATACAAATCGAGTCCTAAATTTGCATCCAAATTAAAACCACTTATATTCAATTATAAAGTCCCTAATACAAGCCTATGAGGCTCAAAACATGCTTCGAAAGTGGTTCGCGACTAAATCGAGCACTTAGGAAATTTTTACAAAACTTAAAATTCTTTTGCCATGTACAGGGGTCACACGCCCGTGTAGTTTGAGACACGCCCGTGTAGGCAGGCAGTGTGGTTACACACGCCTGTGTCCCTAACTCTTGTAACCCTCTGTTTTGTAAAGCATGAACAAATTGAGGTCACACGCTCGTGCACTAGGCCGTGTGGTTAATTAATTTTCATAAAATAGGTGCAGACTTCACACAGTCGGGACACACGCTCGTGCTTGAGGCAGTGTCCCTTACACGGTTGAGACACACGCCCGTGTCTCTTCCCGTATGCTCAATTCTGAGCATTCTGTTTCTCAAAATTAAGTTACAGGGGACACACGGCCGAAAGACATGCCTATGGGGCAGACCGTGTGTCATACACGGTCTAGACACATGCCCGTGTGTCTACTCGTGTGGACAAAATAAAGGCTATTTACCAAGCCATTTGTCACCCTCATTTGCACATACACAACCACAATATTAATGGTATAAATCATGGCGTATTTAGGCAACCAAAACATCGACACTCAGCATTTTTACAACATCATATTTTGCTAAACCAAATCATACCAAACTCACATTCTACCAGTTCCAATATGGCTACCAATAACATGCATAATTTTTAATTAGTTTTCCTAGCATACCAATGAGCCAATCTTAACCATTTAACAACAAAACCATTAAGCCACATTCAACCATTTACCAAGCATTTATAAAACACATACACAAGAGATAATTGCACATGCATGCATATATAAATATATATAAGTTTACAACTAATTCAACCAAAATGAGCCAAGTTACATGGCCAAATACCACATCAAGCCTTTGACAATTACAAACCAATACATTTGGCCAAATTCATAACGACACATATAACAAAATGACCAAGCCTATACATGCTATATACTCAAAATGTTAAGATCACGATACCCAAAATGACAGTTTGATAGTGTGATGTGATCTCCGACGATCTCCAATCCGACTTAGCTTGGTGACACTATGAAACATGGAAAGTAAAACGGAGTAAGCTACATAGCTTAGTAAGCTCATATGAAAGAAATAAGCAAGACTCACCATACATTTAACATTCAAGTAATATAATATAAGGCGATGTAGTTTACCGTAACCTCATAACCATAAGTCGTTCCATCACAAACTTACCTTGAATTCACCATTTCGCAAATTTAATAATCATAAGTTTTAAGCACATACCTGTACCAACTCGAATGGTTTCATACTTATTCTCATCTTTGACATACCTAATGAACCACTCGGAATAATATTGTCAAATACTCGGGAAATCTCACACACAAGGTGTCACATATGTAGCCATTGCTATCTCTATCTCATAAAACATATATGCTCACTCTCGAGCCATCAACGAGCCTGCTCACACAAGCTGCCAGTCGAGATATAGCTACACGGTGCTGCTCACGCAAGCTGTCAAGTAACCGCAACATATGCCGGTATACTCAGCCACCGGTAGGACGTACAGGACTAGCACCCGGATCACATAACATAAAACCTTAGTGACATGTCACTTGTATCCTAATCTATTCCTAAGGTTCAATTGGGATTTCTCGCTTGCCGAAACGTTGTTGAACATGTCCGTAGAGTCATTTACACAATTCATGAAGTATTAAAGCATTTAAAATACAATTATAATAAAGCTTATTTAACATATGAACTTACCTCGGTTCCAAAAATGGCCAACGGGATTTATTCGTCAATTACTTTATTTTTCCCCCGATCTAGACCCGAACTTTATTTTTCTTGATCTATAATACCACATTTAACTTATTTAATCATCACATTATTCAATTCAACCCAAAAACACATTATGGCAAAATTTACATTTTTACCCCTAACTTTTCAACATTTTACAATTTAGTCCCTAGGCTCGTAAAATGAATTTCTTTCAATTTCATCAGAACCCAAGCCTAGCCGAATATTATTTGCACTCATAAAAACCCACATTTTTCATTTATTCACACTTTTCTACACATTTTATAAACTTTTACAAATAAGTCCCTATTTAACATTTTTATCGAAAAATCACTTTACAAACGTTGTTTAACTAACAACAAACATGCATTTTCCACCATAAAACATCAAAATACAAGCATATTCAACATGGGTAAAATTTTAGACTTTAACTTTCTTTCCAGTTAGTCCTTGAAATAGCTAAATCAAGTTACAACGATATCAAAAATATAAAAATCATTGGAAACAAGACAAGAACGGACTTACAATCGAGCTTGAAAGCTTGGCCAAAACCCTAGCTATGTCTTCCTTGTGAATTTCGGCTATGGGGGGATGAAATTGAGAAATGGACATCTTTTATTTGTTAATTTTGTCCTTATTAGCCAAATTACTAAAATACCCTTAATGCATAACTTTGAAATTTCACCTAACCATGTCCATTTTTGTCCATTCTAAGGTATAATGGTCTAATTTCCATTTAAGGACCTCTAATTAAAATTTCATAACAATTAGACACTTTTAACTTATAGAATTTGAGTTTTGCACCTATTGCAATTTAGTCCTTCTAGTCAAATTGGCACTTAATCGATAAAATTTCTCAACGAAAATTTTACACAATTATTCTATCATGTTGTAGTCCTTAAAGAAATAATAAAAAAAATATTTTTACTTTGAATTTCTGGTCCCAAAACCACTATTCTGATTTGACCCAAAAACGGGCTGTTACATAAGTGGCCGGAAGGCACTTAGTACCAAGAACTATTTGAAGTTGCTCATAGCTTAGAACAATTATCAGGTTCCTTTTCCATTCCTTATAACCATTTAATTTGTATTCAATGAGTATGTTCAATAAGAGAGTTCTTTCCATTTTTGAACTGAAAGTAAAAATATTCATATATTAATATCTTTGTATTAAGCAAATGTTTGAAAACGTTTTCAGGAAAAGTTGTTATTCCGAAAAATAGAATTAATACTTAGAGAATAAACTCTCACTATTTTCTAGTAGAGTAACAATATATTCGACTTCTATTTTTAACCCTACCGGTGTCATTTATTTATAGGGAGAAGAGGTGAAAACCTAGTTGAATTTAAAAGTTTATTTCAAATAGAAAAACGAACTCCTAACTAGACTAGGAGTATATATAGGGGGCGAAACCCTAGTTAAATAACCTACGGTTTACCATCCCTCTTTTAAACATGAGGGCTTTTGGACATCTCTCATATCAAGTCCAATTACAAGTACTTCTTGAACTTTTAACCCAATACTTTATAATTCAATCCTATCTGATATTTGTTTTTTTCTATTTATAAAAAATATTAAATTAAATTAATTAATTTTCTAATTAAGTAATTTTCTAAACTCAATTCTAATTATATTAAAATCATAATGACTTTACAATAAAAGAATCTATGAGAAAATATATTTAATATTTCTACAATCAATGGATTCACTATGACCAAATGATTTATTTCCATTTTTAAATTTCATTTAATTCGAAAGCCATAAATTCATTTCCAGATTATTTTCATTTTTATGATAACCACATTCATTTCCAAATGTTTCCCATTTCTCCATTTTTACCATTTATATTCATTTTTTGTTCATTTAATTCAACATGCAATTCATTTTTGGTTTCAACGAGCTAGTGGAAAGACCGATTAGACATATGCGATTAGGGCTCAAATGATTTATAATTAAGTTTAAAGTTTTCACCCATTAATTATGAACTCATTTAGTCATGAAGTCATTCCACTATAGTATCGTGACTGAGCTCTCCCCAACGACATACCATTACGAAAGCAACTCAGTCAGTGCTTGTCCAATGACCTTGTCATAAGTTTGTTCACCTCATAGGATATCCTTAATCTCTCTAGGATAAATTCATTGTCCCAATATGATTCTATTTTATCTCACGGTAACCATTACATCTTCCTTCATTAAAAGTTAATTACTGCCAAATAGTAATAAAACCATTTATGACAAAGACAAACGACCTGCGACTACATTTATTTTTCATCAACCATGTAATGCCAATGAGAGGATATCATTTACCCATGTCTCAGGCTATGAATTCCACTAAAGTGAATGACATTACATACTGCAGAATTCGTATACCTAACATATCAGCTTTCGGTTCCTTATCTATTTGAACTCAAGCTTTTACTTACATCAAAGTATACGAGTCATGCATACATAGTCCGTTATCCACTCAAGATTAAGGTATGCCACAGTTTGATTGTCACAAGTGAATAATTCTGTAAACGAGTTTAGGACCTATTCTTCTTGGATCCAGTCTAATATACTGTCAATTTAGTCAGTCACATCTATGTCTTTATCTTCTGAGAGTCATCTGCTCTGATGCCCAAGACAACGCATCTCCCTAATTGGACTTGATAGACACCATATTAGTCTTTCAATTAGTTTACTCATTTTCGATTAGACTAAGGACTTATTTAGGTTTGTATACTAATATAAGTTGTCTCTTTGTATTACGATCTGACCACGTAATACTGCTTAGTATTAGTTTAATCATTAGACAACCAATGATCTAATGTAATAGCCTGTTTTTGGTCAAATCGAAATAGTGGTTTTAGAACCACAAATTTGAAGTAAAAATAATTATTCTATTTTTATTTTAATGTTTACAGTATGATATCATGTTGGTGTGAAAATTTCGTGAAATAATTTTATCATTTGAATGCTTAATTCGGTAAAAAGGACTTAATTGCATAAAATGCAAAATTAGTGTTTTATTAGTTAAAGGTGTCAAATGGCTTTGGTTTTTAAATATGGTGGTCTTAAGAGGCAACTAAACCATTTGAAACATTAGTGGACTTATACGGACACATTTTAGGTGTATTAAATGGTTTATTATTAAAGGTTAATTATGTAATTTGATTATTAAACATAAAATAAATAAAGAAAAGTTAATGAAAGGTTCCCATTATCATCTTATAACCGAAAATAAAAGAAGAACAAGAAGAAAAATAGGGTTCTTCATTCGACTAAGCAAAGTTCAAGCAATTAGGTATGTATTTTGATCCATTTTTAATGATTTTTATGTTTTTGAGATCGTTGCTTCGTATTCTAGCTAGCCCATGCCTTAGATTTCGAATCTGTTAAAGATTTATGATGTTTCCATTTTTGAATGTTTGAGTAATTTGATGTTGATGACAGATTATGAAGGTTTATTGATAGATAAACTAGTTTTGTAAAGTGATTTTTGACAAAAATGTCAAAAAAGGGATTAATTTGTAAAAATGTAAAATTATGTGAGTAAAAGTGTGAATAAATTGAAAATATGGGCTACTAGTAACATGTATTAAATTCAGCTAAGCATGGGTTTGTACTAAATTGCATGAATTTACAATTTTATGTGATAAAGACTAAATTATAAAAATATAAAAGTTTAAGGGCAAATGTGTAAAATAGCCCTAATGTGTTTTTTGGACTAAATTGAATAAATAGTTGATTAAATAGGCTGATTTTGATAATATATAGATCAAGATAAGTCAAGATTGGGATTAAATCAGGAAAAAGAAAAAGCAGACGAATAGTCGATAATTTCCATCCAAACAACTCGAGGTAAGTTCGTATAATTAGAATTGAACTTTTAAATACTTGTAATTATTTGAAATGAATGTATATAATTGAGTACTTGATATACTTGAACTACGAATGCCTTATTGATATAGTCTAATGGTTACCGAGCCCCGTTTGAACCGTAGGAATTCGTAGGATACGAGTGACATGTCACTAGGGTTACCGTTTAGGTTGGGATCTCGTAAGAGCTTACTGTTCTCAGCTCGTCAGAGCTTACCGTTTCGGCTCAATAGAGCTTACTGTCCATCAGCTCAGGAGGAGCTTACTGATTACAGCTTGAAAAAGCAGAAATGATAATGAATTGACGGATTACTGATTTATGTACGTAATGTATATCACCCAAGTATCCCTTGAAATTCTAATAGGTTCAACGGGCATAAATTCTGCTATTAGTTATGTGAAAAAGCTATGTGTTTATACTGATGAATTACTGTTATCGAATGAATTATTGTTTATAAGATTGAGAGTGAATTGTTACAAATGATGTATGTGATATATGAATTTGATATGATACAATGTATTGAGTATTAAATTGAGATAATGGATGATTACATGCACTTATGTGACTAACTTGTTGATGAATGCTTGTGTATAGGCATTTGACAAGTGAATTTGATATACTTTGTTTAATTGTTTGATTATGTATAAATGGTAAGTTAAATTCTGAATTATACGGGCTTACTAAACTATAAAGCTTACTTGGTTTCTTTTCCATGTTTTATAGAGGTTCGATAGCTCGCTCGATTCGAATAAGTCAGAGTTACGCATCACACTATCTAGTTGTCGATTGGTACCTTTGAACTTATAGATATATGTAAATATGGCATGTATAGACTAGTTATAAATATGATGGTTATGGTCACTTGAGCTTGTGATTTTGGTATATGTTGTGGTATAAGATAAAGCCATGTGATTTGGTTTAGTTTGGTATAATGTTTTGGTTGTGTATAAGTATTCAATATGGTATGTTTTGGCAAGTAGTAAATGAAATAGAAATATTCAATGTTGTCTTGATATGTGATAGGCATATGAATAGAAAATGATTGTAGTTGAATTGGTTTAATATGTGTATGAAATGTTATGGATTGGCTACCTATTAGGTTATAAAATGTTGCAATTTATGCTTTTGTAGGTATAGAAAAATAGGGTGGCAAATTGGCTTTGCAAATAGCCTATATTTGTCCACAAGGGCAGAGACACGGGCGCATGTCTCAGCTGTGTGTGACCCACGGTCATGTTACACGGCCCTGTGTCCGCTGGTGTTGAAATTAAAATGAAGTCAGTATACTCCACGCGATCTTACACACAGGCGTGTGATTGACCGTGTGGTACAAGTTAGTATGCCCTACAGGTTTGGCACGACCTAGCACATGGCCTGGCATACGGGTGTGTTTGGCCACTTCGAAGGGAACACAGGCTAGACACATGGGCGTGTGGTTGGCATTGTGACCCAAGTCAGTATGTACCATATGTTTTCACACAACTGGTGACACGGGCGTGTCTAGTGGCAGTGTGAGAACACGGCCTGCCCACACGAGCGTGTGTCCTCTGTTTTGAGAAAAATTTTCAAAGTTTCATGAAAGTTTTATAAGTTATCGGTTTAGTCCCAGACCACTCCTAAAGCATGTTTAAGGCCTTGTAGGCTATTATAAGGGACAAATTGATTGGGATTGAATTATGATTGCATGAATTGATTGAATGCATGAGAAAAGTACAGTTATATGTGTTAGAAGTCCGGTAATGCTCTGTAACCCTATTTCGGCGTTGAATACGGGTGATGGGTATTACATCTAATATTTGCTTCTATTTTGCATTACATGCAAAAACCACATGAGGACAATATAAAAAGGTTATTAATGTAATTCATGAATAATTTTATTAATCAATCTGTTCGAAAAAATTACAAGTGAACATAGACGAAAGTACTGAACTTAGGGCACTAGTTATTGGATCTAGTGCCCTGAGTGTAGTATTTTCATAAATTTAAACTTGTAAATTTTTTTGAAGAGATTGGTTAATAAAACAAATTAATTGATTAAATTAATATAATTTGTATAATTTTCCTCACATGGTTTTTGTATGCAAAGAAAAATGGAAGCAAATGTTGCTCATTGGTTGTCTAAATGTTTAACTAATACTAAGCAGTATTACGTGGTCAGATCGTAGTACAAAAAGATAGCTTATATTAGTAGACGAACCTAAACATGTCCTTAGTCTAATTAGAAATGAGCAAACCAATTAAAAGACTAATATGTCATCTATCAAGTCCAATTGGAGAGATGCCTTGTCTTGGGCATTGGAGTCGATGACTCCTAGAAGATAGAGACATAGATTTGACTGACTGGACTAACAGTACAATAGGCATGACCTAAGAAGAATAGATCCTAAATTTTTTTATGAATTGATCCACTTGTGATGTTCATAATGTGGCGTACCTAAATCCTGAGTAGGTGGTAGACTATGTATGATTGACTAGTACACTTTGACATAAGTAAAAGCCTGAGTTTAAATAGATAAGGAACCGAAAGCTGGTGCATTGGGTGTACGACTTTTGTAGTATGTAGAATCATTCACACAGTGGAATTCATAGCCCAAAACATGGGTAAATGATATCCTCTCATTAGCATTACATGGTTGATGAAAATTAAACGTGGCCACGGGTCGTCTGTTTTTTTGATGGATGACTTGATCACTATTTGATAGTGATTGACTTTCCATAAAGGAAGATGTAATGGTTACCATGAGATAAAATAGGATCATATTGAGAGAATGAATATGATCCCAAAGTGATCAAGTGTAACGCCCCAAACCTGACCCGATTCACAATGTCTGAATTTCGGGTGTTACTTCACAACTAAACCATTAATGAAAACAATTTACAATTTCTCATTTCTTTAACCATTTTAATTGACATTTTAATTAGAAATTTATTGTATGAAAACAAGGGAAGTTGTAACACCCCTAACCCGTATCCGTCACCAAAATAGGGTTACGAGGCATTAC
Source organism: Gossypium anomalum (assembly GCA_025698475.1). Lineage (NCBI taxonomy): Eukaryota > Viridiplantae > Streptophyta > Magnoliopsida > Malvales > Malvaceae > Gossypium > Gossypium anomalum. Next base: position 70,416,489 of record CM046965.1, on the reverse strand, counting down.
CTGACTCATACACTAGCATTTATACAAAATCAAGTCATAAATTTGCATTCCAAATAAAAAAATTTCAAATTTCACCGTCCCTAATATGGGCCTACGGGACCCAATACATGCTTTGGTAGTTGTTCGGGACTAAACCGTCAACTTGGAAATTTTACCTTGAAGATAGGGGCACACGCCTGTGTGGCCTTGGACATGGCCGTGTGGCCAGCCCATGTGGAATTCTGACTTGCAATTTCTTAACTATCAAAGGGGCACACGGCCTGAGCACACGTCCATGTGGCTAGGCCATGTGATAAACTGATTTTTCATCATTTTTAAGCCATTTTCACATGATTTTGACACACGACCATGCTTGAAACTCATGTCCTTCACACGACCAAGACACACGATCGTGTCTTTTGCTCGTGTACTTTCTTGACTTCACATTTAAGGATGTAGGGGACACACGACCTATCAACATACCCGTATGCAAGCCGTGTGTCTCACATTGTCTGATCACACGCCCGTATGACATGCCGTGTGGACTCAAAATGAATCTTATAGTTCAAATTTACCAACCCTGCACACCTTGAATGGCAAGCAATTTAAAATATCATCTTTCAACCAGTCCAAAACATGATAAAACATATCTAATACACACTAAAACCACTAGTATAACGATTTAACTCACGTATTTTCAATAACGATTTAACATAAAATTTCCAAACATTATACTTAAATACCATCCAAATCAATTCAAAATAAACTATATAAGTGACTATTTTATAAACATAAATTTTGCTTATATAGATTAACCTTTATTATCCTTACACTAGTAATATTCATACTCAAAATAACATTAAAATAACCTAGGTACATGTCATTCCTTAAGATAAGTCATTCCTTAAGATAAGATACATCATCAAGTATTTGAGTTTGGGAGTTGGCCTGGATGCTGAGACGTTATTTACTTTGTACCTAACCTGCGCACGGAAATAAACCGTACGTTGAGTATGCACTCAGTGGTATTTCTATAAACCAACACTTAAACAAATATTAATACCAAAATGCAATGAGCTACTTAATTTAAATATGATGGCACTAATTATATTCAAAGTTCTTTTTCAATAAACGTTCAGTTCAATGATGTTAGTTAGTAATAGTTGATTTTCAGTACAGTGGCACAGTCATTTAATAGTTCAGTACATTAATTTACGCCTATTAACATAACTCGGACCTAGACGGATATACAGATCCAACCCATACACCGGGATAGCACATAGTGCTCATCGGCCAAAGACGGAACAGTAACAATAATAATACTGATGCTCGATGCTGATGAATGATTACACATAGAGTACCTTAGCGGAACAAATGCGAACAAGAATGTGATGGCGACACATAGGTGTCTCATCGACCAATGGTCGGTATATCCCTGAACACTTCCAATCCTATGGTATGCCAATTATATCCGACTTAGCCCGATACTGTTAATAGGGTTTTCACAATTCAATAGTAATTATACTTACCTTCATTTTATCTACCATGCATTTTAGGGATCACAATAATAAATATACATTAAGTTTAGTTTATAGAAATACAAACTAAAATTCTCGAATCTACTCGATATCTTCGTCCACTTTCTCTTTCCCCTTCTTCGATGACTTTTCCGGTGCTACGTTAGTTACGGGAAAAATGAACATTTACAAATTATCAATATACTATATCACATTACACATTTTAATTTCTACACAACTTTTGCTTAAATTCCAATTTAGTCCTATCACCATAACCATTCTTTCTCTTCAAAATAAATCCTATATTTTCATTCAATTGTCACTTTAAACTATTCCAACTCTTAAATTTTACAGCATAAAACATTAATTATAGAATCCTCTCAATTCAATCCCTACTATTACAAAACTTATATTTTCTTTTATAATTCAATCCTTCTCCCACTTCTAACTTGAATTCCTATCAATTAAACCCATAATTCTTCCATTTATTCAACTTAATCAACATCTAAAAATTCAATAACTTTCTAAATTAACTCAAATAGTATTTCTTCCTAGGATTCCATAGACACAAAAATTACAAGAAAATGAATTAAATTGACTTACCACTTAAAGCTTGAACCTTAAAACTCCAAATTTCCTTTTTCTTTTCTTTCATTTTCTTTCCCTCAATTTTCGTTGCTTCTCTGTTCTGTTTTTTACTTTTGGTTCTTTATTCTTTTTATTATTTCTTTTATTTCTTTTACTTTATATTATTATATTATATTTTTTAATTATAATTATTATTTCTTAAATAATAAGCAAATACATATATATACATACATTTGTACCAATTAAAATAATACACATATATTTATACTTACCACACACTTGTCACATAAGGCTTATTTACTAATTTAGTCCCTTGACTTTTCTATAGTTTATAATTAAACTTTCACACTTTATTCAATTTAATCCTTATACCTAATTAACCTTAATTAAGCTAAATTTACTTAATTAAAATCTAATTAACCTTTCTCTTAACATCGTAAATATTTCTAATAAATATTTACGAATCTAATTTTTAGAATCGAAGACCCAAAAACTCACTTTTTCGATGATCTTTAAATTTGGGTCGTTACAGAAGTAACTTAAAATAATCTTATCACAATAGACTCGATACAAAACCTTACAAAATGGAAGTTTATTAAATACAGACTCGAAGGGCGTATTCCTAGGCTACGCCACAATCTCTACTTCATGCATAATAGGCCACTCTGCCACCACCTTGACGAACTTCTGGCATTGTCCCTCCAAGCGAAGTTTCTTTTCAAATACCTAAAAAGCAATAACAAATCTTGTAAGTACATGAGTACTTAGTGAGCTCATTATAGCAATACCTTGATGGATATTTTGCAATCTTGTAGGAACTACTGTGAGCCAATTATTTTGCATCATTTATTTTGGCGGATACCACCACAGTTTACCATTCTATTATACATCAGCTATCATGGTCTTGTTATACTCAATCTTTCTTATCTAACTAAGGAATTCTTCTAAATGTTTCATAAATCACTTGTCCCATAATAATTCCTTAACAAAACATACCCTCAAAAACCACTACTAATAATCCTTGCCTTAACTCATACTCTTATTTCAAATAGTTGTTCGCCAAACATTTATCTCAGGCGGATACATATATGTTTGGCGAATACTTACATAGAATTTAATACCATCAATTCCTACTTCGACATACCCTGATTTAGTACCATGCATATCGTACTGATAAATTACTTGAAAGACCATTCTGATGAATTTCATATCTTATTATACCAGAATCACGTAACTCAAGAAAACATTAACTCAGATTCAGAATAATTCTAAAAGAAGATACAATACCCCTCACTTCTATATTTACAGGTCACCATAACAGATACCTTTCTTAACATATGGATACATATCTCTTTTTGATGGAAACCTTTAAGATTTATTCACTCTTAACCCAGAACGTATCCATACCTCATCTTAGCCTTACTTAATACAGAGCTAAAAGAATTTACTCGTATTTCACAATAGAGATAGACATTCAGATTCAACCCTTATTAGACATTCCTAACAGATCATGCCACGTAGAGCTAACAAAGCATGCCATACAGGCAATCATACAGAACCTCTTGTTTACTATCTTGGCAAGTTTTATAAAAAACATCAGAGGCAAACAAATGATATACCGATCAACATAAGTCTTTATTACAGAACTCGTTCTAAAGCAATCTAATCAAAGTACGTGATAAAGGTGATCCATACAGAGTATGCCACAAATGGCATCTATATAGAGTATGCCACAAAGGTTATTCATTCAGAGTACACCACAAAGGTTGATAGGATGCCACATAGGCATCCCAAACCTATAGTGTTTATGATATGGATTTGTCTAAACACACATTGAGTGAGGTTTTCCCATCACCACCCTGGGGCATGTAGAGAACCCTATTAGATAAAATGCCATACAACAAATTTTTGTCAAGAGTATGTCACGACAATAGACTTATTTCCTTTAGAGTTTCACATCAGAGTTTGTGTTTACTGTCTCAACTGAATTCCTTATTTACCACTGCGGTGATTCGACTCACTTTACAACTTTACGAACTAAACACATCTCAGACTCAAGATTTCATAATTTCATAACACTCTTCATACATCCCATATAATTTATTTTCAAGTAGACTAACTTATATCTTATTTAATAATAACTTTATTGCTATAGTTGTATAAGTATCATATTCATACTATACTATCCATGATTTCTAATTTCCAATTTGATCACTTTCATATAGATATACTTTAGTATGAACATTATACATGCAAGAGTCAAAGTAGAGACTCACCTGATTCTTACTTACTATAGTTCAAAACTTTAGATCCAGATATCCATCTCGAACCAACAACAATCACTGCTTAGAAACATAACTTCACTCTTACTACTCTTGTACATAAAAATGACTTATCATATTAATCGCTGACAATCTCATGCAGAAACCTTATACTTACAGTCTTACTATTTAATTACCACATATAGATTTACCCATTCAAAATTTAACATGCAGAGCTAAAATACTTATCCTGATACGAAATAATAATTACACCACTAATTAAATGTTGATGGGGGTGGTGGGTTGGTTGTCTTAAAATTTATTAACTAAATTATTAATTATATGTTATAATAATAATAATAATAATAATAATAATAATAATAATAATAATAATAATAATAATAATAATAGTAGTAGTAGTAGTAGTAGTAGTAGTAGTGGTGAAAACAAAATGAAAGAAAGAGAAAACTTTCATTCTCTTTTTGCATGGAAAATTTCAAAGCTTAGGGGGGGAGAAGAGCACGAACAACAATTGAAAATTTTGAGGGTTCAATCTTAAATTGGTTAGTCAATTTAGTCTCTTATTTTGTAATTTTTACATTTTTGGAATCATGATACTTAGAGCTAGTTGACCCATGTTATAATTTTTAGTATGGTTTAAGATTGAACATGTTACCATTATTGATTAGTTAGATTTTTAGGGATCAAATTGATAGACTCTTAAGTTAGGAGTGGAAAATGAATAAATTGTGGAGTTAATTATTGATTTTGAGCAATAGAGACCAAATTATGAAAATTTTGAAATTAAGGGGTGGAATTGAAAAATTGGAGCTTAATTTAGGTTAGAGTGGAATTAGTATAAAAATTTGAGGTTAAATGTGGAGATTAAATTAATCTCGATTTAGGGACTCAATGGAGGATTAAACAAATGTAGTATAAAATTTGAAATTTAATGAGAATCGAATTGTGTATTATTAATCTATTTTAATTATTTTATTCCGTAGTGAACATCATTCCGGAATCCTTAAGTAAGAAGGGGAAAGACGAGGTTGACGTCAAGTAGCTCAGAATATACGGTTTGTGTTTCTATAATCCGAACTAAATTATGAATTATTGCATATTAAATTGTTTGTGTATGGTAAGTATTTGATGTGAGAACTCTTGTACATTTGGGTTGAATTGAATCAAATAATGATTAAAATTATCCAATTATGAATATCGAGAAATGGTGTATTTTTATGACTGTTGAATTGAATATTTGTATTGAGAAAATGTGGTTGTTATCAATTTGAATATATGTTTATATGTGATAATGTACATATATAAAATTGAGACATTGGTTGTATTGAACAGTAAAATGAAACCCTATTAACTATTTCAGGCTAAGTCAGATATAAATGGCATACCATAGGATAGGAAGAGTACAGGGATTACTTCGAATTCAAGTCGATGAGGCACTAGGTACCAATTTGCTTCAGTTTAATTGATGAGACATTGGGTGTTAACTTATTATAGCGCTGAGCACAATTATTTGCTTCGGTTTTATCCGATGAGGCACTGGGTGCCAAATTGGTGTGTTGGTTGGATCCGTGTATCCGTCCAATTCTGAGTCGTGTTAATAGGGAAAATAAATGATAAAAATTGATGTGTTTGATATTGAAATAAAAAAGGATTAGGAAATGGAAATGAGATGTGAAAAGGAATATGAAATGGTAAATTTTGTTGTGAATATTGATGAATTATGAGCAATGAATTCATGAATTGGAAATGGAGATGAATTATGCCATTATATGAATTGATTTATCAAATGCCATTGTCATGTATAGAACTTGCAAGATTTGTTGAATGTGAACAAAGAATGAGTAAATTAGTACTATTCACATGATATATTATATAACATTACTTATTTGCATTTTTACATCTTAATTATTTATATCAGGTTTTAATTGTTTGGATTATAGAAATATCACTGAGTTATACTCAGCGTACGATTTTATTTTTCGTGCGTAATTTAGGTACTTTTCAGAGTATCGTCGACTCAGCATCCAACAATGATCCCGTTCTCAAGTTGTGGTGATGTTCAATTTTGTTATGGCATATACCTAGGAGGTCTTTTGAATGATGGTTGTTTTGTTAATGTGATGATATTTTGAGTTCCAAGTGTAATGGTATTTTTTCGATCATGCGGTTGGGGTTGAAGCTATGTCTTGGTATGTTAGTTAAGCTTGATGTTTTGCATATGTTTAGCTTTGAACTTGGTAGCCTAAATAGCTAGAACATTAGCTCGATTATGGAAATTTGGTATGAATGAGTGTTTGGATGGTTGATGCTTTATACTAAGGTGTTTGAAAGTATAAAAATGTGGTACCAGTGAGGGTATATTGGTTAGGCATTTAAGATGAATGTTTTGGCATGTTTTGAGCATATCTAATGGTGTTTTGAATAGGTTAAATGGCTAGTAAATGGGTTGCTTAGTGTCCAAGTAAACACGATTTTGTAAACTTGCATTTGAAGGTACAATTAGGTACACATAGTGTGAGACACGGTCTGTCACGCGGCCTGGCCACACGGCCGTGTGTCTTGTTAATTTAAGTGTAGGTTTCTCACAGTTTGGCATATGGCCGTGTAACCCAAGTTAGTAAGTAACACGGGTAGAGACACAGGGTGGGACATGACCGTGTGTCTCAACTTCAAACGCTACATGGCCTGGCCACACAGCCTTGTGACCCCTGTTTCTAAGTTTTTTTTGAAAATTTCCATAAACTTTTTACCTTTATTTGTTTTCAAACTATTTTTAAGGTCCCGTAAATTTGTTTAAGGGTTGTAAAAGTATTTTTACTCTGATTTTAAATGAAGTAGTGAACCTAAATTAGGTGAAGTAGGTCATTCTACTAATATCATTGATGATAGTAGGCAAAGTATAATCTAATGCATTAATGCGAATAATTAGAGTAGTATTGTTGTGACCCCAACTTTTAACTTTCAAGAAGGGATAAATAGTGATAATAGTGTAGTTTGTGTAAAATCAAGTTTAGCATTACATAGCAGTTCACATTCTTAGTTGTTTAAGTTAATGAAATGGGAACACTAAATAAGCGTGTCCTGATTTTTGTATAATAATGAATGAGAATAGTTATCTTGTATAATTTCTTATGTTGAAATTAAATGTTCTGATTGTTTAGTAATGCTCCGTGACCCTAATCTAACGATGGAGGTGGGTTAGGGTTGTTACATAGCTTTTAGATCATTAATGTAAGATATATTCAGACTTAAGGAAGGTATCAATAAATACCACTTAAGAAAGGGGAAGAAGAAAGAAGAACCCTTTTAGAACTCATCCTTCACATATAAATATGACTTTACTTACTTAGTGAAATTTAACAAGTGTCATACGTTTTAGAACTTGTCTTCTTAATGACCTACAGTTTCCGTGGAAAATATAAATAAGCACCTTCCAATCACAATTATCAAGCTAGGCTAACTAGTTGATTTCTAACCAAGTTACTGGGATTCTAACTAACACTCCATACAAACCATGTGTACTATACATTTGGTGAATACTCATTTCATACTTACCCTTTATCAATTAACACGGACTTCTTTTTAATATAGCTGAATATCACGAAGTCAAATTCTTACTAACTCATGTGGCGGTTACTATATGCCCACACGTATATGCCAAAATAATCATTTGGGTGGATAGCACTACGTTAGACAGATTATTTACTACTATACGCCTAAAACTTTAGACCTACCAGATCTGAGGTGTTACATTGAGGATATACTATGAGGGTAACATGCTTATGACAAGGTCATTGGATAAGTACTGAGTAGTTGCTTTCATAATGGTTGTCGTTGGGGAGAGCTCAATCATGATACTATAGTGGAACAACTTCGTGACTACATGAGTTCATAATTAATAGGCAAAAAGTTGAAACTTAATCATAAATCATTTGAGTCTCAACTACATATGTTCAATCAGTCCCTCTGCTAGCTCGTTAAAACCAGAAATGAATTACGTGTTTGAATAGAAATGAATGGAATACATTGAAAAAGAGAATTAGGAAAAAATTAGGAGCCCAAACTATTAGACCCAACTAGCAAATTTAGGGTTTCAAAAAAGCTGAAACCCTAATCACCCCACTTGTGCCGCCATCACACCACCAAAGCTCAGCAAAGATCACATCGCTCAAAGACCACCCCCACCGCTCTTGCGCCTCAAGTGGTACCTGCAAACAATAAATAGAAAAAGACAGCAAAAACAATGTAAACAACTTGTAAACAGGCTATAAAAGCCGAATGTACAAACGAAAAAGGAGGGGTTCGGATCTTTGAATCAATACAAAGAAATAATTTCAATACACACAAACAGTGAATCAAGGAAAATATAAGAGAAAATACAAGAATAGTACCAAGTCAAACCCAATATTAGAGATCGAAAATCGAAAGCTTAAAAAACCTAAGGTGATTTCTTTTTTTTTCTCTATTTTAATTTCGTTTTTAAGCCTATTTCCTTACCTATATATATTAAAACATATAAAAATATAAAACAAATAATTAAAAAAATACCTTTTCCGGCCACTGTACCACGGCTTCATGCACACGCCAGTGGTGGATTGATCCGGACGATCGGACCGATGACTGACCATGGCGGAGATCTCTTCCCTTCCCCTCTCCCCTTTTTTTTTCTTCTTCCCGTTCAAATGAATTTTTTTAAATTTTTTTTGTCTTTTATAGGGACCAAAACGGTGCGTTTTTGGTCCCCCCCATTTAAAAGAAAACGGCACCGTTTTGGTCCTGGGTCGGATCGACTCGATCCGCTCCAATTAGGATCCGCGTGTTTTTTAAACGGAAGGGCTATTTGCGCATTTAGCCCTTCGCATTTTCATGCATCTACAATTAGGTTATTTTTTCTTTTAATTCGGCCCTGAAATTTATCGTACTTTGCGATTTGGTCCTCCCTTCAACGACGTCGTTTTAAGGGTTCGAGTAAATTGCTTATTTAGGCCCCTGCAGTTGCACACGCGTTCAAATGGATCCTTTTGTTTATCTTTTATTTTAAATTCGCCCCAAAACTTTGATTTTAATCCAATTTTAGTCCTTTTTTAATTTATTTTTTCATAGTTATCTTGAATTTTATATTATTTTTGCTGTTTCATTCAACTTTAAATATTATTCATGTTATATATAGTACTGTTATCACTATTATTTTTATATTATTATAATATTATATTTAGCTTTTTTTATGTTTCGTTTTTTTATTATTATATGCATATGTAATTTTATTATTATATTTATTATTAACATTATTAATACATAGCTATGCATGTACGTACTTATATAGTGTGTTAATATTTATTTTTATTCCTATTATATTATTAATATTAGTACATATTTTATTATACATGTATATAATAGTATTATATAATATTATTTTCATATATCATAATATTATTTATTATACCTATTATTTTCATTATTATCACTTGTTATTTTATTTTAATATTATTGTGTATACATTTTTCATATATGTTTATAGTTTTTTCTTATGTTACTTTTATTCCTAATATATATTATGTATACATATTTTAATATTATGTTAAGTATATTTTGTATTATGTATATGTATATTTTCAATATTACATTATTTAGATTATTTATATATCATCTTATGTATATATTTTAGATATTATCTCATACATATATTTTTAATAACTATTATGTATATTCTTAATACTATATATATTGTATGTTTTTTTAATAAATATATATATATATATATATATATATACTATGTAAGTATTTTTATGTTATTAATCTTTGTATTATATATATACATTTTTATTATATATATTACGTATATATATATATATCCTTTTAATATTTTATCTTTATATATGTCGTGTATATGTTTCTCATGCTATATTACATTTTTACATATTATCTCATATATATATATTTTTTATAACTCTATATTATGTAGGTATTTTTAACATTATACTATGTATATATTTTTTACACTATGTATATACTTTGTAATACTATTACTAATTATTATTATATGTCTATATATATTCATTATTTTTTTTATTTCGTGTTTAATACTACTATTACGTTTATTATCGCATATACATTGTTAATGTTGTATATATTATTTGCTTCGTATATTCTTAATTTTTCATTATTTATCTGTTTCGAATTTAGCATATTAGTTCACACCTTATTTCAACATTGATATTAGTTTTCTTTTTATTCATTTTTCTAAATTTCAATAAATAAGGTAATGTACCAATTTAACATTAAGTCATCGATTTCATCGCTATGTTGGGTGAAATTCGTCGGCTCGTGTTAAAAATGGGACACCCTTCTAAAAAAATCGAAAACTAAAAATTCTCATTTTTCAATCGAATCACGATTAAATGTCAAATTGAATTCATACTTTTGAAAATCAAGACAATACGTGTTTAATAAAGATACCAATTTTGGGCGTTACGGGGGTGCTAATACCTTCCTCGTGCGTAATCGACTCCTAAACCCTATTTTTCTCTGAATTTTAACGTAGACCTAAACCCGGCCTTCTTTTTACCCAAAAAATAATTTTAATTTTCTAAAAAAAAGATTTATTAGGTGTCCGATCACACCTAGAAAAAGATCGATGGCGACTTCCTTTTTAACAAAACCAAAACTTGGATTTCGCATTTTCACTAAATCGCCACAATTAGCAACCGAAAGCAAAGATTTTATGTCTCTACAGCGGAGAAGATTGTTTGGTTGAAATCCGGGAATAACAAGCACCCACTAAGCTGAAAACACAAGTAATAATTCGATTAAGATTTATTATTATAATTTTCACAAACTGGGTCAGTTTTCAAAATTTTAATTTTCCTCTTTGCAAGAAAACAATTTTCATGCTGGGATTTTTCCTACACCATATCCAACAATTGGAATATCATGTCCCTAGCTTTTTTTGTGGAATTTCTTTTCAAGGACGAGAGTAAGGACTTCTAGGCGATGTTCTGGATGAATATTTGGTGGAATGTTGGAGAGTGAAGGTGGAGGCTTTGATGTAATTCCCTCAACCTGACCCAATTCGTTGGATCTAGATCTCGGGTGTTACATCACAATATTGAACAAATTATCGAAACAGTTGACAATTACTCATTTCTTTAAACATTTTATTTATTATTTTAAATGGAAACTTAATGTTTAAAAACAAAGAAAAGTATTTAAAATAACTTATTACATCAGACTTATTATAGATTCGATATATATTATGAAATTTTATTAAAGACAAACTCCCAGGGCGTAATCCTAGACTAGGCCACATTTCTACTGTATGCATAGTAACCCTTTTCACTGTATCATTGGCATATTCCTAGCGTCGTCCCTCCTAGCGCATTACATCCCACCTTACTTGAAATATAAATATAACATTTTGTAAGTTTAGGAGAACTTAATGAGCTTTAATCCAAAATATGCCTTGGCGGATGTTGATTATGATCAATGAACATCTGTGCACCAACTATCTGTTTTAGACCACTTTCTTCTACCTCGGTCGAATACCACTGGTATAACATACACACCAACTATCATACTCTTATTATATCTATATCTTCCTTATCTAACTAACTGAAGATCCTTCCAGACATTTCAAAAATCTCATTGACACCTATGTACTTTTCAATAGAACATACCCTCAGAGCCCACCTTTTACAGACCATACCTTAACACTTACTCTATTCTCAAACAGTTGTCCTCAGAGATTAATCACGAGCGGATACATACACATTTGGCGGATGCTTACATAGAACTGAATACCATCAAACTCACACTTAAAACATACCTTGGTTTAATACCACACAAGCCCATACTAATAATGTACTACATAGTCCATTCAGATGGATTCCACATCACTTTAATTCAGAACCCTATAAACACATGATAACATTGATTTAGATTCCAAATAGTTTCAGAAAAAGACATAATACAACTCAGATTCAACCATACACATTATAGTCAAACTTAGACCAATTGATACTTATCTTGTTCATATCTACGAACACATCCAAACCCCAATCTATTAGTTTATCATGACGGATACCTTTTCTGAACATTTGGATACTTATAGATATACATATCTTTTCAAGAACTTTCCTTAATTCTTATCCAATTACATTACAAAACTAATCCAGCCAAACTACTTCAGACGTATCATAATCTTATCATTGACTTACTTGTCAAAGAATACCTAGAGTTTATCCAGAACTTACCACTAGGGCAGATAAACAGATTCTACCATACAATCATAATAGAGTATGCCATAAAGGCATCATACAATTTCATGTGTCTACTGTCGCGGCAGACTTCACAGAATGTGGCATGGGTTTCTCCCTTATGGGCTATACATAATTTCATGTATCGTGGTCTGCCATTTCAATTCATACGTTATCGAAAGCTACAACATGAACATACACACAAACATATCTTGCCATGGGTCTTAGCCACATAAACTTACACACACATTCAAGTATCATGATCTGCCAATCCAGTCTTTATGTTATTGGAGGCTACACCATGAGTATTTCCAAATCATATCAAAATGCCATGGGTCTCAACCTCACGATTTTATACCATTTACATATCGTGACCTGCCAATCTGGTTAGCAATATAGTTGGCCTACCAGATGCATCATAAAAGGACATTTACACAACATTGACTTACCTAGAGTTATTTATGTCACTGACTAATTCATACCTTTCCTATCCCCAAACCTTACATGCATACTTAACCATTAACATTCTTTTCCAAGTAGAACTCTATACATATCATGATATGACATAAATCATTTTTATTCTAGACATAAATCATTTTTATTCTACTTCTTACCCAAACTGATCATGAGAGATATCATCTTAATTCAATAAAATTCTATTTGAACAGTGCATCAACCTTTCTTTATTGATAGGATTTCATTGAAAGTGGAGTAGTAATAAATTTTTGCATTTGTAAATCTTCCACTTTTGAAGCCACATAAATGTCTCTTGCCATTTAATTCTTCAAATAGAACCGCATTCCAATATTTTTCACTGGTGCTTGTTTAAAGAATTCTTTTTCCATCTAAAGGTATTTGTAATGGTGGTAAATCTTGGAGATTTTGTTTAAGCTTTTGGTTTGCTCTTTTTTGGACTTCTTTCCACGGAGGTGGATCTTTTTTCAAAATCTTCCTCAAAGGATTGGTATAATTAGAAATTTTTGGAACAAAGTCTCTAAGATTGACAATCCCTATGAATTGTTGAATATGCTTCTTTTTCAGATTTTCATTAGGAAACTTTAATAATTCTTGTGCAATATGGGTACTAGGTTGACACTTTGCTTCTCTAATGTTCATCCCTAAGAAATTTATCTTAGATTTGTTTGTCTGCATATTTCTTTCTAACAACATAATCCCATACTGAAGAACTAGTTACTTAAACTAATTCAAAATAGCAATATAGGCTTGTTCATCTAGACTATACAAAAGGATGTCGTCAATATCATCAATACATATCAATGCATTATCTATAATGAGTTGGAAAATCTTGATCATGGCTTTCTGGAATAGTGATGGAGCTGTTTTCAGACCAAAAAACATTACTGTCTTTTGAAAATGTTGATTGGGTATGCATAAACCTATCTTAGATCTTTCAGTCAGCTCTATTCCCAGTAGCCAAAATTCAACCTTTGGATCAAATTTAGAAAATATCTTGGCCTTAGCTAGACTGGAAAACAATGAGTTTTGATTGGGTAACGAAAAATTATCATCTTGAAGAAAATGATTGTGGCTGATAGTTAATCACCAATCTAAGTTTTCCTCTAACTTGTTCTTCTCTTTTGTTGATGTAGAATGCTTCATATGCCCATTGAGAATTTGGGAGTTCAATCAATCATTGTTGTTGATGTTCTATGCATTTTTGTTTTGCTAACTTTTAATGATCATGATTTATTCATGGCTTGCCTTTGTGAGATTGATATCTTAATTTTTCTTGAAAGGAAGGGTGATGAAGAAATTTGGATTCTTCCATAATGGCTTGTCACATTTTGATAAAAATTTAGAATGTGAGTTTGTACAAGCTTCATCTTTGAGCTTCTAAACAACCTGTTGGATTTTTTCTAACTAGATGACAAACAACTTGGGAATTGGTACAAAGGGTTTAAACATCTTTTTAAATAAAACTTTATCAGGTAAAAATCTCGATTGTTAGACTTTGGAATATAAATCAAAGCCTACCGCAATATCTTTTCCTTTGAGTTTAGAATCCAATACTATTGTTTTAACTGAGTATCTTGGAAAGAACTGAATAATTATAGGCTTATTGATTAGGTGGGTAACAAATGGTTGATCTGCAGCTGAATTAAAAATCTTTTCATAGGGCTTCCACTATTCTACAGGGAGAACCTTCGGGTATATGAGAAAGTAGCACCATTGATGAAATGCTCGATCCTACTCCTTTTTTGGGCTAGGGCTTTAGCTTGGAGCATGTAAATTCCTTCAGATAGATCATCTAAATAACTATCTAAAGCTTTAAAAAGAAAGCTTTGGATTGTAACACCCCTAACCCGAATCCATTGCCAGAATAGGGTTATAGAGTATTACCGAAGTTTACAATTTAAATAGAAAGAAAATTCAAACATTTCATAACATATAGCATTCATGTCAGAAACCAATCATAATCATGCATATTGTCCCTAATGCGAGCCCTCGAGGCCCAAAATACAACTTAGAAACAAATCAAGACTAAATCAGAAATTTAAAATTTTTTTTGGAAACTTATAAAATTTTCAAAACTACTGAGGTTACACGGCCGTATGGCCAGGATGTGTAACTCACACGGACAAGAGACACACCTATGTCTTAGGCCGTGTGGGTATTCGAAATAGGGACACACGACCATGTCCTAGCCCGTATTTATGCCAGTGTAACTCACTGACTTGGGTCACACGGCCAAGCCACACTCCCGTGCACCAGGCCGTGTGAGCATACTGACTTGTATTCTTTCAAAGATACAGGGGACACATGGCTGTGCAGCCTGGCCGTGTGTTACACACGGCTGAGACACACGCCCGTGTCTCTATCCGTGTGGACGAAAATAGGTCATTTTTCAAGCCATATTTCTTACCCAATTTGGTACTAACCTATACACAAAAAATTGCATATAACCAAGTCATAAAAAGGCATCCAAAACCAACTAAAATCAAGCTTAAAACATGTAATATCATCACATACAACCAATATGCCCTTAGGCACCTCAAATGACAACTTATAATATGAATATTCATGTATTCAATATATCCAAATGTATAACTCACTTATATGCATATTTGCATCCAAAGTTTATTAAGAAAATTTTCATCATTTCTTACCAAATTACTTACCTTCCAAAACATATCATTTAATGCCAAAATGTATTTCACATACCAATATATTTAACTTATATGCCTTACATATCAAGACACCAATTCATGATCAATTCTTCACATTCCAAAACACATATATGAAATGTACATTAGGCTACCTTTTTACCACTCTTCATTCAATCATAAACCAAACCACACATCAACCATAATAAGCAAAATATGCACATATCCAAAATTCCATAAGACAAACCAAACAAGTTGCTAATCTCAACAAAACACATATAAACCAACATTGGCCAAATTAAACTATACATGCCATTATAACTGAAATTAAACAACCGAATGTGCCAAAAGAGCCGATGGATAGTGTGATATAGCTCCGACAAGCTTCCAACCCGAACGAGCTTTCGAATCACTAAAAACACAAAAAATAACACAGAGTAAGCATTTAAGCTTTGTAAGTTCTTATGACATAGAATTTAACTTACCATTTAGTCACATTTAAGGTAAGTATACAAAGCATATCCAAACTCAATTTGGCCAAAAGCTTAAATATATATCCTCATCAAACATATGAGTTATGTAATTCATATAAATATCAAAAAACATGTATGAGCTCAACAATAATCAAACTTCCAAGTACATATAATTTCCACATCATGTATCTATATATCACGTACAAATCATTTTCATATATCTCATGTAAATACCTGTAGTAGTTCGTGTTGAACTCATGTAATCTCGTAACAGAATAGTGCCCGTTGAGCCCTTTAGAATATCATTGGATATGTGGGTAGTACACACGATGTGTACTAAACTGTAATCCGTCAGTTCATGTACATGTAAATTCATGTACAATTATGCTCATACGAGCTGTAAACGGTAAGCTCCTCCAAGCTGAATAACGGTAAGCTCCTCCGAGCTGAATAACAGTAAGCTCATACGAGCTGAGTATCGGTAAGCTTATAAGAGCTGAAATCGGTAACCCTAATGACATGCCATTTGTATCCTACAAATTCTTAAGGTTCAAACGGGGCTCGGTAATTGTCGTACGTTGTCAGATATGCAATCGGTATTCATATATGATGATAATGCAAATAACATACATCTAATTCAATCAAAGCATATAATTACATGATTTAATTACATGAACTTACCTCTACGAGTGTATGTAGATACAAAGGCGACTAATCTGATATTTTTCCTTTACTCCGATCTAACTTCGTACGAGGTCTAACCGGATCTACACAAATGAATTTAACTCAATTCAATATAATTCATATTTAATTTAGTCCAACACATATTTTGGCAAAATTACCATTTTTCCCTATACTTTTAATTCTTTGTAATTTAGTCCTTAGGCTCGGAAAATGAAATTCATTCAATTCTATCCCAGCCCAAGCCTAGCCGAATTATAAAAATATTTATAGCAGCCCATATATTTCTCAAATTCACAATTTTACCACACAATTTATCACATTTTCTAATTTAATCTTTAATTGATAATTTTATCAAAAATTCCTTTACAAAAGTTGTTTATCTAATAACAACCATTCATTTTCTACGATTAAACTTCAAAACCCTAACATTTTCATCAATGGAAAAACTCAAATACTTTAACAATATCACAAATTAGTCCATGGGCTAGCTAGATTAAGCTACAACGATCCCGAAAACGTAAAAATTATCAAAAATGTGACAAAACACATACCTAATTGATAGAAACAAGCTTGCCAAACCCTAAAGAGCAAAAATGGCTTCTTTTTCTTGGCTATTCGGTTGAAGAAAGAACATAAAAGATGATACTTGGCTTTATTTTACTAATTTTGTCTTTATTTACTTAATTACTTATTTAACCTTTAAAATTATTACAATTTACAAGTTTACCAAGTCATGACATTCCACTAACACATTTATGGGTTACTTACCATATAAGGACCTCTACTTTAAAGTTCTATATCTATTTAATACCTTTAGCTATTAGAACTCGACTTTCGCACTTTACGTGATTTAGTCATTTTTATCAAATTGAACATGTAAACGGTAAAATTTCTTAACAAATTTTTTTATACGGTAATACTATCATGTTGTACTATCATGTTGTAGACCATAAAATAATAGTAAAATAAATTTTTTGACTTCAAATTTGTGGTCCCAAAACTACTGTTCCGATTTTATTGAAAACGGGTTATTACATGGATGACACATAAGGATTGATCAGTAGGTTCATCATCTATTGAAAATAAGGATTCAAGATCATCTTCTTCCCTAATTCTGATCCCCAATTCAGACTATATTTGATGGATCATCTTTGCACTTTTTTGTCATTAGGATTTTTTTTTTTTACAAAATGCCACTTTTTGTTATATATAACAACGTGATGATTTGATACTTTTGAGAGATTTTTCGGATATGAACTCAATCACCAAGTTTATTGGACAAAAGGGAGTTCATTTGTAATTGAGACCAAAATTTGATATGTAAGTTTGCATATGTGTTAATATAGTGTATGCGTATAAGCGTGGATGTGTTCATTTGAGATGATTGTAGTGTAGAAAAAACCAATTTTTTTGGGTATGATATTATTTCTAACATTTAATTTTTGTATTTTCCTTTTGATATAAGATGTCCGGCGACTCTTTGGCATATATGAAATAGAACTTTCTACTTGGCATTGACTTATTATCCCACACAAAAGTCTTCAATCATTTGCACATTTTTGTGTGAATTAAAAGAAGAGATATATATAAATAATGGAAAAGGAAAAAGAAAATAATAATTGGATAAATGATGAGCAAATACAGAAGGGAAATAGATCAAAGGAAATAAATAATGACCAGAAAATGGGTCTTATCTAAATCTGGAAAAGTTGTTTTCCACTACATAATGTTGGAGTAAAGTAAGAACAGAATAATGGTAAGTAAAAGCAAATATATATATATATATATATATATATATATATATATATATATGCTATTCAAGTCACTGGACACACACAAAGGTAGGCAAACATGGGATTTGGTTGGTATTCTTATGTTTGCCACCAATGTCTCTTCTTTGGCCCCTTTTCTCTTTTTCCCTTTATGTCAATTTTTTTTCCATCTTTTATTTGATTCATTTTTTTTTTCATCTTTTATTTGATGTCTTTAAAACAAACACTTCTGATTTAACATTAATTTCCAAGAGGATGCATGACATATATTGGGTTTCATTGGACAACTTTGGGTTATCTTCAACATAATTCAAAATGATTATATCTAATTAAGAATATATATATTTGAGAGAATATAAAATATTCCAATCTTAGCACACAAAGTTTTTTTTTATTTTTTTATTATCATTTATGTCTGTTTTATAGTTTACGGTTGAGAGTTCCTCCTAATAATGTTATATTTAAAGTTTAAAATTTAAATTTGTATCTCCTTTTCAAGGGCGAAACTAGAAAATTTTGGGAGGACCGAAATTAAATTGTATATTTTTTACGATAGTAAAAATATAATTTTACCATTTTAATAGCTTATATCTTTATAATTTTTAAAGAATTAAATTAAATTTTTATCATTTTTGGGGCCAAAATATAATTTTACCATTAAGAATTTAAAATTTTAAGGGGCCTAAATGAAAATTTTCTATTTTAGGGGGGGCGGGGCCCCCTGCTAACCCGTTGAGTTCACCACTGCTTCCTTCAACAATGTTATGTGTCTTACTATTACACTCAACACTTATTGATATAAATAATTTTTATAAAAATATTTTAAAAATTACATATTATTTTATAACAAATTTAAAACATTAACAATTAGAATTTAATATACTTAATTTGAGGATTTAAATTCAAAGCATTCATTAAAAGTGTTTCATTTTTAGTAATTTTTAAAAAAAATGAATAAATATATTATTAAGAGTTTAGAGTCGTATATATCAATGGAATCCATACACACAATGCATTAAATATAACAAAGTTATAAGCCTATAACTAAAATTGGCTCTCTTGTAGGCATGAATAAAAAAATAATTATCATATATAGAATGTGTGTACAATATTTATATTTAGAATATAGAGTAATTATCATATATAGAATGTATGTAGAATATTTATATAGAGAGAGGTATGGATATATGGAGTTTAAAAGCAGTTTGCTCTCTATATCCCTCTTTTTTCTTTTGAATGAATTTTTGGCTCTTAAATTTTATAATAAAATAGTTAATATAATTTTTTATTTATTTATTTTTAACTTTTTATATTTTTTATCAAATTATTTTAAAATAAATGTAAAAAATAATGTTTGTTAATTTCATTAACATGACATACACGTGGATTGCCACGTAAATGACATGTAAGCATTTAATTAATTTTTAATATATTAAAAATATTTTTTGATAAATTTCAATTTTTAAAAAATAATTTTATATTTTTTTTGAATTTTTCAAATTTTAAAAGATTAATTAAATAATGATGTATCATCTACATATATGCAAGTCAACAAAATTAAAAAACGTTTAACTTTTTATTTATTTATTTTGAAGTGATTTGATAAAATATATATATTTAAAATTTTTAAAAATAAAATAAAAGAAATTTTTTTTTTAAAATTAAATAAATCATTATACCTTTGAAAACCATCATTAACTGAACTTATGAAACCTATATACCTATATATAAAAGAAACTTGTGCTGACACGTGACTCCCTATCTATGCTTTTTTTTTTTTTCATTTTACAAAATTGGTTAAATATCAGGTCCCTTTAATATGTTTTTAATTTTTCACATAGGTCCAAATATTTTTATAATATTTTAAATTAATCCAAAACAATTAATATGATTAACTTTTTGGTTAAAATATTATGTGGTTAAGTATAATTTATATGGTAAGGCCTAACATGTAGTTTTAAAAAAATAGTTAAAATTTTGTTTTGGTCCTTTTGTTATTCTTAAATTTGAGATTTAATTGCTACATTTTAATTTATAATGTAATTCGATCTTTATAATTTTATAATATTATTAATTATTTCAAATAATTAATATCATTAATTTTTAATTAAAACATTACGTTATTATATATAATTTCAATGTTATAAGGGTATTAAAGATGGATTCATAGTTTTTTAATTTTTAGGTTTACCTTGCTTATATATATATATATATATATATATATATATATATATATATATATTATAAAGCAATGATCAAAATCTATATATCTTATTTTAATATAATTTGATCCTTCTACTTATATAACGTCATTAGTTAGTTTAAATATTTAGTATTGTTAACTATTTCAATTAAAATTGTCGATGCCAATTTTTTTTAAGAACATTATTCTAGCAAAAAAATATTTTATCATGACGAGTTCAAATAAATTTTTTTAAGGAAAAAAATCTATATAAACATTTTCAATGCTATTTTTATTGTTATATGATTGGCAATGATTTTTTTTTGATTAATTCTAAAATGTTATACCAGTGAATTTAATAGAATGATTTTAATAGAGGTAACGACTAGACCTAGATTTTTAAATAAAAAAAGTAGATAATCTAAATTTCTGAAAATAAAAGTAGGATTAGAGTATATTTTAGCCTTCAAATTTACACTTAGTAATTTGACACAAATAGATAATCAACACAACGCGAAATGTGGGAGTCATACTAGTTTGTATTAAAAAAATAAACTTATTAAATAAGGATGGTGGAAGCTTGTCGAACCTAAGCAATTTAGGGTGTGTTTTTTTTTTTTTTTTTTTTTTTGAAAAGTGCTTTTTAACACCATAAACAATAAAGAATAATGTGCTTTTGAAGTAAAAAGCATTTTTTTGAATTAAATGACATTTTTAACCATCATTTATAATCCAAAGCATTTTATTTAATATTTATTTTAGGTATACAATTACTTTCATATTGAAATTTATTTCAAATATAAAACATCAAATAATTGGAATTGTAATAATTATTTTAATATTTAAAACATACTTTATATATTCAAATTAATTTTGATAAAAATCCATATTAATTGTTTAAAAAATATTTAAAATTTATATTACGTATATCAAAATATTAATAATATTATTTTCTTATTTTTTTATTGAAATATCATAATATTAATAAATTTTAACATCATTTAAATGTACTTTTTATACTTTACCATATTATGTTTAAAATAGACATTTTATTTCTCAAAAACACTTTTTTACATTAATACTAAACGCTTAAAATCTTAGAAAAAAACTATTCATCCTTCTACTTAATGAATATTGAGAAGTTAGTCCCTTCACTTTAATTTGTCAAAATTTGATTTTCCTACTTTATAAAAGCTGAGAAGTTAATCCAATTAAGTAACAATTTTAAACCTTTTCGATTGTTCACCTGGAAATTAGCTTAGCAATTTATATGCACGTAATTAGCAGAAAACAACAATTCAATAATTTATATGCAACAAACTAGGAAAAATTAAGTTTGTATTTTTACCAATAACTGGAGTAAGCTTTTTAGTTTTCGTAAAAATATGACGACCAAATTCTAACATCTTAAAATAAAGGGACTAATTTTTCAATTTACTTAAAATAAAGGGATAAAATTCAAAATTAGAACAAACAAAAAAATATTGAAAACAATTCAAGATTAATGCTTTGTTTTAATGTATTGTGAGAAGAAACCAATTCAATTAGTTAAAATATAGAAAAAAAAATCATTTAATTTTCGAAAACATATGTATAAACATTACTTAGTACAAACTTGTAAACACCTTTACTAATAATTTCCAGTTTTTTTCAATTATTTAATTTATAAAACTATTTACTTCACATATATATTTTTTTCATTAGCACTTCTCACCCACTTTGCGCATACTTTTTTTTTTTTTTTTTTATTTCTCAATAGTTAATAATTTTTATTATTTTTCACTTTATCATATTTTTAATATTTTTAGTTAGTTTTCCACCACTGGGTATCCAATTGCTAGTGAACTTTAAAGGTTTAATGCATTAAAATCCGACATGAAGAGAATTTTTAATCATTTGACATCTAAATGAAGCATAATTATTTTCATTTAATGTTTGAACAACAGTTAAAATAAGCAGATTGAAGTAGTATAACTTTTTGGTATTAACATGTTTAACTTTTAATAGCTTATGATTTAATATTAATAAACAACAAATGATAAAAGAATTTCGTGGTAAAGTAGAATATGATCATCATCCATTTGATTGTTTTGGAAGAGAAGGGAAGAGTTTGAGCTATTAAAGTTTCTTATCCTCATCTTTATCTTTTAAGAATATTTAAAGCTGTTGGGGAGCTTGTTTATAAAGGCTTTTATGTGATAAATACACAAGATAATTAATGAGATAATTTTAGCTTTTAAATGAGAGTTTAAAACTTATCAAAACATTGCTAGATGATCACTTGAAGAGGTTTATAAATAGACAACAATGTGGCGTCACTTAGTGAGCTTTTTTGGAGTGTCTTTGTCAACTATTTTGTTGAGTTCTCTTTGTTGTATATTTTCGGTGTTTTGTTCGATACTCTTTTTTGGTATTCTGTAGAGAGTTTTATAATTTGTATGTGAGGTTATTTTGGGGAGAGTGATTTGTAGCAATCTGATTCATTGTTGGGGCTGCAAATATCTATTGTTGTAAGAGCAGTTTGGGCTTTAGCCAATAAGTGATTTGGTTGGATTGTTGAATAAAATCATTCTTTGAGCGACGCTTCACAGACTTAGGATTGTTGATTTGAACTATGTTAACAGAAAATGGAACAAAGTAAGATGTAACAGAGTAGCAGACTTTGGTTGAAAGATTGTCTTAAAAAATGAAAAGTGAGAGGAGAAGTATGAATTGAGATGATTGATGCATTATGCTTTGCCAAAAGTAGGAGCCTTGGTGCAACAAATGGAAGAATATGGTTAATAGTTTTTTATTTGATTTAATGAGAGTTTCTTTTTATTTGATGGTGCTGATTTATGATAGTTATGATCAACTCATTTTTCATGTTCTATATACCTTGAATTTATGTTTGATGACGTTAGTGCATTCTTAGTTGATTATGTGATGAATAAACAAGTGTAGTAGTTAATATGGGGAGTGGTTGTTTGAGCATAGTTCTAACTTTTAGAGAGAGATATATTCTAATTCCTTTGCACCATGTTTGGTTGGGGGGAATGAAATAACACTTCCCTCTTATTCATTGAATGGTATATTATTCTTTTGTTTGGTTGAATGTAATACTCATTCAATGTAATGACTATTACTTCCCTTTTCTTTGTCCTCCCGTAATAGTTATTCTTTGGTATCATCAAAGAATGGCTATTCCATGCAACTTTGAATAACAAAACAAAATTAATTTTCAGATTAGTCCTTTAAAACTTGGACTCAGAAAATATAAAAATAAAATATTTGAAATATTTTAATATAATTCAATAAAAAATATTTCATTTCAAAATATAATTTAAAATAAAACCTTTTTTATTTTTTAATATAATTAAATATGAAAACAAAAAATCTTTTAATATAATTTAATATAAAAATAATTATATTAAGAATGGTTATTCAATTGTATTTTATTATTTTTATTAAATTATATTTAATAATAATTATATTAAAATTTAATAACAATAACAATAATCATCTACTTAAAAAAATCTGCTAAGGGTACTCTGGTCATTTCAGCTTTTTTCTATATGTTATTACATCTATTCCATTCAACCAAATACATGAATACTATTATAGTTCTATTCCATTTCATTTCACCAAACAATTAAATTACTGATTAAGATTTTATTCCATTATAGCCTTATTCCATTCCAGTGAACCAAACGTGCAGTGGGTTTTTTAACTTGTTTAGATTGTATATTAATAATTTATTATAGGTTTTGTCAAAAATGCCAAAGGAGAATATTGTAAGTAACTTTGATTGTTTTGTCCCATTTCATATTTGAACAACAGTTAGAATAAGCTATTTGGAGTAGTCAAAGTTTTTGGTGCTGGCGTGTTTGACTTTTAATAGCTTATGATTTAATAATATTAAATAAAAAATAGTAAGGGCATTTCGTGCTAGAGTAAAATATGATCATCATCCATTCGATTGTCTTAGAGGAGAAGGAAAGAGTTTGAGCTATTGAAGTTTCTTATCTGTATCCTTCTCTCTTAAAAGTAGAACATGATCATCATCTATTCAGTTGTATGAACCATTATTGGGATTGCAAATATCTATTGTTGTGAGAATAATTTGGGCTTTAACAAATAAATGATTCGGTTAGAATATTGAATAAAATCTTTTTTTAAGCAACACCTAATTGCAAATAAAAAAATGTTGATCTAAATTGCATTAACCAATATTGCGAGATATTTCTCTCCTTATCTTATTTTTTATTTTACTTTCTCGATGAATCTGTTGTGATCCAACTTCCGATCCAACAAAAGTTAAAATGATACTGTAATATACAACCGCAAAAAAGTTATCTGTTCTAATAACATGACCGCCTAGAGACTGCTAATGTTGAATTTTATTTTTTTATTTAATTTTTGGTCAGAATGTTGTAGATTCTCTAATTTCTTTTTATATCTTAATATTAAATTCTCATATATAGTGGATAATAATTTTTTAATTATGGAATAAAGAATATGATTGATGTAAACCAATAAGATATGCATAAACAGATATATGCTCTATGCTACCAACTAAGAAATGTGATAGGTGGGACTTGTATTATCAATTAAAAGCTGATAATTAATTAATTGGTGAAGTTTAGGGTTCTTGGGCAGGCTTGAGTTACATGCTTATTCTTTTTTCTAGGTAAAATGATTTTATTGTCATAAAAAGTCTGCAAGTGCGGAACAAATACGTAGTCCAGGGAAAAACAGAAATTATAACCCAGTGATGTCAATTTTGAGGTTTTTTATTATTATTATTATTATTTTTATATGGATCGAGTAAGCATTTTTTAAATAGATATTTTTATTAAAAATTTGAGAATGTATCGATCAAATTTCGATTATTAACTATACTTTTACAGATTATTGATTTTCTCATTGGCTCTATCAAATTTCTATAACCACATCAAAGGATAAAGAACATGGGAACAACTTAGAATAGAATTAAGTCTATGTCTGTAGTTCATCCCTAAAGAGGTCTATATTTTTGTAGTAGAAATGATTTTTTCTAATTTAATAGTCGAGATTTACAACAATGTGTTTTTTTAGCTCAACAGTGTATGGTGTAAAATTGACATTATTTTGAGAAAAATGAATCGATTAAAGCTGATACAGAATTAAAACATATTGGTGCAGATATTTTTTAATACTAACAAAACCTTCTATATATAAAAAATGGAATTAATGATACATATTGCACATAATACTTTTATATTTTTATTGCAAACCTATAATACATAATTTTGTTACAAATTTATAAGAAATTGATGAAGGAAAAATGATACAGGGTAGGGAAGGATTGGGATATTGCCATGGAGATGGCAGAGGCACAAATTCAAACACCTTCAAACAAGAATAATGATCTAAATCAGAAAAAGGAACATCACAAACTCCAAAGCATAAAGCTGAGAAAAAAAAAAAAACAAAAGTAGACATTAAAGAAAAAACAAGCATATTTGTAAATACATTTATGATTTATATATGAAATGATCAAAAGAAAGATATGAAAGGTAATGAACTCCATCTGCATGTTTTGATTTGCTTCCAAATTCTTGCATAAATGCAGTGCAAATTGATTCAGCTTGAAACCATCGTTGTAGTTGTGGCCAAGTTTTTAGGGTTTCCATGCGGATACCCATACTACAGGTTCTTCTTTCCATGTTAAGTAAAGTCCTGTTTCATTTTGATATGGTTGTGCGAGTGCCCATCCGGGCTTGTACCTTTTTAGCAATGCCTTGACGTCGTCGACAACATCGTCGCTAAATCCGACCGATGAGAAAGCTTCCTTGAGTCTTTCGGACCATTGGCTTCCTCTTTCTCTTCTCTCACGCTCTCCTTCACTGTCTTGGTCATCGTCACAAGCTAAAACTCTAACTATGCCCCTTGAGCACTCCCTCTCCAGCATAAGCTTCTCATTGCTGGTTGGGGTGAAGCTTTCTTCAAGCATTTCAAAGTAGACTGTGTAAAATCTTAGGCATTCTTCAAAGCACTTGACGAAGTCGTATCGAGTGCTTGAAAAGTCAGCTTCTTCCTCAACGACGGTTACGACTTTAGGGCCCAGCGACCGGAACATCCCGATCACTGCAGCTCTTCCCTCGACGGGGACTTTTCGCAAGGCTCCCATACAATTCACCGCGACAGCTTCATTTTCAACAACACCGAGTGCCTCTTTTGTGAGTTGGCCCAAATGGTTTAGCCCACTTACTACATTAAACTCAAAGGGTACACCCATTAACCTCGCAAACTTCTCCATTCGCTGGCTTATTTCTTTCATCACCGATCTTACAATATTAGCAGTGACCACAACAGTGAGCTTTAAGTGTGGGGTGTCATCGTTTCGAGTGGCCAAGGCTTCGAGCAAAGTAGGCCATTGAGTGCAAAGGGTATTGCTTATATCGATGATGTGAAGTTTGGGCTCACCATCTAAGGCTTCCAGAATTGCACCATTGGCGGCTACGTGACCGAAAGTTGTCCATGGACTGACCTCTTGGAACTTAAGGATTAACTTCCGAGCTGAATCAAAGCAGTGGCTCTTTTCTGCGACTAAAGTTAGGGTTTTAAAGCATCGTTGTCCTGACTCAGTGGCCTTACAAAACAGTGCCTGCAAGAAATACGATGCTAGTTTCTGATCACAGTCTCCATAAGGGGAAGCCAGTTCGTTTAGCATCCAAAGAAGGTGATGGATTTTGCTAGAATCCTTGTCGGAGATGGCTCTAGCACATTCCTTTAGAAGCCTTGATGCCCATTTGTTACCCGCCGCACTAGGCTCCCCGTCACCGCCGGCCGAGTAGTCCGATGAACGGCTGGTCGACGTGTGGCTAGTTTGAGGCTGATGATGATGGTTGTTGTTGTTATTGCTGCTGCTGCTGTTGTTGTACATGTCTACCGCTACAGATGACCATTGCTCCAGCTGATCGACCGGTTGAAGTGGAAGGATAGAGTGGTGGCTCTGCCGTTTCGAGTGAAAAGAGTTCTTATGATGTCCTCCATGGCTTGGGGAGGCCCCCTTTGACTCTTTAGAAATCTTTGCAGAACTCAATTTCATTTGAGTTCAGAAATGGCCAAGTACAAAGCTTTGAATTCTGAAATATTGCCCATACTATTATATTTAGGGTCATTGTCGTACTATGCAATATATCTACCATATGTATTTGGCTTTGAGTATCATATATAAATAATTTTACAATAAACATATTAGTAAGGTATATATAAATATAAAATGTTGGAGTTATGCTATAGTGATAAGCAGCTATATGGTTTTTCTATGCAATTTCTAATTATAAATTATAATGAATCCTATATATATTTAATTCACATTTTGTAATATAATTATGACGTCAAATATTCTTGTATGGCTTCATAAAAAACATATACTTTCTTGTATGCCTTTTAGTGTTTGTTTCTTATTGTTTGAAAAAACTATGCATTGGCATGATTTAGAGAACTGCAAAGAATTGATGACATAGCACTTTTTTAACCACCATGGCATTTTAAACAAGAACTTTCTATTTTTTTTTTTCAACGGAATATTTCATCGAAAAAAGTAAGTTTTTTCTTTATAATAATTTTCTCCTTTGATAAGGATTTTCGGTGACAAATTCATCAAATAATTTGAGTTTTTTTAAAAAAAAAGAAGAAGCTAAAGTCCATAAAAAATATCTACCTTCACACCATTGGAGCTCCTACACTTTCTAGATGATATACCCAAACATTTTTCATGGTTATAATTTCTTCCATTGACGCAAGATGTAATGATTGAAGTTGAGTAACATTTTGCAGTACCTATTGCAGGTTGCCACTGAGACAGTTAAATTATTTGCCTTATTTGAGTTTGCAATTTAATGAGGGGAATCTTTAGACCTGTAAATGTGTTGTTATTTTGAAGATTCTATTTTCCATCTATGAAAATCAATCCTTAGATTTTGAAGATTGAATTGAATTCAAGTGAATCTATTCAACCCTTGGAATGTGGAGATTCGATCGAGATTGTATTGTTGATTTAGGAGAACATATCTTCGATTGATAATGCTTTGAATGTTTTATGTTGTAATTGCTATTTTCAAAGAGTTACTTTGTATATATTTAGATTCTATGTTCGCAAGCTGAAATTGATATATGTTTTGAGGCTTGTTTAGGTTATGCATGAGAGTTTATTAGAGCACTTCAATTTGTTCATTGAGGAATTGTTTTGTCAGTAAGTGCAAACTGTATTGTAAAATTTGAGTGTTTACTACCTAAGTTTTCAGGGAGAGGTGTAACACCCCTAACCCGTATCCGTCACCGGATTAGTATTACGGAGCATTACTGTACAATCAGAAACATTTTAAAAATATTTCCTTAACTAACATAAACATGTCATATATCAATCATACATGCACATTCCGTCGCTAAATCGAGCCATTGAGGCCCTAGAAATACCTTAGAAATGATTCAAGAATAAACTGAAAACATTAGGAAAGTTTAAGAAAAAGTTACAAAAATTTGAATACAGGGGTCACACGGCCATGTGCCTCACACGGCTGAGACACACGCCTGTGTCTTAGGCCATGTAACCTTCGACCTATGGACACACGGTCATGTCCCAGTCCGTGTCCTCACCTATGTAACTCTCTTAGTAGGGTTAAATGGCTATATCACACGCTCGTGTTCCAGGCCGTGTAACTCTCGAAATATCCCAACACGGCCGTGTATTAGGCCGTGTTGAGGCCATGTAACTCACTGACTTGCATATAAAGGAACCCTCAGATGACACATGGCCGTGTCGCCAAATCATGTACTACACATTGCTGAGTCACACTCATGTCTCAGGCCGTGTGGACATAAGTTTTCCTAAAATCAGGCCATGTCCTATACCATTTCATGCATAAACCTTTAGGCCTTTTCTTTTTTTGCATATAATCAAGGCATCAAAACCCTATCAAAACATTAATATAATGACCATTTCAAGAGTCCTAAATCAACTAACCAATATGCCTCTCAAGGCACCTCAAATATAATCATCAAAACTTACCTAAACATGTCAACTTTACCTAATTTCAAATAATATTTACTAGTTCAAAACTTACCCAAACATGCCACAAGTTAACCATCATCATACCAATTCAAACATACTATATGAGCCATTCAAACATACATCACAAGTTAGCCAAAATGACACAATCCAACAAGGTATCAAATGGTACCAACCAAGAAAACTTGCACAACTTATGCATACCAAATCATCCATTAAACATTCAACTAAACATCATTATAAGTCCACCTATACATGCAATTATAACCTTGGCCAAAACATTCCAAAAACTACCGATATTTATGCTGGATAGTGTGATAGATCTCTAACGAGCTTCCAAACTGATCGAGCTTTTGATAATTAGTAAAACATAGGAAAGAAACTACGTAAGCACTTAATGCTTAGAACATAACTTACCATTTCATTTGCATAACATAAAGTATAAGCATAATATAACCCAAACCACAAGCTTAGCACAAGCCTATATATCATCATCAATACACAAGTTAGTGTGATTGTACATGGTTCAAATGAATTCATCCATAACAAGAAGCTTGCACATGTTTCATATAATTTAGATAATCATTCCTTTCCATAGATTCATGATACATCACATTTGAACACTTACCCTTTTCATTTCCTTTTCTTGCTCGTTGAATCATCTAAAATATCATCAGATACTCGGGAAAGCTCACACAAAGTGTGCTTAAACATATAACCATAACCTTTCCTTTACATCATTGCTCACACGAGTTGTGGGTCGGAATGTAAGTTACATGAAATTGCTTACACGAGTTGTGGAGTATTCGCAACAAATGCGGGACCTCAGCCATCGGTAGGACATTTAAGACTAGCACCCGAAACATGAAATCCTCAATGACATGTCATTTGTATCCTACGAATTCTAAAGGTTCAACTGGGACTCAACATCCGTCAATTCATCATAGCTTTAGTACAATTATACATCGATCCATTTACATTAAACTAACATAATGAACATTCGAATTAATAACGTTAATTCAATAACCATTCATACGAACTTACCTCGATGGCTAAGGGCGTAAAAACGAAGTCGAACTAATCCGAGGCTTTAACTTTTCTCTGATCTAGATCCGTACGTGGTTTATCTTGATCTAAATAGACAAATTTCAACCCATTCAATACCTCTAGTATTCAATTTAGTCCACATTTCATATTTATGTAAAACTACTATTTTACCCCTAATATTTTAGCTTTTCACAATTTAGTCCTTAAGCTCATAAATTGAAAACTAATCATTTTAATCCTCCATTCAAGCTAACTGAATTCTCTAGGGACTTAAACCAACCCATACCAATCATCATTTTATAAATTTAACATGAAATTTTACTATTATTACAAATTAATCCCTATATGTAAATTTCTTCAAAAATCACTTTATAAAACTTGTTTATTTCTCAACAAAGGTTCACAATCTATCACTTAATATAAAAAAAATTCAAAAAAGTTCATAGAAAGTCCCTCAGCCTTTAAAAGTTTTGCAAATTAATCCTTGGGCTAGCTAATTAAGTTAAAACGATCTCGAAAACATAAAAATAATTAAAAAGGG